>CM046399.1:13265000-15665000 GCA_025413875.1 Rhododendron molle | reverse complement strand
ATCAAAAGAAGAACCTACTACAAAGTATGATAAAAACAAATAAATGTCTTTTTCGAAGTTCAAGCAACATGCTACTTAAAAACTTAGGCATACCATTTAGAGACCTCACCGATTGCAGAAAGGAAGGAGGAGGGGAGGCAGTGAACAAATTCAAGCAGAACGCCTACAAATGATCTCAACAGTGGTGCCATGGGCCTGTGGAGATGGTGGCTTCGAGAGAGGAGGTGCCTCTGCGATGGGCGAGATGGGCCAACACTTTAACCAAATCCTCGTCCTTCAAACCCGACAACTGATTTTTCCTATTCAATTCATTAACTTCCTACAATGAACAGAGAAATTTCATGATAAGTCATAGGACTTAAATAAATGAAGGTTAATTCTATGTTATTGGAAATAAATTCAAGTTGGATAACTCACCAAAAGAAACTAAGAGAGCCTTGAAAAGTGTAATAAGTGGACGAATCATCCAAAGCTGAGTCAAGAAATTGGTAGTGGTTTTGGCCTAATTACAGCCTAGGAACAAAATCAAAAATAAAAAAACTCAAATTCAGATCTAAACCACTCAAAAGGATTCACTGAAATCTTGCAAGTTGAAGCGCATACAACACAAAAAACAAAAAGGTGAGAGATGTGTACCTCATCAAAAATCTACGAGCATAAAATTTGCATTTGCCCGGAGCTACATGGTGGGGTTTTATGCGAAAACCTGAAACATGAAAAGGATTTTCCACTGATTGTGGTTTTGGTGTGGCGCTTACCATGTGTTTTGCTCAAAAAATCAATTCATTATCCTGATGTTGTTCCACGAAGTCTTTATTCTCTAAACAGAGTTTCTTCCCAAAGTCCTTTCTTGTTGTCTTCATTACTAAGCTTAAGAGATTAGAAAGCTTCAATCAAAAGAAAACCGACAACAAAGTATGATAAAAACGAATAAAGGTAATCTTAAAAGTACAAGCAACCTTCAAATTACAAACAAAAGAGCACCATTTAGAGACCTCACCGATTGTAAAAAGGGAGGAGGCGGGGCGGCAGTGGACATCTTTTTGGTAGTAGTTTTGGCCTAATTATAGCATAAGAACAAAAACATCAAAAAAACCTCGAATTCAGATTGAAACACTAAAAAGGATTCATAAGTTAGAACATATTTCACAAAAGGCATGCAAGTTAAAGCGCATACAACACAAGAAAAAAAGAGAGGAGAGAGATGTTTATCTCATCAAAAATCTAAGAGCATAAGGTTGGCACTTGCCCTATGCTACCTGGTGGTGTTTTTTGCCAAAACTTGAAACATGTAAAGGATTTTAGACTGATTGTGGTTTTGACGTGAAGCTTACCAAAGTCCATTCTTTTGGTCTTCATTACTGAGCTTAGAAGATTAGCAACCTTCAATCAAAAGAAGAACCTAGAACAAAGTAAGATAAAAATGAATAAAGGTCATCTTCAAAGTCCAAGCAACATTCTAGTCAAAACCAAAGAATACCGCTTAGAAACCTCACCGATTGCAGAAAGGGAGGTTGCAGGGAGGCAGTGGACGAATTCCAGCAGAAATGCTGCAAATGATCTCAACAATGGTGCCATGGGCCAGTGGAGATGGTGGCTTCAAGGGAGGGGGTGCCTCTGCGACGGGCAAGATAAGACAACACTCTGGCCCAATCCACGTCGTTCAAACCCGACAACAAATTTTTCTTATTCAATTCATTAACTTTCTACAAAGAACAGCGAAATTTCATGCAAATAATATGACTCAAATAAATGAAGGTTAATTCTATGTTTCTTGAAATAAAATCAAGTTGGATAACTCACCAAAAGAAACTAAGAGTGCCTTCACAAACAGAATAAGTGGACAAATGATCTGAAGCCGAGTCAAGAATTTGCATAATGGAAAAAAAAAACAAAACCCATTTGGTAGTGGTGTTCGACTAATTATAGCACAGAAATAAAATTATCAAAAACACTCAAATTCAGATTTAAACCACTCTAAAGGATTCATGAGTTAGAACATATTTCACTTAAATCTTGCAAGTTGAAGTGCATACCACACAAAACTAAAAGGAGAGAGATTAGCAAGCTTCAATCAAAAGAAACACCTACAACAAAGTATGATAAAAACAAATAAAGGTAATCTTAAAAGTACAAGCAACATTCAAATTAAAAACAAAGAACCCCATTTAGAGACCTCACCGATTGCAGGAAGGGAGGAGGTAGGGAGGCAGTGGAATAATAAAAGCAGAAAGCCTGCACATGTTCTGAACGGTAGTGCCATGGGCTAGTGGAGATGGTGGCATCGCAAGAGGTGCCTCTGCGACAGGCAAGATGAGCCAACACTCTAGCCCAATCCTTGTCCTTCAAACCCAACAACAGATTTTTTCTATTCAATTCATTAACTTCCAACAAAGAACAGAAAAATTTCATAATAAGTCATTAAATTTAAATAAATTAAGGTTAATTCTATGTAACTTGTAAAAAAAACATGTTGCATAACTCACCAAAAAAAACTACGAGTGCCTTGACAAACAGAATAAGTGGACAAATCAACCAAAGCCGAGTAAAAAATTTGCATATTGGGAAAAAGAAAAAAAAAAGGTAAACACTTTTTGCTTGTTTTTTTTGGGCTTATTATAGCATAGGTACAAAACATCAAAAAAAATCTCAAATTCATATTGAAACCACTCAAAAGTATTCATGAGTTGGAACATATTTCACTAAAACCTTGCAAGTTGAAGCGCATACTACACAAAAAACAAAAAGAAGAGGGATGATGTTTTTTTTTTTTTTTGAAAGGCAAGAGAGGGATGATGATTACCTTATCAAAAATCTAAGAGCATAAAATTGACACTTGTCCTGAGCTACATGGTCGGGTTTTATGCCAAAACTTGAAACATGAAAAGGATTTTCCAATGATTATGGTTTTGATGTGAAGCTTACCATTTGTTTTGTTCAAAAAAATCAATTCATTTTTCTAATGTTGTTCCCCCAAGTCTTTATTCTCTAAGCAGAGTATCTTCTTAAAGTCCATTCTTGTGGTCTTTATTACTAAGACTAAAAGATTAGCATGCCTCAATCAAGAAAAAAAACCTACAACAAAGTATGACAAAAACGAATAAAGGTCATCTTAAAAGTTCAAGCAACATTCAAAGTAAAAACCAAAGAACACCATTTAGAGACCTCACCGATTGTAGAAAAGGAGGAGACGGGGGGGAAGTGGACTTCTTTTTTGTAGTAGTTTCAACCTAATTACAGCATAGGAATAAAATCATTAAAAAAACTCGGATTCAGATTTTAACCACTAAAAAGGATTCATGATTTACAACATATTTCACTAAAGTCTCACAAGTTGAAGCACATACCGCACACAAAAAAAAAAAAAGGAGATGGGAGAGATGTTTATCTTGTCAAAAATCTAAGAGCATAAAGTTGGCACTTGCCCTAAGCTACATGGTGGGGTTTTATACCAAAACCTGTAACATGAAAAGGATTTTACACTGATTGTGGTTTTGACGTTAAGCTTACCATGTGTTTTGTTCAAAAAATCAATTGATTTTCAAGATGTTGTTTCCCCAAGCCGTTATTCTCTAAGCAGAGCATCTTCCCAAAGTCCATTCTTGTGGTCTTCATTACTAAGCTTAAAAGATTAGAAAACTTCAATCAAAAGAAGAACCTACAACAAAGTAAGATAAAAAGCAATAAAGGTCATTATTAAAGTTCATGCAACATTCTATTTAAAAACAAAAGAACACCATTTAGAAATCTCACCGACTGCAGAAAGGGAGGAAGCGGGGAGGCAGTGGACCAATTCAAGTAGAAAGCCTGCAAATGATCTCAACGATGGTGCCATGGCCCAGTGGAGACGGTGGCTTCAAGGGAGGAGATGGCTCTGCGACGGGCGAGACGAGCCAAAACTCTAGCCCAATCCTTATCCTTCAAACCCGACAACTGATTTTTGCAATACAATTTATTAACTTCCTACAAAGAACATAGAAATTTCATGATAAGTCGTTGGACTTAAATAAATGAAGGTCAATTCTAAGTTACAGGGAAAAAAATCCAGTTGGATAACTCACCAAAAGAAACTAAAAGTGCGAATAAGTGGACAAATCATTCGAAGCGGAGTCAAGAATTTGCATATTGGGAAAAAAAAAAAAAAGGGCACTCTTTTTGATAGTGGTTTGGGACTTATTATAGCACAAAAACAAAATTATCAAAAAAACTCAAATTCAAAATGAAACCACTTAAAAGGATTCCTGAGTTGGAACATATTTCAATAAAATCTTGCAAGTTGAAGTGCATACCACAAAAAAAAGAAAGAAAAGGATATAGATGTAACATAAAATTGGCACTTGCCCTATGCAACAAGGTGGGGTTTTATGCCAAAACCTGAAACATGAAGAGGATTGTACACTGACTATAGTTTTGACGTGAAGCTTACCTTGTGATTTTTTCAAAAAATTAATTCATTTTGCTGATGTTGTTCCATTAAGCAATTCTCTAAGCTGAGCATCTTCTCAAAGTCCATTCTTGTGGTCTTCATTACTGGGCTTAGAAGATTATCAAGCTTCAATCAAAAGAACCTAAAACAAAGTATAATAAAAACGAATAAAGGTCATTTTCAAAGTTCAAGCAACATTCTACATAAAAACCTTTGGAGACCTCAGCGATTGCAAAAAGGAAGGAGGAGGGGAGGCAGTGGACAAATTCAAGCAGAAAGCTTGCAAATGATCTGAATGGTGGTGCCATGGGCCAGTGGAGACGGTGGCTTCAAGGGAGGACGTGCCTCTGGGACGGGCGAGATGAGCCAACACTCTAGCCCAATCCTCGTCCTTTAAACCAGACAACAGATTTTTCCCATTCAATTCATTAACGTTCTACAAAGAACAGAGAAATTTCATGATAAGTCATAGGACCCAAATAAATGAAGGTTAATTCTACGTTACTAGAAAAAAAATCAAGTTGGATAACTCACCAAAAGAAACTAAGAGTGCCTTGACAAATAGAATAACTGGACAAATCATCCAAAGCCGAGTCAAGAATTTGGTAGTTGTTTTGGACTAATTAAAGCATAGGAACAAAATAAAAAAAAACTCAAATTCCGATTGAAACCACTCAAAAGGATTCATGGGTAAGAACATATTACACTAAAATCTTTCAAGTTGAAGCACATACAAAACAAAAAACAAAAATGTGAGATGTTTACCTCATCAAAAATCTAAGAGCACAAAATTGGCAGTTGCTCTAAGCTACAAGGTGGGGTTTTACGCCAAAACTTGAAAAATGAAAAGGATTTTACACTAATTGTTGTTTAGACGTGAAACTTACAATGTCTTTTCTTCAAAAAATCAATTCATTTTCCTGATTTTGTTCCACTAAGCCATTATTCTCTAAGCAGAGCATCATCCCAAAGTGTGTTCTTGTGGTCTTCATTACTGAGCTTAGAAGATTAGCAAGCCATAATCAAAAGAAGAATCTACAACAAAGTATGATAAAAACGAATAAAGGTCACTTTCAAAGTTCAAGCAACATTCTACTTAAAAGCCAACGAACACCATTTAGAAACCTCACCGATTGCAGAAAGGAAGGAGGATGGGAGGCAGTGGACAAATTAAAGCAGAAAGCCTGCAAATGATCTCAACGGTGGTGCCATGGGCCAGTGGAGACGGTGGCTTCGAGGGAGGACGTGCCTCTACGACGGGCGAGATGAGCCAACACTCTAGCCCAATCCTCGTCCTTCAAACCCGACAACAAATTTTTCCTATTCAATTCATTAATTTTCTACAAAGAACAGAGAAATTTCATAATAAGTCAAAGGACTCAAATAAATGAAGGTTAAATCTATATTACTTGGAAAAAAAATCAAGTTGCTTAACTCACCAAAAGAAACTACGAGTGCCCTGACAAATAGAATAAGTGGACTAATCAACCAAAGTCGAGTCAAAAATTTGCAAATTGGAAAAAATAAATAAAAGGGAAATACTTTTTGCTAGTGGTTTTGGCCTAATTATAAGAGAGGAAGAAAATCATCATAAAAACCCTTAAATTCATTTTGAAACCAGTCAAAAGGTTTCAGGAGTTAGAACATATTTCACTAAAATCTTGCAAGTTGAAGCGCATATCACACACACACACAAAAAAGGAGAGAGATATTTACCTCATCAAAAATCTAAGAGCATAAAATTGAAACTTGCCCTGAGGTACATGGTGGGGTTTTTTGCCAAAACCTGAAACATAAAAAGGATTTTACACTGATTATAGTTTAGACGTATAGCTTACCATGTGTTTTTTTCAAAAAATTAATTCATTTTCCTTATGCTCCACCAAGCCATTATTCTCTAAGCAGAGCATCTTCCAAAGTCCATTCTTGTAGTCTTCATTACTGAGCTTAGAAGATTAGCAAGCTTCAATCAAAAGAAGAACCTATAACAGCGTATGATAAAAATGAATAAAGCTCACTTTCAAAGTTCAAGCAACATTATACTTAAAAACCAAAGAACGCCATTTAGAGACCTCACCGATTGCAGAAAGGAAAGAGGGGAGGCAGTGGGCAAATTCAAGCAGAAAGCCTGCAAATGATCTCAACGGTGGTGCCAGGGGCCAGTATAGACGGTGGCTTCAAGGGATGAGGTGCCTCTGCAACGGGCGAGATGAGCCAACACTCTAGCCCAATCCTCGTCCTTCAAACCCGAGAACAGATTTTTCCTATTCAATTCATTAACTTTCGACAAAGAACAGAGAAATTTCATGACAAGTCATAGGACTCAATAAATAAAGGTTAATTCTATATTACTGGAAAAAAAATCAAGTTGGATAACACAACAAAAGAAACTAAGAGTGCCTTGACAAACAGAATAAGTGGACAAATCATCCAAAGCCGAGTCACGAATTTGGTAGTGGTTTTGGACTAATTAAAGCATAGGAACAAAATCAGAAAAAGAAGTCAAATTCATATTGAAACCACTCAAAAGGATTCATGAGGTAGAACATATTACACTAAAATGTTGCAAGTTGAAGCGCATACAAAACAAAAAACAAAAAGGGGAGATTTTTACCTCATCAAAAATCTAAGAGCATAAAATTGGCACATGCTATAAGCAACAAGGTGGGGTTTTAGGCCAAAGCTCGAAACATGAAAAGGATTTTATACTATTTATAGTTTTGACAAGAAACATACCATGTCTTTTGTTCGAAAAATCAATTCATTTTCCTGATGTTGTTCCACCAAGCCATTATTATCTAACCAGAGCATCTTCCCAAAGTCCATTCTTGTGGTCTTCATTACTAAGCTTAGAAGATTAACAACATTCAGTCAATAGAAGAACCTTCAAATAAGTATGATAAAAACAAACAAAGGCCATCTTCAAAGTCAAAGCAACATTATACTTAGAAACCAAAGAATGCCATTTAGAGACCTCACCGATTGCAGAAAGGAAGGAGGGGAGGCAGTTGACAAATTCAAGCAGAAAGCCTGCAAATGATCTCAACGGTGGTGCCAGGGGCCAGTATAGACGGTGGCTTCGAGGGAGGAGGTGCCTCTGCAACGGGCGAGATGAGCCAACACTCTAGCCCAATCCTCGTCCTTCAAACCCGACAATAGATTTTTCCTATTCAATTCATTAACTTTCTACAAAGAACAGAGAAATTTCATGACAAGTCATAGGACTCAATAAATAAAGGTTAATTCTATGTTACTGGAAAAAAAATCAAGTTGGATAACTCAACAAAAGAAACTAAGAGTGCCTTGACAAACAGAATAAGTGGACAAATCATCCAAAGCCGAGTCAAGAATTTGGTAGTGGTTTTGGACTAATTAAAGAATAGGAACAAAATCATAAAAAAAACTCACATTCAAATTGAAACTACTCAAAAGGATTAATGGGGAAGAACATATTACACTTAAATCTTGCAAATTGAAGTGCATACAAAACAAAAAACAAAAATGTGAGAGATGTGTACCTCATCAAAAATCTAAGAGCACAAAATTGGCACTTGCTCTAAGCTACATTGTGGGGTTATACGCCAAAGCCTGAAACATGTAAAGGATTTTACACTAATTGTCGTTTAGACGTGAAACTTACCATGTCTTTTGTTTAAAAAATCAATTCATTTTCCTTATTTTGTTGCACCAAGCCATTATTCTCTAAGCAGAGCATCTTCCCAAAGTTCGTTTTTGTGGTCTTCATTACTGAGCTTAGAAGATTAGCAATCCATAATCAAAAGAAGAACCAACAACAAAGTTTGATAAAAACGAACAAAGGTCACTTTCAAAGTTCAACCAACATTCTACTTAAAAGCCAAAGAACACCATTTAGAAACCTCACTGATTGTAGAAAAGATGGAGGAGGGGAGGCAGTGGACAAATTCAAGCAGAAAGCCTGCAAATGATCTCAACGGTGGTGCCAGGGACCAGTATAGACGGTGGCTTCGAGGGAGGAGGTGCCTCTGCAACGGGCGAGATGAGCCAACACTCTAGCCCAATCCTCGTCCTTGAAACCCGACAATAGATTTTTCCTATTCAATTCATTAACTTTCTACAAAGAACAGAGAAATTTCGTGATAAGTCAAAGGACTCAAATAAACGAAGGTTAAATCTATGTGACTTGGGGGAAAAAATCAAGCTGCTTAACCAACCAAAAGAAACTACGAGTAATAGAATAAGTGGACAAATCAACCAAAGCCGAGTCAAAAATTTGCATATTGGAAAAAAAAAAAAAAGGGAAACACTTTTTGCTAGTGGTTTTGGCCTAATTATAGCATAGGGAAAAAATCATCTAAAAAAACCTTAAATTCAGATAGAAACCACTCAAAAGGATTCATGAGTTAGAACATATTTCACTGAAATCTTGCAAGTTGAAGCGCATATCACATACACACACAAAAAAGGAAAGAGATGTTTACCTTATCAAAAATCTAAGAGCATAAAATAGGCACTTGCTCAGAGCTACATGGTGGGGTTTTATTCCAAAACCGGAAACATGAAAAGGATTTTCCACTGATTATGGTTTTGATGTTAAACTTACCATGTGTATTGTTCAAAAAATCAATTCATTTTCCTAATATTGTTCCACCAGGTCTTTATTCTCTAAGCAGAGTATCCTAAAATCCATCATTGTGGTCTTTATTACTAAGCCTAAAAGATTAGCATGCTTCAATCAAAAGAAAAACCTCCTACAAAGTATGATAAAAACGAATAAAGGTCATCTTAAAAGATCAAGCAACATTCAAATTAAAAACCAAAGAACACCATTTAGAAATATGACCGATTGTAGAATGGGAGGAGGCGGGGCGGAAGTGGACTTCTTTTTTGTAGTAATTTCAACCTAATTACACCATAGGAACAAAATCATAAAAAAAAAAAACCTCGTATTTAGATTGAAACCACTAAAAAGGATTCATGATTTATAACATATTTCACTAAAGTCTTGCCAGTTGAAACGCATACCATACCAAAAAAAAAAAGAGGGGAAAGATGTTTATCATGTCAAAAATCTATGAGCATAAAGTTGGCAATTGCCCAAAGCTACATGGTGGGGTTTTATACCAAAAGCTGTAACAACAAAAAGGTTTTAGACTAATTGTGATTTTGACGTGAAGCTTACCATGTGTTTTGTTCAAAAAATCAATTGATTTTCAAGATGTTGTTCCCCCATGCTATTATTCTCTAAGCAGAGCATCTTCCCAAAGTCCATTCTTGTAGTGTTCATTACTAAGCTTGGAAGATTAGCAAGCTTCAATCAAAAGAAGAACCAATAACAACGTAAGATAAAAAGGAATAAAGGTCATTATTAAAGTCCACGCAACATTCTACTTAAAAACCAAAGAACACCATTAAAAAACCTCACCGATTGCAGAAAGAGAGGAGACAGGGAAGAAGTGGACCAAGTCAAGCAAAAAGCCTTCAAATGATCTCAACGATGGTGCGATGGGACAGTGGAGACGGTGGCTTCGAGGGAGGAGGTGCCTCTGCGACGGGCGAGATGAGCCCAAACTCTAGCCCATCGTCCTTCAAACACACAACTGATTTTTCCAATACTATTTATTAACATCCTACAAAGAACAAAGAAGTTTCATGATAAGCAATAGGACTCAAATAAATGAAGGTCAATTCTATGTTACAAGGAAAAAAATCAAGTTAGATAACTCACCAAAAAAACAAAAAGTGCCTAGACAAACAGAATGAGTGGACAAATCATCTGAAGTCGAGTCAAGAATTTGCATATTAGAAAAAAAAAAAAAACACCCTTTTTGGTAGTGGTTTTGGACAAATTATACCATAAAAACAAATTATCAAAAAAATTCAAATTCAATTTGAAACCACTCAAAAGGATTCGTGAGTTAGAACATATTTCACTAAAATCTTGCAAGTTGAAGTGCATACCACACAGAAAACAAGAAGGAGAGAGATGTTGTTTTTCTCTTCAAAAATCTAAGAACATAAAATTGGCACTTGCCCTAAGCTAATGGTAGGGTTTTATGCCAAAACCTGAACCATGGAAAGGATTGTACACAGAGTAAGTTTTTATGTGAAGCTTACCATGTGTTTTGTTCAAAAAATTAATTCATTTTCCTGATGCTGTTCCATTAAGCCATTATTCTCTAAGTAGAGCATCATCCCAAAGTCCATTCTCGTGATCTTCATTACTGAGCTTAGAAGATTAGCAAGATCAATCAAAACAAGAACCTACAACAAAGTATAAAAAAACGAATAAAGGCCACTTTCAAAGTTCAAGCAACATTCTACTTACAAACTAAAGAACACCATTTAAAGACCCCACCAATTGCAGAAAGGAAGGAGGGGAGGCAGTGGACAAATTCAAGCAGAAAGCCTGCAAATGATCTCAACGGTGGTGCCACGGGCCAGTGGAAATGGTGGCTTCGAGAGAGGACGTGCCTGTGTGACAGGCGAGATGAGCCAACACTTTAGCCCAATCCTCGTCCTTCAAACCCGACAACAGATTTTTCCTTTACAATTGATTAACTTTCTACAAAGAACAGAGAAATTTCTTGGTAAGTCAAAGGAAACAAATAAATGAAGGTTAATTCTACGTTGTTGGAAAAAAAAAAATCAAGTTGGATAACTCACCAAAAGAAACTAAGAGTGCCTTGACAAACAGAATAAGTGGACAAATCATCCAAAGCCAAGTCAAGAATTTGGTAGTGGTTTTGGACTAATTAGAGCATAGGAACAAAATCATAAAAAAAACTCAAATTCAGATTGAAACCACTCAAAAGGATTCATGAGGTAGAACATATTACACTAAAATGTTGCAAGTTGAAGCGCATACAAAACAAAAAACAAAAAGGTGAGATTTTACCTCATCAAAAATCTAATAGCATAAAATTGGCACTTGGTATAAGCAACAAGGTGGGGTTTTAAGCCAAAGCTCGAAACATGAAAAGGATTTTATACTAATTATAGTTTTGACAAGAAACTTACCATGTCTTTTGTTCGAAAAATCAATTCATTTTCCTGATGTTGTTCCACCAAGCCATTATTTATCTAAGCAGAGCATCTTCCCAAAGTCCATTCCTGTGGTCTTCATTACTAAGCTTAGAAGATTAACAACATTCAATCAAAAGAAGAACCTTCAAATAAGTATGATAAAAACAAACAAAGGCCATCTTCAAAGTCAAAGCAACATTATACTTAAAAACCAAAGAACGCCATTTAGAGACCTCACCGATTGCAGAAAGGAAGGAGGGGAGGCAGTTGACAAATTCAAGCAGAAAGCTTGCAAATGATCTCAACGGGGGTGCCAGGGGCCAGTATAGACGGTGGCTTCGAGGGAGGAGGTGCCTCTGCAACGGGCGAGATGAGCCAACACTCTAGCCCAATCCTCGTCCTTCAAACCCGACAACTGATTTTTCCTATTCAATTCATTAACTTTATACAAAGAACAGAGAAATTTCATGACAAGTCATAGGACTCAATAAATAAAGGTTAAATCTATGTTACTGGAAAAAAAATCAAGTTGGATAACTCAACAAAAGAAACTAAGAGTGCCTTGACAAACAGAATAAGTGGACAAATCATCCAAAGCCGAGTCAAGAATTTGGTAGTGGTTTTGGACTAATTAAAGAATAGGAACAAAATCATAAAAAAAAACTCACATTCAAATTGAAACTACTCAAAAGGATTAATGGGGAAGAACATATTACACTTAAATCTTGCAAGTTGAAGTGCATACAAAACAAAAAACAAAAATGTGAGAGATGTGTACCTCATCAAAAATCTAAGAGCACAAAATTGGCAATTGCTCTAAGCTACAATGTGGGGTTATACGCCAAAGCCTGAAACATGAAAAGGATTTTACACTAATTGTCGTTTAGACGTGAAACTTACCATGTCTTTTGTTTAAAAAATCAATTCATTTTGCTTATTTTGTTCCCCCAAGCCATTATTCTCTAAGCAGAGCATCTTCCCAAAGTTCGTTTTTGTGGTCTTCATTACTGAGCTTAGAAGATTAGCAAGCCATAATCAAAAGAAGAACCAACAACAAAGTATGATAAAAACGAACAAAGGTCACTTTCAAAGTTCAACCAACATTCTACTTAAAAGCCAAAGAACACCATTTAGAAACCTCACTGATTGTAGAAAAGATGGAGGAGGGGAGGCAGTGGACAAATTCAAGCAGAAAGCCTGCAAATGATCTCAACGGTGGTGCCAGGGACCAATATAGACGGTGGCTGCGAGGGAGGAGGTGCCTCTGCAACGGGCGAGATGAGCCAACACTCTAGCCCAATCCTCGTCCTTGAAACCCGACAATAGATTTTTCCTATTCAATTCATTAACTTTCTACAAAGAACAGAGAAATTTCGTGATAAGTCAAAGGACTCAAATAAACGAAGGTTAAATCTATGTTACTTGGGGAAAAAATCAAGTTGCTTAACTCACAAAAAGAAACTACGAGTAATAGAATAAGTGGACAAATCAACCAAAGCCGAGTCAAAAATTTGCATATTGGAAAAAAAAAGGGAAACACTTTTTGCTAGTGGTTTTGGCCTAATTATAGCATAAGGAAAAAATCATCTAAAAAAACCTTAAATTCAGATAGAAACCACTCAAAAGGATTCATGAGTTAGAACATATTTCACTAAAATCTTGCAAGTTGAAGCGCATATCACATACACACACAAAAAAGGGAAGAGATGTTTACCTCATCAAAAATCTAAGAGCATAAAATAGGCACTTGCTCAGAGCTACATGGTGGGGTTTTATTCCAAAACCTGAAACATGAAAAGGATTTTCCACTGATTGTGGTTTTGATGTTAAACTTACCATGTGTATTGTTCAAAAAATCAATTCATTTTCCTAATATTGTTCCACCATGTCTTTATTCTCTAAGCAGAGTATCCTAAAATCCATCATTGTGGTCTTTATTACTAAGCCTAAAAGATTAGCATGCTTCAATCAAAAGAAAAACCTACTACAAAGTATGATAAAAACGAATAAAGTTCATCTTAAAAGATCAAGCAACATTCAAATTAAAAACCAAAGAACACCATTTAGAAATCTGACCGATTGTAGAATGGGAGGAGGCGGGGCGGAAGTGGACTTCTTTTTTGTAGTAACTTCAACCTAATTACACCATAGGAACAAAATCATAAAAAAAAAACCTCGTATTTAGATTGAAACCACTAAAAAGGATTCATGATTTATAACATATTTCACTAAAGTCTTGCCAGTTGAAACGCATACCATACCAAAAAAAAAAAGAGGGGAAAGATGTTTATCATGTCAAAAATCTATGAGCATAAAGTTGGCAATTGCCCAAAGCTACATGGTGGGGTTTTATACCAAAAGCTGTAACAACAAAAAGGTTTTAGACTAATTGTGATTTTGACGTGAAGCTTACCATGTGTTTTGTTCAAAAAATCAATTGATTTTCAAGATGTTGTTCCCCCATGCTATTATTCTCTAAGCAGAGCATCTTCCCAAAGTCCATTCTTGTAGTCTTCATTACTAAGCTTGGAAGATTAGCAAGCTTCAATCAAAAGAAGAACCTATAACAACGTAAGATAAAAAGGAATAAAGGTCATTATTAAAGTCCACGCAACATTCTACTTAAAAACCAAAGAACACCATTAAAAAACCTCACCGATTGCAGAAAGAGAGGAGACAGGGAAGAAGTGGACCAAGTCAAGCAAAAAGCCTTCAAATGATCTCAACGATGGTGCGATGGGACAGTGGAGACGGTGGCTTCGAGGGAGGAGGTGCCTCTGCGACGGGCGAGATGAGCCCAAACTCTAGCCCAATCATCGTCCTTCAAACACACAACTGATTTTTCCAATACTATTTATTAACATCCTACAAAGAACAAAGAAGTTTCATGATAAGCAATAGGACTCAAATAAATGAAGGTCAATTCTATGTTACAAGGAAAAAAATCAAGTTAGATAACTCACCAAAAAAACAAAAAGTGCCTAGACAAACAGAATGAGTGGACAAATCATCTGAAGTCGAGTCAAGAATATGCATATTAGAAAAAAAAAAAAAAACACCCTTTTTGGTAGTGGTTTTGGACAAATTATACCATAAAAACAAATTATCAAAAACATTCAAATTCAATTTGAAACCACTCAAAAGGATTCGTGAGTTAGAACATATTTCACTAAAATCTTGCAAGTTGAAGTGCATACCACACAAAAAACAAGAAGGAGAGAGATGTTGTTTTTCTCTTCAAAAATCTAAGAACATAAAAATGGCACTTGCCCTAAGCTAATGGTAGGGTTTTATGCCAAAACCTGAACCATGGAAAGGATTGTACACAGAGTAAGTTTTTATGTGAAGCTTATCATGTGTTTTGTTCAAAAAATTAATTCATTTTCCTGATGCTGTTCCATTAAGCCATTATTCTCTAAGTAGAGCATCATCCCAAAGTCCATTCTCGTGATCTTCATTACTGAGCTTAGAAGATTAGCAAGATCAATCAAAACAAGAACCTACAACAAAGTATAAAAAAACGAATAAAGGCCACTTTCAAAGTTCAAGCAACATTCTACTTAAAAACTAAAGAACACCATTTAAAGACCTCACCGATTGCAGAAAGGAAGGAGGGGAGGCAGTGGACAAATTCAAGGAGAAAGCCTGCAAAGGATCTCAACGGTGGTGCCACGGGCCAGTGGAGACGGTGGCTTCGAGAGAGGACGTGCCTGTGTGACAGGCGAGATGAGCCAACACTTTAGCCCAATCCTCGTCCTTCAAACCCGACAACAGATTTTTCCTGTACAATTGATTAACTTTCTACAAAGAACAGAGAAATTTCATGGCAAGTCAAAGGACACAAATAAATAAAGGTTAATTCTATGTTATTGGAAAAAAAAATCAAGTTGGATAACTCACCAAAAGAAACTAAGAGTGCCTTGACAAACAGAATAAGTGGACAAATCATCCAAAGCCAAGTCAAGAATTTTGTAGTGGTTTTGGACTAATTAGAGCATAGGAACAAAATCATAAAAAAAACTCAAATTCAGATTGAAACCACTCAAAAGGATTCATGAGGTAGAACATATTACACTAAAATGTTGCAAGTTGAAGCGCATACAAAACAAAAAACAAAAAGGTGCGATTTTACCTCATCAAAAATCTAATAGCATAAAATTGGCACTTGGTATAAGCAACAAGGTGGGGTTTTAAGCCAAAGCTCGAAACATGAAAAGGATTTTATACTAATTATAGTTTTGACAAGAAACTTTCCATGTCTTTTGTTCGAAAAATCAATTCATTTTCCTGATGTTGTTCCACCAAGCCATTATTTATCTAAGCAGAGCATCTTCCCAAAGTCCATTCCTGTGGTCTTCATTACTAAGCTTAGAAGATTAACAACATTCAATCAAAAGAAGAACCTTCAAATAAGTATGATAAAAACAAACAAAGGCCATCTTCAAAGTCAAAGCAACATTATACTTAAAAACCAAAGAACGCCATTTAGAGACCTCACCGATTGCAGAAAGGAAGGAGGGGAGGTAGTTGACAAATTCAAGCAGAAAGCCTGCAAATGATCTCAACGGTGGTGCCAGGGGCCAGTATAGACGGTGGCTTCGAGGGAGGAGGTGCCTCTGCAACGGGCGAGATGAGCCAACACTCTAGCCCAATCCTCGTCCTTCAAACCCGACAACAGATTTTTCCTATTCAATTCATTAACTTTCTACAAAGAACAGAGAAATTTCATGACAAGTCATAGGACTCAATAAATAAAGGTTAATTCTAAGTTATTGGAAAAAAAATCAAGTTGGATAACTCAACAAAAGAAACTAAGAGTGCCTTGACAAACAGAATAAGTGGACAAATCATCCAAAGCCGAGTCAAGAATTTGGTAGTGGTTTTGGACTAATTAAAGAATAGGAACAAAATCATAAAAAAAACTCACATTCAAATTGAAACTACTCAAAAGGATTAATGGGGAAGAACATATTACACTTAAATCTTGCAAGTTGAAGTGCATACAAAACAAAAAACAAAAATGTGAGAGATGTGTACCTCATCAAAAATCTAAGAGCACAAAATTGGCACTTGCTCTAAGCTACATTGTGGGGTTATACGCCAAAGCCTGAAACATGAAAAGGATTTTACACTAATTGTCGTTTAGACGTGAAACTTACCATGTCTTTTGTTTAAAAAATCAATTCATTTTCCTTATTTTGTTCCACCAAGCCATTATTCTCTAAGCAGAGCATCTTCCCAAAGTTCGTTTTTGTGGTCTTCATTACTGAGCTTAGAAGATTAGCAAGCCATAATCAAAAGAAGAACCAACAACAAAGTATGATAAAAACGAACAAAGGTCACTTTCAAAGTTCAACCAACATTCTACTTAAAAGCCAAAGAACACCATTTAGAAACCTCACTGATTGTAGAAAAGATGGAGGAGGGGAGGCAGTGGACAAATTCAAGCAGAAAGCCTGCAAATGATCTCAACGGTGGTGCCAGGGACCAGTATAGACGGTGGCTTCGAGGGAGGAGGTGCCTCTGCAACGGGCGAGATGAGCCAACACTCTAGCCCAATCCTCGTCCTTGAAACCCGACAATAGATTTTTCCTATTCAATTCATTAACTTTCTACAAAGAACAGAGAAATTTCGTGATAAGTCAAAGGACTCAAATAATCGAAGGTTAAATCTATGTTACTTGGGGAAAAAATCAAGTTGCTTAACTCACCAAAAGAAACTACGAGTAATAGAATAAGTGGACAAATCAACCAAAGCCGAGTCAAAAATTTGCATATTGGAAAAAAAAAGGGAAACACTTTTTGCTAGTGGTTTTGGCCTAATTATAGCATAGGGAAAAAATCATCTAAAAAAACCATAAATTCAGATAGAAACCACTCCAAAGGATTCATGAGTTAGAACATATTTCACTAAAATCTTGCAAGTTGAAGCGCATATCACATACACACACAAAAAAGGGAAGAGATGTTTACCTCATCAAAAATCTAAGAGCATAAAATAGGCACTTGCTCAGAGCTACATGGTGGGGTTTTATTCCAAAACCTGAAACATGAAAAGGATTTTCCACTGATTGTGGTTTTGATGTTAAACTTACCATGTGTATTGTTCAAAAAATCAATTCATTTTCCTAATATTGTTCCACCAGGTCTTTATTCTCTAAGCAGAGTATCCTAAAATCCATCATTGTGGTCTTTATTACTAAGCCTAAAAGATTAGCATGCTTCAATCAAAAGAAAAACCTACTACAAAGTATGATAAAAACGAATAAAGGTCATCTTAAAAGATGAAGCAACATTCAAATTAAAAACCAAAGAACACCATTTAGAAATCTGACCGATTGTAGAATGGGAGGAGGCGGGGCGGAAGTGGACTTCTTTTTGTAGTAATTTCAACCTAATTACACCATAGGAACAAAATCATAACAAAAAAACCTCGTATTTAGTTGAAACCACTAAAAAGGATTCATGATTTATAACATATTTCACTAAAGTCTTGCCAGTTGAAACGCATACCATACCAAAAAAAAAACGAGGGGAAAGATGTTTATCATGTCAAAAATATATGAGCATAAAGTTGGCAATTGCCCAAAGCTACATGGTGGGGTTTTATACCAAAAGCTGTAACAACAAAAAGGTTTTAGACTAATTGTGATTTTGACGTGAAGCTTACCATGTGTTTTGTTCAAAAAATCAATTGATTTTCAAGATGTTGTTCCCCCATGCTATTATTCTCTAAGCAAAGTATCTTCCCAAAGTCCATTCTTGTAGTCTTCATTACTAAGCTTGGAAGATTAGCAAGCTTCAATCAAAAGAAGAACCTATAACAACGTAAGATAAAAAGGAATAAAGGTCATTATTAAAGTCCACGCAACATTCTACTTAAAAACCAAAGAACACCATTAAAAAACCTCACCGATTGCAGAAAGAGAGGAGACAGGGAAGACGTGGACCAAGTCAAGCAAAAAGCCTTCAAATGATCTCAACAATGGTGCGATGGGACAGTGGAGACGGTGGCTTCGAGGGAGGAGGTGCCTCTGCGACGGGCGAGATGAGCCCAAACTCTAGCCCATCGTCCTTCAAACACACAACTGATTTTTCCAATACTATTTATTAACATCCTACAAAGAACAAAGAAGTTTCATGATAAGCAATAGGACTCAAATAAATGAAGGTCAATTCTATGTTACAAGGAAAAAAATCAAGTTAGATAACTCACCAAAAAAACAAAAAGTGCCTAGACAAACAGAATGAGTTGACAAATCATCTGAAGTCGAGTCAAGAATTTGCATATTAGAAAAAAACAAAAAACACCCTTTTTGGTAGTGGTTTTGGACAAATTATACCATAAAAACAAATTATCAAAAAAATTCAAATTCAATTTGAAACCACTCAAAAGGATTCGTGAGTTAGAACATATTTCACTAAAATCTTGCAAGTTGAAGTGCATACCACACAAAAAACAAGAAGGAGAGAGATGTTGTTTTTCTCTTCAAAAATCTAAGAACATAAAATTGGCACTTGCCCTAAGCTAATGGTAGGGTTTTATGCCAAAACCTGAACCATGGAAAGGATTGTACACAGAGTAAGTTTTTATGTGATGCTTATCATGTGTTTTGTTCAAAAAATTAATTCATTTTCCTGATGCTGTTCCATTAAGCCATTATTCTCTAAGTAGAGCATCATCCCAAAGTCCATTCTCGTGATCTTCATTACTGAGCTTAGAAGATTAGCAAGATCAATCAAAACAAGAACCTACAACAAAGTATAAAAAAACGAATAAAGGCCACTTTCAAAGTGCAAGCAACATTCTACTTAAAAACTAAAGAACACCATTTAAAGACCTCACCGATTGCAGAAAGGAAGGAGGGGAGGCAGTGGACAAATTCAAGCAGAAAGCCTGCAAATGATCTCAACGGTGGTGCCACGGGCCAGTGGAGACGGTGGCTTCGAGAGAGGACGTGCCTGTGTGACAGGCGAGATGAGCCAACACTTTAGCCCAATCCTCGTCCTTCAAACCCGACAACAGATTTTTCCTGTACAATTGATTAACTTTCTACAAAGAACAGAGAAATTTCATGGCAAGTCAAAGGACACAAATAAATGAAGGTTAATTCTATGTTATTGGAAAAAAAAATCAAGTTGGATAACTCACCAAAAGAAACTAAGAGTGCCTTGACAAACAGAATAAGTGGACAAATCATCCAAAGCCAAGTCAAGAATTTGGTAGTGGTTTTGGACTAATTAAAGCATAGGAACAAAATCATAAAAAAAACTCAAATTCAGATTGAAACCACTCAAAAGGATTCATGAGGTAGAACATATTACACTAAAATGTTGCAAGTTGAAGCGCATACAAAACAAAAAACAAAAATGTGAGATTTTACCTCATCAAAAATCTAATAGCATAAAATTGGCACTTGCTATAAGCAACAAGGTGGGGTTTTAAGCCAAAGCTCGAAACATGAAAAGGATTTTATACTAATTATAGTTTTGACAAGAAACTTACCATGTCTTTTGTTCGAAAAATCAATTCATTTTCCTGATGTTGTTCCACCAAGCCATTATTTATCTAAGCAGAGCATCTTCCCAAAGTCCATTCCTATGGTCTTCATTACTAAGCTTAGAAGATTAACAACATTCAATCAAAAGAAGAACCTTCAAATAAGTATGATAAAAACAAACAAAGGCCATCTTCAAAGTCAAAGCAACATTATACTTAAAAACCAAAGAACGCCATTTAGAGACCTCACCGATTGCAGAAAGGAAGGAGGGGAGGCAGTTGACAAATTCAAGCAGAAAGCCTGCAAATGATCTCAACAGTGGTGCCAGGGGCCAGTATAGACGGTGGCTTCGAGGGAGGAGGTGCCTCTGCAACGGGCGAGATGAGCCAACACTCTAGCCCAATCCTCGTCCTTCAAACCCGACAACAGATTTTTCCTATTCAATTCATTAACTTTCTACCAAGAACAGAGAAATTTCACGACAAGTCATAGGACTCAATAAATAAAGGTTAATTCTATGTTACTGGAAAAAAAATCAAGTTGGATAACTCAACAAAAAAAACTAAGAGTGCCTTGACAAACAGAATAAGTGGACAAATCATCCAAAGCCGAGTCAAGAATTTGGTAGTGGTTTTGGACTAATTAAAGAATAGGAACAAAATCATAAAAAAACTCACATTCAAATTGAAACTACTCAAAAGGATTATTGGGGAAGAACATATTACACTTAAATCTTGCAAGTTGAAATGCATACAAAACAAAAAACAAAAATGTGAGAGATGTGTACCTCATCAAAAATCTAAGAGCACAAAATTGGCACTTGCTCTAAGCTACATTGTGGGGTTATACGCCAAAGCCTGAAACATGAAAAGGATTTTACACTAATTGTCGTTTAGACGTGAAACTTACCATGTCTTTTGTTTAAAAAATCAATTCATTTTCCTTATTTTGTTCCACCAAGCCATTATTCTCTAAGCAGAGCATCTTCCCAAAGTTCGTTTTTGTGGTCTTCATTACTGAGCTTAGAAGATTAGCAAGCCATAATCAAAAGAAGAACCAACAACAAAGTAAACGAACAAAGGTCACTTTCAAAGTTCAACCAACATTCTACTTAAAAGCCAAAGAACACCATTTAGAAACCTCACTGATTGTAGAAAAGATGGAGGAAGGGAGGCAGTGGACAAATTCAAGCAGAAAGCCAGCAAATGATCTCAACGGTGGTGCCAGGGACCAGTATAGACGGTGGCTGCGAGGGAGGAGGTGCCTCTGCAACGGGCAAGATGAGCCAACACTCTAGCCCAATCCTCGTCCTTGAAACCCGACAATAGATTTTTCCTATTCAATTCATTAACTTTCTACAAAGAACAGAGAAATTTCGTGATAAGTCAAAGGACTCAAATAAACGAAGGTTAAATCTATGTTACTTGGGGAAAAAATCAAGTTGCTTAACTCACCAAAAGAAACTACGAGTAATAGAATAAGTGGACAAATCAACCAAAGCCGAGTCAAAAATTTGCATATTGGAAAAAAAAAAGGGAAACACTTTTTGCTAGTGGTTTTGGCCTAATTATAGCATAGGAACATCTAAAAAAACCTTAAATTCAGATAGAAACCACTCAAAAGGATTCATGAGTTAGAACATATTTCACTAAAATCTTGCAAGTTGAAGCGCATATCACATACACACACAAAAAAGGGAAGAGATGTTTACCTCATAAAAAATCTAAGAGCATAAAATAGGCACTTACTCAGAGCAACATGGTGGGGTTTTATTCCAAAACCTGAAACATGAAAAGGATTTTCCACTGATTGTGGTTTTGATGTTAAACTTACCATGTGTATTGTTCAAAAAATCAATTCATTTTCCTAATATTGTTCCACCATGTCTTTATTCTCTAAGCAGAGTATCCTAAAATCCATCATTGTGGTCTTTATTACTAAGCCTAAAAGATTAGCATGCTTCAATCAAAAGAAAAACCTACTACAAAGTATGATAAAAACGAATAAAGTTCATCTTAAAAGATCAAGCAACATTCAAATTAAAAACCAAAGAACACCATTTAGAAATCTGACCGATTGTAGAATGGGAGGAGGCGGGGCGGAAGTGGACTTCTTTTTTGTAGTAACTTCAACCTAATTACACCATAGGAACAAAATCATAAAAAAAAACCTCGTATTTAGATTGAAACCACTAAAAAGGATTCATGATTTATAACATATTTCACTAAAGTCTTGCCAGTTGAAACGCATACCATACCAAAAAAAAAAGAGGGGAAAGATGTTTATCATGTCAAAAATCTATGAGCATAAAGTTGGCAATTGCCCAAAGCTACATGGTGGGGTTTTATACCAAAAGCTGTAACAACAAAAAGGTTTTAGACTAATTGTGATTTTGACGTGAAGCTTACCATGTGTTTTGTTCAAAAAATCAATTGATTTTCAAGATGTTGTTCCCCCATGCTATTATTCTCTAAGCAGAGCATCTTCCCAAAGTCCATTCTTGTAGTCTTCATTACTAAGCTTGGAAGATTAGCAAGCTTCAATCAAAAGAAGAACCTATAACAACGTAAGATAAAAAGGAATAAAGGTCATTATTAAAGTCCACGCAACATTCTACTTAAAAACCAAAGAACACCATTAAAAAACCTCACCGATTGCAGAAAGAGAGGAGACAGGGAAGAAGTGGACCAAGTCAAGCAAAAAGCCTTCAAATGATCTCAACGATGGTGCGATGGGACAGTGGAGACGGTGGCTTCGAGGGAGGAGGTGCCTCTGCGACGGGCGAGATGAGCCCAAACTCTAGCCCAATCATCGTCCTCCAAACACACAACTGATTTTTCCAATACTATTTATTAACATCCTACAAAGAACAAAGAAGTTTCATGATAAGCAATAGGACTCAAATAAATGAAGGTCAATTCTATGTTACAAGGAAAAAAAGCAAGTTAGATAACTCACCAAAAAAACAAAAAGTGCCTAGACAAACAGAATGAGTGGACAAATCATCTGAAGTCGAGTCAAGAATTTGCATATTAGAAAAAAAAAAAAAAAAAAACACCCTTTTTGGTAGTGGTTTTCGACAAATTATACCATAAAAACAAATTATCAAAAAAATTCAAATTCAATTTGAAACCACTCAAAAGGATTCGTGAGTTAGAACATATTTCACTAAAATCTTGCAAGTTGAAGTGCATACCACACAAAAAACAAGAAGGAGGGAGATGTTGTTTTTCTCTTCAAAAATCTAAGAACATAAAATTGGCACTTGCCCTAAGCTAATGGTAGGGTTTTATGCCAAAACCTGAACCATGGAAAGGATTGTACACAGAGCAAGTTTTTATGTGAAGCTTACCATGTGTTTTGTTCAAAAAATTAATTCATTTTCCTGATGCTGTTCCATTAAGCCATTATTCTCTAAGTAGAGCATCATCCCAAAGTCCATTCTCGTGATCATTACTGAGCTTAGAAGATTAGCAAGATCAATCAAAACAAGAACCTACAACAAAGTATAAAAAAACGAATAAAGGCCACTTTCAAAGTTCAAGCAACATTCCACTTAAAAACTAAAGAACACCATTTAAAGACCTCACCGATTGCAGAAAGGAAGGAGGGGAGGCAGTGGACAAATTCAAGCAGAAAGCCTGCAAATGATCTCAACGGTGGTGCCACGGGCCAGTGGAGACGGTGGCTTCGAGAGAGGACGTGCCTGTGTGACAGGCGAGATGAGCCAACACTTTAGCCCAATCCTCGTCCTTCAAACCCGACAACAGATTTTTCCTATACAATTGATTAACTTTCTACAAAGAACAGAGAAATTTCATGGCAAGTCAAAGGACACAAATAAATGAAGGTTAATTCTATGTTATTGGAAAAAAAAAAATCAAGTTGGATAACTCACCAAAAGAAACTAAGAGTGCCTTGACAAACAGAATAAGTGGACAAATCATCCAAAGCCAGGTCAAGAATTTGGTAGTGGTTTTGGACTAATTAGAGCATAGGAACAAAATCATAAAAAAAACTCAAATTCAGATTGAAACCACTCAAAAGGATTCATGAGGTAGAACATATTACACTAAAATGTTGCAAGTTGAAGCGCATACAAAACAAAAAACAAAAAGGTGAGATTTTACCTCATCAAAAATCTAATAGTATAAAATTGGCACTTGCTATAAGCAACAAGGTGGGGTTTTAAGCCAAAGCTCGAAACGTGAAAAGGATTTTATACTAATTATAGTTTTGACAAGAAACTTACCATGTCTTTTGTTCGAAAAATCAATTCATTTTCCTGATGTTGTTCCACCAAGCCATTATTTATCTAAGCAGAGCATCTTCCCAAAGCCCATTCCTGTGGTCTTCATTATTAAGCTTAGAAGATTAACAACATTCAATCAAAAGAAGAACCTTCAAATAAGTATGATAAAAACAAACAAAGGCCATCTTCAAAGTCAAAGCAACATTATACTTAAAAACCAAAGAACGCCATTTAGAGACCTCACCGATTGCAGAAAGGAAGGAGGGGCGGCAGTTGACAAATTCAAGCAGAAAGCCTGCAAATGATCTCAACGGTGGTGCCAGGGGCCAGTATAGACGGTGGCTTCGAGGGAGGAGGTGCCTCTGCAACGGGCGAGATGAGCCAACACTCTAGCCCAATCCTCGTCCTTCAAACCCGACAACAGATTTTTCCTATTCAATTCATTAACTTTCTACAAAGAACAGAGAAATTTCATGACAAGTCATAGGACTCAATAAATAAAGGTTAATTCTATGTTACTGGAAAAAAAATCAAGTTGGATAACTCAACAAAAGAAACTAAGAGTGCCTTGACAAACAGAATAAGTGGACAAATCATCCAAAGCCGAGTCAAGAATTTGGTAGTGCTTTTGGACTAATTAAAGAATAGGAACAAAATCATAAAAAAAACTCACATTCAAATTGAAACTACTCAAAAGGATTAATGGGGAAGAACATATTACACTTAAATCTTGCAAGTTGAAGTGCATACAAAACAAAAAACAAAAATGTGAGAGATGTGTACCTCATCAAAAATCTAAGAGCACAAAATTGGCACTTGCTCTAAGCTACATTGTGGGGTTATACGCCAAAGCCTGAAACATGAAAAGGATTTTACACTAATTGTCGTTTAGACGTGAAACTTACCATGTCTTTTGTTTAAAAAATCAATTCATTTTCCTTATTTTGTTCCACCAAGCCATTATTATCTAAGCAGAGCATCTTCCCAAAGTTCGTTTTTGTGGTCTTCATTACTGAGCTTAGAAGATTAGCAAGCCATAATCAAAAGAAGAACCAACAACAAAGTATGATAAAAATGAACAAAGGTCACTTTCAAAGTTCAACCAACATTCTACTAAAAAGCCAAAGAACACCATTTAGAAACCTCACTGATTGTAGAAAAGATGGAGGAGGGGAGGCAGTGGACAAATTCAAGCAGAAAGCCTGCAAATGATCTCAACGGTGGTGCCAGGGACCAGTATAGACGGTGGCTTCGAGGGAGGAGGTGCCTCTGCAACGGGCGAGATGAGCCAACACTCTAGCCCAATCCTCGTCCTTGAAACCCGACAATAGATTTTTCCTATTCAATTCATTAACTTTCTACAAAGAACAGAGAAATTTCGTGATAAGTCAAAGGACTCAAATAAACGAAGGTTAAATCTATGTTACTTGGGGAAAAAATCAAGTTGCTTAACTCACCAAAAGAAACTACGAGTAATAGAATAAGTGGACAAATCAACCAAAGCCGAGTCAAAAATTTGCATATTGGAAAAAAAAAAGGGAAACACGTTTTGCTAGTGGTTTTGGCCTAATTATAGCATAGGGAAAAAATCATCTAAAAAAACCTTAAATTCAGATAGAAACCACTCAAAAGGATTCATGAGTTAGAACATATTTCACTAAAATCTTGCAAGTTGAAGCGCATATCACATACACACACAAAAAAGGGAAGAGATGTTTACCTCATCAAAAATCTAAGAGCATAAAATAGGCACTTGCTCAGAGCTACATGGTGGGGTTTTATTCCAAAACCTGAAACATGAAAAGGATTTTCCACTGATTGTGGTTTTGATGTTAAACTTACCATGTGTATTGTTCAAAAAATCAATTCATTTTCCTAATATTGTTCCACCAGGTCTTTATTCTCTAAGCAGAGTATCCTAAAATCCATCATTGTGGTCTTTATTACTAAGCCTAAAGATTAGCATGCTTCAATCAAAAGAAAAACCTACTACAAAATATGATAAAAACGAATAAAGGTCATCTTAAAAGATCAAGCAACATTCAAATTAAAAACCAAAGAACACCATTTAGAAATCTGACCGATTGTAGAATGGGAGGAGGCGGGGCGGAAGTGGACTTCTTTTTTGTAGTAACTTCAACCTAATTACACCATAGGAACAAAATCATAAAAAAAAAAACCTCGTATTTAGATTGAAACCACTAAAAAGGATTCATGATTTATAACATATTTCACTAAAGTCTTGCCAGTTGAAACGCATACCATACCAAAAAAAAAAAAGAGGGGAAAGATGTTTATCATGTCAAAAATCTATGAGCATAAAGTTGGCAATTGCCCAAAGCTACATGGTGGGGTTTTATACCAAAAGCTGTAACAACAAAAAGGTTTTAGACTAATTGTGATTTTGACGTGAAGCTTACCATGTGTTTTGTTCAAAAAATCAATTGATTTTCAAGATGTTGTTCCCCCATGCTATTATTCTCTAAGCAGAGCATCTTCCCAAAGTCCATTCTTGTAGTGTTCATTACTAAGCTTGGAAGATTAGCAAGCTTCAATCAAAAGAAGAACCAATAACAACGTAAGATAAAAAGGAATAAAGGTCATTATTAAAGTCCACGCAACATTCTACTTAAAAACCAAAGAACACCATTAAAAAACCTCACCGATTGCAGAAAGAGAGGAGACAGGGAAGAAGTGGACCAAGTCAAGCAAAAAGCCTTCAAATGATCTCAACGATGGTGCGATGGGACAGTGGAGACGGTGGCTTCGAGGGAGGAGGTGCCTCTGCGACGGGCGAGATGAGCCCAAACTCTAGCCCAATCATCGTCCTTCAAACACACAACTGATTTTTCCAATACTATTTATTAACATCCTACAAAGAACAAAGAAGTTTCATGATAAGCAATAGGACTCAAATAAATGAAGGTCAATTCTATGTTACAAGGAAAAAAATCAAGTTAGATAACTCACCAAAAAAACAAAAAGTGCCTAGACAAACAGAATGAGTGGACAAATCATCTGAAGTCGAGTCAAGAATTTGCATATTAGAAAAAAAAAAAAAAACACCCTTTTTGGTAGTGGTTTTGGACAAATTATACCATAAAAACAAATTATCAAAAAAATTCAAATTCAATTTGAAACCACTCAAAAGGATTCGTGAGTTAGAACATATTTCACTAAAATCTTGCAAGTTGAAGTGCATACCACACAAAAAACAAGAAGGGGAGAGATGTTGTTTTTCTCTTCAAAAATCTAAGAACATAAAATTGGCACTTGCCCTAAGCTAATGGTAGGGTTTTATGCCAAAACCTGAACCATGGAAAGGATTGTACACAGAGTAAGTTTTTATGTGAAGCTTACCATGTGTTTTGTTCAAAAAATTAATTCATTTTCCTGATGTTGTTCCATTAAGCCATTATTCTCTAAGTAGAGCATCATCCCAAAGTCCATTCTCGTGATCTTCATTACTGAGCTTAGAAGATTAGCAAGATCAATCAAAACAAGAACCTACAACAAAGTATAAAAAAACGAATAAAGGCCACTTTCAAAGTTCAAGCAACATTCTACTTAAAAACTAAAGAACACCATTTAAAGACCTCACCGATTGCAGAAAGGAAGGAGGGGAGGCAGTGGACAAATTCAAGCAGAAAGCCTGCAAATGATCTCAACGGTGGTGCCACGGGCCAGTGGAGACGGTGGCTTCGAGAGAGGACGTGCCTGTGTGACAGGCGAGATGAGCCAACACTTTAGCCCAATCCTCGTCCTTCAAACCCGACAACAGATTTTTCCTGTACAATTGACTAACTTTCTACAAAGAACAGAGAAATTTCATGGCAAGTCAAAGGACACAAATAAATGAAGGTTAATTCTATGTTATTGGAAAAAAAAATCAAGTTGGATAACTCACCAAAAGAAACTAAGAGTGCCTTGACAAACAGAATAAGTGGACAAATCATCCAAAGCCAAGTCAAGAATTTGGTAGTGGTTTTGGACTAATTAGAGCATAGGAACAAAATCATAAAAAAAACTCAAATTCAGATTGAAACCACTCAAAAGGATTCATGAGGTAGAACATATTACACTAAAATGTTGCAAGTTGAAGCGCATACAAAACAAAAAACAAAAAGGTGAGATTTTACCTCATCAAAAGTCTAATAGCATAAAATTGGCACTTGCTATAAGCAACAAGGTGGGGTTTTAAGCCAAATCTCGAAACATGAAAAGGATTTTATACGAATTATAGTTTTGACAAGAAACTTACCATGTCTTTTGTTCGAAAAATCAATTCATCTTCCTGATGTTGTTCCACCAAGCCATTATTTATCTAAGTAGAGCATCTTCCCAAAGTCCATTCCTGTGGTCTTCATTACTAAGCTTAGAAGATTAACAACATTCAATCAAAAGAAGAACCTTCAAATAAGTATGATAAAAACAAACAAAGGCCATCTTCAAAGTCAAAGCAACATTATACTTAAAAGCCAAAGAACGCCATTTAGAGACCTCACCGATTGCAGAAAGGAAGGAGGGGAGGCAGTTGACAAATTCAAGCAGAAAGCCTGCAAATGATCTCAACGGTGGTGCCAGGGGCCAGTATAGACGGTGGCTTCGAGGGAGGAGGTGCCTCTGCAACGGGCGAGATGAGCCAACACTCTTGCCCAATCCTCGTCCTTCAAACCCGACAACAGATTTTTCCTATTCAATTCATTAACTTTCTACAAAGAACAGAGAAATTTCACGACAAGTCATAGGACTCAATAAATAAAGGTTAATTCTATGTTACTGGAAAAAAAATCAAGTTGGATAACTCAACAAAAGAAACTAAGAGTGCCTTGACAAACAGAATAAGTGGACAAATCATCCAAAGCCGAGTCAAGAATTTGGTAGTGGTTTGGACTAATTAAAGAATAGGAACAAAATCATAAAAAAAACTCACATTCAAATTGAAACTACTCAAAAGGATTATTGGGGAAGAACATATTACACTTAAATCTTGCAAGTTGAAGTGCATACAAAACAAAAAACAAAAATGTGAGAGATGTGTACCTCATCAAAAATCTAAGAGCACAAAATTGGCACTTGCTCTAAGCTACATTGTGGGGTTATACGCCAAAGCCTGAAACATGAAAAGGATTTTACACTAATTGTCGTTTAGACGTGAAACTTACCATGTCTTTTGTTTAAAAAATCAATTCATTTTCCTTATTTTGTTCCACCAAGCCATTATTCTCTAAGCAGAGCATCTTCCCAAAGTTCGTTTTTGTGGTCTTCATTACTGAGCTTAGAAGATTAGCAAGCCATAATCAAAAGAAGAACCAACAACAAAGTATGATAAAAACGAACAAAGGTCACTTTCAAAGTTCAACCAACATTCTACTTAAAAGCCAAAGAACACCATTTAGAAACCTCACTGATTGTAGAAAAGATGGAGGAGGGGAGGCAGTGGACAAATTCAAGCAGAAAGCCTGCAAATGATCTCAACGGTGGTGCCAGGGACCAGTATAGACGGTGGCTTCGAGGGAGGAGGTGGCTCTGCAACGGGCGAGATGAGCCAACACTCTAGCCCAATCCTCGTCCTTGAAACCCGACAATAGATTTTTCCTATTCAATTCATTAACTTTCTACAAAGAACAGAGAAATTTCGTGATAAGTCAAAGGACTCAAATAAACGAAGGTTAAATTTATGTTACTTGGGGAAAAAATCAAGTTGCTTAACTCACCAAAAGAAACTACAAGTAATAGAATAAGTGGTCAAATCAACCAAAGCCGAGTCAAAAATTTGCATATTGGAAAAAAAAAAGGGAAACACTTTTTGCTAGTGGTTTTGGCCTAATTATAGCATAGGGAAAAAATCATCTAAAAAAACCTTAAATTCAGATAGAAACCACTCAAAAGGATTCATGAGTTAGAACATATTTCACTAAAATCTTGCAAGTTGAAGCGCATATCACATACACACACAAAAAAGGGAAGAGATGTTTACCTCATCAAAAATCTAAGAGCATAAAATAGGCACATGCTCAGAGCTACATGGTGGGGTTTTATTCCAAAACCTGAAACATGAAAAGGATTTTCCACTAATTGTGGTTTTGATGTTAAACTTACCATGTGTATTGTTCAAAAAATCAATTCATTTTCCTAATATTGTTCCACCAGGTCTTTATTCTCTAAGCAGAGTATCCTAAAATCCATCATTGTGGTCTTTATTACTAAGCCTAAAAGATTAGCATGCTTCAATCAAAAGAAAAACCTACTACAAAGTATGATAAAAACGAATAAAGGTCATCTTAAAAGATCAAGCAACATTCAAATTAAAAACCAAAGAACACCATTTAGAAATCTGACCGATTGTAGAATGGGAAGAGGCAGGGCGGATGTGGACTTCTTTTTTGTAGTAATTTCAACCTAATTACACCATAGGAACAAAATCATAAAAAAAAAAACCTCGTATTTAGATTGAAACCACTAAAAATGATTCATGATTTATAACATATTTCACTAAAGTCTTGCCAGTTGAAACGCATACCATACCAAAAAAAAAAAGAGGGGAAAGATGTTTATCATGTCAAAAATCTATGAGCATAAAGTTGGCAATTGCCCAAAGCTACATGGTGGGGTTTTATACCAAAAGCTGTAACAACAAAAAGGTTTTAGACTAATTGTGATTTTGACGTGAAGCTTACCATGTGTTTTGTTCAAAAAATCAATTGATTTTTAAGATGTTGTTCCCCCATGCTATTATTCTCTAAGCAGAGCATCTTCCCAAAGTCCATTCTTGTAGTGTTCATTACTAAGCTTGAAAGATTAGCAAGCTTCAATCAAAAGAAGAACCAATAACAACGTAAGATAAAAAGGAATAAAGGTCATTATTAAAGTCCACGCAATATTCTACTTAAAAACCAAAGAACACCATTAAAAAACCTCACCGATTGCAGAAAGAGAGGAGACAGGGAAGAAGTGGACCAAGTCAAGCAAAAAGCCTTCAAATGATCTCAACGATGGTGCGATGGGACAGTGGAGACGGTGGCTTCGAGGGAGGAGGTGCCTCTGCGACGGGCGAGATGAGCCCAAACTCTAGCCCAATCATCGTCCTTCAAACACACATTTGATTTTTCCAATACTATTTATTAACATCCTACAAAGAACAAAGAAGTTTCATGATAAGCAATAGGACTCAAATAAATGAAGGTCAATTCTATGTTACAAGGAAAAAAATCAAGTTAGATAACTCACCAAAAAAACAAAAAGTGCCTAGACAAACAGAATGAGTGGACAAATCATCTGAAGTCGAGTCAAGAATTTGCATATTAGAAAAAAAAAAAAAACACCCTTTTTGGTAGTGGTTTTGGACAAATTATACCATAAAAACAAATTATCAAAAAAATTCAAATTCAATTTGAAACCACTCAAAAGGATTCGTGAGTTAGAACATATTTCACTAAAATCTTGCAAGTTGAAGTGCATACCACACAAAAAACAAGAAGGGGAGAGATGTTGTTTTTCTCTTCAAAAATCTAAGAACATAAAATTGGCACTTGCCCTAAGCTAATGGTAGGGTTTTATGCCAAAACCTGAACCATGGAAAGGATTGTACACAGAGTAAGTTTTTATGTGAAGCTTACCATGTGTTTTGTTCAAAAAATTAATTCATTTTCCTGATGTTGTTCCATTAAGCCATTATTCTCTAAGTAGAGCATCATCCCAAAGTCCATTCTCGTGATCTTCATTACTGAGCTTAGAAGATTAGCAAGATCAATCAAAACAAGAACCTACAACAAAGTATAAAAAAACGAATAAAGGCCACTTTCAAAGTTCAAGCAACATTCTACTTAAAAACTAAAGAACACCATTTAAAGATCTCACCGATTGCAGAAAGGAAGGAGGGGAGGCAGTGGACAAATTCAAGCAGAAAGCCTGCAAATGATCTCAACGGTGGTGCCACGGGCCAGTGGAGACGGTGGCTTCGAGAGAGGACGTGCCTGTGTGACAGGCGAGATGAGCCAACACTTTAGCCCAATCCTCGTCCTTCAAACCCGACAACAGATTTTTCCTGTACAATTGACTAACTTTCTACAAAGAACAGAGAAATTTCATGGCAAGTCAAAGGACACAAATAAATGAAGGTTAATTCTATGTTATTGGAAAAAAAAATCAAGTTGGATAACTCACCAAAAGAAACTAAGAGTGCCTTGACAAACAGAATAAGTGGACAAATCATCCAAAGCCAAGTCAAGAATTTGGTAGTGGTTTTGGACTAATTAGAGCATAGGAACAAAATCATAAAAAAAACTCAAATTCAGATTGAAACCACTCAAAAGGATTCATGAGGTAGAACATATTACACTAAAATGTTGCAAGTTGAAGCGCATACAAAACAAAAAACAAAAAGGTGAGATTTTACCTCATCAAAAATCTAATAGCATAAAATTGGCACTTGCTATAAGCAACAAGGTGGGGTTTTAAGCCAAATCTCGAAACATGAAAAGGATTTTATACGAATTATAGTTTTGACAAGAAACTTACCTTGTCTTTTGTTCGAAAAATCAATTCATCTTCCTGATGTTGTTCCACCAAGCCATTATTTATCTAAGTAGAGCATCTTCCCAAAGTCCATTCCTGTGGTCTTCATTACTAAGCTTAGAAGATTAACAACATTCAATCAAAAGAAGAACTTTCAAATAAGTATGATAAAAACAAACAAAGGCCATCTTCAAAGTCAAAGCAACATTATACTTAAAAGCCAAAGAACGCCATTTAGAGACCTCACCGATTGCAGAAAGGAAGGAGGGGAGGCAGTTGACAAATTCAAGCAGAAAGCCTGCAAATGATCTCAACGGTGGTGCCAGGGGCCAGTATAGACGGTGGCTTCGAGGGAGGAGGTGCCTCTGCAACGGGCGAGATGAGCCAACACTCTAGCCCAATCCTCGTCCTTCAAACCCGACAACAGATTTTTCCTATTCAATTCATTAACTTTCTACAAAGAACAGAGAAATTTCACGACAAGTCATAGGACTCAATAAATAAAGGTTAATTCTATGTTACTGGAAAAAAAATCAAGTTGGATAACTCAACAAAAGAAACTAAGAGTGCCTTGACAAACAGAATAAGTGGACAAATCATCCAAAGCCGAGTCAAGAATTTGGTAGTGGTTTTGGACTAATTAAAGAATAGGAACAAAATCATAAAAAAACTCACATTCAAATTGAAACTACTCAAAAGGATTATTGGGGAAGAACATATTACACTTAAATCTTGCAAGTTGAAGTGCATACAAAACAAAAAACAAAAATGTGAGAGATGTGTACCTCATCAAAAATCTAAGAGCACAAAATTGGCACTTGCTCTAAGCTACATTGTGGGGTTATACGCCAAAGCCTGAAACATGAAAAGGATTTTACACTAATTGTCGTTTAGACGTGAAACTTACCATGTCTTTTGTTTAAAAAATCAATTCATTTTCCTTATTTTGTTCCACCAAGCCATTATTCTCTAAGCAGAGCATCTTCCCAAAGTTCGTTTTTGTGGTCTTCATTACTGAGCTTAGAAGATTAGCAAGCCATAATCAAAAGAAGAACCAACAACAAAGTATGATAAAAACGAACAAAGGTCACTTTCAAAGTTCAACCAACATTCTACTTAAAAGCCAAAGAACACCATTTAGAAACCTCACTGATTGTAGAAAAGATGGAGGAGGGGAGGCAGTGGACAAATTCAAGCAGAAAGCCTGCAAATGATCTCAACGGTGGTGCCAGGGACCAGTATAGACGGTGGCTTCGAGGGAGGAGGTGGCTCTGCAACGGGCGAGATGAGCCAACACTCTAGCCCAATCCTCGTCCTTGAAACCCGACAATAGATTTTTCCTATTCAATTCATTAACTTTCTACAAAGAACAGAGAAATTTCGTGATAAGTCAAAGGACTCAAATAAACGAAGGTTAAATTTATGTTACTTGGGGAAAAAATCAAGTTGCTTAACTCACCAAAAGAAACTACAAGTAATAGAATAAGTGGTCAAATCAACCAAAGCCGAGTCAAAAATTTGCATATTGGAAAAAAAAAAGGGAAACACTTTTTGCTAGTGGTTTTGGCCTAATTATAGCATAGGGAAAAAATCATCTAAAAAAACCTTAAATTCAGATAGAAACCACTCAAAAGGATTCATGAGTTAGAACATATTTCACTAAAATCTTGCAAGTTGAAGCGCATATCACATACACACACAAAAAAGGGAAGAGATGTTTACCTCATCAAAAATCTAAGAGCATAAAATAGGCACATGCTCAGAGCTACATGGTGGGGTTTTATTCCAAAACCTGAAACATGAAAAGGATTTTCCACTAATTGTGGTTTTGATGTTAAACTTACCATGTGTATTGTTCAAAAAATCAATTCATTTTCCTAATATTGTTCCACCAGGTCTTTATTCTCTAAGCAGAGTATCCTAAAATCCATCATTGTGGTCTTTATTACTAAGCCTAAAAGATTAGCATGCTTCAATCAAAAGAAAAACCTACTACAAAGTATGATAAAAACGAATAAAGGTCATCTTAAAAGATCAAGCAACATTCAAATTAAAAACCAAAGAACACCATTTAGAAATCTGACCGATTGTAGAATGGGAGGAGGCGGGGCGGAAGTGGACTTCTTTTTTGTAGTAATTTCAACCTAATTACACCATAGGAACAAAATCATAAAAAAAAAAAACCTCGTATTTAGATTGAAACCACTAAAAATGATTCATGATTTATAACATATTTCACTAAAGTCTTGCCAGTTGAAACGCATACCATACCAAAAAAAAAAGAGGGGAAAGATGTTTATCATGTCAAAAATCTATGAGCATAAAGTTGGCAATTGCCCAAAGCTACATGGTGGGGTTTTATACCAAAAGCTGTAACAACAAAAAGGTTTTAGACTAATTGTGATTTTGATGTGAAGCTTACCATGTGTTTTGTTCAAAAAATCAATTGATTTTCAAGATGTTGTTCCCCCATGCTATTATTCTCTAAGCAGAGCATCTTCCCAAAGTCCATTCTTGTAGTCTTCATTACTAAGCTTGGAAGATTAGCAAGCTTCAATCAAAAGAAGAACCTATAACAACGTAAGATAAAAAGGAATAAAGGTCATTTTTAAAGTCCACGCAACATTCTACTTAAAAACCAAAGAACACCATTAAAAAACCTCACCGATTGCAGAAAGAGAGGAGACAGGGAAGAAGTGGACCAAGTCAAGCAAAAAGCCTTCAAATGATCTCAACGATGGTGCGATGGGACAGTGGAGACGGTGGCTTCGAGGGAGGAGGTGCCTTTGCGACGGGCGAGATGAGCCCAAACTCTAGCCCATCGTCCTTCAAACACACAACTGATTTTTCCAATACTATTTATTAACATCCTACAAAGAACAAAGAAGTTTCATGATAAGCAATAGGACTCAAATAAATGAAGGTCAATTCTATGTTACAAGGAAAAAAATCAAGTTAGATAACTCACCAAAAAAACAAAAAGTGCCTAGACAAACAGAATGAGTGGACAAATCATCTGAAGTCGAGTCAAGAATTTGCATATTAGAAAAAAAAAAAACACCCTTTTTGGTAGTGGTTTTGGACAAATTATACCATAAAAACAAATTATCAAAAAAATTCAAATTCAATTTGAAACCACTCAAAAGGATTCGTGAGTTAGAACATATTTCACTAAAATCTTGCAAGTTGAAGTGCATACCACACAAAAAACAAGAAGGGGAGAGATGTTGTTTTTCTCTTCAAAAATCTAAGAACATAAAATTGGCACTTGCCCTAAGCTAATGGTAGGGTTTTATGCCAAAACCTGAACCATGGAAAGGATTGTACACAGAGTAAGTTTTTATGTAAAGCTTACCATGTGTTTTGTTCAAAAAATTAATTCATTTTCCTGATGTTGTTCCATTAAGCCATTATTCTCTAAGTAGAGCATCATCCCAAAGTCCATTCTCGTGATCTTCATTACTGAGCTTAGAAGATTAGCAAGATCAATCAAAACAAGAACCTACAACAAAGTATAAAAAAACGAATAAAGGCCACTTTCAAAGTTCAAGCAACATTCTACTTAAAAACTAAAGAACACCATTTAAAGACCTCACCGATTGCAGAAAGGAAGGAGGGGAGGCAGTGGACAAATTCAAGCAGAAAGCCTGCAAATGATCTCAACGGTGGTGCCACGGGCCAGTGGAGACGGTGGCTTCGAGAGAGGACGTGCCTGTGTGACAGGCGAGATGAGCCAACACTTTAGCCCAATCCTCGTCCTTCAAACCCGACAACAGATTTTTCCTGTACAATTGACTAACTTTCTACAAAGAACAGAGAAATTTCATGGCAAGTCAAAGGACACAAATAAATGAAGGTTAATTCTATGTTATTGGAAAAAAAAATCAAGTTGGATAACTCACCAAAAGAAACTAAGAGTGCCTTGACAAACAGAATAAGTGGACAAATCATCCAAAGCCAAGTCAAGAATTTGGTAGTGGTTTTGGACTAATTAGAGCATAGGAACAAAATCATAAAAAAAACTCAAATTCAGATTGAAACCACTCAAAAGGATTCATGAGGTAGAACATATTACACTAAAATGTTGCAAGTTGAAGCGCATACAAAACAAAAAACAAAAAGGTGAGATTTTACCTCATCAAAAATCTAATAGCATAAAATTGGCACTTGCTATAAGCAACAAGGTGGGGTTTTAAGCCAAATCTCGAAACATGAAAAGGATTTTATACGAATTATAGTTTTGACAAGAAACTTACCATGTCTTTTGTTCGAAAAATCAATTCATCTTCCTGATGTTGTTCCACCAAGCCATTATTTATCTAAGTAGAGCATCTTCCCAAAGTCCATTCCTGTGGTCTTCATTACTAAGCTTAGAAGATTAACAACATTCAATCAAAAGAAGAACTTTCAAATAAGTATGATAAAAACAAACAAAGGCCATCTTCAAAGTCAAAGCAACATTATACTTAAAAGCCAAAGAACGCCATTTAGAGACCTCACCGATTGCAGAAAGGAAGGAGGGGAGGCAGTTGAAAAATTCAAGCAGAAAGCCTGCAAATGATCTCAACGGTGGTGCCAGGGGCCAGTATAGACGGTGGCTTCGAGGGAGGAGGTGCCTCTGCAACGGGCGAGATGAGCCAACACTCTAGCCCAATCCTCGTCCTTCAAACCCGACAACAGATTTTTCCTATTCAATTCATTAACTTTCTACAAAGAACAGAGAAATTTCACGACAAGTCATAGGACTCAATAAATAAAGGTTAATTCTATGTTACTGGAAAAAAAATCAAGTTGGATAACTCAACAAAAGAAACTAAGAGTGCCTTGACAAACAGAATAAGTGGACAAATCATCCAAAGCCGAGTCAAGAATTTGGTAGTGGTTTTGGACTAATTAAAGAATAGGAACAAAATCATAAAAAAAACTCACATTCAAATTGAAACTACTCAAAAGGATTATTGGGGAAGAACATATTACACTTAAATCTTGCAAGTTGAAGTGCATACAAAACAAAAAACAAAAATGTGAGAGATGTGTACCTCATCAAAAATCTAAGAGCACAAAATTGGCACTTGCTCTAAGCTACATTGTGGGGTTATACGCCAAAGCCTGAAACATGAAAAGGATTTTACACTAATTGTCGCTTAGACGTGAAACTTACCATGTCTTTTGTTTAAAAAATCAATTCATTTTCCTTATTTTGTTCCACCAAGCCATTATTCTCTAAGCAGAGCATCTTCCCAAAGTTCGTTTTTGTGGTCTTCATTACTGAGCTTAGAAGATTAGCAAGCCATAATCAAAAGAAGAACCAACAACAAAGTATGATAAAAACGAACAAAGGTCACTTTCAAAGTTCAACCAACATTCTACTTAAAAGCCAAAGAACACCATTTAGAAACCTCACTGATTGTAGAAAAGATGGAGGAGGGGAGGCAGTGGACAAATTCAAGCAGAAAGCCTGCAAATGATCTCAACGGTGGTGCCAGGGACCAGTATAGACGGTGGCTTCGAGGGAGGAGGTGGCTCTGCAACGGGCGAGATGAGCCAACACTCTAGCCCAATCCTCGTCCTTGAAACCCGACAATAGATTTTTCCTATTCAATTCATTAACTTTCTACAAAGAACAGAGAAATTTCGTGATAAGTCAAAGGACTCAAATAAACGAAGGTTAAATTTATGTTACTTGGGGAAAAAATCAAGTTGCTTAACTCACCAAAAGAAACTACAAGTAATAGAATAAGTGGTCAAATCAACCAAAGCCGAGTCAAAAATTTGCATATTGGAAAAAAAAAAGGGAAACACTTTTTGCTAGTGGTTTTGGCCTAATTATAGCATAGGGAAAAAATCATCTAAAAAAACCTTAAATTCAGATAGAAACCACTCAAAAGGATTCATGAGTTAGAACATATTTCACTAAAATCTTGCAAGTTGAAGCGCATATCACATACACACACAAAAAAGGGAAGAGATGTTTACCTCATCAAAAATCTAAGAGCATAAAATAGGCACATGCTCAGAGCTACATGGTGGGGTTTTATTCCAAAACCTGAAACATGAAAAGGATTTTCCACTAATTGTGGTTTTGATGTTAAACTTACCATGTGTATTGTTCAAAAAATCAATTCATTTTCCTAATATTGTTCCACCAGGTCTTTATTCTCTAAGCAGAGTATCCTAAAATCCATCATTGTGGTCTTTATTACTAAGCCTAAAAGATTAGCATGCTTCAATCAAAAGAAAAACCTACTACAAAGTATGATAAAAACGAATAAAGGTCATCTTAAAAGATCAAGCAACATTCAAATTAAAAACCAAAGAACACCATTTAGAAATCTGACCGATTGTAGAATGGGAGGAGGCGGGGCGGAAGTGGACTTCTTTTTTGTAGTAATTTCAACCTAATTACACCATAGGAACAAAATCATAAAAAAAAAAACCTCGTATTTAGATTGAAACCACTAAAAATGATTCATGATTTATAACATATTTCACTAAAGTCTTGCCAGTTGAAACGCATACCATACCAAAAAAAAAAAGAGGGGAAAGATGTTTATCATGTCAAAAATCTATGAGCATAAAGTTGGCAATTGCCCAAAGCTACATGGTGGGGTTTTATACCAAAAGCTGTAACAACAAAAAGGTTTTAGACTAATTGTGATTTTGATGTGAAGCTTACCATGTGTTTTGTTCAAAAAATCAATTGATTTTCAAGATGTTGTTCCCCCATGCTATTATTCTCTAAGCAGAGCATCTTCCCAAAGTCCATTCTTGTAGTCTTCATTACTAAGCTTGGAAGATTAGCAAGCTTCAATCAAAAGAAGAACCTATAACAACGTAAGATAAAAAGGAATAAAGGTCATTTTTAAAGTCCACGCAACATTCTACTTAAAAACCAAAGAACACCATTAAAAAACCTCACCGATTGCAGAAAGAGAGGAGACAGGGAAGAAGTGGACCAAGTCAAGCAAAAAGCCTTCAAATGATCTCAACGATGGTGCGATGGGACAGTGGAGACGGTGGCCTCGAGGGAGGAGGTGCCTCTGCGACGGGCGAGATGAGCCCAAACTCTAGCCCAATCATCGTCCTTCAAACACACAACTGATTTTTCCAATACTATTTATTAACATCCTACAAAGAACAAAGAAGTTTCATGATAAGCAATAGGACTCAAATAAATGAAGGTCAATTCTATGTTACAAGGAAAAAAATCAAGTTAGATAACTCACCAAAAAAACAAAAAGTGCCTAGACAAACAGAATGAGTGGACAAATCATCTGAAGTCGAGTCAAGAATTTGCATATTAGAAAAAAAAAAAACACCCTTTTTGGTAGTGGTTTTGGACAAATTATACCATAAAAACAAATTATCAAAAAAATTCAAATTCAATTTGAAACCACTCAAAAGGATTCGTGAGTTAGAACATATTTCACTAAAATCTTGCAAGTTGAAGTGCATACCACACAAAAAACAAGAAGGGGAGAGATGTTGTTTTTCTCTTCAAAAATCTAAGAACATAAAATTGGCACTTGCCATAAGCTAATGGTAGGGTTTTATGCCAAAACCTGAACCATGGAAAGGATTGTACACAGAGTAAGTTTTTATGTGAAGCTTACCATGTGTTTTGTTCAAAAAATTAATTCATTTTCCTGATGCTGTTCCATTAAGCCATTATTCTCTAAGTAGAGCATCATCCCAAAGTCCATTCTCGTGATCTTCATTACTGAGCTTAGAAGATTAGCAAGATCAATCAAAACAAGAACCTACAACAAAGTATAAAAAAACGAATAAAGGCCACTTTCAAAGTTCAAGCAACATTCTACTTAAAAACTAAAGAACACCATTTAAAGACCTCACCGATTGCAGAAAGGAAGGAGGGGAGGCAGTGGACAAATTCAACCAGAAAGCCTGCAAATGATCTCAACGGTGGTGCCACGGGCCAGTGGAGACGGTGGTTTCGAGAGAGGACGTGCCTGTGTGACAGGCGAGATGAGCCAACACTTTTAGCCCAATCCTCGTCCTTCAAACCCGACAACAGATTTTTCCTGTACAATTGATTAACTTTCTACAAAGAAGAGAAATTTCATGGCAAGTCAAAGGACACAAATAAATGAAGGTTAATTCTATGTTATTGGAAAAAAAAAATCAAGTTGGATAACTCACCAAAAGAAACTAAGAGTGCCTTGACAAACAGAATAAGTGGACAAATCATCCAAAGCCAAGTCAAGAATTTGGTAGTGGTTTTGGACTAATTAGAGCATAGGAACAAAATCATAAAAAAAACTCAAATTCAGATTGAAACCACTCAAAAGGATTCATGAGGTAGAACATATTACACTAAAATGTTGCAAGTTGAAGCGCATACAAAACAAAAAACAAAAAGGTGAGATTTTACCTCATCAAAAATCTAATAGCATAAAATTGGCACTTGCTATAAGCAACAAGGTGGGGTTTTAAGCCAAAGCTCGAAACATGAAAATGATTTTATACTAATTATAGTTTTGACAAGAAACTTACCATGTCTTTTGTTCGAAAAATCAATTCATTTTCCTGATGTTGTTCCCCCAAGCCATTATTCATCTAAGCAGAGCATCTTCCCAAAGTCCATTCCTGTGGTCTTCATTACTAAGCTTAGAAGATTAACAACATTCAATCAAAAGAAGAACCTTCAAATAAGTATGATAAAAACAAACAAAGGCCATCTTCAAAGTCAAAGCAACATTATACTTAAAAACCAAAGAACGCCATTTAGAGACCTCACCGATTGCAGAAAGGAAGGAGGGGAGGCAGTTGACAAATTCAAGCAGAAAGCCTGCAAATGATCTCAACAGTGGTGCCAGGGGCCAGTATAGACGGTGGCTTTGAGGGAGGAGGTGCCTCTGCAACGGGCGAGATGAGCCAACACTCTAGCCCAATCCTCGTCCTTCGAACCCGACAACAGATTTTTCCTATTCAATTCATTAACTTTCTACAAAGAACAGAGAAATTTCATGACAAGTCATAGGACTCAATAAATAAAGGTTAATTCTATGTTACTGGAAAAAAAATCAAGTTGGATAACTCAACAAAAGAAACTAAGAGTGCCTTGACAAACAGAATAAGTGGACAAATCATCCAAAGCCGAGTCAAGAATTTGGTAGTGGTTTTGGACTAATTAAAGAATAGGAACAAAATCATAAAAAAAACTCACATTCAAATTGAAACTACTCAAAAGGATTAATGGGGAAGAACATATTACACTTAAATCTTGCAAGTTGAAGTGCATACAAAACAAAAAACAAAAATGTGAGAGATGTGTACCTCATCAAAAATCTAAGAGCACAAAATTGGCACTTGCTCTAAGCTACATTGTGGGGTTATACGCCAAAGCCTGAAACATGAAAAGGATTTTACACTAATTGTCGCTTAGACGTGAAACTTACCATGTCTTTTGTTTAAAAAATCAATTCATTTTCCTTATTTTGTTCCACCAAGCCATTATTCTCTAAGCAGAGCATCTTCCCAAAGTTCGTTTTTGTGGTCTTCATTACTGAGCTTAGAAGATTAGCAAGCCATAATCAAAAGAAGAACCAACAACAAAGTATGATAAAAACGAACAAAGGTCACTTTCAAAGTTCAACCAACATTCTACTTAAAAGCCAAAGAACACCATTTAGAAACCTCACTGATTGTAGAAAAGATGGAGGAGGGGAGGCAGTGGACAAATTCAAGCAGAAAGCCTGCAAATGATCTCAACGGTGGTGCCAGGGACCAATATAGACGGTGGCTGCGAGGGAGGAGGTGCCTCTGCAACGGGCGAGATGAGCCAACACTCTAGCCCAATCCTCGTCCTTGAAACCCGACAATAGATTTTTCCTATTCAATTCATTAACTTTCTACAAAGAACAGAGAAATTTCGTGATAAGTCAAAGGACTCAAATAAACGAAGGTTAAATCTATGTTACTTGGGGAAAAAATCAAGTTGCTTAACTCACCAAAAAAAACTACGAGTAATAGAATAAGTGGACAAATCAACCAAAGCCGAGTCAAAAATTTGCCTATTGGAAAAAAAAAAAAAGGGAAACACTTTTTGCTAGTGGTTTTGGCCTAATTATAGCATAGGGAAAAAATCATCTAGAAAAACCTTAAATTCAAATAGAAACCACTCTAAAGAATTCATGAGTTAGAACATATTTCACTAAAATCTTGCAAGTTGAAGCGCATATCACATACACACACAAAAAAGGAAAGAGATGTTTACCTCATCAAAAATCTAAGAGCATAAAATAGGCACTTGCTCAGAGCTACATGGTGGGGTTTTATTCCAAAACCTGAAACATGAAAAGGATTTTCCACTGATTGTGGTTTTGAGGTTAAACTTACCATGTGTATTGTTCAAAAAATCAATTCATTTTCCTAATATTGTTCCACCGGGTCTTTATTTTCTAAGCAGAGTATCCTAAAATCCATCATTGTGGTCTTTATTACTAAGCCTAAAAGATTAGCATGCTTCAATCAAAAGAAAAACCTACTACAAAGTATGATAAAAACGAATAAAGGTCATCTTAAAAGATCAAGCAACATTCAAATTAAAAACCAAAGAACACCATTTAGAAATCTGACCGATTGTAGAATGGGAGGAGGGGGGCGGAAGTGGACTTCTTTTTTGTAGTAATTTCAACCTAATTACACCATAGGAACAAAATCATAAAAAAAAAAACCTCGTATTTAGATTGAAACCACTAAAAATGATTCATGATTTATAACATATTTCACTAAAGTCTTGCCAGTTGAAACGCATACCATACCAAAAAAAAAAGAGGGGAAAGATGTTTATCATGTCAAAAATCTATGAGCATAAAGTTGGCAATTGCCCAAAGCTACATGGTGGGGTTTTATACCAAAAGCTGTAACAACAAAAAGGTTTTAGACTAATTGTGATTTTGACGTGAAGCTTACCATGTGTTTTGTTCAAAAAATCAATTGATTTTCAAGATGTTGTTCCCCCATGCTATTATTCTCTAAGCAGAGCATCTTCCCAAAGTCCATTCTTGTAGTCTTCATTACTAAGCTTGGAAGATTAGCAAGCTTCAATCAAAAGAAGAACCTATAACAACGTAAGATAAAAAGGAATAAAGGTCATTATTAAAGTCCACGCAACATTCTACTTAAAAACCAAAGAACACCATTAAAAAACCTCACCGATTGCAGAAAGAGAGGAGACAGGGAAGAAGTGGACCAAGTCAAGCAAAAAGCCTTCAAATGATCTCAACGATGGTGCGATGGGACAGTGGAGACGGTGGCTTCGAGGGAGGAGGTGCCTCTGCGACGGGCGAGATGAGCCCAAACTCTAGCCCAATCATCGTCCTTCAAACACACAACTGATTTTTCCAATACTATTTATTAACATCCTACAAAGAACAAAGAAGTTTCATGATAAACAATAGGACTCAAATAAATGAAGGTCAATTCTATGTAACATGGAAAAAAATCAAGTTAGATAACTCACCAAAAAAACAAAAAGTGCCTAGACAAACAGAATGAGTGGACAAATCATCTGAAGTCGAGTCAAGAATTTGCATATTAGAAAAAAAAAAAAAAAAAACACCCTTTTTGGTAGTGGTTTTGGACAAATTATACCATAAAAACAAATTATCAAAAAAATTCAAATTCAATTTGAAACCACTCAAAAGGATTCGTGAGTTAGAACATATTTCACTAAAATCTTGCAAGTTGAAGTGCATACCACACAAAAAACAAGAAGGGGGAGATGTTTTTCTCTTCAAAAATCTAAGAACATAAAATTGGCACTTGCCATAAGCTAATGGTAGGGTTTTATGCCAAAACCTGAACCATGGAAAGGATTGTACACAGAGTAAGTTTTTATGTGAAGCTTACCATGTGTTTTGTTCAAAAAATTAATTCATTTTCCTGATGCTGTTCCATTAAGCCATTATTCTCTAAGTAGAGCATCATCCCAAAGTCCATTCTCGTGATCTTCATTACTGAGCTTAGAAGATTAGCAAGATCAATCAAAACAAGAACCTACAACAAAGTATAAAAAAACGAATAAATGCCACTTTCAAATTTCAAGCAACATTCTACTTAAAAACTAAAGAACACCATTTAAAGACCTCACCGATTGCAGAAAGAAAGGAGGGGAGGCAGTGGACAAATTCAAGCAGAAAGCCTGCAAATGATCTCAACGGTGGTGCCACGGGCCAGTGGAGACGGTGGCTTCGAGAGAGGACGTGCCTGTGTGACAGGCGAGATGAGCCAACACTTTAGCCCAATCCTCGTCCTTCAAACCCGACAACAGATTTTTCCTGTACAATTGATTAACTTTTTACAAAGAACCGAGAAATTTCATGGCAAGTCAAAGGACACAAATAAATGAAGGTTAATTCTATGTTATTGGAAAAAAAAATCAAGTTGGATAACTCACCAAAAGAAACTAAGAGTGCCTTGACAAACAGAATAAGTGGACAAATCATCCAAAGCCAAGTCAAGAATTTGGTAGTGGTTTTGGACTAATTAGAGCATAGGAACAAAATCATAAAAAAAACTCAAATTCAGATTGAAACCACTCAAAAGGATTCATGAGGTAGAACATATTACACTAAAATGTTGCAAGTTGAAGCGCATACAAAACAAAAAACAAAAAGGTGAGATTTTACCTCATCAAAAATCTAATAGCATAAAATTGGCACTTGCTATAAGCAAAAAGGTGGGGTTTTAAGCCAAAGCTCGAAACATGAAAAGGGTTTTATACTAATTATAGTTTTGACAAGAAACTTACCATGTCTTTTGTTCGAAAAATCAATTCATTTTCCTGATGTTGTTCCACCAAGCCATTATTTATCTAAGCAGAGCATCTTCCCAAAGTCCATTCCTGTGGTCTTCATTACTAAGCTTAGAAGATTAACAACATTCAATCAAAAGAAGAACCTTCAAATAAGTACGATAAAAACAAACAAAGGCCATCTTCAAAGTCAAAGCAACATTATACTTAAAAACCAAAGAACGCCATTTAGAGACCTCACCGATTGCAGAAGGGGAGGAGGCAGGGAGGCAATGGACAAATTAAAGCAGAAAGCCTGCACTTGTTCTAAACTGTGGTGCCATGGGCCAGTGGAAACAGTGCCATCACAAGAGGTGCCTCTGCGATAGGCGAGATAAGCCAACACTTGAGCCTAATACTCATCCTTCAAACCCAACAACAGATTTTTCCTATTCAATTCATTAACTTCCAACTAAGAACAGAGAAATTTCATAATAAATCATAGGATTTAAATATATGAAGGTAAAATCTATGTTACTTGGAAAAAAATCAAGTTGCATAACTCACCAAAAGAAACTATGAGTGCCTTGACAAACAGAATAAGTGGACAAATCAACCAAAGCCTAGTAAAAGATTCGCATATTGGGGAAAAAAAAAAGAAAGAGAAGGGAAACTTTTTTTGCTAGTGGTTACTGCCTAATTATAGCATAGGTACAAAATCATCACAAAAAACCTCAAATTAAGATTGAAACCACTCAAAAGGATTCAGAAGCTAGAACATATTTCACTAAAATCTTGCAAGTTGAAGCGCATACCACACACATGCCAAAAAAAAGGAGAGAGATGTTTACCTCATCAAAAATCTAAAAGCATAAAATTGGCACTTGCCCAGAGCTACATGGTGGGGTTTTATGCCAAAACCTGAAACATGAAAAGGATTTTCCACCGATTGTGGTTTTGATGTGAAGCTTACCATGTGTTTTGTTGTTGTTCCACCAAGTCTTTATTCTCCAAGCAAAGTGTCATCCTAAAGTCCATTCTTGTGGTCTTCATTACTAAGCTCAAAAGATTAGCAAGCTTTAATCAAAAGAAAACCTACAACAAAGTATGATAAAAACGAATAAAGGTCATCTTAAAAGTACAAGCAATATTCAAATTAAAAACCAAAGAACACCATTTAGAGATCTCACCGATTGTAGAAAAGGAGGAGGCATGGCAGCAGTGGACATCATTTTGGTAGTAGGTTTGGCCTAATTATAGCGTAAGAACAAAATCATCAAAACAAAAAAAAAAAACTTGAATTCAGATTGAAACTACTAGAAAGGATTCATGAGTTAGAACATATTTCACTGAAGTCTTCCAAGTTGAAGTGCATACCACACACAAAAAAAAAAAAAAAGAGGAGAGATGTTTATCTCATCTAAAATCTAAGAGTATAAAGTTGGCACTTGCCCTAAGCTACATGGTTGTGTTTTATGCCAAAACCTGAAACATGGAAACATGAAAAGGATTTTACACTGATTGTGCTTTTGATGTGAAGTTTACCGTGTGTTTTGTTCAAAAAATCAATTCATTCTCCTAATGTTGTTCCACGAAGCCATTATTCACTAAGCAGAACATCTTCCCAAAATCCATTCTTGTGGTCTTCATTACTGAGCTTAGAAAATTAGCAAGCTTAAATCAAAAAAAGAACCTAGAACAAACTAAGATAAAAACGAATTACGGTCATCTTCTAAGTTCAAGCAACATTCTACTTAAAAATCAATGAATACCATTTAGAAACCCCAGCGATTGAAGAAAGGGAGGAGGCAGGAAGGCTGTGGACCTATTCAAGCAGAAAGCCTACAAATGATATCAACAATGGTGCCATGGGCCAGTGGAGACAGTGGCTTCGAGGGAAGAGGTGCCTCTGCGACGGGCAAGACGAGCTAAAACTCTTGCCCAATTCTCGTCCTTCAAACCCGACAACTAATTTTTCAAATACAATTTATTAATTTCCTACAAGGAACAAAGAAATTTCATGGTAAGACATAGGACTCAAATAAATGAAGGTTAATTCTATATTACAGGGGAAAAAATCAAGTTGGATAACTCACCAAAAGAAACTAAAAGTGCTTTGACAAAAAGAATAACTGGACAAATCATCCGAAGCCGAGTCAAGAATTTGCATATTGGAAAAAAAATGGAAAATCGTTTTGGTAGTATTTTGGCCTAATTTTAGCATAGAAACAAAATTATCAAATAAACTCAAATTTAGATTGAAACCACTCAAAAGGATTCATGAGTTAGAACATATTTCTCCAAAATATTGCAAGATGAAGCTCAAACCACACAAAAAATAAAAAGGAGAGAGATGTTTACCTCATCAAAAATCTAAAAGCACAAAATTGGCTATTGTCCTAAGCTACATGGTGGGGTTTTATGCCAAAACCTGAAACATAAAAAGGATTTTACACTGATTATACTTTAGATGCATAACTTACCATGTGTTTGCTCAGAAAATTAATTCATTTTCCTTATGCTCCACCAAGCCATTATTATCTAAGCAGAGCATCTTCCAAAAGTCCATTCTTGTAGTCTTCATTGCTGAGCTTAGAAGATTAGCAAGCTTCAATCAAAAGAAGAACCCACAACAACGTATGATAAAAACGAAAAAAGGTCACTTTCAAAGTTCAAGCAACATTCTTTTTAAAAACCGAAGAACACCATTTAGAGACCTCACCGATTGCAGAAAGGAAGGTGGAGGGGAGGCAGTGGACAAATTCAAGCAGAAAGCCTGCAAATGATCTCAACAGTGGTGCCATGGGCCAATGGAGACGGTGGCTTCGAGGGAGGAGGTGCCTCTGCGGCGGGCGAGATGAGCCAACACTCTTGCCCAATCTTTGTAATTCAAACCCAACAACAGATTTTTCCTATTCAATTCATTAACTTTCTACAAAGAACAGAGAAATTTCATGATAAGTCAAAGGACTCAAATAAATGAAGGTTAATTCTATGTTACAGGAAATAAAATCATGTTGAATAATTCTCCAAAAGAAACTAAGACTATCTTGACAAACAGAATAAGACGACAATTCATCCAAAGCCGAGTCAAGAATTTGAAAGTGATTTTTGACTAATTAAAGCATAGGAACAAAATCATAAATAAAAAAAAAACTCAAATTCAGATTGAAACCACTCAAAAGGATTCATGAGTACGAACATATTTCACTAAAATCTTGTATGTTGAAACTCATACAAAACAAAAAACAAAAAGGTGAGAGATGTATACCTCATCAAAAATCTAAAAGCACAAAATTGGCACTTGCTCTAAGCTACGAGGTGGGGTTTTATGCCAAAGCCTGAAACATGAAAAGCAGTTTACGCTGATTGTTGTTTTGACGTGAAACTTACCATGTGTTTTGTTCAAAAAATCGATTCGTTTCCCTGATGTTGTTGCACCAAGCCATTATTCTGTAAGCAGAGCATCTTCCCAAAGTCGATTCTTGTTGTCTTCATTTCTAAGCTTAGAATATTAGCAATATGCAATTAAATGAAGAACCTATAATTAAGTATGATTAAAACGAACAAAGGCCATCTTCAAAGTTCAAGCAACATTCTATTTAAAAACCAAAGAACGCCATTTAGAAACCTCCCCGATTGTAGAAACGGAGGAGGCGGGGAGGCAGTGGAATAATTCAAGCAGAAAGCCTGCACATATTCTAAACGGTGGTGCCATGGGCCAGTGGAGATGGTGGCATCGCAAGAGTGGCCTCCGCGACATACGAGATGAGCTAACACTCTACCCCAATCCTCGTCCTTCAAACCCAACAATAGATTTTTCCTATTCAATTCTTTAACTTCAAACAAAGAACAAAGAAATTTCATAATAAGTCGTAGGACTCAAATAAATGAAGGTTAATTCTATGTATAACTTGGAAAAAAATCAAGTTGCATAACTCACCAAAAGAAACTACGAGTGCCTTGACAATTAAATAAGTGGACAAATCATCCAAATCCGAGTCAAAAATTTGCAAATTGGGAAAAAAGAAGAGAAAAGAAAAGGGAAATACTTTTTGCTAGTGGTTTTAGCCTAATTATAGCATAGGAACAAAATTCTTAAAAAAAACCTCAAATTCAGATTGAAACCACTCAAAGGGATTCATGAATCAGAACATAGTTCACTAAAATCTTGCAAGTTGAAGCGCATACCCCACACACACACACACACACACACACACACAAAGGAGAGATGTTTACCTCATCAAAAATCTAAGAGCATAAAATTGGCACTTGCCCTAAGCCACATGGTGGGGATTTATGCCAAAACCTGAAACATGAAAAAGATTTTCCACTAATTGTATTTTTTATGTGAAGCTTACTATGTGTTTTGTTCAAAAAATCAATTCATTTTCCTAATCTTGATCCACCAAGTCTTTATTCTCTAAGCAAAGTATCTTCCGAAAGTTCATTGTTGTGGTCTTCATTACTAAGCTTAAAAGATTAGCAATGTTCAATCAAAAGAAAAACTTACAACAAAGTATGATAAAAACGAATAAAGGTCATCTTAAAAGTACAAGCAATATTCAAATTAAAAACCAAAGAATACCATTTAGAGACCTCACCGATTGTAGGAAGGGAGGAGGCGTCGTGGCAGTGGACACCTTTTTGGTAGTAGTTTTGGCCTAATTATAGCATAGGAACAAAATCAACAAAAAAACTCGAATTAAGATCGAAACCACTAAACAGGATTCACGAGTTAGAACATATTTCACTAAAGTCTTCTAAGTTGAAGCTCTTACCCCACAAAAAAAGAGAGGAGAGATGTTTATCTCATCAAAAATCTAAGAGCATAAAGTTGGCACTTGCCGTAAGCTACATGGTGGTGTTTTACGCCAAAACTTGAAACATGAAAAGGATTTTACACTGATTGCGGTTTTCACATGAAGCTTACCATGTGCTTTGTTCAAAAAATCAATTCATTCTCCAAATGTTGCTCCACCAAGAAATTATTCTCTAAGCAGAGCATCTTCCCAAAGTCCATTCTTGTGGTCTTCATTACTGAGCTTAGAAGATTAGCAAGTTTCAATCAAAAGAAGAACCCACAACAAAGTATGATAAAAAAGAATAGACGTCATTTTCAAAGTTCAAGCAACATTCTACTTAAAAACCAAAGAACACCGTTTAGAAACCTCACCGATTGCAGAAAGGAAGGAGGAGGGGAGGCAGTGGACAAATTCAAGCAGAAAGCTTGCGAAAGATCTCAACGGTGCTGCCATGGGCAAGTGGAGACAATGGCTTCGAGGGAGGAGGTGCTTCTGCGATGGGCGACATGAGCCAAAACTCAAGCCCAATCATCGTCCTTCAAACCCGACAACAAATTTTTCCTATTCAATTCATTAAATTCCTACAAAGAATAGAGAAATTTCATGATAAGTCATAGGACTCACATATATAAATGAAGGTTAATTCTATGTTACTGGAAATAAAATCAAGTTGGAAAACTCACCAAAAGAAACTAAGAGTGCGTTGACAAACCGAATAAATGGACAAATCATCCAAAGCTGAGTCAAGAAATTGCAAGTGGTTTTGGCCAAATTATAACATAGGAACAAAATCATAAAAAAAAAAACTCAAATTCAGATCAAAACCACTCAAAAGGATTCATGAGTTAGAACATATTTCACTAAAATCTTGCAAGTTGAAGCGCATACCACACAAAAAACAAAAAGGAGAGAGATGTTTACCTAATCAAAAATCTAAGAGCATAAAATTGGCACTTGCCCTAAGCTAACATGGTTGGGTTTTATGCCAGAACCTGAAACCTAAAAAGGATTTTACACTAATTATAGTTTTGACGTGAAGCTTACCATGTGTTTTATTCAAAAAATCAATTCATTTTCCTGATGTTGTTCCCCCAAGCCATTGTTCTCTAAGCAGAGCATCTTCCCAAAGTCCATTCTTATGGTCTTCATTACTGAGCTTAGAAGATTAGCAAGTTTCAATCAAAAGAAGAACGTACAACAAAGTATGATAAAAACGAATAAACATCATTTTCAAAGTTCAAGCAACATTCTACTTAAAAACCAAAGAACACCATTTAGAGGTCTCACCGATTGCAGAAAAGAAGGAGGGGAGGCAGTGAACAAATTCAAGCAGAAAGCCTGCAAATGATCTCAACAGTGGTGCCATGGGCCAATGGAAATGATGGCTTCGAGGGAGGAGGTGCCTGTGCGACGGGCGAGATAAAGGCAACACTCTAGCCCAATCCTCATCCTTCAAACCCGACAACTGATTTTTCTGTGTTAATGCTGTGTTACTGGAAAAAATAAAGTTGCATAACTCACCGAAAGAAACTTAGAGTGCCTAGACAAACAGAATAAGTGGATAAATCATCCACAAAGCCGAGTCAAGAATTTGCATATTGGAAAAAAAAAATGGAAAGTCTTTTTGGTAGTAGTTTTGGCCTAATTATAGCTTAGAAACAAAATCATCAAAAAAAACCTCAAATTCATATTGAAACCACTCAAAAGAATTCATGAGTTAGAACATATTTCACTAAAATCTTGCAAGTTGAAGCGTATACCACACAAAAAACAAAAAGGAGAGGGATGATGTTTACCTTATCAAAAATCTAAGAGCATAAAATTGTACTTGCCAAAGGTTACATGCTAAAGGGAAAAAAAATCCGGAAATGGGTATATACCATAGCATCAGGGGCAAAGCCAAAAAGAAAAACTAATGAGCATCAGTATAGTAAGGTCACTACTTCTAGGTCCTTAAATAGGAATACGAAAAAATGGAATCCTAATACTATTACCTAATCGTAACAAATGAAGTGGAACAAGCAAAGGAAAGTGACAAAAAAAAAAAAAAAAGAACATCTATGAAGCTGATAGACATAAAATGGCCAACCGATTTTTGTGATGCCCGTTCACGTTAGGTCAAAATTTAGTCTCGATTATAGAGTATAGAAATCACTTGTAATAAAGCAAATCTCGAAAAAAAAATCATGATGCTACAATCTCTACATGATAAACTTTGTGTTGGTCTAAAGAGTTGAAGAATTTCGATTCATACAAACAACTTCATACTTTGTCGAAGATCAAAACCTTGTTTAAGTCTAATGAAGAGAGAGAATTTGTTATTGGACGAAGACCATTTCTTTCTCCATTTCCTGAAATATGTTTCTTAATGAAGCATATACATTCCAACTTCCACAACGAATAAGAAATCTCAAATATAACAAAATAGTGAGGATCCCAATTCCCGTTGTTCAGCAACAACGGCAAACGCAAATCAAAAATTTGAAAAGAAACAAAGGAGCCTCAAGACACGCACGACTCAAATGAGCAAACTAAACTCTATCTCATTTTATCAGTAATGATTTTCTTGAAGAAACAAAAAACTACACAGCATTATCAACTCATAGAAAGAATCTAGTTCAGATTTAAAAAATGCACAATCAAATTTGAGAAGACCTAAATCTGAAATCAGTTCCAATCGCCCACTCTTCAACTACAGAAAAAAAAAAAGAGTACTCAATCAAATGTTGGTACCTCATGTACTATAGGATGAATGAGTTGCAACTGTTCATGACTATATGTGAGTCCAAATCAGATCCGAAAGCCCTGTACATGAGAATCAAAACTTAAAGGGGTTAAAGATGAATAACTATTTCAACCGGCTTGTATTAACTATACAAACAAAAAAAGAGCAATAAAATCAGAACTACATACGAAACAATGACATAACTCACCAAAATAGAGCGGTTTTTGACAAAGAGAATGTGTGTGTGTCTTAGTAGCATGAAGCGGGAGCGGGGGTGGGGGAGGGGAGGCACCTAGAAGCTCCTAAGGTTGGGAGCGCCTAAGAAGCGTATATAGATTTCATATAACTACGTATATAAAGTATCTTTAAATACTTAACTATTGAAGGAAAAGTGATTACTTAAGAGAATTTTCACGATCTTAAAGGGTACTTATAGGAAGTTAGATATTTTCAATTTGCAAAACTTCTTGAGTGATAAGATTTTCATATTTTTATTCCCACAATGGCATAACTCTCTTAAGAGTAAGAGAATAGTTGCCTTAACCGCCCAATAAGCTCCCATGTTAGTTGGGAGCGAGCTCGCGTCAATTCGAACTCCCATCTTGGGAGCACACCCATTTTAGAAGGATCCTACTACTATAGGGTGTCTGTAAAAACAATAACTCACCGAAATAAAGGGGGTATACAGTTGTTATCTTTTCACTTGATTTTGGTGGGCTCTTTATGGAGCAATCCCACGGTTAACAAAGAGGAAAGAGTTTCTTGCTCTTCTTTAGACGAAGGCTGTTGGATCAAAATCCAAGGGCTAAAAATACATGGATTCAAAAAATATGAATGGATGGATGGATGATGGATAGAACCTTGACAAGGTCTCCAAGTTTTTTACTACATTCCAACTTGTCTTCAGCCAACCAGTTCTCCAAAAGGTTTTTTTTGTTCTGATTCACCACAAGCTGCAACAATTCCAATGACTCAAATGTATTAAGCTTTCCTTTAGTCCAAAGTACTGCAACAAAGGTGGTGTTTGCCTAGCTTGTACAGGAACACTCTGCCGATAAGATACACAAAAAGACTTGGCCATAATGCATCTTTATGAAAAAAAACATCAACCGTGAAAAACAGAAGGTCCTTATCAAACCCTATAACTGGATAGTAACAACTCAGCAGCATAGTGTAACAGTAGCTCCATGATCATATACATGCAGTCGTTTTTACCCGAGCTCAATAACATGAAAATTTGATGTAATCTGTCCAACATTTACCGATTATGTAGCAAAAGAAATAAGAACAGAAGGATTCTCATTTCCCAAAATTTGTGTAAGACAAACCAATAGATCTCACACATACCATAAAAGAGCATCAATTGTGCATGCAAGATAAGTTTAAGGAACCAAACACACTTTGAATGAGGTAAATGAGGCTGCAAGAGCTGGACTCCGCTGCTGATCCACAACAAAGAGTTGCATATTTATTTTGACAAGTTGCGATCTGTACAAAAGTAAAGAAGGGTGGCAAAGCAATACACGTATAAGGTGACATTGGAAATTATTTAAGTTAATGCAATAGAGGAAAACAAAGAAACAAGTAAACTAGTAACTAGTTATACATATTTAGAACTGGCAAGAACTACAAGCCATTGAATACACAACACGCTAATCACGATAGATGGGAAAGGGCCGTAAAGTACTACATCATACTATCAACAAAACCTAAAAGATGATGCTGACAACTGCAAAAGGAAGCACATGAAAGATGCTAATAGAATGGAAGTCAATTCCAATCCACTTTAATACAGGATTGAGGAAAGATGAAACTTATTGCCATGATATTTTCAGAGTACAAGAAGATGTAAGAAAGAAGAAAAAAGAACCATGAAAGTTAATATTCAAACCTCATCCCCAGAAAAAAGTTAACTAAACATCCTCAAGTATCGGCTAGCATTATCCTCAAAGATTGTTGTTCTTCCAAATATGCCAGTCTTCCTTGCGAAACAGTAATGTTCATAGTTCATACATCAAGGTATAGCTTGCTTGATTGCAATTGCATACATAAATTTAACAGTAAGGCTAAGTGCTTATCATATCGCTTTGCTTATTATCCTCTTTAGATTATAAAACCTAGCATGGTCACCTCCAAACATTTTGTTGAATGAGATATTGGCCCTGTCTCACTCAGCAATCCATATACAAAATTAAACCACAGATATGGTTGGCAATAACGACTGTCATTCCCATCAGAAGTACCTACCATTTCACGTATTCTAGGCACATAGGAAGGATGTGTTCCCTGCATTGTCACACATCACCATGAAGACCTCCGTGTGTCAGATACAAAAAATCAGACCATTGATCACATGGTATGCATTAATGATTGTCATCCCAATAAACAGTATCTACCACTTCACTTATTCAAGGCACATCATGGTGTGTTCCTAGCATTGTCACACATCACCATGAATACCTCCTTGTGTCAGATATATGTTCTGTCTCATACAGTAAATCCTCTAAGAAACACCAATTCACCAGCATTTGAGGTGTGCTTGGGTCTGATGTGCAAAAAGTTTGAGCTCAAAAGACTCTGGGTTCTTAAGATTTGGTGACTAAAGAAGAAGGGTTCACATGAGTTGATCAAGATGGCTATGTCCAGGCCAAAGTAGATAGAAAGAGCCTACTACATGGTTTGCCCAATACTCTTTCTACAAACTTGTTATTCTTTCCAAGGAGAAGTTTGTCAAAATGGCAGTACATGGGGCTACAGGGGTCCAACAATCCAACAGCTTCACCTAAAAGGCACCTAGATTCCAAAACACACCGTCACATGCATGCACTCACTTTACAACAAAAGGCTATACTACTATTGCACCACTATTTGAACTCTCTAATACTTTCAGTCACTCTCTACTGAGTCTTTAGTAGAGACTCTTTCGCATCTTCCCTATCCTGCTCCCACAGTGCTGCGTTATCTCTCACAGTCTCACCCATACTCACATAGTTTCTAAAGATTCTGATGTGTTCCGTCATCTCTTCGCCAGACAATCTGTTGTCTCTAAACCACTTATACGACGACATTCCATGCCATTGACAATGGTTGACAATGGAATGAACAAGATGAGCTTAAACACAAATCACGTCCAAAACAGAAAGAAACGGAACAGATGCAACACACAAAGAGAGGGAGAGGGAATAAATAGCAGCACTTCGTCTCTTGACTCTCTTCTAATCACATCACATTCTAGATAAAACTATAATTATAACACACCAAATTCTAGAATATGGGTGAATAATCAAAGAAACCAACAGAAGCATGAACATTGTCAGCTAAAAAGTACTTCGGCTAACCAGGAGTGATTCCAATCAATACCAACCATTTTTCGGTAGGATCACATTGACAATTAATTATCTGATTATTGCCTAGATTGGCCATTCTGTCAAACATCTTTGCAAGTTCAGATTCTTCCAAAAAAAAGGGGGGGAAAGTCCATATTACCATGGTGGAAAAGAAAGAACATACAACACAAAAAGAAGGCATAAAGTAGCAATTTGCTCTTTCAGTTCAAAGGAGAGTCAATGGACCAATGATATCAGAGGTTTGTACAACAAGACCCAACATCTTTGGAGTGATCCATTTTCAAAAACAACCTACACGCAAAGCACGGAGTAAGCTAATGAAAATATTCAAATTCTGAAGTGTGGTGAGGCATTTCAAGGACAAAATAAACCTATCTACTACTCAGGAATCTAATATGATTTCATTTTCGCTTTCAACTCAATGTTAAATATCTGCAAGTGATCCTGAGTAGTTCCTGGAAGTTGGGCTTCAAAAGAATGCAATGAGGCAAGATATTGAGAAGTAAACTTCTAAAAGTAAAGAAGACAAAAAGCTACAATAAACTATTCCAGGAAACTTAATTGAACCTCCAAACTACAACAATTTTGAGACGCTATAGTCCCAATAGTTGGGAGTGGGCGAAAAGGTCACCGAACCAGTTGAACTATAAAATAACTAGCTAGTCAAGAAGGCTAGGTCTTGATTGCCACTAAGCCTGAACTTCAAGAAATTTCTAGAAACTAACATATGAAAACCCACACAAACACGCATGAACACACACAAAAATTTGAACGATTGATGAGCATGTAAAACCTTGAATTTCAATTGGGTTATAGAAAATTCCTATCTACAATCATATGCACACACACAAAAACACACACATTTGTATCTAACAATCAAAGAGAGCAATGTGAACATTAGCATATGTAAAACCCTCAGTCTCAAACAGATTGTATATTTGTATAAACAATCATATGAAATACACACACATACATACCCGCACATGCAGAAGAATGTGAAAAGATAGAGTGAGTAAAACAAGAAGACCTCTCCAACCCATTGACGGGCACTGTTGTCGAGACCTTCAATGAACATCTTCCAAAGGGAATTTAATCACCTGTGAACCATAAACTAACACCAAACTTGCATCAGAAATTGTACAACACATTTTACTCTGCCAAAAACCACGCAGAAACACCAAGCAAAGCAATTTTCTATTTCTTTAAACCAATGAAAGCAATGTAGTAGGGAAACTAAAAGTGAAACAACAGAAGAGAAAGTACAAAGAGAGATATCTCATTAAACTGTGGAAGAACGTGAGAGAAGACTAGATTGGGGGTTTAAAAGGAAGGAAGTGTGTTTCCAAAGCACGCTCATGCTGCAAAAATTCTCTCAGTTTTCAAAGTAAGCTCATGCTGCAAAAATTCTCTCAGTATTATAATAAAAAAACCCTTCTTTACATAATTTGCAAATTGGAAGGATATTATTAAGCGGTCGCTATTCGCAACCCACTATTTAATCCATGCAACCCAATGTCTTCATACAACCCACCCTCTATTTCTAAGGATACAATTTACTCTATACAACCCGATAAATTCACGAAAAGTTCCTAATATAAACCCCCCCCCCCCCCCCCATCATAAAATTCCTAAATCTATCCAAAAAATATAACTTGAACTAAAATTTTTGAAAAACTCTCCTTCCATCCCTCTCTCTCGTCAATCTCTATCCCTCGCCTCTCTTTCAGTCGAAACAACACCCCCCCCCCTCCCCTTAGTCGTCTCTCTTTCCATCCCTCTCCATCGCCACCACCGCTGACACTGCCCAACCCCACCTCGAAACAATCACAGCATTACTCTCCACTTCCTTGAATCAATCTCTCCCTCTCTCTCTCCATACATACAAACAAGCAAGAATAAAAAAACTACAAGTGAACAAATTTGTGAAGAAAAAAAAGTAACAAAGAAACTGATAAGAGTGATCCATCCTCAGCTCAACCTAAATCACACATATTATTTAATCTGCTATTGCTTTTATAACAACCCTTGTTAGGAAATTTGGTATGGATCTCAACCAATGACGAGAAACATTAATAAATAGAAATGAGGTATCCCACGATTCTAGTATGAGCACCCAAAGACTCTGATATCACCTAAATGATGTCTCTACTCGCGATCTCTTACGGAGTATATGCATTATTTTCCGTTTCCCAAGCAACCCAAATATGCTCTAATTAGAGAACTTCAAATTTGGATACGTAACTCGCATTTCTTATGATACTAATGATAGTAACTAAGTTATTTGTACAAAGATGCCTCGGACTCCATACTGACTAAGATGTCAACATACATAGAGGATGTTAGAGAGGTTACACATAAATAGCTACTCCCTCCGTCCCTAAAAGTTTGGCACTTTGGTGCTTTTTCTTGTCCCATAAAATTTGCCTACTTTGAATAGTCAAAAGCAAAATTTGGTGAATGCCCCATTTTACCCTTTCCTTTTGCACGTGAAAGGACCAATTCAAATACGTAAAGTACACTTTTCAGACTGATGGCACCAAACCATTTGCATCAGAGCCAAAATTTGGGCCACCAAATTTCAAATATTCAAGTACTGGTCCATAGTACACGGGTATTTTTGGAAGGTTTGCATTTCCATTGTACATCAAATTTCTTTTCTTAAAAGTTGGAATTCCCAAAAGTGCCAAACTTTTAAGGACGGAGGGAGTATATTTCAATCAGGTTACACGTGAACAACTAAATTTCAATCATTTTTTAGTGTCATGTTGCATGCTCACCAATATGTTAGCACAAATAGCCATGACACTAAGAAAGCAGTTTAACCAATTTCCTAACAAACTTAAAAACACAAGCAGTAGCTAAAAACCAAGGTTAATGCATCAGTAAAAGACAAATAAGATCATTACCCAAAACAGAAAACTGTAGCCTTATCAAAAACCATGAATGAAGAAACTATCAGCACAAGTCGTAAAAGAGAAGCAAGAAGAAGAACACGAAATTAAACAAAAAAAATGCATAGCATCCATTCAAGAAAAACAAAAACCTATAGAGATATACTTGAATATATGTATGTATGTGTGTACATGAATATACCTACATTGATATGAATGCCTTTTTTTTTTTTTTTTGGGATTACTGTTCTTGGATATTTAACCTCTTCCAGAAATAAATGCATGGCAGATCTCAATGAAATATTAGGAAACAAATTCGAAGGCCAAAGAAATTATCTGTAGGAAAGACATTATTAACTAAGGAGAAAACTGACAAATTCGTAAGTCACATACGTTAGTCCAAATATATGATGAACCAAAAGAATTTTGCATTCAAAAAAACCTGAACGAAGAATTAAAAAAAAATTACGAAACCTTGAAAAAAGCATAACAATAAGAAGTTAACAACACCACCGATGTGATATTAGGAAACAAATTGAATGGCAAAAGAAATTATCAGCAGAAAAGACATAATTAACTTAGGAAGGAAATAACCTGAAGAACAAATCCGTAAGTCACATGCGTAAATCCAAATATATGATGAACCAAAAGTTTGCATAAAAAGAAAACGGGTATTCTGCAACTTTCTCACCAAGACGTTTGGATTGGCCATAATCGAACACCTAGCTAGATCAAACCCTCCATATTGGCTAAGCGTGGGTGAGAGTAAAGCTGCACCAATGGCAGAGGATTGAGGCGGCCGTCGGTTGATTGCTGCGAAGGAAAGGACGATGGAGAATCACATATCTGGCTCATGTGGAGAGAGAGAGAGAGAGAGAAATAGAGTGAGAGAGAGAGAGTGCAAACTATGAAGTATCGTTCTTGAATGCACTTGAGATCTACCTTCCCACTCAGTTAATGGCTAAGATCTTTTCACAACCTGAAGGACTAAGAGTGATTCACAATAGAAACAACTTGATGCATTTGGACGGTATCTTGAATTTTGGGATCCAAGTTTTGACCGTTGAACCAAAAACCAAATCCAATCTTTGCATCTTGATCCTGTCGCAAAAAAAAAAAAAAAAATCTTTGCATCTTGATCATTCACAATTACATTCCAATACCCAGCAATGTACAAAACAATGTACAGACACAGGCAAGAATAAGCAAACCAAGGCTTATAAAAATGAGGAATTTATAAATCAAAGAGAGTTGAAGTTGATTGGTCGTTTAAGATAAAAGACAGGAACCTTGAAATTTTGACTTGTGTTTTTTATTCAACCCGAGTTTCAAGATAGAAAACCCTAGCATGCAGAAACTTCCAAACCGATAGCATGCAGAAACTTTTGGAGTGCAAGTTTCATCCCGAGTGTGCACCTTGTTGAACTTAAAGGGTTTGGATTGAAATAGGCATGCAGAACTATATGAGTAGCGCTTGCATTCCAAACCAATAGCATGCATAAACTTTTTAGTACATTGAGGAGTAGAATGATGCCATGCATTCTGGAGTCCAAGCAAAAATGTTTTCTTGTCTAAGTAATCATTGAGTGCCAAGTGCCAACAATGAGATACACTTGCTGCTCAGACCAACACAACCATGAATTTTTAAACCGTAACAAATCAAGAAAACTTAATTCATTAGGCTACCATATATCTAACCAAAACTTAAAAGACTATCTCGTCGTACATTAGCATTGATCATAACAGGGCAATAGTCATGAGACCCATAATTTATTTGTCCAAGAAGTAATACCATATCCAAAATGCTACCAATCATCATTGTCGCTATTGAGAAATATAAACACGTGCTCATACCTGTTTCCCCACTCCTAAGATGTCTCTAGATTATCAAATTCCATCTAGAACTTTTAAAGAAAAACACTACAACACTACCTAAGTACAACACATATATACACACAAAGAGAGTAGAGACCATGGTTTAGCATTAAATGCATAATTCTCACTACCCAAAACTTACAGAAGTCCTCATACATTGCATCTGCCCATCCATCTTATTAAAGCCAAAAAAAAAGAGTCATAAGCACCAACAATAAAATGAAAAGGGTATAATCATAACCTAAAGAAAAAAGGCATAGTCATAACCTAAAGAAACACCTATTTTCATGTATTTATTTAGTTTATAACTCCACAATTTCTGCATTTAATTTCGAGAAAGGAAGATGTGTAACTAAATATCGAGTCATATTATCAAACTTAAATACCACCAAAAATAGGAAACCTGAAATATAAAATAAAAATATCACACTTTAAAACAACACAATACAATTGAAACAAAAGGAGATCTATGCCTCTAGCAATTGGCAGAGTTCGAACAAGGAAAAAGATAAACGAACCCCAGATATGAAATGTAACCATAGATGAATGCAACTGAGAATGGACGAAACGCTCGACGGTAGAGTGGAGGAAAAAACCCTAACTTCTCCATGACCCTGGAGGGAAAGAGCTTTGATATAGATGAGAGCCTCTTAACGGTAGAGTAAGAGAAAGGCAGCCATCCATTGCCTCAAAAGTTTAGTATGTAGGTGTGTATTTTGAAAAACCTTACATGTATTGTCATATAGAAGAATCTACAAAAGATTCAAATCAAGGAATTGGCAAGAATGGGGAATTGCATGAACATATTGGATTGCTCTACCGTCGAGGTATTTTTCATATACAACTTGTATTCTTAGAGAATGAAGTAAGAAATATCAAAAAGGGTAGACTCGCACAACCCATACTCCCTCCATAGCAAGTAGGGTATGATCTATGATTACAAAACATAACTTAATCAAAACATTCCATACATCTAATATTAAAAAGACATTGCCTATGCCACCAATATAAGGAGAAGCCTTTACAAAAGATGTTGTTCCGATAATCATCCTAAGCATGGTTTCTTCATTGATAAGTTAATTGCTACCCAAATTCTAGCACAAACGGATAAAGATAAAGCTACTGAGAAGATAACTCTAACAAGGAACTGCAGCTCCTTAGCTTATGTTGATGACAAAACTAACCCACGATGCACTTTTGCATCTAAAAAAAACATAAATAAAACTCATTCGGCTAATAGCCTAGTTAGTGCAAACCATGATTGATGCATCAATTTAAATGTTAGGCTTGATGCCTTGATGAAACCAATTACATCCGTTGTATGAATATGAATGATGCATCAATTTAAAGCTTGATGTTTGCCAAAATCATAAAAAACACAAACCAACATATGGATTGCTGCTACATGACTGATCATATCAGATTTTTTATGTAAAATCTTTACCAAAAAAAGAAAAAGAAAGAAAGAGAGGGATACGTAGGACACTCGATACCGATAGCACATTTTGGTAAGTCGATTCTACTCTCAAATCAATGCCCTTGATAGACAAAGGAGAGGCAAAGGGTAAAGGGGAAGTTAAATAATGCAAAAGCAGAAGTCAGCTAGGACAAAGCAAAATGGATTAGAGTATGGTCAGTCAATTCTACTCACCAATACCGTTGTCTTGACTATGAAATTAGATGGCTCCTTAGATCTAGACCCCGCAACAACCCATCGTGATCTCCTACCCGCATCGTGATCAAAGAAAGGGAAAAAAAAATAAACCGAGAAAATATAATGAAAGGTAATATTTCAGATAGATTCATCCACTTGATGACTCTACGGTCCTACATTGATTTACCAAATCATAGTCAGAAACCTTTTGCATGTAATAACTAGGTGATAGCCTACGTGCTACGCACGGAGAACATGCTCGTTGGTTTGGAAGCGTACAATTTTGTTTGGGTACACATCAATGTAATTTATATCAAGTACAAGAAATTGTAGGCTTTTGTTGCTATTGAATACGTTATGTAATTAACATTCATACATTAGTTGAGAAGTGCATGGCTGCAGTCTCAGCACGATAAGTCATGTCCGTTGGTTTTCAAGCGAAAAGAATTTGTCGGGGGATCAAAACACTAAGTACGTGCTAGGCACGATAAGTCGTGGTTGATTTTCAATTGAAGAGAACTTTTATCTCTTTCTTGGCAATACAAAATGTCTACATCGCAAAATCTTATTTTCATTGATAATCCTCAATCTTCCCTTAAAAATAGGAATGCACCAAATCTACAAAAGAGACCTCACACTCAAATAATTGAATTTCTAGATCTCTTTCGATCCATAGAAAACAAACAAATAGAGGCGTGGAACTAAAGCTAATGAAATCTAATATCAAATCTGAAAATGAAACCTAATGAGATGCACTTTCCAAGAATAGCTTAACTTTGTGAGAATTTTGCAATATGTAGGATATTTCTAGGCTCTGATGTTAGCTCTCTCTTATTAAAAAAGAAACAAAAAATTTAAAAAGAAACTAATACTTGATGGAACCCAATAAATTTCGAGGCAAAGTTTAACAAAATTTCGAGGCAACAACGATATATCTAGCACAAACAAAATCTCAGATCATAACCGTATGAATCATTAGATAAATATCACAAAGATAAGAATAAACACAGCTAACTTCTGAACATGCTAGAACGCATAACTAGCACCATTAAGTCTCCCGAGTTTTAAACATCTATAAAGGATTACCCTTAAGTTATTTATCTCTATAAGAGAAATTCTTTGTCCTTGATTCTTCGTACATTTTTAAGACTATTAATGTTTTCACTTTTCGCGAGGATAGAAAAATCAACACAAAAATCTTCACCGAAACTTGCAGCAGAACAATTCAAAGACACAAAGAACAAAAAAGAACAAAGCAGAGCAATAAAGCAACAAAATACACGAAGAGTTATGGAGAAAGAAAGAGAGAAATAGGGACTCTACTCCGTAAAGGAAAAGAAAATAATACCTAGCAATATAGAGCATTCATAAGCAGATTACCTCCTCATTTCATTTTGCAATCTTCTGCAACAACAAGATCATACTTTCATATGTTATAACTGCCTCCATAATTTCTAGAGTTTTCATGATTAGAAACTCCATTTGCTTCCTTTTTCTTTTCATTTGGGGTCTTGGTCTTCTGTTGGCCGCAAGCACACAGAGGGCAGAATAGCAATATCAATTTGATAGAACTTCCTCATTGTCTTCCTATAAATGATCTGAGTACCAATTGTTGAGGAATTTAGCAATCTTTCCTTGTGATGAGCTCTACATTCACGTTTAGGGCTGTAAACAAGCTGAGCCGAGCTTTGTCGAGCTCGAGCAGTAAACGAGCCAAAATTTGAGCTCAAGCCTTAATGAGCCGAGCCCTAAACTTAGTCATTTACTAAACGAGCCTCTTTAATCGAGCCAAGCTTTTATCGAAAGAGCCAAGCTCCATTCGACTTGTTTACTAAAAGAGTTGAAAACTCGAGCTCGAGTTTGGCTCGTTTACTAAACGAGCCGAGCATTAAGAACTCACAAGCTGCTCAGTTCATTTACAGCCCTATTCACGTTACAAAAAGTGCATAGTAACAGAGCAAGAAAGCTGAAGCATCCTTTCCTATATCTAGAAGAGGAAGAAGTGTACCTAATTTATCACTCAAAGAGACCCTTGATATCAGTGTACTTGGATGCCTTCAGTGACAAAGCATCCTAGCATGTGCCTTTCCGGGATCAATAGTCTGCGCTTGATCCTTTCTTCTGTTGAAAACGTTTACAGTGCAAAAGGCCTAGCCTTGAAACAATGAACCATCTCGCACCAAGATTTCAGTTGTATTGGCCAATTGAGCAAGTCTAATACTTCATAATGTCTTCAAAAGAACAACGCACCAGTTCGATTTGTCATAAAATCAATCAACAACTGTGTTACTCATGTTAGATACCAGCCTGCAAGAATGACAAACGCAAAATAGGCTAAGCATATACCATGAGCAGAAACACGGTCTAAAAATCTGCCCCCACGCCAAGAAAATGGCAGAATAAAAATAGCACAAAATGAGACTCGTGTACACAGGCGAATTATAAAATAAAAAAGCAAAAGGAGCATTACACTGGATGTCAAAAGAAACATTACACTTAAAGTGATGAGGTCACCTGACAAACTTTGCCCTGATGATTGTTTACTCATCCTCATGAAGCAGAGCAATCATTGTCATGAGGAGTGTTTAACACAATGAAAAACTTAGCCCATCTATAAGTTGAGCCATTCAGCCCTTTCTACAAAAAAATTTAACACTAAGTTGAGGAGATTCAAATTGAGTCTCTTTATCGGTCTATTGAGTATAAGCCTACGGAGGTTTCAACTCTAGCCTCAACTCTACTCAGAAAAAACATGATCATTTACATACAATTAACAAGATAAGTTGACAAACAATAATCCACATAGGAAAGTACTCCATTAAGTTTTTGCTCTAAAATTTCACCAATTTTTTGCGCATGACAATATATTTGACACTTCTTTTTGGGTAGATACAAACAGATAAAATTGCCATGCCCCCTCGCCAAAGAAAGAAGAAGCAAGCAGGAGATTGTATTATAAGTTACTGGCCTTATAAGTAACGAAACGTGACACAAAGTTCCTATGCACAGTTAAAGCATGAGGAGACATCAGTTTCAACTATTTGGAAGCAACAAAATAGCAAACCAAAGAAGTAAAAAATGGTTGTTCTACAAGGACAACAATTACGTAGCAACAACGCACTTAATTTTCAAGCTCACCTTCACTAAACAAATGGTAATATCTATTGTACACTACTGCACCCTTTTATCATCTTTTTTCGCCATCCCAGTTGCCAGAGCGCAAGTAGAAGCTCCACCAACTTCAGCACGGTGAATAAGGCAAATGCCAAGGGACGAAAAACTCTTGTGGTTTTCAACATTTTTTCCATTTTTAACTGCCAATAGGGTACCTTCACTTCAAGAAATTGCATGCATAGTTTGGGAACCTTCGTAATCAAATAAGTGTCCATGATATTTTTTCCTCCCATGCTATTTCCTCAGCTTCTGGGATGCTTTCCAAGGTCAAGGATGGAGGGTTGCCCAAACAAGGGTCACTTGGTCCTATCCACTCCTCTACTACATACTTATCTATCAGTGGGGTCCATTCATTAACCAACGACCTATCCTCTTGTTCCGTAGCCCAAACAGTAATCAGAACAAGACCGCCCCAGTAATCAGAACAAGACCGCCCTTCTTAACAACTTGAATTAATTCATCTATTGCTTTTTTCCTTCTACTCTCCGTACTTAGGTGATGTAACATAGCAATAGAAATTGCAACATCACCAAGGCAACAACATTCTAACCCATTCCTACTCCTTCAACCCAACTACCAATGCTACCTATCCAATTCAGAACTAACTTCATAAAAAATTAAGTAAATTTGTATGATAAGGTATAGAACTCCATTTTTGAAGGTGAATCCGATAGGAGTCAAGTTGCATAACTCACCCAAAAAAATAACTAAGAGTGCCGTGGCTATTTGGCAAACAAAATAAGCGAACCAACCAAAAAGTATTTTCCCATCGTAGCATTGCGAAGAAAGCCAAAATGACAAACTATGAGTATATGTACTGTAAAGTCATTAGTTCTGACTCCTCAAATGGAAATAAAAATACAAGAAATAAAATCATACCTCCATCGAGTTACCAAAGCATACCTAGATAAGACAAAAAAATAAACCAAAATTACTTTATCACAAAGCTAGATTTCTAATCTAAGGGAGAACTAACTATCAGAGTGAACTTTTTTATACAATTCCCAATTTATGAAAACAGAAAAATAAGTGGTGGTGGTGTTGGCCAAACCAATCGAATCCTCTTCCTATCATAACATGTGAGGGAAAATAAGAAACAATCTATATCCAAAGAAACGACACTATATATTTTCAAATAATTACGCAACTTGAATACCATGGTTGTAACTATCTGCCTGTCTTTGTTATTTTTTTGAAAAATACATCAGTACACCCCTAACCGAAGGGCGTGGTTTCTTTCCGTCTTTTAGGCTGGTTTAATGACATCTTAACAAGTATTAAGGACATACAACAGGGAAAAAAGTAACCATAGCACATGTGAATTAGACCAAAACCCTTAATAAAAAGAGAAAAATAACAGAGGGTCACTCACAATTTGCACTTCCTTATTTTGTTTTACCCTTCTTCTTCACCAACCCATGGAAAATATACAAAACCCACCTAAATCACAATTTGAAGGGCGCGGCTATTCGCAGCCACGTATTTTCTCCCTTAGCCCACTATATTTCGGTAAGTAGTTGTTGAAAATCATAAATAACATTTCGGTAAATAGTTGTTGAAAACAAAATTATATTTCGGTTACTGCATGTCGAAAATATGTTCAACCTTCGGTATACAACTGCTAATACATACATTTCGGTAAATAGTTGTTGAAAAAAGATTATATTTCGGTAATTGGGTGCTGAAAATGTATCTCAATTTCGGTAACTCACTGTCGAGTATAGTTGAAAAATTTTAACGGGCTATGGGAGAAAATACATGGCTGCGAATAGCCGCGCCCCAACTTGAATCCAGTCGAAATAATGAAAAAAGAACTCAGAAAATTACCTTTTGGGGGCTTTAATCCTCGATCTGCGTCACCCAAATAACAATAGAGCTTTCGTGATAGAGAGAGGCGCAACCCGCTGAAAATACACAAAGCCCACCCCAATCACAACTTATTCCAGACAAAATCATGGGAAAATAACTAAATCTCGTAGGTCAAACTGGAAATCCTCATGGAGATTCTACAAATCAGAGCAACTTGAAACTTCATTTTACTTTTGTTTTGTTTTGGGGTTGTTTGGTTGGCGATAAATGAAAACATGGAGAAGATGAAGAAACCAAATCAGAAAACGAAGAAGTAATCGGAGAAAAAAAACACAATGAAGCAGCAGACAGAGACGTCCAGTCATATACTACATTACAAGCAAAACTATTGAAAAAAATGTAAGAGATCCATACCTGTGTTTTTATGGACAGGAGGAAATACATAGAAACCCACGGATTCGGCGACATAGAGTGCAAAGTCAGAATCGATCCTGAAAATATTGGCTGCGTCGCCGCCGTCGTCTTCTCCTTCTTTCTCTCCCTCTTTTCCTCCCCATCCAGATTCCTTCAAGATTTCTGAAATTCCATTGCAGAACAATATTTATGTCAAAAGAAAACCCTAATAGAAGTAGATAAATGTGAGGTTCTGATCGAAAACCTTTATTATTTAAATTGAAACTTGACTGCTAAACCGCTCCCTTAAAAACCCACACCTATCCAAACAGCTATGCCTAACCCTTCTGGCGATGTCGTCTCCAATTTTCTGGCGATGTCTTCTCCAATTTTCAGGCGATCTTGGAGGCGAGCGAACTCACAGCGCCGGTGGCGCGGACGGAGGATGCATCGCCGCCATTAACAGAGGTGGTGGATGTAAGTTTGGGGCCTTGAGTTCGTCGTTACCATGGGAGAGGGAGAGAGGAGGGGGTTTCGTCTGTGAGGGGTTTCGGGTGTGGGTGTGGCCGTTGTGGGTTTCGGTTCAACGCCACGCGGTTTGCGATCGGGAACGGGAGGCGGAGTCGAAATCCAGCCATTTAAGTAGTTCGACGAGGACGAGGACGAGGAAGGCGAAGAGAAACGAGATAACGGAAACTGGCGAAGAGAGAAGCCAGAGAGGCCGTTAATGGAGGCGGCAAAATCGAGCGATCGAATGCGGTGTAAATATGTGATTGAGCGTCACGGTGAGAAAGCCTTGGAGTAATCGATGGAGAGAGAAGGAATACAGTGCTCTGCGTTTAGAGAGAGAGAGAGAGAGAGAGGGGGGGGTGGAAGACAGGGGCGCAACGCACAGACAGAAATATGAACCGTTGGGATCCCCACTGCACTTGTATACAGTATTTCCTTATTTGTAGGGATCCGTTTGTTTGTTTCGTCTGGAGACTTGCGTCTGTAGTTTCGGGTGTGGGTGTGGGTGTGGGTGTGGGTGTGGCGGTGAGAGAGACTGTGTAAAGATATCGTTAATTACGGATGATTTTGAAATTTGAATGCCAATTATGTAGTAAGTTTTTTTTTTTTTGGTTAATTGTTACTCCAACAATTCTTATTGTAGTAGTAAATGCCAACAATTCTTTTTTATCGGTTCCCAATAGTGATTTTTTAAAAATCCGCAACAGCTCTATATTCGGTATTCAAAAAAATTTATATTTGAATCAACTACAACGGTTATTCATTACTCAACTTTTAGGGAAATTTTTAAAATGACACCTGAATTTTGCACCAAATGTCACAGAGACACTTGAATTTAAGTTTATTTCAATTAAACGCATGTACTAACAAAATTCTCAAATTTAGACACCTGAACTTAAGTTTATTTCAATTAAACACATGTACTTACAAAATTCCAAAATTTAGAACTCCGCCGTTATATTCCGTCCCGAAAATTGCTGACATGGCATCTCCAACCTATTTAAGTTGCCCCATTGCACATGTTTCCAATAGGGAACGATGCACCCAAGCGAAACCCATCATTAGAAGTCTGCCGAGCAGAAAGAAGAACTGAGTTTGGGCAAAAAACACATGGTTTGGAGGGAAAATAACCTTAACCTAATTGATTTTGTTCCATTTCTCTCTCCAGAAGTCTGCCTATTGTTTCACCATCTTCCTCACTTCAACCCTAGACTTGAAGTCTGCCTAAGGATTTCACTTGGGTGCATCGTCCCTTGTTGGAAATATATGCAATGGGGCAACTTAAATGTGTTGGAGATGTCATGTCGGTAATTTTTGGGACGGAGTATAACGGCGGGGGCCTAAAGTTGGGAATTTTGTTAGTACAGGTGTTTAATTGAAATAAACTTAAGTTTAGGTGTCTAAATTTGGAGATTTTGTAAGTACGGGTGTTTAATTGAAATAAACTTAAGTTCAGGTGTCTCTGTGACATTTGGTGTAAAGTTCAGGTGTCATTTTGAAATTTTCCCCAACTTTTATTGCACTTTTCATACTAAACTAATTTCTTGGTTATTTTTATTAAACTTATTTCGTTTGGATAGTCCACAAGCAACAAATAAAAATCAATCTACTGGTGTCACAGTAAACCAGCAAAACGGACAAGTTGGTTAAAAATCTTATCACATGTTTGGTTTCGGTTGCTCTCTCTTTGAAGAAATATTATATTGTATGTCATTTTGGATGTCATTATTGCAGGTTTATGCTAGCGCGCAGGATCACCAAGAGTCCAAATTGTTAATATTTGATCCGATGGAACCTCTGTTAAAAATATCATGGTAATAAGTACGAAACTTTTTTGTTTTGGAATTCAGTAGGTGATCAATTTGGCTCATAGCAGCTATTCTCTCTTTCTTTTCTTTTTTTTTTTTTTTTTTTTTAACTGCTATGAATTTTGTGCACCTCCCTCCATCTGGATTCAGCAGCAATTGGTATTCTGTTATTTGGCTTCATTGTGTATAGACTTTTTTTACTCTCTTCATCTCCCTCACCTAAAGACATGAAAAATTGGAAGAAGAAATTGTTACGACAATTTGATTTTTTTCTGCTGGAAGTTCGATTGCTTAAAACTGTGAATGACGATGATTGCTCAAGATTTCGGGCCCATTTTTTATGCATGAGATTCATGATGGTTTGAATTTTCCAGCTGATGATGATGGAGTATGTTCCTTCGGAATACTTTATGTGAATTTTCCAACTGATGGACGAGAACATTTTGCTGGTATACTACTATAACGGTAAAGAAACTATCGCGTATTTCGGTGGTTGCTCTTTGCCACCATATGGAGTGACTTTTTCTAAAAAATTTGTGTGCCACTTTGGATTCCAGGGGTTTTTTTAAAGATTCCAGGATCAATCTCATAGAAAATTTTCAAATTGACCTAATTAAAGAAATAGTGTAATTAGTGAAAACATTTGGAGTTGTTCTGCGACCCGAGCATCTTCTGACAACCCTTTATGTCCGCATTTGTTCATGATCGCGTATGTACCTCTTAGCTTGCTGCCTTGCCACCCTTATCAGTTTTCCAAGTCACAGATTGCTCATGCATGTTTTGGCTGGGAGAAGTTCCAGTTTAGTTGGAATGTCCTTAGTTTGCTTTTGCTATCATATTCCCCTAAATATTTTTTCCCCCGAACTTACAACTGAACAAGACCCAACTTATATAGCCTAAGAATAGGGTCCCCTATTCTGTTTAGAGCTTATACTAAGGCCCATAGCTGAAGACAAAGCCTGAGTACATGATGTTGGGGATGTTGGGGCTATGGCAAGTTTTGCTGCTAATTTTATTCTATAACTTTCAAGAGATTAGTTCTGGTTTTGGGTTAGTTGACACCTATGAATTAAGCACTACGCTTTTGAGTGATCTTTGACGCCAGGATTGGACATGCCGACAACACCGTCATGCCGGATACATATGGGCTACTCCAATTGGCATGTCCTGTTAGTTTTTTTTTTATCAGCAAAAAATTTATTAATCACTGAATTCAAAAATTTCATAGATTAAAAGGACAAGAACACAAGAAAATTAAAATTACTTAATCTCCATAGGTACCCGAGACCCAAGTGCTGGTCAAAGACCAACAAAAACACTAAAAACACCCCCAACCCGAAAAACCGTCTATCTCCCGATCTATCACCACACCTGAAACACACCCCTGCCCAAATCACCGTCCCACCGAAGAACCGGAAACTAAAGCACCGTCGTCGTCGCGAGGAGCTGTGAACCCGCCATAGCAAGCATGGCATACATATGAAACACGTCAGGTACCCCGTATCTCAAGTCAAATCGAACCCCTATCAACTGTTCCTATCGGAAATATAATTGACTACAATTTCCAGACAATCACTACAACAAAAAAAGGTCTATGACGACGAAAAAAATTCCTCGCCGAAGAAGCCAAATTCGTCGCTAAAGCTTTTGGCGACGAAAAATTTCACCGCCCCATTTCGTCGTCTTTTGTTTCACGCGAAAGGGGTGCCACCCTTTGGCGAGGAAATTTTTCGTCGTCGAATGTACATTTTGCCGACGAAAATAAATTTCGTCGCCAAAAACACCCAAACTCAATTTTTTTTTCCCAGTTTGCTGTTGCACGGACTCGAACTCGAGACCCACTAGTTCTTCAACAATGACAATGACTCCAACCACTTGGCTAACCAAACCTTTGTTGATAGTCATGCAAAATCAAATATATATAGACGTTTTTTGAAAATTTTCAAACTAACAAAGGTGTGAAATATATGTAATATACACAGAAAATATAATTATTTATTTTAAATAAATTTTTTTTCTTAATTTTTTTAAGAATTGGCGACGAAAAATTAATTTCGTCGACAAATTGTACCAATTGGCGACGAAAAATCAATTTCCTCGTCAAATCTACCAATTGGCGATGAAAAATTAATTTCCCAGCAAAAATGCCCCATTTGACGAGGAATTTTTTTTTTTTTGTCGCCAATAGATATCATTTGGCGACGAAATTCAATTTTCTCGGGAAAAAAGTCCTATTTAACGACGAAATCCTATTTTCTCGCCATAAAGTACCATTTGGCGACAAATTTTGGATTTCGTCGCCAATTTTCGTCGCGATAGACCATTTTTGTTGTAGTGAATAATGGAGACATGACATGATATTACTTGATAATGTAAATAACTTTTTTTAATGGTTAAAAACTAAAACAAACATCTCTTACATGAACTCCATGATCCAAACACAATGTTAGAGTCATGCTTGAGGTTTTACATTTGCTTAAGGTCAAACTCATTGTTCCCTTGTGAACTTCATAGACCATTCACGCAAAAGGTAAGGCATATCCAACAGTTCTCTATTATTATTGTTTTAAGGCAAAAAGATTTGAGCGCAAACATATTTATGAAAAATGATAAATACACTATATGTGTCATTTTAGTTTGTCATATATATAGGTGATTGAGGAAACTACAAAGATGGATATACCTCTCAAAGTCAAGAGGGGAGACAAAGAGATGCAAAGATCATGTAACGCCCCGACTTTTCGGGTGCAAAATAAAATAATTTCTTTGAGAAAATATTGCTAAATAAATATAATTTTTCAAATAAAAGTTTAACTATTACAATCTCAAGAAATCTACTGATTCAAAATATATTAACTTCAGAGCTGACTCTAGGCTTGATACGAATCCCACGCACACTCAATCTTCGTTATTGATAATCCTTCCGTGTCGAACTGCATCATCATTGAATCCCCTCCATTGATTCCTGCGCCTTCTAGCAAATTGATCGCCGAAGCAACCGATTTGCCAGGATACAAACGTATCCGTGAGTGATAAATCACCCAGTAGAATAATTCAACCCAACTACCCCTCTTACTTTACATTTAGTAATCAAACAGGATAAAAATGATACGAATAAGTAAAACAGAGATTTTTCACATAAACCAGTTCATTACTATCCATTAGCCTGACGTGTGATCTAAGTTCTCATCCACGAGATCTTTCCTCCCATAACCACTAACTATGACCGTGTCATGGAAAATCCCCCCTTGCTTGTCCTGCACACGGGGTCTTAAATGAATTCACCTCAGTTATGTACTTCGTATGAATTCATTTACAACCATAACAGGGGGCACGATTACCCTTTGAAACTTCCCATGGCGTACCATACATTAGGATCGCACCATTCCTAAGCCACTAACTATGATCGTGTCATGGAACAATCCCCCTTGCTGGCCCTGCAAGGCACGATTACCCTTTGGAACTGCCCATGGCGTACCATACATTAGGGTCACAACAATCTCATCACCGGGCCCCTCAGGTAACCCATTTCAACACAGGGCCCAACAGGTCACCCTTGCCGTAGCCATCATAAACCAATCTCAAAATTCCAACACTTTACCATTTCCCAATAACTTAGCATCGACTATGTGAACTATATTCGCATACCACCCCATGTCTCTAGGGTCCAATCTAGCATTCAAAGCAAATAATGGTACATCGTACAATTAATCCAATAATAAACAAAACAAAATAATAAACAATGCAATCACGTAATATTTTATGAATGGGCCGTTGCCCTTAATCTTATGACCACAAAATCATTAATAAAGTAAGAACTTTTATAAAAGATTTAGAATTAATTTTCTAGGCTTTTATTAATTGTTAATAAATGATTAGATTGATTAAATACTAATTAAATACATTAATTAGGTAAAGATATTAAAATAATTATCGTAACCTTAATGAGAGTCCTAAAGGTCCTCTATAACAAGTTCGAGTGCTAAAAGTTAGGTTTGGAGGTCCGTGGGATTATTTTAAATAAAAGGATTAAGATAATTGACGAAAGAAGGATAAATAAATAATAAATAGTTAGATAATTAAAAATATGTTGAAATTAACAACGTATCATATTTGGACTGTAAAGAATCTAAAAAAAAAAATTAATCGGACATTAATAATATATTTTATAATGTCGTAAAGTATTTTTATTTAAAAATAATGTGTGAATAATAATAAATAGCTAATTAAATAAAAAAAATATTATTTCAACAACATATCATCTTTGAGATTCAAGGAGTCTAGGAAAAATAGTTTGGGTGTTAGAAATATTGTTCGGAAGGTCGTAACTATTTTTCGTTTGTAAACTTTGCTAGAAAACGAAATAAAAATTTAATAAATAGATAATAAAATTAAAAAAATATGAAATTAACAAGTTATGATCTTTGGAGTGGTAGAAGTCTAGGAAAAATAGTTCGGGGGTCAAAAACATCGTTCGGGATGTCGAAAACACAATTCGAACCAAAACAGTCCAACCCGTAAGGTTGGACCTGTTTTGACCTTGCGGCCGCGAGGTCCACGTTTCTGGTTCATGCGGCTGGGCAACCCGCAGGTTGCGGCGGCGAGGTTCTGACCAGTTTTCGTTTTTTTCGTTTTTTTCACTTTTTTTAATGCATGGGACCATGGGGGACATTGGGTTATGCTTAAAAACATTAAATATACTTAGAGGAGGCTTCGAATCGAATTATAATACCTCGAATTGGATTGAATTGATTTTCGATTGAAACTTTAAAATTTGAGAAGAAAGCTTCGGGTTCTTCGATCGAGGGACCTTGGGTTCGAATTGAATGATCTTTGGAGATGCTTGGGGTCGAGAGAAGTGATTGGAACGATCAATTTGGATTCGGGTTGAGTCTTGGTATGAAACCCACTTTTCTCTCTCTTTCTTTCTCTCTCTAGAACTCCATGGATTGGAGCTTCGTTTCCTACGAATTTCCTCTCTCTTCTGGACTGGTAGGGTGTATGAAATTTCGTAATGAACTCTAGGGTTAAAGTTATGGGATATTTATAGGGAATTTTGGAAGAGGATGACGAGTTTGAATTCGAAAAGAATTTCGATTCGTTGGGTTTTGATACGGACTGAATATGGACGAAAATACAGTCTGGGAAGGAGTAGAGATGGAGTAGGAATAGGAGAGGGAGAGATGGAAGGAGTTGTATGCATGCATATAATTTAAAAATAAAAGAGAGATAAAATAGGATTAGATAATTATATATATATATATATATATATATATTTTGTATAAATCTCTTAAGGGAAAGGATTTTATTATTACTAATGATAATGAAAATTTTCGGGCTGCTAAAACACTTATACGGTTATAAGTTAATTAATGTAACATTTAAACCAATTTTAATCACCAAAAATAAATCTACGTTTCAATCGAATTATATTTTTTATAACTAATTCGTTACTATAGACTATTTGATTAAAATACTAATTTCTTTATTCGAAAAAAATTGGATTGAAAATCCGGGTCGTTACAGATCAGGTGCACAAGAACAATGAAGGTGCATTCCGTCTGAATCAATCGGGAGCGAGATCTCTCTTAGACACGTTTAGAAGCCAAAAATGATGTAGCTACTTGACAAACTAATAACATTTGGAGTTCTCTAACCTACTCTTTTTGGCCGTTACAAGGGTCTTCGTCTTCTACTTTCTGCTTTCAAGTAATTGATGGGTCCTGTAAGATGGAAGTGTGTACGTTCCCCTTAGGCACTGATATCTATTTTCCTTCATTATTTTGGTTCAAACAAGTGTACGGCCTTATTTTTTAGATGTGAACACCGGATCAGATTATAGTACCATCGTTCTTCATTCCATATCTCCACTAAAATCTCTTGCATGTGAATTGGTCATTTTATTGACATTGTCCACCTATTATACCTTCAAAGCAAAACATCAAGAACCAGTCGAATCAAAGGGTATTAGTTTTTGCATTGAACTTAAAAAATGACATTCATAAAGTACAATATAAAATTACTGTCATAATGAAGGATTGAAGGTCGGAGAAGACCAATGTAGTAACAATAAAAAATAATCAGAAATATTACCACGTGTAACGCACGCGAGGGTTCACTTGTTAGTACTAGAAAACACTGAGAGCAAATTAACCAATGGAAAAGGATAGTTCTGGATCCGGATCCGATAATTCTAGTCACAGATAATGATGCAGTGCTGGTTAAGTAAAGGATAAGACCATAAATTACTGCCGACATCTGTGTAACTGAATGCTAGGAGTTTACACTACCCCTCTCTTAATGACTCTTTCTTGCCCCAGTTGTCATCCATTCGCTTCAGCATCTGTCCAAAGAATTCCACCATCTTCTCTTTTTGTCCAATCCTTTATCCACAGTGGATGGGGATAATTAAAAGTTGTCATATTATCTTTTAGTTATTCATTTCAAAGGTTGCTAATATTAGTTATGTAAATGTCTACAATAGCACATCACCTTTTCAACCTATAAAAAACTAAAAATTGTCACCATATAAAATAATTTTCAAACTAATAAAAACAGGTTATTAGATATAAAACATAGAAAATAATTTTTGGGAAACTTTTATTTTGAAAAAAAAAAAACCTTTTCGGAAAAAGTTTTAAAAAATAGTTTTTGAAAAAAAAGACAGTTTAAAAAAATTTAATAAAAAATAGTTTTTAAAAAACAATTTTACTGTTTTTGCAAACTTATTTTAAAAATGAGAGAGAGGGAGAGAGAGATAAATGGAAGAGAGAGAAGGTTTGGTTATTGGCAGAATGTTGTTAGTTTTGATTATTCAAAGGCCAAAATTTAATAAGTTGCTAAGAGATTGTTAAATTTGGTTATGCCACTGTGAACATTTTTTTGAGAAAATATTACTAACTTTAGAACCCTATGGTTTTGGTTATTCCATTGTGGATGCTCTTTGCTTCATGAATTTGTTGTCCAAACAATTGACCATGATGTGATTCTTGAATTAGGCAAGAAAGTACTCTCTCCGTCCTATTTTGTTTGCTAACGTTTCGTTTTTGGGTTGTCCCAAATTGTTTGCAATTATCCAAAATTGGAAATCACAAAAGGGCAAAGTTCCAATTATACCTTTTTATTGTAAAAATACAACACAACTATTGAAGTACTTGTATTGTTCTAGAGGGTATAATTTTGAAAATCAACACAATTTTTAATCCAAAACCTTTGAGTCAGTAAAATGGGAGAACTCCCATATCGATCAATCAAATTGGGACTTCCCGTAATGAACAAACAAAATAAGGCGGAGGGAGTAATTTTTTTTATGAATTCTCTAGTCCCTACGTTGATGGCTTGCCTGATCGAACTCGGGAAGTGATTAGTTGATGTGCGCGTAAGCTAATCCGTACACCCTGCACCATTGAACAAATTTCCACTTCCCTTTGAACCAACTATTCTAGAGACAATATATTTGATAATGCTTTTGACAGTACATTTTTTAAAACCCTGCATGGGACCTTCAAACAAATGATCGGAGCCGCTCAATGTATTTCAAATATGTTTTTAAGGGGTCCTGTAAAAAATTAACGCATTTGGATTTCGGTAAGGGCTTGATTGGCTCATTCAATTTTATCCTGTCAAATTTGACAGAAATCAACTAAATGAGCCGATATCCAAATGACTTGATTTTTTACGGGAACCCTTAAAAATATGTATTAAACAAATTGAACGGCTCCGATTATTTGCCTGGGGCTCCGAAAAATATATTGTCAAAAAATATATTGTCAAAAGTATTGTCTCTATAACCGGCCCCATATATACCAAACCAAACTGAGCCTTATGTCTCAATCACTTAGGGTCGGCTACCTGAATCATTTTCCTCCATTGAGTTCTATTAAGAGCCACTTGTTCACACAAATCCATTATACTCAAGTCCCCATCGGACTCTTCTGTATCTGGAGGTTAGAGAGTCGTAGAGAACACACACACAGATAGAGAGATGGGGGATTGGGGGCCAGTGGTGATAGCGGTGGTGCTGTTTGTGCAGCTATCTCCGGGGCTGTTGTTTCAGATACCGGGGATTGGGGGCCAGTGGTGATAGCGGTGGTGCTGTTTGTGCTGCTATCTCCGGGGCTGTTGTTTCAATACTGGTTCACACCATCTACTTCGGTCTCATCACCATCTTCCTCATTGCTATCGGCGTTCACATCTACACCGGCTAGGCTACCTAATTAGGGTTTGTTTGGCCAAATAAGCCATTAGGCTTTCCCGCCAAATTTTTTTTGTCCTTATTCAAATTTTTTTCGTATCACTTGACTTATCATCATTTTTTTGGAGATTATTGCATCCTCATGACAAGAGGAATCTAAAAAGTACAAAATTTTGGTCATAATCCAAATTTTTTTGAATAAAGACGAAAAACGTGGGTTTCCCGCCAATTTCGTCGAAATTCCAAAAAAATTGAATTTCGATCAAAATTTTTTACTTTTTAGATTCCTCTCGTCATAATGAAGTAATAATCCCCAAAAAATTGACAATAAGTCACAAAATGCAAAAAAAAATTGAATAAGAACAAAAAATAAGCCACTTTGGCTTATTTGTCCAAACGCTCCCTTAATTACTAATTCAACTTGTTATTCTCGCTCCTCTTCTTTTCATATTAGCTAGACTCGGATCTAAGTCCTCGAGTGAGTTTGTTGTCATGTTCTGTCCTGCAATGCTTTGGATATGTATGTATTAGTACAATTTGCAACTGCCAATTGTGTGTAAGAATGCCTTCTGTTTTTCGCTGCTTATTATACAATATTATCATTTGAACATGGATGTTACAAAAATCATCATCATTGGTGTTGACAGATCTGCTGTTGCTGGTTAGTTGGGTTGGGTCATTTTATCCACATGATTGAGTAGTCTTGTTCATTATGGAGGATCTGATCTTTAGGCTAGCTCTGCCCTTATGACTACATGAATTTACTAGCACACGGGTAGGAAAAGGCTTTATGAGGCCCCTGTTTGCTAGGTGGTTGCCACTGTACCAACCTGATAATTATACTAGGCTCTTTGTTGACACAGGAGTCTCTCTCTCTCTCTCTCTCTCTCTCTCTCTCTGTGTGTGTGTGTGTGTGTGTAAACTTGATGATACAAAAAAAACATGACATATATACACGTGAAAAAATCGAAGCTATATTACCGGGAAATGTCGTTAAAGTTTCCTCCTTATTCTATCACCAAATCAACAGACAAATTGTTCCTTCCAGTCTGCTTCTGTTTCCTCCACCTCAGCAGACAACAATACCACCTTACAGAATAACAAGCACATGTTGCAATTCCCATAGGATGAAGATGCCATTTGGGATTTGATGAACAAAGAAGACAAAAAATACGCCAAGACCCTATTGAGACAAATAAGTAAAACAGCAAAAAATAAAAATAAAAATTGTCTGTAAAAGAAAGGAAAACTTGATTAAGTGGAAATAGAGAACAATCAATATGTTTCCATAAGTATATTAATCAAGACATTTCTCGAAAAGCTTCAACAGTTCACCTTTTTTCCCTAACCAAGAAGCCATATACATATCCGTGTATTCTATAATCTGTCGAGCATTTACACACAACTCCTGCAGCATATTTCTCAAGGAAGCATTCCAGATTTCTTTTTTCTTTTTACGTTGGCAGAAGCAGCATTAGTGCTGCTGAATCCTCCATGGAATACTTTAACCACTAATAAACCATCTTCACAAGAGCTTCCATGCTACAGCATTAAAAAGTTAAAAGCAATTAAAAAATGACCGGATTGACATACATACCATCTATGTTACATGGATCCTTCATTTTTGGCTCAAATACCCATGTCAATGTGTTCGACACCTGTATCCTTTTGGACACTCAGATCCTCTAATTGTTAAGATACTTACAAAAAAACAATATCAAATTAGCTAGAAAAGTGATATATCGAGTATTTCACATAGACAAGAAATAGGGAAATAGAAAAAAATAACTTTCGTAACCCTTTCTTGTTTAAATATACATTTGTAAACATAGTTTACGGTACATAATCTGAGAAAATTATACAATACATAATACAAACAAGAGTTCAACATGTGTCCCTGTACTCGTACCCAAGTTGGGGACACATATCTACGTATCCTAAGATTTAAGTTTAGAAAGGTCCGACACTTGGACTTGCACCCGCACCCGATACTCGCACCCGAGTCCATGTAACATAGCATCCCATAGCACGTTTCCGTGCATGAGACATGAAATATATTCGAGAACTGGTAGACCAAAAAAAATAAATCCACAAAAAGAAAAACAGAACATAGAGGATGGACAAAGGCTCCAGCCTTCCAGGGAATTCTAAATCATCCTTGAACCATGATTACTTCCGGTGCTAAGGTTTCTAAGAATGTAGGACTAAACAAGTCTAGTCGCAGGTCAAAGTTCATTAAGATCCCATGTTTTGGCAAGCAAGACCAACAGACACTTGAAATTGAGCCTAGTGTCAAGTTCACTTATTTGGATTGGCTTGAGAAAGGAGGCACCTACCTACTTTCAGGGCTGAGCTTTTCAATAGGCCAAATCATGTGCGATTCATGAAGGTGAGACCAATGCACCTGTTTTCATGCCAGGCTTATCGTGACAAAGAATGCAGAAGCTGAAACTGAAACTAGTATGCCGACGAGTCACCAAAGTTGCATTCTTCATTATTCCCTAACCCCTATAATCAGAAGCTTGCTTCTCTCTACATTCCATAAGTTAACAAGCCAGGATTTACAAGTTGGATAAAAAGATTTAAAGATCGATAATAACTTAGAAATTAGTCCCCGAAAGAGGACTTTGATGAGACAAATGAAAACACAATCATTTATTGTTCCTCTTAACAAACCTCAGATTAGCCATCTACCAATGTGAATGCACCATAGAAGCATGTTAATCTTTTTTTCCCCACTATCTAAAACATCTCAAAACGAACTTTTCAAGCTTCAAAACCAGATTTTCTACTACCATCAGTTTTTTTTAAGTAGAATTTTATACCTCCTTAAGCCTATTGCATTAGGAAACCTCAGATTGGTCTCAAAAGAAATAGAACTTCACCAGCAAACATTTACAGACTACAATCAGCTAACCCACCATAAAATTGTCATAGTCAACAGTCGAATTTCACCAAAAAATATGGAAAACATAAGCAAGCAGTCCCATTGGAAGGAAAAATCTGGAGGCATCAACTTAACAATAAGCAACAGATAAAAAGACACTTCAGTTAATAATTCAGACATGCCAGATTAAGGATAAAGCTAAACCCGTAATAATGAAATGGCTGCAGGCAGCCACTGCAATTCATGGGACCAATGGTTGCAGATGTAAATAAGTAACAGAGCGAACAAAATAATACTACGAATATCTATTATAGCTTAAACAGGAAGCCATTCTATAAATTAGGAAATCTAATTACCCTAAAGAAAACATAGTGGTTGTGTTTGGTTGAGAGTTTAGTTTAGTTTAGTTTTGGTAATGGGTAGAGAGAGAAATAGAGTAATGATTGAAAATAGGGGTAATGATTGGAGAGAGATCGAGAGAAATGAGAAAGTAATAATTGAAAAAATAGGGTAATGATTGGATAAAGAAATATGATAATGATTGAAAACAAAACTAAAACTAAAACTAAACAGTGAACCGAACAAAGCCAGTATGATCATAGTTGCACAAGAACCAGAAGAAGAAAGAAAGAAAGAAAGAGGCACAGTAGGTTAAGATAAGTAGACAACAGAAAAGGAGAAACATCAGTAGAGCAGTGTGTGACACAAAAGGTTCCACTTTGCATCTTAGACTCCCAAGAATAGGAGAAAAACAAAAGTAACATAGTAGACAAGCAAAAATTTTGCCCATCAATGAAATCATGAGCCAGAATGGTAGTTTTTTCAGATTGAAATGAGAGGGGCACAAAATTTACAGCATTCTTTATTTGGAATCCTAAATGTATGGCACTCAAACAAAAACCTTTAAACAACATAGAAGAAAATACAAACACTAATAAACTTTGCGTTAGCACTCAAAACAAAAAGCTTCCAAGAACATAGTAGGAAACACGAACATTAATAACTCCACATCCTGGCTTTTTGATGTTCCCAAAATAAGCAATGGTTAGAGAAAGCTTCCAAGACAATTTGACATGTTTAGAATTGTATCCAAATAACTTGCAACGAGGATCCTCACAACCCGTACATCGATTATCTCCATAGATTAAAGCAATAAATGATGCATTCGATGTCACAATTTCATACTGCACCAAACATGTGAATGTCCTAACCCGAAAGGGCAAATAAATCAGGGAAAAGACAGGCCAAACCACTTCTGTATGTCCTTAACTAGAAAACCATGGTAAAGGTAGTCTGTTCACTGTTGACACGTAAATTAACATTTTAACAACCTTGGATGAGTTAACATAGTCCGTTGCCAGATTGATTACCAGCAGCACCAAATAAGAGGACAATAACCATAAAACAACAAAGCCAAGGACCCAAGTACACATCAAACCATCGAGTAGAAAGAATATCAATACAAAAGCTGAAAACACGAATAAATTGTTAACTTCATTGTTGGGTTTGTGGAGCCTAATTTTGTAATATGCACCTCGTCACACTTTCATTCAAAGCGTGGTAGTATTTCGCCGATATAAACCCTAACATAGGTGACCCTATCTAGCCTAGCAGCAAATGTTGTACTCTTCTCCTTCATTCAATACAATTATGCATTAATAACTGATGTAGGCCGTACATATGTATGCCATACTCTTTTACGTAAGTGTGCCTTTTTTTTAAAGTCACTGGTGCATTAACATATAGATGAAGATAATTTAAAACACAACAATGCCAAGAGGCCACATCGGGGTACTTATGCTGTCATTCTGCTTGGTTCCCATTTTTAAGAGTAACTTTTTACTCTCTACACAATTTTCAATAAATTTTTCTCTCTATCTGTCTCCAATTATTACCACTAATTATATCAAAAATAACTTTCCAAAAGGTAAAACCAAAACAAAGTCACTGACTTTCGCCAAAACAAAATAAGTACAAAAAATGAATAAGACAACAATGACGCAACAACTAACTATATCAACCGGTAAAAATTAAAGATAGGAAGCCCAACCTCGAACCTCCTTGGGCGGTGCAGCCGGTGACGTGGCGTGACAAAGAACGGCGCGCCCGATAATCGACAAACTGGAGAGAATTCCAGCCACGTACAAAACCATGACCAATCCAAGAACCCAAGGCATCAATATGAATCCAATGAAGAAGGTGATCGATCCGCAGAGCATAAGAGTCAGCGAAATGCCCAACAGCAACGACGCGAAACCCGCTGGAGATATCTGCGGCGGTCGCCTTGACGGGGAACCCGACGGCGCCGCCGGAGTAGGAGGAGGAGATCCGAGGATGTTGAGAATCAGAGCGGAAAGCTCCAGGTAAACCCTAGATTGTTGGTGGTCTTGTCGTCTCATCGTAATTTCCACCTAATGCACAGATAATACCCCTCTCTCTCTCTCTCTCTCTCTCTCTCTCGCTTTGAATTTCAATTAACAATAGTAGTAATATGGAAAGTTTAGGAAGCGACGGTTTGGTCGTTTTTCAGGAATGTTGAATTGAATTGGACATGCTTGTATTGTATTGTATTGTAGTAATAATTCTAGAGAGAGAAAGAGAGGAGGGAGAGTAGTTATAGGAGTATTGGCCTTGTTCGTTTGCAAATTTAATTTTGTTTTAACTTTGTTTTCTAATTATTACTTTATATCTTTCTCCAATCATTATCCTATTTCTTCAATTATTAATTTCATTTCTCTCTCTATCTCTCTCCACTCATTATCTATCTCTTCAATCATTACCCTATTTCTCTCTCCACCCACTACTAAAACTAAAATACCCAAAGTTGCTAAACGAACAAAGCCATTATTATTATTGTTCTGTTTTGGTTGGAGGGAAACGCAACTGAGATTGGGCCAGTTTAGATGACAGAGATTGGACCTTATCATTAAAGGTTTGAGATTTTTGGGTTCTGAGTCTATTCATTGACGCTACTCCTGTTGTAAAGCCAAAATCCACTTGTTTAACATTTTTATTATATCAAAAAAACACAGAGGATAGAAAAAAAAAAAAGTCTTAATAAATAACGAAAATTGGGATCTTAGTGACATTGCAGAAGAGGAGAAATTGTACGCTAATCACTACCAAAAAAATAGTCCTTAAATTTATTTATTTATTTATTTTTCCCGTTCTATAAGGCCTTTAAGTGTTAGCTAGGGCCCTCTCAAATCAGCCGAGGTGGTGTTCCCCGTTTAGCAAGATTTTTCTCATATTATAGCATTTGAAGAGGTGTCTCCTGTTTATCAAGATTTCTCTCAAATCCTGTTTTGAATGGTTGACAATCAATTAATTTAATGAAGGGCGAGAGTTAAAAATCAACTGTGTTTTGCTACTCTAATTGTTATTCTTTTCACCTTAGGTGGAATTCCACCCTGCATTGCAGGTCCCACTGTGTATTTTTTTCAGTAATCTGAACCATTCATCTTATAGGACCCGTACAGTAGTACTTTCACGCAAAAAAAAAAATATGTTTATCACGTATCAATAGGCAGTGGCGTAGCCAGGAATTAATGATAGTGGGGGCACTTTTTAAACACACTTCAACAAAAAAAATCATAATTAGCAACACCAAAATAATAAAAGAATGCTTGTGCTAAAAATAATTAAAAAAAAAAAAGCTAACACATTTACTAAGGAAGGTAGTAATTTCATAAACTATCAAAACAAATCAATTGTTTGAATTGTCTCAATGGACCAAGTCTAATAGCAGCTAGATACACAATAACTAAAATGTTAATATTCAGCAATCTTGATCCAATCAGGAAAAATGTGCTTTTCTTTTCAAATTTAATGCTTAAACCTCTAATTTCGTCATGCGTTGTGAGTTCTATCAACAAAGACAAGATTACTTTTAAAATTGTGAATAATTAATGAAGTATAATGCATATAACCCAAGGTTTAGCCACTTACAAATTTGGACATTATGTATTGAGGAGTTTCAAATGGTGAGTGGTGACTCTCTTTTTATTCATTATATATAAACATCTCACTTCGCAAGTGTAGTGGAATTGTTGTAATATTGGAAACAAAAAGTTGAGAATGAAATATATACAAAATGTATTAAAGTGATTAAACAAAGAACAATTTAAGAAGCCAATTACAGGAAAAATACAAAATCTGGAAAAAAAAAAAAAGTATTCAGTGGGGGCGCGTGCCCCCGCTCGTCCTCAAGTGGCTCCGCCACTGTCCATAGGTATATTAAAAATTAAATTTTAATTTATAAAATAGACGGCTATGGATAGTTTAACTTTAAACTTATCTACCGCCTAAATTAAATTTTCATTTATAAAACAGACGGCAATGGATAGTTAAACTTTAAACTTATCTACCATCTATTTTTTAAAAAAACAAAATTTCAATTTTTTATATATTTATTCATGTTCGATAAGCCTGATTTTTTGTGAAGATATACTACTCTGTGAGCCTTACAAAATAAATAGTTCAGATTATTACAATATACGCATGGTAGAATCCACAATTAGGGGTGGTGGGATAGAATTTACACTCAAAACTTAAATGTGGGCTACCCTTGTGTGAGATCAAGCTAGCTAGCTCTTTTGAAGATAGAGATAGACTAGTACTATTAATGAAAAGATGGAGACATAGGAAGGGGAACTGGTGTGATGGAATTTCAACGTTTTTTTTGACTGAACATAATTTAAACGTTGTCACTTCACTTGTCTTTGCTCAAAAAAGACTATGGACTCCAACGAAATGACATGACTTAAACGTGTTTACCCCGGTTTCAAGCCTAGAGCCCCCCTTGAAACATGCGAAGCACTTTGCTCAAAAAAAAAAAAAAGAAAGGAAAAGAAACATGCGAAGCACGTGCATGCCAAGCTGACAAAGTATTTGATCTTTTTCGACCCAGATCTAGTAAAAAGGTGATAATTGACGCATAACTAATTACCATTAATGGCAAGTTTCTAAAGCCCAATTTCAAAACGGCCTCTTAAAAAATAAGTATTTCTTTCATATATTTTAAATTTAAAAATAATATAAATAAAAAAGAATTTTTTTATTTTTTTGTACCGTATTAAAGATCTTATCGAGATCTTTCAAACAAAATTTATATTGCATATTTTTAGATTTTAGTAAACCCATTATTTTTGCGTTTGAAATTACCTTCTTGAAAAATAAATAATCATTTCTCGTTCGAAAACGGGGCCTAAAAGTTAGAGAAAAGTGAGTTCAAAGTGAAGATATATTATTCATACTTTTCGTATATATATAGATGAAATTTCATCTATTTTTTGGTTGTAAATATGGAGTAATTAACAAAGCTATAAATAAAACTATACTCAAAATATTTTTTGGGTGGGGCCAAGGTCATTGTCGATTCCACTGTAACTCCATCTGATCTCAACGTACATCTCAATAGTAATGACGAGACAAACTACTAGACTACAAGGATTTTTTAAAGGCGGAAATGCTATGGGCATAGCACCCTCCAGCCACACCTCAGCCACATGAGCTGAGGTGGCAGCACATTTAAAAAAAAATCAAAATCAAAACCGACTTTCCTCAGTTCCTCTTTTTCTTCAGCGCCCAAAATCAAACGAAGAGAGAGCCAGAGAGAGGGGCGACCTCAGCCCAGACCAACCGGCCAACACCACCACCACCGGCGACCTCCGCCTCCATCGCCACCACCGTCGACCTCCGCCACCATCGCCACCACCGGCGACCTCCATTACCATCGCGCCTCCCCAGCACCGACGTTGACCACCACCGGCGGCAATTTTCGCCGGAGAAAGAGTCCACCGACGCGACCACGCACCACCAGCGTCTCCATACAGTCGTACTCTCTCTTTCTCTGCCATAGCCCTAGAATTTGTTTCGATTTCTGTCTGGTTAGGGTAAAAACTGAATTGAAATTGGGATTTGAGAACATGTTTCGATTTTGATTTCCCTTTGATTAGGGTTAATGCTGATTTAGATTTAGATTTCACTCGATTCACTCATATTGTCTCACACGATTTCACTCAAAATCGGTACAGATTAAGGTTAATGCTATGTCTTTTTGTTGTAATCTCGGTCTTATGTTCAGCTGGGTGGAGTATGTTGTTGGCTGGTAGCTAACATCCGAATTCCAATTTAGCTTTTGAATGTTTGCTTTGACGGCGTCATTAATTTGTATAGCATTTTGACATAGCAATTTTGAATAGAATTTATTTGAAAGAGCTTGTATAGCATGAACGTTGATTAATGGAAGTTAGGGTAAACAGAACCCACAATTAGAATGCCGATATCAATGAATAGAAATCTATACGCACTGTGAAGGAATAAAAGACAATGACTTTGTGGTGAAGTTAGACATATAGAAAGGCTTGATTCCTTCTTTTGAATTCTAATGGGCTAGCCCATTAGTGACACTAGTGGATGAAGAAAAACACATTGCAGAAATGCATTGTGTTTCTTCCCCATATTAAAAATTCTTACCAGCATTAATTATTAGAGAGAAAGGGTGGTAGAGATTGAAACCCCTGTGATGAACTATTTGAACCGTGTGTGACTGTTTCAATTTATGATATTTATGAATTATTTTGTACATTGTGGGGTTGTTTTTCTTCTTCTTTTAAAGGGGCTGTAATAGTGAGAGCACAAACCGGCAAAAGGTACGTTCTAACGTGGGGTTGGCTAGGGGTTATTGGGTACAGGTTCCACTGTTTTGGTCTGGGGTGCCTCTCATAGGAAGTGTTGTCCTATTTGCTGATGCCTAGCTATATGTTTCTTGTTCTCCTATTGTCATGAAAACCATCGTTTTTGGAAACATGAATATATTGATACTTTGGCAAGAAAATTTTCTCATTACGCTTACTTTGAATGTGTGAAGGTTTTGCTTAGAATTTGTTATTTCGTAGCTCATAATCCATGGATTTTCTTGTAGGGCGCCGGAGAAAGTTCACACATGCAGAAAGTTCAACCTTTGCCAATTTTGAAAATTTGAGGCAGCATTTTGGTGGTTCAAGTACAAGTTCAATCTCATTTATTCAGTACTCTGAAAATGAAACACTGCAAATTCGAAGGTTGATCTCAGCCCAGAGTTGGACATTCAAAAGATTTGGCTTCCCAACTCAACTGGACAAAGTTGACTGATGAAAACATCCATATAGCCAGACTGAAGGCAGATCTCTCCGTGGAGAACAGAATACATCGGTTACTCCCTGGAAATGAGCAAAAATTTGTCTCTTCGCAGATTGGGCTGTTGATGCACTGGGATTTGGTTAATTTGCAAAGTCTTGTGGCATTATTGCAGAAGATGGGAATCCATTGGTTGGCTAATTGGATTCAAGTCTAGTAGTAGGATAGTTGCCTACCTTAATGTCAAGTCTAGTAATTCATTTGGTTTTTATGCTTTCATTTGGTCAACTGCAATAATATAGAGATGTAATAAAATGGAGATATAATTCATTTGGTCACATGTACCAACTTAGAGTTCTTGTTATAGCATTTGGTTTTATGGTTTTTGTTGTGAATGGATAACTTGGCAATGGATTTTGGTTATGAATGTTGCTTGTGAATGGTAATTGAGAATGAGAAATGCCCGGCGTGGACTTCTGCGTAACATGATGTTCTTCGTGTTGTTTTTGCTGTACTGACTGAGACGCAAGACGTCAGGCTAGGACCAAAAACAAGAGAGATTCTGCCGAATTTTTTTCAAAACCTACCTTTGTTTTTCGTTTCGACATTCTCATGAATTGGGATTTGTTTTTACATTCTACCAAGGCTATGTCCATTTCTATTAAACAAAAATAATAACCACCCATCAACAAAGAACTAAAGTGCCGTATTTTTATAAACAAAAGTAGAATACATATCATTAAAAAAGTACAACTTGAAACAGAAATCTCTTCCCATAAAAAAAGTACTATTGTGGAACCATAAGTAAATGCCACTTTAAACGTTGTTGTTTGTCCACATAATTCCGACAATCCTTCTGACTTTATGGAAGCTTATCAGGTCCCCCCGCTTGAATCTTAAGTGAGGCATAAGTCTGGGGCAATTTAATCCCGGCTTTATTATTTAACATCAGCTTTCTTTTCACATGTTCATCAATTACCCTATTGCTCTTGAAGAACCTACACTTTCCCGGGCTTTGATCGTGATTGTGCTCTAAGTCAACTAGGTTTAACATCCACTTTCCATCCGGGTATGAAGCAACAATAAGGCGAGCCGGACAATCAATTTTTGTTTGTGGCCGTGGTTTCACCAGGTTGCTTCCTCTCACCCTTGCCTTTCCACCACGACTGTATTGAAGAGTTAGATTCTTCAAGTTTCCATCTTTTCCTTTTCTTGATGTTCTTTTCGCCAGTGAAAATCCTTGTTGTTTAGCGTATCTTAAGTAATAAAGATAAGCTTCGTTTGATGTGTCAAATTCCATTCCCACCTTCGGTTCCTCAATTTTGTCTTTGCAATTTTCTGTTGTCTCATTAGTACCACTCAATACCTCCTCTTCTTCATTTCTCCACTTCCTACCTCCTCTTCTACGGCTCTACAAAATTTAACAAAAAATTAGAACTAATTAAATCTTGTTCAACTATTGCCCAAAAAACCATGTTAATTATATTAAAGGATGAAGAAAATACCTTCCAAAATCAATTTTGCCATCCAGAGGAGGCATAGCTAGCCGACCAAATAGACTCCGGCAATATCAAAGACGATGGTGATGGCAAAGGAAACATCACCTATTGGTAAAAATAAAAAGTAACATATAAGCAAATATGTTAGACTCCATTAAAATGAACATATGATTTATGAAAACATTAAAATGAACAAAGTAACCAACACATTAAAATCCATAGTAACCAAGCAATACAGACTTTAACAATCAATCGTATTTTTTCGTCCGCTTTTTTATGGCAACCAAACATAAGCATGTGGCAATATCAATTACAGACTTTGAACAATTCAACTAGGGCGTGGGTTGATAAACAAACCAAATCGCAATTTCTGTTCAGCATTAACCCTAATCCGAGCAGAAAAAAGCAGTGGAGAAATAATAGAAATTGAAAAAAGAAGTACAACTGAAGTGGAGATTTGGGGGCAAAAGATTGTTTTTGCATTTGGGGCATCCAGAAGTGCTCTCAGAAGATTTGTTTGTTACTACTTTTTAGCAGGATTTTTTTGTTGTTGATAGAATGGCGTTTGCTGCTGCTGCTACTACTACTACTACCTATCAGACATACATTCCTCTCCCTTCTGGATCAGGTAAAACTTTTGATTTCTGATTCTGTTCAGCATTAACTCTAATCCGAGCAAAAAAAAAATAGTGGAGAAATAATAGAAATTAAAATCGAAACAAGTTCTGTTCACATCTCCAATTTCAGTTCAACCCCTAACCCAAATCAGAGTAAAATCGGAACAAGTTCTAGGGCTATGAGAGAGAGAGAGAGAGAGAGAGAGAGAGAGAGAGAGAGAGAGAGAGAGAGAGAGAGAGAGTGAGTGAGTGAGTACGAGTGTGTGGAGACGCTGGTGGTGCGTGGTCGCATCGGTGGACCCTTTCTCCGGCAAAAATTGCCGCTGGTGGTGGTCAACGTCGGTGCTGGGGAGGCGCGCCGGTGGTGGCGATGGAGGCGGAGGTCGCCGGTGGTGGTGGTACTGGCCGGTTGGTCTGGGCTGACCGGCTGAGGTCGCCCCTCTCTCTGGCTCTCTCTTCGTTTGATTTTGGGCACGAAGAAGAAGAGGAACTGAGGGAAGTCGATTTTGATTTTGATTCTTTTTTTTTTAAATGAGCTGCCACCTTAGCTGATGTGGCTGAGGTGTGGCTGGAGGGTGCTGTGCCCGTAGCATTTCCGTTTTAAAGGTGCACAAGTAGGAGTATTTATCATGAGGTCGATATTTTTAATCCCTCATTTCCCATCATGTTTTTATCACTCTACTAATTATAACTTGGTGCCGGTGGTGTCTAGAGTTTGAGGGCTAGGTAATTGATGCCTGTAGTTGGTGTCTATTGTGTAGGCAGCTAGGGGCATGGAGTTGGACTTTTAACACCAACCAGGAGCCAATCGTAGAAGGTGCAAAAAAATTGTGTCTACTAATTTGTTTGTTTGTTTTAGTTGTACAATTGACTTTTTTCGGATTAATATACTACATGTATAACTGTGATGATCTTCTTAATCGAAAAAAAATTATTCTCCAAGTTCATAAGTCTAACTGTACAGATTTTGGATACAGATTTTGTGTGGGGCCCACTACGGGTCCCACACAAATGATCCGAGCCGTTCATTAAATGTAAAACAGTTTCTCAAGGGTTCCCGGGAAAAATCAGTTCAATCTGATACTTATAGATATTCAATCCAATCATCTAACTTTTGATTTTGATTCCCGGATAATGAAACATTCTATAATTGGATTGAGCATCAATAAGTATCCGATTGAACTGATTTTTCGCAAGGACCTTTGAAAAACTGTTTTACATTTAATGAACGGCTCGGATCATTTTTTTGGGACCCGTAGTGGGCCCCACACAAAATATGTACCCAAAATCTGTACAATTTGTCTGTACAGTTAGACTTACTGTTCATAAAACATGGAAAATGGGTGAGGCCAACGGCTATTTTCTCATCCAAGGCTTTATTTTTTTGCGGAGTGTAAAAATAGAGAGTTCAAACTAATTCACGAGAACCTCAACTAATTCTAGGAGAAATAATTTCACCATTCAGTAGTAGGAACCCAAACAAGTATGCTTATTTAACGAATTGAGGGATGATGTTATGCACAACACCGTGTTGCGCACCTCTGAGCCGTCAGATTGTGCATCCGATGGCTCAGATCTCATCTCGACAAATTAACCAATTGCATGCCGTAAGCTCTCAGGGAGAACGGAATGGGAGGGGCTGTAGTGCACCCGCTACACCACACCGTATAGTGTGGTTGATCCGACCGTCCATCTCGGCACAGACGGCTTGGATTTAATCCGAACTCCTATAAATCCTAGCCGTCCGTTGTTTGAATGATAATCCGAGCCGTCCATTACCAAGATGGACGGTCGGAATGCGGAGGCGCACTACAACACTCCGGGTCGACGGAATGGGAGATTTTTCCATTCCTTTCTAGAGAGATCCATACATTGTTTATATAGGCACATGCACTTACTTGGACTGGGCCCTACATTGTTTACATAATACTGTAGTAGAAAGCTATAGGAGTACAAAATAACAAAACAAGGCCCAAAACTAAAGTAAACACAATTACAACAAGACATAATTACTTTTAGGAGTAACAAATTATTCTGCTTTCACAAACGAAGCATACGGTTCAGTGCCGAGTAGTATTTCACACAAACAATTAATAATACTTATAATTTCCTCCCACTGAAACAGTGATCGTTTATGGTTTCTCAAACACTCAACATATTACACATATTCCACCTTTTCTTCTTCTTCTTCTTCTTCTTCTTCTTCTTCTTCTTCTTCTTCTTCTTCTCCTCCTCCTCCTCCTCCTTTTTCTTTTTCAGTCAATTAACATACAAAATTACGATGAGATTAAAGTTGCTGATTCCTATGAGAGGAACCCTTAACGTTGCCTACCATGGGCGGATCTTGTATTATTTTATCACGGCAACCATCCGGGCATGTAGTTATTGACACTGGGTCCTGCTGCTGTTATGGGATCAGTCTGATATCTGCAATTCAATTTAAAAGGTAATTTAGGAACAACATATTAGTAATCTATTTGAAACTCAGAAGAATGTTTTTCCTTTTAACTTATTGTACATATCTCGAGTGCAACCAGTGTTATTGTAATATGTGAATGATAAGGAGGTGTTCCAGGAACTTTTTAAAATAAGGTAATTTCGAGCTAAAAAAATCATGTGTTTACGCAAATAATTTTTCTATTAATATGGATCTTATTTGATGTATCTCATTGAGATCTTTTAAACAAAGCAAAAAAAATTGAAAAATTATTTTTCATTTTCATAATATGTGAGTTCGAAATTTCCTTTTTTTTTTGAAAAAGAAGATTTAGAAAAAAAGTGGAACGGGCCTTAAATAGCTAAAAATGTCACTCAATCATGACAAGACCTGGGATGTATTCGAAGGTTTAGCAATCGTCAAGTCTGGTTGACTATGTGATGAGGTGAATTATAATGTCAAAATTGCTTTTGCTAATGTAAAAATTTCAATGCATAAGAGTAAAAACTATAAGACTCTTACGCGCTGAAATTTTGATATTAGCAAAAGTTATTTTGGCATTAGCTTTAACTTTAAATTTGGCATTAGGTTCTACCTAGACAACATATCATTACAATTGAAGCAAATTATTCATTGACTATTTTTTTTTTCTTTATTGTTTATCAAAAAAGAGTATTTCTATATCCTAACTTGAATGGGTATACAACAAGTTACTAAAGAACTAGCGTATGGGGCCCACACGCAATGCGTGTGCAATTAGTAACAAAGGGAGCACCATTACACAATATTTGACGTTGAAATAATGATTCAGTTTTTTGTACCGACATGTTTTTAAACAAAATACAAAAAGCAGTTAACGGAGAAATTGATGGGTTTGATAATACCTAATCATTTCTCAAAAAAAAAAAAAAAAAAAGAAGATAATACCTAACCTTTTGCCATTGGAGGATGATAATACCAGTGATTGGTTAACGTGGAGATGAAGAAGCGAGAGAGAATGGGATTAGGGAACAACAGAAAGGAGAAGACAGTATGGGTTAGAACTGGGGAAATGTGGGAACGTGGAAAGTTGGAATCCTGTTTTACTTTTTGAACCCTATAGTTATTTTAGGTGGCCGGTGTTAAGAAGTCCATGGCTATGAAGATTTAATTTGTCGAATATATTTGGGAAAGTAAAAATGTGAGCAAGCCTAAAAAGGGAGTCCACAGGTCCAAATAGTGCTATGTGCTATCTATCCCTTTATATATTAGGATAGATTAGGGAATCAGTAACATTGTTGATCAACATGCATATCCCAACAAAGTTGACGCATACATGCCGACCAATCATGTGTTAGTGTGTTACCTTAACCCAAAAAATGGTTGGCAGGCTAACCAACAAACTAAGCAAAGCGATACAAATGCAGATGAAAACGATGTACTAGTTGATTTCAGATTCTTTCACTCACAACACACATGCAATATAACTAAGGTAGATTATTATATGGTTATAACAAGTGGCCGGGCCGGTCAAAAAATTTGTCAGTCAAACATGAGTGTGTGTGTTAATTTAATTTCATTTCATTTTCTGTGCAGTTTTCAGATGGACTTACCCAATTTGTAAAGTGGGTTCACACTCCAAAGGATGAAAGAAACCATCCCCCTGTGGTTGAGCTGCTTGTCTGTTGCCATAACCCACATCTTGTGCACTTGGATTCCATTGGAGTGAGTTCACTTGCAATTGGGCCCCTTCATACAGCTGAAAGCATCATGCATGCAATTAATAAAAACTCAAAACACGCGTACCCATGCCATGATTTAATTTCCACATGATCGATCTACTAGCAGGCCCAGTCCTGAGATTTTCGAAGCCCTAGACGGGATTTGAAAATAGGACCTCTCAGTTTTTACTATATGTATATGTTATTCGATATAACATATGAAGTACACCTGTAGCTTAGTGGCAAAAAACTTGTACAAGTATTTTGATTAACTGGCGCGCCAGGGTTCGAGACTATAAAGAACCATTTCAAAACCAATTTTTTGTATAGAAGTAAGAAAACTTTGTAACAAAAACCAACAGCTCCAGGTTTCAAACTCGTGCAATAGCACTTAACATACGCGTGCATCACCTCTGGGCTACATAAGCCTACTTGCAAAATAATGCACATACATAATATTTATTATATACCAGTTTTTGGAGGCCCAATTATTTGACCCAAAAAGGGAGGCCCTAGGCGGTTGCTTGGTGGGCCTATGCCCAGAGCCGGCCCTGTCTACTAGTAGTCTTAGCTTAGTCAAACTCTGGATTTTCCTCGAGCTCAGTTTCCTAATTGAGCCCAGAAGCACTAACATTTGTATTATAATTGTTTAGTCAATTGGTTTGATACAGTAAGCTTAGTGTTAAGACTTAATTAATACAACAACAGCTACTGTACAAGATTTCCAAGGTGAGTATAAAAAAGATTATTTATGATTTGACTCCTAAACAGAGTCTCAGGTTTTCACTGGTCCTGGCTCCTGGGAATAAAGGGACAGTTGTAAATTAAAATTTGAAGCAGATCAATTAGTGAGCATCTCTTTTGATATGTGGACATCAAATAATGAGATGAAAATGGATACCCTTTGCTTCAAGCTCTTATTTGCTTCATTAAGCGCATGTTCCTGCAAATATAAGAATTACTGTAATTGAAGAAGTTGATGAAACTTGGAAGTGGTTCTTCATTCGTTAGCCAGTAAGTATATATTATTAAGTCCCATACCTTTCTTTGAAGATCTGTGAGCTGATCAAGCATGTACTGGGTCTGCAGCGTGGAATAGAGGGGTTAAATTGGAAAATTATAAGGTACTCCCTGAGTACATGTACGCGGTACTCTCAGAAAATGAAAAACTGCATCACACAATGTAGGTACGTACTCGGACAGGATTGAATCATTAGCTCTATTGATAGTACGTAAACATTGCTTTAGCATGTCGATTACTAAGTAAAGTACTTGGTTAAAAGAATTACAAGTTATAACCAATCAGTGAAGTACAATTATCGATGCTTACGTATAGTATGTCATCGTTAGTGGATATCTACTAGTAATCTAGTATCATACTAATACTACTATCTCCAGCAAAAAAAAAAAAAAAAGAAAGAAAGAAAGAAAGAAAGAAAGAAAAAAAAGGTTCAGTTATTTTCGAATCCCAATTGATTACAATGAGAAGGTCAAGTACCCTTGTTGATCTGATCTGCTTCAGGGACATATCAAGCTGTCGTTCCAGTGACTCAAGTTCCTTGCTGTTTAGAGGGCCAAGATCCTCACCCAGGAGATTCCTAACAAACAAACAAAACATATTATTATAGTTTTATTGGTTAAGGCTTCCTATCAGGTAAGCAATTTATGTGGTATTGAGCTGATTTACCTTTGAGATCGTTGTAGGGCTTCATAACGCGCTTTAAGTTTCAAATACTCCTGCTGACTACTCAGCTCCTAAACACCATTATACAATAATAATTAGTTGAGTTGTGTTACGTTGACCCGGACATCTTCAGTTATATATATATATAAAGCTTGAAATTAGCACAACTCACATCTAAAATATGATTTGTGTCAGCAAAATTATAGATATATTAATAACTCAATAACTGATACATCAAGAGGAAAAATCATCCTAGCAAAACACAAACTTTTAGTGTTGAGTAGTGAAGAAAGTAGCCAACGAAACGTTGAATGGGGAGAAACATAAAGGAAATACAAAAGGGGAGTGATTTTCGCACTCCCCAAATTGTTAACCACAAAATTAACACCATATTGATTTTAAAATTAATAAATGAGAATGGAAAGATTAGATCAATCACTTATGCATATTAATTGAGTTGAATTTTTGCAAGACCATCCGAATTTTTGTAAATTAATGAACAATTCAAAATATTTGTATGGAGCCCAAAAGTGGGCCTTAAATTGTACATTTTTTGTCCCTCAAAACTGCGGTACCTTTCTAATTGTCAAACTCCTAAGAAATGGAGTATATATAATGATTACCTCCGATTAGAATCCCAACAATATATATATATATTTTTTTAAATACCAACAGTACTATTTTTTTTTTGGATCGGTATCCAAAAAAAAAAACAGTTCGAATATGTGCTCTTACTTGATTCAAAAAAAATTTGCTGATTCATGCAACGGCAATATTTGAACAGCTCTATATTATTTTAATATCTCTAAAGTAAATTGTGCACTAAGTAAAATAACTATCTCCAATTAAAATTCCAACAATCATTCTTTTAAAGAACAACGCTATTTTTCTTTAATAAAAAAAATTCCAATACCATTATTTTATTGGGATCGGGTTCCAACAGGTACATTATCTGCTCTTACTTGTTTTTTTTTTTTTTTAAAGGCCGATTTATCCAATTACTATATTAGAACAGCACTAGTTTTTTTTTTTTTTTTTTTTTTAAATAGTTGATTCATGGAACGAAGATAAAAAAATTAAAATCAAATGTATATATGTACAGGGGCAGGGGAGGTTGGAGCAAAATATGCATGTGTATTTTTAGTGCTTAACATATGTATATTCTTTATCTTGGACGAGGGATTTCAACAGGAACACTTTGATGGTTTATCAATTAAAATATTAAAAAACTAAATTTATGCCGCAGGAATTTTCCGATGTTTGAATGGTCCACTCTTAAAATTGGCCGACCTTTTATCGCTTGCTAGATTTAACTTACATTTTAACCCATTCAATTGGATGCTCGATGTACCCTTTGTTGAGTATTAATAAAAAAAAAATTTACCGATCAAAAAAAAAAAAAATTCATGCTAAAAATGACCAGCTAGAGTTTTACAAACAATTACTCCTAACTTGCTGCCAGTTATTTAACCTATGCATTGTGGATTCCAATAATTAGGAAATAAGGCATTGCTTAACAAATCGGCTGTTTTTGCCTGGGAAATAATAGGGTGCCAACCCATTAGATTACTAAGTGGTAGAAATTAGGTGTCATTGCCTAATTTTGAGAGGCCTTTGGCTAATATATGGTATTAACTTGGTTGTCAAGATCTATTAATTTAGTCAAGTGTCATAACAAAGGAAATCTGTGATTGAGTATTTGATCCCAAATTGGCTCCAAAATTATATATCTGTTCATCTGATATTTTGCTCCCACAATTCAAGATTGAAAGTCCTAGCTGCCTTTCTTCCAACCCATGTTAAATGGTTTTTCGTTATCAGGTCTCCTATACTTTTCAGATTGTCATAGACTTTTGCAGTATTTTTGTGGTCATAGTAATATAATGTTTCTTTCCATTATTAAGTGTAAATCGGAAGAGATAAAATTATTTCCACTAGTGGTGGAAACCATGGGTTTTCCACCACGGCCAATTACGGGACCCACAAGACACCCTTTGTTATAATCTAAACCGTCTATGTTGTAGGGTCCGTAGAATAATATATCCACGCAAAAATTGAGATTTATCAGACGTCAATAGGTATATTAAAAATCTACTTTCGATTTAAGAAATGGACAGTTATGGATAATTTAACTTCAAAATCTATGACCGTCCATTCTGCAAACCAAAATTCAATTTTTGATATATCTATCGATATCCAATCAAGCTGATTTTTTTCATGGATGTACTACTCTATATACTTTACAAGATGAACGATTCAGATTAGAACAAAAAAAATCTTATAGGACCTATAGGCAGTGGTGGAAACCATGGGGTTTCCACCAGAGGTGGAGAGAACATACTCGGAAACCATGTTTTAGGATTTGATTGTGGTTATTTATTGATACCTTCTCTAACAAACAAACAGGTCTCCATGTCTATTTAATACGTCAATATATATATATATATATATATATATATATATATATATATATATATATATGTGTGTGTGTGTGTGTGTGTGTATCTTGATGATAAAAACTGTGTGTTGGTTTCATGCAACAATGCATGTTTTCCTCAAGGCTGCAATGGAGGAAGAGACAGTAAGTGCCATTGAGGATGACACAATGAGTGAAACTACCGAGGATTTCAAGTGGAGCAGCCCTAACCAATCATCACATGAACAAAAGCAAAGAAACGGAGGACGTGAATTCCCACAAAAATTCAAAGGGGCTGTGCCACAACCAAACGGGAATTGTGAAGCCCAAATCTATGCAAATCACCAGAGAGTTTGGTTGGGGACCTTCAAATCAGAGACCGAGGCTGTTATGGCATATGATAGTGCGTCCATCAAGGTTTGTACTGGAGACAACTTCAGAAATTTTCCATGGACCAATATGACCGTTCATGAGCCTAAATTCCAAATTTGAAGATTTTTCCAAATTTGAAGATTTTCTAAGGAGCCAAAAAGGGGAACATGAATTTGGTGTCAATCGAATCAAGGTCCAAGGACATGCGGGTTTTTCTTGTAAACTTCTCTTCCAAAAGGAATTAACCCCAAGCGATGTGGGTAAGCTTAATAGACTTGTTGTCTCAAAGAAATACGCAGTTAAGTTCTTCCCTCCTATGTCTGAGGACACCGAAGAAAATACTGGTGGTGGAAAGGTAGATGAGGTATGTCTCTTTTTCTATGACAGGATGATGAGGTTATGGAAATTCCGGTATTGCTACTGGAAGAGTAGCAAAAGTTTTGTCTTCACAAGGGCTTGGAATCGATTTGTGAAGGAAAAGGGGTTAAACGATAATAATGACATCATTTCTACGTATGTGATGGTCAAGAAGGAGCGAAAGAAAGCCAATCCTTCTATGTTATTGACATAGGTCACACCGGCGGGTCAAGAAACGCTATGGTGGATGAGGGGATTGACCAAAATATCGATATTGAAGTGGATTTAAGTCTGACATTGGGACAAAATCTCAACTTGGGGTTGATCAAGGAAGATAGAGAAGCGTTTGAGCATGGTTAGGTGTTCTCAGGAATGCGGTTAGCAGCCAAAAGGGAGAGAAGTGTTAGACTTTTTGGAGTTGAGCTCGATTTGTAGCTTTTCATGTGGTTCTTAATTCATATCATGGCTTTTGTCAACATTGTTAGAAGCAGATCTCTTGGTGTGTTTTGCGATCACCTTAATGTGCAACTCTTTCTTTAGCGAATTCATTTCATTTGAAAAGGTGTTAAACCTAATGGGTTGTTGAACATTTATCCGCTGATGAACAAATTGGGGTTTGAAACTTTCACCCATCTAGACTATATCTTATCTCTCCCCCTCCTCCCGGGCATCTCCTTCTCTCCCCTCCTCTCTATCTTTCTCTTTGCCCTTCCCTCCCCTTTTTTGGTTCCTCCTTGGTCTCTTCTTTCCCCAGCGAGATCCTACTGGCTCCATTGCTGGGTGGATCTGGGTTGCCTAACGGTTTGTGGCTCTTGTCGGGAAAGTTGTCGATTGGGCTGTTGTTACTTCTGGTGCGTTGACTTCTAAGGGAGACGGCGGATTGTGGCTGTTTGTAGATTAGGATTTTCATTTTTGTTTTTGGGCTTGGCCCAATAGGTGTTCTGGGCTTGGCCCAATAGGAGTGAGCTTGTCCTAATGGGTGCTTCCTTGGTTGACTTCTTGCCAATCTCGAATTTGGGTATCGGGTGGGCACTGAATTATTCTTAGATTTAATGTTCTTAGATTTAGGGACATGATGCTATCATCCCTTTTTCCTTTAATCTATATAACAATTTTGAAGATAATAAAGTTTCTTTTGAGGAATTTCTTTGCCGTCCTCAAAAGAAACTTTCACACATTTGCAATTGACTCAACTAGGTTACCATTTGAGTTTTCCCTCCCTGCCACATGATATAAGGAACTCTATATTTGGAACAGTAAGGACACCGAATTTGCCTACATAGTTGTATATGTCATGCATACCTGCACGCTATTTTTAAACTTAAGCTGTATCATGCACATATATGCTATCGAAGTTTAAACTTCAAGCTGTATCATGCCTATATGCCAACCTTTATTGATACTGTCCCAATGACAAGTGCATCTCTTATTTTAATTGGAGATAATTTAAAGTGGAATAAGAATTTTTTAGATGGTAAAAATGGTCTAATTCTATCAAAAATCTTTTTATGATTTTTTCAATTGAGTACTACTCATCAATGAAGGACTAAATCATGTGTCACGAACAGACAATAGAAGAGCTCCAGCGTCCTTCATTAGTGACAACCTACTCTTTCCAAACGATTGACGATCACTCTGCGCCTAAGCCTAAGCTCTAACGTGCTTGAATAAAATGATATATATATATATATATATTTTGATCAGCGAAAAAAGAATTTTTGTTGAAATAAGAATAAGAGAGCTGCAAAAAAGATATGAAAAGAAAGACATAGCTAAAAAGAGAACGTAGACACTCCCCAGTCGTTTTGAAAAAACCCGTTGAACGTTCCTAAATCAAACTTATGCCAAACACTTACTTGCTTTAGAGCATTTGCCAGTAGATATTTTTATGAGCAAACAATATTTCACATTAAGTTCAAACAGAAAGGATTGACTTTCTAGCAATTTGGTTTTATATCCTTTTTTTTTTTTTTTTTTTTTTTGCTGTTTGAAAACATAAGTGTATATGATCATGAACTAATAAGCTAAAATTAAGTGTGGGATAAAAGATTACCAGGGCGTCCCTGGTGGATACATTTGGCTCTGGAGCTCCATAGTTGCACTTTTGGTACCTCTCAAGTGTTTTGAGCATGCTAGTGGAAACAAACACAAATATTTAAGTAGAATGAGATGAGAAATGTTTGCAAGTACAGTGACCATACTAGAGAATTTGGGATACAAATAGAAGTCAGGTCAGTAGCTGTTCTATATAAAAAAATTCAACTCAAAAGTTTTCCATGCTTTAATTTCATACTATTCCTCCAAATACAAGGATTTGAGGTGATATTTAGAAAATAGAAACTTCAGTAATTTAGGTTTTAAGTAACTGTATTTTCTTAATTGATGCACTTCCAGATTGTGTATTTTGTTTGAGGAGCAAAATTGAATTTATTAATCTTAACAAATTACAAAGATTAAAATGATCCTAAACAGGAGGCATCACTAGGGGCAAGAGCATACCAAGGACCAACAATAGACACCTCTCTGGACACCGAGATTGACAAGTTACCAACTAGGACAGAAAAGGACTCCAACCCCAAAAAATAATTAAATAACTCCTATATATTCACCCACAAAAAATACTCCAAACCCAAAATCACAAAAAAAATGCCAACATGTTCACTCTCCCTATTGTGACAGAGAAACAAACATCATGTCGAGGAGCCTGAATATTAGCCCTAGTAGCATCTTCGGCATCCTGCCATCCTCGGTTTGGTGGTATTTTCCCTTTGGATCCTAGAGGTATTTGATTGCCGGAGTGATGGGGTGCCTCCTTTGAGGGCTCTTCATGCTCTGTCGTGATGCCTTATGCTTTGAATCTCTTTAATCTTTGTAATTTATTTATAAAAATTAATAAAATTCTCTTTTGTCGTTCAAAAAAAGCATCTTTGGCTTTCAAAGTGCATATGAAAAATATCCATATGTGGATTTACCTTTTGAGCATAATTTGTGAGAAACTTGATCCTAAGTATTATCAAGATTGTTTGCACTAGGCATTTAAAAAAAAGAAAGAAAGATTGTTTTAAGAGGTCTTTGGCCCAACGATATCAGGGAATGCATTTAAGTGTGAGGAGAAAAGAGGTTAGGAGTTCAACTCTTTCTCCAAGGTATTAATCTAACTATTTTAAAGATACTGACTGTCACTGATGACGATTGTTTGCTCTACCCAAACTTTTTGAATACAAATTGAATTTTCTAGCTCGGCAAAAGAAATTTTTTACTCTTTCAAGAAGACATACATAAAATAAAGGAATCAAGGCACAACGGCCAAAAATGCCACCCAGAACGCAAAGTAAGAAGGTAGGCGCCAACCAAAACGAATAGAACCACCGAAAAGAGCATGCCCAAAACTAACAAGCAAAACATCATCACCCCTTAAACCCAAAACCCAAACCCAAACACAAAACACCAACTCTGGCCAATACGACCAAAACTAAACCAAAAACAGCCTACAACAAAACAAAGCCAAGACCTGCACCCTTGCAAAACTATATATATCCAGAAACAAACCCGAATCAAAACCGCAACAACTGCACTACGCCTCGGACAGAACCAAAGAACAATCAAGGGAAACAAAAAGATTAAAACTCCAAGGAAAGAGGGACATCATCCTCCCTCTCACCAATCTATCCCTCTTCCATCTCAACAAGTTTCTTCAAATTGAAGTGCTTTCCCCCTCTAAATTTTAGTTGAGATGCGAACTGGATTTTGGATAGTAGTCATATAGCTAGCAGTTTGACTTGTAGATTTCGGATTGGTATAATACTTCTGTTTATGGTGAAAAAGGTTGAATTATCCTCAAATATAACCTCTCTGTGATTGTCACCTCACAATCAAGGACCCCAGGAAGCCTTTGATCTAGGGATCGACTCTCACAGACATAATATCAATTTTGTGTTAGGTTATTGGTGATTCGACCACATATTAGCCATTAGGACCATTACATAGGTAGATAACGCTATCGGAAGACCGGATCTCATTACGTAACAGTTTATTGAAAACTTTGGTCCTAGCTTTAATTGAGTCCCCATGGATGAGATTGGTTCTATCGGACTAGTACGTCGGTTCAATGGGCCAAATGCCGAGTAATCTGAAAAAGATTATCTTCTAATATCTGATGGGCACTAAAATGTTCTCCTTAGAATTTCCAAAAGCCTATTTTATGTCATTTGAAATATTTTTCATGGTACATAAAGCTCCTCTGATTGTCAGGATACCAAAAATCCCTGTACTTGGATCTGGTGGTGTTCCTATATCCACTGGTGCATAGGATATGCTTCAGATTTGGGGTTGGATGTGTCTTTCCTAATTTTTTCCTGTTCCTATAGCTTTCGGCCAGTGTTCAAACTTATTCTCAATGTATCATTTGTTGAAGTTTGATATAAAATTATAGTTTGAGGATAAATAAATAAAAAACAAGTTCATATTGAAATAGAGTTTTTACGATTTGAAGGAGAGAGAACTAACCTGGTGAACAAAATCCCAAACTCATCCCAACTACGAAGATTTAACGTTTTAAACCCTAAATTTGGATTAGGTTTTCTTTTTTTTTTTTTTTTTTTTGGCTCGGCAAAATTTGGATAAGGTTAAAAATGTCCATTACGGCTTGAGAGAGAGAGAGAGAGAGAGAGAGAGAGAGAGAGAGAGAGAGAGAGAGAGAGAGAGAGAGCGAGCAACTCAAGATCCAGCGGAAATAATCTTCAATGGAAAGTTGTGAAGTATTTCATAATTATCGTATTCTGAAGACAAAACTGAATCCAGGTAGCAAATTCTGTAAAATTTCCGAATATTTATAGACACTAATGTACGTATATACGCATCAAGACAGACAGAGAGAGAGAGAGAGAGGGAGGGAGAAGAAAACGTATAAACCGAAGATTTTTCACAATTAATGAAAACAAACAAATTTTTAATCAGCCCTTTTCGACGAAAGGTCTCTGAAAAGCAGCGCATCGGATCATTTCAACTCAAAATCTAGGGAAAGGCTTCGAATAGTACATTAAATCAAGTTAATTAAAACCAAAAGGAAAAGACTTGAACGAAATAAAGAAATCAAATCAGACAATTAAATAAATCTTCTTTCATTTGTTTAGAATTTCAGATCTAACAAAAGCACAAGCACCGAATTCTATAAACACCGAGACAATCACGGAAACAGAAAACTCAACAGCAAAACCAAACCAAAAGAAAAAACAAAAAGAAAAGACTTTGTTTTTCTTGTATCTCACAAGCTCAATGCTACCCCAAACAGCAAAAAGAGAAACATCTACTCACTAATCAATCCAAGTCTACAAGAACAAAAAACATAGAAACCTAGAGAGAGAGAGAGAGAGAGAGAAATGAAAGCTAGAAATTTTCACAGTTTTGACGTTTTGTGTTGGTTTTCATGTTCTTGTAGTGGTTATTGGAAGAAGGACTATCGAAAGTTTAGTGCTTTTTGGTGGATAGATAGGTAGATAGATACAATTATACAATGGAAATCTATATTACCTGGAACTACTGCAGAACTCGTACAGCTTTCCTCTATTGGAGAAGATGATGAGAGCAACCTCGGCATCGCAAAGAACCGAAAGCTCGTAAGCTTTCTTCAAAAGCCCATTCCTTCTCTTTGCAAAGGTCACTTGCCTGTTGATCTTGTTCTCTATCCTCTTCAGCTCAACCCTACCTCTCCCCATTTCACCTAATTCTATTAGCCAAAAAAATAAAATGACAAAAACCAACTTCACCAAATTCCCCTCACCTCCTTCCCTCTTTCTTCCTACCTTATTGCATCGTCATATATATACCATTCATGTGATACACAACTAGTGGGAGTACATAAATATAACTACTGTATTTGTCTCTCTCTCTCTCTCTCTCTCTCTCTCTCTCCAAAGTTTAAACACTGTCTCTCTCTTATTTTAGGGCACGACAGGGGTGTTTCCATTAACCAACAAATTGTGGGCTACAGCTTTTTGGTTATCCTTATTCAATTTTTTTTTTTTTGAATTTGTTGATTTTGTGCCAAATTTTTATGTAATATTGATTCGTTTTAACGAGAGAAATCAAAAAATTAAGAAATTATGACTTTTACACAACTATTTTAACATCTATCCAAGCAAAAGCTCAAAAAGTTAATTTTTTGAACTCTTTCTTGGATATTTTCAAAATTACTTGTGTAGAAGTCATAATTTTTACTTTTTCAATTCCTCTTGTCGAGACAAACCAATAATACATAAAAGTTTAGTGCAAAATTAGCCAACGTGAACAAAATTTATTTTTTCAATCAAATTTTGTTGCCTATAAAAAAACGGTAAACAAAATTTGAATAAGAACAAAATCAAAAAATTGTGATTTACAACTTGTTAGTTAGTGAAAACACCTCTAAATGTGTAACCAAATATTAATAAATTTTCTTTGCTGTTAAAAAAGAAAGAAAGAAAAAACCTCTAAACAGTGATAAACAGAGGGAAAGAGTAAATGATCAGAAAGTCTACTAGTACAGCAATCTGTGCACAGATTATTTGTAGGGCCCACTAAGGGTTCCATACAAATAATCCGATCCGTTAATTATGTTTAAAACATTTTTTCAATTGCCCCCGCGAAAAATCAGTTCAATCCGCTGCCTATAAATACTTGATCTAATCGTCTAACTTTTCATTTTGTAAAAACCCAAACGAAAAGTTAGATGATTAGATCAAGCACCTATAGGTATCGGATTGAGCTAATTTTTTACAGAGACCCTTAAAAAAATATTTTAAACATAATTAACGGATCGAATTATTTATACAGGACCCTTAGTGGATTCCACAAAAAAATCTGTATACAGATTGCTGTACCAGTAGCAAGATTCGTAAATGATTGGGTGCGGCAGAGAAGGATGATAGGGGGATATGGGAAAGGGCCGGAGAGGTAAAAGTGGGCGAAACCCATTGGAACCGATGTGTTATTGAGTGCTAAAGGGACCAGAAAGGTGCTACGTGTCGATATATTAATCGGTTGGAATCTGGTCGATTTATACCTCTGTCATGACGCCCTAGAGTACCTGACCCTTAAGAAGGGTTTGTATTTTGGGTGGGAGTAAGTAAAACCCAAGATTTTGGAATCTCTTTCTATTTTGTCACACTTGGGGGTTTAAACGATTAGCTAAATCGTATGTTGATGAAAACTAAGTTTAACATCAAGGTTTATTTGGTCAAGGATTTTCGAAGCTTTCTAGGTGGAATCTGTATGTTGAAGATCTAAGTTTGATTTTGAGGTGTTACTTCCAACTTTTGGTTGGAATGCTCTTTCTTTGTTTTCTTCTCTGTTGTGTGAGTGAGTAAGTGTTGACTCACTCTTGTTTTTCCTCCCGATGTTCCCTTGTCGAGTTAATAAAATTGTTTTGTTTGCCAAGCAAAAAAAAAAAAAAAAAAAACGATTAGCTGAACCCTATATTAGATTCAGAATCCATCTGTTTAAGCATAAGTCAGGCTCGAGCTCAAATTGAGCCAGGACAAATGAGCTCGAGCTCGGCTAAAAATATTTCAAAGTTCGAACTCTGCTCATCGTTATGCTCAAACGAGCTGAAGCGAGCTGAATTTAGGCCCAAATCCTGTTCGTCAATAGTTGTTCAAAACTCAAACTCTAGGGCTCATTAAACTCAAACGAGCCGAATTTAGGCTCAATTTCAGTTCGTCAATAAATTTTTTCAAGTACCATATCAATATTCTCTAATATTTGGAAATTAAGGAAAAACAGAACACCAAGATCATGACAAAAATTATCAATAAGTATAGGTCCTGAAGTTGAGGAAAGAAAAAAAAAAGTCCAAAATGAACATGGCCAAAAATCTGTCGATCATGTTTTACTCCAACAAAACCACTCCACAAAAGATTACATCAAAATACATTGTCCATTGTTCAATAAGCAAAACACCAAAATAACAAGTGCCATTTAAGGTTCACGACCCCAAGATATTATTAATTACTAACCACAGGTTCGCGAGCATAATAGAGTTGAATAATGCAAGCTTAAGCAGTGTTTTAAATGGGGGCCTCGGCGGCAACTCGGCGCCATGATTTTACCCTTGGCAGCTCATTCGGCAAATAGAGAGATTTGGCGGAGTTTGGCGGCTAAGAGAGATTTAGCAGACCTAGGCGACTGTCTCAGCAGGGCTTGGCGGAGCCTTAAAAATATTTTTAAAAAATATTTTGGTAAAAAATGCCAAATCGCTGGGCGGCGCCTAAGCGGCTTAGGTGCTTGGCTGCGGGTCACCGTGCGACTAGCATAGAGGGTCATTTTGCTCTCAAAAGAAACGGAAAATCCCTAACGGAAGTCCTGAAAACTAACTCTGCAATATCCCAAAAGAACTCCATTCAAGCCACATGTCTTCTCATGTATGGTTAAAAATATATATTTAAAAAATTAAGTGTTCTAATTTTTAATCCGTTTAAGCCAATACAAATATCTTAATTTTCTGATCATTTTATCCTACAAGGTTATAATTAATTTTTGTCTCTAAAGATTCTCATAATTAAGTATCTGCTCTTAATTTGGGACCCCGTAGAGTGAAAATTTGATTATGAAAGTCATAACGATAAAAATTAATTATAATCTTTTAGGATAAAATGATCAAAAAAATAAAATCTTCGCACTGGTTCAAACGGTTTAAAAATTGGAGCACTTAATTTTTTGAGACGGTTTATATATTAAAAATATGGTTAAAAAATTAAGTTCTCTAATTTTTAATCCGTTTGAACCGATGAGAAGAACTTACTTTTTTGATCATTTTATCATAAGCGGTCATAATTAATTTTTGTCTTTAAGACTTTTTTAATTAAGTATATGCTCTTTTATTTGAGACCCTATAGAACATAAACTTGATTATGAGAGCTCTAGAAATAAAAATTAATTATGACTATTTAGGATAAAATGATCAGAAAAATAAAAATTTTGCACCAATTCAAACAGATTGAAAATTAGAGCATTTAATTTTTTAACTACTAACTCCGTCCTAATTTATTTGGCTCAGTTCTATTCTAACAGGATAAAAAAATTAGTTATATCTTTAAATTGGTAATGAAGTTTATATCCAATATGGATCTTATTTGATAGATCTCGATTTGTTTTTATAATACAATATTTTCAAAATCACCTAAAAGGCTAAAATATTATAAATTACAAGATATAATCAATTGAAAAATTGCACAAACTCTCAAAAATGACAATTAAATTACGACGAAAGTAGTATATTTTTAAACCATACGTGGGAAGACACGTGGCTTCAGTAGAGCTTTATTTGGATGTTGCAGAGTTAGTTTTCAAGCTTCCGTTAGGGATTTTCCATTTCTTTTGAGAGCAAAATGGGGGGCTTGACATGGCACGATGTGGAGCTTTGGATTTAGTAGGGTTCATCCCAGCCGTTGACTGTACCAAAATGGACAGAAGCATACTGGACATGATCCTCCCCCATTTGATTTCCTTAGGGGGCGTTCCAATTACACAATAAAAAGATTTTTTAAAAAAGAAGGTTTTTCAAGCTCAAAAATCATGTGTTTACGCAAATAATTTTCCTATCAATATGGATCTCGTTTGATAGATTTCATTAAGATCTTTTAAACGGTGCAAAAATATTAAAAAAATATTTTTCATTTTCATTATATTTGAGTTTGAGATTACATTCGTTTGAAAAAAAAGTAATTTTTTAAAAAGGGGAACACCCCCTAAACCTACTCGGAATTTTAGCATATAAACCCTAGGAAAAAACAAATAAAGATTACAAAAGTTTTCCAAACTTGATTAACCAAAAATTGTTTTACTCGCCAATGTTTGAGCATTCACAGTGGTATAATCAAGATCAAAGGATTGCTAAGGTTAGCAAAATTTGCTCAAAAAAGAGCTCACACTGGAATAACCAAACTTAATATATAAGAGCATCCGCAGTGGGAATAATCAAAATCAATAACCAAAATGTACCACGTCAGCATTTGATTATCCATTTAGTTCATAATCAAATTTAACAACATTTATATCCACAATGGTTAATTTGCATCCCTAACCAAAAAAAATTTCACAATACACAATGCACCTATGTTCAATCCAAACTAATTCCAATCACATCCGACCACACCAAATTATTCGTTTCGATGAGACAATTCCAATGTGGAGTGTTTTTGAGTTATTGAGTTTTGAGTTTGGTTATTGGGTTTGATTATTGAGTTTTGGTTATTGGTAAAAGTTGTTAAGTTTGATTATCGAATGGATGGAATTTGGTTATTTACTAAAAGACTTGTAACTTTCCTTATTACAATGTGAGGTGTTTTTTGAACATTATTGTTAAGTTTACTTATTCACATCTATTTGCTTATTACAATACGGATGCTCTAACATCTTAGCAACTCATTAAATTTTGGTCATTGGATAATCAAAATTAATAACCTTTTGTCAATAACCAAATTTAGTTGTCCACACATTTTCTCGATCAAGTATACCATCATTACACAAAAACCTTCTCTCTTCCATTTTCAATATGTTTCTAAGAAAAATACTTTTTATTTTTTCCCAAAACTGTTTTTTTTTTTTCAAAAACAGCTCTTTTTTTTTTAAAAAAGAAACTTTTTTTAATAACTATTTTTTATTCAAAAACTGTTTTTTTTTTTTAACTTTTTCCCAAAAACTGTTTTTTTTTTAAATCAAAGTTTTCAAAAAACTATTTACTAAGTATTTTTCTAATAACCTATTTTTATTAGTTTGAAAGTTATTTTAAGAAAATTGTTTTTTATGTCACAATTTTTAAATTTTATATGTTAAAAATGTGACGTGGCAAGTTTTGGTTATTTAATTTTAATTGTGCTATTGTGGAGCGCTACATTGCTAAACTTAATAACTCCTTAAATGGATAATTAAAAGATGATGTGACAATACGTACAGATGCTCTTACATTATCACATGTTTCAAAAATATCAAATGTTTTCAAAAGCTCACCTCTGTTTCTCATCTCAAAGCTTTTCTTGCTTGCAATTTCTATGTCTAAACTCAAGTTGAGCACTAAAGTCACCACAATTTTAGCTAGGTCTTTTCTCCGGACTTGTTGCAGTTGCAGGACTACTAACAGTACCATCTTTGTGACTCATGCTAAGCGTAGTTAGATTGCATTACCCTTGGACTTAGGTGAATGATTAACCACGTTGTAGACTTTTGAAATTCCCTGTACCCCTAAAATTGTTCTTTTTAGAAAATTCGTTATAGTTCATTAGGTGAAAAGCTTATTTAATCATATTTGGTTATAAAATTGGCACGCAGTAAATATTTGGTGAATCCATCTAATTCTCCAATAATATTCTTTTTGGTGAGAATTGTGTGGATATTATTGTTGGGAATATTATTTGAAACTCCAGAGAGATCATTAATCCTCTGTAGTGCGGGTGATCATGAATGACTCTTACCATTAGGGAAGAGACTCGAGTGAAGTCGGTGACCCTAATACTCATCAATTGATTTTCACTGGATTCTCTTAGGGAAAAGTCAACGGGCTACGTACTCGGGTAGACTCTAAGTTTGATATTGGATCCAATTTCGAGTAATTTGTTTCATTGGTACTTGGTACTATTTGATTGTGGTTCCCGATTGTTGTTGGAATTTGGATATCATGTTTGAATCACTATTGCGATTAACCATTGGTTGATTGGCTAGGGGGAGGCACCTCCTCCTCCCTCCTCCCCCAAGCTCTCCTTTTCCTCTCTCCTCCCCCCCTCCATATCCTCTGATGTAATCCTCTCCTCCGTTTCCCCCTTTTAATTTCTATCCTCCCCTACCAAGCTTTTGTCCATCCTCTGTTTTTCGTCGCCCACCGGTTCTTTGGGTGTACGATGGCTTGGATTGGCGAGACTCGTAACCCTCGCCGGCTTCATCTTCTTGGGGTTGCCGGACTGCTTAACGGCGAGCAGAGGTGGCGGTTGGTATGGGTCTCCTGCCCCGGGCGATGGTATGGGTGATGTCCAGTGGCGGTGTGGTGGGATCTGCTTGGGGTGGTGGTGCGTGGTTGGTTTTGGTGGGGATCGGGGCAGGGCCGACCCCGGGGTAAGCCCCGCAAGCCCTCGGTCTCGGGCAACTCCAGGCTGGGGCAACCAAAAAAAAAAAATGAGTTGCATATAAATATAAAAAAAATTTCTATAATGGCAAAAACGACAGTCTTGGTTTGGCGGGGCCTCAAGCTGCTTCAATCCTAGAGAACCGAATTCGATTCCTAGAACCTCGCCGCGTCACTTTCTTTTTATCCATTTTTGTTCTACTTCTACTAATACCTCCTTTTGTTTTCCGAAAATTTCAAAAACATCCTTGAACTTGTCATGAATTCTCAAAAACGCATGGAGTTTAACTAATAACAAAAAGACACATGAACTTGTTATTCCTTCAACAATTAGGCCCCAGTCGTCTCATTCAGTCAATTTGTAACGGATGGAGATAACGGAAGGTGACACATTCCCTTTTCTTTTTAATTTTTACTTCCAAAAGTAATGTATAAGTGATATATTCTTACATTTGATTAAAAAAAGTCATAACTAAAATAAATCGAGCGAGCTAACATGAATTTTATTTTTACCTTTGAACTATCATTTCATCACAAGAGCGATTAAAGACATTGGCTATGATCTTAATTGAAAATGAGGCGCTATTTCACTAAGATCATTTTTGGACATTTGGGATTTTTTTTTGACTTTTACGCTTTTCGAGAGAAGTCATTCTTCTCACATATATCAACTAAAAAATCCAAAAACAAGAAATTAGTGGAACGACCCTAAGTTCTTAGATAAATAAAGTACGATGACTCAATTGAAAATGTTGAATTGAATTGTGCTAATCACAAAGTGCTATTACCGGGGTTTACATTTTGATGTTATTCAAGCTAAAATAACAATGTTTTTTTTTTTTTGTACTTGTATATTTCTTTTCTTTTTTTTGGGTAAATCATATCTCTTTATTTTGTATGACTTAATTAAAAGTGGGCAACAAAGCATGATGTTGAACTAGGACAACTCAATTGTCAGGGCCGGCACTGAATCAGAGCACCTGTCGCTGTCGTTGATTGATTAACTCTTTACAAAGAGCATATCATTTACAGGGGTGCCATGGACCAAATATACAATGTTATTTTCATCAGAAATTTGATTTGGTGGCTGCCGACTGTGGTGGAGGTTTCCGTTGTTTTGGGTGGCTGCAATGTTGGGTGTGTTAAATATGAGAGAAGAGATATTTTATTGAATTCGATTATTGAAAAAGTACAATGAGACCTTTATTTATACAAGAGAATGAGCCTAATTATGGAAGAGAATCATCCCAATTATAATGAAATCGTAATCAATTACAATCAAAATAAAATGCAAGGCAATCATATAATATCGTAATCATATCAGCACTTGATTATGATATTATATGATTATTATATTCTAACATCTCCCCTCAAACTCAAGTCGATTTACCAACTTGAGTTTGAAAAAGCCTAGAAAAATCAAGAATAGCCAAGCCAAGAGCTGCCACGCCACGCCAAGCCAAGCTCAAGTAGGTTTACCAACTTGAGTTTGAAAGAAAAGAAATGATGAAAAAGTCATGAATTGAAAAGCCACGAACGCTGGTTGTGAAGAGACGCACTGGTGATGAAAAGACGTTCTAGTGGGTGAAAGCAACTAGAAAGCAAGGAGAAATTAATAAAGTAACTCAGTGCCCGGCAGACAGTAGCAAGTCTTAGGCCGCCCGCCAGGAGCAAACATCCACAATGCCTAGATCTTATACCTCTGATACTATGTTAAATTTCGTGGAGGGTTCTAAAATCAATTGGCAATAGATGAAGTAGCCTCTAGAATTTAATAACCAAGCTTGGGTGGCTTAGATGAGCAATGTGGGACAAGTCTAAAACTCCCCATCACGTGCAGCCCGGATGCACATGGAGGTGATAGACCAGGAGCTGACTGACTAACTCAAGCGACAGAGATAACAAGGACTTTCTCACGAAGAGTAAGACCACCCAAGATCTAACTCTGATACCATGTTAAATATGAGAGGAGATATTTTATTGAAGTAGTACACTGAGGCATTTATTTATACAAGAGAATCATCCCAATTATAATGAAATTGTAATCAATTACAATCAAAATAAAATCAAGACAATCATCTAATATCGTAATCATATCAGCACATGATTATGATATTATGTGATTACTATATTCTAACAGGGTGGACTAGTGGATATGGAGGTTGTGGGCGGAGATGGGATGTCGGTTGTGGATCTGTTTTTTTTTTTTTCTTTTCTTCTTCCTAACATCTATTTGTTGCAGGTTATCCCAAAAATGATAGGCAAAATGGGATTGTTTTTGTGAAGGTTAGAGGCGGTTTGGAGGCATGATTGTGAAGGGTATGCGACCCTACTGGTCTGTAGTTTTTGGTCGTCTTTATGTGCTGTTTTCGGTCGACGATCGTTTCAGAGGTGCAGCCCGGACGAGGGGTTGACTTGGCGGTGATGTTTCCAACTTTTGTTCTCGATCGTGATCCGGGGGTTCGTGGAGAGGCGGTGTTAGGTGGTAGTTCTTGCTCTCCCACTACCCTCTCTTGGTTTTCTCTCTGTTGTCGCAGGTTATTCGCATTACCTTGGTGAGTATGTTGGTTTCCTTCTAGCCGCCGATCATCTACATTTGGGAGTGATTGGATCTACTTAACGGCGAGGCGGTTGGATACTGGTGCTAGTATGGGCGGTGCTGCTTACAGCGTTTTGTGCGGTTGCGATTAAAATGCAAGTTTGGGTCTACCGGGCGGGTCCCTTTGAGCCTATTTGTTCTTTTTGGGCTTTATTGTTTATCTAGGTATCAGGTGTGCTTGATTTCTATATTTTTAGGTTCTCGAAAAAAAAAAAAAAAACTATTGGTTGATTGGTTCCTTTATCTTTATTATCTTGTTGTGCACCTCGTATGCCATATTGACACTGTAAAATTAATTTTTATGTTTTAGATGCATATTTACTATACGTGTTTTGTCATTCAATCAGCTTTATGCTGACGAATTTATTTTAACATTTTGTTAATGCGACTTAGGTCGCTAGGTAAGTACTCTTGTGGCATCTTGAAGACCTCTAAATTGAAAAAATATTTTTTATTTTCATTATATTTGAGTTTGAAATTACTTTCGTTTGAAAAAAAAGTATTTTTGAGAAAAGTGAAACACCACCTATGTCCGAACCAGTCAAGTCAGGTCATGCTGACATAAGGCATATGGCATAGGAATGCTCAATTCCCGGTCAAAGGTAAAACAGACACGTACGGTCATGTGGTTTGATAATCATCATAAAACATTAGCATGTGCATAACCTAGTCATAACTCATGAGGCACGACATTTTGTGATGAATGTAGTTCCCCATTCGCCTAACGGTGACAAATAGGACCTGGTAACTCTATTCTTGACCAACAGGCGAGTGTACGTGGCCTTCAAAAAATCTGATTTCATATCGAGGTTCTGTCGAGTTGAATCTAAAAAACAAGTCAACTAGAGATTGTGTCACGGGGAGTTAAAAGGAAAAATTCTAATTTTGTCTTGTATTTTGTTTTTGTTTTTTTGTTTGTTTGATTTTGGGAGATCAGTTTCCAATAGTTAACAAAGGCCAGTAATAGTGCCACATCATCAAGTAGAAAAATGCCACGTGGCATACACGTGACGGCTTGAAAATATTCTAAATTGTGTTGTACATTGTCAAGAATCGAACACCCAATCTCTTGGATAGCACACAACCCCCAACACCCCCCGAAAACTTAAACATTGGGCCATAGAGAAATTGATGGTTAGATTGCCATTTTTTTTTTTTTTTTTGTTCTATAGCATATAGAATTCTTTACCGGCGTGTTCTAATTACTGTCGGTAATAGTACCCTTTAGCGGTGTTTCTTAAATGCTAGTAAAACAAATGCCGGTAAAGGTTACTAATACCGGCAATTCTAGTAATGCTGGTAATATTTCCTTTAGCCCATTTTTCCTGCCCGCCGGTAATAGAAATGCCGGTAAAGGCTATATTTTGTGTAGTGAACGGAAAAGTTACAGACGATACCATTTAGCTAACCTTCCACCACCACAAATCCCTAAGAATTAATTAATGATCACTAAAGTTTAATATACCATGTTCAAATCATTGGCCTTGTTCATTCTCCAAAATAGAAAAAAAGTTGATGGTTTCATTGTGAGTGCAGTTTATCCAGAAAGGAGGGATGTCCACGTAGCTAGGTGAAGAAATTAGGTAAATAGTCGCCGATTGGTACCAAATACAGAAACAAGCTAGCTTTAAACCAATTAGGGTTTAGACAAGGGTACCCTAGATATGTTCCATATATAAATGAAGGATCTAATTCTTACTGTGGTATATATATATACCCTAATGGAGGGGCCATGCATGTCCAAGCTATATCTGTAAAATCTCTATGGCAGTGTTTAGATTTTTATACTAATTAACCATATATGAATGAAGGAAGGAATCACTTTACTAGTCATGTGACGACTTCAATAAGCCGGAGTACCTTACGCGTAATAAAAGTTGAATGAACTAAGCAAAGTAGAGGTGGGGGACCAATTTGCATTAACTACAAACTGTGGGGTTGAGTCCGAGTCATGAACACATGGGTTATAATACTCCCTTAAAGAGCTTCTCACGATGTTGCTCTCTCACTATTCATAATCCGTAAGAAGTAGTTCTTTGATGTATTATCCAATTTAGTTTCCTTAGCTTGTTGGTCAGAACTATGTAGGTACATAGTGTGTTGTACAATGTAAATTTATAGACGTGTTGAAATTTACGTATGTGGCTCACAAGCCACATCAATCCTATTTGTATTTTATAGTATTTATATTCATAACTAAAATATGGGTATTAGCTAGATTTAAATAAAACAAGGTAGTGATAGTATTAAAACTGTTTTTGTTGGTGTCAAAACTCTAGCGCATAAAGGTTTGGTGACTATTAATTGTGAATAGATATGCTGACTATCCATGAATGGGTTTAGTGACCCTTCATATGTAAGGTTGCAACTATTAATAAATAGGTGCCTTATTACTTCTTTGATGAGAGGAAGTATGAAGGGTTGGGCCCATTAGGAATTGGTCCCGATCTATCTATCTAAATGCATGTGATTACCATCGAGTTATATGTGTGAAAACATTTATGCAGATTAGATTAAATTGAAAATCCTACCCATGGCTCTTCAAAATCTATTAGTGAGAGTTTGTTGGTGAAGTATATTGGTTCTGGTTGAAAACGATTTTCAGATTTCTCTATCTAGACTTAAACACTATGGCAGAAAATAAGTGATTTTCCGTTGTGTATTTATTTTGATTCTCCCACGTAAGTTTATCAAGACGGGCTTCAATAAGTACTCCATGTAGATCGATCATGGTTCACGACTTGAAATGGCGGCAGATGCTATTCCTCTTTTGATATCGCGGTGCGAGTTCAAATTCACGAAAATTAATTCCTCGAAAGGATGGGTGAATATCACAAATCATAAATTCATTTATAGCTCTCTCATTCTCTGGATCACCAACCACTTTGGTTACTGAACAATCGTTTTTGGCACAATCTGGACGCCTTAAAAATGGATGTATCCGTAGTTATAAGTTTGGTTTTGTACGTATTGTTATTTTCAGCAACATCACAAACGTTAAATTCACTTGCCTTACCAAAATTGTAGGTATTCCTATATGAGGGAAGTGGGTTTTTCCTGTTTGAAACTTCAACTTCTATTTTTTTTTTTTTTATTACGATCGACCGGGTGTTCAGGTCAAGTTATATACCTCCACCACTATTAAGTTCTTTGAGTTAATCGCCAACAGCCCGAAGAGTTTGATCTTTTGCTGGAGGTGAGAGTACGTCATACATGCGGGCTCACTAGAGTAAGTCATTTGCCTGTTGTCATACATACTTTCATTTGATCAACTCTTTAGGGCTTACCCTTACTTTTCTTAGTCAAGTTGTATTTCCATACATACTTCATTAATTTACGTTGAAAAGGAAGGTTTGATGATGAATAAGCTTCTAACTTTTCAAAAGTTCAAATAACTGTCAAAATCAGCACGATCGATTCAGGTCAACAAAATCACATTTTTCCTGTTTAGAAAACCATTCTTCTCCTTTGAAATTAATATATATAGGCATGTTTTTTTTTTTGGGGGTGGGGTGGGGGTTGTAATTATATAGGCATGTGTTGGTGTGGGTATATATATCAAGTATTGACATGCCATTAGTTTCCAATTAAGTGCTGTTTGGTTGAATGCTTTGACTTCATCAAGTCTCATCTTTATGTCTCTCATTATTTGCTAATGTTTTCCTTTTTCTAGTTAGGGTTTGTAAGAGAGAGATGATCAGAGACTATATATCATTTGACTGCCCTGCCTCGTCATTTAAGCACTAGCCTGCATCTCTTAATCAGGTAGAGAGAGAAGAGTTAAATACTAACAATAATAAAAATGCCAATTCCGACTCCAAAATTTAAAAAAAAAAAAAAAAAAAAGAAGCCAATTCCCAAATCGAAACCAAAAGAAGGGCTAAAGGGTAATTTGGCCTCGTCAATAAAACTGAAGATCTGATAAGATTGTGATGGCTACCAGTGTTTTTTAGGAGTATAAATGCTGTGGACCCACGTCAAAAAATAATGTCAGATCTATTTCCGAGAATAGGCAAACACCAATCAATATCAAAAAAATGATATGCGGACCATATGGCTATTTTGGGAAATATATTAAGCTTTGAGGAAGTCACGTCCCATATGGGACCTCTGCCTAACAAGTAGTCCCCATCAGCCCAGTAAAGTGTAGGGCTCTATGCATTTGCCTTGTGATTATCGTTTCCAATACGTCACATGCACCCCTTTTTTTTTTTTTCTTTTCTTTTCCAACCGTTAGAGTATTCCGGTCAATCTACGCACACATGGACTATTCTCTTTCGTGATCCAGTCAAAAGAAAGCTACCTGCGTTGAGACTAGAGAATTTACAAGGGGTTTCTCTCTCATTGCCTAAACCAGAAGGTTGTCAAATTTCAACCTTAGAATATGAGACTTTGCAGCAATATCTTTGCTGCCACTATAGTTTTTCCTAGGAGAAATTATTCGTTGCCCCAAGGGCAACACATCATTTTGGCCAAGCGGTGCCTCCCACCAATTAAAATCACCTTCACTGACATGTAGTCAGTACTTTTGCCACATAAATAACCCTCCACTTTGACGGACAAACAAAGGAAAAGGGAGTGCAACGGCGTTAAAGTCTACTAAGGCCCCGTTCCAGTTTCCCTTCTTTTTCTAAACCTCAGTTTTCTTTAATTTTCAAACTCAAAAATATAATGAAAATGAAAAATAATTTTTTGATTTTTTTTGCACCGTATAAAAGATCTTAATGAAATCTATCAAACAAGATCCATATTGGTAGAAAAATTATTTACGTAAACACATAATTTTTGGACTTGAAATTACCTTCTTTTTCTAAAACCTTCTTTTTTTTAAAACTGGAACGGGGCCTAAGTACTAACCCCTGTCTTTTCAACTTTAACCCAACCCCTATATTTTTATTTTTTAACTTGTGCCTGTACTTTACCTTTGTTTCTCTCTTTTTTATTAGAGTAAATTACACTAAGCCCCCCTCAACTAACACCTATTTTCACTTAACCCCCTCAGACTACAAAACCCGACATCATGCCCCCTCTAAATATCCAGAGTTGACACTTAACCCCCTTCTGTTAGGTCAAAAGGCAGTCAACTTACATGGGGTGTTTGGATCGAGCACCTACACACATCGGATGCCGTTGATTCTTGCGTAGGCCCACTCGGTTTTGTTTTATAAAATTTTTGGACGGCTCGGATCAGCCGTCCGGTGGTCGGAGACGGTTGTCGGTGGCTTTAAGGCTATCGTAGGGAAAATGCACTAACGGCCGTTTCCGACCACCGAACGACCGATCCGAGCCGTCCAAAAATTTTATAAAACAAAACCGAGTGGGCCTACGCAAGAATCAACGGCATCCGATGTGCGTAGGTGCTCGATCCAAACACCCCATGTAAGTTGACTGCCTTTTGACCTAACAGAAGGGGGTTAAGTATCAACTCTGGATAGTTAGAGGGGGCATGATGTCGGGTTTTGTAGTCTGAGGGGGTTAAGTGAAAATGGGTGTTAGTTGAGGGGGGCTTAATGTAATTTACTCTTTTTATTATTAGGAGTAATTTTTTGCTCGGCAACTCGGTTTAGAAATGAGAAATTTTAGGTGATGGATGGGTACCATGTGGTGCTCGCTCAATGCATTTGAGCTGTCTAATTTGGTATTCTACGATTCAAACTTGAAAGAGGAGGAAGAGTGGTGGGGTGAAAGGAGAGAGAGGATTTCAATCTGGATCATCCAACACATTTTTGGACAGCCCGAATGGGCTGTTCGGGCACCATGTGGGTACACCCACGTGGTACCCACCTGATACCCAAAAATTTCTCGAAACAAAACTACTGCTAATGTAGTTGGTTATCTCACTTCCCCCTCTGTAGAGACCTAGGTTCGAGTCCCACGAGAGACAAGCTTTAGGGGCCAAGGCTATAAATAGCCTATTGACTCCCATGTGCTAGCCCTTACCCTTACTAATGTCTATCGTCTGACCAAAAAAAACTCTATTTGTCTTTGAGGGGCTGTTATCACTAACTAATAAACTGTGAACCTTAACTTGCGGGTTTAAAAAAAAAAACAAATTGTAAATCATAACTCTTTTTTTTATCCAAGCAAAACCTCAAAGAACTAAAAAGTTATGATTCACAACTTGTTTTTTTTTTTTTTTTCCCCTCTGCAAGTTAAGGTTCACAACTTATTGATTAGTGATACCAGCCCCGAACAGCTCATTCGGGCTATCCAAAAGTGTGTTGGACGATCCATATTGAAATCATTTTTCTCTCCTCTCACCCCACAACTTTCTCTCCCCTTTCTCTCTAAGTCTAAATCATACAATACCTAATTAGACGGTTCAGATGCGCTTAGCGGACACCACATGGTACTCATCCATCACCTAAAAATTTCCTAAAAATTTCTCATTTCTGTTGCCGGGAAAAAATTACTCCTAATTGAAAAAGAGAGAAACAGAGGCAAAGTACTGAGACCAAATTAAAAATTAAAAATATAGGGATTGAGTTAAAGTTCAAAAAACAGGGGTTGGTACTTGGTAGACTTTAACGCCCTTTCACTCCCTTCTGTTTTGTTTGTCCGTTAAAGTGAAGATTATTTATGTGGCAAAAATACTGACTGCATGTCAGCGTGACAGATTTTAATTGGTGGGAGGCACCACTTGACAATAATGATGTGTTGCCCTTGGGGCAACGAAGAATTTCTCTTTCCCCTAGGGTTTATCACCAACTCTTGATGCCTACCGATACATCCCATGATCTAAAAGTTTCTGTTGTGAGATGGGTCCGACGTATTTGTTATACATTGGCTGAAAGCTTTAACCAAGTGGTAGTCTTCTTTTCCTCTTTTTCGTTTTGGGGCAGATTCCCTACTCTCCAACTGGACCATTAATTTTGACTTCTTTGGGCTCGCTTTGTGTCATGTCGTTGATTGAAGTCGTGAAGAAAAAAAAAAAAAAAAAAACGAACACAATGTGTCATGTCGTTGATTGAAGTCGTGAAGGAAAAAAAAACCACACGAACACAACTTTAAAGTATATAGCTTTGGAAACAATGATATCTGGAGTCGTTTGATGCACATAAATTTATATGAATCGAACTAAGTACTTCAAATGCAGTTGTGTTTGAAATTGTATTCGTAGCTTTGCTCTATCGTTAATATCTGTAAAGTTTACTGTGGATATCATTCAAACTAAAAAATGCCATCATCCGACATCTATAAACACATAATAATATTTGAGCAAGAAAAAATAGCCAAGATAGTGTGTTTGTTCACAAAAAGTGGTGGGAAAATTAGTTCCCACCTTAAATGGTAAGAAGTTCAAATAAAATTAAATGATAAAAGAATAGTAAATCACCAAATTTGGCATTTATTGTACCTCAACTTGTGGTAAATTAATTTTCTGAAAATCTAAGCTAATAATTTATTTTAAAAGTATGTATTAACCTTTAAAGTGATAGTTTAATTATAGCGTAAACATGTGAGATTGTGATTTTCCTTTATAATTGACAACAAGTACTTTTCAGATATTGGAAACGATGCATCTTAGTCTCATTCATAATTCTATCAAGGTGTTTGAGAATGTAGACTCCATCTGGTGTTTGAAGTAAGTTGGTGCAATTTAAGAGTTTTTTATGGGGGGTCAAAATAGCAATATTTATTTCCAAAATGTAAAATGTCTTGATGGGAATTCAGAGTGGGTGGGGTATCATCGGTCCCTTTTTTTTTTTTTTTTTCAGCAAAAGAATTTTACTAATTTTCGAATTCGAAAATTACAACGATTAAAAGGACAAAAGCAACCGAAAGAAAAGATTAATAACTTAAGACTACCCAAAACCCAAGCGTAAGCAAGAGACCAACACAACCCCAAAATGGACCAAACTCAAAACCTAAAAACAACCCAGACTATTCATCTGCTCGACAATAATGTAAACGTCACTTTCTTTTAGTACCTGTTACTATTCATACAGCATTAAAAAGTATGTGAGCATATGAAACTCATGCTAATTTGGTAAGGAAAGCAACTTATTGCTTAAATTCACTAAACAATGGCCTACTTATCAGTTACTATCAACAGTTTTTTGTTTTGACTACCACATCGGGAAAAGCAGTATGCAAATTGTGCCGGAAGATGCAGAATTTTCTGTGCCGAAAATCCATGCGCCTCTATGTCGAGGGGTTTTCCGACTATTGGGTTCAAAGCACAATCCAATGACCGACAAATCCCTCAGCACAGATGCAAAAGAATTTTCGAGACAGAAAAGATCGAACCCCGCAAAGATTCTCCATCAGCTACAGCAAATTAGAAATGAGTGAACAAACTGAAATTCCCAAGGTTTGGCCCAATGGTTATGTAATACCCCTTTAGAGCGTAAGGTCTAGGTAGCTAAGTTCGACTTTACGAATAAGAGGTTGGCTGTCGTAAGAATCTAACATACGAATTAACGCATTAACATCTTATTGTCTAGTAAAAAATGTTCTGAAATTCCCGATCAAAACAAAATTCTGAAATTCCAATTGTTTTCTTAATTTCTATTTTGTTCAACCCAAATCACTGATTTGTCAAACACAAAATGGAATCCCTTAGCACGTTTTGGAAATTGGAAGTACTTATTTGGACACTGGCTTATTAGCGTAACCAAATATGGGAACAAGTGTATATTTTGTCATTGTATGTTTGATCAGAAATTAACTTTAATTAGTGTTAGTAGGTACTTTCAAAACATCTCTCTAATTAGTGTGCTGTCAATTTCAGAAGCTATTTTAAGGTTAAATTTGATGTGGGTCCTACGGGTAAAACAAGTGATTTGATAAACGTGAGGAATGTTGCAGGTGTTAACTGTTAAGAGTGAGTTCGGGAGGAAGGTTATCGTTTTATATTTACCCAAAAAAAGGTTATCGTTTTATTTGATAGTCCTATAGCTACTTGAAAACTCTCGTTTTTTACAAAGGCGTGAATGCATTGAATGCGGACGTGCCAAGACTTGTAGCGCCTAACTTTTGATGAAGATTTCCGTGAATCTTAACTTTTAACGTATGAGCGATTGCGTGTGACCCAAAAGTTAAAGATCACAATGAGATTCGTGGTTTGCCACACGGTCGTGGATTTAAAATTTCCTAGTCGTATAGGAAATGGAACGTGAAAACGTGAACTTTATTACTCCGGGATAATAAAGTTTGATTACAAGAAAAGTAAAAATCCAAACTACTTGATGAAATGAGTTTGAATAAGGTTTGAGCACGAGGTACTCGATAGGCTACTTTATTGAAAGTAAGAAAGTGTTTGTAAGCGTTGAGTTTTGATTGGTGTCGGACCCGATTTTCTTCTTTGATTCTACTATATATGGGCAAAGCAGTAAGCTTATTCAAGCCTGAATCCGAATTATGCTTGCACCACAGGCCGCCAAGTGTCCCATGATGGTTCCTGATAAGCCTTGAATTGTGTAAATTGATAGGCTTATCCTCCTCCGTTTTGCCTCACTTGCATGCATGTTCGTCCGTTTTTGTTTGATATTGCGCGTACGGTGTGTTTTTTGTGAGTGGCAGGTAATTGGAGTAAATTTGGGTGTTTATCCAAGGCTTCTAGTAATCCCCGGAGGAGTCCGGATGCGCTTGATGTACGTCAGGAGCCTCAAGAGGCCATTTTGTGTCCTAATCTAAGTGTCCAAGGCATTGGAGGAAGACTCGGAGCCAAACAAAAGCTGAAAGCAACAGTAAAGCAGGTAGCCCAATCCAGTGGCCACTGGGATCGATCCCCTTCTGAGCAGGGATCGATCCTCTAACTCAGCAGCAATCCAGTGGCACTAGGGATCAATCCCCCTCTGACCAGGGATCGATCCTCCACTCCTGCACGGACATTTTAAGGGCATTTTTGTAATTATTTTGTCAAGGGGGTATATATACCAACTCTTGCCCGAAATGTAGGACACTTTACTTTTTGCACTTTTTCTCTCTACCTCAATTAATGGAGCTCCAACCTCTCTCCTCATTCATGTCTTAAGGAGTGATTTTGGGTACGATCCGTTCCATTTCGAAGCATTTTGCCTTCAATATAGTTGTAAGGAATCTTCTCCTCTTCGAGGATCTTGTGTTTATTTCGTATTTAATCCATATTTAGTATTTTTCTTATCTTTACCCTTGCTTATTTCATGTTCTCTTTCAATATGAGTGAGTAGTGTAGTAAGGTTAGGTTGTGGGATGATTAACATCTCGTAACCAAGGATGTGACTTGGTCTTCTGATCTCTTGTAAAATCCTGCTTTTAGCTTAAATATGGCTTATGGGCTGATTTTATGTATCAAAACTTAGAAGTGTTAATCTCTTTGATCAAATGTAGGCAAGGGCTGAACCATTTGCCACATTTGATGCTTTGAGCTATGTTCCTCTTTGTGTTTGTCAAATTGGGCCAAAAGAGCCCCTATCCATGTTTAACACATTTGTTAAGAAGAGAAGATTCGAGTTCATTCTTACGTTACAGGTGTTGATTATCTCTAAACCTAACCTTTAGTTTAATCTCCAGTTAAAAAGCCGTAGTTAAGTTAAGTAGCCATTCACCTAATATTCCCAGTTAGCCGTCTCAATGCCAAGCTTTGGTTGGCGGTCCTAACGCTGAAACTCTCTACATGAGCTAATCTCTGAACAAAGTTATGGATGCACTCCCTGTGGATTCGACCCTGGATTTCCAAGTATTATTATGCTTTCAACCGACTTAGTCCTACACTTGGGGTATTATTATTCTAGCACTCAATTTGGTCGCAAGCAGTCCTTCTTTTATGCATGAAGAATCATGGGTAGTTATTGGCCGTTGAAAGATCATGGGGTGATGTGGCAGTAACTCCCCACTTCCTTCTTTTGTGCTAGCTTGACATGTGGGCAATTGACCAAGTCAATTGGCCTTTGAATTTCATGGAGGAAAATAACCACCTTCAGCACATAACCAAGTCCCCTAACATCATGGGCTTTACTGCTTGAATCAAATCTGCATCTTCTTCATGGGCTCTATTCTTCACGGGCTGTGTTTGGTTATTGGGCCCAAACATAATAGAAAATCCATTGCCCAATAAACTTATCAACCAACAATTACATAATTTTGGCCCAATATAATGAAAGAATTAATTAAATGGCCCTCCAGCGCTAGTCCGAGATTATGTGCCAAAAATGGGTATAAACATTGCCCCCCATGCCTTGATTCTTGATTTCTATGATCAAGACATGTATAAAAAAGAAAACTATTTTTGGCATCCAAATAGTACTTGAATCCTATTGTAGCATATCTTCTTTTGTTTGCTTTGCCTATTGATCATAAGCATTAGGCATTTTCTATGCTCCATGCAAGCCTTTGACAATTTAAGATCTGTCTTCATGCCTGAATCATGAAGGACTCGACAAAAAGGCTTAGAAATTTGTTGAAAGGCCTGAACTTCTTCTTGGAATGCTTAGAAATGTGGTTCATGCCTAGAGAAAGAGCTTAAAAAGCCTTCATACCAGCAAAATGGCCTTCTTACGCCAATAGAGTCTTATGTCTAGGCCTGGTTGTAGAGAAACAATTGAACCTTGAAAAGGCCTGAGAAGGACTGAAAATAGATTGAAGACCTGAACATCTCCTTTGAGCTTTCAGGCCTGCTCAATGAAACGACAAGGCCTCCACCTTAGCGGAAAAGGCCTAGTAAAACTCTGATAGGGCCTACTCAATGACTGATAGGCCATGGCCGAACATTTTAGAGATGTTTGTTCGGCCTATAAAAGACTTTTCATTGGCTACTCAGCCCCTTTAATTATAACCACAACGTTTTTGTGTAAACCAAGTGAATAAGACCTGCTTTTGATGTGCCTCACAAATCCAATGTGGGCGTAGTTCCACACATTTAAGGCCCACAGTTGGCCTATACTTGTAATGCCTTTTGGTATTTTGGACAATGCCAAAAAGGCCTTCATTAACTGGGGGAGGAAGGGGATCTTTGATTACAAATGAATCATGATCAAGCCCTGGAGTGTTGTCAGTTTCCTCATCTTCATTCAATTCCTTCTATTCTAGAATGGGTGCAGTATGCAATTCAAACCTGACCTGACTTGTATCTGTTATCTGCTCACTGCTCAGGATTGAATTTGGATGTGGTAACTCTTCAGACACTTGAGAAAGCTCTTGAGAGGAGAGAATGGGCTGATTTTGCCTCATAATTGGACTTTCCATGTTCTGGCTTATTCCAGGTCTAAAATTTTGCTCCCTTTGCGTTGAAACAGACCTATCTTTTTGCTCCTCGGAGCATGGAAATAGCTTACCATCCAAAAGTTTTTGAAAAACTCCTGAATGTTGACTGCTGCGATCAGGCCTGAAACTGTTGCCACAATCTGTATCATCCAGGCCTTGCTGCTGTTCAGGAATCCTCAAAGGCCTGAACTGGGACTCTTGCCCCTCGAGTCAAAGTCCTTGGCCTCCTTGCCCCCCGAGTCCAATTCCTTGATCTCCTTGCTTCTCGAGTTTAGGCCTTTCAGAAGTTAAGGACTGAGAGAAGCCTGGAGGCCTAATGTGCCTGTTAGAAGCTTTTAGAGTTGATTACCCATTCTTCAATCTTACGCAAAGATGCACGCAAGGGATCAATGAACTCATGTGAAAGTTCTTCGTTGGATGCAACGGTACAGACTAAGTGTTCATATTTTCTTCACCTTGGCCTTCAAAGGTCTTAGTAGGAGGATCATCAAGCCCACCATTTTGAAATTCATGTTGTTCGGGCAAATCTGAGGACATGATATGTGAATAGCCACGTGACTTGGAAATAAAGGGACGGTTTATATTACCTCATAAAGTAATTGGCGATCCTCCTCTTCAAGTCTGTCAACTTCATCTTCAAGCCCTCGAATTTCATCGTTGTAGCAATTTTGTGTGTCGGGAAACCAATCCTCCATAGGATTGAGTCGATGCCTCCCACAATCAAGGCGATAGATTTCATCTTCAAGTTCGTCGACCTTATCATCACGCCAACGAATTTCTTCTTTACATCGCCGAATCTCAGCATCCAATTCAACGTATCAAATTAACATGCGAATGAATCAGCGTAATACCTTTGAAACGACTAGGGTCCCACCCGGCGTGCCAATCAAAACTCTCGTTTTTGGCAAACGCGTGAATGCGTTGAACGCGGGCGTTCCAAAACTTGTACCGCCTAACTTTTGATGAAAATTCCCGTGAATCTTGGCTTCTAACGTATGAGTGATTGCGTGTGACCCAAAGGTTAAAGATCATAATGAGATTCGTGGTTTGCCACACGGTCATGGACTTAAAATTTCCTAGTCGTATAGGAAATGGAACGTGAAAACGTGAACTTTATTACTCCGGGATAATAAAGTTTGATTACTAGAAAAGTAAAAATCCAAACTACTTGATGAAGTGAGTTTGAATAAGGTTTGAGCACGAGGTACTCGATAAGTTACTTTGCTGAAAGTAGAAAAGTATTTATAAGCATTGAGCTTTGGTTGGTGTTGGACCCATTTTTCTTCTTTGATTCTACTATATATAGGCAAAGCAGTAAGCTGATTCAGGCCTGAATCCGAATTCTGCTTGCACCACAGGCCGCCAAGTGTCCCATGATGGTTCCTTCTTTTGTGCATGCAGAATCATGGGTAGTTATTGGCAGTTGAAAGATTATGGGGTGATGTGGCAATAACTTCCCACATCCTTCTTTTGTGCTAGCTTGACATGTGGGCAATTGACCAAGTCAATTGGCCTTTAAATTTCATAGAGGAAAATAACCACCTTTAGCACATAACCAATTCCCCTAACATCATGGGCTTTACTGCTTGAATCAAATCTGCATCTTTTTCATGAGCTGTGTTTGGTTATTGGGCCCAAACATAATAGAAAATCCATGGCCCAATAAACTTATCAACCAACAATTATATAATTTTGGCCTTTGATTAAAGAATTAATTAAATTGCCCTCCAGCTCTAGTCCGAAATTATGTGCCAAAAATGAGCATAAACACTACTCCATGTGTGGTTCTGAGGGCGTGCCCAGATGCTGGTACTACAGATGCTCTAGATGTGTTGCTGAAGGATTTCTACACCCACTGATATATTCCGATGCGGAATACTCTCGTTAATCTAGATCCTAAAGCCTGTGAGTGGTTGACGCTACACTGCTAAAGTTTGCTGTTTGATTGAAGTTTACTCCAAAGCCGGTTTTATCTCAGAGAGTTTGATGTTGTTAGGAGTTGACAATGATTAGGTGTTAGCTGTGCTGGGATGACTCCACTTCTGTAGTGGTTTTTTTTCAATTTCTCTTTCATCTCTTTTCTTTTCTTTTCTTTTCCTTTTTCCTTTCTTGTGGCCATCTCTTTGATCCAAGTCCTTCTTGTAATTGGAGTTTAGCCTCATCAATGTACCCTTTGTCAAGTAATAATAATTTTGTTGTCTATCAAAAAAAATTGTTGCAGGTGTCTTTGTCATTCATCTGCTGATAATAACTTAACAGCTGGTTGGGATGAGTTAGGCGTGGTGGTGAAGACCTCATAGTTAGGGGTCTGATTCTTCCTAAAATCTCATGTTTTAAACATATCAACTTTTTTGAGGTTAGTCCATATAGAGTTTTACTAAATTATGGGGCCTTCCCATGCAGGTGAGGAGCATGAAAGCTGGTCCGGACACCTAGTTGCAAAAAGAAAACTTGGCTGGATGAGATGACTCATTGAAGGCAGTGGTGGATGGAGATGGAGGGGGGAGCGGCACGGGCCACCTCCAATTTCGGAAAAAAATGCAAAAGAAATTAAAATTAGAAAACATATTTTTATTTTTAAATGTAAGAATTTTCTTATTTTTTGGATGTTAAATATAAGAATTTATGATTAGTGGTTAATTTTTTCTAACTTCGTCACCCCCAAATCCAAATCCTGCCGCCATTGATTGAGGATAGATGAGTTGTAATATGTAAGTATTCTTATTTTTTGCATCTCGATTAATTCCTCTTTTTTTCCCATCAATTACAAGTCATTTATGTTAGAATTAAGTGATTCACTTGAGAAATTCCCACGGCCTCGTCCAAAATCATATTTTGAAAATACTATTACATCCATGGAATTCAAATGAAAAGTTTGTCTTTTCAAGGTATTTATCTACGTCATCTAACTTGTCAACATACAATTGTCATGATAGTTCCATAATTTTCAAAACTTCCTATGGAAACTGATCAATACCAACCAAGTGACTTTAGCAGTTTAGATAGCGAGCACTGCATGCATGAAAAACACCTCATGCAATTAAATGACCGAGGAACCAATTACGACCCACACATAAATTGGTAGGGAAAATGCAGAAAAGAATCGCATGCAGGTTAAAACAGAAGCTACTAAAGAACCCAACAAACAAATACTAAAAAAAAAAAAAAAAAAACAGCATCTCCACCCCGACCACAAGCCACCACACTTCGGAAAATTGAATAAACAGATCATAAATAGTCATACCAATCCGGCGAGCACACCTTAGAGTACCGCACTGCACCACAAGCTTTAAAAGCGCCGCACCACAATCATTACCATTGCCGCAGGTCAGGTGTCGATCGAGAGTACCCCAAAACAAAACAAACTCGAACCCAACCCAACACAAAACAAACTCGAACCCAACCCAACCCAACCAAAGGCCACCGAAATCCAATCATACCCCAAACAACCTAATGACGCCAAACACAACCCTAACAAAACTATTCCTTCGGATCAAGAGCCTATACCAGTCAGTCTGTGCAATCTCTGTCCCCAACCTCAGCATAATGCTTTCTAACGAGCATAAACCTGTTGAATAAACAGGTGTCCCGCGAGATCGCGCCCATTTTAACAGTGGCCGAGCCGACAAAGATCAGTCCATCAAAAAACAGTGCGAGAGTGAAAATGTATTTTTGTGTGCTACATAAAACCAGAAACACAATAAGCGGCGACTAAACTGTTGGGCAGATTGCATCCATTTTTTAACGGCGGCCGAGACAGATCAGTGAGTCAAAGCCAGACCCAAGAAAATGGCACAACTCAAACAGAAGGCGTGTGCATGTGTGCTGGGAGACCAAGGATCTCAAACAGAAGGTGCATGTTCATGAGTATGTGCTGGGACACCCCAAAACCAAACATACTGGAGTATAAAATCTTCTACGTTTTCTGTTTCTTTCAGTTTCAGTCCTAGGATATGTTTTAAGTGTAGAATTCTGTCGATTGTACTGCTTTCAAGATTAATAAATCTTTATTATTCTTCTAAGTTTTACTTGTTTCCAAGTTGTCTTGAAAAACGGAAAGAAACCAATAATCCACTTAGTAACAAACTACATTCCAGCATTCACCAACTTGTTTCCCCAAACAGACTGCGTCGAGTATCGATTGAGGGGAATATTAGGTAAACAGAGCCATGGGCCATTTGTATCTTGGGGTTGACTAAGCGGCCCTGATTTACCCTAGACATAAAAACTGGTCCGGGCCGAAGGGCCAATTGGTTTAACTTCCTAATCTTTGAGTTAAGTGACCTTTTGGTATATCTCTCGACACAAGTGGGCTGTATCGATCCACTCCCTTAGTAGTACTCTAAGTTAAATTGCATGTGAGAGAAGGGGCAGACATGGCAACAAATTTAAATATAAAAGAAAAAAAATAGAGAGAGCTAAAAATAAAATTTTAACAGAAAAAATAACCCAGCAATGAGAAGTGGCTAACATTATAGAAATTTGACAAGTTGGGAGGAAGTATTTCTTCTTGTACATAGATCTCACAAAAAGTAACAACTGAGGCCCACTGGGAAACAAAATCTACTCCCATCTGAATGAGAGTGTTTGGTGTGACCCACTAGCAGATGACGGCCCATCAGGCCCATTCTGAAACATACCCTGGAAATGGAGATTGGCTTTGTCCCCAACAAAGGAGCTAGGGGCAGAAACCGGTGGCTTACTTTCCATTCCTTGCGAAAACTGGCTCAGACCGCAAAAGTGCATGCTAGATGGGGCCATATGGCTCAAAGCAATCTCCCGAGTTTCAGCGGGCGCTGATGACAGAAGAGAGAGAGCACAATCGGAGTCACTGCTATCAAGAAGTGGTTGACAAAGAGAGGGCTCAGAGACCTGGGGTTCATTTCCATGTATGATTTTGAACTGGTTTCCTCCTCCAAAGCTGTGCGCAAATTGTCCGGGAAAACTTTCATGTCTGTCAACGTAGTTGAAGCATTGATCTGCAGCCCAAGCAGAGTTCATAATGGCACTTGGAAGTAGTTGTGGACCACTGAATGACAACGAAGTACCACCTGCAATCAAAGTGGACCAAATCCTCTTAATTACACATAGAGGTGACTCTCAATGTAATGTTAATCATAAAAGACGAATTAGGTCCTATGCTGAGTTTGGATCCCGGATTCATGAAGGGAAGCACTGGGGGGGAAAGTACAAGTAAGAAATTTAAGAAAGATAACAAAGTCAAGAAGCTTGGTGTCCCCTACGATTTTCTTTACCTTTGTAAATCTCTTCAAAGTTTAGACTCTTCTCTATGTATAAAAGACCATGTCAGACCCAATATGTTGGTAGGGGTTTAGGATATGTACCTAACACGTTTAGTTACATATTCACGGTAGCAAGAATAAAATCTCACATATTCATGATATGATGTATGACATGTTGAAACACCAATTTCTCTAAGAAGGTACGGAAAAAGAACAAGAGAAATGTGAATATTTCATTCTCCCCCCGTGTCCTTAATTGGACTTGGATGAATCTCACACTAAGACACAATTCTTCCACCCCTCATCTATACTCGAGTGCATGTTATTTAGGTCCAAACAGAACCTCAGGATGGGGTATTGAACTGGAAACATATGGTCTCTAGAGACCAGAATAAGAATCCAAACCTTGCTGATTAGAAAGAAACCCTCCGGTTCTCGTGTTTTGAGACTGGGACTCTAATTGAGGCTTTCTTCGGCGCCTGTTGTGACCGTCTAGACGCTTCCTGCAGCTTCGCTTCCCCTCATCAAACTCTAGTAACGAATGAAACCTGAGACAGAGGATAGATTCAGCTTATCATAGGTAATGTTTCATCAACCTAAGAGTGTTGATACAGACGCATATTTGGATGAAACTCAAAAAAAAAAAAAAATGGCATCACTTCTTCTGCCAAAATGCACAAACAAGTTACAGAATAAAGGTTCATCTACCCATAGAAATGAGCTTACCAGTGTGGAAGCCCTGTGCACGAGGAAAAATGAATATGATAGACGACTTTTCAAAATGCTAAAATAGGTCATCGAAGGCATTTCAGAGAGCTAGAAATTGATTTAAATAATAACCTGTTGAGTCGTTGACTACCAACTCATCTAACATATTGTATTTTTATGACAATTATTGGGCGATTCATAAGCGGGAGGGCCAACACATTCAAGTATTTTGATTATCAGGTAGGCAAAGAGAATAAGAGCACACGATCAAATTCTGCTCAGGTACCATATTAACATCCACTATAAAACCAATTGGCATGGAATACAGCTCTAGAGAAAGCCAAAACATACTTCATTTGCCTAGGAGAGGAGAGGACAATCACATATATACTTCGAATCACATACTTTCGGATTCCAACAACTGTTCTACTACAAATCATTTTTGTTCTTCACTTGACAATTGACATGTCTTAAAAGGGGAGAAAACCAAGTTAACCAATTTTGCCCAGCTGTGGGTGAAAACACATTTGTAGTTCATAAGACTAAAATGCCACTACAAATATGAGAAACTGATTACTTTCTCATGACATGTCCATATGACCTATCAAATTTCCAAAGAAGTAGAACAAGAACTATTCACTATATCAGAAACTAGGAAAAAGCAATGACGTCGAGACAGATGAAGCCACGCAATCAAGCAAATTTAAAACTTGGGTTCCACTCTATGAGATCGGTGGTCTAATGTTTCCTACAATTCAAATAACTTCCAATTAGGATACTCGAAATAACAGCAAATGACATTCAGATTATCCTTATTCGTACTGATACTCACTACCTAGTTTTTTTCCCTCAGAAAAAACAAAGCCAAGGTCTTAAACAATAGACAATAACAGAATCAAACTTAAATTTCAGAAAATAGCATTAATAAGTTGAGGGCCGTGAATAAGTTTCCCATAGTTAGAGCAGGCACAAAGAATCAAACTTAAAGAGAGAAGGTGGAAAGACAAAATTTCACCTCCTTTGAAGAGCTTAGAACTCTTACCGGCTGCACTGTTGGCAGAACCTTTGCTCCCGGCCCCTAATTGTAACCTTAGGGGTCTTAGAATGGAGTTCACAAACCTTATGTCGCCGGTGATATTCTCTTCCTAGACTGAGGTCTGAATTGCACCCATCAACTAAGCACGAAACTACATGGGCCATACTACTAGGCGCCTTGGCCCTCTTCAACAATCCAGATGATGATGAAGCTGCCATCAGAGAATCCTAATCCTGCAAATATTTTGTCTAGTCGTTAGATCAACTAACCCTCCCAAGCATCAAGTCCACAAAATTAGATCAATCCCCCTCTCCTCACCACTTCCAAACAACCGGAGACAGTATAACAATCGGGCATGACTTCTTTCTCTAAAACAATTAAGCTAAAAAACAAGTACGTCCACCGGCCTCACATATCCGTATACGGACATGACACAGTGCTTTCTGGACACGTGTCGAATGTGCCCACACACGTGTCTAGATTTGTAATTTTATTTTTCTAGATGGACGCGTTACAGACATGTTGGGGACAACTTAAGGATACTCACTTGCATTTTTTTAATCACACCTAGACACATTAGGAGGTTACAATGCAGTTCTTAAAAGGTGGCCCAGGGTCGAAACTTCCATGGATGTTGGGTTCATGAATACTTACGTAGTGACCCTCTTGATACTATTTTCATAATGTTATACTATCTGTCTTCTTTCATCTTAGTTTAGACTTTCCCATGAGTTTGTAAGATACATCTATATACTTGTCTATTATATATATTTATCTCCGCCGTGTCTCTAACGTGTCCATGTTCAGAAATCATGTATCCGGGTGTCTGCTTCATATTGTTTATTTGTCACGTGTTTGTATCCTTGCTTCCTGATCCTAGAAGTTAAGTCCTCAATCCATACGACACATATTAATTATTTTACTTACCCAATTCTCCCATAGGACCTAATACATTATAGACAATATTTCACCTAAATTGACTCCTTAGCTTAATTTGTACTTACCATAAGAGCTAAGAACTACTTGAAAGGACAGACAAAGCAAGCAATTTTTCGTCAAATCACTAAACAGGTTAAGCAAAGCCAAAGAGCCATTTGCACAATGTGTTCATGAATGGAGCATTGAAAATGCATTTGCATTTTCACTACCTAAGGCGAAAAGACCTAAACCCCAAGGGGTTATCAAGTTCAACCATTATAAAAGCCCAACAGTCATAAGTTCATGTCCCACAAACAGCTAAGCTATTGGAGCCAACCATGCCTAATTTGTCCAGTATGTGAGAGATAAGAGAGACTGCAGGGGAATGTGGTATTAGTCGGAACTGTTCACCTGGCAGCCCTCGCAGAGAGGCCATCCATGCAAAAAATTAACTTGATCGGACATTGATAGCTGTGTAAATGATCGCATTTTGGGAACCAAAAATGAACAACAAGTATGTTTAAAAGCTTAAACCTTTCATTCCTTCCTTCACAAAGCAAGATTTATTCAAATAGCCATCAATGTCCGATTTAAGTTTAAAAGGGGGGATAACTTTCTCTAGAGAACTACGAGATGATCGGAAGCGATCATTGTTCGTGTGGTCCCGCAAGAGCCCAAAACTGAACCGAACTTGACCAGAGCTCTGTCTTCTAAAAGTCTCCCGATTCAGTTATTTGAAAATAACGTACATAAGGCTTCAACTAAAATCAAGTAGGAAACTAAATAACAATATTTTACAGTTTCCCCACATTAAATACCACATCATGATTGTGGAATGAATTAACGCGGGAAGACACATTTAAAATTAATAAAAATAGCAGATTACTTTTAAAACAATTTTAAAATTGAAACACGCCTTTTTCAATAACATATCATCAACATATAAGGGTTTTCTCCTGTACCCCAATGCTCCATAAATAAATAAAAAATTACTTTTATTGCTAAAGTGTAGTAATAATCAGGGGGTGGAACTCATGTAAACCACCATTTTGGTAGTAATTCCCATCTCAACAAGACAACAATGGTAGGGATACCAAGAAAACATAAGCTAAAGTTACCATATCTGCTATAATGGTGAAAATGAAAAAATATATATATACATATCAGAGGGAGGGTGGAAGCTTATTAGGTGAAATTAAAATATACTAGGTTTTAGAATATACCTTCAAAGACAGAGTACAGAAATTTCCCAAAAGCTCAGACACTGGAAATTAACAATCCAAAGGCTAGAGAAAGAGCACCAAGGATGGGAGTTGGAGATTAGAAGTACTTGGGTGAACATGGATTGAGAAGGGTAAGAAAGTACATGTATATATATACTAAAATAGTCCAATAAAAATAAAAAAAGAAACAAGTAAAAAACACACAGAGAGAGAGAGAGAGAGAGCGAGAGAGAGAGAGAGTACTTACAGATAAGTGCAAGCTAAAGAAGAAGGCGACTAACTTGAGCTTCTCAGCCGCTCATTCTCTGACATGGTCCATTATAGAAGTGGATCAGTTGAGAGAGAGAGAGAGAGAGAGAGAGAGAAGAAGAAGAAGCTTTGTAGCTTGCGTTGGTGAAAGAGACATACACGACAAAGCAAAATTCAAACCATTATTGTTCTTGCGTAGGAATTAATTTTTTGGTTGAAATTATGTAGAAATTATTGAGAAGGCCCCATACAGCTACTCTCAGTGGATAATGTAAGTGGTGTGCAGGGGAATATTAGATACACAAATTAAATGTATAAATGTATAATGTGGAGATTAAGAGAGAGAGAGAGAGAGAGAGCGTTGAAGAATGGAGAGTGAGAAATGATCTTCTATTTGGTATAGTAGAGTTGTTTATTCATCAGTCTACCAAGCAAGCTAGGGTAATAAGCTTTGTCAGTGAAGAGGAAAGGATATTGGAAAAGCAGAAGGAAATGTTTAAAAATCGTAAAAAAGAAAGAGGAGAACAAAACCCAAAAACTAGTGGCAACGAAAGGGACAGGGTGTTTCCCGTTTGTAGCCTTTCAATTGGAAAACCCCTTTCTCCGTCTCTATTGCAGTACTAGTACTACTCAGGTTCCGTTTCACAAATTTTTTTAAAAAATAAACAGTTTATTTTATATTTTTAAATTCAAAAATAATATAAATAAAAATTATTTTTTCAATTTTTTTGCATCGTTCAAACAAAATCCATATTTCATATTTTTAGATTTCAATAAACCCTTAATTTTTGAGCTTGAAATTGCCTTCTTAAAAAATAAGAACTTAAATTTCGTTCCGGAACGGAACCTCACTTTGTTTTGATATGATACTTTCAAAAAAAGAAAGAAAAGAATTGTCTCGTCTCTTCTCTTCTCATCTCATCTCGTATGTAGTACTAGTAGTAATGAGCAAAAGCTAATGAGCACTCTTTTTTATCCTTCTGCTTGAAATTAAAGGTTGTTAATTTTGCCATTTCTTTTTTTTTTTTTTTTAACACTACTCCTCCGCAAGTATATTTTTGGTGCAAAAATATACTTGCAGGAGAATGCCGTTAATAAAAAAGAAAGTGGCAAAATCATTTTTCAAAATTAATTACAAATAGTAAGAAAAATTAATGATAGTGTTTCAAGATACTTGAAGGGTAAAAAGAGAAAATGAACTAAAACCCATATTTTTCGGATTTCTAAGCAGGTCAATCTCTTCACATACATCAACTAAAAGACCTTTAGCAGAAACAATTTCACCATTGCTATTAGCCTGTCGTCTATTTAGTTTAGCGAAACGCCAAATGGTTTTTAAAAAAATATACCAATAAATGGGAACAGATGGAGGGAATGACTTTTTGCAAATGATATAAAGCTAAAGTAGGAAGGATGAAGAGTAAGGGTGAGTTTTTCATAAAAAAAACTCGTTTATAGCTTATGAATTTTAGACAAGTTTAATATGTCATTTGGACTTTTATAGTTAATATATGTGAGTAAAATAATCTTTCTCGAAATCCTTATTTTTTTTTTTTTTTTGGCCTTTAGATGGTTTAAAGTCTGTTCCACAACACCTTCTCAAAAAATAAGTACTTAGTTCATATTTTCAAACTCAAAAATTATGTAAATGAAAATTAATTTTTCGATTTTTTTATACTATTCAAAAAATCTCAATGAGATCTATAAAATAAGATCCATATTGTTAGAAAAAATATTTACGTAAACATATTATTTTTTAATTTAACATTACCTTATTAAAAAATGTACTTAAATCGAGTTCTAAAACGGGGCCGGTCCGTTTAGATCATATGGGAAACTAATCAGTTATCAGTTGTAAAAATGTGTAATATATAATAGGTGGTGTTACACCACGTGATGGATTGAAGGTCCCCCAGGTAAACCCAATTATTATATTTATAACGATGAAAGAGAAAGGACTGCCATTTTTTTTTTTTTTAAATTCTCGAGGGAATTTGGTTTGGAGTGAAATTCTTTATTGGGGGTTTCACTCGCAACAAGATTTTGTGTTTCCTCTTTTGGAATTTTATCATTTATCTATATTGAGCTGTGATTCTATGTAAAAAATTGCGAAACCGTGCATTCTCTTTCTTGAGGGAATTTGGTTTGGAGTGAATTGTTTGTTGGGGGTTTCACTCGCAACTAGATTTTGTGTTTCCTCTTTTGGAATTTTATCATTTATCTACTTTGAGCTGTGATTCTATGTAAAAAATTGCGAAACAGTGCATTCTCTTTCTCGAGGGAATTTGGTTTGGAGTGAATTGTTTGTTGGGGGTTTCACTCGCAACTAGATTTTGTGTTTCCTCTTTTGGAATTTTATCACTTATCTACTTTGAGCTGTGATTCTGTGTGATTTAAAATTGTGGACTTAACTTCTCTCTCGTGTCAGGATTCAAATCTGACCGAACCGCGCTGTGGGACTGGTAAAGGGTATCCTATCCGCATAATACTCTTTAAATTTTGGACTAAATTACACCTTAAAATTTCAGTTTATTACATTAGCTATTTATTTTTATAATGTTTATTGCATCTGACTCTTTATTCTCACTCTCTTTTCAATTAAATATTCGTATTTAGGATAAAATTATTATAAAAAAAAAATAAGATCTTCGCACTGGTTTAAACGAATTGAAAATTGGAGAACTTAATTTTTTACATTTTTTATATATTAAAAAATATGGTTAAAAAATTAAATGTTCTAATTTTTAATTTGTTTGAACCGATGCAAAGGTATTATTTTTTTTGATCCTTTTATCCTAAATATTCATAATAAATTTTTGGCTCTAAGGCTTTCAACGAGCTCCCTAATAGAACCCAAGAACCAAATATAAAAACTTAATTTGAATAAAGTTTGAATTGAAAACATTAAATTAATGTTTAACCTATGAAGGACTGTAGCACATGTTAGTTTGATACCAAGGGAGGTGAGGCTGATGCAAGGCCGTTTTCCTCTTTTGGCTGGTTACTATAGCGGCTTAGGGAAGTAGCGTCCCTGATGTAGATGCTAATAGGCTTGTTCACATTTTACTTTGTTTTTTTCAACACTATCTTTTACTAAATACAACTATTTCACTACAAAAATAGCTTGATTCATTAATGGCACCAGGATATCAATATGGAGGGCGGAATCATGAAGAAAAAAAACTTCTGCAAAAATTCACTTATCGACTCAATGTATTCTTTGTTGCCCTTTAAAATTCACTTATCGACTCAATATATTCTTTGTTGCCCTTTAAAATTCATTGGATGTAATTGTTGTGTTCATTTATTAGATGATTAGAACACTCATGTACATATATATATATATATATATATATATATATATGATAACGTATTATGCAAAAAGGTAACATATTAATATTTATTTTAATTTTTGGAGATGAATTGTACTCATCGTATCAAAAATATTTAAGCATATATATTATATACATAAGTTACAACAAAAATGACAAATGCGGGGTGTCCAGTCCCCCACTATCTCCACCTCTGGCTTGATCAAGTAATCGTAACCAAATGATTTTATCTTGTCCTTTTGTCAGGAAAAGGACGATCTTTTTTCTTGTCCTAGATCAATTCATTTTTTTTACATAGATGGTTCACAAAAATATCCTACAAAATGAACAGTTGTAATCATCAAAATAGAACTCCATCGTGTTGGAAAACAAAATTGACCTTCAAATTTAAGCTTTTAAAAAACAAGGCTTTTAAGCTTTTAGAAACAAAATTAAGCTTCGAAATATCACAAACTAGGCCTTAATTAGTTAAGCCTCTTGGCCGGGGTTGGAACAACTTAAAACCTTCAAAACTATTGATGGTTCAATTGTTGAGAGATTTGAGTTTCATATGCTTTAATTTTATCCAAAATTACAGCACATACGTAACAAAACGTCGTGACAAAAAGGCTGCTCTAAATTCTTTATCACAAACAATTAAGTTGCTAACCATTCTTATTATGCTTCCAATCTGAGGAGTTCACCTCCTCCTGGCAAATTAAGGGTGAAGTGTGGTTAGTTAATGCTTGCTTGGGCGTGTCAGGATATAGTGACGTGGTACACTTGTGAATTAGACTATATATATATTATATATAAGGGGGCAGAACTTCTGACTTCTTAATGGGAAATTGCATGTGTTGCAACTCTAGCTTGTCGAAAATAATTTTTTAATTTTTTTTTTCACCGTATTAAAGATTTCAATGAGATCTATTAAATAAGATCTATAGTGATAAGAAAATTATTTGTATAAGCGCATAATTTTTGAACTTAAAATTGCCTTGCTTAAAAAATAAGTACTTAAAATGAGTTCCGAAACGGAGTCATACACAAAACGAGTGGATCTTGACCATTAGATCAACCCAACCTTCGATTCACTTGGACTTACTAATTTCGATCAGGATAATTGCCGGGCCTGCATGCCATGTGTCACCTGCAGATTGTTGTGCCAAAAATGGATGTAAGCACAATCAAAATCCACTCGCCTAAAGCCCTACATGTAGTCCCCTACTCTGTTATTGGCATGGGTTGCTTTTTACCAACCTCTTTGTTGGTTAATCACTTTATAATATTATTCAGAGATATATATATATATATATATATATATATATAGAGAGAGAGAGAGAGAGAGAGAGAGAGAGAGAGTCGACAATATACATGATCACTGGCTTCCCCTTACCTGAAAGAGCATAAAACATACAGCCATGACAATCTTAAAAAATGAAAAGTTCACAATACACGGTCCTTAAAATGGTGTACTATATGCACTTATTTTATGGTTCATTCATAACATTTAAGTGTATTTCGTAACTTTTGTTCTAAAATTCATAATCTTTCGACAATACGATTCGTAAAATTTTTCATTATGATTCATAACGTTTTGGTATATCTCATAACCTTTATACGATTCGTAACTTTTTAGCATTACGATTCGTAACATTTTCTCTACAATTCATAACATTTGGGGATGCATATGATACACACACAAATAAAAAGTGTGTATTGTAGTCTTTCTCTTCTTCTTAAAAAATTGTCTGATAGGGAGCAATCAACGGGTTATGGATAACACCAAACTCCATCACAAACATCAATTTGTTCAAAACGCGTGAAAGAAGGTGATAAGGGAGGATTCTATTTCTCTCTCACTTATACCATATGGCATATTAATTACGTATTCATATTTCAGTAATGCCATTAGGCAAGAGACACGGATCTTAGATATGGAGGTGATCGATGACATAAACAACCCGTACGTGCCAATATATTACTCCTTCCGTCAAAAATTGATTGGCCATTTTGGAAACTCTGCATTTAATTTGCACGCAAAAAAGTAATAATGTGTTTTAGGAGAATTTAATTTGTTTGAAAAAACTTTACGCCAATTTTTCCTTCTCGATCAATGAGCTATCTTTAAATTGGTGTGAAAACTTTTGAAAAAAAAATCATGTTTCTACATTATTTTATGCGTGTGAAATGCACGGTTTTCCAAAAACAGCAAGCAGTTAGGGATGGATGTAGTATATATGATGCAGACACTCTACCCCTATCTTTTTTAGGCTGCAAAATTTATATTTTGTGTGATATTTGTCAAAAGGCCGAAAAGAAGTTATTGCCTAAAGACCATACATATATAAGAAAAGTCATTTTGTCCAAAACATCAAAAACTTTTAGTAAAATCTGATATCCAAAGCTCTATCAAAGGGAAACTTTATTCTAAAGCCTACCAAACTAGAACATTCAAATGTTTTATACCTTAGGTTGTTATCTTAACAAGTTAAGCATTAATTATTCATGTTACTTGGCCTGAAGCTTCAAAAAGCATTAGGTCACTCCTAACTCGTAAAGTGAAGGAGTCCTCGTACTTAACATACCATGTTTGGGTTGGCAAAACTGAGATGAAACAGTGCTGGCTACAATTCTATTACAGACACTAAATAGCATATTGACTAGTGGAACAAAACAGTTTTTTTTTTTTTTTTTGGTGATCGTTGGGCATAGCAACGTGGTATACTAGCTACAAATGAAGTGGAGGTGGAGGTATATAGGTATCAGCGGGCCCGAAGTTTAATTTTTCTACTAACATGAAGCATAATTGTGAGTTTATAAACTTGCTAGTACATTAATTACTATTTTATAATCTAAATAACTTTGATTTTATGTAGACATGCAAAGTTTAAGTAAGTTTACATTGTCATTTGAATTTTTGTTAACTACATGTGTGTTCTAGTTAATTATCTGGGGGAAAAAAACTGAACAATTCACATGCAATTGTTATCTTGTTGAGTCCAAATTATCTTTAATTATACTATCTAGTATAGTAATAGAACACACAAGATATATACAAAATACGAAGAGTATATATGGGTTTTGGATGAAAATTTGTTTCTTGGTTCAGCTCCCCTAGCTAGCTCGAACCGAAATTCTAGCTCTGCCTTTGTATACAATGATCGAAGCATGTGGAATAGAGTGGAGTGGAGTTTATGCACAATCGTAAAAAGGGTTAGAACGCCAAGTAACAATGTACAAGGACGTCCACCCGGCCAATGATATTCCCATCGCCGGCCATTCAACGAATGCAGTAGAGAGAAAAGGCCAGATGGGCAGGGCCCCTACTTATTAATAATTAATTGAGAGATCGAGGTCTCTTTCTCCAAAAAGGGTGAGAGAGACATTCCATTTAGTTGTGCTTGGCGTACGTTGTACATGTGGCCGGGGGTGATAGCTAATACTAGGGGCCGGAACCACACGGCGGCCCGTGGGTGAAACGCAACTCCTTTTCATCATTAACTTATTAAAATTAATTAATCCAACCCCGGCCCCATTATATCAGTAGCTAGTATTACATTGCGTTAGCTTTCCAAGACAGAAGACCACTTGTCCCCCGGCCCGGTCCTTCTCTCTCTCTCTCTAAAAACACACACTTTAATTGGTCATAATTATTTTCAACGACAAAATTGCACATTACACCATCAAAGAAATATTTTAGTATTTTTTTTTTTTTAATTCCCTGTGGGTAAGAGAGACGATACAAGTTCCATACAATTAGAATGTTCACCGAAACGGGGTTACTAAGGGGGCGTTCCAGAATTGGTTCTGTTTCAAAAAGTTCCTTTTTCAGCCATGAATAGTAACAAAAAGGATGAATCATTCCGCTTTCCTTTAAAAAATTCTTCTTTTTCAAAAAGATCATTGTCTTAATGACCATAATGCCCCTTCCATCAATTCAATTTCCCTTGACACCCTCTCACTTCTTTGACACAGTATTGTCATTTCATTCCAACATTTTTGAAAAAAAGGAAGCTGATTTGCTTCTGAAACAAGCCTACTTTTTAACAAAAAAAAAAAGAACTTTAAGAGAAATTGGAACACCCCCTAACTCATACAACATGCATGTATAACAACCAAATTATAATTAATTAATTAATTACTTTCAGAGGGGCCGAGCTAGCTAGCTGGCCTTGTGGAAGGCAAACCGTCAACTCGATCGCAATAAACCGGAGTAAAATTCTATATAATATATATATATATATATAGAGTTCCCTTCTATTGAGGACCTAAGTTGCTGACCACCCCATTTCTTTCTTTCCCTATTGAATTTTGATGATCCGAGCCGTTCAATGTGTTCAGAACGTGATTTTAAGGGCACTAGCGAGAAATTGAAAAACAAAATGACCGGGAAGGACTTGATTTGAGCAGTTTTTATTTGAACCGTTCAATTCAGAATAAACAAAAACTGCTCGGATGAAGCCCTTTCCGGTATTTTTTTTTGCTGATTTCTCGCAAGTACCCTTAAAATCACGTTCTGAACACATTGAGCGGCTCGGATCATCGAAATTCAATTGGGAAAGGCACAGTCTGCAACTTAGGTCCGCAACTTAGGTCCTCAATGGAAGCCATTATATATATATATATATATATATATATATATATATATATATATTCGCTGCATGTTGTTCTTGTTTTCTCTCTTGTTCTCTAGTCTTTGGTTCCTGTTGTCATATGTTAATTTACTTCTTGGGCTAGTGTTTTTTCTTTAATTGTTGTGTTCCAAGGGTGGGAGTCCAAGGGTGGGAGTCTGTTCCTAATTAGCCCTATGTATCTCTATTTTTGTTTGGTGGCGCATTTGTTTGGTGAATAAAATCTTAAATTACCACACACAACAAAAAACGTTATAAGGGGAGGGAGAGAGTACAGATCAAATGAAAGTTTCAAGAAGAATTTTTTCATTCTTAAATTTTAGATGACATGAGTCTCAAATAGATAAACAAGCTAGCTTTTAGTTTATTTACCTCCAAAGTTGGTTGAAAACTTATATACCATCCTCAAAATATTTATATGCCCACACGGCACACCCGCACACACGTTAGCCCTTGCATGGCTCCAGCTACAACTTCAGTCTACAAGTCCAGAGAAAAACCCAATAATAAATAACAAAAAAATGTTGGGATCTTGCCCTTGGTATGATGATCTCTCAACTGACAAAGCTCTTATTTCTAATAATCTGAGAAAGATAGACAACATTTCCACCAATTTTTTTAAATTTTTTTTTTAGGTTTTGTTATGAAGATCCTAATGTTAGGACTTGCCTCATATTATCTCTAGATCGAGCATCGTTTTGGGATTTTGGATTTTGGACTATCTCTCTGCGCATGGTCCTTAATAAATTTTCTCTCAATTACTATTACGTACTTTTATTTCTCTATCTATCTCTCTCCACTCATCACCCAAAATCTCAAAACTGAAATTCCAAAATGAAAATGGTCTAATACTCTTATCTTATGGCCATAAGGTTAAAGGAGCTATCTCTTTTCTCTGCCTTCTCTCTACAAACATTTGGAAGGGTTTCCTGGTAGGGGGGCTGGGGCTGCCGCCTCACCCCACCCCTCCATCACCTACCGTCCACTCCCTACTATGACGGGTTGTTGGGCCGTTTGGTGAGATCCTCCTGTGAATAAGCCCACGGAACCGGAACGACGGTTTGTTCGGTGACATGATTATGGCTGGGGTTCTGTTTCCTCCTCCTCCTCTCTCTCTCCAGATCTGTCCCTCCCTAAGTTTGGTGCTCCCCGTCGATGGCGATAAGGTTAACTAAAATCCCAAAATGAACATGGTCTAATACTCTTATCGTATGGCCATAAGGTTAATGGAGCTATCTCTTTTCTCTGCCTTCTCTCTACAAACATTTGGTAGGGTTTCCTGGTAGGGGGGCTGGGGCTGATGCCTCACCCACCCCTCCATCACCTACTGTCCACTCTGTAAGTGCAGGAAAACGAACGATCCTTTGAACAGCACCAGAACGTAACGGCTACTTCGGACTCCTCGCCGGAACCCTAGCACGCCACCGGAACTAAACCTGTAAAACAAACAGAAGATGAGCGCACCTTTGCCTCTCGTGGCAAAGGCCCTCCGATGCCAAAATTAGTATCACGTACTAGTGGAAAACCCTAACTCTCAGTAGGTATAGATGAATAGCCAAGAACTGCTTACCTTTACCTCTAACTTTACCTCATATTTATAGATCCTCATTTGCTTGTTGTCCAAGCCATCTCGTTGCCCTAAGTTTCCTTTCTCGTATAGGGAACCCAGAATATCAGGGATTCTCATTCCCTTAACTGTATACTTCCTTATAGACCGTTTAGGAATCCCTTCCTTAATTGGCCGTTCACCCTTCCCGCTGGGTATCTCATCCAGATTTCGTTTCCTTACTGGGTATTACCATTTCCGGATCCTTCTGGAGCGTCATCTGCTGACTACTCCAGAATGCTGCTCCTGTTCGGCCTTCTCGTTGCCGAACAGCCTATCTGGACCAATGATTTCTCATATCACTGGTCCCTTTATCATACAACTGGTCCAACAACTTCCCTTGCTCTTTGGATCATACCCCTGCTCGGGTATTTTGGACTTGGGACCTCTCGTGTCTCCGGTCTTGATTGCCGCTTACTGTATCGCACGGCGGATGCTCCGATTATATTTACTCCTGGGCCCCACGTATCACGTGTTCGGGCCATTTTTGTGCTTGTTCGGGATTACCTCCGTACAATGGCTCCCCAGCTTTACTCGTTATTTTCTTCTAATATGACGAGCAAAGCTCTTTGACACCAAACAAGATTCTCGTCCTTTGCTGCTGCACCCTGTTTCTCGTACTTGGTGCGGATTTCATCATTAGTCCAGGCCACACGTCCCGTCGTTTGGTCTGGGCAGGCTCTTCCAGCTATTACCTTTACACGCGGCATGCTCTGTACTGCCCGCATTAAATGCGAGCAGACGTTTCGGGGAACGGAGCGCCCCCAAACGGCGTCTGGGGTGACGTTTCTCATACGTCACCCCATCCGTTAGGGTATATTTGGATTTTCGTCCAAATTCGAAATCACTTTCTCTCTCCAACTTCCCTCTGCAGAAAGAATGCTTGAGTACTCTGCCATTGGAGTTCTGTTCACCACCTCAAGGCTTCTTCCCTTCTTCTGCACTAGAGTTCTTCGATCGTCACCCCTGTAAGTTACCATTCCTCTTCTCATTCTATCGATTTCTTTCCACTCCTCCCTGTCATTCCCATTGATCTAGGGTTCTCACAACTGTTTAGGGCTCTTTCGATATCCCTCACACTATATTCGAAAATGGGGAGATTCAGACGTTTCTGTAATACTCCTCAAACGATGGCGGACTTCAGATCTCGTTACGAGATCCCTGATAATATTGCCACGGAACTGGCACTTGTAGATGCCATCCATGAAAGTCCAAACAATGACACTCTCCACATCCCCATAGTGGCCGTCGTAGAAGGCGGCGTTAGGTTTCCCCTGGCACCATTACTCCGCCAGGTTCTGGCTTTTTATAAGTTATCTCCAATGCGAGTTTCTGCCAATTTCTTTCGTGTGGTCATGGGTATAAACACCCTAAACCAGATGCTAGGCACATCTCTTGGCCTACATGACATTCACCACTTATACAGTATCTCCCGAACAAAAGACGCATTGACCTACTATCTGAAGAGTAGGGATTCCAGAAAAAGGCTTGTGCTTGAACTACCTGATTTAGCTTGAGGAGACGACGACGACTTCCTCATCGTCACTGAGAACTTCGAGCCCAGGAACGAGGAGGGCCGAGTGATAAGATTTCATGCCCCACACAGATTGGCACTCCACGTTAGTCCTTTTTCTAGTAGAATTTCTTTGTCAAGCAATATTTCGTATTGCACTGCATGTTTGTTCGTTTTAATGACTGTTATCTTTCTTATGCTTCTACAGCCACAAACGTCAACCAGGGGCACACCATCATCACCCCCAGGTACACGTTACCGATATCAACCGTGCACTTGCCTTCAACGGGCAGGGCACAGTTCTGGCAGGCCGAGCAAGAGCTGCACAAGTGCTTCTCAGCTACCGAGCATCATATGGGTGTTTTATTGATCAGCGTATCCGAGCAGTCGACGACCCTGTCATCCCAGATCCTCCTGCTCAACAGCCCAAGCATCAAGAAGAAAAGGCGCTCTCAGAACCCTCCTATTCCCAACGAGCCCATCCAACTCGCCGAAGCGGCATCTTCGTCATCCAGCGGTTACTCCATATCTCCTCCTCAGGAAATGGATCAACCAATCAACCTCAGCAGCCTACTCACCATCCCTGGTACTGGCCGAGGAAGAGGCCGCGGCACTTCTCGTGGCCGTGGACACTCTTAGATTCCGGCGCCTTCTCATGGTCGCCGAGGATCTACCCAACCCGACGCTCCTCCAGGCTTCTCTCCCGAGGAGATCGAGGCCAGTCATCGTGACAAGTGCCAGAGGCTGGAAACCTCTGCAGTTGAGCAGCCTCCATCTCAACTTGCTGCACCCCTAACCCCACGCTGGGCTCCCCAACTCTCCGGCCAGTCACCGTCCGTGATAGTGTGGAGTCTGAAGGGACTGCACTTGCACTGTCCCAAGCATTCATGCTTCCTGGGGACATGCAGAAAGAGATTGCCAGCTCCCCAGACAACCTCCTCGGCTCATTCATGAGCCATAGTGCCAAGGTAAACCTGTCGTGTTCATCTTTTTGTGCTAATGGCCTTAGACCGTTGTTCCTGTTGTCTGTCTAATCCTGTGTTCATCCAGGCAATGCATTTTGGTCAATCTGAGCCCCAGCGTGCCAGATTGGCTAGTGAAAATGCCAAATTGCAGAACACTATCATCAGATTGGAAAGGGAGAGAAACCAAGCTCGTGGGATCGTGGACGAGCTGAAGAGCAAGCTGGAGGGAGCTAAAGACTGCTTAAACTAGACTCTCACAGAGCTGGAGACAAGCAAGAACGAGGCCAAGACCTCCTACCAGCAGGGCTACAACGAGGGAATCCGTGTGGCCACTGAGAGCTACACGGACCAAATGCCCGGGATCCAGGATCAAGTTTTTGAGGCTGGTTGGTTGGCTTGCCTTAAGAAATCTAGTACAGCAAAGTCTTCTCCCCTCTGGACAAAAATTGACCTTCTAAGCGCCATAGTTGTTGCCGAGGAGCAGGAAAAAATTGTAGAGGAAGAAGACAGCTTGGACAGGGAGCTTAATGCCAATATCCCCGAATAGCAGAATGCTGGTGTTGATCGAACTGAAGAAGCGACCAATCCTGGCCAAAAGGAAGCCAGCAGTGGTCCGCCTGAACCCAGCGTTGCTGCGGATGACACAACCGCGCCGGCCTCTGCAACTGCTCCCGCCTCTCCACCTGTCATCCAAGACCTGACAATTGAAGAGTAAGCTGGTTTCCTTCTCCCCTTCAGCGATGACAATCGGGAATTCTTTTGTTTTTAAATTGATTTTGGCTGGCCCTGTGTGGCTGTTGATATTGCCCTGCGTGGCACTGATACATTTCTCCACATTTTAAGTCTGTTGGTTTTGGCCCTTCGTGGCTTCTAAATGTTTCTAGTGGCCCTGTTTGGCCTGAACAATGATTTTGCTTGGCCCTTCGTGGCTCTTTCCTTTCAAATGCAGGTGGCCTTCTCATGGCCGGTATCTGTGTGCTAAGTGTTTTTTGTACTTAGTTTCGTGTTTGCATGCTCTCGTATGCTCCCCAGGTTTCATCATGCCTGTTGATGATTCAGCTGTTATTCACATTTACACTTTTGCAGGTTTCTCGTACCTTAAACTAACGCTAGAAGCATCTGTAGTCTGTTAAACAATACATGTTCTCGTATGTATTCAGGTTCTGCTCGTGTCCGAGCAATTTGTTAAGTATACTAATACTTAGATAATATCTCACGTACGTGCTCCAGGTCTGCCCTTACCCGAGCAAATCATCAAGTATAGCCCAAGTGTTTTGTACCAGTATATTCATACTGCACTCATATTTGGCCATAGTAATCCCAAGTCTATTCGTACTTGGAATTATCCCAAACATATTCGTGCTTAAGAATACTGTGCATAGTTTCGTATGCACTTTGGGTATATTCGTACCCGAGCAAAACGGTCAAGTATACTCGTACTTGAAAATATCCCAAACATGTTCGTGTTGGGGATATTGTGCATAATCTCGTATGCATTCTGGGTGTATTCGTACCCGAGCAAAATGGTTAAGTATACTCGTACTTAGCAAAATTTGAAACATTCAAAATTTCATTTAGTTACCCTATACCTCTGCTCCCCAATACGAAGTGAGGACTAAGGACATAGCTTGACTTCGTATTTAAAGCATAATACAAGAAAAACTCGTAAAAAACAGCGTTTGTGTTGCCAAAATCTGGGAATTTTATTCATAATTTGAAAAACTCAAGGGGGCGTTACGCGTACCCCTTGCAACTAATAAAAGCAAACACAAGTGAATTTTATTCGTAATTCTCACACAATCACGATGTGCATCTAAAACAGAATGAAAATGACATCGAAGTTCTTTACACGTAGAACTTCCTCAAGTTGTGAACATTCCAGGGCCTTGATACCGGGTTCCCGTCCAGGTCTGCCAATCGATATGCCCCAATGCCCACGACCTCTGTAACTCGATATGGGCCCTCCCAATTGGCCCCCAACTTGCCCTCATTGGCCACATTGGTGTTGCCGAGCACCTTTCGTAGCACAAGGTCACCAACGCCAAATTCTCGTGGGTGGACATTCTTGTTGTAGCTTTTCATCAGCTGCTCCTGGTACGAAGCCAGGTGCACCAGAGCTCGTTCTCTCCTCTCCTCTCCTCGGAGAGATCCAGCTTAATTTCCAGAGCTCTGTCATTGCCCCCACTCTCCACCAATGCGGTCCTGTTGGTCGGCAAACCAACCTCCAATGGAATCACAGCCTCTGTTCCATATGCTAGCGAGTAGGGGGTCTCTCCCATAGACCTCCTAGGAGTTGTTCGGTGCGCCCACAGGACCAGTGGCAATTCGTCGGGCCACTTGCCTTTTGCTTTGTCCAACCTTTTCTTGATCCCATCAAGTATAGTCTTGTTGGACGCCTCTGCCTGCCCATTGCTCTGAGGGTAGGCTGGTGTGGAATAGTAGTTCCTTATTCCATCACCGACAAAAGCCTTGAACCTTTTCCTCGAATGCGACTCATTATCGTTGATCAAAGAATAAGGAACTCCAAATCGAAAGTGATAATGCTCTTCCACACGAACCTTTCTATCATAGGTTCTATGATCTTTGCCAGGTGGTTCCGCTTCTATCCACTTGGTAAAGTAGTCCGCTGCTACCAACAAAAAATTTTCTGTTCCCTGTTGCCTTGTGGAGTGGACCCACGATGTCTATTCCCCATTGCGCAAACGGCCAAGGGCTTGTCAAGGGCACCAGATCTTCGGCTGGTGTTCGGATCATAGGTGAGAACTTCTGACATCTCTCACAAATCTTTACGTACACCTATGCATCTTCTTGCATGTGCGGCCACCAGTAACCTTGGGTGATTGCACGGTGAGCAATGGATCTCCCTCCTGCATGACTTTCGCATGTTCTCTCGTGTATCTCATGGAGGAATTTCTGCACCATCTCAGAATGCACACAGAGCAGGTACGGTCCAGTGAAGGACTTACTGTACAATTTCCCCTCTGGTGATAGCCAAAACCTTGCAGATTTTGTCTTTATCTTGTAAGCCTCCTTTTTGTCTGTGGGGAGTGTCCCATCTCGTAGGAACTCCACTATTGGATCCATCCAACTTGGTCCTTGGTTCACGCCTAAGACCAACTCCACACTTGTACCAATGCTCGGCTTAGCAAGATAATCCACTGCTACCTTTCTCCTGAACTCTGTTGGCATAGCTACCGCCAACTGCCAAGCGAGTCGTGGGCGTTACGCCAGAGCTTATCTGCTCAATGTATACCTTCTCAAAGGTGTCAAGCAAATCCTTGGCTGCTTCCACGTAGGCTGCCATCTTTTCGTTCCGGGCCTCGTACTCCCCGGATAGCTGATTCACCACGAGTTGTGAATCACAGAATACTCGAATCCTCTTAACTTTTAAGGTCTTCGCGCTTCGTAATCCCGCCAAGAGTGCCTCGTACTCCGCCACGTTGTTTGACGCACTGAAACTCAGGCGCAGGGACAACTCGATCATGACACCTTCAGGAGGAAAAAACACCACCCCAATTCCAGATCCGGTGTTGCATGAGGATCCGTTAACAAAAAGCTTCCACTCCAAAGGGTCCTGCTCGGCAGACGCCCCTCGCTTCTCGGCTGGTGGCTCGAACAACTGCTCCTTTCTCATAGGAGGCAGTGGAGCCACTGTGGGAGAAAACTCTGCCACGAAGTCCACCAAAACTTGCCCTTTGACGGCCATGCGCGGCTGATAATCAATATCATACTGGCTCAATTCTACCGACCAAGTTGATATTCGTCCCGAGAAATCTGCCGTTCGTAGCAACGATTTCAACGGAAATTCTGTGTATACCACAACTTTGTGACTTTGGAAGTAATAGGGTAACTTCCTGGCCGCTGTCCTTAGCGCCAGGACCAATTTTTCAAGGGGCAGATATCTCGTCTCTGCATCTAGTAGCGTCTTGTTCACGTAATAGACAGGGATTTGCTCGGATCCTTTGTTCCTCAGTAAGACCGCACTAACAGCGTGTTCTGAGACTGCCAAGTATAAGGTTAAGATCTCACCAGGCTCTGCGGTTGACAAGAGTGGGGCTGTGGCCAAGTACTTCTTCAGGTCTTGGAACGCCTGCTCACATTCTGCTCCCCATTCGTAACCTTCTCTTTTCTTCAGCAATTGAAAAAAGGGTCTACACTTGTCGCTGGACCAACTAATGAACCTGTTAAGAGCGGCAGCCATCCCCATCAATCGTTGGACCTCCTTCGTGGTCCTTGGACTTTGTAGCTTCTGTAAAGCCGCTATTTGATCGGGATTTGCTTCTATCCCTCTTATGGTCACAAGGTGACCCAGGAACTTCCCAGATCCTACTCCAAACGCACATTTTGAGGCGTTGAGCTTCAGCTTGTATTCCCTTAATATCTCAAAAGCTTCCTTCAGATCGGCGATATGGTTCCGTTTCTCCTTGCTCTTTACCACCATATCGTCTATGTATACCTTCATGGTCTTGCCAAGCAACTTCTTTAGCATAATCGTTGCTAGTCTCTGGTATGTTGCCCCAGCATTCCTCAGGCCAAAGGGCATAACACTGTAACAATACAGCCCTCGTGGTGTAATAAAAGATGTCTTCTCCTGATCGGGCCCGTACATGGCTATCTGGTGGTATCCTCGATAAGCGTCAAGAAAACTCATACGTCCATACCTAGCTGTTGCATCCACCAACTAGTCTATCCTGGGAAGAGGAAAACTGTCTTTTGGACACGCCTTGTTTAGATCTGTGAAGTCGACGCAAACTCGCCACTTTCCATTCTTCTTTTTAACTACCACTGTGTTGGACAGCCACTCTGGGTAGTATACCTCTCGTATTGCTTTTGCCTCGAGCAAACGGTCAACTTCCTCGATTACAGCGTCCACATGCTGTACGGCAGATCGTCTCTTCTTCTGCATTACGGGCTGTGTTGTGGATCCATGTTCAGGTGGTGGCAAATCACGTTTGCATCTACCCCAGGCATCTCTTCGGGCACCCAGGCAAACACGTCGACGTGCTCTTTGAGAAACTTTACCAGCTCTTCCTCCTCTTCTTTGCACAGGTTTTCCCCAATCAGAAAATACCTTTCAGGATCACTCTCATTGATCTGTACTTTCTTCAATCCTTCCACCACTTTCTCGGTCGGATTCCCTCCGACATCCTCGATGGTCGGCTGGTTGGTAACCTCAACTGTTTGCACCAACTGTGCCTTGGGCGCCTTCTTGATTATGGAAACCAAGCACTGTTGGGCTATCTTTTGGTTCCCTCTTATTCTCTCAATACCACTGGACCCTGGGAACTTCACCATCTGATGGTAGGTGGAGGAAACTGCCCTCATCTTGTGTAACCAAGTTCTTCCTATAATCGCGTTATAGGAAGATGGCACTTCTACCACTAAAAAGTCGATTCTCAGCACCACTGTTCCTGCCCGAACAGGGAGGATCACCTTCCCCAATGGCCAAACTGCCCCTGCACTGAACCCAACCAATGGAGTTACTGACTGCACCAAGTCTGCTTGTGCCAATCCCAACTTCTTAAATACATCATAATAGAGCACCTCGGTGCAACTTCCTGAATCCACCAGGATCCTCTCCATGTCATACTCCCCAATTCGTAGGGTTATGATCAAAGTATCATTGTGCGGCACCTGGACTCCTCCCAGGTCCTCATCCGTGAAGACTATGCCCTCGTCGCACCTTTCTGCTTCATGTCCTCGTTTCTTTCCCAACCGCATCACATGCTGGTCATGTTTTACCTGCCTCTGGAGCAATTTCACCTCATTTCTCGTATAAGGTGTGGCCAATCCATGTATCATATGGATCACGCCCCTTGGATTCTGCTCGTAATCCAGCTCCATTGCTTTCTCGGCAACCTTGTGTTCTTCTTAGATGAACTCATTCAAGTACCCACGTGAGACCAGGTCATCAAGGTGTTGCTTGAACATCTCGCAATCCTCTGTCATGTGACCCCAGTCCTTGTGATAACTGTAGTGCTGACTCTTAGCTCTTCTTGCATCTTTATCACCTTCCAGCCTCGGAGGCCACTTGAAATATGGGCGATTCTTTATTCGATAAAAAATCCGATAAATTGGTTCTTTCCAAACCGTTGTTATCGAGAAGAAAGATTTGGGATCTGGGGCGTGCTTCTCCCTATAAGACTCCTTCTTAGCCTGCCCATGTTCCTTCCTCTCTTTGTACGTCTTGGGCTCTGGCTTATCCGCCTTCTTTGCAGAGCCCTTGGATTGCTCGACACCCAACTTGCCATCTTCCCGTAGTATGTCATCCTCGTTCTTGGCATGCTGCTTAATTCGTTCCATCAGCTTTGCTAGTGTGCTCACTGGATTCATGTTCAGGGACTTTCGTAACTCCCCCCGAACAGGAAGCCCAGTTTTGAACGTTGCTATGGCATACTCCTCACTGCAACTTTCAATCTCGTTGAAAGTCTCCCAATACTTCTTGGCGTAGTCCCTGATCGGCTCATTCTCTCCTTGTTTCATAACTGAGAGACTCTCAAAAGTTTTGGGTGGCTTCCTGCTCGTCATGAACCGAGCAGTGAATTCCTCGGCCAACTGCCTCCATCCTCGTATGGTGTTCGGCCCCAACTTATGGAACCAGGATAGGGCCACCTTTCCCAAACTAGATGGGAACATCTTGCACATGATCGCGTCGTCGCCATCGTGCATAAACATCGCTTGCTGGTAATGTTGTATGTGAGCCACCGGGTCCGCGTTGGTCTCGTACAGGATAAATGTTCCATGTTTCACCCTGCTCGGCAACCTTGCTTCCTGTAGTCTCTTTGCAAAGGGAGAGGTTGCTATGTTGCTAAGGGCCTTTCGTGCTGCTTCTCGTGCAAACACGGTTCCCTCTTCTAGCCCCTTTGCAGCCCTGGCATCATTCCTTTCCCAATCGGAATCAGGCCTCTCGTACCTGTCCCTGTGGTGCTTCCTGGTCCCTCTTTCCTCGGGAGTTGAGCTTCTGCTCCTGCTTCACCTTTTTCGTGAAGAAGCCCTCAGTCGTTTTGGAGTGAGACTCCTGCTCCTTCTCTTTCATGAAGAAGCCCTCTTGTACTCCATCATAGCCAGCCTTTCTCTTCTGGACTTCTTTCATGAAAGTCCAGAATCCTCCGGATGTTCTCGTATCCGTTGTAGTTGCTGAATCTCGTATTCTCGCCTCCTAATTAGACGAGCGTACTCCTCTATTTCCTGTCTCTTCTTGTCCAGGATGCCTTCCTTGCTGTGCACACTTTTCGAGCGTGCAACTGACTCCCTCCCATGGCGGGACTTACTCCTCCTAGTGGACTCCGTGGCCGTCCTTCCGTCCTTGTTTCTGGGACTGGCATGGACAGTCGGGGGCATTCCTTGCTCGTGGTCCTTCTTGCATGCCCGCCATCGGGTTTTCTCGGAGGATCCGGTGGGGATTTGTCGCCTCCCCCACCCAGCTGATTATTTGGGTCAAGTGGGGTTTTTGGATCTTCTTCCACCATGGTCGCTTTTTCAAAGGGATCTCTTTCGTTTTCCACAGACGGCGCCAATTGTAAGTGCAGGAAAACGAACGATCCTTTGAACAGCACCAGAACATAAACGGCTACTTCGGACTCCTCGCCGAAACCCTAGCACGCCACCGGAACTAAACCTGTAAAACAAATAGAAGGTGAGCGCACCTTTGCCTCTCGTGGCAAAGGCCCTCCGATGCCAAAATTAGTATCACGTACTAGTGGAAAACCCTAACTCTCAGTAGGTATAGATGAATAGCCAAGAACTGCTTACCTTTACCTCTAGGTTTACCTCATATTTATAAATCCTCATTTGCTTGCTGTCCAAGCCATCTCGTTGCCCTAAGTTTCCTTTCTCGTATAGGGAACCCAGAATATCAGGGATTCTCATTCCCTTAATTGTATACTTCCTTATAGACCGTTTAGGAATCCCTTCCTTAATTGGCCGTTCACCCCATTCCCGTTGGGTATCTCCTCCAGATTTCGTTTCCTTACTGGGTATTACCATTTTCGGATCCTTCTGGAGCGTCATCTGCTGACTACTCCAGAATGCTGCTCCTGTTCGGCCTTCTCGCTGCCGAACAGCCTATCTGGACCAATGATTTCTCATATCACTGGTCCCTTTATCATACAACTGGTCCAACAACTTCCCTTGCTCTTTGGATCATACCCTTGCTCGGGGTATTTTGGACCTGGGACCTCTCGTGTCTCCGGTCCTTATTGCCGCTTACTGTACCGCACGGCAGATGCTCCGATTATACATACTCCTGGGCTCCACGTATCACGTGTTCGGGCCATTTTTGTGCTTGTTCGGGATTACCTCCCTACACACTCCCTACTATAACGAGTTGTTGGGTTGCTAAGTGAGATCCTCCAGTGAATAAGCCCTCGGAATTGGAACAGCGGTTTGTCCGGTGACATGATTATGGCTGGGGTTCTGTTTCCTCCTCCTCTCTTTCTCTCCAGATCTGTCCTTCCCTGAGTTTGGTGCTCCCCGTCGATGGCGCCAATCGTCCGCGTGCAGTCTGCTTATGTGCTCTCTTTTCCAATCTTCCTCACAGTGCGAATTTTATCGGCGTTATTAGGCCGACCCGGCCTTGTCGTTTGTGTGTCGTTTGTTTGAGCCCTGACAAAGTTGTTGTTGCAGGACGGAGATAGCTGTTGGTATTGCTGGATGGTGGGGCATGGTTGCTGTGGTGTGTTGAACACAAATTTCGAGTCTACAAAAAAGACAAAAAGATGCTGAATAAGTCAATTTTATTGATGTATAAAATTAGGGTTTACAATCTCTTGTGCAATTTCGAAAGAAAATTAATCCTCTGATTCTTCTCTTCTGTTTGTTGAAACGAGGGCTTGACAACTTGATCTCGATTTGAACGGCGATATCTTTTATGGTCTTTGCGAACATGACGGTGACTTTGTCGGGCTTTGACTTGAGGGATTTGAAGCTTCTTCTCAAATTGAATTGCTTGATCTTCTCCAATTCGGTTGAAAAAGATGGCGGATTTGTGGATATTGACTTGAGGGCTTTGGAGCTTCTTCTCAAATCGGAATTTGAGAATTTCTTCAATTTGGTAGAAAGAGATGCAAATTTGCAGATATTGATTTGAGGGCTTTGGAGCTTGGTCTCAATTCGGTATTTGAGATCTTCTTCAATTTGGTAGAAGAAGACTGATGATTGGTGGACTTAGCTTGAACATTCTTTAAGGCTTGGATGCTTTGAACTGAAGAGCGTTTGATTTGGACTTGAAAGATTCTGAAGGGCCTTTGCTGCTTTGATCTTCAAAACTCTGGAAGCTTGCGTGTGATGGATGAATGTGAATTCTGAAGGGCATGGAGGCTTTGATCTTCAGAGTTATGGAGCTTGGATTTGATGATGAAGATTTGACTTAAGCGTTCTTCAGGGCTTTGAAGCTTTGATCTAAAGAACCATCTTGTTTGATGTGGACTTGACTTGAATGTTATTCGGAGTTTTGATCTGAGGAACCTTCTTGTTGGTGCAGACTTGAAGACTTCTGAAGGGCTTGAGGGCTTTGATCTTTAGAGCTCTGGAGCTTGTGAGCTTCAATGTGCAGTTGAAAAAAATATGAGAGGGAGCACCTCTATTTATAAGGATGTGGGATGGAGACTCCAACCCCAATCTTCCATATTGATCTCTTTAAGTATTTCCTTCATTGAATTTAAAAGGAATAATAATTATTTGATAATTACCTTTCCTTTCTTTTTATTTTAAAAAAGGGATTATTCATCAATAGCCTAATTTGATTGGCCGGACTTGATAAAATAATAACTGTGTCATTTTGACATGTGGCACCATTTGATTGGTCTATTTACATGTCTCTGACTTTTGGCCACGGACACTTGGCATCACTTGACTGGCTCGTCCATGAAACTTTGACTTTGACTTATAGGCACTTGGCAACATTTGATTGGCCAGTTTGTATGCCCTAGTAACACGTGGCAATTTGTGCTAAGCTAGAATTTTTACATGCTTACAGATGCCCCTTCAAGACTTGCTCATGCACGAGAGTGAGTGAGTCTCAAAATGTCTACTTGACTTAATTTGATGCCGAAAATTTGTGTATGCGGCGATATTTTTTGCTTGACATTTAGTGTCAAGTTGATTTTCAAAATTTCAACTCATCGACAGACCTAAAATTTATCAATTCACATGCACACTGAATTTTATTTTCTTTTTTTATTCAAAGGCAACAATATTTGATAAACCCAACTTATGTGTAAGTTAAGGTTTGATCCATCAAGGAATATTTTACCCTATCAAATTGAAGTTTGATAGCCCGATTAACTTAAGCCTGGACTCATCTCGCAATTGTATGTCAGATGCCTGATCGCCCAAAATGTATAACAGATTTAGGGCCCGTCCTTGCTTGTGCCTGCCGGCCTAATTCTTTTGCTTGGAGAACAATTAATGTAGATTTAAGAAACTCATGAATTAGGAGAGCAATACTGCAGATTCTTTTTCCTTAGAAGTTGTGTCCTTGATCTATATTGAGAGCAATAGAAGCCAACTCTCACCACACCCAGCGGAGAAACCTTGTAAGTGCTCATCTCCTTCTTCGTTGCTTGGTCTTTTTTTTTTTTTTGTTGTTGGTTAAATAAGCTTGAAATTGAAAAAGAGGCTAATCAAATATACAGCCTACAAGGGGCATTCCCCAGGAGGAAAAGAAAAAAAAAATAAAACAAGAGTAAAGAAAATTGCTTACGCCAAATGGTTGCATGGGCTATCTGATCTGCGCTGTTTCCAATCCATCTAGTAAGAGGGAAGCAAAACCACGCCTTAATAACACTAACAAAAGGATAACTGAATAACATGAATGAAATGACTAAATGACTTGAAATGACTGAATGTCATAGCCTATGCTTGGACCTTCCGACTTCCTGAGCATCAACAAAAGGGCATGGAACTACTAATAGTAAATGGCAGCAGTGAGTTCATTTACAAGCAGCTAGTAACTAGCACACACTTTGAACTACACTCAAAAGAACACAGTTGCCGAGAGGAACACTAGCAAACACATTTGCAGCAATAAAACTGTTTGGCATCTAGACTAATTACAACTGAAAACAGAGACCATAACAACAGCAGGAGTAGCATCTACCTACTGCCATTACAGCAGCAAGCAGCAAAGCAGCCATGGCAAGACAGTCAGCCACTACCTAGGCAGCAGCAACCACGTAATAAATTGCACCAACTTGGACAAAGAAGCGGCAGAGATGGATCAGTTATGCAACATCACGAAACTAATAATTGATCAGAACTTGGGCAGCCTTCAAACTGGGGCAGACCCAATTGTTGCAGGCCAAACTAGACGACTCCATTTGTAGCAGAATGACAAGGTAAAACAGCAGCAGCCTTAGCCATAATCCAAAGGAAAAACATGAAGAACAGCTGCTATGATGGAGCAAACAATAGTAGCAGATCTGCAATCTGCTTATAAGTGCATACCAGCAGAACCTGCAATCTGCTTGGTCTTTTTTTGTTCTTGCTTTTGTCTTCTTTTGCTGCGCGCTTCAGTTCTCTACCAATCACATGACATGCAGTTTGATTTTTCTTTTAAGTATGCCTTTGCACTAAGCATGTAGAAACACACGTACTCTTTAATATGTCGGGTACCACCGAATTTATGGCAAAGCAGAACGGCATGTGCTCTCTTTCAAATATGTTGGTGACTTGTTGTCTGCTTCAAGGCCATGTGTTGGTCTTTCAGCTTCTAGCCAAAACCAATTTTGTTTCTTCCGACTCGGTCACTTTTAGGCATGAGTTTCCAACTGATCAAAACATATTTTAATTATTGCAATTTATTCAGCATATATGGACTTAAAACCCACATGATCGCGAATTTTATTTTGGAAGTCCTGACTTGATCATAGTGGAAGCTTGTGTTGTCTTTTAATATTTGCAAGAGCCCTTTTTTAACAATGTGTTGCCCCTTTAATTTTGACAATTCAGAATTTGAAATCTCGATACTCCAATTAGCTTAACTCATTGAATATTGCTCTCCCATGTTTGTTTTGAATAATACACTCCTTTAATAGAAGCAGTAGGTTGCCATGCATACCTTCGTGAGTTTTTTAGACCTTGTGGGATCAAGCATGCATCGTATTGCCTCTACACCGTTTCGGACTGATTAGACCAAATTTAATTTGAGTAGAAAGATATCGGCGGAACCACTAAATTCGGACCAAAATACTTTTTGTTGTCTTGAAACAAAGAACTAAAAGCTACTAGAGATTTCGAACTCTTGTGTTGTAGTTTCCCAATTTCAAAAATCGGCTTATCGTCCTTTTTGAACAAATAAATTGGCTCACCAAGGAAACTTGCCACCACATAGCTTTTAGATTTTGTAAAGACTGACTTTAATTTGAGAAGAAATTCTCTTTCAGGTTTCGAAAATCCTGGCACAGAATGGTTCGGGCCTCCGCATTTCGAACCTTGCAGGCACTCTTAGTACTTCCGATTGTTCACCTGACATGAAATTTGTACACTACTATTTTCTTTGAACACTACTTTGACCATTAACAATGTTCTAAACTTCCCGTGAGTCTCTCTTTTGCAGATTTGGTGCTTCGTAATTGCTTCTTCGAGCTTTAAAGCGCCGCAGCTTCTTTGAGCTTTAAGGCTCCGAGCTACTACTATTTCTTCATGTTTTAGCTCCCCAACGTCTTCGAGCTTTAAGGCTCCGCAGCTATTTTTTCTTCAAGCTTTAGCTCCGCAGCTTCGGTTTCTTCAAGCTTTAAAGCTCTGCCTTTACTAGCTCCGCAGTTTCTTCGAACTTAAAGGCTCCGTCGCTGTTTTACATGTTTCTTCGAGCATGCTAGGGGGATCCTCGAAGTTTTCCACAATGAACAAGCCAATCTGTAATGGACCGAATCTAATGGTCCGAGCCTGCTGAGAAGAGAGCTGGGACCGAAGCTGAAGATCGAAAACATTTGCCGTACGAGATACCGAGTTCGGCCACAACCGAAGTTAGGTAGCGTGTGGCGCCGCCTCCACCTGACGGCCAACTTTAGGAAGCAACTTTCAGGCTCGGCCACCTTCGGAGTGGCCACCCGGTCGTTTGGCTTTATCTCCATGAGCCCCCCGCTAGCCTCGGCCAGACGCCGGGCTCAGCTAACTTAGTGGACACGTGACTCGTCACATGCTAAAGCAGTTACATTAAAGGATAATGACGAACGCACATGGGCGTGCCAGCTCACACCAAAATGGTTACCAGATCTATTTCGTGATGTCACAATGATGTCACTCGGCTGGTGCAAGGCACGTGCCCGTACTTGGAGAGTAAGCCAAGGAGACTCTACAAATATGAAAGGATGGCAACCCTAAAAGGTACATGCTTCTACACACACTCACATAGACGAAAACTCTGGTCTTTTGCTCTCTGCAAATACTCATCCTCTCGCCGGAGGGCTTTGCCGGGCAAACCCCCACCAGGTCTTAATCGTGCGTTCACTGTGCAAGCTAGGTGGAGAGGTTAGACGATTCCTGGACCAACGGAGGAAGGACTCAAATCGAAGATCACGGGCCACACACAATCAATGCCATGCTAGGATGGTTCTTGAACCATGCCACAATGTTGAAGCCATTGCCTATGTCGTGCCACGAAGTTGGAGTGACCACGACAAAAGCAAACGAGAGCGAGGGAGCGGCTCTTACTTCTACCATCATCCTTGGAGTTTGAAGGATTCATGCAAAAGTAGGCCAAGGCAAGCGAGCTACTCTACCTTCTGTAATCATCCATGAAGTTGGAAGGATCACAATAGGAGCACACCAAGGCAAGTAAGCGACTCTATCTTCTTTCATCACCCATGGAGTCAAAGGGATTTAGTAGAAGCAAACGAAAGCAAGAGAGCGACCTTCTGGCTTCTACCTTATTCATGGCCAACGAGGGATCATTGTAGAAGCAAGCCAAGGAACGGCTCTACGTTCTGCCATTACCTATGAAGTTTGACAGCCACGTGCAATTGCAAGACCAAGCCAAAGCGAGGGAGCGATCTTCTGCCATCACTCATGAAGCGACCTTCTGCCATCACTTACGAAGCAACCTTTTACCATCACTCGTGAAGCCGGAGGGTTCACGCAAAAGCAATAAAACAGCTCTTCTTCCTTCTATCATCCATCAAATTGGAAGGGACACTTCACCATAGCAATGCTCAGAGAGCCTTAAGTCTCGATTTTAAGCATTGAAGATGTTTCAGAGCATGGAGTCTCGATTTGAAGTATGAGACTAAGGATATACCAGTTCTTCTGAGGAGCCAAATGAACAATCTATCCACACGATTCACCATATGTTACTTTCTTTGATTTGTTTGATGAATAAAATTCAACATTTTGTCTACTTCTCCTTTGAAGAATAAAGTAAACAAAATTTGTTTTTGTTATGACTGTGCTTTGAATTGAAATTTTAAGTTGCCTACGTACCCCAAATGAAATCAAGTCAAACGTAGTTCAAAAGGAGATCTTTTTTTTTTTTTTGATTTCGGATGGCTGAGCTCGAAATTCAAGTTGCTTACATATCCAAAATGGGATCAAGTCAAACGTAGTTCTTTTTTTTTTTTGTGGTCTTTTTTTTTATTTGTCATTTGATGTGCACAGTTTTAGCTCATGCAGGCCAGGAGCAACATTCAGTTTAGACTCATGCGTCATGGAGTGTTGCAGAATCTTCAAACTTGCGAAGATGGAAGATAGTTTAGGCTCGTATCCAACAACACTTTTGAATCTAATGTACTTTGAAGAATAACTTGTTGACTTCGTGGAGCTATGAGGTTTGAAGGCTCAAAGATCTTTGTGATCACATATGTTGTTGCTTCCTCTTCGTCCTCTTCATCGATGCACTCCGATTTTGGTGAACCAACAGAAGACTCAGACTCTTGGGATAAAGGCTCTCCACTAGCTTTCAATTCACTTGAAGAAGAGTTTTCTTGGTGCCACTCATCTTGCCACTCTGGAACAACGTCGTCGTCTTTTTCAGAAATTGAGACGGTAAGCTCCATGTCATGAGCTTGTGTGGCCAACTCTTCAAAAGTCTTTGGTTTTATGCTTTGCAAAATGTATTGAAGGCTCTAACACATTCCTCTGGTGCACATCTCAATGGCAGAGGCTTCTGACATTCGATCTTTGCAGTTGAGGCTCAAGCTTCTCCATCTATTGACGTAGTCAATGACCGACTCACCATCTTGCCGGCGAGTGTTGCTGAGTTCAATCATGCGAACAATGCGCCGCGTGCTGAAAAATCTAGTGTGAAAATCCCGCTGCAAATGGTCTCAACTGTCTATGGAATTTGGCTCCAAGTCCCTGTACCACTCAAAAGCATAACCTTTCAACGAACGTACAAATTGTTTGACAAGCAGATCTCCATCCGTTCCAGCACTGCCACATATCTCCACAAAGTGCGCAAGATGTTGTTTCAGGTTGCCTTTGCCATCAAATTGTTGGAGTTTCGGAGGTTGATAATTTTCTGGCATCATCAATTGGTCGATCCTTCGTGTGTACGACTTAATGTATGATCGAAAAGTTTGAAAACTCCTCTCATCTTTTTCAGCAATTGCCGTCATGATGAATTCCTTCAATTGATGAGCAGGTATTGATCCATCACCAAAGACTTGAATCTTTTTACTTGAAGTTTTTGAGTTTGCTAAGACTTTGAGTACTTTGTGTGAAATACCTTCACGCGAGACTAAGAAAATATCTTCCGGTCTAGCTTTGTGCGAGGTTTTGAGAATGTCTTACTGAATAGGTTCAAGCGAAGTTTTGAGGACGATGCGTGGAACCACTTTGGTCATAGATTCATATGACCTTTTCTTGCTGCACCTTGACATTCCCACTTGATCCACCGTATTTGAAAGCTCTTTAAGTTGAGCTTCTTGTAGTTGATTGTACATTATATGCTTCTCAAGTGTCTTAGTCAAGGCCGTAAGTTGTTCCTCAATAGTAGACGATTGCACCATCATGACCGGCATGACTTCGTCATCTGCGTAGTGCAGATCTTCATAAGATGAGGAAGGTGCAGATTTGTTGCTTTACCTTGACCTTCGGAGGATGGACGGGTGTAAGAACACTTACTCGCCCACATCGGTGTCAATTTCTTTTGCCCCAAACATGCTTGCGAAGAGGCTTGATTTGCATGGCATCATAGAAGATGCACTCTTATTTCCTTTAGACATATTTGATAATATGAGTAACCTTCAAATCTGATTTGGAAAGAGAGGAAATGAGAGGCAAAGATTGTCCCACTGACCGTGCCAAAATCTGTTGAACACAAGTTTTGAGTCTACAAAAAAGACAAAAAGATGCTAAATAAGTCAATTTTATTGAGGTGTAAAATTAGGGTTTACAATCTTTGATGCAATTTCTAAAGAAAATTAATCCTCTGATTCTTCTCTTCAATTTGTTGAAACAAGGGCTTGATAGCTTGATCTCAATTTGAACGACGATATCTTCTATGGTCTTTGTGAAGATGACGGCGACTTTGTCGGGCTTTGACTTGAGGGCTTTGAAGCTTCTTCTCAAGTTGAATTGCTTAATCTTCTTCAATTCGGTTGAAAAAGATGGCGGATTTGTGGATATTGACTTGAGGGCTTTGGAGCTTTTTCTTACATCAGTCTTTGAGGTCTTCAATTTTGTTGAAGAAGATGCAAATTTGCAGATGTTGATTTGAGGGCTTTGGAGCTTGGTCTCAAATCGATATTTGAGATCTTTTTCAATTTGGTAGAAGGTGATGACTGGTGGACTTGGCTTGAACATTCTTCAGGGCTTAGATGCTTTGAACTAAAGAGCGTCTGGCTTGATGTGGACTTGAAAGATTCTGAAGGGCCTTTGCAGCTTTGATCTTCAAAACTCCGAAAGCTTGCGTGTGATGGATGAATGTGAATTCTGAAGGGCATGGAGGCTTTGATCTTTAAAGTTATAGAGCATGGAATTGATGATGGAGATTTGACTTAAGCATTCTTCAGGACTTCGAAACTTTGATCTAAAGAACCATCTTGTTTGATGTGGACTTGACTTAAATGTTCTTCGGAGCTTTGAAGTTTTGATCTGAGGAACCTTCTTGTTGGATGCAGACTTGAAGACTTCCGAAGGGCTTGAGGGCTTTGATCTTCAGAGCTCTGGAGCTTGTGTGCTTCAATGTGCAGATGAAAAAAATATGAGAGGAAGCACCTCTATTTATAAGGATGTGGGATGGAAACTCCAACCCTGACCTTCCATATTGATCTCTTTAAGTATTTCCTTTATTGAATTTAAAAGGAATAATAAAAATTTGATAATTACCTTTCTTTTCTTTTTATTTTACAAAAAGGTAGTTATATATAAAGAGATATATTATTATTCATCAAGTAGCCTAATTTGATTGGCCGGACTTGATAAAATAATAACTGTGTCATTTTGACACGTGACACCATGTGATGGTCCATTTACATGTCTCTGACTTTTGACCATGGACACTTGGCATCACTTGATTGGCTCGTCCATGAAACTTTGACTTTGACTTACAAGCACTTGGCAATATTTGATTGGCCAGTTTATATGCCCTAGCAACACGTGGCAATTTGTGATTAGCTAAAATTTTTACATGACTACACAGTGATCTGTGATCTCGATGACCGGATTTAAGAGTGTAGATTTGTTTCTGTAGGTTTTGGTTTGTTTTTCTCTACTGCGTTTGTTTTTTTTGGTTTCCGACCCGTGATGGGGCTGTTTCCTCCCCTTTAGGGGTTTCCTTCGGTTTGGTTGTGCGTTCTTTTTACGGTGAATGTTGTGCCCAGAAGGTTTGTGTGTGGGAGTGGTGTGCTTTCTTGTTGGCCTCTCCCTTGTGGCTTGATTTGCCCTTTGTGTTATGGGGATCTTGTTCTTCATGATGTATTATTTCTCCTATCAATAGAAACTATAAAAAAAATTGATGGGAGGTCCACTATAGCATGTTTGTAACCCACTAATTCAACTTCTAAATTTCATAACCCCTCTAGTCCACTAATATAGTTTTATAACCTAATAACTCCAATTTACTTAAAAAGATATATTTTTCAAAACCAAAAAACCCTTCTATATAACATATAGAGATAGAAACCCTAGATCACAAAACAGATCTGAGCCTCCCATCCCCCCCCCCCCCATCTCTCTCTCTCTTAAAACGGATCTGTGTGGAAGACGACGGTGAGCAAGACGACGCTGGACCCCGCGATAACCCAGTGCACAACCCTGGTTTGTTTCTGTTTTCTAGTGGATCAAAAGAGGACGATGAGGCGGAACAAACCGGTGGCGGGGACCTGTTCGCGGTGCTGCCGCGGCGCGAGCGTGGTCGACATGAGGACGGCGACGAGGTTTTGTTACATCCCAGATAGAAAAGTTAGGCCAAACACCTTTTGTTATCTCCATCTATGTTTCTCTTTCTCAAAATTTCTCTGCCTACATCTCCATATTTGTATATTACATGTATGTACATAAAGTACGTTCAAGTATTGGGAATTTTAGAAGAATCTTTGTTTACATGGAATCCCTGATGAATTGAGGGGAAGGAATCTGCTTTCAGAGTTTTTAATCTTAGTTTTTGTGCAACTAAAACCCGACTTGAGGCGAATTGGGCAAGTTTGTTTTCTTGACTGTGGAGTTTTTTCTCATCAGACTATCAGTCTCATAAATGGGCCTTTGTGGTAGACGGAATGAGGCGCTTCCTCCGATTGTAGTTTCAATCAATTATATAACGTTATTCCGCTTTTTCATAAACGTGCTTTAAAGTTGGTTTGTCTATCGTATTAAGAAGGTAAATTCGATCTTTTATTTGTTTTACTAGAGAGAAATCTAGAGTAGTAAAAACAAAAATATAATATTATAAGGAGGTTGATCCGGTCTTTTATTTGTCCCGTGTCCGATTATCATCAAATTTGGAGGTTTTTGAATAAATACATAATGTTATGTGTGCTTTTCCTAGAGTTAGAGATCTGAATTTTTTTGAATAAATATATAAGATTATATTTGTGTTTTTCATCAATCACTTATTGATTTGGTCCGCACAGCGGCCTCTCCGACTTGCATCTGATATATTTGGAGTTTTTGAATAAATATATAAGGTTATATGTGTGTTTTTTCTAGGACTAGAGATATAAGGTTGAAACATGTTGTATTTTTTGAAAAAATATATAAGGTTATATGTGTACTTTTCGTCACACAAAAAATATATTTTTGTTGTTATTTAATGTCATTTTTTTAAAACATTCTCAGTTAGAGAGAGATAAAATAATATATAACGTTATATTGTTATATATAACATTTTAGATTAGAAATATTCTATGTTATTTAATTGTAACGCCCCTGATTTTTGGGTACGTTAAATAGACAATTTTATTGAATTTCTAAATAGAGTCTGACTCATTATTACAACATAACTCTCACTAGAGTTCATAATTACACAATGAGGGAAGACTAGGGTTCCTATCAACAGCTCTGTCTACTCCTCCATCCTAGCCAGCTCCTCAACTCCATAAGCCTCCAAGATGTTCAACTCACCTTGATCATCTACAAAGTCTGACACATTATACCAGCGTCACCACCAGTATAATATGTCAGGGTCACCAAAGGTAACATCATGAGCTATGAAAGCTCAGCAGAGTAATCCTATACCCGCTAACCCATAAATTACCAATATCAGAGTAAAAGAACAGCATACCAACTCTTGCGCAAGCAGCGGAAAAATGCATACATGTTTAACAAAGCATTTACAACGATACATCCACATTCCTTAGTCTAACGTCGGTATTTGTACTGTATGTGTTTCTCTTACGCGACTCATCGTAGAACGTATCTTATTTTCATTTCCAAATCAACATTTTAAAAATCACATCTAACACACCCAACCTCGGTTCTGCCGCGCCGGGTTCCCGAGTATCCTCACAATGGTTTCGCCGCGCCGGGTTTCTATTGGTACACAAAACCTTGTATTGGCTCCTCTCCGCGGATAGCCAAGCCACATTACCAATGAGTCTACCACGTCTGGCCACATTGGCAATCTTCACGATGAGCTACCACGTCCGGCCACATCATGATTTTCACAACATTTAAATCACCTCCAATGAGACTACCACGTCCGGTCCCATTGGCAACACACACCGCACAATGGGCTACCGAGTCTGGCCATATTTCGGTTTTTAACATCTCTTTACACAATGAGCTACCACGTCCGGCCACATTGTGATATCAAAACTTTTTCTCCTTTTCAATAACCACACCCTAGGTGTCATATTTCTACTTTCTTGATTTTCGTGTCTCGTTTTCATGCAACGACTCCGCGGTAGGACTTTCACACATAAATCATTCATTGTAATCTAAACTAGTAAGATCATTCAACTTTATATTATTTATCATGCTCATAATCATCCTCAAGACAATAATACGAACTCTTCCAATTAAGTTTATATTACCGAAAATCCGTTCTTCCTTCCTTTGTGGGAAATTCAAAACAATATATGTTTATTGACGTAGAAACCGTTTACTCAACATGTTGTACTTCCATTAGCAAGATGAATTTATTAACTAACATGCATTTCGACATACAATCATTATACTAACTTTAGATATACTTTAAGCGGTAAGTATACTTTTAGGAAAATCTACTTCATGTATCTTCAAACCATACGAACATCATACAATATATCTCGGAGTTAACGGTTAAAAATAATCTACAAGATCATGCTTTCATTTCAAGAACATAAGCAACATAACTAGAGTTATACTAGGGAAAGTAGATAGGAAAATCTACTTCGATCCGAAATTAGTCGGGGCCGAATAAGCTAGTTGGAAATTCTACAGGCGGTGAAACTCCCAAATCTGGACCAAACTTTGGTTGGCTGTAACTCAGTCAATATTTGGCCGAATAGGATCGTTTTTTAGTCTAAATCGAAAATCTCGAAGTTTTCTACAACTTTCATGGAGGACGTTGTTCCTAGAAACGACTTTCGGTAGGAGAAAAATGGTGATAAGGAAGGGGACAGTGAGCTGTCTGGAATCTGGAATCCGAGAATTTCACTGAACTTCGGATAGCAATATCTTGGTCATTTCTTGACCGATTGGGGTGGTTCTTGGGTCTAATTTCAATGTCTCGAAGTGCTCTACAACTTTCCCGAAGAAAGTTGGTTCTAAGAACTATCTTAAGCAGGAGAAAATTGGGGTTTTACGAAGGGCAATAAGCTGCCTGGAAAAACAGAGTTGGTTTCTAGAGAGAAGTTGGAGTAAGAAGTGAAGGTGTGAGTTGAAATGAGAAGTGAGACACCTATTTATAGCCAAACATTGGCCTCTCCCTCTCCCTCCTATGACCGGCCACCTCCCCCAATCTCCCATGGATTTTGGTTCATGGACTTGTCAAATCAAGTCCATAAGCAAGGCAAGCAACCTAGATCTAGTCACATCAAGTCCTTTCACTTTCAAATCAAATCTAGGTAATGATGAGGGTCCAAATAATGATGGAGGGTGGTCAAGGTGTAGTCTTGTCAACTTTTACCCTATTCTCATTGTCCTTGAAAGTACGTAGTCCTATTTGGGATTGTGCTTGATGGGACAACACAAAAGGAGACAAGAACTCCTCTCCATGTCTCTCCCTCCCTCTTTCGGCTCTCTCTCTCTCTCCGAATTTCTCTCTTTCTCTCTCGGTCATTCCTCTCTCTCTCCCTCCCTTTTTCCACAAAGTTGATATATGTTGATGTGACCACTCAATGCTAGGGTGGTTTTCTTGGAAAAGAGCAAAGAATGATTGTACTCCCTTGATATGACAATTCAATGACTTGGGTGAGGAAGTACAATGTTGACTAGGTTTGTGTATGTAATAGAAAGTCCAATTACGGTGTGTGTGTACTACTTTCTAGTCAACTGGCAATCTTATTTCTATTATCCAAAAGTTAGAACTTCTCCTATTATTCTTTATCCAATGGTCAAAGTGAGGAACAGTGACAGTTACTATTCTTGACAAGACAAAAAGGTGTCATGATGACTAGTACTATGGATTGGGATAAGTACAATGATACGTATACTTCTAATCACCGTATGAATTAATGGGTAATAATTTCCCTACTTTCTATTACTCAATGGACAAGCAATCATGTCATACTATTCATGAAATGACAAGTTAAAGGTACTATGATGACATGGCTTTAACTAGTGGCCACTAACTTCCCTAGGTTTTATTATCCACTGGATATGTAATCATGCCACATTATTCATGAAATGACAAGTCTAAAGTATAATGATGGGTAGTCAAGTCATGTTATTATCCAATGGATAATAGTTTTCCTAGTTTATATTACACAAGGGATAAAAGTTTCCCTAGCAATTATGGACCAATGGTCCAAGGAAGTAATGATGAAGAAACACATGACTTGTCTTGTCATCTTATTTGGCAAGTCTTATATCCATTAACCAATGGATAACAATTATTCTAGCATGTAATAACCAATGGTCCAAAGGAGTAATGACGAAAAAACACATGACTTGTCTTGTCATCCTATTTGGCAAGTCTTATATCCATTAACCAATGGATAACAATTACCCTAACATGTAATAACCAATGGTCCAACTACTAGTCATGGAGTACATTGATTGTTTTGACTAGACTAGTCCAACTACTAGTCAAACTTGGGTGTTCTTTCTTTTATTACCCAATGGTTAACCATTTTCCTAACAATTCTTATCCAATGGGCAAGAATTTCTCTAGCACTTATCGTCCAATGAATAAAGGTTTCCCTAGAACTTATCGTCCAATGGATAAAGATTACCCTAGCAATTATCGTCCAATGGATAAAGATTACCCTAGCACTTATCGTCCAATGGATAAAGACAAGAAGGTTTAAATGGTCCATCTAGGGTTAGGGCAACCTAATTAGACTTGGGATCCAAGTGATTAGGTTAACTAACTATTTGGAATCTAATTCTATTTGTCAAGTAGGATTTCCAGCCAAGAAATATAATTCTAAGATTTTACTACAATTACTAAGTAATTATACCAAGGTCTTAATAGGCATACTTGTCTTTAGAAAATGACCTTAATGCTCGAGCGATGAATACCAATTTCCTAAGTCATAAACCTAATTACGACGGATTATTAATCGCTAAAAGGGATTTATAAAACCAATAAAGAATTTTCAAATATAACAACGAAATTTTTATAAGTCAATAACGACTGATTTTTGGGTGTTTAAAATGAAATCCAAAAAAAAAAATACAAATTTTTAGCGAAATTTTTATTGACCAAAAATCAGGGTCGTTATATTAATAAAGAGAACATATAACATTATATATGACCTTTTTGTACCGTATAACGTTATATATGAGTTTATGTCATATATAATGTTATATGCTTCATTGTCGATCACTTATTGAATTGGTCCACATAACGGCCTCTCCGACTTATATGTGAAAATATGTGATTTGAAGCTCGGTTAGTGATGTGGTTTGGTTATAGATAATCTTCTCTACTAAGACATATATGTTATATGTGACAATTTTCCCTTGGTACCTAATTTTGTCCTGTACAACTTCAAAACAAAGGAACTAATAATGTTATATGTTCTCTTATTGAATTGGTTCGGGCAACGACCTCTTAAAAACATATATGGATATATCCATATATGATTATATATGGTTATATGAGAATATTTGTGACCATATATACATATATATGAGCTTGTATTGACATAAAAAAATATTTCAATTTGCATAGAGAATATATAATGTTGTATATGAGATTTTGTCCTATAAAACTAAAAAAAAAAAAAACTAATAACGTTTTATGTTCTCTTAGTTAATAGGTCCGCACTGCGGTCTCTCAAAAGCACATATGGATATATCCATATATTATCAAAAGCAAATCGAAAAGGCCGCTGCGCGGAACAATTCAATAAGTGATGGACAACTTAGTATATAACGTTACATGTGAATTTCTTTCATGTGTAATATGTGATTTTCCTAGGGTTAGACATATAATATTATATCTCATTTTTTAGATATATTAATGTTGTTTATGTTGTTTTGAATATGTATATATGTAGATATAGAGGTTATGAGAATGCTATTCGAAGGCAGAAAATCAAAATTTTGAAAGATCCGATGAAGATTTTGATGAAAAAACGGTGAAAAAATAAAACTCGACCCCCTGTGGCCTCATCAACATTCAACTTGGGATTCAAGGTACAACTGAAAACAAGGATAATGGTGGCATGATATGTGAACACGTAATATTATTTTTTGAGGTATATAATATTGTTGGAAAGATATGATATTATTTTGAGAACATATAATTTTATGTCATGTTTTGTGAGACTTAGAGCTACAGAAGCTCAGATATAATGTTATACATTCTGTTTTTTTATGAGATTTAGAACTACAGAAGCTCAAATATAATGTTATATGTTCTGATTTTTTTTTCAATATTTAGATATTTAAAAACTCGCATATAATGTTACATGTTTTGTATAGACCAGCATATAATGTTAAAGACTAAAAATAAGAAAAACCAAAAAGAAATGTTGCATGTTAGAAAATTTTTGTCACAAATATAATGTTGTATGTTAGGAAATTTGTAGCACTCATATAACGTTAAAAAATCAATACAAGAAAAATAGGAAAAACAAAAAGAGAAATTTGTCACATATACAACGTTAAATGTTAAGTATGGCGGGTTCAATAAAAAAAAATTGAGAAAAATGAAAAAATACATTTTTTTTACACATATAACGTTATATGTGGCGTGATGGCAGCGGCGACGATGGTGGTGGCAGCAGCGATGGTGGTGATGGCTGCGACGGCTTGATTGCAACAAAACGAAAAAAAATGAAAAAAATACATTTTCGTGTTGGTCAAACAAGGCCCTTGTTTCTTAAGTGGGATATTTTTGTCATTACAATTATTAGTGGACTTAGTGGGTTATGAAACTTAGAAATGGACTAGATGGGTTTAGAAACTGCTATAGTGATCCTATGCAAAATTCTCTTCTAACATTTTGGGGAAAAAAAAAGGTTAATGGAGCTATCAACCAATATAATCTTAAAAGAGGGCCTGTAGCCTACCAGAAGTAGGGGGTGTTCCACTTTTGTTAAAACAATAATTTTTGAAAAAGAAGGTAATTTCAAACTTAAAAATCATGTGTTTACGTAAATAATTTTCTTACAAATATGGATCTTGTTTGATAGATCTCATTAAGATCTTTTAAACGGTGGAAAAAAAATTGAAAATATATTTTTTATTTTCATTATATTTGAGTTTGAAATTACCTTTTTTTTTTTAAAAATACTTTTTGTAAAAATGAAACACCACCATAGTAATACCCCAAATGCATGCTGACGTTAATTCCCTTTTTACCTAAATCTCTCATTAAAAGAAATGCCTCATCCACGCACTTTCTATAAGGCTTCTTTAACTGAATGGTTATGATCAGTTGTCAGCAATTTTTTGGAACTTAAATATATTTAGAACCACAATGATTAATACGATCCTTCCAAAATTTGAGGGGCACAATAATAATAGTAATAATAATTAATGCATGTTGGCTTCACAAACATCTTAGATATTACTAGTATAGGAGTATTATATATTAGATGCAACCTTTTGTCGTTAAGTATTTTAGAATCGAGAGATTCTATACAATCTTTCTTGCTTCCTTGATGATGTTCTAACTAGATCCACTACAAAAAATAAATAAAAAATGTGATTTTAGCGGCATTTTTATTACCAGCATGTAATAAAGTGCCACTAATGCTAGTTATTTCCGCCATTAATAATCATGTCGGAAAATATTATCTTTAAACAGCATTAGTTATAAAATGCGGGTAAAAAGTACTCTAAAATGGCATTATTGTCTAAAATGCCGGTAAAAAGTATTCCCTCCGTCCCAAAATGTTTGTCCGGTCCGCAAAACGGAGTGTTAAAAATAATGCAATTTTTGCAAGAAAAAATTCAAACTTTTTTCACAAATTAAAAATACTCATTGTTATCTAGTAAGTTATTAAAAAACTTTTGATTTTTTCTTGCAAAAATTATATTATTTTTAACACTCCGTTTTACGGACCGAACAAGCATTTTGGGACGGAGGGAGTACTAAAAATGGCATTATTACAAATGCCGGCTACTGTTGCAAATACAATAACTCAAAACGACATAGTAAATCCAGTCTTTTTGGGTCCAAAACACAATTAAATCACATCTCCTGCTAGGAATTCCCCAAGTCCTTGCGATCTCCCGCTAGAAATTTCCGAATCACTTCCAAGGTTTATCTGGTATACCTCTCTCCACTACGGGTCCAAATGAAATCAGTATGAGCCATTCTCTCTCTCTCTCTCTCTCTGAAACAGAACTCCTCTTTCTTGCAGATCTCAAATACGACAACAATTGACTTCCCAAATGCTCTACCTCAGTGGTTAGTAAACGAATGGGAAAATTTTAGAATGGTCCCCCTAGTTTGTACGAATTCTCATTTTCGTCCCTCTAGTATCAATTGTGTTACTTTTAGCCCTATAGTTTGCATTCTGTCCCAATTTGGTCCCTCTCGCTTACGGCGTTAATGAAACTAACGGAATTGGAGGACAAAATTGTCATTTCACCTCACAGAGCAACTAAATTGAGATTTCATGCAAACTAGAGAGACTATTTTTACAATTTTATTTTTGACTTTTGTTTTTGTACACAAAATTATTTTACATGGAAAAACTACTTGATCCAAAAGATTTCAATTACTTTTTTTTTTCATTTGCTAGTTTTGCGTCAAATTTTTGTGATTTATTGATTCGTCTCGGCGAGCGAAATCGGAAAAGTAAAAAAGATTGATCGAAACTCATAAATTTTTTTAAAAAGTCAAAAAAGCCGTCATTTTACTTTTTTTTCCTCTTTATTCAAAAAAATTATGAGTTTCAATCATACTTTTTTTACTTTTCCGATTCCTCTCACTTGGACGAATCAATAAGTCACAAAAATTTGACACAAAACAATCAAATGCAAAAATAATTTGAATAGAGACAAAAAAAAAATTCACTTATACTTTAATCCAAACCCACCCTTCAACCTGTAATAACCCGAAAATTTAACTAATAAAAAATATTCAGAAGAATTTATTATTTATGATAATATTGATTTCCTTATTTATTAATTAGTAGATAATTACAAAAAAATAAGTATTTTATCTAATTATCTCTTAAAAATTATTTTGTCATTATATACATACATATAAATGCATGCATGCACGCCTATATTCTCCCTCACTCTCCTACTCAATCTCTACCTCCTCCTTGACCCAAAATTCGTGTGTAATTCGTCCATGCAAAAACCCGATACCGTTAGGACTCGTTTTAATTCGAAACTCATCCAATTCTCCTATATATATACACTACACCGACCCTAGGGCACGCACATCACCCCACCACGTTCCACGGAGCCAGAGAGAGAAGAAAAACCAGAGAGAAACCAATTACAATCCATAGATTTTTAGAGAGAGAAAGAAGAAGAAGGAAAAGTGGGTTTCGTGGTTCCGTGCCCCCGAGACTCAAATTGATCGATTAAATTATTTCACACGACTCCTAGCATCCCCGAAGATCAACCAATTCGAGCCCAAGGTCCCTTGATCGAAGGAATTAAAGTCGTCTTTCCCAAAATCACGTTTTCGATCGAAAACGAAATTAATCCGAACCAAGGTACTATAATTCAATCCGAACCCTCCTCTAAGTATATTTATGTTTATTAGACATAACCCAAGGTCCCCCGTAGTCCCATGCACGAAAACCGAGCCAAAACAAGCAAAAAATCACGGACCAGTCGCGACCTTGTGGCCGCGACCTTCGGGTTTCCCTAGCCGCTAGAACCAGAACGCCAGAGTTTGCGGCCGCAAACTCTGTCATGCCCAGCCGCGCGGCCTTTTGTTGTTCGTTTCGAATTGATTTTGCGACCTTTTAAAAATATATTTTGACTCCGAAATTTTTATCCTAGGTTCCTAACATTCTAAAGTTCATAACTTATTAGTTTCATATTTTTTTTATTTAATCTACTATTTATTTAATTTTTATTCGTAATCGTGAGATCGTTTGTAAACTAAAATTCGTTACGACCTTTTAAATTACTCTATAAATCCCCAAACTATTTTTCTTAGATTCCTAACTTATTAAAGATCATAAGTTGTTGATTTCATAACTTTTTAATGTTATTTGCTATTTATTTTATTTTTAATTAAAGATATAAACGAAAATTAATAACGACCTTATAAAAAATATTTTTAACATCGAAAATATTTTTCCTAGACTCCTGACAGTTCAAAGGTGATATTTTATTAAAATAAAATTTTATTTATTTGATTTACTATTTATTATTATTTAAGCATTGTTTCTTAATAATAATATCGTAAAATATTATACAGAAGGTTTAAAAATCCGAATAATTTTATTTAGACTATTTACAGCCCTAGAATGATATCTTGTAAATATAAATATATTTTCCAACTCTTTAATTATTTATCGTCTATTTATTCTTGTTTCGTCTATTAATTTAATCCTTTTATTTAAAATAATTCCGTGAGCATCCAAACCCAACTTTTAGCACTTGAACTTATTATAGGGGACTGTTAGGACCTTTATTAAGGTTACGATATTTATTTTAATATTTTTACCTAATTAATGAATTTAATTAGTATTTAATTAGCTTAATTACTTATAATTAATTAATAAAAATTTAGAAAATTATTATTTAAGCTTAATTAAATAAATCTTACATTCTTAATTACTTTGTGATCTTACGAGATTAAGGGCAACGGCCCAGTCATAAAAAGTTACGTGATTGCATTGCTTAATAACTGTTTGATCCGTCTGTTGTTTGTTTTTAATTATTATTGAGATTGATATTGTGCCGATGCTTCATTTGACTGTTAGATTGGACCCTAGAGACATGGGGTGGTATGCGAATTAGAAATCACGTAGACGATGTTATGTAATGGATAAATTGTGAAGTTTATTTTCTGTTTAGAGGTTGCCTGCAGGCGTGATGTTATGATATGATGAGATTGTGATGAGAATTGATACTGGCGGGTGTCCAGTGATGAATTGATAGACTGGCGGGTGTCCAGTGATGATTGTGAAAAGAATTATGATGTGGTTTATAAGATAGGCGAACCCTAGTCGTGATACCGGCATGATAAGTTTACCCCTTGTTGTAGTTATTGGGGGTGCACACTCGGTACATAACTTAGGTGTTCCTGCGACAACAAAGGGAAGTGATCTCATGGGACGGGATATGGCTAGTGGTTGGGGAGGAAAGATCTCGTGGAGAGATCTTAGATTTCAGATTAAGTTAATGGATAGTAATGAATCAAGTTGTATGGATTATCTCTGTTTTACTTTTTCGCACCATATATATCCTGTTTGCCTGCTAACTGTATTGTAAGAGGGGTATTTGGGTTGGATTATAGTTCGGGGTGAATTCTTTCACTCAGGCACGGATTTTCTGGCATCCGTGTCAGATTTTGCAGAAAACCAGGAAACACAGGATCCCGCGGGTGAACAGTTTTATGCTGAGGAGAATCCGGAAGTGGGAGTTGAGCCAGAATACGCTTGGGACCCATATCAGACTTAGAAGATGGCTCTTTTTACTGTTTAGCTTATTCCCTCTTAGATTATTTTAGTAGTTTCACAATGGTTTGTAATAAGTGAATCCTTAGGATGAATTATCTGTTTTGGATTTCAAATTGGATTTAATAAGTTTTTTTAAGAATTAGTATTTAATACCTCCGATTTTACCTTCGAAAATCGGGGCGTTACACAACCTTTTTCGTTTGAGGGATTCAAATTTTGTGGTTGACGACAAATATATTATAGTACTTTTTTTGATTGAGAAGTGTACTATAATCTTGGCACAAACAAAAATAATATTGGTATTAGCAACACATTTGATTTGGTTGAAAGTAGTTTTTTACTTCCAAATATTTTTTTATGATGAATTCCATGATAGGATAATAATTAAAGAGAAATGATTTTAACACTTTTCTTTTGTCCATTAACACTCCCTTTTATTTTTATTCACGTAAAAGTATCAAATTGCCTTTTATGTAAAATGAGTTACTTAAGAGGTTAGGATAATTTATAATTTCACACAATAAAAGATACTACTAAAAAAAAAAAAAAGAAGGCCTTGTTCGTTTGGAAATTTTGAGTGTGGTTTTTACTTTTCCGATTTCGCTCGCCGAGACGAATCAATAAATCACAAAAATTTGACGCAAAACTAGCAAATGAAAAAAAAAAGTAATTGAAATCTTTTGGATCAAGTAGTTTTTCCATGTAAAATAATTTTGTGTACAAAAACAAAAGTAAAAAATAAAATTGTAGAAATAGTCCCTCTAGTTTGCATGAAATCTCAATTTAGTCCCTCTGTGAGGTGAAATGACAATTTTGTCCTCCAATTCCGTTAGTTTCATTAACGCCGTAAGCGAGAGGGACCAAATTGGGGCAGAATACAAACTATAGGGCTAAAAGTAACACAATTGATACTAGAGGGACGAAAATGAGAATTCGTACAAACTAGGGGAACCATTTCTAAAATTTTCCCTAAACGAATCTACATTTCGCCAACAAATGCCGGGAATACTATTACCGGTATTAATTTTATCTTTACCGGCATTTATGAAATGCCAAAAATAGCATAATTTGGCGTAGTGAGAGTAGACCTGACTCTGAATTGTTCTATGTTGTTACCGTTAGGCTTGATCAATCAGATCAACATGTAACCGGAAAAGAATAAAATGAAAGAAGCAAACTGTCGTTCGGTTTAATTGGAACCGAAAATTGAAAAAGACGTACGGATCGAAACTGCAAAATGAAAAAGACATTTCTTAAAGTGAATATTTCGATCCATTATTTAGACATTCCCCGAGGCCTGTTTACTATAAAAACTCTGGACAGAAATCGTAAACCAAACACAATTTTGAAGGGATTGGGTGTGTTTTCCTTCATGTAATCAATCTCTATACCCTTCTATAAATGTCTTCCAATTACCCAAAAAAAAAAAAACCATAAAATCTCCCCTCCCCACGCTTCTAAACTTCTATTTGTGGGGTTCCATTCTGGATCACGTAGTGGGCGGGAATTCAAAACCTAATCCAATGGGCTTGTCGGGCCCGAGATCCCCAAGGCCCATGAGGTCAGAAGCACAGAGATCTCATATCCATTTGAGGGATAGCTGGGTCGGAGGTATGACCTGGATCGCACTAGAGACTGTAGTAGATCTCAAGTGCACCAGTGCGGTCCGTGCGAAATGGATCGGCTCTGCCACGTGGCACCAATCTAGTTCGGCCGCATGGCGTGGACAAACGGAATACGACGAACTTGTCGCAGACCAGGTACGATCCGGCCATGCGTCATCGCTATGTGAAGCCACGTGGAGCGGTCCCTGACTGAGAGAAGATAAGACTTTGGTACGTCAACGTAGTCCGACTGAGCCCCATCTGACAAGCTCAAGGCTGAACTCCAACCTGGCTCTACGTTCAGGCCGGGGTGTTGGTGACGTCACCTGGCACGAGGGGAGCGTGATCCCTTCCAACTTGGCCCTCAAGGCAGACATTCATCTATAAATACTACTGTGATAAATCCTAATAGGTATGCTCTCTTCTCATATTAAGTTCTACTTTCCTCTTTTTGAGTGATATCTGACTTATTCATTGGAGTGCCCGCTGGCCACCTTCAGCCGGAAGGCACTAACCGTGTGTTTCCTGTGCAGTGACAAATAGAGAGAAGAGAGCTAACTAGTTTCGAAAACCAAAGTAAAGTAATCCAGATCACGAGAGTGAGGTTTAGTTGAGTAGAGTGAACACCACCCCACAATTGGTGAACCCGGCGTGAACATTGACTATTCTTCTTCTTCCTTCTTAACCTCCCCCTCACATATCTCTTCTCCTACTCCATCGAAAATGGTGGAAATTGGTTCAACTTCCACGACATGATGGTAGTCGGCCCAACAGGGGCCTTGGATCATGGGCTCTCCAAACGCCTCGCCGAGCTAAACCTGGCCGGCAATGGCAAAATATCAGCTCTGGAGCTGCACCACCTACATCCGTCTTCTAGAAGTCCAGAGACAAAATCACATGCTTCGTGAAGATTGGCCTCCGTCAACTCAAAGAAGATGCCTTAAAACCCACGCACGCGAGGTCCTGCAACTCACGCAGACGAAGTGAACAAACTCCACGCCGCGCGCATCAAGGAGCAAGGGGAACCCTAACCCAGAAGAGATCGAGTGAGGTTTAGTTGAATAAAGTGAACACCACCCCCACAATCAGGAATATGAGTTAAATCGTTCATCTTATTAAGGTCTAGAAGAAACAATTAAAAGTCAATTTGATACTATAAAATAGACTTGGGTGTATTGGATGGACCTGAGTGACGTTTGATGGGGAGTTGGCTAAGGAAAAATGGCTGGAGATAAAATTTCAAACTTAACCGTCAATTTCATTGATCAAACAAACACACTTTGTCCAACTACTTCTCGATAACCAATCAATTCCAATTTTTTTCACATAGGTGGCGATCTCTTTTGAACATTTGAGATGAACGATTTCGATTATTGTTATGAACTCAAAGTAGATACCACATGTGACGAATGATGTATGAGTGGAGCTTGAGCCCAATTTCCAAACTTGCTAATGCAGTAAAAAAGCATAGGGCAAACGAAAGAAACACACATCTCCCTCTCTCTCAAAGTAATCATTTCATACTGTACTGTAGACAGAAAATTGATAAGCGTTTTTGAGTGGTTGAAAAGTAATTTGCAGTGTTGAGTTTCCAATCATTTACACTACCCTCCCCTACCCCAATTAACTCCTTTCCACCGGAATAATTAACAAGAGATCAATTAACGATTGTGTCGGCAGGTCTAATTATAGCAGTCTCAACAGGAGAAGTATGCTCTACTACATATGCGGAAAGACATTAATCTGTGTAGAAGTGGTGCACAGATGGGTACGCGGGGTTAAGGCTCCCTTCCGGAAACTTAAATAAGTCCTTATTTTTTAAGAAGGCAATTTCAAGCTCAAAAATAATGTGTTTACCTAAATAATTTTTCTATCAATATGGATCTAGTTTGATAGATCTCATCAAGATCTTTAATACGGTGCAAGAAAAATTAAAAAATTATTTTTCATTTATATTATTTTTTAATTTGAAAATGTGAAATAAGCTACTTATTTTTTAAGAAGGTTTCTGGAACGGAGCCTAATTCCCAATTCTGTTAAGGAAACCGACCGTGCGTACTGACGACAGTGGGGCCCACCCTGAACCAAGCATGGATTTTCCGAGCCGTTTAATTATTTTAAAAAAACAGAGTGAGCCCGGAAAAAAATCATCTTAATTCGATATGTGTAGTTGTTCAATCCACTCTTTCATTTTTTTAATTCAGATTTCAGATCTGTGAAAAAATGAAAGATTGGATCGAGCACCTACAAGTATTGAATTGAGTCGATTTTTCACAAACTCACTTGGGTTTTTTTTTTTAATTATTGAACAGTTTGGATCATCTGTGTGGGGCCCGGAGTGGGTCCCACATGCCATCGATGGGCACGGTTAGTTTCTCCTAGTCGGTTTTCTTAGATTTTTCGGCTAATTCCCAAGTCCTCAACGCATGATTCAAGCCGTTAATTAATTTTAAAACATATATTTGAATTGCATTGATTTTATAATTAATGAATGGTTCGAATCATAACGTGAGAGTTGGGATTGGCCTCACACCCCCATCTTGCACCATCTCAACGCATTATGGAGTACCTTTTTTTTTTTGAAGCCCCGTTTGCTAGTACCGACTTTCAATGGCAGGAAATGTAAAGCTGGTGATCGTTGAAGATACACATGGCATGGGAGTGGTAGAGTGGACCCGTAAACCCAGAACGAACAATGAATATGAAAGTGATAAAAGGTTACCCATATGGGTCAAGTTAAAAAAGGTTGCCTGTATCAGTCTAATCGACCATTTGTTGACAGAGTATTTCTATATGACAATTCGTTGGCGACTAATCGGCTAGATGCGCAGGATTAGGCGGCTAGGCCACATTAGACGGATAATTAAGCGACTAGGCAGAATTAATCGGAAAATTAGGCAGCTAAGAGCATGTTTACCAGCACATGTAAACAAGGGAAAAAGTCATTTTAGCTCACAAACAGGGCAAAATAGCCCCCACAGCAGAGGAGTTAAACACAACTGTAAAATGAAAATTTGAATAGTGCTTCGGCACTTTTGGCTCACAACTATTCACTAGGTATGAAATTTTGTATATTATTTTCTCTCTCCTCTCTCTGTCCCTCTCTCTTCCTCTTTTTTCTTTTTTTAAAAAACTGTCCTTTCGGAAACTGTTGGAGAAAGAAAAAATATATATTTTAATAGAGAATAGGTTAAATAGATAGTATTGGTGTAGTGTTGAGAGAAATATGAGTAGGTAAAATAAAAAAAGTGCACTGTTCACGGGATATTTTACCTTTTTTTACCTTTTCTTTGATAAACTTGCTCTAAGGCGAATTAATTGGGGCGTGATTTTTCAAATGAAGGGGGTTAGTTGTTGTGGTAATATACTACAAGGATTTTGGAGGATATGGAGAAGAGGAGTAATTCACTAGCAATTTTGTACTACTTACTTAGTTTTATTTGGTTTTGAACTTTGAATATTGAACTTTGTAAAGACCATCTCACTCCTTATTCAAATTCAAACTCATATTCAAATCTCTAAGTAAAAAAACACCTAGTTGGAGCTCCAATCCTTACCTAAACTCATACCAAAAGTTGAGTTTTACTTAATTTTTTCACAAAATTAGTTGAGAACCAAATCCTTTAGCGAATTTCAAAGGCTATATTTTGGTGGTAAGCAGTGGTGGTCAAGGGTGGTTGTCGCTTGATCTAGGGTTTGGAGAGAGAGAGGACGGTGGTGGTTTTGTGTCACAGAAGAGGTAGAGGGAAGGTAATCAGGGTATATCCAAGGCCAAGGGCAATAGCAGTGGAGGTGGGTCAACGTCGACGGTGTAGTGAGAGAGAGACTTGAGGTGCTCAGAGTTCACAGTGGCAATCATGGTGATGGAGGCGACTGGTATTTTGGTGGCAGATGGGCCGTGATAGGCTTTGATAGTGATGATTGGATTGAATTTGCATACAAGATGGGTTTATGACTGGAGGATTTGAGTAAATCAAGTTTTAATCCAAAAAATTTTACTCAATTTTGACTTGAGTAAAAATTTAGGTAATGACTGAAGATGCTCTAATTGACTAGTTATTTGATACTACTTGATTTTTTTTTCCTTCTAATATTGTATACATCAGTGAAAGGATCATCGGAAAATTAGAAAGTTAATTTAAAAGAAAGTTCAACGTTTGACTATAGACTCGAACCCTAGACCTTCCCCTTAGAAGCAAGGGTACGCGACTACTTGGTTTCATTTGGTTTGAACCATGAACAATGAACTTTACATTACGGATTGAATAGTTATTTGATATAGATACTTAGTTTTCATGTCTCTATATATATATAGTATTAAAAAGATTAACTTCATTGGATGGTAGATAGATGAATGTTTTTTTTTTTTTTTTTTGTCAATCGATAGAAGAGATCATTTCACATCAAATATGTACATAATACAAACTCGAAACACTACGTCAATTATGAGAGCCCACGAGACAACCAAGCCAAACAACTTAATCAATACAAGAAATAAGCCCATCATAAGGCAGAAACAAAGAAAGAAATGAAAAACCCTCTAATGTTGTTTATTTTTGAGATTATGTAGTGTTTTGTTCTACCTATGTTCTACTTATTCAAAACTTGGGAAGGGGTAGAGATTAATTGAAAAAAAGTCTGACTAATCTCTAGGCACTAATTAATCCCCAATTTACTGGCTTAGGCGCTAGCCAGTGCCTGGCCGCTCGACTAGCGCTAGCATTGCATGTGCCAAAACAAGCATTGCACATTGGAATGTCCTAATATGTTAGAAAGGCATATTACTACTCCCTCTGTCCCTAAATAAGTGTCCAGCGCGCAAACCTAGGCTTTTAAAAAAATGCATTTGTTTTGTTTAAAAAATTAATTTTTTTTACAAATCAATAGATGGCAATAGGTTTTATTAGATTATGGAAAAAAATTAGATTTTTTAACAACAAACATGCATCTTTTGTAAGGCCTAGTTTTGCGCGCCGGACACTTATTTAGGGACGGAGGGAGTATTATTCTAAGAGAATAGTAATGAACTACTCCATATAACACCGATGCCACATTGGCATTCCAGGCTTCCAGCATCATAGTATTGATGATTTTTACCAGCATACACTTCCAAAGCGACACAAATCATTACTTCGAACTCACGTCCTAGTTTTATGAAAAAGTTAATTTCAATTTCTTGTAACCCCTTACAACCTACTAGCTTATACACATGTTGGATCTAACGTTGCCACAACAAAGATAAGTAGGACTCTCGAAGTCATTTCAGTAAACACTTCCTTTCCCATGCCTTACTGCTCCTCTACCCGCATATATAGTCATCCAAAATAGAGTGTAACCATCTGCATAAATGATTTACCAAAAAATAAAAACGTGCATAAAGGAAAACAACACCGAATTAGTAGTTACCAAAAGTAAATTATGAGATTAAACGATAATCTTCCTCTAGTTGTTCGCTGCATTGACTATTAGATTCTTTCTGTCATCTGATGCACTACGAGAAGAATGAGTTGTGAGCGAGGTAAGGAAGTGGAATCCATAATAATCTATTCAAAAAATAGCTTTTGAGAGATGATTCTTTTTTCAACCGGAGTTGAATTGGGGTTTGTTTTCATAAATACAGACAACATAAGGTCCAAGTACCCAATCGCACTGGCCCTCTATGGATATGGAGCTGGTGACATCCTATGATCCTTAGAATTAGCGACTCCCATTTTTTGTGAAAGTTATGGTCCATAAACCAGTAACCTTTTTTCCTCAACAGATGCCCCTGTGGCCTGTTTTACTCAAGGAGGATGAGAACCAACAATGAATGATCCATGAGTGCATAGGTCATTAGTTTAAAAAAAAAAAAAAGCTTCATTGTTGGTTCTCATCCTCCAGGATCGCATAGGTCATTAGTTTGATGATCCTTCATAGCGATTACCCGTAATAAATGATCCATCGTTTTCACCGTTTTTATAGCTTTTACTGGGCAGAAATCAACTTTTTACTTTAAATAGTGTGCCAATACAGAAGTTGGGTTCAGTCCATCCCAAAATAATCACTACTCTTATTGTAGCTGCTTAAGGTTAACTGAAAATACGCCAGAGGTCCTAGGTTTACCAAAGAAATAACAATAAAGACATGACAGAGAGAGACAGAAGGAGAAGGATTATGCGCATGGGTGTAATGAGAGAGGTTAGGGACAAAAAAGGGGACTCACACTTTTGGAGGAAATAGCATTGCCAGTCCAAAGTCCATAACTCTTTGAACATTATAATGTGGGATTATTCTGCACAAGGTGAGATCCATATCAAAATAGATGCTAGAACTACTCATGCTTAACATTTAACCAATCTTTCCATAATCCCCGCGGGGAAAGTTGCTCCAGGGATCCTGGAATATTATAAATGGGATTTACCTTTTGCAGGATCTTTTGGCTGTCAATGAAGTATTGATTTGGATGATTAATGCCAGCATCACAAGATGAGCCATGAACAGCTTCAAATGTCAAGGTGCAAGCCAACTGCACATATTGCTCACAAACATAATATCCCATAGAAAACGAAATAAAAACTGAAGCACCTGGAACAGCAGCGGGACAACTCCAAATGCAATTTTCTGACCTGATAATGTCTGTTCCGTACTTTATCCATCACATCCTCCATGGGACGATTGCCTACTCCCATTTTACCCAGGGCAGCTCTCAAATTCTCCTCACTTTCACATTAAATGGATAAGTTAGTGTTGGTTCAATGATACGTAGTACATTGATCAATGGTAGCTACAACACATGACATTCACTGGTTATAAATACCTAGTGTCTGGAAAGGGTAATCTGTATGCCCATAACTTCTTGTGGTAGTAAGTAAATTGACAGTACAGAGAATCATCACATTATGTTGATCCACGTTTATTCATATGAAAGGAGGCATGTGCTATGTGGTTACAAGCTTACAACCCACATATTCATGCAATCCGTCAATGAGTTCCAATTTTCCACATTCTAGTTTAGAAGGTACAAGATAAGCAAGAAAAAGGTGGGACAAATCCATCAGACCATCACAAAGTTATAAACAGCACCATCTTGATGACTAGTTTAAGGAAAGAAAATTCAAATAATCTGTTGCTCCAAGCAGTTAAACTGACAATTTGACAGAAAGGTTACAAGCACAAAAGCAAGACAAAAAACTTGTGGCAACGGTCTAGGGATTGGACACATTATTTGTTACTTATAATCGATAACCAAACCCGGTAACTTGAAGACTGGTCGTGAAACGAATGCTGGTTTAGGATGGTTTCTTGCTAATAACAAGAATATGAATCCTGTTGTCCCGGCTAGGGCCAGGAAACCACCTGACCACCCCTCCAAGGCCCAAGCAGAGCGCTGTTTCTAAATTTTGGCTTTATAAGCATGTTCATCTCCTTGGCCTTCTAGACACAAGTCAAGAAATCTAATATGTCCTCCATCTGCAATAACATCTATACTACTATGAAGTCCTTTGGGAATTACCCAAACAGTGATGAAACCAGGATTGTTCTCCCTTGGAATGACGCTGTTCTTGATGTCCATATCATTAGCTCAACAGAGCATTCTGTTACAATCAAAGTTTCTCACAAGCGGCTCAGTGTTAGTCCCAATGCTACAGTTGTTTATGGTTCCAACCAAAGGGATCTAAGAGAGCAACTTTGATCTGAACAATGTGCTGTGTCTCTTTCTATGCCTGATCAAGAGACTTGGCTGCTTTTTGGAGACAAAAATATCGTAAAACATGAAAAAGAAAAGAAGGGGGCCCCAGCATTGATACGGGCAATCAAGACTCTAATAAGTAATAACTGTCGAGATAGATTGGACATATTTTATCTTCCCTACAAAGGTTGCTTCTATACCTGGAACAAGCATGAGCATGGCTTAATTTTCATTAAGCTTGATAGGGACATAGGGTCATGGTGAATGGGTCTTGACTTCATTCCTTTCCTGAATCTGAAGCAACTTCCCTCCCTCCTGGAATCTCTGAGCACTCTCTGTGGGCTAGTTCTTATTAAGGTCAAAGCTGTGGGTGATCACAAAACTTTTAAAATTTTCAATTTCTGGGTTAGACATCCATAGTTTGAAGACATTGTTTCCAAACGTTGGGAAGGAGCTGTAAGGGGCCATCCTGTGTATCGGTTTGTTTCCAATTTGAAACCTCTTAAAACTGAGTTCAAGGCTCTTAATCCCTCATGTTGAGTTATTATTTCTCAGTGTTCTAAAACAAGGAATTAATCGGCGGTTAATTGCCGATTAATTGTTGGCGGGGTCTATCCGATTAGGTCCGACTAACGATTAATCACCGATTACTAATTAATATGCACCGATTAATCGCTCGAAGGTGGCCGACCGCCCGACTAGCGCCTAGCGACTTTTAGAATATTGGTATTTCTGACAGAGTTGTGAAGTCAATAGAGACACTGGAAAAGATACAGCTTGATATTCAGTCTAGCCCTGATCCCTCTTCTCTTATAACTGTTGAAAAGGAAGCTTCTTTGGCTTATACTGATCTTAATATGGCAAAAGAATCTAGGTTTAAATAAAAATCCTTAGAGAAATGGATCAAGCTTGGAGACGAAAACACCTCTTACTTCCATAAGAAGTTGCAATTCACACAGCTAGAAACAAAATTTTATCTATCCATGATTCTCAAGGTGTTAGGCATGACAATTATGAAGAGGTCAAGACTATTGCTGTTAACTACTTCAAAAGTATGCTTGGTGCTTCTAGTTCTTATCCCTCTGATGGCTATACAAGATCCTCTGATCTCATTCATCCTTGACAAGAGTTAACCATTAGATTATTTTTCCCTAAACAAATGGTTGGATTTAGACATCACACTGCAACCCAGTCGGCCTCATTTGGGTGCAATATTATTCTCAAAGGGTGCCAAAATAATTCACTAAAGGTGCAATATTGTTTCATCAAAGGAGCAATAGTAAAATTTTCAAAGTCAAATAAGTCAGATTAAGACAAGACACTAGCAACTCATTCGTTTAAACCTCAAAGGGTGCCATGTTAATTCACTCAAGGTGCAACATTGGTTCATAAAAGGAGCAAGCGTTATGTTATTCCAATGAAAAAAAGTTTGATAAGACAAAAATAGACAACCCAATCATCACCATTCTGGTGCTAGTTTGGTTAAATAAAGAGCAAAATCATTTAATGATAAGGAGAAATTTTTTTTAGAAGGAGCAAGCGTTACTTTTTCAATTGATGATGGGATCGTACCAAGTCAAGAGATAAGAGATCAATTGTTGCTGGGGATGGAGAAGCGATTGATAGGCGCTGGAGAAGAGAGGATGGGGAGGAAACTGATCGGAGCTGTGTGTAGGAGAGGGGAGAAAGGCGTGTCCCAGTCCTTGTTAGCTCTTTTCTCCCAAAGAGGGTGTGGGAGGCGTGGGAGGAGGGGGAAGAAGTTTGAGAGGGAATTTAGGGCTTTTTAAGACAGACGTATAAGCGTCCAGAGCTATTTTTGTTCCATGTCTGTGAAATTAATATTTCCCTTCCCATGCCAGGTGCAATTTCATGAAAACCTCTCCATGAGTCCGCAATTTTTTGCCCCAACCTCCTCTGAAATGCAATTTTCCTGTTGTCTTTTCACCCTAAATGCAAAGATGTGGGGACCAGTCACATTTGTTTCGTTGATGACCTCTTTGTTGTATGCCAACCTGAGCTTTCCAAATTGTGACGTGCTCTGCTCGAGTTCCATGAATTCTCAGGCCTTCAACCTAATAAGAGCAGGAGGTATATAGCTATTAGCTGGTACTGATAATGATCAAACACCAGATATGCTTTGAGATCTGCTCTTTTTACTCTTCCTGTTAAATACCTGGGGGTGCCCCTTATTCTTCAAACTTACAGTTAGGAACTGCAATGATCTCGTCTCTAATATTGTAGCCAAAATTAAGAGCTGCAGGGAAAACAATTTCTTGTCGTCTGCTGGCAGGCTCCAACTTATAAAGTGTACTCTTCTAGCTCTATTAGTGTACAAATTGAACAGCTTATAAAGATTTCCTTCGGACTGGACTGAAAACTACATCCACTCAAATAAAGTTTCCTTGGAAACCATCTGTTTACCTAAAAAGGAAGAAGGGCAAAGAACTGGAATCAAGCTTCTTTCCTAAGGCAAGTCTGGGCCATCCGCTCTATACACAATTCCGTATGTGCAGAATGGTACTACAAATACCTCATCAAAGGCAAGTGTTTCTGGACCATAATTATTAAATCAGACAGTTGTTGCACATGGAGAAAAGTTCTCAAACTAGGAAGTCTTGCTAGGTCTTTTATGAGGCATATTATTGGTAACGGTGCCACACCTTCATATTGTTTAATAACTGGCTTCGCAAGGTCCCCCCTGCTCTCTTTTCTCCACAAGGATTATTTCTTCCTTAAGGGAATTCCCATTAAAGCCAAGGTATACTCGATCATTTACAATGGTCAATGGACTTGGCCTGTTCCTCCTTCCTTATTTCCTACCTTTTTGCCCGACTGTTTTAAAGCTGACAAGGTTCAATCCGCTATTTTCCCGACCAAAACATTTACTATTGCTACAACATGGAATGCTATTAGACCTCACTTCCCTATTGTCCATTGGCATAAACTTCTGTGGTTTCCTAACTGCATTCCCTAGGCATAATTTTATCTTTTGAATGGTCATTCAAGGAAATCTCATAACTAAAAGAGGCTGCTGAAATGGGGAATCGTCATCTCTTCTAATTGTCTCCGCTGTCAGCAAGGCATAGAAACCCTCAATCTTTCTTGGTTGCCCCTATTCTAGAACCATTTGGAAGCAAATCAGTGTGATCTCTGTGGTATTTCCAAGGCTCAACACACCTGGATGAATGAAATTAGTTGGCTTACAGGAAAATTCAGAGGGAAATCTTTCGCTAGCACTATAAGAAAGCTTGCTAGGGCTGCCATGGTTTACTCCACATGGAAGGAAAGAAATTGCAGAGTTTCCAGGGCATAAAAAAAGATGCCCATCATTCATTCTAAAGCAAATCTGCTTTGATGTAAAGATCAAAGGCTCCCAATTTGCCTCTGTAAAACAGACTCCTCTCAATTCTTTAAGTTTGCAAATCTTGGCACATCTCTCATATGAGTTTTGATCAAAATCTTTTAGTTTGATTGTTTTTATTTAGCTTGTTTTCAATTGTTGTTTTTTCTTGGTGTTGTCTTGTACTCGGAAGGTCTGCCTCCCTTGATTCTTTGTAAGATTGCTTTTAAAAAATTCAGAGGCAGAAACCAAAGAATCCCAATTTACTACTTCAATGCTGGCTTTAATGCACTGAAATAATCATTCAGCGAGCTGACCTGAAATGACGAAAAGGGCAGCCATGATGATCTCCAACACCTGGAGTGGATGATATGATTTTTTGACAGGAATAAGGCGTATAATCCTGCACTCACCACGAAAAGAAATTTAATTTGGTAAGCATATGGCTACTCATATGCAGATCAAGCTTTGTATCCTAACTTCCCAGTATGAGACTCATCACTTTCCTATGTATAATATAAACACTGAAGAAAAATGTGACTGGAGTAATACTACTAACACAACCAGATTTGGAGTAATACTTATTGAACTCTTCCACTCCACCCTTAAACTAACCCTGCATTCCCAAGAACTATCCATTTAGGTTGAGTTCTCCTAAACTTAATTTATTTCTTCGTTTTGTGTGTTTTGTTCATCTTTTCTGAATTTTTGTTAGATTTGCATGATTTTTTTTGGATTAATCATCCATTTCGACAAGAGGAGTCTAAGAAGTACAAAATTATGACCAAAAGTATAAATAAAAAAAAGTTCACTAAAGAAAAAAATATCAAACAGCTGTCTTTTGGAGCTTAAATGCCGTCTTATTTGAAATTTTTCAACATCGGTCCATATTTTATACTTTTTCGATTCGTCACGAACGATTAACCCCTAAAATTACGTCGAAAAGCTAAACAAAAAGTTGCGAGAAGTAAAAAATACCAAAATAAGTTCCAAACTCATAAGTTTAAAAGAACGCAGCCTTAGTCGGAAGATTCTATGCTTTACAGTTCTTTATTTTCATTTAAGGAATTATCTGTTTTATTAACATAACATTTTAGAAACAGAACAGTAACTTCCTTACCGTTCTCTTCCCTTCTTTTCCATAGTTGTGCCGTATACCGTATGCATATTCTTTATCAAATCTCTCAGCACCAATCTACAAGGAAAAGTATCAAAAGGTATACACCAAGATTAAAACAGAAAAAATGTGATACTCAAGCATCATGGCACACAACTGTACATGTTGTAGATAGAATAAAAACATGTTTGTTTGCACACCCACCCATGCACAAACACCCGCACGGAGAGAGAGAGAGAGAGAGAGAGAGAGTTTATATCATCAATAACTGGCATTATAATGACCTCAAGGCCTTAATATGCTAATGGCCGAATGAGCCCAAAATGAGTATTCCACCTAAACTGGTCAATCAGTGATGGCCTGCTGTGATAGCATAACACATACACAGGTAGTTAAATTATCAAAACGATGATGCATAATGCAGTTGGTAGTTAGTGCGGCATTTGCTTCTTACAGCTTCATGTCAACGCAAGAATAAAACTCTATGTTCCGGTAAAACAAAACTTTAGCTTCTCACCAAAATGCTTTAATATACCAAGGCAACCAAGCTCACCTTACGAGAAAACTCGGCTTTCCAAAAGGCAAGGGCATCATCCAACTTCAATCCAACACCCTACAGGAAAAAAGAAAGAAAAATGAGTGGACACTATTCAATGCACAACACCAAGAAGTAAAAAATGCAATAAGTAAATAGTACCATAATAATATGAAACATGTCCTACGTTTCCCCCAAAAATTACAGTTTATAAAAGCACTTCAGTTTACTTGAAGATATCCACTAATCCCATGATATTCAAGAAACAAGACTTTCTTTTTTTTTTTTTGGCCAAAGTGGAAATCTGGGTAGTTACCATTCTTGACTATAACTCCATTTTCTGCATACCAAGCATAAAGTCTACCTATTACATAAGTACTAAGTACATAAATATGCAAATGAAACAAGGAGAGCGCAGCCGTCAATGCTAAATTAGAAATTTGGAAAGAAGCACTAGAGTCCAAAGGATTTAGGACAAGTAGGAGTATTATGATCAGGAAATATAAAAAAGCGAGCATTATAGGTATTTAAGTTCAATAATTAGCAAGGATGGAGAGATTATGGACCATCCGACCATGTAACCCATAGGATCCAAGTTGGGTAGCTCAAGTGGAGAGCCGCTTTTGGTGTATTGTGTGATCGAAGGATATTTATAAAATTCGAAGAGAAATTTTATAGAACTGCTATACGACCAGTGATACTATATGGGACGGAGTGTTGGCCTCTCAAGAAGCAACAAGTGAGTTAAATGAGTGCAACTAAAATGAGAATGTTGAGGTGGGATGTGTGGTAAGACTAGGATGAGAATCGAGAGATAGAATTAGAAATGAAAATATTCATGAGATGGTAGGAGTTGTATCTATACAGGATAAATTGAGAGAAAATAGATTAAAGTGGTTTGAACATATCTACCAAAGACCTGTAAACAAAGTAGGGAAGAAAAGTGACATGATAGTAGTGGATTGTAGGGCTAGGGCAAGAGGAAGACTTAAACTGACTTTGGATGCCGTGATACAGAAGGATTTGGACTTACTAAATCTAAGTGAACAGGTAGCCCTAAATAGAGCTCAATGGAAAAATATGATTTATGTAGCCAACCCCAATTGATTGGGACACAAGGCTGGGTTTAGTTTGGTTCGGTTAAGTACTTGAACCCGACCAAAATAAATCGAACAAGGTGTAATTCAAGAAAAAGTGTCCAATAGATATACTCGCAACGTCTCCACCAAAGGACACATGATATTGCGTTCACACTAGACAAAGTAAAAAAGCACAAAACGTTTCCCTTTCAACACCAACACATGAGAACAAACAAGAATAACCAAATTGAAGGTGTGACCTTGAGAAATAGACCGAATTGCATCCTCCCTCCATGCTTTAAATGATGATCCTCTCTTAGCTGCATGAGTACCATCGACCAAGGAAATGAATGATCATAGTTGACAGAATTGCAAGTCAATCTCCACAAAGAAAAGAGAAGGGGAGGAGCAGAATTACAGGAAAATTCTTTTCAATGATCGACTTGTGATGCAACAGCACTAACACTGACTGTATGACATGACCACAACCTTTACCTTTTCAAACAGGTGGCGCATGCATAAAGGAAATGAACTTTTAGCTAATTGATCGATGTCCTTCAAAGATATTTCTGCAAATTCTCTTGGCTGCAAAATCAGCATGCCAAAATTGTCTGTATCAATTTGAACCTTTAAGACTGAAGAGATTACCCAAAATGAAGAGTAGAAAGTACCTGGGAATAGTCAGGACCGAGATAACTTGTCGATAGGGATTCCACAATCTATGGAATTATCAAACCGAAGTTAGGCATCCTGTTTTGAAACAAAGTCAATCTTAAACTGCAAATGTTAGTAAAATACTTACAGGAGTCAACCGATCCGCCTCTCGTTCTCTAATGGTTGATGTCCATTTCCTGAAAGCAAAGGCCGTTCCTTGTGAAAATCCGAATGATTTGATCCCATTCTTTATTTTTGTATTTTCCAATACAGGACAAGTAACGAGCAAAGACGTCAAAATGCAACCACAATCTTGAAATGATTTGCATATAAACCTTTCTTCTTCAGGTGTAAAGATGGCCTCAACCGGAGAAAATTTTAAATGCAGTCAACGAAACTACAAATAGAATAAAACCTGATCTTTTGAAAAACTAGGACTAGTGAAGAAATCATTTCCACCGTATGGAATACCAAAAAAGATTAAGAATCGGCCTGGTGTATAGTGCATCTCAGACTCTCAATTGTTCTGTCGGACCACTTTTTCACCATCTCTCCTAAAACCAATTGGTGTTAGTAAAGGCTTCAACTAAGTCTTTTATGGCATTCGACATCACACCCGCGCGTCTGTTTTTAGAGTGGTCGCAAGGAGTGGCATTGTGTAACCAAATCCATGGGGGCACTCCGGGCCCAACAATCCCTCCCTCACGATGACGCTCCCACGACTCGAACCCATGACTTCCTAACTCTGATACCACTTGTCGGACCACTTTTCCACCATCTCTCTTAAAACCAATTGGTGTTAACGAATGCTTCAATTAAGTCTTTTATGGCATTCGACATCGCACCCGCAAGTTTGTTTTTTAGAGCGGTCGCAGGGAATGGCATTGTGTAACCTAATCCATGGGGGCACTCCGGACCCAACATGTTCGAAGTTCGAACAATTAGAAAAAGTAACTTCACCCAGAGGATAAAAGTTCAGGTGTACATCTAACAAACATGTACATATCAAGACACAGCTTTATCTTGTGGATGGCAACTAGGGCTACAAACGAGCCAAGTCGAGCTCCATGCTACTCAAAGTCGGATCGCCAAAATATCGTAGTCTTGAGCTCGAATCGAGCTGCACAAATTCAGCTCGAGCTCGGCTCGCAACTTCATACCCCATAGCTCGAGCTCGGCTTGCCTTAGCTCAGTACGCGCGAGGAAAGATAAAGCTGCTGCTTGGTGGGCTAGAGGCTCTACTTGTAGAGGATTCTTTTTGTACCACTTCATCATGTTTTCGATGTGGACTCGTGTAATAGAGTTCGAAGAAGTTTTTCACAAGCACTTAGTCCCACATTGAGAGTTTTTAGACTCCTCGGGCATTCACTTTGCTATAAAGGCACCTTACACGTATGCTGCCCTCGTACTGTGAGCTGTAGCTAGTAGCTTGCAGCTTGACAGCTGTACCTTGAGATGATAACAACTTTTGTAGTAATAGGAATTAAGTTAAAAACATTTCTCTACGAAAGTATGTGTATATGTATAAAATATATATTTACATATATATAACTGTTAGCTTGCGAGCTCATCCGAGCCGAGTTATGGGTGACTCGAGCTCGGCTCGTTTATTAAACGAGCTAGGTAGTAGAGCTCGAGCTCGTTCGTTTATGAATCGAGTCAAGCTTGAACGAGCCATTAGCGAGCCGAGTCTCGAGCTGCTCACGAGCGGCTCTGTTCGTTTGCAGCCCTAATGGCAACACAAAAAAATATGAGAACTAAAGATCAGCTTAGTAAATGGGGCTCTATTCCATCTTCCTTAGCTGTTTGCTCTCCCTGCCATCAAGGAATAAAATATATACCTCACATCCTTCTAGGCTGCTCCTACTCCAGGCACATAAGGTAGACTATAAGAGGTGTTCTAAACCACAACAAAATTGCGATGCAGAAATCTCATTGCTCATTGGAAAATTCAGTAAAAAGTCATTTGGCAGCACGTTAGAAATTTTGCTCAGGCTGCTATGGTATACATATGGCAAGAAAGGAACTATAGAGTTTTTCAAGGCCTTCAACGACCTTTATCCACTGTTTTAGATATGGGTTGTTTTGATCCAATTTTTATCTGTAAAGCAAACTCCCCATAATGCCATGCTTCATAGCTGTTTGGCAAATCCACTGTAGGAGTTTTGCCTCAGCTTAAGCTGAGTTTTGCTTGTTTGGAAGGTATGCATTCTTGGTTGTTTGTAAGACTATTTTCCTCAATGAATTTCTCATTCATCCCAGAAAAAAACGAACACATGCACACCTAATAAATGTTTGTGCAGACTGTAGAGACTAGAGAGTGAGAGTGAATGAGAGGTTGTCAAACACATCAGTAAGCAGTGCATAACACAATGTTTTCTCTGATCAACAGCACCTCATTAGACCCAAAAAAGATAATAATGATAACCTGTTTGTCAGCACAAGGGCTTTTGAAAGATGGCTGCGAAATCGTGTCACAACAAGGGAAGACACCTAAAAAGTAAGAATAAAACCTCAATGAGATAGACCAATTCTAGTATGATGTGGTGTGGGTTGCAGTGCAGTAATAAGAAGGGGTACCTGATTCATAGCAACATATGCATACCCTTTCAGGAGAAATACCCTGCGACCAGCCACTAATTCTGGAACTTCTTCAAAGGGCACCTTCAATTACGAAAGAGGTGGAAAAACATGTAAATAATCCAAATCAAACAAGAAATCAGGCGAGTTATTCTAATTCGAGATCTAGAAGATGGGGAAGCCCCTCTTTTCTCATTGTTATGCTCAATGGCATTGGAAACACCAATAAGATTTTTCCACACTGGACGTCCCCAATTTTATGATGGTGAGCATTCAATAAATCATTTCCACCTACCCCAGAAGTAAGACAGGCGACAAATCAGAACCATCCAATTGCTTAATTTTGGGAGTCAGGGCCCAGGAATCCTCCTACAGAATGTTCCAACGAACCGCTACTAATTTGTTCCCACTAAAAAGTAGGAAGACTAATTTATTTACTTTCACAGGTCAATTGCCAATAAGATAAGAATTCGCTCAGTCACCTACTGAGAGAAAGATAAAAGTGCAATTGTTGCATTTGAAAGGGAAATTAAAGAAAGTACACGAACCTTGTAGAAAATCGTATCAGCTGCAAAAGTAAGAAAGCAACAAAGAGGGGAAAAATAGATGTTAGAATATACACCATACTACAGCTTCAGAAGTTGGAAAATTAACGTTTCATGACCTATAAATACAGAGTTCCAATTAAAGGAGAAAATTTAGATGAACCAGCACCATATCCCAGGAAGAAATACTAAAGTTAAACCCAGAGTGCTCCAGAGATCAATCTTCTTTGTTAGTAACAGGTGTGAGCAGGATAGGAATGCATACTCTTGACATTCAAAGGTACGCCCTCATCTCATCCCACAAAATCACGTGTGCACAATACACGTACATAGAGACAGAGGCAGGTGTAATAGCTTCAACTAAGAGAATGCAGGAGTGTTCATTTACTGAAGCATATCGAATCACTACAAGTCTTTTATGAACAAATAGAAATGGAAATACAGGCAATTCGAGTGACAAGTGTGCAGAACAACCCAAGCAATACACTTGACGACAACCAATAGATGTGGCATAAATATCAGAAATGTAAGCAAACAAGAGAGAAAAAATGGTTACTTGATGGAGAAAATGGCCAGTAAGTTAAGCAAGTAACGGCAGTTACCGTTAGGCATAGATTTTTTTTTTGGTCCTATAGAGTCTGCGACTTGGCCCAGTTTCTCCTTTACATTCTGCATAAGCAAACATGCCAAAGTAGCTCTGAGAGTTAAGCCTGACAAACACTCCATCATCAAGATTAAAAATGCACAAATGGGTTGAGATTTTCTTCGCGGGTAAAATTGAAAACCAAAAAAGATATTCATCTATCGATTATCATCTATTCAAACAGAAAAGAGCGCAAAGCAATTAAGCACATGGAGCAAGTACCTCGAATTCTGCATTGCTAACTGCTTTGTAAGGAAGGTCAAACTCTGCCATCAGTGCACGCTGCAAATTCCACAGAGCCACAAATGATCAGCATCAGACTTGGAATAACAGTAAAACTGTGAATGTTGCAGAAGAAAACAAACTATACCTGTTCTTCAGAACCTTCAAGTCTGAAACGGTAACGAAAAAGGGTGGTTTCCATGGAAAGAAACCATTTTCTCAGTTCCTCCCTAATGCATCAGCAAACAAACAAGAAGTAAGAATTCTGCGAGGATACACTCTTGCAGAAAAAATCAGGGAGATAATTACTTACGTCCTACAGTAAACAAGGCGGAGAACAAAGTGGGAAATTATGTCCTTGTTGATAACCTCAGATGCTTGTGGGTGGCTCATATTTGACTTCCAGAGATCTCTTACCTATTTAAATACAGAATAATAGTAGGAAATCGAACAGCTCTGCACGAAACACACGACAAACATTCTATGACTGCAATTTACCAGCGTCTCTACTTCATCAGGTTTCTTTCCTCGGGACAATCCATCAGAAATCCCTTTAAGAACTGTATGGACAACACCAAATTGCAGGACTTCAGAATGAGTAACAAAAAAAAAAAAAAGCACACTGCGAAATTTAAAGGTTCACAACAGAAACTCCAGCAAAGAACGACAGAAACAAACAACAGTATAAAGTGTTGAAGCATCCAACTCAAAACCAACTGGCAATGAGGCGGATCAAAAAAAAAAAACTGGCAATGAGTGAAGAGACCACTCATGCTCATATACTAGTTTTCAAGGTGATAATTAACCAACGTGGGACAATTCCAACACTAACCCGCACTTACGACCCCCGACTCACACGTGGAGAGGTCAACTTAGGATCCGGAACATACGGATCACAACAAAGCAAAGTGCAAGTATGGAAAACTATGGCACAAACGAAGGGGAAAAGCCTCTAAAAACCTAAATACCATGTTAAATCATCCAACTCAAAACCAATTGATAATGACTTGAGAAGCCGCACATGCTCATATACTAGTTTTCGAGGCGATAATTAACCAATATAGAACAATTCCAACATAAGGCTCCGTCAAAGCCCCTCGTTTGATGTCCCTATCTAACCAAACAAAGCCTAAATGATGAAAAAATGCAAAATCTCATAAAACCCTAGATCATTAAATAACAGAATTGAATTTCCTCAAGATTTGGTATAAACGGTAATAACACATTTTTATGGAAAGAGAAAAAGAAACTGAGCTCTAGTGTTCGGTTAGTGAGAAAGCGTAGGAAAGGAAAGGTGGGGAGAAAGAATGAAAGACCTCGGAGGCGATCGACGGCGTAAAGCTCGAAATCTTCGAGTCTAACTTGGAGCTCTGGAGCAGAGCGGTAGAGGGGGACACTTAACGCGACGGCGGCGACGGCGGGAGTTCTTCTCTGTGACCGGACAATTTCCATTTTTTTTTGGCCCCTTTTGTCAGTCTGAAATCTGAAGACGTAGCGAAGGCAGCGCCCGCCACTAGTCAACTGGCTAGGAGAGAGAGATAGAGAGAGAATTGGCGGGAAACGCTTCCCTAATTTCCTGGAAATCGGGTCAACTTGATTCAATCTGAGCCCAACGAGAATTTTTGGTGGTTCCTCAATGTTAAAAAAAAGTTGTAGAGAGGAAAATTTCGTTTTGTCTGTATTCAAAAACAATTGACGTTTTGTTAGTTTGTCTTGACGATAGAATTGATTGATTTTTTCAAAAAAAAACATTGGGTAATGTCATAATTTCTTACTTTTTTGATTTCTCTTGTCAAGACGAATTAATAATTCATAAAAGTTAAGTACAAAATTAACAAATACAAAAAAAAATTACTAATAAAGACAACGCATAAATTTCTCTCTCTATAACTTTTAGTTATGTGGAAACACTCACAAATTAGGGTTTGACCCGATGGTCACGTAGCGCTCTTTTAGAGCGTGACATCTAGGGTTCGATTTACATGGATAAGAGGTTGGTTGGTCATCATAATAATAATCTTACAAATACTAACATCTTAGGAAAAAATTTAAAATTGCACCTGAACTTTTACTCAAATATCACAGAAACACCTGGACTTCATTTTGTATCAATTAAACACCTGGGCTTACAAAATCCCCAAATTGAGGTACTTGCCGTTAGCCTCCATCTATTTTCTTCGCAAATCAACTGATATGGCTCGTTTGAGGAGTTAAATGGCCCCACTAGACGTGTTAGGAAGAGAACTCATCGCACACAATCACAACCCATCCCTACACTTCCCTCAATTGCTGCATCACGTTTCTCTCTCTCTCCCTCTCTCTCCATTTGTTGCAGCTGATATAACTTTCTTTGAAGTTTCAAGAAAATTTGCTGGCTGATTTCTCCATCATACAATTCTTCTAGACGAGACCATTGGGGTTGTAGCCTTCGCAGAGGATTTGAGCCCTAAACTTCTCCATTTAATGACACAAGTTAGTTAGATTTTATTTGGTAGGTTCAAATCCCACAATAATCATTGAACGAATTTATCTAATGATTGATATTGAGAATAGCAAGCCTCTTGAAAGATTCACAATTGGATCAATAGTAACGTTGCTCAACCCCACAATACCGAGTTCTTAAGGATGTAGTAAAGGAACAAAAAAAAAAAAAAAAAAACTTTACCTGCTTCAACAATGGGGTCTAACCCTGATACAAACCTAACCTTTTCTCCTCCTCGGGACTACAAAGAAAAGAAAAGGCAAAGGTAAGTAGGGTAGTGTTGGGTTGTTTTCCCCCTAAAACGTGAAGTAGGATTGGGATGGATTGTGATTGTGTGCAATGAGTTCACTTCTTAACATCTATTGGGCCATTTAAAGCCTCAAATGAGCCACATCGGCCGATTTGTAAAGGAAATGGTTAGAGGCTAATGGCAAGTGCTTCAATTTGGGGATTTTATAAGTTCAAGTGTTTAATGGATATAAAATAAAGTCTAGGTGTTTCTGTGACATTTGAGTGAAAGTTCATGTGTCATTTTAAAATTTTCCCAACATTTTATCTTCTGGAAAAAGAAAAAAAAAAAAGTAAGGGTGGGCTTGTGAGTATGAACGTAAGAATTTCTTTCAAAAATATCATAAATTACTAGAATTCTTGAGACCTAAATTTAAGAGCGCGAGTAAAAGAGCGATGATTTAGAGCATCTTCAATGTATATAACTCCAAATCTTCCTTTCATTCCTCCATCTTGGAGGAATTATGCACTCCAATCCATCCCTCTATATTTGCCTCCATTTTGGAGAATTGATTTTTATCCTCCATATTTGGAGTGTGAGGAAAGAAAACGAAGAATCCTTCAAAACCACTTTTTGAATATAAAACTAGAGAAATAATTGAAATTGACATTGAAAAACACAATTATTGGACTCAAAGTGAGATAAAATTTTAAATGAAGATGAAGAATAGAGATAAAGAGATTTATGATTGGAGTGAACATGAATAGCGAATCCCTCTAAAATCACTTTTTGAGTATAAAACTTTATTTTGATCCTCCCAAATAGAATTATAGAGGACATAATCGGAGATGCTCTTAGGAGGATTGTGACTGAAGATTTCGGTTCTCTGTGGAGACAATAAACAAAACGTCACCTAGGAGAACAAAAAAACAAAGACCAAAACTATATTTCTATTTTTAGTGTTTAATGTTTTGAAGAACAAAAATAAAACATATGTCTCCTAATTCATATATCATTTTACTTCTAAAATATTTTCGCTAGTACTTATGGTGAGAGTTGATCCGCCGAAATAGCGATCTCATAGTAAGCAAAGACGGGTCTCGTAGCTGATGGCGCTCCACTATATTCATGAAGTTACTAGTAACTTCACATTAAAATTGAAACGTTATCAGTAAAAAGAGGAGCGCGGAAACTAGTTTTCTATATTTTACTCATAATATGAACTTTAGGATATATTGTTACTTTATTAAACCTAAGAGCATTCGCATCAGCCTCAGCTGATTTTGGACCAAATTAATCTTTAAAATCCACTTTTCTACTTTAACTTATCATTTCTTAACAATTACACATAATAAGACTCTTTACTCTCATTTTTTACTTAATTAAATATTCATACTTTAAAAAAAAACCTACTTTACTCTCACTCCCTCTACCCCTACCCCAACCCCAACCCCCCAGCCGAACAAACAAAACAGCAACAACGAGAAGAAGAAAAAAACTAGCAAAAACAGAAACCTCTGTCTCTAACTTTACTCTCACTTCCTCTTAACCCAAAAAACAAGAAAACATGAACGGAAACGCAATCTCTCTCTCTTGAAACAAGAAAGGAAACCAATCTCTCTTTGTTAGAATTGTGACTCATATGTTCAATATGAAGAGATACGAAAAAGTTCTAGAAAGAAGGCTAGATATTTGGAGCGGAGTGGAATGAGTGGAGCAGAGCGGAGTGACGGCATCTGACCCATCGTTAATGATCCAGTGAAAGTAATCTGGGTTGAAGGCCTAGTGTTCCGTAATTGGGGGGTGCGGGGGGCAATGCCCCCGCGGTACGGTACGGTTCGTACAGGGGTATTTTTAGGATGCAGACCAAATACCAGATTAGGATTAGAATAGAGTCGTTATAAATACTCTATGTTGTAAACCCTAGTTGATAACTGTGATAATAAAAAGAACAGTCGCTCCCGTGGACGTACCCGATTTTGGGGAACCACGTATATTGTTGTGTCGATTTCTTTACTGTTTTATACTCGTAAATCGTGTGGTTGCGTGTGACGATCCTAACACACACACACACACACACTCTCTCTCTCTCTCTCTCTCTCTCTCTCTCTCTCCTTTTGAAACAAAATCCCCAAACCTGATCTTCCACTACTGCGAAACCATATATAGTTTTCAATTTCGACTCAAACCGTTCGCCATCATCGTTTATGTCATGGTCTTCATCTTCAACAGCTACTTCCCCAACCAGGTCTTTGTTGCCATCGTCGTCAATTGGCAGAGAGGGAGTGATTAAAATATTCTGACGCGAGTGAACAGTAGCTTTGTAAAGGAAACAAGCCACTATAGAAAATGTTAATTTTTTGTAAAATAGTGAGGGAGGAAGAGAGCCTGATATTGGGGTGTTTTCTCAATTTTGACTCCTTCAATTTAGTTTGGGGAGGGAAGAAGAGAGATAGATGTGGATGCTCTAACAGTCACAAAATGATGACTACTCCCTATACTTTAAATTACATATTTATCCCTATACTTCAAAAAATTACAAATCCACCAAGTTATTAAATATAATAGAATTGACCCCAAAGTGATAATAACTTACACTTAAACCCCAATAGCCCTTCCATCATTGAAATTCATAGTGTTAATATACAAAATACCATACGTGTTTCCTAGTGCTCTTATGATCTAGTATTGCTGCTACAACTTATCCTTTCAGATTGTTATATTTGTTGATTACCTTTGCAAAGATATTGTGAACCTAGCTAGAAGGGACATTGGGATCACTGGTGGGTTGTGAACTTATAAGGAATATGTAACCGATACTAGGTTAATGGATAGAATTTTACGAAGTTGTGTATGGGTTACATGCGGGTCCTTTATGATTTGATTAGCTCTGAATGAACGGTTAACACATAAGGTTGCAAATGTGGAAATGTGCATTGTATGTGTATCCTCATTGTCGACACCCTATATAGCCCCACATGTGACGATTCAAGGCGTTCAATGATATCATCATTTCTTAGATCGAACCAGTTAGGTTGACATAATGATGGGAAAATTGTACTGCAAAGGAGCGCAAAGTTTTCAGTAAAGGTAAACAGTCGCAGTAAGTATTGTGTTGCTCTCGCCATACGACCATTTTGACAAGCATTATAAAACATCTTCATGTGCGTACCCTAAACATGAGGCACATCATTTTAGGATGAGCAAAGACCTCATTTCACTTGACGGTAAAAATCTAGTCCTGGTAACCGGTCTGCATTGCCCTTGGAAGATTTAAGTCTTTCATCGTTATCCAATTTTGACAGCACTATGTAAAATCAAACTTATTGGACACGAAAATCTCTGATTGTATCAATCTTATCCCGCACACCACCAAACATCATACATGGTGGTTGTATAATGTCCCCAAGCCTTACCTCAAAGTTTTGTACAAAACAGAGCTTGTTTGTTATTTTTACGGATTCTGTGTTGCCTGAAATGCATTGTATTTGGATCATTGTGGACAGCATGCCCTGGAATTTCCGGATTCCAAAGCGCAAGGGCCCAAAAATCGAGGGAGCGCGAGCGGAGATGCAGGCAAGCGCTCGGAATACAGAGTCGCCACTCGGGTTTGAAGGTCCGACACCCAAGGAACCGTATTTCGAAGCACCTGTTGCACTCTTTGATTTGAAAAAGTGAAGGAACCAGTCCGTCATAACCATATCTGGGTTCGGGAGCCAGGTTACGAGAGGGGAAGGTTTTTAAGGCACCCCTCTCGCCCAATCAGGAGATCGGTCTCTACTCAGACATTTTGTGAAAATATTTGTGATTCGTTTTCTTCTTTAACCAATTTTAAGCCAGTTAGGGCGGGGGAACAGTTAATCGGCGATTAAAACTGTAACATGGTTTGCAAGATGTGATATAAACATGATATGGATGGATGAAATAATAAACAAAAGGGTAAAATCCAACCCCCTGATGAGGAATGAACCAGGCTGCACAGGGAATGAATGTGCCATATACCATGGCCACCTTTGCATGCATGGATCAACGTGCATGCAAAGCCGACCATCGCACGACACACTCACTCACTCGCGCGAGGGTCCTGTTTCACCACAGGTTGAATTTGATCCTCTTCTGGGCTCTGGAAGGACCAGTGCACACCCAGGAAGCAAACCAAGCAGTTTTTATAGACTGAAAGTAAATGGTTAATTACAAATTATTACAAACATGAGCCAAATTAATGAAAGGCAACCCTTAAACAGTGGGGGTGTTTAAGACAGAGGCCAAGGGCCAAGCTGCTCATGCAAGGGCAGTTACTGGACTCAGGAGGACCATCACGGGAGACAGTGAGTCCCTTGCGCGAGAGTCCTGACTGGACTTCCAGGAATTGCTTCGCATGTTCTGGGCTCTGGTACATGTCCAGAAGCAACCCAGAAGCATTCCAAAAGAACAAATAAGCAATAACAGTTAAACTATGTATTTTTCATGCACAACAGTGAGCTAAAATACCTAACATGCCTTTAAACAAATAACAACATGATAAAACAAGGAAACCCAGCATCCCCAAACCCCACGAGGACTATCGCGTGCAACCCAGGAGGGTCGCGCGAGATAGTGAGTCCATCGCGCGAGGGAGTGCCAGACCCCAGTTTCTTGTAACTCTGCTGGCTTTAGGACCAGAACTGGTATTGATTACCAGTCTTGGCCCTGCCAGCACCCCTCAGAGATCAGAACTGATAAGCACCCGATATTACAATATGGGGTGCGCTAAATCTCTAGATTAGTTTAATTTAATATCTAATTAGTCATTTTTAATTGCTTTCGCTTGGTAGTTGTTTTAATGTCGTTTTGCAGAAAATCATGCTAAGGCGAAGGATCAAGGCCAAGCAAGCAAGCATGCCAAGCAGTGCCAAGGCAAACGAGGCCAGAGCAAGGAAGGCAAGAAGAACAGAGAATAGAACAAAGGTAAGCTATACCTTTGGCTTTTTTGAATTGAAAAGTGTTTGAACTTTGAGTTGAATTGAGATTGATTGAGGTGTGAAAATGGGGAGAAAGAACAAGCTTTGTTCTTGGGGTGTAAGCCTTGAATGCCAATTTTTGTTAACTTTTTTCTACCCTTTTAATAAAAGACCAAGGGGGTATTTATAGGAGGTTTGGAAGGTGTAGGAGGGTGGCAAACAAGGCCCAAGGCCAAAACTTAGTGGAGAAGGCTTGCCAAAAGGTGATGGGAGAGGTTAACCTGCATTGCCACTGTCCTGTGGAGAAAAACGGGTTTCAAATAGCCTTGTAGACTCCCAGGCAAGCAACCAACTGGCTGGCAAAAGGTGAAAGTGATGGAATGGGACCGTCGAGCGATGGAATGGGACCATCGCGAGAGTGTGACGCGTGGGTCAACAATCGCGCGATGGTGCGCCCTGGCGCGCGATGGAGTGGGTCTGGCGCGCGATGGTCAACCATCGTGCGATGGAGTCAGACCGTCGCGCGACGATGCGCCCTGGCGCGAGTCAGTAAGGTTTTTGGCTTTTGGAAGTGGCTTAGGTTAGGTTAGGTTCAAGGGTTTCAAACACTCAAAGCTCAAACACTCGACATTCCCGAGGTGTTCTTGATCCGTATCATCATTGGGGAATCAAATACCGTAAGTAAACTAATCTGAAAATTCAGATTGGGGTGTCTACAATCATGGACTTTGAGATCGAATCTCTTCAATCATAATTTGAATAATCTCATACTTATAATTAAAATGCTCTTGATAAAAACTTTGGTCAATCGAATCTCGTTTGATAATGCGATTGCACAATTATAAATCAATCGGCACCCACACAATCAATTTTTTGTTGCTCGATAGCCAATTTTGGAAAATGGATGCCGCCACGACGTCCCAAAGATTCCATAATATTAGGATGAGTTCCCTAAATGAATTTTTATTACCTTATTCGAAACGCGTTTTTCTAGAATTTGAACAAAAACGACACTGTACTCCAAGTTTGTGATATCATCAATGATGTAGCTTGGACTCCAAATTATTTTTGGCCTCCACACTTCCAAACTCTATAACTAGGACCTTACCCCCCGTTTCATTTTATACCTTCCATATAAAAAAATTTCAACTTCTCTGTAGTCTCTCTCCACTTCTATAAGTCCTTGAAAATTACGGACCTCTACAATTAGGTGTGCGAGTAACCAGGGGAAGAAATGTAGAGACCCATAATTAATTCATTTAGTTTTAATGTTTATAATTAAGGACTAAAGGAAAATGTGGTATGTTCATGTGATTTGGGGTTAAAGTAGTAAAATTGATTGTGGAGGGTTGCAAGCATAATATGTTGATTAGTGTGTATATATAGGAGGGTGTGGGAGTATCACACACACCCCCCTCAGTCATTCCCACCGTCCTCTCTCTTTCTCCAATGTCTGTCTGTCCCTCTCTCTTGCTATCTCACCAAAAATCACTCAAGAACCCACCAAAATAACCTCCAATCTTGCATCCTTGCGTGTATTGTGGTCCGTATTCCATCGGTGTGAGCTCGGTGTGGTGTTTTTCCGGTTGGATCTAGGTCTTGGAAAGCTAGGGCTCGTAGCTTCGTGGGTTCCGTTCTTCGGCCTCGAGGTATGGATTTTAACTCGCAATATATGTAATAGAGGTGTTTTCTTGCCTTGTATCATGTCCTTAGTTGCCATGGTTGTTGTTGTGGTTGAAGTTCTTGTAATCTACAGAAAATCTGCTCGAAAGCCTCTCGTATCGATACGGGCCCTTAATCCGTATCGATATAGCACTCGCTGGACAACTCTGAAGCTTACCCGTATCAATACAGTGAGCTGAAGACAGTTTTTCACTGTTTTGGTTCCGAAGCCCATTCTTTTGACCCCCGATCACCTTTAACTCATTCTAAGCACCTCTAAATCACTCCCTAACATTGTTGATCACATTGGTTGAGTTCGTTGTGCGTTCTTGGCGTTCCATTGCCTTTTTTCGATAAAATTTGACTCGATTATTGCACGAACTTTATTTGAATTGGAACGATACGTCATGAGAATATGAGACATGTGAAACTTTGTTGACACAACGATGAACATTCAGGACCCATCGATGGGCGGGCGCCTAGCAGGGGGTATCGGGATCCCTTAACTGGCCCGGCAGGAGCTTTGGGATCATATTGGTTACTTTCAGGACCTACCGTTGGGTATGGTGCCTGGCAGGGGGTATCGGGATCCCTTAATTGGTCCGGCAGGAGCTTCGGCTCATGACACAAGACGCGACACGGTTTGGACACTTGAGAAGTTAAATTAGTTAACGGTTGAGGTGTAATCTAAATCTCGTATCAAGTTTGTTGGATTGTCGAACCTTGGTTGTTGTCTATTGCTCTTGCCACCTTTTGATCATATCAGTTACTCACCTTCACATTTCTCTTACATATAATGTTAGCTTGGAATTTCTACCGGGCTAGTGTAGGTCAAGCCTCATTTCATTTCAGGTACTAACCCAGGGCAATAGTGTGCGTGGCTGGAGTGCTCAGATTGTGGACACCTCTTTTGAGATCTAACTTTGACAAGTTACTTAGGCATCTTTGTAAATTTCTTTTGAAGATGTATTTGTAACATAAGTAAAGATTCTTTTGACTATGGGTATTTGTAAATCCTTATGTTTTATGATTCTTGACGTTCATGCCATTTTGGGGCCGTGGAGCCAAAGATGTAATATTTCGAAACCTTTAGACTTTGAAGTATGATTATGGAGATATGGAAAGCTTTTGGGTATCGTACGCGTTATTGTGAAGTTTTATTTATGAAATCTCTTATTATTTATGTTGAAAATGGAGGACGTGACAAGAAAAGTGCCACACCCTCGATTTTCAACATAATTATAAAGGATTTTCATAAATAAAATTTCACACTATTCCGTACGATTCCCAAAATAATATAGCATTTTTCATTTCCATCATCTCATTCCAAACATCCAAGGGTTTCCAAAATATTACAACTTTGGCTTTGTGGCCCGAATTAACTTGAATATCAAATATTCATAAGCTAAAGGTTCACAACATTTTTATGCCAAAGAATTATCAAATGAAGTTACAATTTCATCTTCTCAAAAAAATGAATTACAAAGATGACTCGGTAACTCCTCTATGTTAGCCTTCAAAACGGTGTCCACAACCAAGCACACAAATATGCCGCTACCGCCCTGGGTTAGTACCTGAAAATGATGGAAGGTCTGAGCTACACTAGCCCAGTAGAAAGCTCTAATCTAACAATGTATGCAAATGAAATGTAGGAGTGAAGAAAAGACAGACAATTTTATCAAAACCGAATAATGATCAATGACGGAGATTCAACTTCAACACTTCTTTTCTAAACCAATCACATGATTCAATAAGCAGTCCTTTTCGAAAATCACCAAAAACCAAAATGTGTCTCGTTTAAGTGTCACGAGTCGAAGCTCCTGCCGGGCCAATTAAAGGACCCCGATGTCCACTGCCAGGCACCTTACCCATAGGGAGGTCCTGAAATATCAAATACGAGCATATAGCTCCTGCCGGGCCAATTAAAGGACCCCGATGTCCTCTGCCAGGCACTCACCCGTCGATGAGTCCTGAAATGATCTCGTTGTGTCCGTAAAGTTTCAAAATTCCTTTAACCGTCATGTTTATGCCATTCAAACCCAACTTTGATACATGAAGCGATTTTCGTAAATCATGTCCAAACGAGCTTTAGGGTCATAGGAATGTTCAACCAGGTCTTCGAATACAAGTAATCAAGTTAGGGATCATTTGGGAAGTGTTTGAATGGGTTGAAAGTGATTGGAAACCAAAACGGTGAAAAATGAAGCAAAACAGTGAAAGCTGGAGATAAGCAACAAGTATCGATACCTAATAGCAAATGGTATCGATAACAAGTGGTTTTCTAGGTTTTGGACACAAAGGTATCGATAACAATGGCAAATGGTATCGATAACAAGTGGTTTTCTAGGTTTTGGACACAAAGGTATCGATAACAATGGCAAATGGTATCGATAACAAGTGGTTTTCTAGGTTTTGGACACAAAGGTATCGATAACAAAGCCTAAGGTATCGATAACAAAGGCTGTTCGAGCAGATTTTCAGCAGATTTTCATGGGTTTCTCAACAACGACATCACCAACAACAATGACCACGATCAATGGCACGAATCAAGCAATAGAAACACATCATATATATATATTGAGAGTTAGAACTTCCTACCTCAAGGATTGATGATCAAACCAAATAATTTTCAAGCCCTAGCTTCGAAACTTCAAAGCGAACGGAATACACCTCCATCGAGCTCACACCCGTGTGATACGTACTAAGATACGCGAAGGAGTGAAGAATTTAAGGTTGTTTTATGTGGGTTTTGGGTGAGAGCAAGTGAGAGAGTGAGGGAGCTGAGAGAGGAGAGAAAGAATGGGAGAGTGGGAGTGGAGAATGGGAATTTTATTCCCTGGACTCACACACACACATGCTATATACACACAACACACACTCACCCCTCAAGTATACAAGTTAACACATTGACCCAACTTTCCCATTTCAAAGTCAATCTCATCATTTTTATTTCTCGTAAATCATTTAAATAGATTAAAAAGGAAAACAAAAATTTTCGGGTTTTTACACCCTACCCTCCTTAAAGAAAATTTCGTCCTCGAAATTTTAATAACCATGTCACGTAAACCAACAAGTGCATTATGAATGTATGCAACTATCATGCTCCTCAACATTATGCAACAAGTCACGTAATATGAAATTTCGATATTTAAACACTCACATCAGTTCATTCCGGAAATAGGTGTGGATATTTCTCCCTAACCTCGTCCTCTCGTTCCCACGTGGACTCCTCGCTACCTTGACTACTCCATAAGACTCGCACTAATGGTATCGTCTTACCCCTCAACACTTGATCACGCGAGTCTAGGATACGTATCGGCTCTTCCTCGTAAGATGCATCGGCTTCCAATTCGAGTTCGGACCATTCTAATACATGAGACGGATCCGGTTCGTACTTCCTCAACATAGATACATGAAAAACGTCATGCACATTCGATAACTTCGGCGGCAAAGCTAAACGGTACGCAACCTCCCCGATTTTCTCGATAATGTCAAACGGACCGATATAACGCGGTGAAAGCTTTCCCTTCTTCCCAAAACGTGACAAGCCTCGACATGGTGATACTTTGAGAAACACATGATCTCCCACCTCAAATGATAATGGACGACGACGACGATCGGCATAGCTCTTTTGTCGGCTTTGAGCAGTTAGTAACCTTCGGCGAATTACCTTAACTTGTTTGGTTGTTCTCTTTTGAGCCTCTAAAAGTCGTTGACGAATCGATTTCATACTCTTGGTGGTCTCCCTAATCATATCCGGCCCTACTAACGTCGCCTCTCCCAATTCGGTCCAACACACGGGTGATCGACACGGTCTCCCATATAGGGCTTCATACGGCGCCATCTCGATACTCGATTGATAACTATTGTTGTATGCGAACTTTACCAACGGCAAATGTTCTTCCCAACTACCCCGGAAATCCATAACGCAAGCCCGAAGCATATCCTCCAAAGTCTGAATCGTTCGCTCGGATTGACCATCGGTCTGTGGGTGATAAGCTGTGCTAAATAAGAGATTCGTCCCCAAAGCGGCCTGCAAACTCTGCCAAAAACGTGCGGTGAACCTCGGATCTCGATCGGATACAATGGATACGGGAATCCCGTGAAGCCGAATGATCTCCCGAACATACAAACGGCCAAGCGCTTCCACGGAATCGGTAGTATGGGTAGGTAAAAAGTGTGCGGTCTTGGTAAAACGGTCCACAATAACCCAAATGGCATCATGCCCCCTCGGCGATCTCGGCAAACCCGTAACAAAGTCCATCGTCACATTCTCCCATTTCCATTCGGCCACCGTTAACAGTTGTAGTTCTCCCGCGGGTCGTTGATGTTCGGCTTTTACTTGTTGACATGTCAAACCCTTGGACACAAAGATCACCACATCTCTCTTCATTCCTGGCCACCAAAATTGCCTACGCAAGTCGTGATACATCTTCGTTCCTCCCGGATGGACGGCTAACGGTGAATAATGAAACTCTCGTAGGATTTCTTCCCGACACGAAACGGGTACAAACAACTTCCCTCGATAACGCAAGCTTTGATCGGAGTGAATCATCCACCCTTCTCGAGCATTTCCGCTAAGGAATTTAGTATGAAGTTCCTCTGTTTCTCCATCATGTTGTTGAGCTTCTACAACTCGTGCAGACAAGGTCGATTGAACAGTGAGATTGCACAACGTAACTCCCTCTTGAATTTCCTCGAAGTGCGAAGCAAAATGGCCTAAATCGTTCACCATCTTCCACTCATGTATGGCCAAGCTCGCTAAGTGTATCGGTTTTCTACTCAAAGCGTCAGCCACGACATTCGCCTTACCCGGATAATAATGCAACTCGAAGTCATAATCTTCTAAGTGTTCCATCCAACGACGTTGACACAAGTTAAGCTCCTTTTGAGAAAAGAGGTATTTTAGGCTCTTATGATCGGAAAAGATTTCGAATCTCTCGCCGTAAAGATAGTGACGCCAACTCTTCAAAGCAAAAACAACGGCCGCGAGTTCTAGGTCATGAATCGGATAGTTTCGCTCGTGAGTTTTCAATTGTCTCGATCCATATGCCACTACTTGTCCCGCTTGCATCAATATGCACCCCAACCCTTCCTTAGACGCATCACAATACACGGAGTAACCAACTCCACGCTCGGGCACAATCAAAACCGATGCGGTAGTCAATCGCCTCTTCAATTCCTCAAAGGCCGCCTCACACGAGTCATTCCATACGAATCGAGTCCCCTTATGAGTCAATCAAGTCATCGGTGCCGCTAAACGAGAAAAGTCGAGAACAAAACGGCGGTAGTATCCGGCCAACCCCAAACAGCTTCGAATCTCAAACACGTTCTTCGGTCGCTGCTAGTTCATAACGGATTCTATCTTTCCCGGATCGACGGACACACCTCCTTTCGAAACCACGTGACCTAAAAATTTGACCTCGGGTAACCAAAACTCGCACTTACAAAGCTTGGCATACAAATGATGTTCCCTCAAAAGTTCAAGGACGATGGTAAGATGAATTTGGTGTTCCTCCTTCGTAGATGAATAATTGAGAATGTCATCGACGAATACAACTACGAAATGATCGAGGTAAGCACGAAAAATACGATTCATCAAGTCCATGAAAGTAGCCGGAGCGTTCGTCAAACCGAATGGCATCACAACGAATTCATAATGACCATAGCGAGTGCGGAAAGCGGTTTTAGGAACATCCTCTCTACGGACCCTTAATTGGTGATAACCAGACCTCAAATCGATTTTGGAAAAGCAAGTTGCACCTCGAAGTTGATCAAACAAGTCATCGATTCTAGGCATGAGATACTTATTCTTAACGGTCACACGGTTGAGCTTACGGTAATCGATACACAATCGAAGTGAACCATCCTTCTTCTAAGCAAACAATGCCGGTGCTCCCCACGGTGATGTGCTAGGACGAATAAACCCCAAATTCTCTAACTCCTGCAGCTGAACTTTCAACTCTCTAAGTTCGGCGGGTGCAAAACGGTAAGGAGGAGTCGATATAGGAGCGGTGCCTGGAAGTAAGTCTATCGTGAATTCAATTTCTCTCTCTGGAGGCAAACCAGGTAACTCTTCCGGAAACACATCGGGAAACTCGCGAACTATTATAGGTAACTCCCCACATGTAGACAAATCCTTGTCTAATGTCAAACTCGCCAACATAAAGTAAACCGACTCTCTTTCCCGGGACCCACACAGATACGGTGCTAACGGTTCTCGACGCTCCCCATGGAATTCGAAACAAACACCCTCAGGCGGACATACGCGAACACAACGCTTGAAACAATCGATCGTTGCATGAAACGTAGATAACCAATCCATTCCAAGTATGAGGTCGAACCCCGACATCTCCAGCACGATAAAGTCGAAGATGAAACGACGGTCACAGATAACGAGCTCACAATCCTTACAAATACGACTCAAAGGTGACTTTCCTCCTAACGGTGTCTCGACAAACAACGGTGTATCAAGATTCTCGGTGTCCAATTCCAATGCACATACAAATGACGCAGCAATGAAAGAATGTGATGCTCCAGAATCGAAGAGTACTCTAGCAAAAGAATTGAATAAAAGAAAAGTACCCCTTACGACCGACATCTCTGGAGCCTGAGAAACAGAAGGTGAAGCATTGGTGTTGATGTTGAAAACACGCCCCTGGGTACCCTGACCTTGCACAAAGCCTCCCCTCTGACCAGAACCTTGAGAAGGTGCAGACGAACTCGCTCCTTGGTCACCCTCAGAACTCTGAATTGATGTGGTCTGGCGAAAGTGAGGTTGCTGCCTCTGAGAAACCCTGAAAGACTGCTGGCCAACACCACGTCTTGCACCTGGCTGCTGCACCGAGCCCGACTCACTACGCGCCCTCGCCCCTTGAGGGCAACTCCAAGCAAGATGATCGGCCTTACCGCAATTGTAGCATGCCTTATGAAGCTGTGGACACAGAGTACGGATGTGCCCGGGTTGATTACACTTGTAGCATACGGTCGGTGGTCTAGACAAAGCACCCCGATTTCCCGAAGAAGAAGGCACCTTAAAGCCAGATTGATGAGACGGTTGCTGAGATGGTTCCCTTTGCCTCCTCCGCCCCTGACCTCCAAAACTGCCTGAAGATGAACTAACACTTCCCATCGGTTGCCTCGGTTCCTAAGCCTTTACATCCTTTGAGCTTCCTTTGGAATCTCAATGCTCCTCGCACACTCCACCACTTCTGAAAACTTCATTCTACGTTGGACTGTCACCATCCTTCTCACTGTGCCATGCAAGCCCTTCTCAAACCGCCGACACTTCCTTTCCTCCGTTGCTACCAACTCCGGAGCAAAGCGAGACAAGGATTGAAATTTCTGTACATACTCCGAGATAGTCATATTTCCCTGCTTCAATTTCTCAAATTGATCCCTCAAATTATCACGAGAAGTCTCCGGAAAGTATTGCTCCTCAAAGAGCGCTTCAAACTCCGCCCATGTCAAATTCTCAACGTCCGGTTCGTCTACTTGAGTTGCGGTCCTTGCCGCCCTCCTCGCATCCTTCCTAATCTCTAGGACAGATTCCCACCATTCGCCCGCCTCACCAACTAGCTGGACGGCCACGATACCCACTCAAATGTTGTCCTCGGTGATGTTTAGAGCTCGAAAGAGCTTGCGAATTTGAGTCAACCAATGATCGGCTACCAAAGGGTCGGTACTAGTCCCATCGAACACCGGAGGGTTCCTACGGCTAAACTCCCTCATTGCTACCATAGCGCGATCCTCAACATTCTCCCTAGGAGCTTGGTTCAGAAGATTTGCAGCTGTAAGTGCCGCAACGAGATCCCTAGCAAACTGAGTCTGATTGGGAGGTACTCTTGCACCTCGACCGGCCCCAGCCCTCGGATTCCCACCAAGATTTTCCCCGTGCTGACTAACCTCATCCTCAGGAGGTACCCCACGGCCACGACCACAGCCACCCCGGGTCCCAACCCCACCTCGTCTAACGCGCGGTCTCGGAGGCATCTAGCTACACGACATAAGAAAGAAGACTATTAACCACAACAACATAACTATGGGGTCTAAGCCCTCAACTTCCCAACACGGGTTAGTAACTCGACACCACTCTATGGAAATGGAAATGCAATGCCAAATAATCACGTAAATGTTAGTCACACAAGCATGCACAAATTTATGTTAGAAGGCGTGACATTTGAACCCATGAGACGAAATGCCTCCCCACGGTCTCTAAGTGTTCTAGACCTATGCTTTGATACCAAGTTGTCACACCCTCGATTTTCAACATAATTATAAAAGATTTTCATAAATAAAACCTCACACTATTCCGTACGATTCCCAAAATAATATAGCATTTTTCATTTCCATCATCTCATTCCAAACATCCAAGGGTTTCCAAAATATTACAACTTTGGCTTCGTGGCCCGAATTAACTTGAATCTCAAATATTCATAAGCTAAAGGTTCACAAGATTTTTATGCCAAAGAATTATCAAATGAAGTTACAATTTCATCTTCTCAAAAAAATGAATTACAAAGATGCCTCGGTAACTCCTCTATGTTAGCCTTCAAAACGGTGTCCACAACCAAGCACACAAATATGCTGCTACCAACCTGGGTTAGTACCTGAAAATGATGGAAGGTCTGAGCTACACTAGCCCAGTAGAAAGCTCTAATCTAACAATGTATGCAAATGAAATGTAGGAGTGAAGAAAAGACGGACAATTTTATCAAAACCGAATAATGATCAATGACGGAGATTTAACTTCAACACTTCCTTTCTAAACCAATCACATGATTCAATAAGCAGTCCTTTTCAAAAATCACCAAAAACCAAAATGTCTCTCGTTTAAGTGTCACGAGCCGAAGCTCCTGCCAGGCCAATTAAAGGACCCCGATGTCCTCTGCCAGGCACTTTACCCATAGGGAGGTCCTGAAATATCAAATACGAGCATATAGCTCCTGCCGGGCCAATTAAAGGACCCGATGTCCTCTGCTAGGCACTCACCCGTCGATGAGTCCTGAAATGATCTCGTTGTGTCCGTAAAGTTTCAAAATTCCTTTAACCGTCATGTTTATGCCATTCAAACCCAACTTTGATACATGAAGCGATTTTCGTAAATCATGTCCAAACGAGCTTTAGGGTCATGGGAATGTTCAACAAGGTCTTCGAATACAAGTAATCAAGTTAGGGATCATTTGGGAAGTGTTTGAATGGGTTGAAAGTGATTGAAAACCAAAACAGTGAAAAATGAAGCAAAATAGTGAAAGCTGGAGATAAGCAACAGGTATCGATACCTAACATAAAGGTATCGATACCTTTCAGTCAAAAATGGTTCCAGACGCAAGGATATCGATAACAATGGCAAATGGTATCGATAACATGTGGTTTTCTGGGTTTTGGACACAAAGGTATCGATAACAATGGCAAATGGTATCGATAACAAGTGGTTTTCTGGGTTTTGGACACAAAGGTATCGATAACAAAGGCTGTTCGAGCAGATTTTCAGCAAATTTTCATGGGTTTCTCAACAACGACATCACCAACAACAATGACCACGATCATTGGCACGAATCAAGCAATAGAAACACATCATATACATATATTGAGAGTTAGAACTTCCTACCTCAAGGATTGATGATCAAACCAAATAATTTTCAAGCCCTAGCTTCGAAACTTCAAAGCGAACGGAATACACCTCCACCGAGCTCACACCGGTGTGATACGTACTAAGATACGCGAAGGAGTGAAGAATTTAAGGTTGTTTTATATGGGTTTTGGGTGAGAGCAAGTGAGAGAGTGAGGGAGCCGAGAGAGAGGAGAGAGAGAACGGGAAAGTGGGAGTGGAGAATGGTAATTTTATTCCCTGGACTCACACACACACATGCTATATACACACAACACACACTCACCCCTCAAGTATACAAGTTAACACATTGACCCAACTTTCCCATTTCAAAGTCAATCTCATCCTTTTTATTTCTCGTAAATCATTTAAATAGATTAAAAAGGAAAACAAAAATTTTCGGGTCTTTACAAAAAGTGTCCAAGATTAATGAACTAACAAATAGTGACAAGGGGTTGACTATCGATCCATTACTCTTTCTAACCTCTTCTCTAATCGTAACCTTGTCCGATCTTAACCAACTTTTTCATGTCGATCTTTTAGTTCGTGTCAGAGGCTTTGCCCAATTTTTCTGAATAAACTGCACTTCTCCTTCTCGATTTGCAATCAAGAGTTTGTTGGAACATTTCTAAAGTATTTAATGAATATTAAATGTAATTATTGGTGAACTATTTTAATTTAAGAGACATGCTTGTTCCAGTTAAATGAATAGACGTAAACATTGGATTTAAACACAAAAGGTGTGTATCTATTCAAGCTAAATGAACAGACGTGATCAAACCAAAAAGTATGACTATTAGGGTTGCATGAATAGACATGGCTATTGGAATTAATCAAAGAGATGTAATATTTAGCTAACAGTCATGATTCATGCCTATATAAGGACAGGAGGTTCTACCAATTGGTTGACAAATAATCAGAACAGTTCTTTTTGTTGTTTATCTCTAGAATTATCACCTATACTTATTCTTGGCATCCCCAAAGGGTAACACCCCAAACCGGAGCCCATCGATGAGAACAAACCCACGATAATCGGGTTATCCATGTGGTTTGGATAAGAATACTCTGAGTACAGAAGAACACTACCCAAAAGTGTAAGGACCCGTAATTTCAAACTTATTAAAAAGTTTATTTGATATTATAAATGAGGAAAATATGGAAATTGTTAAGTTTATTTGATTTTGGGGTTAATATGAGAGGATTGTTAGTGGAGGGAGTGCAAGTGTGAGTTGTGTGTGTGTGAGTATATATAATAAGGTGTGTGTGTGTGTGTGTAGGGGATTAAAATCCCAACTCCTTCATCTCTCTCATCTCCCGATCTCTCACTCTCAGCATCTCTCTCTCACTCTCACTCTTGCTCTCATCCAAAACCCACACAAAGCATCCTCCAATTCTTCTTTCCTTCGCGTATTGCAGTCTGAATTTCGCGAGTTTGAGCTCGGGGGAGGCGTATCCCATTCGATTCTGAAGTTTGGAGCTAGGGCTTGGAAAATCTTTCGATTTCGTTCTTGAATCTTAAGGTAGGGGGTTCTAACTCTCAATATACGTAAATGATTTGTTTCTTGTAGCTTGATTGGTGGCATTGATTGTGGTTATTATTGTTGACGTTGTTGTTGCTGAAAAAGCTATATTTGTCTGTCAAAAATCTGCTCGAAAGCCATTGTTATCGATAACATTTTCACCGTTATCGATAACACTTTGTCCCAAAACCCAGAAAATCCATTGTCATCGATACCATTTGCTTTGTTATCGATACCCTTGCGTCTGGACTGAACAAAACCCAAAAGTTATCGATACCTTCCTCCTCAGTATCGATAACATTATGTTTTTACTGATCCCGACTTAAAGTTATCGATACCCTTCTTCAATAGTATCGATAACATCTTGCACCTCAACTGTTTTGCTAAGTTTGGTTCCTAATCCATTGTCTTGGGTTCTGAATACTTTAAATCCATTCCAAGCACGTTCCCATTTAATCCCAAATTAATCCAAAGCTTGGTTACTTGTCATTAATGAATCCATTGGACATTCTCACGAGGTATAACTTTCATTTGGGCGTGATTTTTTTTTCTAAAATAGCTTATGTTTTAGAATTTGGCTCAAACGGTATGAACGTAACGGAATAATGATTTTAGAACATTACGAACACGACGAGAACGTATCATAGAATGTTTATGAGTGCCGTAGGTTGTTCGAATATCGTGGTGGGCATAAATGGTAGATGGGGGCGGCATAATGACTTTAAGGGTAAGGTAGTAACTGTATCTTTACAACTCATTGAATCCCACGATCGTCCTTGGTACACTTATCACGGGATTCAAGTATAGGAACTAGTAGGTCGGATACTGTGGAAACCGCTTGTAAGTAGCATGTTGCGTAGGTGCGGGGATATAAGTGGAGGTATGGTGAGGACATGTGTATTAGTCTATAAGCGGTACGGTTGATTGTTGGCCTTGTAACGCCAAGTGATTGATTGAATGATTCTTGGATTCGATTGAGTGATTTAATGTTCGTGAAATGGAAGTGGAATGAATGTGGATAACAAATGGATAGAGTATTGTAGGATTGTATATAAATGGGCTTAGTACGTCATGTGCGACGCGGGTATGTTAATTAACGAATAGGCATGAACATATGTGTTTGTAGATGTATATCATGGTTGGTTGAAGAATTGTGGTACAATTGATACATTGATGATGAAGTTGATTATGAAGTGGTGGATGGTTGGTTAAGCGATGTGCGTTTCCACTAACCAATGATTGTTATTATCGAGGGAATAGACTCGGGGTGACCCTGCGCTCGAGGGAATAGACCCAAGGTGACCCGAATGATTATTACTATTGAGGGAAAAGACTCGGGGTGATCCTACGCTCAAGAAGATAGACCCGAGGTGACCCAAGCTATTATTATCAAGGGAATAGACTCGGGGTGACCTTGCGCTCGAGGGAAATAGACTCGAGGTGACCCTAGTGTTCATTGAAGGATTATATTTGATTAAAAGAAAAGAAAGAATCTGTAATGAGGGGATTGAATGATGATTGTAGACTCAAGGAAGACTGTAGTATCGTGTGAAGGATAATAAAATGATTTGTAGTTGGTTATAGACCAAAGTGGATTAACGTGAGCTTATCGATGTATTTAGTCTGAGGAGTGAACGGTTAGTGACTTTCCGGTGAAGTCTGGGATCCTTTGATCTAAGAGTATAACTCGGTGGTAATTATTTGTACTTTGGGCGTATCCATCAATATTCACTCATTCATTCATGGTGCATGACTCATTTCATTTTCATATAGTTTGAACATAGAACTCTCTACTGGGCACGTGTTTTGCTCAACCCTATCCTTCTTTTAGGTACTCTCGGAGATGGCGACATGGAGTGCTTGGCATGTATTTTGACATCATTTTTTTTAAAGCTGATGCGGGAAATTACTACGGCATCTTTTGTAAAACTCTTTGGCAGTGTAATATTGATCTCTATTTTAACTATCGTTTGAACATGGAGGACTGTAAACCCTAAACCTTCTTTTCTGTCATGTTATTTGAATCTTCGAGCTTGATAAGAAACTTTGAATTTAAGTTGCAATCATGGGAATGAACCTTGATTTGGGGTATTATCTATATTATTACGAGGTATTGTTATTCAGAAATCTTTATACTTTATGTTAAAAATCGAGGGTGTGACAAAAAGGATAGAGAGAGTTCCACGTAGGGAGCGGACGCAATCAGAGAAGAAGACGACAATTGTAATTTGACGCGCCTCACCGTCCTCTCCTCTAAGTAACTCACTAGAAAAACAGAAACACCCACAAAGGGTAGCAAAAGTTCCATGCAGGGAACGACACTCTCCCCAACAGGAGAGAAGCAAGGCAAAACCAAAAAATAAAGACAAGCAAAAACACTTCCGGTCTTCGGAACTGTTGACAAAGCTGCCGCCATGGGACTGACCACTTATTTGCCGGAGAGGACACCGAACCGCCCACAAAACACCATGTACAAATCAAATATGACCCTCATGAGGTTTGAAACGGAGCCGATGAGTAAAGATCCTCCATCACTGTGGGTGATGGAAGTTGGGTGATGAAGGTAGCAAAGAGCTTCGATCGAGAAGAGTACGAGGTGTTTGGCGTGAAAGAGAGAGGGGGAAGGTGGAGGCGGAGCCCCCCCCCTCCTAAAAGGCGATGGAAATGGGAGGGGGCGCAAGCCCTAGCTCTCGAAAGTTAGAGAGAGAAAGTTTTTCGTCTTTCTTCATTGGTGCATAACGCAATTAGACAACAATTTAAAACTGAACTTCATTTTATCTTGGAGACGGCTTCGTTGTAACTTGGTGGACACCAAATTCTCTCAAACTAGTGGGCCCGAATATCGTTTTAAGGCCTCACTCCAGAACACCTTTTTGAAAAATAAGTACTTATTTCACATTTTCAAACTCAAAAATAATGTAAATGAAAAATAATTTTTTAATTTCTTTTGCATTGTTTAAAAGATCTCACCACAAGATTCATATTGTATATTTTTATATTTCAGTAAGCCTATTATATTTTAACTTAAAATTGTCTTCTTAAAAAATAAGTACTTATATCAACTCCTGGAACGAGGCCTAAGGACAATGACATTGTAACGCGACTTGAAGCAACCCTTCACTCCATTCCCTGTTTATCCTCTTTCATCGGTTTTGACGAATTTGCATCAACATAGTCTATGTTTACTTTGGGAGACTTGTAGCCTAGCTGACTTCGGGCCAAGCGGGTGACGGCAATCTGTTATGCTGCTCGACCTCGACCAAACGACCTCAAAATAAATAAGTCAAAATTACAAACAAAACTAATTTCTTTCCTAAACTACCCCCTTTGTCAAATTATTTTCTTCGAAAAAATACTCTTTCTTTTTAAAAAACTATGTTCTTTCTAAAAATACCCTTTCTTCCTAAATACCAGTAATTTGATTCTTTCCAAAAATATCTCTTTTACAAACTAGTTTCTTTCCAAAAATACCATTTCTTCCTAAACACTAATGTCTAATTAGTTTCTTCCAAAAAATACCCTGGCCATAAAAAATACCCTTTCTTCTTGACGGCAACTCTTTGAGCCTCCGAATTAATGAGGGTGCAATTTTGCGTTAGCACCTCCTGCATCCCTTGGGTCAGGGAGCATACTTGCTCACTGAGAGCATTAGAGCATCTCCAATGCACCCTCCATTCCTCCATTTCTCCATTTGAGAGGATCATTTTTGGAGGAAATACCATTCCAACCCATCCTCTATTTTCTCCTCCATTTGAGAGGATCAAGTTTGGCACTCCAAATATGGAGGATGGAGAAAAAAATGAAGGATCCCCTCCATTTCACTATTCACCCTCACCAAATCCCATTTTGTTCTTCAAATTAGTTTTGATACACTAATCCTTTATAAAATTGGTACCAATCAAAAGATATGTACAATATCTTCAAAATAAGACCCATGTTGAGTATTTTTTAATGAGGTTAGAAAAATGAAATTTTGAGTTTTGGAGGGAAAGTGGGGAAGTTTGAGATTTGGGATGAGTTTTTAAAGAAATAGAAGTAAAAATAGAGTATTGGGTTGGAGTTAGATTTCCTCCAAAATCATTTTTGCAATAAAATATATTATTTTGATACTCTCAAATGAAGAAATGATGGCAAAAATGGAGTAGTGGATTGGAGATGCTCTTAAAGAGCTCCAGGGCTGAGTGCGCTCACTGAGAGCATTAAAGAGCTCCAAGGCTGAGTGCGCCGCCTGAAGACCTTGACCATTAGGCGCTTAACTCCAAAGAATTTGGTTTTCCTATACTTGGTTGAACGAACTCTGTTCTTTAGGGATTTGTTCCTTAGGAATCTGGTCGTGAGGGTTTTGCCCTTCTGAAACTTGCTTGTGGGGGTTTCTACTCCGCATTTGCGGCACGAGCTGTAGTAGCTCGATCGAGTATTTGGCCCGAAAACTGTTTTCACCAAAATAAATGTTGGATTTGTTACGAAAAGAAACTTTTCTCACAGATGGCACCAATTAATGAGTAAGCTTTCGGTGCGGTCAATTTCGATGATTTGCAGAAGAGAAGTTGACACTAGTTTGTGTTGGCCAACAATTCTCTGATGCCTACTATTAGAAAGTTTTTTTTGGAGAAAACAATATGGAACTCAAGCGAATCAGGGTGCGTTCATGGGATGTTGATAAGGACGGCATGCACTAGTAGCTCCAATAGCCTCAGCTTTCATAGATCCCTTGGGATTAGGAATCCCGGGCTAATTGGACTGTGTTGTAGCTATTCCCATGGGGATAGGAGTCTTGACACACCTAGGAATTCCGATTGGGATGTCTATACTAGCATTCATAGTTATCCGGTACACTTGGGCGCTCATAGTTTGAGCAGACCCTTAATTAGTAGAGCCGAGCAGGCTTATGCCCATCAAACATAGTAAAGTACATGTTCTAAGAAATTTTTTTTTTCCATTCAAATTCTTTCAAATTAGATTTTTAGATCAGCACTTACAAATATCCGATTGAGTTGAATGTTTGTATGTAGGCCTGTCAACGGGCCAGATCCGATAAAACTTGGATCCGATCCGACTCTCATAAGACTCGAATCTGATAGTGGTAATCGGATCCAATCCGAAAATCCGAATCCGAACCGAAAACTTTTTTACTTCAAAAATTTTAGCAATTTTTTTTTTAAAATACAAATTTTTTTCAAAAAAAATTAGTTTCCAAAAAAAATTTTTTTAAAAAAATACAACTTCTTAAACATTTTTTTTTTCAAAATAAAAAATTTACTGTTTTTTTTAATTTATAAAAAGTTTTAAAAAAATGAAGTTCGGATTCGGATTGATAATGGATTTAATCCGATCCAATCTGAATCCAGTTACCGGATTCAGATTATTGGATCGAAGTTATCGGATTCGGATCGGATCTAGTTCATTGACAAGCCTATTTGTATGGTTTCCTAAAAACTAAATATGGACAAAATGAATAATTTTTCTCATTGAGCTGAACCCTCGCGGGAGTGGACAAAATTCTTCCCGTAGTTTTCTATTCCATGAAGATATCAAGTGTCATTAATACATGGTCTCAATTGTATCTTGTTATTTTATTCTCCAAAGTTACTAAAAATGTTCTACAGAAATTAGAAGAACTAAGGTTATATCATCTTTTAAAAAAATTCTCCTCTCAGATTTGGCCCCGAGCGCAAATCCTAACTCTGTCCGGACTAGGGATGGCAATTCGAACCGAACCGATGGGTATCCGAACCGATAACCGAAATTATCCCCGAACTATAACCGAAATTATCCCTGTGGGTACGGGTATGGTTGGCATAGAGAATACCCGAACGGGGTTCGGTTCGGTTCGGTTCTGGTTCAGCTGATACCCGAACCGAACCCCGACCCGAACTGACCCGAACCCCGAATCGAAGTAGAAGTAAATTACAAAAATACCCCTTCTTATATATATATACCCACATTTTAGGGTTTTCCTTCTCACCCACTTCTCATTTCTCAGACCTCGGTGAGGGACAGAGGGAGGCGGCGAATGGCGATTTTAGATCTGATCTCTCTCTCTCTCTCTCTCTCTCTCTCTCTCCCTCGCCTCCTGCCATCAATCATCCTCCTCACCCCCTCGCCTCCTGCCGTCGATCATCCTCACCCCTCTCGCTGAGTCGCCGTCGATCATCATCACTCCAGGCACTCCTGTCGTGGTTCATCATCATCAGTTCGAAAAGGTGAAGAAGGAGCTGATGTTGTCTCTTCAACCTTCGTCTCTCAGATCGAGCACAAGAACCAAGGTCCACCGCAACAGGAATTTCTAGGTTCCGTAACTTCCGATCCTGTTCCGTTTTGCAATCTATATACGTTCATTTAATTGAAGTTGGTGTTTGTGTTGCTTAATGAGTTGTGTTGATCGATTAGTTTACAGAATACAGAAATCAATTTCTAGATCTGTGCTACCCCTCTCTCTCTCTCTCTTGTTGTATTCGGTTCGGGGATTACCCGAACCCCGTTTGGTTCGGTTACGGTTTGTTCCTCCCCTCCCCGTTCGGGTATCGGGGCGGAAATGGTTCGGGGTTCGGGTACGGAAATCCCTATATCCGCCCTGAACGCCCCGATTGCCATCCCTAGTCCGGACTGCCCCAGTTTTTTTTTTCAATAAAGCTATGAGGACCGACCAACATGGGACGAAATCGACGCGGCGTCGTTCGCCGTCTGCACGGCCGAACGACGCCGTCGGTACGATTTCGGTCCCATGTTGGTCGGTCCTCATAGCAACACAATTTTTTTTTTAATCAGCAAAAATAGCAATTTATTAAGGGAAATTTTTAGGCCGGCCCAAAAAAGTAGGTTTGGACTTAATTTAGTCCTGACAAAATTTTTTTCTCTTTCCTTCAGTCCTTTTTCTTGACTTTCCATGCAATTTTACTATTTTGCCCATTCTTCTTAACTTTTTGTATACATGTCCATTTTTAATAAAATTTATATTTTTAGAATCAATTCCTGACCCATATTATTTCGGACAAAAATACCCTTGGCTATGTGGGCTATGAAAACAGTTCTCATAGTCAGTTCTATGAGAACTGCTCAATTCTCATAGAAAACTGGCTATGTGACCCATATTATTTTGGACACAAATACCCTTGGCTATGTGGGCTATGAGAACTGTCAATTCTCATAGTCAGTTCTATGAGAACCATTCAATTCTCATAGAAAACTGGCTATGTGACCCATATTATTTCGGACACAAAAATCCTTGGCTATGTGGGCTATGAGAACTGTCAATTCTCATAGTCAGTTCTATGAGAACCATTCAATTCTCATAGAAAACTGGCTATGTGAACTGCTAATTCTCATAATCAATTCTAATGGTAAGTTTATGAGAATTGATTATGAAAACTGACTATTCTCATAGAGATTTGGCTATGAGAATGGGCCTATGTAAACTGAAAAATAAACAATTCAAATAGCTTCACCACACACTAAATTAAACAGTTCTCATAGAAAATACACTGTTCAAATAATCTTACCACACACTAAAATACAAAGTTTTCATAAAAAATACATAGTTCTCATAAAAAAATACACAGTTCTCATAGACAATCATCATGGACAATAACAGTTTTCATAGAAAAAAACACAGTTCTTATAAGAAAAAACGCAGTTCTCATAAAAAATATAGAGTTCTTATATAAAATACATCGTTTTCATATGGAGTTCTCACAGAAAATACACAATTCTCATAAAAAAATACACATTTCTGATAAAAATTACACGGTTCTCATAAAAAAATACACACAGTTCGAAAACAACAAACAACCATCGCAAAGAAAGTTGGAACAATCAACAAAAGTATATTTACACAGTTCTCATAGACAATTCTCATTGAAAAATATACAGTTCTCATACAAAAATACTCAGTTCTCATAAAAAGCTGGCTATGTGACCCATATTTATTTCGGACAAAAATACCGTTGGCTATGTACGCTATGAGAACTGCCAATTCTCATAGTCAGTTCTATGAGAACCACTCAGTTCTCATAGAAAACTGGCTATGTGAACTGAGTTATGAGAGCTGGCTATGTGAATTACCAATTCTCATAGTAAGTTTTATGAGAATTGACTATGAAAACTGACTATTCTCATAGAGAACTGGCTATGAAAATGGAGTTATGTGAACTGAAAAATAAACAGTTCACATAGCCTTACCACATACTAAAATACACAGTTCTCATAGAAAATACACAGTCCAATAGATAGTCCTCATGGTCCATACAAAGTATTCATTGAAAAATATACAGTTCTCATACAAAAATACACAGTTCTCATAGACAATTCTCATTGAAAAATATACAGTTCTCATACAAAAATATACAGTTTTCATAGACGGTTTCCATAAAAAAATACACAATTCTCATAAAAAAAAAATACACAGTTCTGTTTCCATTTCAAATCCCCCCGATCTCTAATGATTTTTGATGCAATTAGGAAAGGTTTTACCTGTTAATGTTGATTCTTTGTTATTAACGAAATTGCATGTCTAATTTGGGCCTTTTGAAACTTCATGTCAACTACCATTACCGTACTGGTGGCAGATCAGTTTCCTCCATTTCCTTGCTCCATCACTAGGCAGATCTGAGCAACCACCTAATTAGGATTTTGATTTCTACTGGTTTGTTAATTGTCGAACTCCCCGATCCAAACATACAGATCAATCTAACCGCATGTGTATATACACGAAGCGATGTCTGTATTTGTATGAAGTTACTTGGAGTCAGGTGGTGGTGGTGAATAAATGAACGTGAGCCATCCGTCGGTGAACCCAATGGAAATGCCTGTGTTCTCATTCGACGGCGGAAGATTCCTATGGTATGTTGGTTCAGTGACGGCAATAGTGGCACCGCCTTCAAATCACCTCGACTGTTCGCAGAATCACCGCCACAGCCAAAGAAGGAGAATCCGTGCCTTGGTGGCGGTGGTGGTTGGCGATCGCTGATGTTGCTTTTCTCCTCGCCTCGGCGCTGTGACGGCACGTCCTCCTCCGGTGATGGCAGATTTGAGCTTGGGAATGGTAGCCGCGTCGGCGTCGACGGTGCCGTCCTCGTCCTCAGGCTTGAAGTCCACTACTTCCACGCTGTGTTCACCAATTGCCATTCTCTCTCTCTCTCTCTCTCTACAAGGTGGGTTGCAGAATAGAGAATGTGAGGGTGATGGGCACAAAAGTCAGTACACAATATATCCGAGCCTTCCAGCTTCGGTAAAATATTTCAGGGTTGGGTTCAAACCAAACCTAAAAAACAGGGGCGGCCTCTAATTTTCTAATTTATTAATAAGAGGGAAGAGAAAGGGAACTCCAAGCAAAAGTTAGAATAGAAAATTAGAGACCGGTCCTCTTTTTTAGGTTGGGTCTCATCCCAACCATGAATATTTTTTCCAAACCTAAGTAGGCTCGGTTATATTGCTTAATGTCTTTTTTGCCCTTTTTGTGGACTACATGAATTGTTCCCACTTCTCTCTCTCTCTACCAAACCCACCATCTCTCAACTCATCCAGCTTTTCTCCGGCGGCTCGATGCATGTCGCCGTCGAGTAAGTGGTCTGTCCACCACTACCTCTGCTTAGGCGACGCCGTCATCCTCCTCCATGCCCGCCCCACCAAAAGCGTAGGCTTCAAAAAATCATCCTCCGAAAGATCTGAGATTTTTGCTTCAACCAATAGCGTCTGCGATGGTAGCAAACGGCGACCTCTCCATCATTAAATTCCCCGCGCCGGCAACAGGCCGCTTCGCCGCCGTGTACAGTGAGGTCCGTAACAGTCGTCTCGACCACGCTCTTCCTCTCCCTTCCGTCCTCAAATACCCCTTCAAGGTCGTTGAGGGCCCCCAGCTCTGTTCGCCGGCCATCCAAGTCATCACCGCCTCTATATATACTCGTCCGCATTTACTTGTATCTAATGCCTGTGTCATGTGTAAGTAAATAGATTGAATGATTGACTACAGTTGCGCCATCGACCTCTCCGTCGATATTCAATCCTCAAAAATGCGAATCCAACCATTAATGGATGGTTCTGATGTCGGCAGAGAAAGAAATAAACAAAGGTAAAGTTACTTTATGGCTCTATGCACAATGTTAGTTGGAATCTTTTATTTCGATTTTGATTTTCTCTCTCTCTCTCTGTAGTAGTACTGGGCTTGATGTTAATTTTCATTGTTAAACCATGTGAATTGTATATGTGAACCGTATATATATGTTTACTATGTGAAATGTACTATATGTGAACCGTATAGAATTGTGTATTTTTTATGAGAATTGTGTATAGTTTTTGTTTTTTATGAGAATTGTGTAGTTTTTCTATGAAAACTATGTATTATTTATGAGAACTGTGTATTTTTTCTATGAGAACTGTTTTTGGTCAATTTTTATTGGTGTTTGTATTTTCTTTGAGAATTGTGTATTTTTCTACCATAACTATATATTTTTTTATAAAAACTGTATATTTTCTATGAGAATTATCTATGAGAACTAGTTCGCATAGCCAGTTCACATAGTTCAGTTCTCATAACCGGTTCACAAAGCTAATTCTCTATGAAAATTGGTTATAAGAACTGACTATGAGAATTAACAGTTTTCATAGCTCAGTTCACATAGCCAGTTAGTTCTCATAGAACTGACTATAAGACTTGACAGTTAAAAATCCGATTCTAAATCAATTTATTTTCTAGGTGAACTATTTCTTTTTTACTTTGATTACTTTCTTAAGATATAGCGGTAAGAACATTTATAACTATATTTGATTTTGATTACCTTTTTATTTTTGTTCGTCCGTGTATTTTCTATGAGAACTGTGTATTTTTCTATGAGAACTATGTGTTGTTCATGAAAATTGTCTATGAGAACTGTATATTTTTCTATGAGTACTGCGTATTTTTTATAAGAACTGTGTATTGTCCATGAGAACTATATATTATAACTATATATTTTTTATGAGAACTGTGTATTTTAGTGCATTGTAAGACTATGTAAACTGTGTATTTTCAGTTCACATAATCCAGTTCTCGTAACCAGTTCACAAAGCTAGTTCTCTATGAGAACAGTCACTTCTCATAGCCAATTCTCATAGAATTGATTATGAAAACTGGCAATTCTCATATAATTGACTATGAGAATTGACAGTTCACATAGCCAGTTCTCATAGCTCAATTCACAAAGCCAGTTCTTTATGAGAACTCCTCATAAAACTGATTATAAGACTTGACAGTTCTCATAGCTAGTTCATATAGCGAAGGGTATTTTTGTTTGAAATAACATGATTCAGGAATTAATTCTAAAAATATAGCTCTCATAGCCTCAGTTCTCATAGCCATAGTTCAGGAGTATTTTTGTCCAAAATAATATGTTAACTCGGGTTATGTGAACTGACAGGAAAATTTTTGTCCAAAATATTATGTTAACTGGCTATGAGAATTGACAGTTCTCATAGCCAATTCACATAGCCAAGGGTATTGTTGTCCGAAATAATATGGGTCAGGAGTTGATTCTAAAAATATAAATTTTACTAAAAATGGACATGTACTCAAAAAGTTAAGAAGAATGGCCAAAATAATAAAAATACATAAAAAGTAAAAAAATAATGACTGAAATAAAAAAAGATTATTTTTGTCAAGATTAAATTAAATCCGAACTTATTTTTTGGAGCCGACCTAAAAAATTTTCAGGGCAACACCACTGCACTTAAAAAATACTGTAAAAAATTGTTCTCATCTTTCCTTATCAACAAAGATCGAGAGCTTCATATTGATGACAAACTATCGATTATCCACACAGGCGTTCTTGATTTTCGAGTGATAACAAAGCTGCCGCTTTCTCATTGTGAGGATTTCTTCCTTGTCCAGTCTCAGCTTAACACTGCTGGATGCTGGTATGAATCACACGGGAAAGTTGGATTTGAAGGCCTGTTCAGAGATGCCAAAGGAGACTAGATTTTGGGATTCTTTGGAAAGCTTAATTGTGAATCTAGCCTTGAAGCGGAACTTTGGGGGATATACAAAGGTCTGCAAATCATTTTGTAGAAAAGCTTGCAGAATGTCCAGATTGAATCAAATGCCATGTTGGCGGTGAATCTAATCAATGATGGCAATCCGGGCAACCACGCCCAGAGTGTCATTATTCATGAAGCGCATGGCCTCCTCACTCGCACGGATACAACACTGATCCATATTTACCGCTCTGCTAATCAGTGGGCTGACCACCTCGCCCATATGGGAATAGAACAAGAAGAAGACTTGATTGTAGCTGTGGACATTCCCATTTCCCTCCGGGAATTTCTTATCAGAGATGGCCTAATTATTAGGCGGATTCTAGATTAGATGCTCTGGCCCTGTAGGCCGGTTTGTCTTTCTTGTTTTATCCTCCTGTTTTGATCATGCATCTTTAGCCTTTGAATGAATTTTCCGACGTACCAAAAAAAAAAAAAAAAAAAGGGCAATGAGGCATTTTAGCTGGTTGCGGTGGGAGCTATAGTGAACATGCTCCGATTCCCACGCAATTGACCAAGATTCGATTCTTGAAATCAGATCGCAAGAAAATAATTTATTTTGAATTCGTTAGTCATGATGTAAATGATTTGCCTTTGATCGAATTAGAAAGGGAGTTAGTTGAAGTGCATGTAAGCTGGCCAAAGCATTCTTAACCGTCTAGCAAAACAAAAACAAATTGAACACGCTTCATATATAATCTATTAACACTAGGTTTCTCTCTCAAAAGAAAATGTTACTCCCTCCGTCCCTTATTTATAGTCCAGTATTTTATTTTGGATTATTTCTTAATAAGTGTCTATTTTGTAAAGTTAGTGACTAAAAGTTGGTGCATTATCTATTTTGTCCCTAAAAGTAGATTCTATTTTGAAAAGTTAGTAAGTAAAAGAGTAATGATGATGGGTAAGTAGGGAAAGTGGAGGAAAAAGTTGATATGAAAGGTATAATGATGATAACTTTTTAATAAGTTGGAGTTACGAAATAAGACATTTAAAAAGGGATAGAGGGAGTAGTAGCTAATAGCACCTCTGCATGTTAAGCACTCAGCCACACAAAAAATGGTCCATATATATATATATATATATATATATATATATATATTGTAAAATAAGTAGCAAATGTGGCCCAAATTAACTTAATAACAAGAACTTTAATTATGGGAACCTACTTTTGTACCAAAGCCTGTTTCTTCACATCTTCTAATACAAATGCATAACAATATCAACAGTTCTTGTTTTCTATTAAGGGGCATTGAATAATTTTACGTTTGGTGGATACTAATTAAGTAAATTATGTTTTTGATCGAGAAAATGAATTTGCTTTAGAATGACCAACAACTAACTTATGTTCTAATTAATCAGATTACCACAAGTCTTATTTTAGTACATTGAACCTTCGAATTCATGGATGAATGCGCGCAGAATTTTAAGGTTGGAAAGACAAACATTTAAAAAACTGTATAACACACAAAATGCGATACCGAATTTCGCAAATACAAATCGGTTAACATACAACCAAATAATTAATATAATATTATATATATATCTTGTAAAAAGGTACTACGAATGAAGATACTACTAATGTTTTTCAAAACTCTTGACTGGACGGACCGGTGTTTTATTGTGTGAAATGATATTTGGCGGGCAAGCTTATATATAATTTTGGACTTCGATCTTATTAAAAATTTATTGTATCGTCGCGTTGGTAGGGAGGCCCGCTCAAGCTTATCTGTTCATCGATCCCTCCTTCAGCTAGGTGCTTCCAAACTAGGCTACATTAAACCAAAAATAAATGCAATGGGCATTCGCGCAATATAGATTCGTAAAAAAAATGATCCAGATAACAGCCGAAAGTATATATGGATCCGGTACTGCAGATAAATACGACTATAATTATACTGAAAATGTCGTTCTAAATACAGTATATATATAACACCCAATAAGCTAGAATTGGGAGTTGTAGCACTCCAAACTAACCCTCCCTACTACAAAGAGACCTAAAGATCACGGTTATTTATCGGATCTATTACACTTGATCACGAGTCACAAAACCTTGGTTTATCCAGCAGCCGTAATAAAATGTGCCTTACATGACCATGATAAAACATCAAAAAATTAAAAATCTGATTGACAAATATATACATACATATATATGTATATAAGTTGTACATATAGAAGGTGAGGTGAGGTGAGGTGAGGTCCTAATTAAATGAAGCCGACAGTGTTTTTTTTAATTTATTTGAAGACGTAATGTTCTGAGGCGGAATGTTTACATGCTAATAATTTCACAGACAGAATTGATTTCTGTGTCACAAATTAATATCGATGATCAGAGATCGATCTAGTGGCATATGCATGGTTGAATGAATTAAAAGGCAGTGTAAATCTGCATCTGACTCAAGATGTGCTCGAAGTTGTCAGTAGACTTTTCAATTGGATGGGAATGCATCCCTTCATATGTTGTGACCACTACTCCTTCATCCTTAGATAGTCGCTGAACTTGCTTCTTCACATTGCAACCCTGATGCGTGCACCTGTAGTAGCTCCTGCATGGACAAAATAATTAAACAAACAAATTTACCCAAAAGTTAGGCTAGCTATGCAATTTCTCCTCTTCAGTCGGTCCATCTACTGGGCCGTATACCAAATTTTTATTGAACAAAAAAAAAAAAACAAAGAAAAGGTTTCATATATACTTGATATTGCAGCTATGCACTATTTAGATGCCTGATAGTATAACTACATTAATAACAGAAATGTCTATGGCAAAAGAAATATTAATAGAGGTGTAATCTTTTGCGGAGGTCTCGGTGGCTTTGTTTTTGTGTCGGTTTGGCTCTTTGGTTTTTCGACTGATTGATGTTGGGGTATTATGTATAGGGTCTGAGCCTCGCTTTGGTTTTTGGCTGTTTTATGTTGAGTTTCTATGGATTTTTTGATGTTTAGTTGACATCTTGCCTTCTTTTAGGTATTAGGTGCCTTTTTGCCAATGTGCCTTTGATCTTTTAATATTTGTAATCCTTTATAAATATTAATAAACTTTTCGCTTAGCAAAACAAAAGAAAAATGAAATATTGTATATATAGTATAACTACATGCCAGATTGATTTGTCCAGGCTCTGAATTTTGCAAAAGAAATGTATATGGTAATTAGCATGCTTAATTTCAATGATACAAAAGCTTATTTCCTAAGTATGTATATGATTAAAGGAAAAAAATCAAACCAAGGATTGTGATCAAGCAGTGTTCTAATGAATTAGGGTCGACTGCATAAAATCTTTTTATGAAGTCGACTCTATCAGTAGTCATATTATCAATTAAATTTAACACATTCACATCATGCTTTGATCACCACGTTGCACGACAAGATTATGAATATCAAAAAAAAAAGAGGCTATAAATATACATGATCCAGCATTGTTTGTTATTTCCAAAACATTGTAGTGTGTGTTTTCAGCAATTTATTTATTAGATATGGTGTTTGGGTTCAAGTCTTATCGCTGTAAACTGTAATTTCTGTTTATTGATCGGGGAAAAAAATGTCTTGATCACCATCTGCTCCCACTAGTTTATGGGTTTATGCCTATCCAAAAAGACAAAATGCTAAATACGCATCATCTAAGGGCAAAATTGTGCATAATTCAACAAAGATCACATGAAAATGATCATGAACTTCAACAATCAAGACTTTTCTTCCTCTACGTAAGTTGGTTCCAGACTTTTCTCCAGTCAAGTAGATTAATCCTTAAATTAAGGAAATGACAAACATGATTGATCTAGTAATTGAAAACCTCCAATTTGCGACAAATCAAAGAAGTTGTATCACATGTGCACCAAGACGATACAAAGTGAAATTGCCGCAAATGTATTATTGCCAAAATAAAAAAAGAGAGAGAGAGGAGAAAATCTTAATATTATGACAATATTAACTTTCGCTGAGAAAAAAAAGAAAAAGAAAAGAAAAGAAAAGAAAAAGAGCGTCGGTTATGTACCTTGGAAACTTATTATTCTTCACAGCTTTCTGCCCATACTTTCTCCATCTATACCCATCATCAAGTATATCAACTTGGCTCCTTGTTTGGAAAGCATATCTAGGCTTCCTGATCTTCTTCTCTCCTTTCTTCTTGCCTGATTTCACCTCGTGATTCTCACTTCCAACAAAGCTTTTTCCCAGAGGAGCTAAATGACTATTATTATTATTGTGATTTACTTCTAAATTACTTGGAACTCCCATGTTTGTTGCCATCAAACCCCCATACCCATTTGTTTTTTCACTTTGGAAATCAGCATAGGCATGGGAATTCGCCAAATGAGAAGCTGACGATGTCGATGATGATGATGAACATGGGAAGAATATTGCAGGGTAGTTCTCCATGAGAGAGAGAGAGAGAGAGAGAGAGAGAGAGGGATATTTGTGGAGGGAGAGAGGTATTTGAAGGAATAAAGGTTTTGTGTGAAGATGAGTCAGAAAAGTGGGGATATAATTAAAAGTTGGAATAGGGAGAGGCGGCTTGATGGCTATAGCGTGCTTTTTTTATCTTCTTTATCCTATGGCGGTTGTCGTAAACGGCACGTAATTTCAATACTACTGTACTAGCCAGTGGTAAAGATTAGCAAAATGGGGTTAGTTAATTTAGCATTGATAATTCTTGTTCAGAGAAATTTGAAAATTGTGGCTGCTTCATTATGAAGTTCATTATCAGTACTAACCTCACTAACCATGTTTAATTGTTGAGAAATTTTATATGTCATCAAGTCACTGTAACTAATATTCCTGTCACCATTTTGTTAGATGCTTGTAATTTTCTTTATGTCCGTAAAAAAGCAATTTGAGAATATAATTAACGATCACTATATATAATGTTGGAACTTCTTCCATTAATAGCTTTCGCTTTAGAGTCGCATTCGAAAGTTTTTATATGGTATATTAGACGACGACACATTTTATCTCAAAATTTAATAATAAAAACAATCACGCCCACAATGATAGATCCAAAAAAAGGTTACATTTGACAGATCTCAAACGTGGTTACACATGAAATGTGTCATCACTTAGTGTAGTATATTAAGATCTCTATACCTAATAAATTAATTAAAGTTTTGACTTGGATATAAAGTTTTTTTTACAATTATGCGTCAAGGCTCCATTTGTTTGGGCGTAAAATATTTTCAGGTAAAATATTTTACCAATTTTTCGGTGTTTGGTTGTGTAAAAAATGAAAAAATCAATTGGATGAAAATGACTTAACCTTAAATCTTTCATAAGTTATTTTTTCGAAATGAACCCGTTACTTTCGATTGCAATTCTCACTGCTCAATTTTTTTAATCGTCAGTCCTGACCCACATTCAATTCTAATATTATCAGATCTCTCTACTATTTCAGCTCAATTTCTTACACTGATTTCTGAAAATATTTTCAAGTGCCAACCAAACTCCGAAAAATAAAAGTTTGAAGTTTGGTTTTTGAAAAAAGACATTTTACATTGAAACAAACGGAGCCTAAAAGTAAAACAATGAAAATAACCGAGTGTCAGTAACAGCTAGCTGAATTCTAAACCTTAATTTCCAAGATTGTTTGTTTTTGTTAGGCTGAAAGAAAAGAAAATACGTGGCTTAAGTCTCACGAGCATGGAATTTCGCATAGAGCCGCCGGCCAGTCAATTTATTATGTTATGTGGAGCCATGTCCTTCAATTCGTCAAAAGCATTTGCGTTCAAATTATTCTCTTGTTTTCATTCTCAATTATTTTGTCCACAGGTTAATGGAGAGTTCACTAGCTAGCTTGGAAGTTAACTAGGCCAATTTTGCTCCATTTACTCAAAACTAAGACCTCTTTCAAGGACACTAAGACCAGCTCCAGACGTACGGCTTTGGCTCTAGAACCCCAGTCAATTGATCTCCTTCATGTTCAGGCCACAAAATAAGAAGAAAAAAAAAAAAAAAACAAAAGTCTAGTGAATTCCTCGGATAAATTCAATCCCTAATGCAATTAGTTAGATAGTAAATTAATTGATTCCTTTTCCTTCCCCTTGGCATAGAAACTTAATCTCAACTGATTCCAATTGAGATAACATCTGCTAGCTAGCAAGGCCGAAAAGGAATCTCAGTACTTATCATCTAATGAACCTGATCAATTAAGACCAATGAAAAGCCATACATGAGCCCTAAATAGCTCATTTCTTTTGTGTTGTCTTGAACTAATTAATCATCCACACATAACCTCAATGATTAATTAGTTAATTGTTTTGAGAAGTGAAAAATCTGCAAATAGATGATAGTAAAGTCATAGTATGCGAGAAACAGTAGGGACAAAAACGTTATAGGATTTTTTTTTTTTTTTTAAAAGTTATAATAGTAATAACTAGCCTATCACCAACCAATAAAAAATCTCAGATCGATTAAGAAATTTGAGGACTATCACATGTTTGAGTTAGTGGGAGCCAAAGGATGTGAACATAACCTCATATATATAGATTGTTGTTATTAGTAGATGCATGGCCATGGGCGGAGCCAGTGGGACATATATGAGTGGGGTATGTCGCTTGACCATAAAAAATTTTTAAGTATGAATTATATTTTACAAATTTGACCCGTAGGTATTAAAAAATGACACCAAGTACTCCAATGATATTTCAACACTTGCCATTGTTTTATTAGCGAATATTCTTATTAAAAATAACTTGACCCCAGCGCGTCTTGGCCTCCCTCCCGTAGGTGACGCCACAAACACTTGTTTCTTAAGACATTGTTGTATTAAATAAAAGGAGAAGAGAAATTAAATCTAGTTAAGTTAAATAAATGGAAAACAAAACTCTAATGGATTTCGTCGAGTGATATAGGAAAACAACCAAAGAACTTATTACTCTCCAAAGAGCTCGTAAGGTAAAATAACACGAAGTCTAAACATTTCAAGTCTTGAGATTAATGAAAGTTTGTCCAACTTAAAATTAGGGAAGTGATTTTGCCACTCCCTTTTTTGTTAACGCCACTCCCTTGTAAGTTTATTTTTGCACCAAAAATAAACTTACAGGAGAGTGGTATTAACAAAAAAAAGAAGTGACAAAATCAGCGGCCTAAATTTTTTGAAATTAATGAGGTGTCCATAAACTGGAATTGTTCAAAAAAAAACAAAGTTTTACTGGGAAATAAGGCCGGACCAATTAGGTCAATTAACAACTGCTGCAAAACTAGTCAATAGTCTGACCCACGTGTTGATTGTGAATTGCCTATTTCTTCCCAGAGCAGCCCCAAAAGTACATGTGGGAAAGCACCACAATTTTGTACTTTTGGCCTTGGGAAAGATTTGGGCACCACATTTTCTTTTCAAAAGGTCTGTGCGCACATATGAGTTGCACAGATCATGTAACATACATTATTTTCTCAGAAAGTCTTTTTGCACAGTAAATGTGCACAGCAACCATGCACAGTCACTATGTGGGTCACAATTCGGATCTCATACAAATAATTCGAACCGTCAATTAAATGTAAAATATTTTTTCAGGGGACCCCTCTAAAAATCAGTACAATCCGATATCTATAAGTGCTCGATCCAATCATTTAAATTTTCAAGATCCTAAAATCTAATTAAAAAGTTAGATAATTGGATCGAACGCCTATAGTGATCAGATTAACCTAATTTTTTGCGAGGCCTTTGAAAAAATATTTTATGGAGTATTTAATAAACGACTCGGATCGTTTTTTAACCAGGAGTGGGTCCCACACCATGCTCTGTGCAAGGTTGTTGTGCACGATTACTGTGCAAATAGTTGGGTTGTTATGTTTTGGGTCCGTCTCTAGACACACAAAAAGTATTCAAACTGCTTATTTTTCTTAAATATTTCTTTATGTGTTCTTATAAAATTAGCTGCCTGTTTTAAAAAAAAAAATGAGAGATTTGAAAAATCTTCGTGGAACTCAAAATGGACCTCACACAAAAATTATGTGCATGATTTGTGCAACTCATCTGTGCGCATAGCACATCTCCCGTGTTTAGCTAGCTTACCCGTAAATCAACTTGCTTTAGGGGTCAATCTCATAGGTCACTAATGACGACCGAGTGAAGATGGGACAAAGTCCGTAAGAAATTATAAACACACACATGTAGGTTATTGATTTTGGTACCTCCACTTTTTGATAATAATACTCTATTATTTATCTTTTAGTATTCAAAATACTACGCATATCATGATCACTAAAAGATAAGTATTGGAGTGTTATAAAAAATATACGTACATATATGTGTGTGTGTTTCTAATTAGGAATATGTGTAAGCTTCTATATGGGGAGTGATTTTGCCACTTCCGTTTTTCTCTAACGCCACTTTCTATATTAGGTGATTTGTTTTGTGAGAAAAAAAAAAGAATCCCGTTAGAGAGAAAAGGAGTGGCAAAATCAATTATTTGTATCCATAAGAAAAATGTTGTGGAAGGGGTAAAATATTAGTATGAGTGTTGAGACCAGTCGTGGTTGGTGATGGGTGGCTAGGAAATAGCAAAACAATTGTGACGGAATCAAGGAAGGGGGAGTAGTCAAAGGAAACCATACATACATGCGTACATGACACGTACCTGTCGATAGAATATTAATAATTGTTCTTTTATAATATTGTACTGATCATATGCGTGCAGCGTGCGTGTCATTTTCAGTACATCTGGAATTATTCACCTTGCTTTGACAATTAGTAGTACCTGGCCATTTTGCACCGTGCATATATGTTGATTACGAAGAGGTCATCGATTCAATGGTTGTGGAAAATGTGCAACTGCGACTATTCCTAGTCCATGCTGTTGGACTAAGAGATAGATTTTCAATTTTCGTACGTAAGCAGAAAAGAGTATGGCATAAGAAAGTAGTTCACCCCGTTTTATTAAAGTTTTTATTTTTTAGGTACTTATTTTTAAAAAATAAATATTTTTCTAAGCGGAATGGAGCCTGGTGTAAAAGTTGTTTGTTAAAAGAAGTATATAGGAGTATTTATCTATCTTTACTATATACTATAAGGATGTAATTACCTAAAATAAAATGAAGTTCTCTCCTTAACTCTCTCTCTCTTTCTCTCTCTCTCTTACATGAAATTTTCTCATTTTTCATCTTTTTATTCATTATTATTCTATACTTTTTACAAAATGTCAAATATATAATTTATTTGGGCTTACTTGAAAAGGAAAGTAAGTTCAATCGATAATATGACAAATACTCTTTGAAGCCTATCTTTTTTCTTCATTTCTATGTTTTTTTTTTATTGTCACGGATTTTTTAAATTATTTTGCGAGAAAAAGGAATAAATTCCAAGAGTCATGCGTGTAATGTACAGGACAACAGGAAAAAATTTATCACTGATATATTTTTTTTTCCGTCCCCGTGCATTGAACGGGGAAAGATGCTAGCTAGTTTTGATTAAGGAGTTGTAGTTTGGTGGTTTAAGAAGGAAACGGTGGGCTGATTAGAATGAAATCCATTTCCTTGGTGGGAACATTATTACAGATTATGACCACCATACATAACGTGGGAAGACTTTTGATGGAAATTACGAATGTGTAGAAATCCAGAATCTGGTCTCATGCACGTACAATTGTTAATCAATTCATGGTTGTCTCCTGTACGTCTTTCTTCGTTACTGACTCTGAACAGTAAGGTTGTGTTTGGATTTTTGGATAGAACTGTAATTACTACTACTATTTATCAGGGAACATATATAGAATTATTTTACAGTAGCTAAAGAAATAAGGAGCTAGCTAGAAATTGTTTTTCTGTAAGTGGTGATTAAATCAAAGTGCTCCGTTATCTTAATTTATAGTATCTTCTTTTCCTCAACTTCATAAAAATCTGGAATCAAATGCTGCGAAAAATACAGTGGAATATTAACCTAATATTTTGCAGTATTTCCACACATTTGTTAGTGAAAAGAGAGAGAATTTAATTTTATCATATGTGCAGAAGAAACAAGAGTGTATAAATAAATATATATATATATATATATATATATATATATATGGATTGGAGAGAAGTGTAATAAGACATGATCAATGCAAGCTATAGCTAGGTCTCAAAATATCATGTGACATTCAATTTTTCTTATGGTTGGAAATTATGAGACCATGTGCTTTGGACAAACAAAAGCTTTGAAAGGACCGATATTAATTAAGGATGTTGTTATATATAGGTGCTAAGGAGATAGATAAAATATGACAGTGATATACCACGGTATTATGCGCGCGTAATATGTATCAAAATCTCATGTAATACAAACCATATATTTGGCATAATCAAATCCCAATACAAAAAAAAAAAGTGGTCAAATATTGAATTGTAGGAGTATTAATTAGAGGTGAAATTTCTAAAAGAAGAGTCGTTGGACTTACTGTGTCATTTGATTAGTCCTATGGAAATTTTAGTCCAGCCTATTGGCTCTTGCAAAAAACGTTGGTTGGTTGGTTGATGCCTTGGGGCTTGGTGGTCAGCACAGCAGCGCAGCCTCTGCATAACCGTAGAGAGGCAATTTAAAGATGTCAATTTCACTCGTGCTGTTCATTTATTGCAGTATTGAGCATTTGTGTCCAGTTCTAGTAATTACTCCCTTGTCCCAATTTAATAATTCTTCATTTTATTTTAATTGGATAGAAAATTAATTATATCTTTAAATCTGTAATGAATTGTATATCCAATACAGATCTCAATTAGTTCTATTATATAATATTTTTAAAATCAAATTAGAACATTATAAATTACTGCACAAGATAAAATTGATTGAAAAGTGGCACGAACTCCAAAAAGGACAGTTAAATTGGTATAGAGGGAGTATGATTAAGCTAAGTGCAAACCTTGTACTGTTTTTGAGAAATAAGTGTTGCGAAATTCCTTGTCTTTTATTATTTCTATTTGTTTAGATTTACAAATCAAACATAAATTCAAAGCTTCTTTTGCATAACGATTTTTTGTTATTGGCCATATAATACTGAGTAGCTAATTATTGTGCTTGTAATTGGTTTTTCCATAGTCGTTATTACAATTTATAGGGTAAATTACAATTAACCCCCTTTAACTAACATCCGGAGACACTTAACCCCCTTTAACTATAAAATTGAACACTTAACCCCCTCTAAGTATTGAAAATCCATTTCCAGCTCACTTCCGTTACTATTCCGTTAGAATTTGGATGGAAATGAGCACATGTAAATCACATGCTCACTTATTTGAAGTGTAGAGACATTATTGCCCTTTCCCCACCTGTATCACCCCGTCCCCTTCTCTCTTTTTTGATTAAAAAGAAAAAAAAACCCCATTTGACTGAAACAAAACCCATGGTTCTCTCTGTCACACATACTTCTCTCTCTCTCTCTCTCCCTCTCCCTCTCATGGAGGACGAACAAACCACTTCCACGACGACTTACAACGGCTAGGTGAGGGGGCTCCGGTGCGGAAATCCTCCACTAGAGTTTCGTCGTTGCCGCCGTCGAAGACGGTGGCCGCGGCCGGAATTACGTGTGTGTAGATCGATCTGGGCATTCTCGTTGACGAAGACGGTGTAGCCATGGGGGTTGACTGCGCTGCAGAGGAGGGTTTCATGGGTTAGCCAAAGATGAGGAAGTTGCAGTTGGGGCAACGATGGCAACTCTGCCGCTACCATCGTCCGAGCTTCGATTCATCTTCTTCACCGTCGTTCATCAGATCTTGCATCGTTCAAGATTTGGAGGGTCTCTACCACTGCGGGGAACCAGCCTAGGTTTCTCTAGCTGTAAGGCCAGCGGAGGAGATAGTGGTAGGAAATATGAGGTGAATCGGCCACAGCGGTGGGCTAGAAAGAGGTGAATCGGCGACAGCGGTGGGCTGGAAAGAGGTGAATCGGCGGTAGTGTGGGGCTGGAAGGAGGTTAAGGTGAATTGGCTGTGAGGTCAGTGGAGGTTCAATTGGTGGTGGGTTTCCGACGAAGCTCTGCATTTGGGGATTTCTGGTGAGGTTTGTGGAAAATCGCAAATTGATTTGTGGATTGTATGATTTGTTGCGTTGTGAATTTAATTGGTGGGTTTTTAATCTGAATTTGTGTGCTGGTTGTTTGATTCTTACGTTTCAAGTTTGGATTTATGGGTTCAATTTTAGAGAGTGAGAGAAAGGGCTTTCCGATTATGAGTAGAAAATTCTAGATTTTGTTGAGGAACAGAGAAGAAATGGCTTTGCGTATTGCTGATTGAGGGCAATATGGGAATTGAACGGTTTTGGTTAACGGCGTCTAACATACTTGGGTTTTACATAGTTAGAGGGGGTTAAGTGTTGAGTTTTATAGTTAGAGGGGTAAAGTGTCAATGGGTGTTAGTTTAGGGGGTTAAATGTAATTTACCCCAATTTATATTAGTATTCCTTGATACGCGGATTGGAATTAGTAAGTAGTACCGTTCTCATTATAAATACGTGCGACAGGGTGGTGGCAACGAAGAGATAGTGGTGCAACTAACAACAATAGAGAGCTGTGGTGTAGTCATGGCAGTATAGAAGTGTGCATGTGTGGTGAATGTGGCGGTGAAACATGTAGGGAGAGAGAGAGTTGATTGTTGCAACAATAGTGGTGGTGGTACTGTTAGAGATATGATGATAGTGGTGGTAATGGTGTTGGAGCGATGGTGGTAGTAATTATAACGATCATGATGGAGACACTGAAGTAGTGGTGGTGGTGTTAAGGGTGGTGGCAGCAATAGTGGTAGTGGTGGTTGTTGTGATAATGATGGTATCGTGGTGGTGTTAGTGGTGGATGGTTGTGGCCATGGAGGGTGATGGTGGTAAATGAATGGGTGATATAAAAATATATACTGAAATTTGTCAGAGGTACCAAGCTATTTAATTGTCATAACTTCTTAAGCCTATATTTTAAAGGCACTTAAAATATTAGAAAGAACGTCGTATGATGAAAATATAATTACGAGTATCAAATTAACTTAATTAATTATTGCTTAGTAATGCATTAAGCAATAATTAATTAATTTTAAGTATTGAATTGGATTTTCAAACAAACCCGTAATTTTTAAGGAATGTGATGGAGCCCCGAGCATGTATAGTTGAATAGTCAATATCCTTACATCTTATTATTTGAGGATGTGCTAGAGATACTCCAAAAATTAAGCAATTGTGTAAGATCCCAACTAATGTATAGTTAATAAGAGTGTTGGGGGTGTCTTTCAAAAAAAAAAAGAGTGTTGGGGACTAATTAATGGCTGCGCTCATAATCTAGCAAAGTTGGGTCTTCAGTTCGATCGAGGAGAGCAAGTGTTTGATCAAGCCCCATCAACAGTGACGAAGGCTTTGCGCAATGACCGTGATGATTTTAGAGTTTATCGAGCTATTGAGTCAAATGTTTTTGTTTCTTAGGGCCTAGACCCTCTTATGTACCAAAAAAAAATATGTGTGTTGGGGTACTACATACGTGGTCATCCCCCAACTCGGAAAAAAAAAAAAAAAAAAAGGAATAATTGCTCCATCATATAAAGCTAAAATAAAGATCGTGCATGGTTTCAATTAATCCAAGCATACCATTTTTCATTGGTAGTTGAGAGGATCTGGGAGGCTGCCAAACACCCTACCGAGTGGGTGCAAAGTGCATTCGGACTGTTCAAAAGTATTTTCAGCGGTTCGGATTAAACAAATTCTTTCAGGTAAGAGTTTATTTTCAATCCAGACCATTGATTACCGAGATGGACGGTCCGGATGCACCTTTCATATGTGTGCTTAAATGAAACCCAATTAACTTAGTACGGAGTATATCTAGCTACCATCAGCGATTCAGCCATGTGGCCCAATGATAATATAGAATGCATGAAGTTGGCTCATCAGCAGTTGAGAAGCAAACTGCTTATAACACAGATGCAACTGCAAAATTTTCAGGCCCATCCTGGGTTCATTCAACAAACGAAATCGTCAATTTTATAAAGCTTATTGAGAATATCAATCAAATCAAAAATCATGTCGATCAAATTCCGGTAAGTGTCTAATCATAACACGTTCATCTAGAAAAAAAAAAAGGGTATAATCCAGTAGAACAAGTTTATTTTTTTCCAAGTAAACGTTTTCCAATCAGGTGGTTATGGAGATTCAAGGCAATTAAGATTTCTTATAGGAGTATGATTCATTTCCTTAATGAGTTCTGTAGAATAAACAATTTCAATCATCAACATAGATCCGTGATGGACTTAAAAAATCGCCAACTGCACTGGCCGGGTGCAGTTTGCTTCTCAACTACCAAGAAGCCTGGTCCCAATATGTAGGTGTGGTTAAAATTAAAGTTGCAGGTATGAACTATTGATATTATTTAGGCTTTATTCGGTTGTGGGTTTTGAATTGTGTGTCTAAAATAGGCTTATACGGAAATTAAGTACTGTGGTCTGAGGATAAGCTAATTTTTTTATAGGTTCGATAACTACAAGAATATACATTAAGTATTGTGGTATGAGGATATGCTAACTTTATTATAGGTTCAATAAACAACTGTCATGGACATCTCGTTTCTTTTTTCCATTGTGCATGGGAACGGTAAGAGAATATAAGTATTATAATTACATCCAATTAATCATAATCCCATTAACAGTAGAAATAATCGCAACAAGTAAAAGGGGAATAACACATGCACGCAAGTCTGGAGATTTGAATTCCTGACTTTCTAATGAGATGTAGAAGTCTTGCTCAACTGAACTAACCTCAAATAGTTGGCATCTCGTTTGTAGGGGCAACTATTTTGGGAAGAGGGAGACTAATTAATTAATGGCTAGGGACAATACTATTTCGTTTTTTCACTGAATTTAGTTAAAGCTCTGTTTGGAACCTGGGGAAAAGGAAAAAAAAAAAAGGAAAGGAAAAAGAAAATGGGCGGAAAATATATGGGAGGGAGGGAAAATTTACTATTCACATAACTTAAGAATTTTATTTTCTTCTCTTTTTCTCTTTCAACCAAACAATGGAAAGGGAATTTTTTTAATTGTCCTTTCTTTTCCATAAGTTCCAAACATAGTCTAAATCTTGCAAATTTGCTTAACTTTTTCTACCCTTGAAGTCCTTTTTCTGGTTTTAGAAAACATATACAGACCACGGGAAAGGGAGGACAATGTCCTTGAATCTTGGATTGGAGAAAAGGTGAAGAAATGGGAATATATAGGACCAAATTAGTTGTGTTTGAAAATTGCTTTCTAATCCTATTTACTCCCTTCATCCTGAATTATTTGTCCAATTTCGGATTTCCAACTTATTAAGGGAACCAAATCTAATCCATTGATTTGAAAATTTACATAATCTCATTAATTGATTTTGAAATTGTACAGTCAATTTGGGACATGTACAAGTCAAAAGAGGACAAATAAATCAAGACGGAAGGAGTAATTTACATGCACAATTTTTTTTCACAAAAAATCTAAACGCAGTTGATAGGCGCATGATATCATAGATATGAGCGCCTAAGTAGGGTGAATTAGCGCGTTAGAGGCGCGTTTTATCTCATGTTCCACTGAATGCCGTGTTTTGTCTTGTTTTTGGGTTTTTGTTAAGTTTTGCAGAAATAAGATGGATTTTACACCAAGATTGGATTGTGAGGTCTTGAAACCGGTAGTTGGAGGAGTTGAATGAAAATATTAAATGGTGTTCGATGCTTCGGCCACTGAAATTTAATTGGTGCAAAGCTAGTTCAGAATTGAGAGTACGGAATTTGACAAGGCAATTAAGCAGATATGGATTAAGAGGAGTCTAAATATAATTGCCAACACAAGCATATGTTGTCAACGCATGACTTCATGGATGGATTTACAACTTATTTAATTGGGTCATGACTGAATTAGGCTTTGGCAGAAATGATACAAGAAAAGGAATTTGGCACCTTCCATGCTAGGTGGGCCCATGAGGTTTACACGGCTGGGCACCAAAATATCCAAAAGATGGCAAGGGTTTTTGCTGGACGACATCACTTTTTTACAGGAAAAGAAACGCAGAACGGGGCGACGCTCATTCCCACGGACGAAACTGGAAGGACGATCACTGTTCGAGCAGAGAAGACGAAGAAGAGGGCTGCGCTTTTCTTCCGAATATTGTTTACTTTTCTTCCAAGTTTTTCCTCCAAGTTTTTGAAGTTTTGTTCAGATCTTCGCACTCCGATAACTCGTATTGATTTCTGTTTTTCATTAAAGTTGTTCGTGGATCGTATCTTAGCATTAATCTTTTGTTTAATTTTCATTCAAAGCATGATTAATTCTAGGGTTTTATTCCTATTATTTTTAATAATGAGTGAGTAGTTTTATAGAGTGCGGCCGCGGGGCGAAGGCGCCCCGCCCCGCGGCTAGACTAATCGATGTTTATTTCGGGTTCAATAAAATAGAATTTTTAAGCAATTTTGGGATATGAAAACTTTTCTAACGGATAAATTCCGGGCATCACTGGAGTCCTTGTAAGCGGGCCGAAGGATTCCGGAGCCTTCCTCTTGACTGTACACGGAAACTGGTGACAGGTGGTGTACATTCGTTAGGGAAGCTTTTCCTATTCTAAAATCAATTATTTAAAGGAATTGTGACCTAAGTGGACATTGGTTAGGGCTAGTCGCGGACGCTGGAGTTCCCACGGCTGTACTCTCCTTTTTAAATCCATATTTAATTAATTCAGTTTGGTAATTTAGTTAGTAAATCAATCTCATTGAACAAGGGGTGGCTATCTAAAAGCCAGGTTAAACTAGAATTCAACACTTCTGAGTCAAACACCGTCCGTCCGTCTCTGTGGTTCGACTCCGGTATTTTCGGATATTGTGCTACACCGGTCGAGGGTCCTATGCTTGGGACGCGTCTTTATGTTAATTCGCCAGATCGGTCAAGCAGCAGTCTTACATTCGAGAACACAATAACTGGAAGTGATATCACATACTAACCCCAAGGGGTTTGGCCAAGTGATTGTGAGAAAACAATATTAAGTCCGCCTTCATAAGGTCACTGATTCCATTCCCACAGAGGCCAAACATTCTAAACTTTAGGGCCACTGGGGGTTATACCCGGTCGTTACATTCAGGGCTCCGAAACTAATTGAAGTGCGCACAAACTGACCCGAACGTACATCTAGCTATTTAAATAAATAAATAAAAGTAATACCGCATACTGTACATGCTTGCGGGTTGTTTGCCTAAATTCACAAGACTGAGCACAAAATGACCCGGACATAGAGTTATTTAAATAAATAAATAAATTAATTAATATAGCATGCTGTACATGCTTGTCATGCCATTACACGCATGCCCAAGGTGGTTTGCCTAAATTCACAAGGGGAATTGATCTGTGTACTGAAACTTTATTTCACAAATCTGTAAACTAGTGTGTCCGAAAATATTGTTGACCACTTGCATGAGGTGGTTCAAGATATATCTGTACATGTCCCGAAGTGTGCGGGGATTTAATACTCGTAGTGAATTTGGATATGTAGGTTATCACCTTTGAATTGACTAATCCGATCGATCGATCTATAATTCTACATGAGTCATTTTCAAATAGCGAAAGACAGAAGACGCAGGCTTCAAAGCCCTCGATCTCTCAGGTCATTGTAATTTTAAAAGGGCGTACGTCCATTTTCGTTTTGGTCCAACATTCCCAGGGGAGAATAGCCAGCAGGTCACGTGATGCATGCACCTCTCAATCCTTGTTTGGCAGCTGGAAGGTGCGGAGAAATGGTTTCAGTGTCTAGAATCATTGCATAGGATCGGATCGGATCGGATCGAGAAAGAATAATATATTACTAGTACTGTATCAAGTTTGACTGTGATAATAACAGGCTCTAATCTAAGAAAATTGTGTACATCTCTCTCTCTCTCTCTCTCTCTCTCTCTTATATACATTATTATATACATTATATATATAATAGCTCGAAACAAACGACTTTCTCGATCAGAAATTATATACTGTGTGATATTGACCATGCATATATGGTATGGTACAAATTTCATGATAATAAAATTAATTTGTTGGCAATCATGATATATACTATATGTTATTAATTGTACGTAACAATTGATTTTGTAGGTACGTATATGCGAATGGGCCGGAAGTGGATGCCTGAGAGGTATTTTGCATATAAATATACTTACAACAAAGAGTGGGCCTCATTTTCCAATAAAATGCTAGCTGCCAAATACTCCTATTTACTACAGTACTAATTAGTACTAACAGACCTAGCTAGCTAACTGCATGTGCCATTCTTCTTTTGCTGGCATGGTCATGGCGCGCGATGTATAAATTGATAGTAGTACATTTAAATGGTCAAATGGGAAGTACGAGCTTGTGTCCTGACATATTACTATAAGATTGGACAGAAATGTTTCAAAACTTTCTCCATATTATGTGTGTGTGTGTGTGTGGTTTTCCTTGACCAAGCAAGCTGCTGAATTGTTGCCAACTGCTCCCTCCGTCTCACTTTAATTGATTAGTCTCTTTCTTATTATAAAAACAAGTGTAAGTTTCGGATGAAAAAGAAAGTATTTTCGTTCATAGTTCTTTGAATTTTTTCACATCAAATTAAAGAACTAATTGACATCTTGAATTTGGTGCATGCGAAGAAATTTGAAAAATCATGTACACAAATATTGTATTTTTAAATTTAAAAATTACAAGTCTTTTCATAAGGGATTATCATTTTGGGACGGAGGGAGTAAGTTACTATTTGGAGAAAAAAAAATTAAGTTTGGCAGAAGTGTTTTCAATTTTTGAAAGATAAAACTACAAGAGCTAGAATATTGGACTTCGGTTAAGTGCTTCTGTTAAATATAAAAGAACAAATATTCTATTGAATTATGCGTAAAATATAGGTCTAACATGCCTTTATATGGACTACGTACGAGACTTGTAAATAAATAAGGCAAAATAGGCATAACAATTAGAAAGGATACATAAACTAAATATATAGGGACATAAGTAATCAGGGCGTTTTAATAAGAGTGCCCTTATTTTTGTTATTTGCAAACGTCGTTGGATCGTGATTTCAATGGTCCAGATTTTAATAAAAATTTCTTGAAAAAAGTAAATTGTGACCGGTTATAAACCTTTCGCAGATCTAGACCATTGAAATCACGATCCAACGGCTAACAATAGAAGTACGCAAATAACAAAAATAAAAGCGCCCTCATGAAAAGCGCCCTGCATAAGTAATTTGCTAAACTAAACGAGAAACACGATAATAAAACTTAAAAAACTTGATAACATAATATTCCTAATACTGTATTATCCTAACAGTTTCACTTAATTTACATTGCTTTACATTTAAATCTACAGGCATTAGTCTTTTCGAAATAGAGCTAATGCTTTCATTAAAAATCCTGTTTTTGTGTTTCTCAAACATTAAGGCCCGCAATCAGTAGTGAACATAGCCTAGCTGTGGACATGTAGCAACCGATTATATGCTACAGTCACTGCACCCCCGTGCGTTGGCTGGCAACCGCGTGAATGATTTGAGCTGTTCAATAATTAAAAAAAAAAAAAACAGAGTACTTATGGCTTTGTACAAATCAGTTCAATCTGATATGTGTAGGTGCTTGATTCAAATTACCAAAAATCAGATGATTCAAGCTGTTCAAAAATGAAAGATTGAATCGAACACCTACACTTATCGAATTAAGCTAATTTTTCACGAGATCCACTCGGGGTTTTTTGTAAATAATTATTGAACGGTTCAGATCATTCGTGCGGGACTCAAAGTAGACCCCACATCCGTGCGGTGACAGTAGACTTGTTGGATTAGATGTGTGGTTTCCTCTTTTCACTGGAAAACATTTTAGTTATTGGGCAACTGATAGAATTACCCTCAAGTTATCCCTATTGAGCCTCTGATACAATTACAGTCGGCATCAATACTGAATTCCAATGCCGTATACGTAAGACCCAAACTCTCAATCAAACCAAAAATCAAGGCATCAAATTAACCGGATTTGTTTCCCAATCGGAATTGAGTTTAAAAAATAAAATTGCTCGCTCCGTTCATTATTTACTCCATTTTCTTATCCAGTATTATTATTTTGAGATATTCTATAAAAGTCAAAAGAAAAACAAAAATGTTAGGAAACTTGACTCTCGGTACATGAAAATGCTTATGAAAGGAAATAAACGGTTCAGATTTATTACCCAAAAAAAGAAAAGGGTCCAGATTTGCAGTGATGTAAATCTGGATTCTGAATTGTTAATTTCCTTTCTTGGACAATTTCATGTACCGAAAGTCATGTATTGTACCACTCCTCAAATAAAAATAGATAAGTACAACCGGTCTTGGAACTTGTATCTAATAACCACCAACGCCGCCTAAGATGATCTAAATTAAATTGCATAGTTGTTTTAAGAAATGTTAGACTTTATCTCACATTGCTTATTCAAACCATCAAAATCTAGTTAATATATTCTCAAGGCTACTTTACGTACCTATTACCAATTGATTTTAGGTTGAAATCCTCCAAAAAATCTTACAAGAAATGTCTCTCTCACAACTACTTTTTGTGATAGATAGGATGGCTGAGATTCAATGTCTCTTCCAATTCAAGTGTTGGGGGCTTAATTTTTTGACCTAGTTAAGAAGGCTTAGGCTTAAATAAGTTTTTGATACTGTTGGATCCATGCTAACCAACTCACCCAAAAGCAGTTACTGGTAAAGGAAGGCGCAACTTAATCTTTTGAAAGGCAGCGCAAAATCCTACACTTAGTGGTTGACAAATATGAGGCGCTTTGCAATGCTGTCCATATAGCACCGACGGGTGAAGATGGTTAGTCCTCCCTACTAGGCCTGTCAACAGACCCGACCGACTGCAAAACAAACATAACGGACATGTACGATCAACTTTAACGGTCGAATTCAAGCCCAATTTCTGAAATTTTTACTATGGTTGGTGTCACGGGGCTGTTTTTCGCCTAGAAATTAGCCCATGATGGCACCAAGTACACCAGCAACTTGGTCTCAACCAACAAAGTAAAACACACACACACACACGAGAGTTTGAGTGAAATCTAGCACGCACACAATTTACAGGAACCCGTCCTAACCTTTTATTGCACCGACAATACAAGGAAAACACCCAGAGTACTAGACAGAACACCCTTCTTCCTTAGACTCGAAAATGCCATGCCTATATAAGGCTACAATCAATAAAACGTGGCCACTAAGTACTTGAGATCATGGGGCAAGCCCATGATCTTGCAGTTGACACCCCCAACTGTCCTAGGGCTGGGCTGGCTTTGCCACAAACTGCCAGCACATAAGAAACTGCCGAAACTGCTTGCTGCCTTTGCTGAGACACCTGTCCACAACTTGTTGGAAATAACTGCCTGCTGGTAACCGCCTTTGCCTACTCTGCTTTGGACATCTGTCCACTGCCCCAGCAACATGTGCAGAATAGCAACCGTCGGTAACCGTTTTGCCTGATCCAACCCAAGGCTGCCTGCTCAATTTCGTGATCCAACCCCAATTCCCAATACTTAGCCGTTTTTCTCGATTGCCTTGTCCCACAAGCCTGCTTCCCATTTAGCATCCATGCCTCGATCTCATCGGGCCTTCACATGCATCACGACTGCCACTTGTCTAAGAGACCAGTGCCGACACCAACCGACACCATCGGGTCACCTTGTAAAGACATGCCTGCCTCATGCCTTCGTTTCCATCGGTTGGCTAGGGTGCAAGGTGCCACCGCTAGCCAAGTTTAGCAAGCCTTGGAAATCAAGGTGCTAACAGTTGGTCAGGTGTCGGATACTAAATAACATCTAACCCAACTGACGACTTATAAATATAAAACAAACGAAACCCTAAATTCCTTCCCCCATTCATGTAGAGACCCGAATAATTTTAATTTTTGAAACGATTGTTAAATGACTAATTGGAAAATTATGGTTGATTTGGTGGGTATTAGAATTGAGGATTTGAATGAAGGAATTGAGAGTTGAGGGAGTGTAGATGTAATAAAAAAATATAAGGGAATATAAGGTGTGTATATGTGGTGTATGAGATCATTTTTCCACCTCCCAACTCTTTCTCATCCGTTCTCTCTCCCTCTCTAGCCGAACCCCCCTCTCTCTCTTGCTCTCTCACAAAACTCCACTTCATCTCTTAAGATCTTAAAGAATCAACCTCCCTCCGACCTTTCAATCACGTCCTTGAGCTCGAAAATCCTCGGGTTAAGCTTGGATCGAAGTTTTGAAGTTCAAGGAAGCTAGGGCTTGATCTAATCTCGTAGATATTGGTTATTGTCGCGAGGTAGGGACTTCTTTACCTCTTTTATGTGTTTATATGTTGATTTGGTATAAGAATCGAGTTTTGATCGTCTCCCTTCGTTCGTTTCAAAAGCTGTCGAAATCTGTAGAAAATCGCCCAAAATCACATAGGGATCGATCCCTAAAATTGGGGGATCGATCCCCTTTTTCATTTCTGGACCAGCAAGCCCAGGGATTAATCCCTGGTGATGGGGGGATTGATCCCTCCCTTCTTTGGAAATTCTGCTCGTCTTCTGAGTTTCAGCCCAACTTCAAACAGCCATAACTTTCTCGTTCGATGTCCGATTCATGCAAACTTTATATTAATTCAAAAGTCTTGAAGTTAGCTTTTCATTGCCATTAAAATCACCTTAAGCCCATGAGTACACAGAAAGTTATGACCATTAGAGTGGGGGTGTGTTAGTCTGGCAACATCTGTTGGCTACACCTAAGATTCTCGTCCTATCGTTATGACTTCCTATGATTAGTGGATGTTATTCTTGACTCGTTGGCATTCTGTTAGTAAGGAATGAATAATAGTATATTTGGTTAAGGTGTCAATAAGATGCAACTTGTGATTGATTGATTGCTTATGAATGTTTGTGGCATATTTGTGATGTTGTTGGTATGTCGTAACGTATTTCATGTATGAAAGTGATTTTGGAAAAGATTTAACTTGTTTATTGAGTGAGGCAGTAGTTGTTTGGGTTGGAGGTTGATTTAGCATGTCTCGTAACGTAAGGGGTTGTAATACGAATACTTAGATGGTCTCGTAATGCAAGAGGTGGTAATACGGAGATCCTGGACGTTGGCGCACATCGTAACGCTAGGGCTGGTAATACGATGACGCTTGTGGTATTAAACTGTAACGCAAGGGGTGGTAATACAATCGGTGGAGTTTGGTGTTAGTGAGTCGTGTCCAAGTTATCGATTTGCTTGAGTATTGTGAACCATATGGCATAATGTGATTATAGCATATCTTAGAGCGATCGTCTTGAATGATTGGCATATTCTTGAGTTGATTGTATTTCATCGTTTGAGCTATATCCTCTCGCTTTCCTTCTCTTGCACTTATCATCATATATGCATATAAGATTGGTAAAGATTTTCCTATTGGGCTAGTGTAGCTCAACTTTATCTTTCTTTTCAGGTCTGAATACTGGACAATAGCATGTATGCATCGTGTGCTTGGATGTGAAGGACCTTTTTGGAAGCTAACATCATTAGTTACTTAATCATCTTTGTATTTGACTTCCTTTTGATAAAAATGGGTTTGTAACTATTTATTCTACAACTTTCTTTTGACTAAACCGTTGTAACTCAACAACTTGTTTGTATTGGTATTAAGTTTATTTGGGGCCGAAGTGCCAAAATTGTATAACTTTAATCTTGAGGACTTGTTTATAAAGTTAAACAGGTGGGAAACCTTTTGGGTAATTATTTATGTTATGCGAGGATCATTTATCGAAAAGGATTAATTATTTATGTTAAAAATCGAGGGCGTGACAATTCATTCATTCCCCAACTCCATGCTCACCTTAGTCCTCTCTTCCCCCATTTCCCTAGGTCCCCGACCCTCCTCCCTCCCCCCAAGAACCCTAATCGGTCACCATCCCTCATTTCTCTCTCACTCCTAATCGATCCCCTATTAACCCTAAATTTCTAATAAAGACTCAGCCAATTAAAAAAGATGTGGTTGTTTTTCTTTCATTGTTAGAGTTTCTTTTATTACTTGATGGTTGATATTGATAACACTCGTTTGTAGGTGATGGATTCAAACTTGTTTGATTTCTCGCATGATGAGGAAGTTGAGGATGATGTTCAAGATTGTAGAGACCCGTAATTTTATTTAATAAAATTAAATTATTTCGTAAAGAATAATTGATGATATTATATGGATATTTGTTTGAGGGGTTCGATGTGTAAGAGTTTGGAGATTTGGGTGATAGTGTAATATGCATTTGTGTGAGTATATATAGGGAGGAGTGTGAGAAACACACTCACACCCCTCATTCTCTCTTTCCCGTCTATCTCTCTCCCCTCTCGGCACACACACTCTCTCTATTCTCTCTCTCAAAATTTCACTCATTCAACCCAAAAACCCACCAAAACAACCTTAAATCCTTCCTCTCTATGCGTATTGGAGCTCGTACCTCGTTAGATTGAGCTTAATGAGGCATATTTTGCTCGGTGTAGATTTTGGAGGCTAGGGCTCAATCTCTCTTTCTTGGGTTTCGTTCTTCGACCTCGAAGTAGGGATTCTACTCCTCAATATATGTAAAAGAAATGTTTTCTTGCCTTGAAAGTGTGTTTATAGTTGTTGTTGTTGTCGTCGTTGAACCCATGAAATTCTGACAAATCACTGCTCAAAACGTCACCGTATTGATACAAGTTTTTTGCTGTATCGATACCATCTCAATACTGTAACTTCAGAACTTCTGATTTGATTAGTTGTATCGATACCAGGGCCTTATGGACAGTTTTGCTGCACTTGTTCCGTACTTCATCGTTTTGACCTCCGATCACTTCTAACTTATTCTAAACACCTCTAAATCACCCCATATCATGATTAATTGTATTCGTTGAGTTCATGGAATATCTTTGCATTTCTTGCCCTCGTTCGGTAGAATTTGACGTTGACTACCATATGAATCACGGTTGAATCGAAATGACACAATAGGAGGATACGTGACTCTTGAACACATTTTGACACAATAAGAACATTTTGGATCCATCGACGGGTGGGTGCCTGACAAAAGGTATCGGGATTCCTTAATTGGCCCAGTAGGAGCAAAGCTCATATTGGTTACATTCAGGACCTATCGATGGGTATGGTGCCTGGCAGGAGGTATCGGGATCCCTTAATTGGCCCGGCAGGAGTTTCGGCTCATGACACATATGGTGAAAGGACTTTGGACACATGAAAGATGGAAATGGTTATAGTTTGAGTTGCACTATGATCATTAAGTGATTGTTTGAGCTTATTGAACTAAGATTGTTGATTATCCTGAGGTCTTTGTTCATGTTCCTATCTTAAGATCATCCTAGCATTTCATTTGCATATAATGTTAGTGTAGAATTTTCTACTGTGCTAGTATAGCTCAAACCTAACATCATTTTCAGGTACTAACCTGGGACAGCAGCTAGCATGGTTGGAATGCTTGGATGTGGAATTATTTTTGAAAGCTAACGTTGGAGAGATACTTAGTCATCTTGTAAATCTCTTTTAAAAGATGTATTTGTAACTCTATTTGTAAATCTTTTGACTACGGAATAGTAATCCTTTACTCTTTCGATACTATGTACTTTTGTTAATTTGGGCTTCGGAGCCAAAAATGTAATCTTTTGGGAACTATTGGATGTTGAAGTGAGATTATAGAAATGGGAATGCTATATTATTTTGGGTATCGTACGGATTATTGTGATGTTTTATTTATGGAAATCATTTATAATTATATTGAAAATCGAGGGTGTGACAAAGAATTTGAAGATAATCCTAATCCTGTTGTTGACGCTATCGATATTGAAGCTGATACGGTCACTATAGTTAGAAACAATAAAAAGAAAAGAAAGTTTCCACCACTAGTGCCGAAACCTAATTGAGGCTGCGTTTTTATGAATTTAACTTAAATTTGGAAATTTTTTTCTTGTTTGAATTTTTTTTTTTTGCGTCAAAACTTTGGTGAGTTATTGATTTGTTTCGATGAGAGGAATAGAATTTTTTTTTTTACTTTTATACAAGTACTTTGAGAAACTTTTATACAAGTATTTTGAGAAATAACCACTTTTAAGCAAAAATATTTTTTTTGGCTAAAAAGTGGTTATTTCTTAAAGTGTTTGGGTAAAAGTAAATTTTTTAAACCTTTTTGATTCCTCTCGTTGAAACGAATCAATAACCCATAAAAGTTTAACTTAAAGCTAACAAATGCAAAAAAAAATTCGAATAAAGACAAAATTTTCAGATTTAAGTTAAGTTCATAAGAATGCAGCCTAAGAAGAGAATGAGAGTAAATAGTCTGATTATGTGCAATTGTAAAAAAATAAGTAGCTAAAATAGAAAAGTGATTTTGAAAAATTAATTTGATCCAAAATTAGTTTTTTTTTTTGATCCGATGATCCAAAATTAGTTGAGGCTGAAAAGGATATTCTAACTCTTCGTTGACATGACAGCCTTGTCCTAGCTGTATTTTTTCTTCCAGATAATAAACAAACGTCATTTATATGCACGAATGTATCGCATAGGAACCAAACTCACGCAATCGCGCCGATAGTAAAAAATAATATCTCTCTTTGTTTCAAAAGATGATAATTTTTAAAATTTATGTTATTTTTTATCGTTTATATCTTTCAATTTATATAGTTTTTCATGAATTTGAAAATTGTGTGTATAATAAAACTAAACAAAAATTAATCAAATAAGATTCATATTACATATTTTTAAAATTTATTTTAAAAGGTATAAGAAATTAGAATTGACACAATTTGAGACGGAGGGGATAAAAAAACCAATACCCGAAGCTGTATCCCCTACGCGATAACAAAGTCAGGCCCACAACTTCTCTCTCTCTCTTTCTTGCCATCGTCTGCGGCAAAATTTATCAAATCTCAATCCCCATTGGAGTTCCCTTGGTCACCATCGTCTTACATGGATCGGGTCAGAGCTTCTGCGAATTCATTCTTCGTCTCAGTTCGAACCTCTCACTCTCCTTCTCTCTCCTCTTCTCTCTCTCCTCACAACCTGGATTCTCCACTCCTTCTTCCATGTTGTTCGTGACAAAGGCCTCAAATTAACTCTTCTAGGGTTCTTCATCAACTCCATCAAGTAACCCCCCCTCTCCTTCATACATGTTTGTATGTCCATATCTTCGATTTGTTTTTCTTTTCCCCCCAAAAAATTAAAAACTAAATTTTTTGTTATTTTTGTGTACGTTGATTTTGTCCCCACAGGTTGGTACCAGGTGTGAAGAGTTACATTGCTGCTGATAAGCAAAAGGTCGGTAATTTTGCCTTATTTGATTTCACCAGTAATTTAGTCTTGGATTTGTTTAGTTACTTTGGTATTTAAGTGTATCTGGCAATAAAAAGAGTGAGATAAAAATAAAAGAAAGCATTGAATGTGTCAGTATTAAGCATTAAATGCCATTTCTTGATGGGTGGCGCATTTTAGTGCAAAAAGTTTTGTTTGTCACCCATTGGTCAGTAGACTCAGTATCCAGCTGATTCTTGTGGGGCGGGCCGGCCCTATACTTTTGGAAGCTCTAGGCCATCTCGCAGAACGGAACCTGTCTATTTTCACTGTCAAATTCACAACTAAGAGAATAATGTATACCTATATATTTAACGTATGTTTTTATTGTTAGTTTTAGCTAATTTCAGCTTATAAACAGACTTAAATGAAAAAACATAAGATAAAATATCAAAAAAGAGAGAGAAAGGAATAGCAAGTATTTGTGTTTAGTTACATGAAAAATATTGTATAAATATTTGTTTGTTAACATTATGGCATGTTGGATCGTGAGTCTTTGTGGTATCAATGCCAATTTTATCCTTCAAGGGTTTGGGTTTGATTCTTGATTGCCTACTTTATAGACAATTTTTTGTTTTAAGCGTTCAACCATTAAAAAACAAAAGCGTAGGACCAACTGCAAGGACTCGAGCTTGAGCCTCGAGCGAGGATAGCTTCTGTCCTACCACTGGTATGTATGAGCAGATCTAATAAACCTTGGGTTGTTAAATATATATTACTTAAATCACAAAAAATAAATAAATTGGGGGCCCTATTTTGAGCCTTAAAATTGGAGGCCCTAGGTGGCGGCCTCTTGGGCCTTGCCCTAGGGCAGGGCCTGTCAGATCAGGCTTAGCAATCTGATCTCAATTAAGACCCATCAACTTTAATGGGTTTTTTTGCTTCTTTTTTGTGTGTGGGTGAATTGAATGGTGACGAACATGTTCAATGGTTGATGTGAACAATGGCTGGTAGCCGTAGGATGCTGTCTAGTGTCCAGTATATGTCTGGCCCAAAAGATTCTCTTCAATGGGTTGGTCCACAGTAACACAAATCTTTGTTTTTGTTTCTCCCTTTTTGGGTTCTTATAGTTTCTGCTCTCCCTGCTAAATAAATGGTTGTCATTGTTTTGGATTTATTTATTTACTATTTAAAGGTGAAGAGAGGAGTTTGGGCTTTAGGGCTTAGAAGCAACTCCAGTGGCAAGCTTGCCAAAGCCGTTTTTGTAGGCATTGCCATACCAAAATCACCTTTCGTGTGGCAAGACAAAAGCTTTACCAAGTTATAGGGCGAAATGATACTACATCCTGATCACAAGTGAACTTTTGGATACTGATGCGATGGTTGAAGATTGATGAGGGTATGGTTTGCCAAAATGGCATTGCATCCGTGAAGCAACATTGCAATCCGTTTGATAATTGACACTGTAGAAAGTGAAAAATGGCTTTGCTAAAATAGCTTTAACAGTGGAAATGCTCTAAGCTTAGTTATTTTATGGCGCTTTACGTAATTAATTCAACTGTTTGTTTGTTAAAAAATCGCGGCACCATAAATATCATATGAAGTTGAGGAGATGAAAAAAATGTGAAGATTTTGAAGCTGTGCCCTCCAATGTAGGTCCTCTGGGACAAAGTCTAGGATAGTTGTTAGTTGAATGGACAGAGGAATTCGTTTGAAAAATAGACAAATAGGAAGTATGTGTACGTAATTGATACCAACTAAAGCTTACAATACATCCTTTGTCTCATTCGTCACGTGTACTTGTGCACCAATTTTTAATTCAGTTGACTTCATAGTTTTTCGTTCCACGTATGATCGTGAAGAAACAAGAGATGAGGTAGCGGAGGAATAGGTAGAAAACAAATGATTCATTAAGAGTGAGTCTCCCGCGGAAGGGCATAAGAGCTCATATGCCTTGGTGGATATCCGCAATAATTTATGCTTGTTGGCTAACTGCTTCCTACCAGTGGAAACATAGTTTTTGCTGAGCGGGAAAAAAAATTATCAGCATGCTTTTTTGGTAAAAATGATTTTCTACTTTTGAGTTCACCTATTTCATTATATTGATGGATGCATTGGTACCTTGATTATGAAGGTAGTAAATCAGTTGCAATCTAGTAGCATATCTAAAAGGGATGGTTGGAGGTCAGAGTTGCCAATAGCTGGCTTAGGAGTAGGAGTCTTAGACAACATGAAAGATGAAAAAAGGAAAGACGTGTCTTGGCAAGGAAAATGTTCTGATACAGTGTATGTTTGTTCTTATTGGACTATAAAGTACATATGTGTCCTTTTTTATACAGGAAGGTATTCAACACTCGTTTGTTATTTTCTGATGCTTGTTAGTTAACGACATTACTTTGTGCAGATACATTGCAGGAAGTGAGGCTGAAGGACATTTTTCTTTAATAAATGAGGCATGTTCAATGTGAGTAAGATCCCACATTGTTGATCTACATTATGTGTAGAAATTTTTATTTTGTGTTCATAATTTCATATAAGCTAGTGAAGAAATTATAAGAACATGGGACTAAATTAATAACTTCATAGTTACAGTGTTTAAAGATTTTTTCACGCAAATGATGCACAAGATTGTGTAGGAGTAAAAAGACATTTGTATGGCCTTGGAAAGCGAAAATCATTTGTTGTAGTGGCCTCTTATCCTTTTAATTATGTTTTGAGATCTCTCCTTATGAATGTTTTGAAGATTTTTGTACAGCTACTGTCATTTGAGTGGGTTCTCTCCTTTGATGTTTGACTTCCAATTCGGAATGGATTTGATGTTTGTGATAACATGTGACATGACATTATATTTTGGTGTGGCAGATATTGCAATGTTTTGTTTGTTTCCTTGTGTTTCAAATATTAATGAACCTGCTACAAGATTTCCCTCATCCAGTTGAGAATTTGGAAACACTTGCCATTCATAGTAGATGGTAACCCATGTTCCTAGCTTCACGTTACACTTTGCTAAAAAAATGAGATTATGGTTTCATGTGTAGTTTGCATTACTTAAGCTATCTTCATTGTCATACTGCTTGACCGATTTCCTAACTCTAAACTATCGGTGTCCCAAGCGTAGGACTCTCGACCGGTGTAGCATAATAAATCCGGTAAGACCGGAGTCGAATCCACAGACACGGTGATGTGTGCTGACTAAAAACTCGGGTTGTTACTATTTAAACTGACTCTTAGGTAGCCACCCCTTGTTGGTTTGATTGAGAGGTTAACTAGAATAAAGAAATAATTGTTCTTTTCAAATAATTAAAAAGAGGTACGGCCATAGGGATTCTAACACTCGTAACCAGACCCAGATAAATTCACTCCAATTTAAGTTCTTAAAAACGGTTGACTTTAGAGTACAGAATACCCGACGAATGCGAACCCTAGACCGCTGTTCCCATGTACGACAAAGGGTGAGTTTTGGACCCCCGACCCTCGCATACATGAGTTTCAACGAGTTCTGACAACACCGTTAAATTCCATACGACCAGAGATGAGTTTTGGACCCCCGATCTCCGTTCGCATGCATTTTAATGGCACTAGGGCTGTCCGTCGGACAAATATTCCAACCTAAAATTGCCTATTCAATTTATTATTATGAAAAGTGGAGCGAATCATACCCAAGCCTGGCCACGAAGTGCTAATCACCCCGCGACCCTACCTGTACGACTATTCACTAATCATTGCGCAAGAAACACGAGAAACCCTAACTTGAAACATGCTTCTATTACTTGAGATGAAAAATAAACAAGAGATCAATACTAAACAAACAAAAACAAATAACTTTAATAAAGGACATAAATCAATACGAGTTACCGGAGTGCGAAGATCTGAACAAAACTTCAAATAACTTGAAAGAACAAAACTTGGAAGAAACTAAACAATAATCGGAACAGAGAAGTCTCGGCAGCCCTCGTTCTATCCTCTTCTGTTTCGTCCGTGGGAATAAATCTCCCTTTTCTAAAAGCTGCCGAAGACCCCCCCTCCGTTCCGCCTTTATTTTCTGTTTTGTACGTGGGGAATACAGTCGGTCAACAAAACCCTTTTTTTTTCGTTTTTATATCTTTTTTTTGCCTCAAGCCTCAGCCGACTCCTCCTTATTAACTATTGGGCCCACCATTTAACCATCAGGCCCACCATTAAATAGAATAAATCCAAGCCTTCTTTATTTATTTTCGGAACATCCGTTCCTTGTCCAGTCAGTGCCCAATTGTTAGCAGACTTCATATTGCTCTTCAGATTAAACTCGAATGGCCCAATCCTCATGCACCATTTAGTATTCCAACTTTGCATTTTTTGTATCAAATCCTTCAAATACCTCCGCTTTGACACCCCGACAATGTACGAACCGGCCTCGAGGCCACGCTTTCCAATCTTGGCGCTAAAACCGCCTTATAACCTGAGAAAATAATAAAAACACAAAACCAAGACAAAGCACGACATCAAGTGGAAAATGGAATAAATTGCGCCTCTAACGCGCTAATTCGCCCTACTTAGGCGGTCATATCTATGATATCACGCGCCTATCACATACTCCTATTTGGATCTTAATCCGATTTGCTTTTCAGGTTTGCACATACCAATCCACTACACATGGATGTGTTCCAGAGTGTTGTACGATTTGAATCTGAAGTGGTTTCAATGACAGCTGCACTACTTAGAGATAAAGAAAAAGCTTCTGGGGGACAGGTATGTGGAAACATGACTTCTAGTGGAACCGAAAGCATATTATTAGCTGTGAAATCATCACGTGACTTTATGAAAGCTAAGAAGGGAATAACAAGACCAGAAATGTATGTTTAGTTTGTGTTTTGTGCCATTTTTTGCCACTGATTTTTTTATTTACTACTGTTTAAATATAGAGTAATTTTCTTTTTGGAGCGTAGGATAATACCTGAATCTGCACACTCGGCCTATGACAAAGCTGCACAATATTTCAACATCAAGTTGTGGCGTATCCCTGTTAACAAAGATTTTATAGCAGATGTGGGAGCTATCAGACGATGTATAAACAGAAACACCATCTTGGTATACATTCTAGACCAGTCTTATTGGTTTCATTACTTTTCCTTTCGTTTGCGCCTTGATTCTTTGATAGCAACTTAAATGCAAAGAAACATTCAAGTTTTACCCACTCTCTAGTGTTTTGGTGATTCCATTTCCAATTTTGGTTCTATGTTGAAAAGTTCAATGAACTTGAAGTTGTTGAATCTTCAGATTGTTGGATCTACTCCTGGGTTTCCACACGGCATCATTGACTCTATTGAGGTATGTGACTTTATTTTCCGTTTGACGATCTGTATCTCTTATTGGCGTTTTACTTTCATGTTGCCAATTCCTTTTGCAGGAGCTTGGTGAATTAGCTTTCAGCTCTGAAATCTGCTTTCATGTTGACCTGTGTCTTGGAGGATTTGTATTGCCTTTTGCTCGTAAACTTGGGTATGTTAATGTCTCGCTTAATTTATTCATTGAATGAAAAGGTGTTTTTTTCCTATGATACCATATTGCAGCCACTTCCCATTTTGGTGCTGCCTTTTTTGGGAAATCATGTTTTCTCCATCATTGTCAGTTCTGCTGGTAGACCCCTCAGCAAATCCACGATCCAACGACAACCTTAGTGAATTGTGCTCTCGCTTTGTATTCCTGCAATCTTGCTTCAACATCTTCGAAACTTAAGCACAAAACTATATGGCATGGTTATACAGATTCATGTTTCAATTCTGTTATATTTGGAGAAGACATTTTATCTCAGTTCCATTTCTGGGACTCACTAAATGCATAACTTAACCTGTAGTTGGCTCATTAAACAATATATTGCACACAAGTTTAAGTTGGTATGCTATTTTACCCTTAGCTGGGTTTCTTAAAACATTTTATCTCCTCTTTTAAGGTACCCTATTCCGCCTTTTGATTTTTCTGTCAAAGGGGTTACCTCAATATTAGCGGATGTGCACAAGTATGGGTTACCTCCCAAAGGAACTAGTATAGTCTTATACAGGAATCACGAAATTCGAAAGGTAAATAATTAGTTCATTTCACTTCCCCCTCATCCCCTTCAGTTTTTTAAATGTTGATTTTACTTTTGTGATTTGGTGAAGGGAGGCAGTGTGTTGTGGCTCAATTTAAACATGTCTCTCGCTAGATGTGACGAATCTGCCTGATTTTTTCTTTGTTTGAGCTTGTTCCATGTTGGTTAATTTATAACCTCCAAAACTAGTGAATGAGCTTGGGTGGCCTCTCCACGCATTGCCATTTGGTTTTGAGTTAAATGCTTTTAATATGGTATCAGAGCTAGGCTTTCAGAGGCATTTGGACAAGACTCTCTTTATTGATTGCCCCATTGTTTGTTCCATACTGCACCTAGCTTGTTTTGTTATGATTCCAATTATCCTTTGTCTACCTCTCCATGTGTGGGTCAGGGGTCACACGTGCGGGGTATTGTTTGAGTTGGATGCTTTAACTTTCTTCATAACTGGTCCCGTATGTGAAACCGAAATAAATACAAGTTTTGTAATACCTTGTGGTCTATTCTGTTGCTTGGCCAAACAAATCTTGTACTTTAGGGAATATAATTAATTGGAATTCGTTGGGGAAACATTTCTCATAGTTTGATAGCCCGATCAATCGTCATGGTATTTTTGGCTTATAGTCCCATACTCAGTATTTGTCTAATGAGGATACATTCTGAATCCACGCTCTATTCCAATTTCACCTTTCAATTACAGTGTCTTCTCAGATCAAAAAAAAAAAAAAGCAAAAAAAAAAAAACTAGTGTCTTTAATGCATCAATATTTCTCTAGTAAGCGGATAATAAATTCTGAACAGGCGACTGCTGTACTTGTAAGGACTCATGAAGTCAATATTGGACATTTTGTGATGTTGATAATGTTGCATAAGCTTAACTGTTCCTGGGATTTTTTGCACTTTTTTCTTACATTTTATTTCCTGACATATTCTTGCGAGGTACTAATCAATTCTATCCTGTTTAACTTAATGGCTGCTGGGAAACAGAACCAATTTGTTGCTGGTAAGTTGCTCCTTTTAGAAAAAGTGATAGACAAATTAATCAGACTTGTGATTCCTGTTTGTTCACATACCATAATAGTGATATGTGTCCTCCACTTACTTAAAGAACAGATATCTCTTATACAGTGTGGAGAGTTCCTAACTAGTGTATGTGCATTAATGTGATTTAAGGAAATTAACAGCTTAATGCTCAGAAAGCAAGTTGCATTTTAATTCTCGATTCACTATTGTTTTCGATGAAACAAGGAGGTTAAATTTGTTTCTTAAATTTAAATGTATCTGATGGCTGATGGGTAATAATCTCCGCGCTTATCCATGTTCAGTTACTGAGTGGTCTGGTGGGCTATATGTGTCACCAACGATCGCTGGGAGTAGGCCGGGGGGGTTAATTGCTGGGGCATGAGCAGCAATGATGTCTTTAGGATTTGAAGGTAACAAACGTTGCTAAAGTTACTCATCTGATTCATGTGCAAAGATATTTGGTTTTCATAATTGGTAACCAACATCTGCTGGCAAGCACTGCTGAATTCGTGTGTTGGCAAATTTTCATTGCATAATATAGGCTACTCGGAGAATACAAGAGAGATCATGGAAGTATCAAAGAGAATACAAAAAGGGTATGATTTTCAGTAAAACTTTTAATGGTGGTTTTGATAATAAACTATTGGAGATCACTTTTGTTTGTCTCACAGAATAAAGGATATTTCGGAGTTATTCATTGTTGAAAGGCCTGACATGACAATTGTGGCATTTGGATCTAACGTCATTGACATATTTGAAGTCAATGACATTCTGTCATCTAAAGGCTGGCATTTGAACGCATTGCAAAGACCCAACAGGTAGGCTTTTCTCTGCTAGGGAATATGAGATTGAGATAAAGCTAATTATCAAATCAACTGTAATCATCAGTAACCGTGGTTGACTCACTGAACTGAGGCATCCGGCTATCAGGCATATAAAGGCGGCAATTGGAATGTTTTACACTGCTAAGTTTGGAATAGAGAAAGAGTGGTGCATAGCAAAAAAAAAAAAAATAGAGAGTGGAATTAAGTATTAGAACAATAACACAAAGCGGTTTACGTGGTTCTGCAGATTTTGTCTGCATCCACTAGTACAAAACCCCAAAGGGCTACATCTTTCTCATTCACTCATGGTTTGTGTACATGTGGAACACCTATCTTTAGTACGCCGATAACAGACATATCTTGTAATTGTACGGATTGATCTGAATTGAGGATCCAAATACAAGCTATAAACCTCATGGTTAACTTGTGTGTCACATACTCACATTTCTATATTCAAGAAATGACTGTATGCAATAATCACCCAAACCTAGGGGGCCTTCCATCGTTAGCATATACGCTTTGTAGTTGCTTTCAGGGTCAAAGTAATTATTGTTGTGTTCTTTGAAAATAATAAGTTTGATTTTGTTCTGAATGGTCTTTTCACTGCCTTTCAGCATTCATATTTGCGTTACCCTTCAACATGTACCGGTAGTTGAGGACTTCAAGGATCTGAGGGATGCTGTGCAAACTGTAAGTTGCTTTTTTTTTTGCTATAAAACGATAAATCATCTTAGTTTTCCATATCTGCGACTACTTTGCTCAACAGGCTGGGCCTACTGGTTATTAGTAGACATGATTTTTTTATAACCAAATTTGCAAATGGTAATTCAGTATTCTGATTTCAGGTAAAACAAAACCCAGGTCCGATAAGTGGAGGGCTTGCTCCCATATATGGTGCTGCTGGGAAGATGCCTGATAGAGTTATGGTTCAGGAATTGTTAGTTGATTTCATGGACGCTTCATGCTAGTTGCATTTATTTAGATTTATCAGTTTGATTTGATTTGATTTGTTTCGGTTAAATCAGAGAAAAAAAAAGGAGCAGCCACAGTTTGTATTTACCATGTTTGACATTATATTATCACCTTAGATTCTTGAAATAGACGTTCTTATTAAAATCAAAGTGGCCTCTTTTCTTCTACATGTCTATCCTTTTATCCTTTTCCAAAGGATTGGACTACATTGTGTGCGGACGGGAGGGAGGACAAAATTTCTGAAGGTTATGTTGGATCTTGAATTTGTGCAGTGAATAAGGCTCGTTTCATTTTTTCAAATAAGTATTTAAAAAATAAGAATATATTTTTAATCTTAAAAATAATGATTTTACAAAAATAATTTTTCAAAATTTTTTTTCCAGTGTTTGATAGATCTCGATGATCAAACTTGATGAGATCTATCAAACAAAATCTACATTGTATATACATATTTTATATCAGTAAGTATTATTTTTAAGTATGAAAATTGCAAATAAATACTTATTTTTTAAGGGGGTAAACCGGAACACTACCTAATAGCCATAGGAGAGTAAAAGGGTTTGGAATAGGCAAGATGTCAGGGCACATCAATTTGTCACACCTCAATCACACATTTCCCACGTACATGTGGGTCATGCATGTGAGAGACGTGTGGTTGGAGTGTGACACATTGATGTGTCTCTAGCATTTAAAAATTAGTTACTTACCAAATATCATCTACTCCCTTCGTTCATTTTTAAGTGTTCAGTTTCGTGACTTCAAATTATTGAGAGACATTATTCCAGTTCCTTCAGCGGACAGATGAACTAAGACTAATCAAAGTTTACATATTTCACATTAACTTTTACCTTCATTTTATTTACTTTACCCTCTATGGAGACATCATTACACTTTTACTCACTAATTTTTCAAAATGAAATATGCTTTCAAGAGCAAAATAGAAAATACACGAATTTTTATCTATTAACCTTACAAAATGAACATTTATTAAGTGACAATCTAAAATAGAATAGTGGACTCTAAAAAAATGAACAGAGGGAGTATATAATAAGGAAGAGAAGTTTTGAAATGATAAATCTAAAGGCCCATAATTGTTTTGCCTGAATTAACGGATAGGATTGATTGAGAAACTTTAATCACAGGTCCACATTCAAATCAATGCAAACCAAAGGCTAGGATCATTTTTACAACTTAAACTTTTGCTGCCCATATCCTCCTAACAGTCAGGCCCACGTTCTGAACGTCCACAAATTACTCATTTGAAATTTCAATTGCTCATTCAGCAAAATCAGTCCCTTCTTGTTCTCATTGTTGGTCGTGTTGTCTCTTAAATACTTGTGTTGGCAGACAAATGAAGGAACCTTGGGGTCATCGCCGGCTTCAAAGATGTCGTCGCCTCGTCGAGAGAGAGAGAGAGAGAGAGAGAGAGAGAGAGAGAGAGAGAGAGAGAGAGAGCGCATCGTTGGGTGGAGAGAGAGCCCAATTTATTGTCTTGCGTGTATACTATGTATTTCTGAGGGTTTTTATGTCAATTCACACATTCAATTTACAAAGTTAGTAGTTATGCGATTCATAGTAGTTTTTATTTTTATTTTTATTTTTTTCAATCAATAGAAGAGTTATTTACATCATATATGAAGTACAAAATACAAACCCGAGACACTATATTAATTGTGAAAATTCATGAGACAATCAAGCCTAATAACTCAACTAATACAAGAAATAAGCCCATTAAAGAGTAGGAACAAAGAAAGAAAAGGAAAAGCCCCTCTAATTGATGTAGTGTGTAGGTTATGTTACGTGTAATTTGATGTACATGGAATCTACTTTTAGGGGTAAAATAGAAAATGCATCAACTGTTACCAACTAACTTTACAAATGAACACTTATTGTCTATAACTCTTGAAATAAAATACTAAACTCTAAAAAAGGGACAGAGGGAGTATTAAAATGTCTATAACTCTTGTTGCACAAATTCAATTTTTATAAAACTTATACTATATTTTTGAAATCTACTTGTAGAGATTTACCAAATGAGATCAATATTGAATATAGAATTATGTAAAACTAAAATTTTAATATTTCAATGTGAATTTAAAATTGTTGTGACTGAATTGTATATTTTGAATTTTTTCTTATCAATTTTTAATTGTCTATGTACAGTTTAATTGCTTATTCTAAAGCCCCGTTCGCGAAAGGGAAATAAGTACTTATTTTTTAAGAAAGCAATTTCAAGCTTAAAAATCATGTGCTTACGCAGATAATTTTCCTATTAATGTGGATCTAGTTTGATAGATTTCATTGAGATCTTTTATACGGTGTAAAAAAAATTGAAAAATTATTTTTCATTTATATTATTTTTGAGTTTAAAAATGTGAAATAAATATTTATTTTTTAAGAAGGTGTTCTGGAACGTACGGGGCCTAAGAACTGTTGATTTTGTTGTTATATTAAGCACTGTTGTTTCTACCAAAATTCACAAATAAAGTTAAATTCATAATTAAAAAAATTAAATTATTAATTAGCAGTCTTAATTTTTACGTAACATTATTAAAATTAATTAATTAGCAGTCTTAGTTTTATATAATTTTATTCAATATTGATCTCATTTTTTAGATCCTTACGTGTAGACTTCAAATATACTCTCTTCATCCATTTTTAAGTGTCCTGCTTCGTAATTCCAACTTATTAAAAAGACGTCATCGTTACACATTTCACATCAACTTTTTCTTCCATGTTTTCTACTTACCCATAATCATTGCACTTTTACTCACTCACTTTTCAAAATAAAATATACTTTTAGGGACAAAATAGATAATGTTTACATCCCTAACTTTTCAAAATGAATATTTATTAAGAGACAGTCTAAAATGAATATTGAACTCTAAATTAGGGACGGAAGGAGTATAAGATTTCAAAAAGTAAAATTATGCAACAAAAGTTAAGAATATTTTATGTATTTTAAAAAAGTGGAGAGAGAAAGAGAGTGATGGAAAAGAGAGGCGAGAATCGAGAATCCGGGATTAGAGAGTGAAGTACGAATAAAGAAGAGGGGAGAGAATGCGCTTGGGAGTAAAATAGTAATAAATGCATATAGGAGGAGCAGAGAATAAATGCACGTGGGAGAAGGGGTATTTTAGGGGAATTATGATCTCTGAGAGAATTTCGTGAGATTGGTTTTTTTTTTTTTACTCGAAAATAGAGTTGGATATTATTCATAAGAAATAGGGTCTGAAAACCTAACATCGGCATGAGCAAGACTAGCCAAATGGTGAGAGACAGGAACCCCCACTCAATTCTCTAACCTAGCACCTAATAGCGATTGTTTAGCTTACGAATGGGCTACCCTATTGCAAGAACGCTTAATATGTTTAAAAACACAAGAGGAAAATAAAGAAAGAAGCTCTAGACAATCCGAAAGGATAGAGCTACAATCGGAGAATGATTTTTCTACTTGAGTAAGGGCTTGAACAATCTGAACTGAATCACCTTTCAATAATAATACGTGAGAAACCTTTATTCGCAGCGATAACCAGAGCTTCCCGAAAACCAAATGCCTCAGCCGTTCTCGGGGAGAATAAACCGTGAAAAGGAATGGATACCATTTCCAAGATAAGGCCAGAGTAATCGCGTGCCACAATACCAACACCAACAAGACCATTGTTCTTGCCAATAGTGCCATCAGTATAGAATTTTATTACACCAAGAAGTAAAAAGTTTCTATCAATTTTAGAAGCAACATCGGATCGGATGGGATAAACTATTATTCCAACTACGTACGGAGTACAAGATTGGTTTCTCTAATTCTCTGATTTCACTCCTCATGTAAGATCACTTACTCACATTTTGTTTTTTTGTATTTCCGTTATAATTTCTAGAACTTTATGGTTTACTGTATATTCTAAAATGGTGAAAAAGACATGTCAATTTGGATGTTCTGCTATGGTTTTTTGTGTTTCTTTTTTCCAAGAAAACGACCTACATAGGGATAGAGGGCTTTAAAAAAACCTATGGGGATTTGTATTGCACACGCATTGCAGAGATAATAAAGAAATGCACATGTGATGTGGCCGGGTGCCTTGAGCTAGCGCTAGCGCTAGTGTTTTTTTTTTTTTTTTTTTTACTATAAAAATAGCATACACTTTCTGATTCTCCGATAAGAATATGATAAGACTGTTGACAATCAAGCAAAATAAGTGACAGATATACGATAGAAATTCGATCATTGCGACATAGAGTTCTCAAGCCTTCGATCACTAGCCTCGTTTGCGTGATGATTCACCAGGCAATTAAGTCTAATGCCTAGAAAAATTTGGAGCAGGCTAGCTCGTTAATTTGGATAATTGAGATTTCTTGTTTTCTCCAATAATTCTAGGTTAAAGGCTTCAATTTCGAGCTAGCTAGATCTAATTGTGATGGTCAATCGACACACGAACAATTTGGCTAAATTCTAGTAATTGAACGCATTTCGGTCGGTCGGATAACTTTAACCTTTGAGTATTAATTAAGGTCGATAGCTAATAAACCATTAATTTGTTACATTGTCATATCAATTCAAAGCAATGATGCGTCAATTTGGATTTTAATCGACATATATAGTTGAGATGACGACGACATGACAATTGGCTGTTTTCTTTTCGTAATTTTACTTGGTGTTGGCTACTCCGTAGAATCTATTTTTGAAGATTGAAGCGCCTCATTCTGCTTGTCGTTATTTGGTTAGCACTTTGTTTTTTTATTCGTAAAAAATATCATATCACTAGCTAACTCTTGATTGGTATATATGCTAAATTTGCTCTATATCATTGGTACGTACGTAGCAATGAAAATGGTACGCACAATCTAGATAATTGGTGAAGCCTTTGGAAGAGTTGGGTTTTTTTTTTTTTTTTTTTTTAATTTTATAGAAGAGATCATTTTACATCAGATATGAAGTACGTAGTACAAACCGGGGACACTAATTAAATTGTAAGAGTCTACGAGATAACCAAGGCCAACAACTAACTAATACGAAATAAGCCCATTATAGGGTAGAAACAAAGAAAGAAAGGAAAAACCATCTAAGGGAGGAACACCCAAACGCAGGGGGAAGGTTGGAACTCCCGACCTCTTAATGAAATGCAAGAGTCTTGACCAATTAAGCTAGTCTCAGTTGGTTGAAGAGTTGGGTTGATTGTCTTGCTACTGTGATCGAGACGCTTCGTTTACTTTTTCCTATAAATGCAAGGTGTTTTTTTTTTTTTTTTTCTTGATGACAGTTAGCTTTGTTAGTTGTAGCTAGTTAGTATAAGATTTGAACCCCTGTTAAATTCATGAGAATATATGGTGCCTATTACGTACTTGGCTACTACTATATACACTTGCTTCGAAGTGCAAGACTATCATGCAACTTTCTTTATTTTTTGGATAAACACCATGCAACTTTCTGTTTTATACACATGCGAATATAGCTGCAACCATGCATCCACGTTACATTTAGGGCTCAAACTAGGAAGACCTTGAGCTTAGAGACTTGATTCCGGCCACTTGACTCTTGAGCATGTAACTTCAACACATTAGGCATAAGGGGGGACTCAAGATCTCGAAGCTTGTAGAGATTACAACATAAGTAAGTAAATAGATGGATACATTGCCAAGGTGAGATTATGTTTCTTTGATAATTTTACAGTATCAGATCTATCTATTTTATTTTATTTTTTAACTTGCTAATAGCTTTGTACTACTATTTTATTCTTGATTATATTTTACACCAACTATAAGCTTGATGATTAATTTAATGCATTGACTTAGAAGCAATTAATGGATAGGGTAGAATTAAGCAATCCATGACTTAATCCGGATTTTTTTCTGAGAAAATGACAAAATTAACTTGCTTGTCAAGAAGAGGCCACATGCTAAAGCATCCATCTTAAAAGTATTGAAAACTAACTGCCAAGGAGTGGATAGGTTAGGTTGTTAAGGCTCATATAATTGTTTTTAAGGTTAATTATGATCAACTTAATTAATTACTCCGTACGTATGTGGTTCAATCTCTAAAGTACTCCCCTGCACATGCATGACAATGGATTGATTCAGGATTTGTAACATAGGGACCACCACCGTGAAATTAATGTGGGACAACCCTGCACCGGTCACTGACTAGATTAAGGAAGATTTTATTGTAGCTTGTACGTGATCTTTCTCTTAGAATTTTCATCTTCTTCTTAGATAAGGAACAACTACGTACTATTCATGTGGAAATCATGAAAATTATGCCAACCCTGTCAAACATTACACTCTAAAATAGTTTAATACTATAATAATGTAAATATATTACATATATGGATCGATAACCTTGATGATCGACAATGTAGATTACTCAGGGGATTAAGAGCAAGGGTCGCCTCTTTTTATTCTTTTGTCCTTAATTTGCAACCATATTAATTAGTACGAAACACATGCACAACTTCATTACTGTTTAATGCCAAATTATCTTTAAGCACGTACACTTTAAGAATATTAATTGCTTCTTAATTTCTTCTAGAGCTCCAACACCAAATCTGCAGTGAAAACAATAAAGTTGAATAGAGTTAGTTACCAAAATAGTGGCGCCCGCCCGCCATTATATTCATCAAATCCACATCAGTGTCTTAATATATACGACTGGTTAAATAGTAGCCAGCTGGAGGTAATACCGTACGTATAAGTATCTGAACCAAATATGACTTTGATGAAATATAGAGCGTGCCATCTACGAAAGTACATAGCTTTGAACGTTAAAGGAACAGAAACATGGTATGCCTCATGCTATCTTGCAGTACGCTAAGGATAGACTTCTATAGATATATAACAAATTACGTATAATTCACTCTTCAAAGCAGTAAACATCTAGCTAGTAAAACTAAATTTTTTTTTTTTTTCATTTTCAAATTAGCCATACAGAACACATTTCAAGGAGCATAATTATCCGACATTTTCTCTTAGTAAAATTCCACTTTCTAGAGATTTTTAACTTCGTATGTTCATTTTTTTGGGAAAACTTGAGGGGATCGGGTTGGATTGCTAAATTTGTTGTGTTGAAACTGAAGTGAACCATGTTTCGGAACATGCCTACCAAAACAAAATTTGTTAGGGTTATAGGCAGCTCCACATATACGTATAGGTGGTCAATTGAACACCCTAAGCTTTTTTATTTTTGAACATATATTACATATAAAAATTTTATCTCAGATTTTATTTGAACACTTACTCTTATACTATGAACACCCATCAACTTAGATAAATGCACTATTGAACACCTAATATATATTATCTAAAAAATAAGGTACACTTTTAACGACAAAAAATACAAAAATAGAGATGAAAAAAAATTCTATCAGTATCAATATCATGCTTTGACTTCTCTTTAAACGATAATCAACTCTATATCTCCAAAAACAAGAGCACATGTTCAAAAAGATACATGCAAAGCTATTCATCCCACAATTTTCTACATAAACTATTGTGTATTAGTGTGCCGGTTTAATCTCGGTTCAAAATACAAAAAATTGTCGATAATATCTTATGCCTTTTTTGTACTTTTGCTCGTATTATTCACACTAAAATATAAAATTTTGTGCATATATGATTGGTTAGTAGAGCTAAGGTAATTGTTGAACACTCTAATAAAAATTCCTGGAGCTGTCATTGGGTATGAGGGCTCCTGGGTAAAATACGTTTGGGACCACCTCATGTAGGAGGTCTTTCTTTCCTATGCGCTTGTATATCAAGAATAGAAGTTGAAGCATGCATGCGGTTCTCATATGCCCAAACTTTAAATGTTAAAGCTACTTCAATTCTATGGTTCAGAATTTTGAGTTCGATCATATATAGTCAAAAATTTTACTATTCATATTAATTATAGAGTCGGCCGGAGCAATTGGCCGGGAAATTAATTAATGGGGACAGTAGATATATATATATACATGCGTGCTTACAGTTTGCATCAGTTTTGATCCAGCATTCTCTGTTCTCAGTTGAAGAAGTACCACTTCCAGTACTGATTGCGATTTGAGGTGGGTTTGAGTGGCTCCTGAAGCAACGCATGCTCTCTTTCGAAATTTTTGAGAGGGATCGCTGTGGATATATGATAATATCTTCATCAGCTGGGAGCATACCATCTGCATTATTAATATTAATATTGTGCCTGCTGCCCTGATCATTTGTATCCTTGATTTCATTTTTATGTGGCGGCGGCTTATCTAGTTTATGGGGTACGGTTGAGCTCTCAGCTGGATAGACTTTCTTGTGGAACATGTGGAGGATCTGCATGCATGCAGCAGCAAAATTAATAATATGTAGAATTAATTAAGAAGCTAGCTAGCTGAACACGTACAACATTAATTTATAACCTGGACATATTTAAATGTACCCCCCCGTGCATTTCAGATCCAGAGACGAACTACTCAGAAAAATACTACTCCGTATTAATTTGATAAACATACTTACTAATGGCCGGGAGTAAATCAAGGATATGTACGTAGTCAATTCAAAGACGTACAGGTCAATCAGGTCCACTTATTTGGGTCATGTGCTCTCTGCATCACGAGGACCAACTTATTACGTAGTACATTAATTTGATGGTTTGGGTGCTTTTTCTTACTCCTATTTGATTTCGTAAGCAATGAATTCATTTATAATGGGGCCCAACCGCCTTTTCTTGATGTATTTATGTCTGTTTTGTGGTATCATATTAGTACAGTATTCCTCTAGCAGTACTACTGTCTCAGTAGTAGATCCTATATATGCTAACGAACATCAATGGTACACCTGATCAATTTTGGTGACAGTGATGCAACTACAAACAGTGATGACTTTTACCTGTTGGAAGACTTTAGGGATTATGACTGAGTTAATATATATAATTGGTCGGTGTACTCTCACTTCAGACTATTTGTTCATTATAAGAAAATCACAAACGATCGATGTTGCTGCAATGATTCCTACCAAACAATATAATTAGGAGATTCAGTGCTCCGCTCGCAAATCCCTCTTACAAAGTTTATTATCCAATGCTAGAAGTCGACATACCTTATGTAGCTTTGTTTCTGCTGAAGAAGAGTCAACATTTCCCCCCATCATAGCCGTGGATGTCCGAGATGAAGCATGTACCAATTTTTTCTTCAGCATCTTTTTCATAAGATTTATGGCAGATTTATCTGTTTCCTTGTCTACCCTCTTTTCTCCCCTTTCCAATTTCGGAGTAGAATTTTCCTCTGCTACTTTTGTCCTCTGAAACAATTCCCCTAGTGATGTTCTGTGTTCCTTCTTTACAACTATTGTTTCTGGTAACTCAATTGCTGACCCGAATAGATAGCCCTGGAGTGGACAGGTTGTTGCACCGTTCCCACTAGTCTCTGTACCTTCAAATGGCTTGCCACTCAGTGTAATGGTGCTACAATGGCTGCTTCTCCCTGTGCTAACAAGGCTGTTTCTCCCAGATGAGTCATTGTAACCATCTTCAGCTCCTAGCACCTTATCCAACTCATCATTAATCAGCTTCAGATCATTTTCTGTTACGTGTGTTTCTTTTTCAGTTATGTTCTCAACAGAGATGGCAAATGTTGGTGTTGATGGGTGAGTGTTCACTGGGTCTGACCCCAGAGTACCAATGGTAAGAAAGCCATGGAAGAGCTCGGAAATTGCACGCGATGACTCTTCTTCGTAGTAATTTTCTTCTGCTCTAGCTGCATCCAAGCTTGCAAATGAGTATCGAAGATGGTTGTCTCTCTGTGCTTTGCCAAAGGGCTTCGTACCGCAGTTGGACTTGGGGTAGTACTGTTGCTCATCCACTGATGGCTGGCCTGAAAGACAAGTATAATTATATTCCGACAGAAGAAAAGTGAAGTAATTGTGATAAATTGTGTGGAGAAAGATTTTACTACCATGTTGTCCATTTTATTTTCATCGTGAAGTTATAATACTCCGTCTATATATAAGCTTGCAGCATGGGAGCTTCCAAGTGTACAACTGATCTTGTGCAGTGTTGTTAATATGCTTGCAGCATGTGGAGATTCTACGTATACAAGTCTTGTGCGAGTTAATTTTCCTAGGGGTTAAGGACTAGTTACGCAGAACCTATCTTTCTTCTTGGCAACACAACATGCAGTTATTGAGCTTCCAGGGACCTACTAGTTGTGCTACTAGATTCATAAGAGCATCGACATTGATATGATGTTTACCAGTTTTCGTATAGTCCAGTTAAATGCTTTGGTTATAGTCTGAGTGCCTGACTATAAATGGTACATCATATGTGTTCTATTGCTTTCGTTGTGTTAGCATAAATGTCATGTGTGCAAGGAAACATGTATTACCTATGGAAACATCTTTAAATGGTTCAGTAGAACGGAATTTGCGATGCATCCAACCGAGTATCTGCAATCAAGAATGCTACAAAGTCAGATATACCAGTTTTCAAGTCTTCAAAGATCAAAAGAAATCAAGATTACCGTCATGCTTTATCTGTCCTTCAGAGAGAGAGAGAGAGAGAGCTTGACTTAGATCACTTTTGCAATGAGGAGGAGCTGAGAGAAGGTGCTCTTTTTGTACTGTGGGTGTGACTATATACTTGACAACTTTGATGCAAAAACTTGTCCTCGAAGCCTCTAAGAGATTGACAACGAGCGGCTAGAGAGAAGCATGCAGAAAGTTACAAGATGTGGGTTGGCTATTTTTTGTCAAATAGCAAATCATGTCACTAAATGGGGAATGGCAAAGGACCCCCAGCTGATGATTCAACCGGGCCATGCACTTAGATGAGTTTATGTAAGGTTGGTAAATGGTAACTGGTCTTGGTTCTATCAATTATTTCTAGTTTGTGGTTGGATGCATAACTAGCATCATGTGTCACTCATTCAGTGGAGTAGCGAGCTTGTGTTTCAGGATCCATGTGAGCATGTTTCGTCGAGATTTATACATCTTTTTCAGACTTTCGTGTATTTATGCAATTGTCGATCAATACATTTTCAGCTCTAAATGGTATTGCTAGGGTATTTATACTTTGATATATAATTCTAATTGCTCTACTATGTATTTGGTCAGCACATCCCACATGAACAACGTGGACCTGGAGAAATTTTTTTAGAACCTTAAAATCAATTCAGAGGTGATACAATTAGGGGCCCAAAGTTCAGTCCAATTGCTTTTTGTCAGGTCCCCCCTTCATATGGCAGTTCCAACCGGAAAGACCTTCTCTCTTTCTTGTTATATTCTTTCTTACTGCATTTTCTTGGGTGCTGAGAGCCTGAGAGTGCTAGGACCCTTAATTACCTGCCAACTTAAGATTGTGTTACTTTTTCTAAAAGATCTTTGGTTACTTAAGTTGTTCAAGTTGTTTAAAATATGTTTTTAAGGATCCTTGTAAAAAATCGATCAACTTATTTGGATATCGGTAAGGGTCTGATTTGCTCATTTAGTTCTATCATATCAAATTGAAAACATGTGTTTAAACAAATTGAACAGCTCCGATTATTTGTGTGGGGTTTTGAAAAATGTATTGTTTCTATAACCGGCCCCATATATGTACATGGACACAGTGAGCTTCTAAAGGATCTTAAATGCGGACCTCATAATTTGGAGTCTTCCGATTCATATTATGAAAATCCAAACCGTTCAACTTGTTTAGAACAAGTTTTTAAGAACACTTGCGAGAAATCGGCTCAAAATATGACCGAGAAGTGTTTGATCCAAAACACTCTTTACATAGAACAGTTCCTGTCAAGCATTATGTAGAAACTATTTGGATCAAGTACTTCCCGATCATATTTTGAGCTGATTGCTCTCAAAGTATTCTTATAAACATGTTCTAAACAAATTGAACGGTTTGAATCCTTATAATATGACCCGAAAATGAAAAGTGTGTATTTTAACAAAATGAGAGATTCATTAGTAAAAGGGGACTGTATATATTTATGTTTTTAAGAATACCTACAATAAATCAGCTTAAAATATAATTGGAAAGTGTTTGATTCAAACAGTTTTTTCATAAATTAACTTATTAATTAACTAATAAGTCTAAAAGTCTAAACTAATTTGTGCACTATCAAAATAACAGCAAATTAAACATGCTGTAGCATTAACAATACAGTAGCCACACAAATCTTAACACGTCACAGAATCATTTTTGGGGTAAAAATATTTCTGTCCGAAGAAACAGGTTACGGCCGCCAGGTAATATTTACGGACGTGAGGTATAGTATGGCGGATGTGAGGTTGTAGGATACGCCCGTGAAGTCATGTCTCAGGAGTATCATGTCCTTACCGTTCCATATACCGGCCGCAGGAACGTGGTTTACAGACGCAATATTTGTACTAGTTCGGTGAATTTGCTCTAGTTTCAATTTCTATTCACAAAAGCTTCATTCAAGCCTCGATTATGAATTTATGAAATGCACTTACTATATTTAGGATTAACGGATAATGAGAATATCTACCTTGGTCCTTAGAGTTCTAGCTAGGATTTCAAATAAATGGAGGTGAGCGGCGGAGGCAATGGTGGAACCCGGTGATGGTTCTCCTCCTCCTCCTCTTTCTTCTTCCTTCTTCTTTCTTCTTTTTTCTTCTCCCCAGATCCTCTCTCTCGGGAAAAAATGACAAAAAAAAGGGAAGGCGATTAAGTCTCTCTCTCTGCGCCGAGAAAATGATAATGAGGAGGGGAAGGTGAGTTTGATTTTTATAAGGAAATAATTTAAGGGTGTAGTGTGGGAGGACATTTGGCCACGTGGGGAGTAGGGGAAGGTGAGGGAGCTAGGGATGGTGATGAGGTGATGGGTGCAGGAGCGGAGCTAAGATTTTCTTTAGTAGAGTCAAAAAATTATACTCTTTTCGTTCCAAAATGTCAGATCTTTTTGGGAGTGTCATTTTAAATTGTTTATATCTTTTGATTTATAAAATTTTATGTAATTTTGAAAATTTTGTTTAATAGAACTAATTAAAATATATTAAACAAGATTTATACTCCGTATTATATACGTAGTATTTTTTAACATGCACATTTTTATGATTCTTAATTTGGCAGTCTTTTGAGATCAAGGTAAATCAGTACTATTTGACTTTTTAACTTAACCTAATATTACTAATTACGGTTAAAATGCAATTAATGTAAAGAAATTAAGTATTTTATTAATATCAACTAATAAGAAAGTGGATAATGTATGTTCGTCAATTTTTTTAGATGGATGAACAAAATTGGATTCTTAATTTGTAGTATTTGGGTTCTAGTGCTCAAAATATGCTAATTCATTTAATTACCTTGATTAATTACACTATCTTGGTGTGAGAGAGAGGCGCTCTAATTGCAACAACAATGGGATGGGGGGGGGGGGGGCGTCTTTTTAGGCCAACAAGAGCTAGCCAGCCACATCGTCTAGCTAGCTAGCGGTCTTTTTAGGCCTACAAGAGCTAGCCAGCCACATCGTCTAGCTAGCTAGCTAGGTACGGTAATGTGTTGCTTCCAATGTAATTTCATTTCATTGTATATATAATAGTGTTATACTATTATGTAAATAAAGATGGATCAAATTAATAGAAGCTGGCATGGAATAACAAACACAGAGAAAAATCCAGCACAGAAAAGAACAAACTGATCGATCCATATATATCGATCGACGACGTACTACTGCACTGCACTGAACTGCATGATGAAACCACTTCACTGGGATCTTTCTCTTTGTCTATTTGCTACTAGTACAAGTTGTCGATCGACATTTCAGTTTAACAACGACTGTGATTCACATGATCGGTATATCTAGGGCAGCATGCACCACCCTTTAATTTGCTAGTGTCAAAACCATCCATGTGACTGGTCCAGAAAGTTGTTGTTAATTATTTTGCATGCATTATATCATGATATACACAAAGATTGCATAGGCATTTGGCCTAATATATACCATCAGAGGTTAGGAGCTAGAATAAAGGAGGTTATGAGTACTTCAACTTCTCTTCTAAGCTGTGCGTTAATCTAACTGCTCTAACGATAATGCATCACTTTCTCCGATAAAAAAGGCTGGTCTTGCTGTAATCTAACTATTTTAATTAACAATACCGACTCTCGCCAATAAAAAAAACTCAATACACAAAGATCTACAGTTTTTTCCCTTTTTTTTAGGACTCATAGCAGAAATAAAAGCATTTGGTATAGTTGTTTCAAGCTTTATTTTGCCCAGATTTTAATTAATTAAAAAAAGAAGAAGAAAAGATGATGACGAGATTTAAATATGGGAGAATTTTTGATAAGTCCACTATAGCATGTTTCTGATCCGCCAAGTCCACTTCTAAAGTTCCTAACATCCCTAGTCCACTAATAATTCCAATGACAAAAATACCCTATATAAAAGAAACAAGGGCCTTGTTTGGCTAATACAAAAAACATATTTTTTCATTTTTTTCGATCTTGTTGCAACCACATAACCACCACCACCCGCCGCCGCCACCACCCGCCGCCGCCACCACCTTCACCCACCACCACCACCACACCGCTGTCGCCACCACCACCACCACAACACCGCTGCCGCCACCACAATTACCACCACCACCACCAAGCCACCACCACAACCACTCCAACACCACCACCATCGCCACCACAATGCCGCCACCACAACCGCCACCACCACAACACTGCCACCACGACCACGCCGCCACCACAACCACCACCACCATCTCCACCACGCCACCACCATCACCGCCACAACAATGACCACCACTCCACCGCCACCACAACGCCGCCACCATTCCACCGCCACCACCACCACACCGCCACAACGACCACCACCACCACAACACCGCCACCACGCCGCCGCCACCACCACCATCACCCTATATACAAGAAACAAGGGCCTTGTTTGGCTAATACAAAAAATATATTTTTTCATTTTTTTCGATCTTGTTGCAACCACATAACCACCACCACCACCACCTGCCGCCGCCACCACCACTCCACCACCACCACCACCACGACGTCGCCGCCGCCACCACCACCACAACGCCGCCACCTTCACCCACCACCACCTCTACCACCACACCGCTGCCGCTGCCGCCGCCACCACCACAACGCCGCCACCTCCACCACAATTACCACCACCACCACCAAGCCACCACCACAACCACTCCAACACCACCACCATCGCCACCACAACGCCGCCACCACAACCACCACCACCACGTCGCCACAACCACCACCACCATGCCGCCACCACAACCACCACCACCATCTCCACCATGCCACCACCATCACCGCCACAACAATGACCACCACCATGCCACCGCCACCACAACCACCACTCTACCATCACCAACACCACCACTCCACTCCACCATCACCAACACCGCCACTGCCGCCGCCATCACTACCACTCCACCGCCACCACCACAACAACCACCACCATCACCACACCACCACAACGACCACCACCACCACAACACAGTCACCACCACCACGCCGCCACCACCATCACCAACATCATCACCACCACGCCACCACCATCACCGCCACCACAATGACCACCACCATGCCACCACTACCGCCACCACAACCACCACTTCCACCATCACTAACACCACCACTCCACCATCACCAACACCACCACCGCCACGCCGCCGCTAAGACCACCACCATTTTTAGACTATAAATTTACACTTTTAGACTACAAATTTTACAAAAGTGCCTTTATTCTCTGGCGTTGGTGATCATTTAACAAATTTGCAGTCTAAAAATGTAAATTTGCAGTCTAAATTCTCATTGGCATTAGCGTTCATTTAATAATTTGCAGTCAAAATTTGTATGTACAATGCAAATTTGCATTTTTAGACTGCAAAGTTTACAAAAATGCCTTTATTTGCAGTCTAAATTTTTTCTGGCATTAATTTTCATTTAACAAATTTGCAGTCTAAAAGTACAAATTTACAGTCTAAATTCTCATTGGCGTTAGTGTTCATTTAATAATTTACAATCTAAATTTAAGTGTAGACTACAAATTTACACTTTTAGACTGTAAAATTTACAAAAATGCCTTTATTTGCAGTATAAAAGTGCAAATTTATAGTCTAAAAATACAAATTTGCAGTCTACATACAAATTTAGATTGCAAATTATTAAATGAACACTAATACCAATGAGAATTTAGACTGTAAATTTATATTTTTAGACTACAAAGTCTACAAATGTGCTCTTATTTGCAGTCTAAAAGTACAAATTTGCAGTCTAAATTTTCTTTGGCGTTAGTGTTAATTTAGCAAATTTGCAGTCTAAAAGTGCAAATTTGCAGACTAAATTCTCATTTGCGTTAGTGTTTATTTAATAATTTGCAATCTAAATTTGTGTCTAGACTGCAAATTTGCTGTTTTAGACTGCAAAATTTAAACAAATGCCCTCATTTGCAATCTAAAAGTGTAAATTTACAGTCTAAATTTTCTCTGACATTGGTGCTCATTTAACAAATTTATAGTCTAAATTCTCATTGGCGTTAGTGTTTATTTAATAATTTGCAGTCTAAATTTATGTGTAGACTGCAAATTTACACTTTTAGACTGCAAAATTTACAAAAGTGCCTTTATTTGCAGTCTTAAAATACAAATTTGCAATCTAAATTCTCATCGGCATTACTGTTCATTTAATGATTTACAGTCTAAATTTGTGTGTAGACTGCAAAATTTACAAAAGTGTCTTTATTTGCAGTCTAAAAGTACGAATTTACTGTCTAAATTTTCTCTGGCGTTGATGTTCATTTAACAAATTTGCATTCTAAAAGTGCAAATTTGCAGACTAAATTCTCATTGGCGTTAGTGTTAATTTAATAATTTGCAGTCTAAATTTGTATGTAGACTGTAAATTTGTTGTTTTAGACTGCAAAATTTGAAAAAATCCCTTATTTGCAGTCTAAAAGTGCAAATTTGCAGTCTAAATTTTCTTTGGCGTTGGTGTTCATTTAACAAATTTGTATTCTAAATTCTCATTGGCGATAGTGTTCATTTAATAATTTGCAGTCTAAATTTATGTGTAGACTGCAAATTTACACTTTTAGACTGCAAAGTTTACAAAAGTGTCTTTATTTGCAGTCTAAAAGTGTAAATTTGCAGTCTAAATTCTCATTGGCATTATTGTTCAATTAATAATTTGCAGTCTACAAATTTAGACTGCAAATTTGCACTTTTAGACTGCAAAGTTTACAAAGTGTCTTTATTTGCAGTCTAAAAGTGCAAATTTGCAATTTAAATTTTCTCTTGCGGTGGTGTTAATTTAATAAATTTGCAGTTTAAAAGTGCAAATTTGTGCAAATGTGCAGTCTAACAATGCAAATTTGCAGTCTAAATTCTCATTGGTATTAGTGTTCATTTAATAATTTACAGTCTAAATTTGTGTGTAGACTTCAAATTTGAATTTTTAAACTGAAAAGTTTACAAAAGTGTCTTTATTTGCAGCCTAAATTCTCATTGGTTTTTGTGTTCATTGAATAATTTGCAGTCTAAATTCTCCTCGGCGTTGATGTTCATTCAATAATTCGCAGTCTAAACCCTAAATGCGCAGTATAAATTCTCCTTATCGTTAGTGTTCATTTAACAATGCGCAGTATAAATTTAAAGAAGTGCCTAAATTTGTAGTTTAAATGTACAAAGTGCATAACCCTCGCGTGAATAAATTTGCAATCTAAATGTACGAAGTGCCTAAATTGTTACCATTTACAATCAATCAATTTCAGAATAATGCATATTGAATAAAACGGAAAAATAATCACCTAACTTGTTACCATATACTTGAACATGAATCAAACAACTCATAACATTTATAATTTCACTTTTAAACACTTAACTAACAATTTATATGCATTCAGGACCTATCAATGATTTTCCAGCATAAACAGGACTAAATATAAATAAAAACAAGACTAAATAGTAAATAATGTTTAAAGAATAGGTCACCATCTACATCACAATTTAAAAATACGTTCAAACTCCATTAAAGCGTAGATTAAGTTACGGGTAGCCAAAAAACTACCTCAATATGCGAATTAAGGCTTGGGAAAGAGTATATGGGGGCCGCAGATCACTGTGGTTCTTCCGGAATCTCAAGGCAGTGTTCGTTGGGACTCCGCGGTGGCGGGTCGGAGCCACGTGGAGCTCGGCTGTGATGATTTTGAGCACGGCAGCGGTGACCCGGTGGTATCAGGTGGTGCTGATGAGGTTCGAGGGTGGGGGTGAGGAGGTGGTGTGGTGAGTTACGGTGGTGGTGGTTTCGGCAGTTCTGAAAGGGCAATTACGGTGAAGAGGTGGTGGTGGTTTCGGCAATTACGGTGGTGGTGGTGGTTTCGGCAGTTACGGTGAGGAGGTGGTGGTGGTTAGGAGTTACGGTGGTGCTGATGAGGTCCGAGGGTGGTGGTGAGGAGGTGGTGGTGAGTTATGGTGGTGGTGCTGAAAGGGCAATTTTGTCTAGTCAAAAAGTGAAGCTGGACCCGAGGCATTAACAAAAAGAATGGGCTGGACGAGAGGTGTTTTGAAAATATGAGATGGACTGAGCATGTTATAAAACCCTATAATGGACCTTACAACAATTCTTTATTTAAATATTCCTTTACATGGCTGGTGGTTTTAGACTTTCAGTGTAATTAGGACAAGTTTAGTATCTGCTATTTTGATTGTTGCAAGTGTTTATTATGTTTGGTGTTGCACATGACTATAAGAAAATGTGGCTTTACTGGCACTTAAACAAATGCCGGAAAAAGCGGTAAAAAATGCCGGTAATAGTTTTACCAGCATTAGTACCACCTTTACCTGCATATTTAGAAATGCCATCTAGAAAAGTGTCGGTAATGCCAAAAAACGCCGATAAAAGTATATATGACGCTTTAGGCATGTATACAAACGCTGGTAATAGTGCCACATAAGGGAGAAAAATACAACATGACGTACACATATAGACCATGTGCAGGGCCGGTCCAACCCCGAGGCCCAAGAGGCTTGGGCCTTGGGCATCCCAAAAATGACAAATTTTAGGAGCAATCTGCTAATTTTCGTATTTGGGTTTGAGTAGAAGTCTTTTTTAGCCCAATAGATGAAAAAAATGCCCCATTCTAAGTTAAAATAAAGGCCACACAGATCCAATGAAAGAATGGCCCAAAAAAAACTCTGTGGCACCTTTGTAAATAGGAGATCTAGATGGTCCGTTAAATTTTTGAAACAAACAAAACCATCTCTCAGACTCTCACGTTTTTGCCCAAAAAAAAAAAATGAACGAAGAATGAAGAACAAGGGCCCTGAAATTGAAAAGAGCGAAGAACAAAGAAGGGTTTTTCTAAAAGGGCCCTAAAATTGAACGAAACTAAGAAAGGTTTTCTTCTCTTTTCCTAAATCGGCTCACCATCACCACACTCGGCACCATGGGCCACCGGCCATTCCACCAGTTGTCCAGTCCATGTTCACCATTGGAAGAACAAGGTTTAACTTTATTGTCTAGGTTTTGATCGGAGCTTCCAACTACTTCCGAGTCCGAGGTATTTAATATTAATTTGGTTCCGGACTTGTCTGATTATTATATTTGTTTTGTTTAATAAATTATATTACTTGAAGTTTGAAAGTGATTTTATATTACTTAAGAGTTGAAGTCAATAAATTTCTTTCTTATGAGAAGTGAGACTCTTTTTAATTAATAATTTTATAGGCTTTTTTTTTTTTGTTTAAATTTCTAAGTTCAGTTGAGTAGTGATAGTGATATTAGGGCTTTTTTTATTCTCCACTTGATTTGTGTTCCGTAAGTATTCTCTTATTATGCAGAGCCCTGACCGGTGGTGGTGCTTAGATTTGTATTTATGTTGTTAAATTCAGAGCCCTGGCTAGTGGTGCTTAGTTTTGTGCTAATTGATACTTTTGCTTCTAGAAATGCAATACTAGTAATATTCAAGTGATACTCATTCGTTTCTTGAGATATTGTAATATGTATTTGCCTATTAGGAGACTTTGTATTTTGTGTTCGTATGTAATGATTAGTTGAACTTTATATTAGTTTGGCTTTCTCTTATTATGATTAATTGTTACTGAAAAATTGTTAAGTATTACTCCATAAGTACCAAATTGCTTGCCCATTTTGGGGAACCGTGCAAATTTTTTTTTCTTCTAATGGCACACCTTTTTTTATTAGGTCTTGGGCTGAGCATTAAAACCCCTTGGGCTGGCCCTGACCATGTGGCACCCACATGGCTACCACATTAATATTTCTGATTGAGTTGTGGCTGGGAATTGAACCCCCAACATCTTAGAAAATAGTCCAACACTTAACCGTTGGGTTATTGTGAGTTTTGTGTTAGAATGACGAATTTTTTTTTGTTTTATACAAACTGTTGTTGGCGTTTTCTAGTTACTACCAGTAAGAGTACTATTTCCGGCATTTGTTTTACCGGTGTTTAACAAATGCCACTTAAGGTTTCTATTACTGGCATTTGTATAAAAGATGCTGTTAATAGTAACTTTTAGCGGCATTTGTTAAACACCGGTAAAATGTTGGGAATAGTACTATTACCGACGTTTGTGATAGATGCCGATAATAGTACCATTTAACGGTATTTTCCTGACTGTCAGTAATAGAAATGTCGGTAAAACCACATTTTCTTCTAGTGACATTAATCTTAGAAAGGACTGGGCATGTTCAATTAATTAGTTAAATATAATCATTTTTTTGGTCAATGTAGTCTATGTAGAACAATCGATCAGTGCAGATTGCAGAGAACACAAGATGATCTCTCATGCATATAATATAAATAGAGCTACTACAGGTACAGTAAAGGCTGTACAACAGTTGCGTACAAATAGTTTTTGCGTCCGTCTTGGGTTTCGCAAAGATGATCAGAGCCCTCCATTTTATTTAGGATCCATGTGAAAAACCATCTCAATTCGATATTGGTATGAACTTTTACGAATCATCCAACTTTACTTCAGAATTTAGCCTAAACTTCAAGCCAATAAACTGGGAGAACTTCAAGCCCGTCCCTTGGGTACTAACTACTAACCTCACTCTAGCTAGGACTCTAGGGCTCCTTGTTGGGGGTCCAAAATAGGGTTCTTTTTATTACTCCTACCAGATGTTCTAAAATCATGGCAGTTATATTTTTTTATTCATACGGTATACATCAGTACGGATTAGCGGAATGTTAGGGGGTGTTTGGCAAGCTATTTTTTGGATTATTGGATTCTCATTTTCCGAATTGTGGGGTGTTTGGCAACTCAGGGGAGAATAGATTTTGGAAGAATAGATTTTTGGATTGTGGCTTTTCCGGATTGTGGGGTATTTGGCAACTCAGGGGAGAATAGATTTTGGAAGAATAGATTTTTGGATTGTGGCTTTAGGAGCCAAAAACCAAAAACTGGGTTAGAGGAGTTTTTTGGATTCCCATTTTCGGATTCTGAGGTTATTTTACCAAAATACCCATCAAACTCCCTTCATTTTACCAACTCCGCCCTCCCTCCTTATCCACTTCCTTCGTTTTCATTTCATCTGCTCACCACAAAACACACAGCCGACACATTTTACCAACTGTGTGTGTGTGTGTGTGTGTTTTTTTTTGCCTTCGGATTGTAATTTAATTTGTTTTGTAATATTACACAAGTGTTTGTGTTTGTTTTGTTGTTCTAAATTATATTTATGTTATGTGTTGGTCGTTAAATTAAAGTGTTATTTGTAACATAGGACTTATTATTTTAATTCTAAAATATCAAATACAAATACCGAATGTCTTCCTTAAGTTTAAAAAAAATGACAAAAAAAAAACGGAAGTCACCTGAGAAAAAAAAAAAGGCAAACAGGGCATCTGAGAAAGGAAAAAAAAAAAGGCAAAACACAACATTACTTTACAATAATTGACTTCAATAAATAGCCCATAAAAATTATTGAGAATAACAAAGTAAAAAAAAACAAAAAAACAAAAAAACGGAAGTCACCTGTTATAAGAACACAAAGGGCATAATGGTAAAAATGCAATCCATAATTCATTCTCAACAATCATCTACCAAACACTACTACATTTTAAAAATACATTCTGCTCATAATCTAAAAAGCCAAAAAGCCAAAAAGCTGAAAATGAAAAGCCAAAAAGTAGGTTCCCAAACACCCCTAACATACCCAAAATACATTCTGCTCATAATCTAAAAAGCCAAAAAGCTGAAAATGAAAAGCCAAAAAGTAAGTTCCCAAACACCCCCTTAATATATTAGTTAACGGAGGGTTCGGAGGCTATCCATAGCTTTGAACCCAAAACCTACTCCCCGTGACTCACTCACTTGTCTCCCAAAACCAGGTCAATCTCTCATCCAGTCACCCTTACCATCCACCCCGGCCAGTTGGCCATTTTCCGGCAAACATAGATTTTGTTCAATGATCGAATTTGTTCATATTGTAGATCTCGTTGAGACTCACTACCATGTAAAAAATTATGTCCATCAGATCTTGTTTAGTGCACGATCGTAATCAGTTTATTTTGGCAAAAATTCATACCCACACTGGATTGGAACCCCTCTCATTCATTTGGGCACAATAAATGTGTTTCGATCATGTCATAAATAATATCCGATGAACATAATTTTTGATTTTTGATGCGGTTTTGCGTATTGACGAAATCTACAATATGAATGGATCAGATCGCTGAAGAAATCGACATTCGCCGGAAAATGGCCGACTGGCCGGGACTAGGCGGTAAGGGTGACTGGATGGGAGCTTGACCCCCCAAAACCGTCTGCTGGCATATCAATAATTCACAAAAATGCTGGGAAGATGGGGATAGCGAAGCAAGAATGGAAAACAGTACGAAAATTGACGACGACCACTATGTGAAGGGTTTAAAAACCTGGGAAAATTTCAAAAAAACACCTGATCTTTCGACCGTTTATCACATAAACACCTGGACTTCAAGAAATATCAATCCCACACCTGACCTTTGGTCTCCGTCATCAAATAACCCCCTCCGTCCATTTTCCGTCCAATACTTAACGGAACGTCCATTTTCCGTCCAATACTTAACGGAGAAGTAGCAAACGGCAACGTTTCGGTTAAAAAAAATTCTTACCACCAATTTGCAATCCTATGGAGCAGAAACGTAATTATGGGAGCCCTAGAGACAAAATTTAATTATGTCACTTTAGAATAATATGATCAGAATCAAAAGATCTTCACACCCGTTCAAACGGATTAAAAATTAGAGCACTTAATTTTTTAACCATATTTTTTAATATATAAACGGTCTAAAAAACTTAAGTGCTCCAATTTTTAATCCGTTTGAACGGGTGTGAAGATTTTTTTTATTCTGATCATATTATTCTAAAGTGACATAATTAAATTTGGTCTCTAGGACTCCCATAATCACATTTCTGCTCCATATGGTCCTAAATAAAGAACATATACTTAATATGAGAGGCCTGGAGATAAAAATGAATTACGATCTTTTAGAATAATATGATAAGAATAACAAGATCTTTACACCGATTCAAACGGAGTGAAAATTTGAGCACTTAAGTTTTTTTAGACCGTTTATATATTTAAAAATATGGTTAAAAAATTAAGTGCTTCAATTTTTAATCTGTTTGAATCGGTGCAAAGATCTTTTTATCGGTTAAAAAAAATTCTTACCACCAATTTGCAATCCTATGGAGCAGAAATGTGATTATGGGAGCCCTAGAGACAAAATTTAATTATGTCACTTTAGAATAATATGATCAGAATAAAAAAAATCTTCACACCCGTTAAAACGGATTAAAAATTGGAGTACTTAAGTTTTTTAGACCGTTTATATATTAAAAAATATGGTTAAAAAATTAAGTGCTCCAATTTTTAATCCGCTTGAACGGGTGTGAAGATCTTTTGATTCTGATCATATTATTCTAAAGTGACATAATTAAATTTTGTCTCTAAGGCTCCCATAATCACGTTGCTACTTCATAGGATTGCAAATTGGTGGTAAGAATTTTTTTTTAACCCAAACGGCGCCGTTTTGCTACTTCTCCGTTAAGTATTGGACGGAAAATGGATGTTCCGTTAAGTATTGGACGGAAAATGGACGGAGGGGGTTATTTGATGACGGAGACCAAAGGTCAGGTGTGGGATTGATATTTCTTGAAGTCCAGGTGTTTATGTGATAAACGGTCGAAAGGTCAGGTGTTTTTTTGAAATTTTCCCTAAAAACCTCGATGTGTTGGGGAAGGTGAGAGTGACCATGTCGCCGGGGTTAACGCCGGAGGCGACGAGCTGGGAGATGGCTTGGTCAATCAGTTCTTGAAGGCGAGTGTGTGTGAGGTCGAACTGAACCGCGCGGCGGGATGGGAATTAGCCGGCGACCTGCTTTAGTAATCCGGTGAGCGTCGAACTTGCCATTTTTTTGTGCGATGTTAGAGAGAGAGAGAGAGATTTTCCCGGTGGGAGGGCGACGAACTCACCAGTCCCGTCGACCAACAACACCGGCGAGCACAACTAGCGGAGCCGCCTCCACCTTAGCCTTGGCAATACAATCGACGCCACATCAAGGTATCTCTCCCTCTCCGTGTGTTCCAAAAAAATTAGGGTTCTGTGTTGACATGAAATTAGGGTTCTATGTTGACATGCAATTAGGGATTTTGTTTGAAATTAGGGTTCCAAGAGGATGTGAATTCTGGTTTTTCTTTTTAAAAATTAGGGTTCCAATAACCAAGCTTCGCTTTATTTGGTATACCGAATCCCATCCTTTTCCCTCTACATTCACGTTTGATTTGATTTTTTTATCTACCTGGTTAATGTTAGGGGTTTTGGGTCTTGTACAAAATAGTCCATGTTTAATTAATGGAGGGGCTATGTTTGTGGAAGTCTGGTGTTAACCAATTCATTGTCTCCTCTGTTTCGACCGTAAAGCGTTCTTATTTTCTATGGAGTTGATATCTCACCAGATGGTAATATGGTATTGCACCATTTTCTGCATCATGAAAAGATAGATGGCCACTCATACAGTAATAAATGGGATAACCAGTTTATCAAATTTTGGGATTCTTGTGAAATAATAAAGGAATTGTTAAATATTGAACTCTTGAGCGTTTGAATTCTTAAGGAAACGCCAATGCTAATTGGTTGGGTTCTTAAATAATCTTGGACTATCTTTTGGTGGGATGCTAATTGGTTGAGTTCTCATGAAATAAGGCTGAGCATCACCTTTCTTTCTTTCTTTCTTTTTTCCCTATCTCTGTCGAATCTCAGAATGTAGGGATTTCTGGCCCTCTTTCACCGTTAATACTGGAGAGGTATGAGCCGAAGCGAGGGAGCAAATTGACACAAAGGTCATAAAGTGGAGGAAGCAAAGGCAGAGATTGTGCTTGCTGTCTTCTTCATTGATGAAGTCAACATGCTTGACATCGAGTGTTTTTCTTTCCTAAACTGGACTTTAGAAAATGAGATAGAACCGATACTGGTTGTTGCCACTGTCAGGGCAGGGGTATCAGTGCAATCCGAGGCACAAACTACAAGCGCCCCCCCCCCCCCCCCCCATGGAGCTGGGGCTATTGGGATCAAGGATGTGCGATAGGGTTTGCTTTGGTTTTGATCTTTTGCAAGTTCATACTTTGGATTTTTTCATTCAACTTGTGGGAAGTTTGTGCTTTTGACATAAATTGAAATTTTCTGTTTCACTACCACTACAACAAAAAAGGTCAAAGACGAGGAAAAATTTTTGTCGGCAATTACACGATTTTCGTCGCCAAATTGATTGCCGACGAAAAATTTCGTCGTCCCCGTTCGTCGACTTATGTTGGTCGAGAAAGACCCCTGACGACGAAATTTTTTTTTTCGTCGGGCTTTTTTGGTTTTGCCGACGAATTTTTTCGTCGGGCTTTTTTGGTTTTGGCGAGGAAATTACTTTTCGTCGGCGATTGCAAACTTTGCAACGAAAAAATTTTTCCACGCTTATGCTCACTGTTTTTGCTCCCAGTGGGTTTCGAACTTGTGACCTCGTGCCTACAATACCCAAGCTCTTACCACTACACCAGCACAACATCTATTGCTAGAAGACTAATATTTATTATATATACCATTTCCAATTCGTTTTTTTTTTTTCCGAAACCACCACCACCACCACAACATCACCATTACCACCACCACCGCGCCGCCGCCACCACTATACCACTACCACCACCAGCACAATCACCACTCCGCTACCACCACCACCAGCACAATCACCACTCCACCACCACCAGCACAATCACCATTCCACCACCACATCAACAATCACCGCAACCACCACATCACCACTACACCACCACCACCATTCCTACAACTCCACCCAGGCCACCCCTCCACGCTGCCGCCATCGCCAATGGATAACTATCGAAATTTTTTAAACTAGACTATGTATAATATATATTACCTTTTTATGATTAAATTTTAAACTAAACTATATATGTATATTTTATTTAATATGTATATTTCTATATTTTTTTTTATGCTAAATAATATTAAAAAATTAAAAATTAAAAAGTAATCAGCCAAAAAATTCAGTCATCGCCGACAAGATCTAAAATTTCGTCGCTAAAAGCCAACCTTTGTCGACGAATTTTTTTTATATTACATATATAATATATATTTGAATAATGATTTTATTATTTTAAATAATATGAATTTTTTAAATAAGAAAATTTAATTAATTTTTCAATTGACGACGAAATTTCAAATTTTGAGAATATGAAAAAATTAATTACTTTTTGAATTGTCGACGAAATTTCAAAATTCGTCATCCAATGCCGAGGAAATTCAAATTTCGTCGCCAATAAATACCCATTGACGACAAAAGTTCAATTTCCTCGTTAAAAAGTTCCATTTGACGACGAAATTTTATTTCCTCGCAAAAAAAATCCCCTTTAACGACGAAATCCAATTTTCTCGCCAAAAGGTACCATTTGGCGACGAAATTGAATTTCGTCACTAGGTTTCGTCGCGATAGACGATTTTTGTTGTAGTGTACGAAGTGGGTTGTCGTTTATCTATGCTACTAGACTACATGTCAAATCGTAATGTGGAATGTGAATAAGATATTGCAGTTGTCAGCTGTTGTTTCTTTTCGTTCAATTTTAGCTTAGTTGTGCGTGTTTTACCATGCCCATGTTGTCCGATAGGCGTGCGCTTGATAGACTTTGTGAGTTGTTTATGGTTGATGGAGTTGCGAAATGAAGAATTGGTGTCTTGATTTGAAGTTAGTAATTCAGAGTAAGTTGTCAATTCAAGTTTACGTGCTAGAGAGCAAAGGGTTTTGTATGATTGTGAAGATATTGAATTTATTTTGGTTCCGTATGGCTGAAACATGGATTTGTAGTTCAAGCTTCAGATGCCGAAAGAGAAGAAGTGAATTCGAGTGCGGAGGAGTTCGGCCGAGCCATCACATCTCAGGTCTGCCTCTCAACTTTCTCTCTACTTCAATATGGTTACCTTCAAGGGTATTGCATTTGTGGCTCTAGAATTTTTCACATTTGAAATTCAATTTGTACGAGCTATATAAGAAAATCACTCCATACTTATCCAACCTGTTACAGCTTGATTCAATTATTGCTAATGCTTCATGGCGATACCGTAACTATTCCACTCCAAAAATAGAATGTTAAAACCAATTGGGATTTTTCGGCGAAGAACAATAGAATTTGCTACAAAAGCTGGCTAACAGGGGTATTCCTGCGTGTGAGAACATAGTAATGGAGGGGTTGCATAATTGCACAAAGAAATTCAGCACAAATTCCAATTGAAGGTGGAGCAATTCTTTAAATTATAGGATCTTCAGGATGCAAAAACTCCGTGGAGAAAAAAATGGGCAGGACTAATAAAGCTGCAGTCTATATGGGAGGACGTTTTAGATCAATTAATTACATAGCTTTTAACCAGCTCAACATAATGAAAACTTTTTCGCTTTTGATATTTTCTTTCTGGGAAATGGATAATTGGATATTAATTTGTTTTCAAACGTAGGTAATGAGTTAATCTCAACATGAGGGAATTGTTTAGTCTGAGAGCTCTTCATTTAAATTGATGGGCTTAGAGTTTAATTTGATACAAAGGGGTCCATTTTACTTTTGTGGTATGGACCAATTAGTGTTGTTTTTCTTAGATTGAGGAGAAGAGGAGCTGGGGAAAAAAAAAAAAAGTAGAAGAGGAAACCATTGCCAGATTACATTGACTAGGTCTAAAAGGATGTGAACCTAATAAGAGGGAGATTTTAGTGGATAGTTTGGCGGAGGTTTTTGAAGGGTGCAAGCTTTACTTTGATAGTCTCTTTCATTCCATCTCTTACCTTGATAGATTTTTGTCAACAAATGCACTCAATAGGCAGAGGCTCCGATTGCTCCAGTTGTTGGGTGTTTCTTTAATGCTTGTGTCATAGCAAGCTTTCAGACCCTCTTAAAACTGCTTGTGATTAGAGTTTTTATGATACTAATTTGGGTGATGTTGTTCGTACTATTACCGATGGGCAAATTGAGTCTTTTTCTTCAATAGCATGGTTACGTCAGTTGAGGAGATGGGTACGGACTGGTACAATACAGATATAGATTTCATATTAGCACTAACAATTTAGCAAAATGGATGACAAGAACCTTCTCAATCAACCTCATGGACCAATAACAAGGTTGGGATACAACCCTGCAATTTTCTTTGGTCCTTAACTTATTTCCAGTTATTGAAATTTCCCCTTCCAAGTTAAATTAGAAAACTTGGTCATAAGCCTGTTCTGATCTGATTCTGTTTTTCTCTTAACTCAGGGGTAATGAACTTGATTACTACATTTATTGGGTTTGGGATGAGTGCCAGTTTCATTGAGTTTGTCTGTATCAGATTGCTTTGTGGAAGACTCAGAGGAGTTGAGTCCTGGCAAATGATTGAGATCGACTCAGGGATTCTTCTTAAGCAGGTAGCTAATATTAATCATGCATTCTCTACATTTCTTTTAACTTAGGTCTTATTATATTTTCAGGTAGCCGCTCCTAATATACTCATGATTGGGGCCAGAAAAATGGTTTTGTAACCTTTTCGTTAAAAACGAAAACGGATGTGGAATATCTTGTACATTTACTTATGAAAATTGTGATCATGCCATATACTCTTGATGAAGTTTTGAAAGTAATTAACTTAATAGATAGCCAATAATGTAGAGAGTGACGTGAGTTTTTCTTTGACTTTTCTTTCCTTCTGTAATAAAAAAGAGTGTTATGGAGACTGTGTTTAGTGTATAATAGGGGTATTGATGGATAGATGATACTCTTTGATCCTAAAATTTATTTGTTTGGGTAGGTATTAGCATTTTCTTACAACACAAATTTGACCACACTGAAGTCGGAAAAAAGTTACAAAACATTATACATGGTGATTTATCTTGATTACCACACACTTTGAACAATCCAAAAGGAATATTGAATACATCAACATCTATGAGTTTTCTATTTAACTCGAAAAAACATTGCTACCTTAAACCCACTTTGTTACTCCAAAAACACAAATTTAAACCGATGATAAATATCAATCAATCATATGATTACTTTAACAGCCCGGCCCAGTTCATTGCTCTATGATGGAGTACATCATTAGTCAATTTGCTTCTGTAAAAAGTGTTGATACTACATGTTGTAACTGCATCAAATACACAAAAAGCTGAGGCACCTTCATTATTTTGTTAGTTTGATCGTCTCTCACATTAGCTTAATTTACAGTGTTGCAATTGCAAACAATAGCGGCGCTAGCTGTAGCTGTTGAGGAACGCGAAGGAGACTTTGTCTTTGTTCCGTGTGTTCCATTGCGGAATCAACGGCAGAAGTTTTACTCAAAGTTGAGGCACCTTCACCAGGACTTCAGGTCAAGACTATTTCCAAAGTCTTATTTGGTTGCGATTTTCAAAGGCCAGTATCATGAGCCGTTCATATGGTATTTCATACATGATTTGAGTTTCAACACTAATGATGACTTGATTGCATTTTGAATTCCAACACTAGCCATAATGACTCGGTTGCTTTTGAGATAGGAAAATTAAAGGAATGAACAGCTGATAAAGTTTCACTTTGTATTCAAACCATGAATCACCTCTACTCGAATCTTGATGACTACCTTCTCTCAATTACACAATATGTTTTTCCGGATTGTAGCTTAAAAGGATGAAAACAACTAGATTTAGATACAGCCAGACTAATAAAATAGCTAGAGTAGTCTTGCATTTTCTTCGTAGATGCTTATTCTCATACCTATATTTTCATTTACTTCTCTCTTACATAATTAGGTGGTTTTGTATGCTAGGAATTGGTATCCAGGGTCAAGAGCTCAGCTATAAAAAGGGATGTGATTTGATAAATTTATATTGTCCTTGAAGGATTTGTAGATGAGAGAGAAAGGATAGAGTAGGGAGTCTCAAGTCACTGGATAAAGGTTGGATCTTTATGATTTGTGTTCATAGATTCATGTACAAATGTTTGGTTTTTGGTTGATTGGAGTGATGTGATATTTGATTATTAGGTATTCATGATTGTGTTCATGCTTCTGTCATTAAGGGTTTCCAGGTCTTGAAGCTATCTGAACAATTCAAAACATTTTGCGATCAATATAACCATGAAGAATTTATATTGGTTTCAAAACGCAAGAGATGCGCTGTTCAATAAACTAACGGATTCTTCATTGGAGCTGGATGGAACTCATTTGTTCATGCACACAAGCTATCAAGCTACCACACATTAGTAGTCAATAGTAATATAGATCTAGAATTACACACTATGGTGTTTGGTGCAAACAAATTCGACCGTATCTACTCTTGGTATTGATATCATCGGACATATCTATTACAACTATCATAATATGTAAGCACTATAAACTTCTATCAAAGAATCGCTCAAAAAATTAATCAAGCTTTACTTACATTCATTCTTATGTTCTTCCATAAGAAACATTGTCATCTTCAAATGCTCAAAACATTGCAATCTGTTGGGAAGAGCCAGAATCCCTTATTCACTTGTTTTTCCAGTGTAGATTTGCTCAACCAGTATGGAAACTCCGTCCTTTGCCTGGACTCTGCGAGGAAGGGGAGAGGATTTTTGGGATTGGTTCACAGTAGTGGTGAAGAAGAATCCAGGAGATCACTGGTGTGTGCAATTATTTGGAGAATTTGGAAGTGCAAGAATGATGATCATTTTTTCTGGCCGTCAGTGTGATCATGTGGTGGTAGTCAATATTGCGTGCAAGGACTCGACTGATTTTTTGGATGCAAACAAGCCCATTGAACTACCGAGGATGGATACGGGGTTGGTACAGTGGATGAGCCTTAGAGATGGAGTCCTCCGGTAGATGGGATTATCAAGATTAATTTTGATGCAGGGGTGAATGTCCAGAGTCGTCAAGGTGGTGTGGGTTTGGTAGGGCAAAAGGCTCTTTTTGGCGGCTAGATGTTTGGCTTTGAATGGTTTCTCTACTCCATTGGTTGCTGAAGCAATAGCAGCTAAGGAAGGCCTTATTTTTGCATCTGAGATGGGGTTTACGTGTATTCAGATTGAAGAGGATTCCTTAAGCTTTATTCGAATGGTACCATGATGCTGAAGTTCTCCAGGAAGATGTCTGGAGATTGGCGTGTGACTTTTGGTTGTGTGAGTTTAGTTTTATTAAACGTAATGGTAATAGTGTTGCTCATTGTTTAGCTTGTCAAGGTTATGGTTGTGTAGGTACTTCTACTTGCGAAGCTTATCCGCCGTTGTGGCTATCCACCCCTTTGTTTAATGATGGATATGCCCATTGATGTTTGGTTCGCATCTTTTTATCAATGAATGGATTATCCGTTGGCAAAAAAAAAAAAGCACAAAACAACTATACAGTTTCGAAAAATTGTATTGAGCACGTGATTCGTGCAAAGCACGTCGCGTGACGCTAGTATATTGAAACACATGGGAATGGGATCCAAGAGCCCAAAACATAGAGGGCCGGCCTTGTCACAAACCCATTTCGGTAAAAATGGTTATTAGTTGGATATGTGGTTGGTATTGTTACGTCAAATACGTCTCCACAAGGAGCAGGTTCGGTGTTTAGGCGCTGTGATGGGCAGGCCGAGTTAGGATTGTTGGGAGTCCACCCTAGCTAGCTAGGATTGTTAGGTGGAGATATATGGTTCAATCATGGTGTATCAACTTTTATGATGTTAGTTATTGGAAAAGTCTACAATACACACCACTTAAAAGGGTGTACCATATACACCTATTTTATGGTTCATTCATAATATTTTAGCGTGTTTCGTAACTCTTATTCTAAAATTCATAACTTTTCAGTATTACGATTTGTAACATTTTTATTACTATGATTTATAAAGTGTATCTCGTAACTTTTATACGATTCGTAACATTTAGCAATACGATTCATAATATTTTTTCTATAATTCATAGTAATATTTTAGAAGTGCATATGATACACACCCAAATAAGAAGTATATATTGTAGCCTTCCCCTTAGTTACGTGGTATTCGGATTCTCAACTCAAAACTTCTACAATATGAATCTGTCACTTGAAGCAATAGCTAGAAAGAGCTCCACGTAAATTTGAGGAAAATTATTCAGGGCTCCCTCAGAGCCTCTGAGTCAGAAGTAGGGCTGCAAACGAATCGAACTTTAAAATATTCAAGTTTGTTCATTAAATTTTTAAGCAAATTCGATTCGTGCTCGAACTCAATGAAAATTTGATGAGCCGAGCTTCTATATGTTTGAATTGAACTTGAACTTCTTTACAAGCTTTAATGAGTCAGAAATTATAAATATTTATGCTATCATACAAGTCTAGAATTATTTTATACATAAATAAGTTCACACATACAAAATTATAAAAAGGTATCAAATTTTCAACATAAAAAGTACTTTTAAATGGTTCGCACATGTATAAATTTTCATTATATATGTACAAAAGTTTATACATATTCAAGGTTATTACTTATACTTAGGGTTTACAAACCTAACCGAGCCGAACACTGTTAATTTCAGGTTCGGCTCATTTACTAAATGAACCTTAAATTGAGATTCAAGTTCACTTTGTTTTGTACTCGAATCGAACTCGAACGAACTTTTACCGAGTACAACTATACAGAGAGATTTGGTCACATGCAGTCATCCGAATTCCAGGATATAGCAATCTTTTCTTACTCCATCCGTTTCATATTAAGAGTCCACCATGAAAAGTTGTGTCACTTTTCTTACTCCCTCCGTTCCGTTTATAATTTTTTGAATTTTTTCGCATTAAATTAAAGTACCAATCGAGATCTTTAATGCGGTGCGAAAAAATTCAAAAAACTATACACGGAATTAGTTGATTTTTTGATTGAAAAAATGGCAAGAGAGAGAAAGTGGGACTCTCAACGTGGAATGATAATGTTCAAATTAATTCATGTGGTTACTCCAACCCCCAAAAACATACAAGTTATTTTTTTATGAGACCAAAGATTAGATGTCTAAAACATGAACATGATAGGGAAAAATGAAACTGTTTTTAGATGACTTTAAACAACATAAAGTAGGTAGAACTATATTAGATTTTCTTCTTCGGCAAACACTAAGAAACAGCAGAATCAATCAGCTTTCTTGTCCGTAGGTAATTTGTTCGCCGCAGCAGAACGCTTGTCCTCCGCAGTTTTAGCATGTACCTCATCCCTCTCCCTGAAATACATGTCGAAAGCCTTTGGAAGGAATTTGGGAATCAAGAAAGCAAACAGATTTATTGAGAAGTACACCAGATTGGCAATTGCAAGAGCCCTCCCAAACCAGTACCATGCAACATCCTTCACCCACCAACATGAAATTTATTAGCATCCACTAATGTACAGAATACGAACAAACATTGTAGCGCGATAATAGAGTACGTAGGGGTAAGCAAACAAGATACTATTTTCATACTTAATTTCGACATGTAATGATGAAGTCCCTTTTTTCCCCCCTTTGTTTAAGGCCAAACGCCTACCAATTAAAAATCTTAATCTGAAAAATGTAATGAACATAATTCGGAATGGGTTTTTTGGTATAATCACTTTGTTTGTGCAATGCTACCGGTCCTCAACCTAGTGAGTAGTGAGTGATATACAAAAATACCTCTTGTACAGAATTTCTATATGCAGCTCCCAGCTCCCGTTTTTTATGAATCTCATAATTAGCAGCTAGCTGCAACTACCATGTCTTTCATTCTGGATGAACTTTAATGTACACATGCATTTTGTTTTGGAAATCAATTTCCTTCTTAAAACATATGCAAGAGAAAAAAATTGCGGAGAGTTAACTAGAACACACCTTGTATTGGGCATTCGTGGGCAAAGCCTTGTTCATCCACACATCTTGAATCCAATCAATAATTACAAATATCCTGCGGACTGTATAAAGCAATGGAACCAAAGCCCTCACGGGGGGAGAGAACAATGACAACCCGCTAATGACATTCTCCGTTAGTATCTGAAACGAAAGCAAGAACAAGTGGGGCGTAGCAGATCGGACAGCATGATCATCTCCTCTCGCAAAACCACCCAAAACATAAGCAAGTGGCAAGAAAAGCCCGATTGTGGTTCCGACTACCACGTAAAACCGAAAGAGTCCACTTCCTTGAAATATTTCTTGCGATCCTGCGGCGGTGCCTCCGTAAGAAGGAAATACTAGTCGAGAGAGGGCAAGAAGATAAGCAGAGACGAAGGCTGGAAAGGCTAGGTCTAGAAGGGGGACAAGACCGCTGGCTGAGAAAACCATTATGAAGGCTACTAGTTGAAGTTCAATCACCCGAAGCGAACCCATTATACCCCCTATTGCTGGCTGTTGACGGTGGTGGTGGTGGGGCGAATTTGGGGCAGAGGAGGTGGTTTTGGTTTCATCGGGGTTTGTACGAGGAGCCACGGCAAGAGTTACACCTGACATTTCTTTCACCTGGTTCTAGGATACTGTTTGATCAAGAGGGTATTTGGTTGGACTAATGTAAGGTTTCAAAATGAAGAATTTTCAGAAATGAATCTACGGGATTGATGGATAATTGTGACCTGAAAGAGAAGGCAGTATTGCACCCTTTAATACTTACTAAACTTACTCTAGATCTATAAAACAACTCATGAACGTCTAACAGTATATTAGATCTGTCTGAGAAAGATTGAGTACATAAAAAGAATGCATATTTGTCAAAAGATACAATCACTTATGCTTCATATCAAACAATCTCTTTTGGGACAAGGGGTATTAAAAATTTGTGGATAAAGAATATTTACCGTTATTTACATCTCACAGTGATCTGCAATAACCAACTAGAAGAGCTGCACGTCAAATAGTTCTTCTTTTGCTTTCCATCAAAGTAAAAATACACTCGGAAAGCCCTCCACATATCTATATCTTTACGTACAATAAAATCGGTAATGCGTTTTCTATAGTCGTTTGAGGAATCCAAAATGGACTTCGCTATAGTTAAATCCTTTCCCGAGGGCAAGTGGACCGCCATCAAGTGGGACCCACTACAATATTGTTATTCCTCTTTAAAAGAGCCAGGCTACGTGGATTCCTTGCGAGCTGGAAGCACACCAATATCCTATACAATTAGATATCCCCATAATGGTGTGATCAATCAATAGAGCGTAAAACGATAACCTAATTTTTTTTCCCTAATCAGGAGGGAAACAGAGGAATTGAGAAGTTGGATTTGCAATTGTAAAATTTTGAACCAAACATCCAGCCGGTAAGGAAACACATTATTCACTAAGGTTAACCACACAGTACCTAATCATGTAATGCCCGTTTTATACCTCCCTCGGACAAGAGGTGCGTAGTTGGAAACAAGGGCCTTAAACCATCACTAGATGTTCTTTCAACAGATGAGATCCTGAAAGGATCTGACTTCTCTGCAATTGCGTTTGCAGTCCCATCTCGACCGTTCATCCTAGCGATCAATGGTTCAAATTTTAAAAAGATCCCTTGGGAAAGAATAGTTTCTTCTCCCGTAGGAGTCTTTCAACAAAATCTCACCATTACCTCACTTCAAATGATTAACAATAGAATAGGATAGGATCTAGCTCTGACATTTATGCTACCAACTTGTTACTTTTTGGACGGCTAAGATTGCATCGACTGGTCACAGCAGTCCAAACACAAGATAGCAGGGAAGCCATTTCCTTGAACAATTGGGCGGGCGGGCTTGTTCAGCCCATTATCGCGTCCTAACGGATCCAAGTGGACCATCAAAACTGTTAGAAATGAGGTTGACCCGAAAAAGGCATACAAATGGAATGAACAGGACCCAATTCTCTTTCCAATCCCCAACTGGATTTTGACGAGGCTAATATTGTTTCATTTTATCAGTGAACTCTTGAAAAAGTATCAAGGAGAAATCTTGAAAATTGAGAATTTAGCCCTTTCAAATATCACATTTGATATGAATAATATACGTACTCACACAGTCTCACACAAGCACACATATGATCTCTCTCAATTGATAAGTACTAGGCAAAGAAAAGCCACATAGCATGCGAATGATATCATATCATAGCCCAAAAAAAAAAAAACAAAAGCAGCAGCAAAACGACAGGGATCTTACCGTTGAAGCGAAATCGAAATTTAGAATTCGATTTTGAGAGCAAACTGCAGAGCAAATCGGAGGGGGTTGATGATTGGGAATGAAGTACTATATATGTATGGTTTGATTTATCAATGAAAAACGAAGCTGAATGAATAGACAGATTATTACAGTAATTAATTAATTAGTAGAAATAGTGCCTACGTTTGCTACACTGCTTCCACGTATTGGATTCAGTTTTCGGACGCGTGTTAGTTCTTCGACATGAAGTTGTTCATGGTGTTCCACGTATCAGTGGATTTTTTTTTTTTTTACTTTTAGTGGAGTATTAGAGTTTTACCAGTTAGGTGCTTCTTGCTTTTCATAGTTTATTGAACACCTAAGCTTTCAGATGATTCATCAATGAATAACTAATTCCAGAGTCACTTAATTCCAACCCCCTAGAAAAAAAAAAACAAAAGAAGAACCCATACAAGCAGCTAGCACACATACGTTTATTTGGAGACTTAAAGAAATGCAGGGTTTTTTTTTTTTTTTTTTTCATTTTTTAAGATTTGTCTTTCTTTCAAGAGATCACAAGGTCAAATTTTATAAGTCCTGTTTAGTTGTTGAAAAGGATCATTCTCTCTCCTTCTCTCTAAACTCTCTCTCTCTCGAGATTCAAAAACTAGGGTTTCTTGCTGGGGGTCGGGGTTGTGGGGCGCTGACTCCTTCCTTCCTCCCCGTGCTCTCCTCCACCCTCTCCTCCTCTCCCCCTTTTTCTTTTTTTTTTTTCTTTCCCCTTTCCCTACTAACCTTTTCGAAGATTTTCTTCTCACTGTGTGTCCTCTCGTTGTCATTCTACCTCCCCCACCTAGTCTCCCCTCTAGTTTTTTCGATCAATCGTCGTTTATCATTCTTGGTATGTAATCAATTGTGCTTAATGGCGAGGTTTTAGTCATGGGGCTACGGGAGACGAGGATCGCATGGTTCCCCGCCAATTCACTCCTGAGTGATTTCGGTAATACCTAACAGCGATTGGGAGCTTGTGACTGGTGGGATGGTGCTCGCTAGTTTGGTGTTGCTCAATTTTCTTGGGGTAGCTTCGTAGGGGTGGCGTTGGGACATCGTATGGAGCCCTGGTTGTCGGTTTTCCAGGCTGTTTATGGGGGTCGAAGTGGTGATTCTTAACAGTCTGCATATCGATAGGATCTGGGAATGTGAGGGGGTCATGGTTCATCGTCTTCAATGTCTGGTTGTGAAGGTTTCTCGATCGTCCAGATCAGTGGTTGCTAGTGGTGGTGTGATTGCCTGAGGTTGGTGGTCGGCGACATGTTTGGGCGGCTCGGTGAGAGATGATCTATGTTGGTGTTAGGGTTAGGCAATGGTGAATGGGCTGGGCCTCCCTTTTCGGTCTAGGCTTGACCTATTTTGATTTCTTTGAGCTCAACTTTCTAATTTGGGCAAGTTTAGGCCCTTAGATTTTTTATTTGGGGAAAATGACGGCCCAAGACATGTTTTGATAATTAATATCCGTCAACAACATGCTGAGAACATTTGCTAATGCTGAAAACATCATTGGCGGATGTTAATTATCAAAATACATCATTGGCCGCCATTTTCCCTTTTATTTGAGCTGTATGTATTTGATGTGGGCATTTGAGGCCGTTGGGAGTTTGGTCGTTTCGCCCTTAGGTGTTGTAGGGCTTTGCCCTCTGTTTATCCAACCGGGGTTCTTAATAATATTTTCCCTCCCCCTTTAGGTACCCTTATCAAGGTTCTTAATAATATTTTGCCGTTTCAAAAAAAATGACAAATTTCAAACCTTGGGGCCATTGGCGGTTCGTCCTCTCGTTAATTTGAGATTTTATTTTATTTTCAATCAATAACATACTTTATTGATCATTAAGGAATAGGAACATCCAAAAAAGCTTCACTTCATACCCAGCTCGGAAAATCACTAAGCCAAGAAGCATATGAAAAAGACAAAAGGACAAACTTGGCTAATACGTTAGCCACCCTATTACACCTCCGAGGAACAAAATTAAACGAACATGAAATAAAACGACTAGCTAAATGTAAAGATCAGTCTTTGATGACAACTTCTAAACTGGCTTGGCTACTGGCTTTTCCTTGTAGCATTTGAATGAGGGTTTGTGCATCTCCCTCCAAAATAATCTCTCTATCTTCATCACTTATTGCCGTAATCAATGCTTGGCGAATACCCAAAGCCTCAACCCCTTTTGTTGTAATTTAAGAGTTTGAGATTGGTGGAGATGTGCATAAATTTCCCGAACACATGGTTATCAAAAAAAAAAAAAAAAGTAAAGAAATTTTTGGAGGTCAAAAGTTACTTTGGACGAGGGAAAAAAAACGAAAGAAAAAAATATTATTACTTTGAACGGCCCATAATGGGATGAGGTCCCAGGGTTCGAATTGTCAGCCCTGATAATTGGGCCAAGCCCAGTAATACCGGCCCATAAGACGTTCTCTCCTGATACAAAAAGAGGGTAAGGCCACGTGACGGACGAAAATACGAGACCCACAGGGCATGGGGCTAATCAACACAAAATCGACGCGCGGTTCCATTTTAGGAATCACGAACTTGATGTTATCAAAATACTGCTGTACGTAGTTGTTAATCCAAAGGTTAACACAGACTCGGGGTCAGCATTAGTGCTGACTCCTACTAAATGGTGCCGTTGTGACGCAAGCATCCATTTCTCATTGGTTCCCCTTTGGTGCTTAATAAATAGGCGTGATGATTGATAATTTTGTGGTGTCAATCCGATATCTAGAAGGGCATTTTCAGTATTCGCAGGGCCCTACGAATTCTTAAAAAGTCATTTCCAATATCGTATTTAGCTAATTTTTTGTATTAACCAAGAAAATAATAATAATTTAAGAATAATGAGCGATTTGAATAATTTTTGTGAAACCCAAAATAGGCTCCACAAATTATTAATAAATCGTTAATCTATTTTTTTTTATCGGCATAAATCGTTAATATAGTATGATTTAGCAACCAACACTCAATTTTAAATTATCGATCGATTATTTTTTGTGTGGCTCATTTCGGTTGCCATAAAGATGATTCAAATCGTTCATTAGTTTCAGAATACTTTTCATTGGTTCCTCGAGGAAAAAATTATCTCAATTCGATATCAATAAGGGCTTTTTCAACATTCGTAAGCCCTACGAATGTTGAAAGAGCCTTTATGGTTATCGCATTAAACTAATTTTAAAAAGAACCAGTAAAAAATATTTTAAAAATAACTTACAATTTAAATCGTTTTTTTAGAGTCGAAATTAACCTCACAAAAGCATCAATCATTATGTCCATTTACTTGGCACCAAAGTGAGACCAAGAGGAGGAAATGAGTGCATGTACAGCACAACGACACCGTTTTATAGGGACAACACCAATGCTATCCCTTCTTCCCAGCATGCAAGACCCCGAGTCTGGTTAGCAAAAGTGCAGTACCAGAAAGGGAGCAAAGCATATATTCCTTTTGGGCCTCTGAAATTTTGCTGTAATGAGGGGTACCTAAAAACTTGTATAGTGTTCACTAAATTAAATATGGGTTTATTCAATTGTATTTATTCAAATTGAGGTGTTAAATAAGTAAGTAGAGTATATTATACGAGCATAATTTGCATTTTTTCCTGCTATAACTGAAAGAAAAGTGATCTTCAAGTGAGTGTTTTAGATTTTTTTTTTTTTTTATAATGAGATATGCATAGTTTTATCTTGTTGAAACCTAGTATTCTTATCTTTTTGAAATTGCATTATTTTTTTGAATCATTTTAGGTGTAAAATGCATAAAATTAAGGCCCCACTTTATTAAATTTGTCTTGGGCCTCCAAAATATCAAGGTCGGCCTTGGTCATGTGTTAGAGCTAATTAAGAAGAGCAGAGGTAATAATTAATATTGGGGAAAATGACGGTCTAACACGTGTTTTGATATTAATACAAGCCAATGATATTTTCAGTATTAACAAATGTTCTCAGTATGCCATTGGCGAGTAGTAATTAGCAAAACACGTCATTGACCGTCATTTTCCCTTTATATTGCGTTATAGGAGTACAAGTTTGAAGTTCGGGCCCATTGAGAGCAATATTCTTCTTGCATATATAAAATATTCCAATTCCGAAAGGCGTTTAACGAAAAACTTTTCTCTCTCTTTCTCTCTCTCCTAAAGGCGTTTCCCTTCCCCCTCTCTCTAGCAATCGAAACCTAGGGTTTTTTTGGACTGCGGAACTCCTCCTCCCCCCCCCCCAGCCGATGTTTATCTCTATGTCCCTTTCCCTATCTGTTTCTTTCAGATTTCTCTCCACCTTCTTCTTTTTTCTTTTTTTCCCTTATTCATAATGATCGGCAATCGGCGGCGGTGGATCTAGTGGGCGATGCTAGGCGTTTGGAAACTCAACATTCATTTTCCCCCCTAGTCACGACGACCATTTCTGGGGTGGCGAATGTCCGGCGAGGTTGGCAATCTAGTATGGTTCTTCTTCTCCTTTGTCCTCTTCCAGTCCTTTCTTTTTTTCCTGACCCCCTCCTTTGCTTTTCTGTGTTGTTTCTTCTCTTGGCCACTTCTCCTCTGTTTGCCCTATTCTCGATCATTTCCTTTCCCGTTCTGTTCGCCCTATCAGTTTTTGCTGGGTTACCAAGGTTTGGCCTAGCGGCTTGGCGGTACTTCAGGCAGCTGATTGGCACGGTCTCCTGTCGTGTTCGTTGCTAGGCGGCGCGATTCTTGCCTAACGGCTTGGGTGAGCTTCAGCAATAGGGTTGGTTATGTTATTCTCCATGGGTTGACCAATGGTGGTTTGGTGGTGTATGGGCGCGTTTTGCTAGTTGTTTCTATTTGTAATGGTGGTTGGTGGCTGCGCGTTGAAATTTCACAGAAATGTTGGGGCAGGTTTAGGGTTTTCTTGGCTGGGCTTATATTATGGGTGTCAAATGGGCCGGGTCGGCACGGGCATGGCACGTTTGAATGCAGCACGACACAAACACAGACACGGTTTAATCCTGGCACAGCATGGTATTAGTGGGCACGCGACACGACACGGGCACGGAAGTGAGCGGGAAGGACACAGAATTAAGTTGGCCTGGCACGGCACAACACGACACTGTTTTAGACGGGCAAGGGCACGACACAGAAGTGGGATGGGGCTCGAGTCATGACACGGCACGACACGGTTCTAGCCAGGCACGACACGGGCACGGGCACGAGCACAGAAGTAAGACGGGCACGGCATGACACAACACGGTTCTCGTTGGGCACGTCAAGGCACGGCACGAGACATGGAAAGACCAGAAATAAATGTTATTAAATAAACAAGGGATTTCTGAATTCAGATTATACTTTACTTTATTTCTATATATTTTTTGATAATTTAATAATTTATTAATCTTTTCCTTTTATTTAACTAAAATAAGCTTTTAAAATATTTTATATGATTAGAAAATTTGAATCAAAATTCAAACATGATAATATACCAATTACCACAAATATACTGATATACATTGCGTTTTATCTAATAAAGATTTAAAAAAAATACATAGAAAATAAGTAAGAAAAAAAACTAATTTTTAAAAAAAAACCTCCATATGAGTCGAAAACAAGTCCTAATGTCCTATGGAATTTGTCACACATCACAATCTACCAAGGCCATGGATTATTTTGGAGCTCTTTCCCTTTTGATTGCCCCGTTGTTGTATCATAATTTAGTTATGATAGTACGCCACGTTGGAAAATATGAAATTGGTTGTACATTTGTGGATACCATATGTACAAGATTGAGGCTGATTGAGCTAATTGGTTGTACATTGTTTTTGTAAGAAGCTTTCTGGGTTTTTTATTTTGCGCCATTTCTTATAATGGGTAGTTCTTGTTTTGAATCAGAATGACTTGGTTCTGTTTCTGGGTTAGATCGGAATGAACATTGAAAGGGCATTGTACACCGCTTTTTGTGGGGTTTGTTTGTGCAGCATCGACTTATTTTCGATGTTTTAATCTGTGGATGTTGTTTGGTTCTGATTTTAGTTGGTGATCATTTCATTATTAATGTTGCTATAATGGTGGTATCCTTCAATGAGGAATTAGTTGTTACTCCATAAAGGGACTGTAAGAGAATCCGAATTTACGGCTCGGTTAGGCCATGTTTGATGGAACAGACTAATGGCGAGGGTTTAATGAATCCAATGGGCCGCCATGAGGGAGGGAGGGTGTAACGACCCTGATTTTTGATAAATAAAAATTTCGTTAAATATTTGAATTTTATTTTAATTGCTTAGATTGCTTTAAAAATTTCTTTTAAATTTTAATAATCCGTCATAATTAGATTTGAAACTTGTAAAATTGAATTCTTTTACTCCGGACAATCTAGTCCTTCTCGCATGACTAGTATACTTGTAAACGTACTCATATATTTTTTCTAGTAAGTAAATAATATCTTTAAATTATATTTCTCGGCTGGAAATCCTACATGGCAAGTATAGTTAGTTTTAACCGATTAGTTAGCAAATCCTAACTACCGTTTGGCTTAGTTACTTTTCCCTAACCTGGAGTGATGCATCGATGCCGAAGTGGTTAGTAGAAAATTTTTGGTCTTTGCCTTGACCGTTGACTTGACTGCCTTGCTTTAGCTTAGCTAGGCTGCCTTGGCATCGGGTCGCTGTCGGGCCTGCCTCGCCTAAGCGTCGGGTCGCTGTTGGGTTGCTCTGCCTTGGTTGCCATCGGGTTCTGCCTTGGCGTCGGGTCGCGCCTTGCTTTTGCCTTAGCCACGCTCACGCCTCGCCTTGGCTACGCCTTGGCCACCGCTTTGCTAGCGGGCTGCTTTGGCCACGCTCACGCCTCGCCTTGGCCACCGTTTTGCTAGCGGGCTGCCTTGGCCACACTCACGCCTTGCCTTGGCTACGCCTTAGCCACCGCTTTGCTAGCGGGCTGCCTTAGCCACACTCACGCCTCGCCTTGGCTACGCCTTGGCCACCGCTTTGCTAGGGGGCTGCCTTGTCCACGCTCACGCATTGCCTTGGCCACCGCTTTGCTAGCAAGCTGCCTTGGCCACGCTCACGCCTTGCCTTGGCGTATGGCACCATCGGGCTTTAATATTCCGTTATTAGGCGATTTCCTACTTAATAAAACCAAAATACCACTCGAGCAATGAAAGCCAAGATTTGACTAAGACAAGTCATTAAGAAACTTTTAAACCATAGGAACCCATCATTTTGCTTCCAAGAAGCAACCCTAGCCATGCATGCATGCAACCCTAATTTACCTAGCCTTGTCCTTATCCTCCTAGTCTTCTATGTATGTGCATACATTGACCAGAGAGAGAGAGAGAGAGAGAAATAGAGAGAGCCGAATAGGGAGAGAGGGAGAGTGAGTGTGTGCTTATGTTTTTGGCCACTCCAACAAGTCACCTACTTACTTTTGCTTTAACTAACTTCACACTCAACCTAAGTACAAGTTGCCAACCCATTTCTAGTCTTCCAAAGTACAACCTAGCCAATGATGTTATGCTTTCCCACAAGCAAGCCTTCCCTAGACAAGACAAGGCCAAAAACCCCTCATGAAAGCCTAGAAATGAAAATGACAAGTCTTGGCATACATGAAAGACTTGATTGGACAATTCAATGGATCAACAAAGGAGAGAGAAAGAGAGAGAGAGAGGGCTGGCTGGATGGATGAAGAATGAGGGAGGTGTGTGCATGTGTACTTGGACACTATTCAAGCCACCTGATACCTAAGCTTTTTGACTTCATCCTAGACTATCCAAGTACAATCCTAGTCATTACTCTTCCAAGCCAACCCATTCTAGGACAAGACAAGTCCATGACCCTCCATCATGACCTAATTCAATAGCATTAAACCTAAAGAGTGAAAGTGACATTACTTGGCATGCCACCAAGCATGATTTGACAACACAATGAGAGGTAGAGAGAGAGAGAGCCGAATTGGAGGGAGGGCCGGATTGGAGAGGAAGAGAAGAGAGAGTGAGGTGTGTGTGAGTGTACCTTGACACTATTTGACCTAGTTACAACTTGGTTGAGGTGACTATTGGATGACAAGGCATGACTTACTTGACATGACAATTCAATAGAACAAAGCCATGGGAGGAGAGAGAGCTCAATGTTTGTCTATAAATAGCCTCCTCACTTCTCATTCAACTCACACCTCAAGCATTGCTCCATCTTCTCTCTAAAAACCATTCTGTTATTTCCAGACAGCCTACTGTCTCTTCGTAAAACCTCATTTTGCCCCTGCTTAAGGTAGTTTTTAGGACTAACTTCCTTCAAGAATGTTGTAGAGTACTTTGAAACCTTCAAGTTAGACCCAAGAACCACCCCAATCGGTCAAGAAATGACCAAGATATCGACCTCCGAAGTTCAGTAAAATTCTCGGATTTCAGATTCCAGACAGCTTACTGTCACCCCTTTTATCACCATTTTTCTCCGGGCGAAACTCGTTTCTAGGAACAACGTCCTCCACGAAAGTCGTAGAGAACTTCGAGATATTCGTTTTAGGCTCAAGAACGATCTTATTCGGCCAAGTATTGACCGAGTTACTGCCATCCGAAGTTTGGTCCAAATTTGCGAGTTTCAACACCCGTAGAGTTTCCAACTAACTTATTCGGCCCCGACTAGTTTCGAATCAAGGTAGAAATTTCTGTCCCCACTATCTCTAAGTATATGTAGAAAGTTCCTAATCTCTATCTCTATGTACAGTTATGTTAAAACTTAAATTGTCTTGAACTTTAAAAAATATGGTACGAAACTTGACGTCGAATGAATGTTAAAAATAAATCTATCTTGCTTTTGAAAGTATGACATGTTGAACAAATGATTTCTACGTCAATAAACATATATTGTCGTTTTGAACTTTCCACAAAGGAAGAAAGAACGGATTTTAAAACAAGAGAAATCAGAAGCTTTATTCGAAATATTTGTATTTTGATCTTTTAGAGGGTTATGAACTTGTTTACATGTCGTTTGCATTACTTATGGTTGTATAAGGATGATGATGAGCTTGTTTAGAAGAATGCTCGCATGATCTTGCTAGTTAGATTACAATGAATGATTTAAGTCAATCTATGTGAAAAGTCCCACCGCGGAGTCATTACATGTAACGAGACACAGAAATCGAGAAAATAGAAACATGACACTTAGGGTGTGTAAAAGACAAGGTGTTTTGAAAACGCAATGCGGCCGGACTTGCCCATTGTGGGAATGTGGTTGATATGGATAAAAAGAATTTTTTGAAACTACATAATGACCAAATGTGGGTGCATTATGTGAGTGTGTGTGTGTTGTGTGCCAATGGGAACCCGGCGCGGCGGAACCATTGTGAGGATACTCGGGAGCCCGGCGCGGCGGAACCGAGGTTGGGTGTGTTAAAAATGATTTTTGAAATGCAAATGTGTGTCAATGGAAAACCGGCGCGGCGGAACCGAGGTTGGGTGTGTTAAATATGATTTTCAAAATGTTGATTTGGATAGTAAAAAGGATTTCAGAAACATTGATGAATATGGTGACACAGTCTATGACGCGTCGCGTAGGAGAAACTCAGATAACACCGACACCAATGATAGAATAGCGTATGTGGATGTATCATTGTTAATGCCTTGTTAAATATGTATGTGTTATTCCGCTGCTTGTACCAGAGTTGGTATGCTGCTCTTTTACTCTGATATTGGTAAGTTATGGGTTATTGGGTATAAGATTATTCTGCCGAGCTCTTGTGGCTCACGGTGTTACTTTTGGTGACCCTGACATATTATATCGGTGGCGACGCTGGTATAATGTGTCAGATTTTGTAGATGATCAAGATGAACAGTACACCTTGGAGGCTTTTGAGGAGCTGACTAGTCAAAAGAAAACAACAAAGAAAGTGAGTCAGAAGTTAGGAACCCTAGAACCCTTCATTTGTATAAATATTGAACCCTAGTGGGAGTTACGTTGTAATAATGAGCCAGGCTCCATTTGATTTTATCAATGAAATATTTTTTTAACGTACCCAAAAATCAGGGGCGTTACAGAGGGATTTACGGTTACGGGATCAAATTAAGTACCTATCAATGTATTGCATTTTCTATGCATAGTATTGCATTTTCTATGTTAAGCAAAAGATGGGTAATCCAATGGATATGTAATCCATATGGAGGAAATGATCTCACAGGAGACTGATTGTTTTCGTTTTCATATCTGAAAACTGTTCTACGGAACTGATTTTTAAGACAAGCCTTAGATTTGTTAATCGGCATGGGCACAGCAAGTTTGAAGGCGGCACGGCACGCCACAGGTACGGTCTAATCCTGACACGGCACGACACATGATTATGTAAACAGGCCGGCACGACACGATTCAAAAAAGCACGGCACGACATGACACAATAAAAAGGCACGACACGACACAACAAAAAAAGGTGCGGCACGACACGTCACGATTAATTAATCGGGCACGGCACGACACGACACGATTCAAAAAAGACATGGTCCGACACGGCACAATAAAGTAAAATGGCCCAACAAGGCACGCTTAAAGCACGGCACGGGACGACACGACACGCCATGGCATGATGAAGTAAATGGGCATGACACGACACGACACAAAGCACGGTTGACACGGAAGTTAAATGGCATGGCACGACACGACAGACACATTTGACACCTCTAGCTTATATTGTTGTATTTGGGCAATTTAGACCCACATGTGTTTAGGGCTTGTATTGCTATATTTGGGCATTTCAGGCCCACTAATGTATAGAGGGCTTTGCCCTTTTAGTTGTGTTTGGACTTGTTCCAATTGGCTCAATTTTTTGTTGGGTTTACCTTCCCCTTTTCTCCTTAATAAAATGTTACTATAAAAAAATATTTTCTTGCCCCTTTTCTCACGAGCGAAAGTTGTATGAAATTATAACTATAGAAGGAGACTATACTTGGTATGTAACAGTTGTAGAAGGAGACTCGCAACTTGTATTTTCTCAGTATAATGCAATTTGATACAGTAGATTCAAAAATTAATGACCCAAACACTCGCAATTCAAAAATGAAAAATACCCAAGACGACAATGCCGCTCCCAAAAATGCCACTAAAACAAGTGATGTCAACATACCGGCCAGGTACCTAAACGGCTAAACCATTGATAAAATTGGCTTTGTCTCTTTTCTTTTTTTATTTTTATTTTGGGTAAGTAAAATTTTTTTTTCTGGGGCAAGTCTGTCTCTTTTCTATTTGAGGAATTAAAGTTCTACTTCTATGTTTTGTTTTTTTATAAAGCAATTCGGTAGAATAGATTAAAAAAATTAACTGACCAAACATTCGCAATTTAAAAATGAACAATACAAGGCTCCCAAACATGCCCTAAAACTTGTGATGTCAAAAACTTTTACTTGGACGTTACTAAAGTCAAAGTAGCTTGTGAACTTCTCTTGGCATTACATTCCTCTTTGTGTGCACTGCATAACTTTTCATATAACTTTATTAACAAGTTAGTGTATGGGAGAAACTTTTTTGTATATCCGGTATATCAAGTACCTTGGTATTCCTTCCGGTTTATTTTTAATTTTTCGGCCATTTTTCGATCACACTTGGATGATCGACTCCGTTCATTTTATAGAGTTTGGCGAGAACCTTTAACATAAAAAAAATCGTGTTCATTGAATTTCTGTAGATACATGATCGGCATACATGAAAATTGAAAAAAATCAAAACTGGATCCATAACCACACTGAATTAGAACCCATTTTTGGTTTTTTTTTTTTTGTAATTTTCACGTGTGCCGATCATGTATCTATTAAAGTCCGATGAACATGATTTTTGATATGATTATAGTTCTCGTCGAACTCTACAAAATGAACGGAGTCGATCATTTAAGTGTGATCGAAAAATGGCCAAAAAATTAAAAACAAATCAGAGGGGATACCAAGGGTGTTGGTATCCCCGGTGTATAGCCTATGTTTCCATTTTGACAATGTTAAAGTAGTCTCAAATAGTCGTAGGTAGCTAGGTCGATCGTAACCATTTTTCGGAAGTTATTAGTTGTGATTAATTTGGATGGGGCCACTTGGACGTGTCAAAGTTTAGATAAGCCGAGTGTCTGGGTCAGCTTATATGCCACCTTGACTAGTTTCGAAGAACCAATCTCACTGTTCACTTTACGGGCCAATTAAAGTCGGAAAAAACATCCCTTATGGACTGACCCCAAAAGGGTATGTTGATAGCATCTGAAAGATTACGAAACCAAGACCCTTTAAGAGCAAGTAAATCTCTAATCATGCTTTAACTACAAAGCCAACTCTTTGGGATTATTTCAAGTGGGAGTTTTTGGGAGCAAATAATCTTTTAGATTTTGGACTGTGGATTGTAAATCCTAATTTTTTTTGATTTTAATGAAAATTTATAATAGTGTCTGATTGATACGTGCAGAACATATTTTGGAAAACAATTTTTTGAGTGAAAGTGTAATTAGAATCTAAAAAACTCTTCTAGAATGGTTATTGAATTTTGCATTTTGCATTCAGTATTCATTTTTACAGAACGTATTTTAACAAAATGTATTTTAAGATTAGCTCCCAAACATGCAAAATGCATAATGGGAAAATTAGGCTCCCAAGCGGGCCACTCTGGTTGCATTTTGAATTATATGAAGGTTCGTGGTTTTTCAATTGAGTGTTGCTACTGGTATAGGAGCTTGGGCACAGACAACGTATACAATGCGTGTTTGGGCCTATCTCGGGTTCAACAAAGATAATCGGAGCCGTTCATTTTGTTCAATATATTTTGCTTAAGGTCCTTGTAAAAAATCAGCTCCATCCGACATTGATAAGGGCATTTACGAAGCGTCAAAAATCGCTTTATACATTTTCTTAACCAATTTTGGACGCTTCGTAAACGCTCTTGTCGTTGTCAGATGAAGCTGATTTTTTGCAGGAACCTTAAACAAAATATATTGAACCAAATGAGCGGCTTCGATTAGTTTTGTTGGACCCGAGATGAGCCCAAACGGGCGCTGTACGTGCTGTCTGTGTCCCAATTGCTGTACTAGTAGCATTTCTGTTTTCAATTTCAATGATTAATTAGGGAAAATTTCACCTAGGCACCTGATCTTTCACACAAATCACATATAAACATCTGACCTTTCTTAAATTTCATATAAATACCTGAGTTTTCTAAAAACTCATCAACTCAACACCTGACCTTTCTTAAATTTCATATAAACACCTGAGCTTTCTAAAAATTTATCAATTCAACACTTGCCATCACCCCTCTGCCTAAAATCAAACGGAATGGCTGAGGTGCTCCAAGTAAAAAAAGTTAAGTACTCCAACTTTTAATTTGTTTGAACCAGTGCGAAAATCTTATTTTTTCTGATCATTTTATCTTAAAGAACCATAATTAATTTTTTACTCTAAAGCTCTCGTTAGTCAGCCTAAGAAAGTCGTAGAATTAAATATCTCTTAGGGCTAACTAACGATAGCCTTAGAGTCAAAAATTAATTATGACCCTTTAGAATAAAAAGACCGTTTACATATTAAAAAATATAGTTAAAAAATTAAGTGCTCCAATTTTCAATCCGTTTAAACCAAAGTTGTCGAATCAAATATCTTTTAGGACTAACTAACGATAGCCTTAAAGTCAAAAATTAATTATGACTTTTTAAAATAAAATGATCAGAGAAATAAGATCTTCACATCGGTTCAAACGAATTGAAAATTGGAGCAATTAATTTGATTTTACGACTTTCTTAGGGCTGACTAACGTGAACTTTAGAGTAAAAAATTAATTATGATTCTTTAGGATAAAATGATCAGAAAAATAAGATTTTCACACTTCTTCAAACAAATTAAAAATTGGAACACTTAACTTTTTTTGCTTGGAGCACCTCAGCCATTCCGTTAGGTTTTAGACGGACGGGTGACGAGAGATGTTGAATTGATGAGTTCTTTTGAAAGGTCAGGTGTTTATATGAAATTTAAGAAAGGTCAGGTGTTGAATTGATGAGTTTTTAGAAAACTCAGGCGTTTATATGAAATTTAAGAAAAATCAGGTGTTTATGTGGAATTTGGGTGAAAGGTGAAGTGCCTACGTGAAATTTTCCCAATTAATTTGGAAGGCGCAATATCAAATTCTACTCCCCAGTACCTTTTTAAAATACAAGATTTTTAATTTGATGCCATAAATTTTTAAAAATATTATGCACGAAAGTAATCTATTTTTATCTGAAAATTAAAAGTCTTATCACAGAGAACACATAAAAAAAGGAACTCAGAAAGTATTATGCGTTTCATGTAGTTGGAGTGTTGCAATTAGAGTCACCTTAATTACCCCCAACACGAATTAAATTTCCATGAAAGTAGCTATATAAATGGGACTGGATTCCATATTTGGAGATCTGTCCATCAAATTCATGACTAGTACATGAATAACTAACTTTTACACTCCTCTACTTAATTTGTAATCGCACTCCATTTTTTTCCCGATTGAATTCACACCATTGTCTTTTCATCTCATCTATATATATATATATATATATATAAAGAATTTACACATAAATAGACCGTGCTACAAATCCATACACAAAATAAGCAAAACAAGCACTAGCTGTCTAGCACACACTTAGAAGGCATGTTGGACCACAACTCACATAAATGGATTGTGAGCATGTGTATGCATTTGTGCATTTTTGTTTATAATTATACTCTTTCCGTCCCATTTTAAATGTTCTATACTGAAAAATCGTGTAATTTTGATCTCAAAATAAAACTTTATTTGGAATTAATTTTAATATATATATTTTTTGCACTATTGAGAAGTACTTACTGAGATTTTTTGAACGGTGCAAAAGTAGTAGAAAAATACTATCAAAAATACATTTTTTTTTTTGAAGTTGAAATATACCACTTTTTGTGGGGAGCATTTAGGGAAAATTTTAAAATGGCACCTGAACTTTCACTTCAATGTCATCGAAACACCTGAACTTCACTTTATTTCAATTAAACACCTGGACTTTCAAAATCCCCAAATTGAGTCACCTGCCGTGAGCCTCCATCTACTTCCTTTACCAATCGGTTGATGTGGCTCATTTATTGCGTTAAACGACCCCACTAGATATGTTAGGAAGTAAACTTAATGCACATAATCACAACCCATGCCAACCTAATTCATTTTTCTCTCACTAAAAGTGAAGTCATTTTTCTCCATTTCTCTCACTAAAAGTGAAGTAGGGTTGGCATGGATTGTGATTGTGTGCATTGAGTTCACTTCCTAACATGTCTAGTGGGGCCCGTTAACACGAGAAATGAGCCACATCAGTCAATTTGTGAAGAAAATGGATGAAGGCAAACGACAGATGTCTCAATTTGGAGATTTTGAAAGTTCAGGTGTTTAATTGAAATAAAATAAAGTTAAGATGTTTTGGTAACATTAGAGTGAAAATTCAGGTGTCATTTTAAAATTTCCCCGAGTATTTAAAATGGAAGATAGGAAATTTTAGAGAAGCAAAAGGAGTAGAATTGTAAAATCTTTCCGACGGTGTAAAAAATCATGGATACATCTGTATTTTGGGAACAACATTTAACCTCACCTAAGGTGAATTCCAAAATTCACTGCATAATATTTCTGCGTTTGGTAACACCATTAACCTCACCTAAGGTGAATTCCAAAGTGTGTGCTAGACAGCTAGTGCTTGTTTTGCTTATTTTGTGTATGGATTTGTAGCACGGTCTATTTTAAATGTTCTATACTGAAAAATCGTGTAATTTTGATCTCAAAATAAAACTTTATTTGGAATTAATTTTAATATATATATTTTTTGCACTATTGAGAAGTAATTACTGAGATTTTTTGAACGGTGCAAAAGTAGTAGAAAAATACTATCAAAAATACATTTTTTTTTTTGAAGTTGAAATATACCACTTTTTGTGGGGAGCATTTAGGGAAAATTTTAAAATGGCACCTGAACTTTCACTTCAATGTCATCGAAACACCTGAACTTCACTTTATTTCAATTAAACACCTGGACTTTCAAAATCCCCAAATTGAGTCACCTGCCGTGAGCCTCCATCTACTTCCTTTACCAATCGGTTGATGTGGCTCATTTATTGCGTTAAACGACCCCACTAGATATGTTAGGAAGTAAACTTAATGCACATAATCACAACCCATGCCAACCTAATTCATTTTTCTCTCACTAAAAGTGAAGTCATTTTTCTCCATTTCTCTCACTAAAAGTGAAGTAGGGTTGGCATGGATTGTGATTGTGTGCATTGAGTTCACTTCCTAACATGTCTAGTGGGGCCCGTTAACACGAGAAATGAGCCACATCAGTCAATTTGTGAAGAAAATGGATGAAGGCAAACGACAGATGTCTCAATTTGGAGATTTTGAAAGTTCAGGTGTTTAATTGAAATAAAATAAAGTTAAGATGTTTCGGTAACATTAGAGTGAAAATTCAGGTGTCATTTTAAAATTTCCCCGAGTATTTAAAATGGAAGATAGGAAATTTTAGAGAAGCAAAAGGAGTAGAATTGTAAAATCTTTCCGACGGTGTAAAAAATCATGGATACATCTGTATTTTGGGAACAACATTTAACCTCACCTAAGGTGAATTCCAAAATTCACTGCATAATATTTCTGCGTTTGGTAACACCATTAACCTCACCTAAGGTGAATTCCAAAGTGTGTGCAAGTGCTCGATCACAAATGAAATGCAATGCATTCATTACCATTATATATATTATAGTAGTACGGTGCAATGATGGATGACACCCAAAACTAAATCCTGACCCTTGTTTTTCCATTCATCGATCATCTGCGTATCATAACATGCACGCAGCCGATTAGTAAAATACTAGTACTATTACTAATTAATAATCAGACGGTCGACATTCATGATCGATGGTCGTATCCCCATCCCCAGTCCTCAGTCGTGGCTTGTGATGATCAGGCACAAGCATTATGACCTATGCCATATGCATGCATGGTTTGTATACATATATATGCGACAAGAGAGAGAGAGAGAGAGAGAGAGAGGCGGTTCCTATATATATATATATATATATATATATATATATATATATATATATATATATATATATATATATATATATATGTATATATATGTATATGTCCGAGCATTAGAGGTCTGAGACTCTAAGCTACTCTGTAATTGTTGTCTCCAGGGATCTTTCATCGAGAAAATGGGGAAGGTACACCATTGTCCATGTTGCTTGGTTGCTAAGAAAACTTAGAAAACATATTCCAGATCGTACTGGAACAATTTCGGCTCGGCTCCCTCAGAAATTGCTTTCGAATTTTACATGAAAGAAAGATTCTATGCTCTCTGTCGATTCATAGCTAGTTTTTGCCCTTTATTTTCCCGCGTTTTCTCGGAAACCAAACAGAGCTCTCTCTCTCTCTCTCTCTCTCTCTCTCTCTCTCTCTCTCCGACGTAGGTGTAAGTAATGAATATGGAATCATAGAATGACATTCTCGATCGTGTTGATTTTGATAGCTATTTTTCTTTTTGTCTTTTCAAGGACGAGAACCAAAATGCGCAAAACCCTGAGGGTGTGATTGTGTTGGGCGTCTACATGCACTGCCAGGGATGCGCCGATACGATCGTCAACCATTTGCGTGGATTCGACGGTATAGTTTCCGATCACTGAATTATTCCGTTGTACTAATTCAAAGGCTCTCTCTCTCTCTCTCTCTCTGTACACGTGCGACTTCATAGAGCCACATATATCCCTAATTCCCTATATATAGCTAGCTAGGCATATACTATTACAGTACTATATAGTAGTAATAGTAATATAAACACACGCGACCACACAGATATATAAATGCGCACCTGGTAGTTTGTTTAATTTTTCAATTACATGCATGGGAGGTTAATTAATTTTGTTGGATTTTGATGCTAGCTCAGGCGTTGAACAAATTGAGACGGATATGAAAACTCAGAGAGTCAGTGTGAAGGGCAAAAATGCTGACCCGAGGAAAGTGGTGGATAGGCTTCGAAAGAAGACTGAAAAACACATCCATCTCATTTCTCCAATTCTCAAAGTGGAAGAAAATAAGGAACAGAAAAAAGAAGAGGTATTGATTATCTAATTTGCTACACTACAATACTTTTATCAATCTCATCTGTATTTAATTACATGCATGTATTATATATATATATATATATATATATGTGAGAAAGAAGTCCTTTTTATTTTTATTTTTTTCGATCTCCCTATATTTATGTTATATACATATATATAAGTTCTGTTTTTAATTTTATTTGTTTGATTGTAATGCAGCCGAAGATTTTCGAAGTGGTGCTGAAGATTCTCATGCATTGTGAAGGTTGTGCAGAGGATATCAAGTACCGCATTCATAAGATGCAGGGTACGTACGTCTAGTTTATGCTAATTTCAGTCGAGTCTTCGTCGATCTGTTTTAGTATTAATTTCGCTTCAAATTAAGCCAAATTAATTTCGACTTTAATTCCCAAATCTCAACCTATTTACAAATCAATTGCCGTCAATCTATTGTGTTTATATATATATGACTCTTGGTATGCATGTTACTACTACTACTACTAGTCCTCTGGATTACCAAATGGCCGGCCGGGGAAGACAGAAAGCCCTCGGGGTTGTTTTGCCATTAAAACAAAGATTATTTTTATTCCATATATGTTCTTCTCATTTTTCCTTCCTCTTTTTCAATGTTATTCTAAATTGCCCTGTCGTTCTTCCCCTTTCAGTTATTTATAAACTTAATTAAGTTCTAAACAAGTCCAATTTTCCCCATGAATATAAAAATCTGATTTCGAAATTATGAATAGTTACAATAACAACATTGTAATGTAATTAATAACAGTATATCGCATGAGAACCAGTCCATTTTTTCACCTTTTTTGGAATTAGAGCCTGTCCACTTTGAACTCCCCAAACTATTGGTGACTTGGTGTAAGGGATTTTTTTTTATTTTTTTATTTTATTGTTATTTTTTCGGGATCAATCAAGTTTTGTCTTAGGGTCACCTGAACACTTTTCAAACTGAAGAGAATTGAATGTTTTGTCTACGGCTCCTAATGAGGCCATTTAGCTGAATTGATGAATGACGACGTCGATTTCATTTGTAATCTGTCCATTACGTAATTCTTGTTTTCACCAACCAACATCAGTAATATAGAGCGCAACTTCATTCTAGTGAACTATAAGTATTGTTATTGATTTGCGTGTAGTTTTATTTCAATATATTAATTCTGCATTGTTTTTCTGTTTGGTGCGGTGAATTAAACACCAAGCGTGAAGAATGGACTTGTGGTTGTAAAATTTATGAATGGCAGAAGTTCACACCGTGGAGACAGACATGAAGAACGCGCAAGTGACTGTCAAAGGGAGATTTGAACCAAAGAAGCTAGTGGAGTACATCCACAAAAAGGCAGGCAAACATGCAGTGATTGTGAAGCAAACGCCACCAGAGAATAAAGAAGACGAGAAGGAAAAGGAAAAAGACTGCGAAACATTTAACCCCTGCGAGTATTACCAGATTCATCCACCAGGACTAGTCTACGCGCCTCAGGTTTTCAGTGACGAAAATCCTAATGCCTGCTCCGTGATGTAGATAGAAAAAAAAGTGACCCACTGAATATTACTCCTGTAGGTAGAGATCGAGTTCTAGGACTGAAAATTGACGTTCTTCTTCTCAATTGCCTCGTTTTTGAATGGGAGCTCCGGACTCTTCTTGGTGTATACAAATTATACAGATTTGAACCAGCAATGCTTTTTTGAAGATTGAGGTGTTCGGGCCAGATTACGTACATCTCAATTAATCTTGGGACGCTGATTCTAGTATATATACACGTAGGGTAGCTAGCTGTTGGGAAAAAATACGCGGAATTTCCCACAAGTAAATCACGAAGGAAATAATAAAAACTGCAGCGAATAATAGTCCAAATGCGCAAACCACAAACCAAGCGAACACAAGAAATTTTTACGTGATTCCCCCAAGTGTGAGGTACGTCCACGGGACCGAAGTCCGATTCCACTATCAACAAAGGTTCTTACAAATGGGTTTACAAAGAGATACAAGATCTCACAAACACCCTAAGGTGTATCCAACAATCACCAAATACAAAGAGGAAAGACCTCACCAAATAGATGAACAAAACCCTCCAAAACAGAGCTGAAATGGAGAGCCCGAACTGATCACAAAACAGCCCCCAAAGTTGATGAAGAAGCTGCCGAAAATCAGGAGAATAGAATCTGGACTTATTCCTTTCTTTTCACACCGAAACACACGAACACACAGTGCACACAGCCACGTTTTTCCCTTTTTCTCTGGTGAACTCACGAGCCCCTCAGTTTTCAGATACTGGACGGAAAAAAAATAGCTACCAGGAGAAGCTTACCAATGCCAACAAAGCATGTGCCAAACATGTGCCACCAATGTGTAGAATGTTCTACCAAAAATTAGCCCACACAAATTAATACTCTTTTGGGCCAAACAAAATATTATTGGGCTAACAAAATATTGGATTCCATAAAAATAACATAAGGAGAGGGAACCCAACACTAGCTAGCATGGAATGTGCCTCCTGAGATTTTTGCATTACTAGGAATTTAGGAAATGTGAAACTACAAATGGTATGGATCCTTTGGCAGGAGTTTCCGATATGCATATCTGGGCGGGTTTGTGCAATTGTCAAATATCATTTTTAGGCACTTTTACTCTAAAAAGTCCCAAAATTCAAAATCTAATGGAAAACAACAAAAATATTGAGACGAAAGTAGTTAAGAAATGCTTAAACCTGGCTTTTGTTGTGTCTTTTTGTTTAATATTCCCATCAATTGTCTTTGTTGTGTAGCGAGTCGAGATTAAAAATCTCTAGAATAATAAAAAAAAATTGAAGAAAATGTTGAATTTAGGGGAACAAAATATTGAGATAATATTGGTTTATTTTTGAATGAATTCTTTACAAAGATACAAACCCCTTTATATATAAAGAAGCTAAACTAGGAAGGAAGTTAAATTAGGAAAGAATAAATATACAATATTCCAATGCTACAATCAATCACGGATCCTCAATCAATCAATTAGGCAACTGATTAGGAAATCGGATTTTCTTCTAACACTCTCTCTCAAGTTGGAGAGTGAATATCATAAAGTTCCAACTTGCCACTTAAATATTGAAATTGTTCCTTTCCCAAAGGTTTGGTGAAGATGTCTGCAACTTGAGATCTTGACTAAATATAGGACGGTGTAATTACTCCAGCTTGCAATTTTTTCTGAACAATGTGGCAATCCATCTCTATATGTTTCGTGCGTTCGTGAAAAATGGATTTTTTGCTATGTGAAGAGCTGCTTGGTTGTCACAAAATAAGGATGCTAGCTGGCTTTGTGGTTGCAAGTTACCAGAGAACTTGTTGTTTGGGTTGAAGCCTTTATGAAATCGCATAGTCGCCGCAACTGAGAAATTTTCAACGAGGAAATTGTTCCCAATCTCTCACTGTTTCTCGTCCTGGGTCACCATGTTATAAGCTTCCCGAATATCAGGTACCGATTTCAGAAGTAATATTTGACCTCAAATGGGATTATAAGTTGCGTTGAGCCCCATGAGAAATTGCATGAGACGGTTCTCATTATGATGTGCATTCTTGTTACTCCCTTCATTGCATTGACAACAATCGCATGTGGAAAAAGGGTGGTAAGAGTCCAACTCATCCCAAAATCCACACAACTTTGTGTAGTAGTTCGCAACTAACATAATTCCTTGAACATGTGAACTAATGGAACTTTTGATTTGAAATATTCAGGGAAGATAACTTTGAGCGAAACGGGCTTGAAAATCCTCCCAAACGTGTTGGGCTATGGGAGCAAAAAGAACACTTGGAACTAGATCTTGTGAAACTAAATGAGAAAATCGTGAGATCAACATATGGTTGGCTCTTTCCCATAGGTCGAACTCATCTGGATCTGTAGACTTGGAAGGCTTTTTGAATTTTTCAGTAACAAAGCCCAATTTGTTCTTAATAGAAAGAGCAATTTCAACAGATCTGCTCCATGTTGCCCAATTTCCGCCATCCAGTAGTTGTGAGCAAAGTTTGGTGGCCAAATTGTCTAAGTGATGAAAATAATAACGGCTTCCTTGGAGTTGAGATTAGAACTAGAAATACCGTTATCTCCCATGGTTGGCTGGTATCGAAGATGAAAGGCTTCAGAAAAATCAAAAATTATATCCAGTTTTGAATCGAACGGATTGTTTGATCGATTGTTGATAAAATAATTGGATGATACGAAAGTGGTGATTAATGGTTGTTGCAGAAGCTAAAAAGGAATTGATGGAGAAAAAATAACCACGGTGGACAAAGAAACAGTAAAGATATTGGTACCGATAGTTTGTAGGGAAATCCTACCGACCGGCCCGTCGGGCCGTCTCGGCCACCGGACGGTCGATCCGAGCCGTCCAATAATTCTTAAAAAAAAAACCCAAGGGCCCTACGTGGGAATCAACGGCATCCGACGTGTGTAAGATGCTTGATCTAAACACCCTTTTTTCGTGTATAAAAAAAACCGAGGGCCCCACGCGGGAATCAACGGTATCCGACGTGTGTAAGATGCTTGATCTAAACACCCTTTTTTGTGTACACGAAAAAGGGTGTTTATATCAAGCATCTTACACACGTCGGATGCCGTTGATTCCCGCGTGGGGCCCCCGGTTTTTTTTTAAGAATTATTGGACGGCTCGGATCGGTCGTCCGGTGGCCGGAGAAGACCCGGAGGGCCGGTCGGTACGATTTCCCTACAAATCCCATCCCTACCCATAGCAGCACTCAAAGAAAAAATAGCTAGGTATAGAACCTTAACTCTGATACAATGTTGAATTTAGGAAAACGAAATATTAAGAGAATATTGGTTTATTTCTGAATGAATTCTTTACAAAGATACAAATACAAAAAAAACTAAGCTAGGAAGGAAGTTAAACTAGGAAAGAATAAGGGAAAATTTCAAAAAAACCTCTGAACTTTCTAACAACTTGCAAAAAAAACACATGGACTTTCACTATTTACAAAAAAATACCTAAACTTAGCATTCCTAGAACAATCAGACCCATGTCGTCCAATTCCGTCAATTTGTAACGGATGGACATAACAGAAGGCGTGTGCTTTTTATTTTTACTTTTTACATTCAAAAATTACTTTTAACTCTTTCTTTTTTATTGGTCAATAACTATGCAATAAAGTTCTTTTTTTCTTATTATTTATCGAAAATTACTTTAACCCTATTTTTTATTTTCAAATTTTACCTTCCCCCCCCCCCCCCATTTTTTTTTATTAGAATCTACTCCACACCATCAATTAACCCCATAACCAACCGCCAAAGCCTTAGCCCTAATTTCAGAAATTCGAAAGTACTTTTAACCTCCTCTTTGTAACCTTTTCTTTTTTTTACTATTTTTACTTCCAAAAATTACTTTTAACTCATTCTTTTTATGCAATAAAGTTCTTTTTTCCTTACTCTTTTCCAAAAATTATTCACCCCCGTTTTTTAACTATTTACGAAAATTCTTTTAACATCCCCTTGCTTCCCCGCACCCCACCCCGTTTTTTTTTTTACTTTCAAATTTAACCCCACAACCAATTGATAGAGGAATTTTGGGTTTCTCCAAACTGATCGGTGGAGAGAACAGGGGGGAGGATTTTATCAGAGAGAGAGAGAGAGAGAGAGAGTATTTGAAAGTAAAAATGGGTCTTAAAGTTATTATTATAAATAGTAAAGATTAGAGTTAAAGAAATTTTTGATAAATAGTAAGAAAAAAAACTTTATTTCATATTTATTTACTACTAAAAATAAATAGTTAAAAGTAATTTTGGAAGTAAAAAATATAAAAAAACAGGAATGCTAAAAAAAGGAGGTTAAAAGTAATTTTGAATTTCTGAAATTAGAGTTAGAGGTTTGGCAGTTGATTGTGGGATTGATTGGTGGTGTGGGGTTAAAGTTCTAAAAAAAAAAAGAGGGAGAGAGAGAGAGAAAGAGAAGGGGAATTGTAAAATTTGAAAGTAACAAAAAAGATGGTGGTTAAAGTTATTTTTGTAAATAGTAGTAAATAGAGTTAAAGTAATTTTTGATAAATAGTAAGAAAAAAAAAAGAACTTTATTGCATATGTATTTACCAATTAAAAAAAAAAAAAGAGTGCTTGTAGCATAGGAATTGTATATTTATTCTTTGGGAAAATTTCAAAAAAACCTCTGAACTTTCTGACAACTTGCAAAAAAACACTTGGACTTTCACTATTAACAAAAAAAATACATAAACTTAGTATTCCGTTAACAATTAGGCCCATTTTGTTGAATTCCGCTTAGTCCTAATGGATGAAGCTAACGGAAAGCGTTAACTTTGTATTTTTATTTTTTTATTTTTACATTCAAAAATAAATTACTTTTAAGATCCTCAGTCAATCAATTAGGCAACTGATTAGGAAACCAGATTTTCCTCTACCAGAAAACATTTGACTGAATCTTAACTATACATAGAGCAAATTAAAAAGCTTGTATGAGCAGGGTGAGTTGCAGTACTGCAAGACGTACCAAAACAGCCATGTCACTATATACCAGAAATCAAACAATTCAAATTTTGGGTTTAACTACTCTGTTTGGCTTTACCCTATATTATTATTATATAGGAGTATGTTGTTTGAGTAGTACGTATTACGAAGGTTGTAGTTGAACACACAATGAATTAGAGCAACTCAACGGGTCCAAAGCCAACAAAATGCATGTCTTGAACTTTGAGAAAAATGACACAAATGAGTTGCCTAATTAAAAATTGTATTTGTCGTTTCTTGAGCGTTACGCTTAATTACGAAATGGAAAACTAATTTCGTGCCACCTCTCACTATTTGGTAGCTAGGTATTCTCGTTTTTTAAAAAATTCGTTGGCTTGCTGCTCTATTAATTGCTAAGCGATGATCGATCCATGTGTAAAAAAGCTCAAGCAATTATAAGGATTCGTATAAGCGCAAATGCAGAATCTAATCTTATTAATTTGGTGGATATGGAGGCATATATATAAACTATATAAGTTACCTCTATATCTCTGCCCAATTATATGACCCCCTTCGTTTTGGGATTTGGATTTATATGTAATGAGTGTACAGTGAAATAAAGTAATGATTGAAGAGAGATAGAGGAAAAAAAATGAGAATAATGATTAGAGAGAAATAAAATAATTATTAGAATCCAAAATCCAAACCCTTAATTAAACGAACGGGGTCATATGATTCGAGAAAACCCGCATTAATATTTGGAAAAATTTCAAAATGGCACTTGGACTTTGCACCAAATGTTACAGAGACACGTGAACTTAAGTTTATTTCAATTAAACACCTGTACTAACAAAATTCCTAAATTTAGACTCCCGCTGTTATACTCCGTCCAAAAATTACTGACACAGCATCTCTTACCCGTTTAAGTGGCCACATTGCACATGTTTCCAACAGGGAACGATGCACCCAAGCCAAAACCCTCACTTTACCTCACGTTTTGGACGGAAAATGATCTTAACCTAATTGATTTTCTCTCTCTAAAAGTCTGGCTATTGTTCCACTAACTCCCTCAAAAGTGATGGGTTTCCCTTTGGTGCATCGTCCCCTATTGAAAACATGTGCAATAAGGCAAATTAAACGGGTAAGAGATGCTATGTCAGAAATTTTGGAACGGAGTATAACGACGTTGGTCTAAATTTGGGAATTTTGTTAGTACATGTGTTTAATTGAAATAAACTTAAGTTCAGATGTTTCTGTAACATTTTGTGCAAAGTTCATATGCCATTTTGAAATTTTCCCTAAATATTTCGCATAGATACTTTGTGTGTATCTTATACTATTCTTACTTGAATGTAGTCAGCATAGGCACCTGGCATTGGCCAGCATATTAGGCCTATTATTGCAAATTAAGACAACTAATCTTTATTTAATTATTTGAAAATGATATCTTTATCAATTATTTGAAAAAGTCATACTTGAAAGAGCTATAATAAATTTAATATTACAAATATATAGAAGAAAAAAAATTGACTGCTACTTTTTTGCAAAATTTGAAGCAACGTATGGTTAATTTTAATCCCTAAAACTTTGCTGTGGTAATTTATTTTTGTTTTATTTACTTTTCCTAATTTTTTAAAAAACTTTTTATCATTAATTATTTTTGAAATTAATTATTGATCTCGATGAAAGGAATAAGAAATACATAAAAATGGAACCCAAAGTTAAAAAAAGGTTCAGATAGGATAACATTAAGGACAAAATAAAAGTTGTTTTCTTTAGTGACCTTATTTTGTTTTTGGTAATTTTTTTCTTAAATTTTACACTTTTCTTGTCGAGATGAATGATTAATCCAAAAAACATAAAGGGAATATAAACAAAATCATAAAAGATGGAATTTTTTCTAGGGAAAATTTCTGTTATATCCCTTCGACTTTAAGCAAATGTTCACTTTGGTCTTTAATCTTGACAAACTTAACCTTGCATTTTGAAATTGGTTTCAATGTCAATCCAGCATTGGCTTCCGTTACTATTTTTGACGGAAAATCTCCATGTGCCCAGCACGTGACCGCTTTTGAGGGGTTGATTTGTCCATTCCCTTTTCTTTCCTCCCTCTTCTTCTCCTAACCCTCCTCTCTCTTTCTTCACCACCTGACCAGAATTAATACCTTTCATTTGATAACTTTGCAAGAATACTACCCCCTACCCCTGTCTCTCTCTCTCTCTCTCTCTCTCTCTCTCTCTCTCTCTCTGTGTGATTACCACAGTTTCATACACGAGAAATACTTTCGCTTCCTTATTTTCTCCCCTATTTCTTACTCATTGGTAAATTGTCAAGTTCAAAAAATTCCTCGTCTTCATCGAGAACCAACATGCACAGACTCCATACCCCAACAAAAAATCCATTTTTTGTAAACACTTTGACCAAAAAAATCCGCTAATTGAAACCCAAGTTGTAGCATGTGAGAAAAGAGAAATATTGTATTCGATAAATCGTGTTTTACAAGAATAAACAAGCCACCTATTTATACAGGAGGTGGAATGGAGAGAAAAGGAAAAGAGAATAATTACATGATTACAATAAATCAATCAAGGATATCATATCCTATAATACCATATCATTATGATATGATACAATATTATACGATATGATATGATATTCTAACAGCCTCCCTCCAACTCAAGGAGGTAGAGCGAAGACCAACTTGAGTTTGGAAACTAAGTCATGAAATTGTCCTGGAGGATGTGCCTTGGTGAAAATGTCGGCGGTTTGGTCGGCAAAGGATACAGAGAGAAGTCGAACAGTGCCACCGACAGCATGCTGACGTACAAAGTGACAATCAATCTCAATATGTTTAGTGCGATCATGGAAGACATCATTATGACCAATTTGAATAGCACTGCGATTATCACAACGTAGAACTGTGGCATACGAATGGGTGACACCCAAATCAGCAAACAACCAACGGAGCCAAAAAAGTTCCTGGGTAATGTCAGCAAGAGCTCGATATTCAGCCTCAGTGCTGGAACGGGCTGTAACCGTCTATTTTTTGCTACGCCAAGAGATAAGAGAATCGCTAAGAAAGAAGCAGAATCATGTAGCAAGAGCTCGATATTCAGCCTCAGTGCTGGAACGCGTTGTAACCGTCTGTTTTTTAGTACGCCAAGAGATAAGAGAATCGCTAAGAAAGAAGCAGAATCATGTAGTAGAACGACGATCAGTAGGGACATCGGCCCAATCAGCATCCGAATAAGCATGCAACTCAAGAGAAAAGTTGGTAGAGTAATGAAGTCCATGAAACAGGGTGCCTTTGATATAATGAAGAATTCGTAGTACATCAGCATAATGAGTGGACCGAGGGGCAAACAAAAACTGACTGACGAGATGAACAACATAGGCTATATCTGGTCGAGTAACAGTAAGATAGATAAGACTGCCAACTAGCTAGCAATAAAGTGTGGCATCCGAAAGTAGTGTGTCGTCTAGGGGAGTGAGGCGAGCATTGGGCTCAAGTGGAGTTGAAGCCATCTTACTATAGGTGAGACCAGCATGTGCGATAAGGTCAGACGCATATTTAGCCTGGGAGAGATAATATCCAGTGGTGTCAGAAGAGATCTCAAGACCCAAGAAGTAAGTAAGGGAACCCAAATCTTTCATCTCAAAACTTTTGCTGAGAAAAAATTTGAGATCAGAAATACCAGCTATGTCGTCACTAGTAATAATCATAGCATCCACATATAAAAGAAGCAGAATGGTGCCTTTTGTAGAACGAGGTATGAAGAGCACTGAATCATAAAGGTTGGAAGAGAATCCGAATGTCAGAATGGTAGAACTGAATTTGGCAAACCAAGCACGAAGAGCTTGTTTGAGACCATAGAGAGCACGGTTAAGTCTGCAGACCTTGTGAAGAGGATGATCATACCCTGGGGGAGGTTGCATATAAACTTCCTCAATAACATCACCATTGAGGAAAGCATTTTTCACATCCATCTGATATAACCCCCACTTGTGAACAACAGCAACAGCAATTAAACTCCAAACAGAAGTAAAACGAGCAACATGAGCAAATGTCTCTTCATAGAAAATGTCATACTCCTGTGTAAAGCCTTTAGCCATGAGACGAGCTTTATAGCGCTCGATAGACCCATCTGAGCAGGTCTTAATTTTGTAGACCCATTTAGAACCAATGGCCGTTTTGTCAAGTGGAAGATCAACCAAATCCCAAGTATGAGTTTCAGTCAAAGCTTGCAATTTTGCTGCCATTGCTTGCTGCCAAAGAGGATTAGTACTAGCCTCATGATAAGAGTGAGGTTCATGACGTGAAAGAACAGTAGAAGAACAAACGAAATCACGAAGATAAACAGGAGTATGTTTTACCCGCTCAGAATGGCGAACAGGGATGATAATACCTTGAACATCATGGGTAGAAGTGGATGTGAGGGATGCCGGATGAGATGAGTCAGGAGGTGTTGGTGGCTCATTGGGAGAAGGACAAGGAGGTACAAGAGTTGGATCATCAGACAGAATCGGCGCCTTAGGATCGACTGTAGAAGGGGGCTCAGAAGAACCTGTATCAACATCGTCCAGAAATATATCTACAGAAGGATCAGTGAAGAAAGATGAGGTAGACATAGCCGGTAAGTGAAACTTGGATATAGAAGAAAACGTTTTATGTTCCCAAAAAATGACATGCCGAGAAATGCAAAGACATTGGGAAGAGAGATCCTAACATTTATATACTTTTTGCTCAATCGAATACCCTAAGAAGCAACAAAGACGAGCATGTGGTTCCAACTTTGTACGCTCATGGGGTTGTAATAGAAGAAAGCAAGCACATCCAAAAACTTTGAGAAGACTGTAGGTGGGCAATAGACCATATAATCGTTCATAGGGCGACTGATTCCCAATGACAGGGGAGGGAACACGATTAATGGTATAAACAGCAGTTAGAGCAGCTTCCCCCCATAATCACTCAGGACAAGAGGCATCTATAAGGAGGGCACGAATAGTATCAAGAATGTGTCTATGCTTACGCTCGGCACGACCATTTTGCTGAGATGTGCCACAACAAGAGCGATGAGGTAAGGTTCCATATTGAGTTAGAAATTTCAAGAAATTAGTTTCTATGTATTCCATGGCATTGTGGGCACGAAAAACTTTGCTGGGTCGTGAAAATTGAGTTTAAACCATTTTGGAAAAATCATAATAAATCTGGGGCAATTTAGATCTATTTTTCATGAGATATAACCATGTAAAACGAGAGTAATCATCAATAAAAATAACAAAATATCGAGATCCGCCCATGGTGGTGTTCGGGAAAGGTCCCCAAATATCAGAATGAACTAAATCAAAAGAAGCCAAGGAAACAGATTCATTGTGAGGAAACGGTAGTGCTGATTGCTTAGCAAGTTGACAAGAAAGACAATCTACGTGTTCATCCTTAACAGATCCTAAATGTCCACTTGAAATGAAGCTACATATTCGACCAAAAGACGCATGACCCAATCGAGAATGCCAAATACCAAGAGAATTAGAAGATGAGATGTGCCCGAACATTATGAATGACTCACTGACGGAGTGCGAGGTGTAGAATTGGGAGTTGGGGACGGGGATGGAATATGTAAATTGATGAGCTCATACAGGTGTCCAAACTTACGGCCTATCCCAAGCGTTTTTCCAGTCCGAGGATCCTGCACATGACAACCAGTGGCAGAAAAAAGAACATTAAGCCCAAGTTAACATAATTGGCCAACAGATATTAAATTCAATGTGAGTTTAGGGATCAAATATGTATGAAATAGTGATATGGTGGGAGTAGAGACTTGACCATGCAATTTGGAGGATAAAATAGCAGAATCAGATGTCATATGGTTACAACATGCTGAATCAAAGAACCATGAGGATGTACCTGTGGCAGCAAACAATGCAGTAGAATGCTTACCAGACTGGGATAAAATACCAGAGTTTGAGAGAATGTCCGCAAATAAAGATGGCAGTTCACTTTTGGTGAACCGAGTTGAAGGAAGGTACTGTTTGAGACCTTCCAAGATCAGATGGTTGTATGGCGTTATTACGGATTGCTCCATAATGAAAGCAGACGGCGGAAATCTGACTTAGGATGTGGATGTATTTAAAGCAGAATCTGACTTGTAAATTGGAAAAGGAAAAATAAGAACAGCGGGTATAATGAGTATTTTAAAGTGGGTATTCGGAATGGTATTTTGGAAGTGGCCTGATGTACAGGTACGTTGGAAACGACGGGCGGTGATGGATAGTTGGTCGATTAGGTTTATTAGCTAGGAAGATAATAATATTGATGTTTGGTTGATTGTAGAAAGAAACTGATGGTGATGGGGATAACCGTTAGTGGGAAACGGAACCGGGATTTTGAGGCGGCAGTAGAAGAAATTCTTGGGTAGACTTTGAACGGCAACAATGGTATTGATGGTGGGTCGACAAAGAGTTGATAGTGCGGAAGCGGATCGGCGGGGGACAAGAAGCTAGGTTAGAAAAAATCGTAGCTCTGATACCATGTGAGAAAAGAGAAATATTGTATTCGATAAATAGTGTTTTACAAGAATAAACAAGCCACCTATTTATACAGGAGGTGGAATGGAGAGAAAAGGAAAAGAGAATAATTACATGATTACAATAAATCAATCAAGGATATCATATCCTATAATACCATATCACTATGATATGATATGATACGATATTATCCGATATGATATGATATTCTAACATAGCACAAGAAATGAATTTATTAACGAGGCTTCAATTTCCTTCCGTTCCTTATTTCTGTTGAGAATCTGGCATTCAATTTTCCCACCCAAAACATCAGTATCTTGGAAAAAGAAACACACCACTTTCGAATTCTCTTCATGGGACCCATCAAAAGCAGTACTTTTACGTGCCAAGGTTTTTGATTTGTGCTGTTATGGGATAATTTTGTGTTGATTGAGAACGGAGGAAGATATTTTTATCCAGTAAACCTAGTTGTGTTGGAGACTTGGAGTGTGGGTGCGTGGGGCTGTGGATTGGATTTTGAGGAGAGATGATCGATGCACTACAAAAAAAAAAAAAAAAAAAAATGAGCGACTATCTGTCACTAAAATATTTTACCAACACATTTTTAGTGACTACTCAGTGATAACTGTTTTGTCTGTATCACTCTTTTTTTTTTTTTTTTTTGTAGTGGTGGAGGTTTGGGTTGGAGTGGACTTGTGTGCAGAAGACAACTTTTTCAAACAATGTCGTGGGTAGGGAGGAGTGGTTGGAGGGAGGAAATGGCCAAAAGTACCCCTCCCCTTTGCTCACGTAATGGGCACATGTGTTTTTCTGTCCAAAAAAGTAACGGAATCCAACACAAGGTTAACATTAAAACCAATTCCAAAATTCAAGGTTAAGTTTGTCCAAATTAAAACATGAAGGACCAAAGTGAACATTCACTTAAAGTCGAAGGGATATAACATAAATTTTCTTTTTTTCCTAAGAAGAATGTGAAACTTCTACGTATTGTTACATAACATATGTTTTGTTTGTTGATATTTAAATTGTTAATTTTAAATATTTGATAGACAGATAAATGCAAAAAATCAAAAATTAGTAAGTTTTCCTCCTCCTATCTCCTATCCTCCTCCTCCTCCTATATATATCCTATCCTCCTTTTCTCTTTTCTCTTATCTCTTATATATCTCTTATCTCTTATCTCTTTCTTATCTCTTCTCTTATCTCTTATCTCTTTTTCTTCTTATCTTCTTATCTTATCTCTTATCTCTCTTATATATAAAAGAGCAGTTTTCCGGATTTCAATTTTGGGCCAATTTTTCCAATTAAGTCCTTTCACCTTCGCGTCCGCAGCTCTTTTGCGTGTCTACGATGGTCATTTCCACTGGTGTACTAGCTGGCGTCGTCTGGGAGCTCCGTGGGATTCGTGTTGCATCTGCACCGTCTCCTCCCCAACCACACCAACCCCTTCCCTTCTCCTCTTTTCACTCATCTCCAGCAGTGCTCTACCTTACCGTCCGTCTGTGTTCCATGGTTTGAGTTTTGGCTTACACGCTCTTTTTTCGTGTGTGGTCCAGGTAAGGTTTTCCCTCTCTCCTTCTCTCCCCACTTCCCTCGCCAGCGTTTGGTTGCATGTGCTTTTGTACGTGCCATTGGTTGTGGTTTCTTGTTGTTTTTCCGATTATGGTTTGTGCTAGCAATTTGGTTTCGTGCTCGCGATTTAGTTTTGTGTCGTTATTATTCGCGTGGACGATGTTGTGTCGAGTTGGTTTTGCGTGTGATATGTACGTCCGCTTGGGTTGTTTACTGTCTTCCTGTTGTGTGATTGTTTTCGGCCTCCACGATCCCCTTCTCCTTTACTTGTTTACATGGTTTTGAGTGCTCTTTGATTGACTTCGAACCAAATTTGTGCTCCCTTTTGTTGTTGCGGGAAGTGTGTTTTAGTGCTTGTAATTTGTGCCTTTCTCGGTCGGTAAAGGTCTGTGTGTGATGCTGACCCTGACATTTGGATTGTCCAACCTCATGCTATGTTGTCCACTCGCTATTGAATCATACTAAATTAAAAAAACCCTTTAAATTAAATACCGAAAAAAAAATCCATAAATACATTATTTATAGGCTTTAACAGCTTAAAAAAATTAAAATGACCCTTGTTATAGTGCTTTGTGAATAGGACGATCCAATTCAAACAAAACAAACTCTCTTTGCATTTTTTTGTAGCAAAACTTTTATTTCAATTATCGTACTTTACTTATCCAAGAATTGGCACTCGGTTTCACTGAATTTTGGGTTTCCCAAATGCCAAGAAATGATCTTGGTGGAACAACGCCTTATTTTCATTGAAATCATAGCCAAGCTATTTAATCTCTCATGCAAAATGGTAGTTTGAAGATAAAAAAACAAAAAATGTCGTTTTTATATATAATTGTTGCGTTTGTTAAACTAAAAAGTTCTGATAAAGTAGGGTTTTCCGATACTATCATGGATTGGGAGGAAAATAAGAAGAGGTGGAACTAAAATTGTGAGTTGGGACTGTTCAAAAAAAAAAAAATTGTGAATTTTGGATGAAAACAAAACGAGGTACAACCCAAGAAAAAAGAAATAGAGAAGGGTGGGCTAGGAATTGAACTCAACACACATAAATCTTTTTGAAGCCCTGACAGTTGTCGTGACCACAAAATGAAGTGAAGGATTATGCCACTTAATTGGCAACCTTCCTGATATTTATATCTTAAAGTTGTTTTGTTTTGGGTTGCCCTGGACCAGCGGCTGCACAAGTCCGAGACGTTCCGGGGCTTACCTCTGGGTCTGCTCAGTGTAGTTATATTACTGTCTTGTGTGTGCTTGTGCCAACTGCAAGTTTCAGACATTTTTCTTATTTATGTTATGTGGTCGTAGTGGGTTTTCTGTGGTTGGTGGTCTTGTTTATTGAAGAATTTTTCCATGCCCACTATTCCTCAGGTTAGTTGTTGCATTGTTTTGCGATTTTGTGATTCAATTTACTTCCCTACAAAGTATTAGAGAATAAATGCTTCCTTGGTTTTCTTGTTTGTGGAGGTCGCCGCGTTCTCTTGGCCAGCACTTTGAGTCACTTGGGTTATTTTAAAGCATGGACCGAAGGCAAATACACACAAAAATGGTAGTGAGCCACCACCTTCAATTGGTTTTCTTCCCACGAAAAAAGAAGAAAATAACCAAATACACACAAAAAATGAAATAACAAAATATACCACCTGTTACTTTCAAAGCACAATGCACATGCGTTGATAGTAGTGAGCCACCACCTTAATTTCACGTCCTCCCACTCCTCTCCCCTCCGCAATACTTTTAGAGTCCGCTCCTCACGAAAAGCGAAGATTACCAGGTTGAGTATAGCTCTACATCAAACTTGAATGCAACAAGTTCCAAGTCTTCTTTCATCACCATGAAGAGAAACCAAAACCGGTACATCTATTTTCCCTTGAATTTTTGCCATATGTGTTGGTTGATAATGACTGTTTGCTCTATACTGACTTCTGTTATTGCTATTACACGACAACCAATTATCTCCTTCTTCTTTGTTACTTAGCATCTTTTGCATTTTTAAATCACATAAAACTGGTCGATCACTCTTCACCGAAGTGCTAATAGTTGCTGCTAGTTTTTATGTGGTTATTGTTCGGTGCTTGTTTCATATAACATCTACTACAATACGATCAGACATCGGTAGTGTATCGTACCAGACAAATGTGATCTAAACAAACCTTAAACATATTTATAGCCTGCCCAAAAATGTTCCAGAACAAGCGCAATAGAACACCCTATTGTCAGTGATCGCACCAAGAAAAAGATGAAATAAGTACAAAGAAAAGCGCTTCATATCGGAAAAAAAATATTTGGCAAAATAGGCTCTTCCCAGTTGGAATAGATGACCAAATCAGCATGGAGGAAAATATCAGCTCCAGCTTGTTATTCGGCAGTTTACCAGAACACATACATGATGAGGACTACATGTCATATGAACATACAAATTTGGATACAGAGGATAGAGGTATGCTTCAGCTACTTGTGCCATATGTATTTATGTGCAATCTTTCTAACAAAAACACAATACATCGGCACTGCGTATTCCACAAATTTTACCACCCAATGCTGATCGAATACTGTTATCCATTGTCGTTAGGTTCCTCGGCACTGCTTTCAACTTCAGCACAAGATGAACCCTGTATAAAAACTAAGCAGTTTTTATTTCATCTAAAACTCTGTTCTGTCTACTTTTATGACAACAAAGTCCTAACTCGCGCCCATTCATATAGGTATGTTGTTCGACATCTCCATAGGTATCTGCTGGCACTTGCACCATATAACCCAGGCTTCTTTACATCATACCATTTTTTATTCCAAATTTCAAATACAGGTGTAGCAGTTGGTACTCTAATGCCAACACCTGTTATCCGGTCACATCTCAGTCCAGATGAACCATTCACCATCAGTGCAAATCTGCCGCTTTTGCAGTGCAAAGAAATTTCCCCATGAACCACCAAAGTTCTGTTGTTTTGGTGGAGAAACCACTCTTTATCCAACAGTTATTCCACCTCAGCTGCAGAAACTATACTTGGGTTCCGATCCAAACTCGATGCACTTCCTTCAATATAGACTTAATCTTTAGTTTTTATTCCTGCAGATATTCATTTCATGCTACCAAAACATGTACAGGTGTGTTCTCAATGCTGACAAACTGAAGCAGTTACTGCCAATGGCAGCAATGTATGCTCTACTGGCCAAATCACCTCCAGCTCCATCAACTGATTCAGTCAGCATTCATAGAAAAAAAAAAAAAACAACCACAATGCTTTTATGCATCCAAACACAGAACCACATTCTCGCATTAGTCTACGCACTGCTAATTACGTTGCAAACCCATTATAGGTCCAGCTCATAAATGTTAAGGGAATAGCAAGAGTGACTAATTTCAATCAGCGTTTCCACTACTTAGCTTGCTCAAGCTGCAATAGAGCATCAAATGCATATGAAAATGCAGAGCTTTGGTGCAACTACTGTGCACGCCGTGTGCCAACACTGGCAAAGATCCTTGTCTTTGCATTCTGCTCCGTTTCACAATGTAAAAACAACTATTATCGCTAACTGCTGCCTTTAAAAATTACAGGGTCAAATTCAACATTAACATCACTGATCCTACGGCAACAATTGACGCCGTTGTCTTCCCCGAAGTTGCAGAACAAATCTACGGCATTACTGCCAACAACATAACAATAGACACACCTGACGTAAGTGCGCTGCTCCCATTCAAACAAAATAAAAAATTTCCTCGCTACATTGCCCCAGTAATGGGGAAAAAATCTAATTTCTTATTTACATATTGTAGCAGTCGCTTTCCCCAGAACTCCTTGACAAACTCGCAGAACCCAAAAAATGCAGCATCACCCTCAAGGCTTACATGTACAACTATGCTGGAATTGCCCAGTGCAGGTTCAACGTGCATTCCATGACCGACAAAACTGCACTAGAAGCCCTGCAAAGCTCCCATCAACACCTTTCTTTGCCTCCCACAATACCAGACAATAAAGAAAAGCTCGGCGCGTCATCACCATCTGACAAAACAACTGAAGGAAATGCAAGCAAGAAACCCAAGCTAAACTGAGACCAAACAAGAAACTTGAATGCTGAATGTTCAATGTGTAGTGTTTCCCTTTTCAATCTTTTGGTTCATCTGTCCATGACTGCCGCAGACTTCCCACCGATTGACTATGCATTCGATTCTGTAAATAACCCTTTTGCTTCTGCAAAACCATATGCCTGTTCTGCACTTTTGCTACTCTGCACAATATGTAATACTATAGGCAACCAAAAACTAATGCCCTTCTTGTTCGAATCAATGCATCTGCTACGCCATCCTACCTATAAGTAACTACTTCTTACAGTTGCAACTATGCAGTTAAAACCTCAAACAAATTACTGCCCCCTAACATAACTTCTGCCCTTCAACGGGCATGGCATTTGTGCCTTGCACTTCCGGAGCTCCTAGTATGTTCTAAAATACGATCTTAATTTTTGTTATCTATTTGAATTATTCCAATTAAGATCAATGCAAAAAGTACAAATATTTGAATGAAAGATTAAAAAAAAAAAGAAGTATGCCAATAAAATTTGATCACCCAAATAAAATCTAAGCCTCAATATTAATAGAGTGGCATGAGTTTACAAAAAAGTAAAGTGGGTTGTTAACTATGAGTATTGAACCCTCTTCACCTTATGGGTAAGGAGTTGAAGTCTTTCCACTGGGCCAAAATGCCATATAGTTGTAATGTTGTTGAATTTTATATTTAGGCTTAAAGGCTTATTTGGTCCTTACAAATAAGGCTCGGTTTCAATTTCGTCCTCGTAAAATTTTTTGTTTCAATTTTACCCTCATAGTTTTAACACGATTTTAATGTTACCCTTCCCATTAAATTTGGATGGAAAATGCTTGTGTGGCAAACAGTTGGGTGATTGTGGGACATTCTTTTACACAGTCATCCTCCACCTGTAAAAGAAAAAACCCTAAAAACCAAAATCCATTCCCTATCTCTTCGTTTCCCCTCAATTCCGTTCCCCTAGCGACTAAAAACCCTAAACCTAAATCCCCCAAATCATTTCCCTCCAAACCCAGTGAACAAACACCTTCCCTAAATGTTTCCGCCGAAACCTACCCCTTAACTCGACAATCTTGGCAAAATCAAGAGAAGAAGATCAACGCGCAGGGGTCAACAACTGAACAAGGAGTGGTACACGCTAAAGCCAAGGTAAATCAATGGTATTGAGGTTTTTGGTTTGTCGGCTAAATCTATCTTAAATAATACTTGGGCAACAAATAGTAGTATTATACTAGTATTTTTATTTTTAAACACCATCTTTTTGTATTGTATTCGTTGAAAAAACAAAGGCCACAATAGAGATTGGTTGGAGGCAATAAAGACTTGCCCGGGGAATCTTCAAGTCAAGGCGTCAAGCAACACAGACACAGGTAACATGCAAGCCGTACGCCCCTTTTCTCATGCTTAACTGCATATTCAAGTCTTGTCTGTACCTTTTTGTAATGGTGTATATTGGTGCAGGGTACTAGGACAGACAAGAGTATTTATTGTTCTAAGGGGAGGTCAAATGCAGGCACCAAAAGGTGGTCCCAAAGCTAGCCCAAAGAAAACTCCAAATGGTGGTCCTAAGAAGGCTCGAAAAGGTGGTTCTAGTGGCTCAAAGAAAACTCCAAATTCTTTTGCTGAATCTGCTACCCTTATGCTGATTTTTTTATTTACTATATTGTTGTTTGCTGTTTGTTCTGCTTTGGATTTGGCTCTTGGGGTAAGCCATGTTAAAAGGCATGGATTTGGTTCTACTATGGTAACTAGCTATGTCAATCACTATGGAGATTTGTGGTGCAAGCTGATTTTGGAATGTAATTCTACTACTTTTTTCTGGTCCTTGATTGATCAATGGTTCATGGGGTTAGCAATGTAGTGCACTGCATTAGTTGTACATGACATTGGTTTCTCGCCCCACTTGCAAATCCGATCCCTTTGACTGCTTGCACTGCTGTTTGATAAAGAGGTAGCCATTACTGAGGTCGACGATGCATCTGCTTTGTGATGGTGAGGGTTTTTGGTAAGGTTCACGATGGTTTTTGGAGGTCGCATTTAGTGGGAGAAGAGATTTGAGAGAAGAGTTTTTGGGTGCAGCTGGTTTAGGTTTTAGTCGCTGGAGGAACGAGAATTGGGGAGAAACAAAGAGTAGGAAATGGATTTTGGTTTTTAGGGTTTTTTTTCTTTTACAGGTGGATGATGACTGTGTAAAAGAATGTCCTACAATCACCCAACCGTTTGCCACACAAGTATTTTCCATCCAAATTTAACAGGAAGGGTAACATTGAAATCGTGTTAAAACTATGAGGGTAAAATTGAAACGAAAAATTTTAGGAGGATGAAATTGAAACCGAGCCTTATTTGTAAGGACCAAATAAGTCTTTAAGCCTTATATTTATTATAGTATATAAATGTTTAGTTGTATTTTTTATTTTTATTTTTTTTATGGTTGCTCCAGTTCGAGGGTTGCCCAAGCTCTAGGCTTACCCCCGAGCCAGCCCTGGCCCTCACTAGTGAGGATGTCATATGTTTTCCATTATTGATTGAGATGCGTGTAAATTGGTCTAAAAACTATAGTTATCCAAGGAAAAAAATCGATCGTATTTGTACATGAGCCGTCTCACACACACATACACATACACATCTATATTACAAATCGCGATGGTGTGGTGGCCCACACATTTTCCCTGCATAAATCTTGGCCGTTTGATTTAACACACATTTTTTTTACATAAATCTCCACCATTCATTAAACCTTTGGCATTTTGGTAAATACCTTGCATTTTCTGGAATAAATGGTTGAGTAATGATTTTCAATTTTGGTAATGATTTATTCTGAATGCAGTTTTGGTAAGGAATTCTAAATGGCCGAATATAATTAGTAATGATTTAATGCAATTTTGAGTAACTATTTCAATGGCCGAATATAATTTATCTAATGCAATTTTGGTAAGGATAAGGATTGGCATTGAATTTTTTTTTAGGCGTTGAATGCTAAATGCATTTTTTTGGTAAGGATTGAATGGTGAACGAACTTTTGGTTACGTCTTCAATTATTCTCGATAATGAATGTTAACCAAACCAACTAATTTATTTTCATTGTTTGTTTCCTATTCTATTTCTCTCTCTCCCCCCTATACTTTTTTTTTCCAATTCTCTTTCCTGTCTCCCTCACTCTCGCCCTCTCTCCACAGGCATAGCTCTTTTGTTCTTTTTCCCGTCTTCATTAATTTATTCTCGATTTTGTGTTTTAGGATTCTATTCAACGCGTGGTACAAAATTCCTTTCCTTTGATCTTTGCTACATCTTTTGTCTTCCAATAGTATCTTGAGTAGTTACTATGTTTTAAGTGTATTATTGTGATTTTTTGTTCCAGGTAGTTTGATAAGGTCATTGGAGTGGGTTCAATTCCTATTTCTTGAACTCTAATCAAAATACAAGTATCCTTTGGTTATGATAAAAAGTTCTTATTTTGTATAGCTTTGATGTTCTCTCAAAATCATATCGATATATTTTCAGGTTCTCTTGCAAATTTTCATTTTGTTTCTTCTTTTGGTTTAATTAATGGGTAGTTACAAAATCTCTGGAGTGTCGTAGGCACGGACATAAGGTTGTAGTTCTCTTGTGAATTTCCATAACAATATCACACATGTAGGATTTTTTTTTTTTTTTTGGAGATTGGGTACAATATATGTCAATTGGGGTCAATCTTCTACAAAGGATTGGTGATTTTAGTGGTGCTATATCTTTCTAAATCAATTTCTTTAAAGTGAGACGGTAGACATGGTGATGTTAATGGACAATATTCGCCATTGATTTATTCGAATTTAGCAATTCCATCTACCCCTTCCCATACTATTAGCCAATCTGTTTGAATTTATTCTCCTTTTCTATTAGCTTTCTTTTGCTTAAGAACTAAGTTATTTTAATCTGCTTTTTATCACTCAACAATATTCGCCATTGATGGTAAAATAATGTTGACCAGTTTTAGACAACTTCTTGGGACTTTTAATTTCGGACGATCTAACCATCTATGGACATGAGAATTGATTTATTTTACACTTTGGTTTTCATTTGTCCGTGTCCTTTGTTCAATACTGGGAACGGAGAAAAGAAAAGTAAAACTCAAAATCTGCTTCCTTTCTTTACTTGGGAAACCAAAACCAAAGTTTTACAGCTATCAACTCATCAATGTACCATAAATCACGGGATTCATATTATTCAACCTTTAATCGAACGGGTCATATGTGTTCAGAGGAAAAAATGTAGCAAAGCCTCACTCCACGCTCGGATGTCGGTTTTCCAAACACAGTAAAATGGGAATCTCAACACTTTCGGCCATTATTAGCCATTTCAAATTTTGAAAGCGTAACATTGCAATCTCTTTTGGACCTTCTCTCTCACATTAACATCTCTGAGTCTGGACACCAACACCAAGTTTAGGTATAAACAAACAACTCACAGCAATGGTTGCAAAGTGAGGTAGAACATCGCATTCTTTCTTCTCGGTTCAAGATTGAATTTCATCGCTGGTACAATTTTAGATTTGTCCGCTATTATTGTGATATGGGCATTTCTATTCAAGATTTATAGTTTGTTCAAAAACTCAATCCACGACAAGGTGCTGTTCGTTTTATCTTTTACGCTTGAGCAACATTTCAATTTCCTAAAGGGCACTGTATCAGACCAAGTTCATTTTTTCCACACATGTTATCGAGGGCGAAATCTACGAGATGGGTGGTTTTAATTGATTTTCTTTGTTGGCCTAAGTTGGAGTCATACAATTTGAGTTTGCTGGAGTATCGTAGATAAGGGTATGGAGTGGAGGTAAATCAATCTGTAAGAACCCCCAACAGGCCCCAAGAATGTACATATCCGTACAACCTCCTTCTCTTCCCGTCCTTTTCTCCCATGTCTGCATTGCCAACTGGAAATATCGTAGAAATTTTACAACTTTGTAAACTCTGTTTTCCCCCTATTTTAACCCGTTTCTTAAGTTTTGCTTTGTTCAATCCCAATAACCTAAATATTGGTGACCTTTGCTTTGGTGTCGTATCAATAGCATATGGTGGGCAAATCTAAATTGCATAGGTCAATGCTTGGATATACGTATTTCTTTTTCTCCGCTTCAGTATTTGTTTTCCTAACAAATGCATGCCAGAGTACATATTGTGTGAAAAATATGTTCGCAATTGAAAAATAGATCAGTTTCTCATTCTTTTTGATATTACAGTAGATCTTGAGCATCATTTTATTTGCTGTTTGTAGATTCGTAGGAGTGACGGCATATCTATATTTCGATTCGTAAGAGTGACGGAGTTGTAAGTATTATCAATATTTCAATTCTTATACAATTTTTATTTTTTAATTTAGAAATTCCTTAACCGTTTTGCATTTGATTGTGTATGTACTTAAACTTCTTTTAAACCTTTTAATCCATGGCAGAGTACCATGTCATATGCGGACAACTAATTTGGTCTTTGCAGCACCTTTTTACTTTTCAATGTGGGATCTAGATACGATGCTCATGTTGAGCCACCTTTTAATCTGCTTTTTCTTGTGAATTACCCATTTTGATATTGATATGCCAAATCTTTGATGGTGGTTTACTCTTATGCATGCGGTTTGCATTCAAGGCTTTCTTTACCCTTTTGTCTTCATCTTATTTCTCTATAGCTATTCTGTGTAACATTGGCATGATGGACTTTGGATTAATTTGCTTTATTCTTCCTAACAGCTTGCATCGGTTAACCTTAGGACTTTTGCTGGGGTCATACTGTGCTCACGTTTGGAGGACCCTTGCTGATTTGAGCTTGGTATTGGAGTTTAAAGATCACAAGTTTTGCCTCTTATTCAAAGTGGATAAGTTGCATGAGAAATTGGTATGTACAAGTACTTATATGATTGATGAGCGAATTCGTTATCTTAAATAGGAATGAAATTGTTGCCATGCATTGCTTTTGGTGACTCTTCTTTTTTATCTTTACGTGCGGCCTTTTTTTTTGGGAAATGACTTTGTCACTCCATTTTTTGTTTACTCCACTCCCCTGCAAGTGTATTTTTGCACAAAAAATACACTTGCAGGGGAGTGGCATTAATAAAAAAGGGAGTGACAAAATCAGCTGCCTTTTTTTTCCTTGGTTGGTTGGTTGGTATCTTGGTAGCCAGAATGACCCCTTTTTTTGTGTGTCTTGAACAGGACACACAAGTGGGTTCCTTCAAAACTCGGACACACGAGTGTGTGTGTTTTGCTCTCTTTTTTTTTTTTTGGTACAAATGTTTTGCTCTCGTACTTCTGGGTTTTTGAGAGCATTCGATAGCAGATATAAATTATTAGTGTTGTTTACATTATTAGTCAATGTAGTCAATATATAGTATAATGAGTAATTGGTTTTTCGTGGTGATAAAATTATGTTGCTGGGTCACTCGAAATCATATTGAATAATGAATTCTTTGATTCGTGCCTAAACAAGCAAGCCCTAGAGGAACACAAGCTAATTAAGGCCGGAGGAGGCTCCCCAAAATAGAATAACACAAGACTCTCATATTGAATTGTTCTCTCTCACTCCGGTATATCCCAAAGCAGCAGCTCTCTCCCTCTCTCAATCTGTGTCTGTGTGTGTTGTGTGTGCAAATTCAAAATTGTACTAACTGTGTAAGAGAATTGATTTCTCACTCATATCATATTTTAAACATTTGAAGTTGGACCATTTTCAAAATTTGAATACACACTCATTGACCAAGAAAAAAAATTACACTCATCGATAATTTATTTTAGTTTAAAAACGTGTTGCATCGTGCCTTCAGGCACGGGTAATATCTAGTATATATAATAAAACAACTCAGTATTTGAATCTTATGTACATAAATCTAACGGCCCAAACTTATCCCTCAAAAATCCTACTGCTGAGGAGTTCTAGGGTTGAAAAATTCTATTTTCAATCTTCTCTAAACTTTCCTATTCAAACTTTCTTTTGTTATGGAAAGATAGAAAGCAAAAAAAATTTCATTGCAAAAAAAAAAAAAAAGAGCCGGATTTTGAAATCAGAAACGGAAGTAATTTTTGAAACCTTAGCACTCTAGCTCTCCGAAGTAAGGCAAAATCTTCTCTAACTTTTCCTATCCCAACTCTCTTTTGTTATGAGAAGATGGAAACTAAAATTAGTGCAAGGCAAATCGTAAACTAAATAAAAGGGTAAGAAATTTGATCCTAATTTAAGAAAAAATCTTTCCGTAGTGTAAGACAGATTGTAATCTATACTACTTCTTTTAAAAGCACAAAAATGTTTCCTACTTTTTACTTTCCAAAAATGCCCCCACAAGTTCCTATGAATTCCAATCCTATCCCATGTCCTTCACCCACCCCTCCTAACCAGTATGTGTCTTTTACCAAATTAAAACATTACTACGTATTTGCCTAGCCATTGCCTAAACCAATGGCATCTCTTTGGTAAAATAAAAAAAAACTGCCAAAGCAAAAGAATCGGAAGGGCCAAGTGTTTCCTACACTTTTCCTTCCCCAAGTACCCTTTCAAAGTTCCATAGGACGCTTCCATCCTTCACCGTTCCCAGTCCCACCCTAACGACAGTCCCCAAGAAACCTTCGATATACTCCACTACTCCTGCAAGATGGAAAGGTCGTCGCATACAAATCTCTAAAATTGAGACCGCATGAAAGGAACTATCCAACTCAAGAATTGGAGTTGGCAGTAGTAAGTGTTCGCCCTAAAGTCTTGGCGGCATTAGCTATATGGATAGCAGTTCGAGGAAAGGCAAACGTGGTCACTGATGTGCTTAGTCGCAAGAACCGAGGACAAGTAGCTAGTTTAGCTATAAGAGAATGGAAGATAATGGAAACCATCAGCGGATTCAAGCTGCAGCCAACCACAAAAAGATATCAATTATCAACTGGAAAATTAGTAGCCGGATGGGCAACCCACGTTGATAAGAGCCTTCTGTTTCAGGAAAGAATTTTTGTACCGGACATCTGTACCTTTCGGGAAGCAATACTTAAAGAGTATTATCATTCCAAATTCGTCGTCCACTCAAGGAGCACCAAGATATGCCAAGACCTTCGCCGACAATACTAGCGGGGTGGAATCAAGAAAGACATGGCCAAATATGTTTCGACTTGTCTCACATGCCAACAATTAAAAATAGAACATCAGGAGCCCGGTGGGACCCTACAATCATGAAAATGGGAGCACATCATCATGGATTTCGAGGCAGGATTGCCTGGGTCCCCACAATCGAACACTATCATTTGGATAGTAGTCGATCGTTTGACTAAATTAGCACATTTTTTTTACCAATGCGGATGACGGACTCAATGGACACTCTTAGCCGACTCTACATTCGAGAAATCGTGCAATTACACAGTGTACCCTTATCCATTGTGTGTGATCAAGATTCACGATTCACATTGACCTTTTGGGATAGCTTGCTGAAAGCATTGGGAACCGATCTTCGTCTTAACACCACCTTCCACCCATAAACAGACGACCAATCCGAAATCCCGATCCAGATCTTAGAAGACATGCTCCATGCCTATGTTCTGGACTTCAAAGGAAGCTGTGAGCGACATCTGTCTCTAGTCGAGTTTGCCTACAACAACCGCTATCAATCCAGCTTAGAAATGGCACCATAGAAACTTTGTATGGGCAACCCTTTCAATTGCCGGTTTGTTGGACTAAATTGAGAGAAGCGAGCCTATTAGGACCAGAGTTGGTTTAAAAGACAACAGAAAAGGTCAAGACCATTAGCCAACGACTTCTGGCTGCACAAAGTCAACAAAAGAGCTACACCGACAAGAGGACTAGACCGCTAACCTTTTAGACTGGAGAGCATGTGTCCCTAAAAATTCGGCCATGATGGAGAGTTATTCGATTTGGGAAAGAAAGGGAAACTATCACCAAGCTGCATTGGTCCTTCTGAAATTTTGGAGAAGATTGGGAAGGTAGCATATCGTTTGACACTGCCGCCACAACTGGAGCAAGTCAACAACGTGTTCCTCGTGTCTATATTCCGAAAATACATGTCCTACATCAATAATTGGGAACACATCGAACTTAACAAAGACATCACTTACAAAGAACAACCAGTAGAGATTCAAGACTATACTGAGAAGTGCATCCGAGGAAAAGTCATTTAACTTGTCCGAAACTTTTCGCGATATCGAGGAATTGAGGAATAAACTTGGGGGCGACAAGATACTATGCACGCCAACTACCCTCGTCCGAATCTTTTGGCGATAAAGAGGAATTGAGGAATCAAATTGGGAACGACAAGATACTATGCATGCCAACTACCCTTGTCTGTATTCCACCAGAACTTGCACCCTAATTTCGAGGACAAAATTTTGTTAAGGGGGTAGGTTGTAACGACCCTAATTTTGCCCTAATTTTTTTTTTTTGAATAAAAATTTATATGTTGAATTTTATTAAATTATTAAACTGACTAGTATTTGTAAGTAATTTTTTTCTCACCCATATGTTATAATGATCCAAAAATTTTAATTCAAAATTTTATACAATAATTATTTCTTTATTAAGTTAGTTAATTAATTATAAATTGTACTCTATATTAGTTTAAATCGAATTGATTAAAAATTTCATATGTATATGTATGCATTGGTGTTCCGCATGCACCTTAACATTTTTTTCACCACCTCCACCCAACTCTCTCATCTCCCTGCCGACTCTCTCTCTCTCTCTCTTTTGCTTTCCACACCAAGCCAAACATCCCCCCGTATTTCTTTTTTTTATTTTTTTGGCTTATTTTTTATCTTTTCCAACCATTCAATTGCCACCCTTATCCTCTCCCAATCCTTGCACTCCACTCCATCTTTATAAACACCTCTCTCCCACTCTAAAATTCACAACACAAAAACACATCCACCCACCCCTGGAAATCAGTAGAGGAAAACAAGAGAGAAAATGTTCAAAATTCCCATTGAGGTTTAGGGAGAGTTTCGAATCTATCCGTAGCTGATCACCAATTCGGGCTATTACATCTGCTTTAAACATGCCCGAGCTTCTTAGATTCATTCCGAGATAAATCGAAGTCAGCCCGAGGTCCCGCGTCGCCGTCCTCTTCTCCTACCACCGAAACTCACCCAAAATCGTTCTTCGTTTTTCGGTCAAATTTGAGATATTATAATTCCTCTCCTACCTCTCCCTAAGTATATTTAGTGAATACGAGCTGAACTTTATGCTCCAAACTGAAAAGAATTCGAATCAAATGTCGCATGGCCAAAAAAATGGCCGTTTATTTTTTTTTCCGGCGTTGAACAGTGAATTGCCTTCTGGGTTTCAATTTTTTGTCAAAGTTACAGTTTAGACCTTAGACCTTGAGGTTGTTTAACATATGCTTTCAGCCCAAAATATTTTAATAACATATTACAATTAGACCCTTTAGTTATTAAGGTCTATGTTTTGGCAACTTCCAAACGCAAATTCTGTTCAGTTTTATTTAAAAAGTGTTCGAAACCACTTTGTGACCTTCCGAACAATATTTTGACACCCGAATTATTTTTCTTAGACTCCCCACACCTCAAAAATCATGTCTTGTTAATATCATTTCTTTAGTTAATTATCTATTTATGAATTATTTATTCCTATTTTTCAAAGTTTTCAAACGAAATAACTTTGGTACCTCATAAACCATGTTATCAATGCCCGAATAGTTTTTCTTAGACTCCTTACACTCATAGGATAAAACCTTGTTAATCTCAACCTATTTTATTTATAAAATTATTTATGTCTTAATTATTTTGTTTACAGACAACCTTTATTTAACATAACCTCGCGACCCTCCAGATCTAAATTTTGATGCTCAACCATGTTGCGTAGGACCGTAGGACTCCATTTAAGGTCATACTACTTATTTTAATATTATTAATTATTTTTTGTATTTATTATGGTTAATTAATCTATTTAATTCTTAAATAAAATTAGTATAAGCCTAGGCATACTAACTTTTGACCAAAATTTTTATTTTCGTTCTTAATAATTAGAAAAAAAAAGTTTCTTGCATAATTGTTAACTTCTTGGACATACAAGATTAAGGGCAACAGCCTATTCATAAAAAGTTACGTGATTTTCCACGCTTAGTATTTATTTCAATTATCATTTTGATTGCTTCTTTATTATTCCAACTCTTGATTGATATGCTAGATTGGACCCTAGAGGCATGGGTTGGTTTGCGAATTCACCTAGACGTGCTAGGTAAAGGATAAACTGAAAAGTTGTCGAGTCGTGTTCTGGAATTGCCTGCGGGCGGATTTTTAAGATGTGAATTAAGATGAGTCAACAGGCGGGTAGTCCAGTGAATATTTGAATTGACTGGCGGGAGTTCAGTGGTGATTCAGATAGGCGAACCATAGTTATGATTCGGGCATGGTAAGCTTTTCTTTTGTTTTAATGAGAGGGATACACGCCGGGTATATAACTTGGGTGCAATATTCCGCAACAACAAAGGAAAGTGAACTCATGGGACAGGGCATGATTAGCAGTTGATCTTGTGGAAAGATCGTAGAATACGCGAACCCTAGTTATTATTCGAGCATGATAAGCTCTCCTTATTTGTAATGAGAGGGATACACTCTGAGTACATAACTTGGGTGCAATCCGCAACAGCAAGAGAAAGTGAGCTCATGGGACAAGACATGGCTAGCGGTTGGGAAGGAAGGATCTCGCGGTTGAGATCTTAGATCACACGTTAGGCTAATGGATAGTAATAAATCGGCTATGTGTGAAATTTTTGTGTAATTCTTTCGCATCGATACTATATTGTTTGCTTACTAACTATAAAGTAAGAGGGGTGGTTAGGTTGGATTATTCTACTGGGTGATTCATTACTCACGGATACGTTTGTATCCTGGTAAATTGGTTGCTTCGGCGATCAATTTGCCAAAGAGTGTAGGATTCAATGGAGGACCAGTTGGACACAGGAGGAATACCAGGGGCAGAGATCAAGTATGTTTAGAATTTATATCAAGACTAGAGTCGCTCTGGAGTTATTTCAATAAAATTTTATATTTTAATGCCTCCAAAATTGTTTGAAAAGTCAGGGCGTTACACTATTTGATTAATTTTGAGTATTGGTCTTTTGAGATATATTACATAGTGCATTAATTTTCAATGATGTTTTAATTGGCAAAATGAAAACTTGATTCTATGATGGATTTATACAAACTTTTGATTTAATTAAGATTATGTTATGTACGATATATATGTGTGTGTGTGTGTGTACACAACACTGTATCATCAGTCTATCGTGTTTATGTTTTTTCAAATATTCTCGTTATAAATAGATATATTGTCGTGCTCCTTAGCTTCTTATTATCGCATCCTAGTTGCTAGTAATAGGGGCTAAAGTGAATTATTCTTGTTTATCCGAGTGTGCAAGTGCCCCTACTTGATGATAGGCAATGAACTCTCAATTTGCATACGTTTAATTGGCAACTTAATTTGTGTTCAGTTGTTATATATTGAGATAGTGGTCACCCTAACAAATGTTCTTAGCAAGTATTTTTTTTTTTTTTGGTATCGTAAAGCTCGCAGGGACCAAAGCACCAAGACAACTATTTGTATCCTAGCAAGTATTATTTTTCGCAATATCTATATTAACATATAACTAGGGGTATAATGGGGCAATATAGCATTTCGAGGATGGGAACATAAGCATTCAAAACCATTTTGATGGACATCTAAATAAGTTTTCTAAATAAGATGCCAATTTAATTTCTTCTCGCACAGAGAAAATAAAAAAAACAATAAGGAAAAAGTAAATTATTTATTAAACTATTGCATATTATTTTTCTTACTTCTTACCTTCTTTGTTCTTTGCGTCACATAAACCAAAAAAGAGTATTAAAAAAATTAGTAAAATCTTGAAAATTCTCAGAAATCGTGAAAAATGAAAAGAAATAAATTAAAATGACGATACTCTATTTTATAGGTTAAAAAAAAAAAAAACAGATAAGACCTATGCAAATATATTAGTGAGAGGGAGACGGCTACCAATACATGCATCAGTGTGGGAATGGTTCACCTCATCCATAAATTACGCATGTCTTGAAGTGCACTAGACGTTGAGTTATTCCCGTTAGTTACTTTGAAATTGTTCCAGGCCAAGGTAAAATTAGATCCAATCATGTAGAAGTGCATTTCGGAATGGTTCATTAATTTTTAAATATTTTTTTAAATGGTCATGTAGAAAATCAACTCAATCAAATGACTAAAACTGGGTGATCCACCGTACCAGTTTAGCTAAATTTTTAGATCAAGCACAATTGTAATTAGTCGATTGAGCTAAATTTTTTTTGTTAACCGGATCGCCTCATTGTGGGAATGGTTCCCATTGCGCATGCACAACCGGACCACATCAATTTTGATATAGACACTCGTCGTGTTTATACATCTTGACTCGCTGGAACAAAATATATGGCCCACTTTCTTCTAATATTATAGCAAACGGTGGGACATCATATTTTATTTCGTCTTAAGTGGCAAACCAGACAGAACGCTGCCACACAAATACGATTTTTGCATAGATTTTGTTGTAGGACGCACCACAGACCCTACACAAACGATTCGAGTTATTCATAAAACGTAAAATATTTTTCCGAGGGTTTAATTCCTTGTTTGGTTGATGGTTTCCGGGGCCAATTTGAAAAATTAGCTTAATCTAATACCTATATATGCTAAATCCAATTATCTAATTTTTCATTCAGATTTTAGGACAATGAAAAGTTAGATCATTGAATCGAGCATCTATAAGTATCAGATTGAGCTGATTTTTTGTGTGTACCTTTGAAAAATGTTTTAAATTTAATAAACGATTCAGGTCAATTGTGTGGGACCTATTATTAAAATCTATGCACAAATCTCGTCTGTGTGGACAGACTTTCTAAACCAGACAGATATGGAGGAGACCAGAAGGAGTTGAGATTTGCTCACCCTCCACTAAGAAGGTGAACATTAACTTTTTTTCAATTGGTTGAAATGGTGTGGATCTCACACAAAGTGATGTCATGCTTATCAAAAAGTGTATTGCATGGTAAGTATGACATCATTTGCTGGTGGAATCCACACCATTTTAACAAATAATAAGAAAAATAATGTTCACCCTCTTTTAAGAATGATGAACAAAATTGCACTCGACCAGAAGTTATGTGCTAGTCCGGGACCATCGATCCCCTAAAATGATTGGTTTCCTAGTTTGGTTGATGATTTCCTCCAACTGAGAAGGGCTGGTCCATGTTTATCAAAAAAAAAAGAAGAAGAAGGGCTGGTCCATTTGCCCTGGCCCAAGTTGCCACGGGCCCAAAACCAATAATATTGTGGGCCACCATCCCAACCCCTAAGCTAGCGAGAAATTTGCACTTCTTAAAATGGAACTAAATTATATCCTCCTCCACATGAGAAGTCATAATTTTCCTAAACAATTGATATGTTATCGAAAGTCCTAATTAATGTAACTAATAATTAGGAAGATATGACTAAAAACCTCCTACTCTTTTCTAAGAAGAAAATTTTTTTTCCTTGCTCGGCAAAAGTTAGAATTGTTAGATTATCATCTTGGAGGAGAAGTTGAAATTCTGACCTCCTCACTCCTAACACCTAAGTGCACTTCCTGATACCGTTGGGTCAAAGGTCTTTTGAGGATGCTATCATAATAAGGATAAATATTAAGGAGCTAGTGAAATTTCATTTTTAGGAGTGGGGACACATGTTCCCATGTGCTTGCCTCAAAGTAAGGGTCCGTTTGATAAAATTGAAAACTGAAACTGAAAGCTGAAAATTAAGTACTGAAAGTTGAATGTTGAATTTTTTAAGTTAAAAAACTGTTTGATAGATATATTAAGTACTGAATTAAAAAAATGGTGAATTAATTTTAGTTTCGATTCTCTCTTAAATTATTGATGATCACAATGTACTTACGATAATGGTGATTGTGGTGGGGGTGGTGAGTTGGTAGTGATGGAGCTAGGGGGTGGTGGTAGAGTGGTGAGGATGGGGATGGGGATGAAGTGAGAGTGGTGGTGGTGTTGGAGTGGTGGCAGTGGTGGTGTAATGGTGGGGTGGCGGTGGAGTGATGGTGGTGTAAAAGTGGCCGTGAGTGGTGGCGGTGGAGTGGTAGTTATGCAATGGTAGCATTGTGGTGGTGGTGGCGGCGGCGACGTGGTAGTGGTGGTGGGCTGGAGTGATAGGGTAGTGGTGGTGGAGGTGGTGATAATAATGGTGGTGCAGTGGTGGAGGCGATGGTAGTAGTGGTAGTGGTAGTTGTGCAATGGAGGCGGCGGCGTGATAGTGGTGGTGGTGGTGGTGGGTTGGTGGAGTGGTGGAGGTGGTGGTGATGGAGTGGTGGTGGTAGTATGGTGGTTGAATACATATAAACAAAAATTCAGCCAGAATTAAGTAGTTCAAAGCTACTTAATTTTTTTCAACTTTTTAGCCTACATTTTAAGTACTAGCACTTAATTTGTTAAACAATATAAATATGGTTATCAAACCTACTGAATCACTTACTCCCTCCGTTCCACAATAAGTGTCCATCTTTCTATTTTTGGATGTTCCAAAATAAGTGTCCAGTTTGATAAGTCAACCCAAAAAAAGTTCCAACTTTCCCTTTTTGCGCTTGTTCTTGAAATTTAATTATTGATTTCCCTTACTGGAACTTACCGCCCACTGCTTTGCTTTTGGTTTAAAGTTTTGAATTCCTTTTTCGTACAGTACTCTTACTGGAACTTACCGCCCAATTTTACCTCCAACATGGAATGGCGCCATAACTTGTGGGATTTGATTGAAAATTTAAATTTTTGGGAAAAAGTGCTCCCAATTTAATTTGGTACAGAAAAGTTATTCTAAAAAAGGTGAGGGGCAAAATTGGAAAGTTATAATTTTGATTGTGCAATAATTAAGGTCACTTAAAAAGTTGAAATCCCAAAACGGGACTCTTATCTTGGAACGGATGGAGTATTACTTAATTGATTCAGTTTTAAGTGCTGAATTTTGGCTATTAAACAACCCCTAAACCTGCCACTTGCCATAACGTAGTCTTTGTTTAACTGTAACAACACAGGACTCCATTCTTTTTTATTTTTTAGCCATAAAAATCATAATTATCCTAAGAGCAACTCCAATGGAGATGTAAAATACATTCGGATGGATAGTTATTTTAGATGAAAAAAGTGGTTAAAAGTTTGGTAGATGTAAAATAGAACTCACCCCCCTCTCGACGAGGGTTTCGAAAGGCTGAATCCGTCGCCGGTTCCCTTCTGAAATCAGTGAACCGACGTCGACGACGACGACAACAATTGAACTCCTCTTTGAAATCAGTTTCCCGCAACCTCCCGGCGTGTTCTTGCGGATTCCAGCGTGTTCTTGCAGATTCCGACATCTTTCCGATGAAATCAAGTAACTCCGGTGTCAAAAAATCTGGTAGAATTAGTTGGGTTGATGACCTGTCAATTATAGTCGTAGTTAAATGGGGATAGAAATATCCATCTCCTTTTCTATCTGTGCCATTTTACAATCCGATTTGTGTCATTTTACATCCCCATTAGAGAGTGTTTTTTTGCATCCGGGATGTATTATAGGTATACAACCTGCTTTCCATCCCCCTTTCTTTCTTTTTTTCAATCGTCATACATCAGCGGGGGTTAGTGGGGGTGTTAGGATTAGCACGGAGTCCAGAAGCTATCCATAGCTTGGGACCCCAAGGGAATTGCTCCAACAGGAGTCGAACCCAGGACTCCCTCATAGGGGAAAGATGACATACCAACTGCACTAGGCAGTGGTTGTCTTCCATCCCCCATTGGAGATGCTCTGAAAGAAGGAGAGGTAGGGGTGGGGTTTGAACCCTAGCCTTACCAAATGAAGAGTTTATCAACAATTCTATAAAATATGCTAGGAGGCGATGATTTAAAAAATAAAAAACTAGGAAGCGCAAGGCAATCTTCCACGTAATTAACTGGTTTAAAAACCAAATAAAACAACACATAACTCTTTGGCTCCGTTCAGTTGTCGGGAATGTTGTACTGGAAAGTTATTCTCAGAAAAATTAAGTAAAGTGAAGTGAAGGAAAAAGAAATCTATTTTCTCGTGAGTGTTTATTTGACAAATTTTTTTTGGCAAGAAAACTAAAATTTAGTGGTTCATTTGTCGGGAAAAGACACTTATGAGAAACTTCTTTATTTTTATTTCCATGGCTATTTTTAAATAAAAGTAACTTTGAAAGCTAAATAATAGGCTATCATATTTCAAAATTAACACATACGGAGAATGTATTTTATCTAATGCAAAACCTTAACATAAAATGAAAAAATCGACTTGCAATTCCTTATTCAATTTGCTATTTTCTGAATGGTCATGCAAATTACTCATTTAAATTGACATCCTCTAATAATCAACCGTACAAATGAAGTTTAAAAAATATGTATATGATAACTAAATAAACAAATGTTAAACAACAGTGCTTGGTTAGTTGCCGATACAAATATTCACTAATAATTAGTTAGTACAAAACAAAAATGAACACTGATGACAAGATAAATAAATACTTCCAAAAAAATAAACTACCAATATGTTTCCACAACAATTATCTCATAAAGCACTATAGTAGTCAAAATTATTGTTGCTCACGTAAATCTCAAAGTGTCTTTCTAAGAATCTAATTGTATGTTTTTTGGTATTGGCGTCATTCACTTTTTTTCTTACCCGCCAATTATTTTGGCCCCAAAATGGGAAAAAGGGTTTTTCGTGATGCAAAATCCTATATTTTTAGCCGGATCACTTTTGCAAGAAAGTAAATCTTTCAGGAAAATTTAAAAACATGTCCTTTTTTGTACTTTCCTGACAATTGAATGGGGCCTTTATTTCGCACATATTAGCTGGGCTCTTTCCTTCATTTTGGTGAACTATATTAGCTAGGGGTTCATAAGAGCATCTCCGGGAGACGCACCATTTTTCTAGCCATTTACCATAGGATTTCCCTCTTGGCTAGCCACAGAACAAGTCCACCACCCAACAGCCTCAATACAAACCTCAACAAAGCAAAAAAAAAAAAATTCAGACGGGCGCGTTAGTCACGCGCGAGAGTAGATCTCACTCTCTCTCACGCGCGGCATTTGATCGGCGCGTGAGACCTCCGGTGACCTCAGTTGCCGACGGGATCGGTGGTGTTGGAATCGTCTCGATGATATCTACAATCCTCTGGGCTAAAAATGATTTTAGGATTAAGTCTCCGTTGAAGCCATTGTCGCCGGAAAACGGTGAACCGCCACCGGATCCGATCTGTCAAGCGAAGCGAGCCTCCGTACTCGCTCAGACGAGCGAGGGGCTGGAGCGAGGGGTGCAACTGGCGACCTCGTGGCGAGGCTGCTGGGAGCTTGGATTTGATGGTTTCGCTCGGGCATCTGCCTCGCCGGAGAAAATGGCGACACTGTTGGAGATGCTCTAACTATTGCATGTGCTCTCTGTGCTTATCCCATAAATGGTTAGACGATAGAAGAAGCAGAGGCAAACATTCTCTCTCTCTATCTCTCTCTCTCTCTCTCTCTACGTGCCTGTCCTGCGCAGAATAAGCAGGCCTCTCTCTCTCTCTCCCTCCACGTGCCTGTCCTACGCAGAATAAGCGGGCTTGTCCTGCGCAAGATAAGCTAGCAGTTTCGTCAAGTGGCAAGAACCCTTGGACTAGCTCTGCTATTTATGGAGTAGAATTTATTTGGTAACAAACTAACAATTAGGCTTTGCTTGTCTAAAATAAACAAAAATAATTGGGCTTTGCAGGATCAAAAACAAAAGTAATAATTGGGGTTTGCTTTTTTTTTTTTTTTTTTATCAACTGGAATATTACAAAGAAACTAAAACATAGTCCTGTGGACTCCCCTAGAATCGTCTTAACAAATACTGTTCGAAACAGTGTGGATACGACCCAATAACAACCAAAAGAACTAGTATTACTACTATAAGGAAGTTTGACAACCGCATCAGCACTCTGATTTGTTTTCTAAAAAACACGTGTTGAACTCCTCCTTTAAGTCAATGTAGAAGGAACTTGCAATCATTAAGAATATTACTTAACTCATGAGTACCCGATCCTTTCTCATTAAGGAGGCAAACTAGAGCCGTAGAATCTGTCTCCACAAGAACACCCCTGCAAATTACGCTCCAAAGCTAATTTCAAACCATCATGAAGTGCCCAGCACTAGACCATAGTACTAGAAGAAACTGCCTCGATTTTTCTTTGGAAACCCACAACCCAATCTCCATGACCAGCACAAATAAGACCTCCTGCCATGCCTGACCTCAATCGAGGATTGAAGGCGCCATCAGTGTTGAGCTTAAATTTCCCAACCGGAGGAGGGTTCTAACCTAATAAGCGAGTTCGATTGCCACAGTTTGTAGAACCCCTATCACAGGCAATTACCATTCAGGGGCTAAATTAATAGAATTTCTGACTGTGACAAAAATATCAGGAGGAGTGTTGGGACCATCATAAATAAGACAATTTCTGGCAAGCCAAATAGACCTTAGGACAATTGGGAACATGACGCACCAAGGGGTACCACGCGAGTGAAGACCTTAGACTTACAACTATTATGAACCCAAGACTCAAATGGAAGCGAGAAGGAGTTGCTTACATAAGAAGCAATCCCAACACCATTCCACAACTGTTGGGCACCCTGCAATCACAAAAGACATGGGTAATCGACTCTTGGTTAGGACACCCAGCTGGACAAAGATCATTATCAGAAATTTTTTGAATCGTAAGAAAGGTTTGGTAGAAATACGATTTTGAATCACAAGCCAAATGAAGAAAATGACATGCGGGTGTGCTTTAAATTTTAATCTTCAAAATCAAGTCCAATCTATCAAAGGGGGGGTGCTAGTGTGGCTGCGAAGCACACCCGAGTTACTAGCCCAGGCCCAAGTATCATCATCAGACCCATACCATCGGATAGGTGTACCAAGGATTTCCTGAACAACATCCTTAAGGAGGGTGATCGACATAACAGAGATCCCAAGAGTTATTGATCCAACAATCACAAACCATGAGGTTAGCTTCTTGACTGGAAAGCGGCCCCTCGATTAAATTCCTTAACGGCTTTTTTTTTTTGGGTCAAGCGGAAAATCACAGCTAAGCCAATTGTCCCAGCAGAACCTACCTGGTAGTACAACCACTCTTGATAAATACTAGATCTCGTACCTTTCTGGAATAGATCAAAGACCTTTGAACATACTTCTCCAAGTGGGAGAAGGTTTCGAGTGGGCCCTAGTGTTAGGTCGAGATCTGCCCATAAGGACTCTCTGGCCCATAATGCGTTGGGCTCCGAATGGGCTCTCCAATTAAGCTTGGCCAGTGCAATCTTATTAATCTCAGCCATAGGTTTGAGACCCAAAAACCGAATCACTTTAGGTTTAGTAACATTAGACCGACCAACCGCATGAAGCTTATGGTAATCAACTAAGGAACCCCTAAAGTCTCGATTAGTGCGGTCCAAACCCTTAGTGACAGACACAGGGGAGATAATTACACTGCATGTAATAAGCTAGGATGGTAGAAGTGAGTGAATTAATGAGAGTAAAGTACTCTTACCAACGGGTGGCAGATTTCTACTCTTCCAAGCAGCCAATTTTAATTTGTTGGACTTAATCAATGATTGGTAAGTGGTCCGAGAGGGTCTCTCACGGTGAAGAGGAAAACCCAAATAGACTAGACCTCGCAAATTACCTCTCTTTATCCACTAAAGGAACGTTTTTGGAGAAGAAAACTTTTGATTTCGCAAAATTAATTGTTTGGCTTGACTCCTTACAATATATATAGACCTCCGCTATGTTCGCACAGTTATTAAAAGACGCTTCACCAAACAATAGAAGATCATGAGGGGACAAAGACGGCCCCCAATTAGCCACACGGACATGCAGGAGTTCATTAATTTTTCGCTGTTATGCACTACGGGGTGTTTGGATGGCCCATTTTCTCATTTTCTGTTTTCCATTTTCCTGTTTTGTCGGTTTGGCTAAAACTTTCAGAATCCATTCCATGAGAATGAGTTCTCTGATTTAGAGAATGGAGAAGAGAAGGGAAAAAGAGGGGAAGAGGAGCTTGTTCCATTCTCCTTTTCCCATTTTCGTTTACCAACAGCTTCAAAAGATTGCCATGCCCTCTCCTTTTGTCCATAATTTCCTAAACCCTCATTTGAACCTCATCGAACATGTGTGGCCCGTGATCTCTGGTTCGAGTCCTTCCTCCTCTGGTTCAGGGTTGGTCCAGCGTCTTCCACCTAGCCTGCACCACGAAGCACGACTAAAGACCACACCGGAGGAGCCCTGGAATGGCCCTCCGGCGTGAGGATGAGAATGGTGCCGAGAAAGAGAGAAAGAGCTAGGGTTTTTAGTATGGAATGGCTGTCTACCTTTTAGGGCTGTGAACCTTTGGTATTTATAGAACCTTCCTAGCTTGCTCCCCAAGTTCATACACGTGCTCCGCACGAGTTGAGTGACGTCATTGTGGCGTCACTGGATTAGACATTTGTAACCGTTTTGCTGTGAGCTGGCATTGCCCATGTGCGCTCATCATTATCTGTCTGCGTAACCGCTTTAGTCGCGTAAGAGAGCACGAGACCCCGCGGGTGGCCGAGCACGAGACTCCGCGGGTGGCCGAGCACGCGACTCCGCGGGTGGCCGAGCCCAATGGGAGACTCAAGCAAAGAACCCTCCATCGGCGCTCTCTTCGCGAAGGTGGCCGAGCCTGAGTGACATGGCCGTGGCCGAGCCTGAGTGACATGGCCGAGCACACATGGCCGAGCCCGGTGGGTGACTTAAGCGAAGAACCTTCCATCGGAGAACTCTTCCCGAAGGTGGCCGAGCCTGAGTGACATGGCCGAGCCCACACATGGCCGAGCCTGGTGGGTGACTTAAGCGAAGAACCTTCCATCGGAGAACTCTTCCCGAAGGTGGCCGAGCCTGGTAGCTTAGCTCCCGGCCGAGTCGAGCATGGAGGGAGCATCGCGGGAGACAAGGCCGAGCTTGGTTGCTTAGCTCCGGGCCGAGCCTGGTTGCCTTCCGTCGAACGTAGCGATTGTGGCCAAACCAGAATATTTGGCCCACTACAGAACAACTGAAGAAGGGAGAAGCAGACGAACCTCGTCGGAAATGGGTCCTTTAGGCTCTGTTTCGAACTTAAGGAAAGGAAAAGAAAGGAAAACAAAAAAAATTTCCCTCCTATTATTTGGTAGGAATAGAAAGAGAGAAGAAAATAGCAATTTTTAGTTTTGTGAATAGTGAGTTTTCCTTCCTATTTTCCTCTCATTTTCCTCCCACTTTATTTTCTTTTCCTTTCCTTTCTTTTCTTCAAGTTCCAAACAGAGCCTTAGTCTTTGAATTTTTCCTAGCTTTGATTACATCGATATTGGTCCTTTTGTATCTAGGTTTGTATTTTACTGCCGTGATCGGTGTTTTTGTGAATACAGGAGCCTGGCAAATTGCATCCCCTTTTGATTTACGTTTTTTTCTCAATCAATTGCATACAAATGTACAGATGTGATAAGGGCAACATGGTAAAAATCAAGTCATAATTCATTTTTATCACTTATCTCACAAACACTACTCCTATTGTAAAATATATTTTGCACATATCATTCAAACACTTTAACAAATTCAAAATACATTCTGATCATAATCTAAAAAGCCAAAAAGTCAAAAAATTAAAAATGAAAAACTAAAAAATAGGTTCCTACACACTCCTTACATAGAGAGAAGATTATTATCACATGATGTTGGTTGCTTTACTTTTGCTTGTTAAGATTATCCAATCAATCTAGTCTCTGACTTGGGAAAGAAAAATAAAAAGGTATTCTGGGCCTAGCTAACTAGCTCCTCCTATTCAATTATTACCTTGAGATTGGCTGCTGCTTGGTATAAATGATCCAACGGTGTACATAGTGAATCGACAAAAGCAAAACATGTTTTTTCCTTTTTCTCCAGTGTCTGGGCCCTATCTTCCCTGTCTCTGACTCACCCTCACATGTAGTATTTCGTATGTGCACAATACTATACTATACTATACTATACTATAATGACCCATTCCACCGCCCGCCCCCCCCCCCCCCTCTCGTATACCATCCCGATTCCATCTATTATTGAGCTGTTCCTTGTTCCGGAAAAATAATAATACTCTACTAGTAGTAATTAAAAATATCCATATCTATTGAAGCGTGGACGTGGGTTTGAGCATGTCAAAGAAAGAAAAAAAGAGTGGCCGTGAGAGGGATCTTCACCTTCAATTAGGCCCTATTCTTTCTAAATTTTTGTTTTAGTATTTTTAAATCTTCTCATAATTTAGATTTACATTTCTAATTTTTGGATTAATCATTCGTCTCCATGAGAGGAGTTTAAAAATTCAAAAATTACAACAAAAAACAAAGATATTCACTAAAGAGGGAAATATGTGAAACAGTTGTCTTTTTTGTCGTTTTATATGAACTTTTTTCATCTCTGGACCATATTTCTATACTTTTCTAATTCCTCTCGGTGAGATTAGTGATTAATCTCAAAATTAATGACAAAAAACAAAAAACAAATTATGTAGACTAAATAATACCGAAAAAATACAGCAATAGTTTAAGAAGAACAGGGCGAGCTTAAAAGTGATCCTAAAAATTCGAACTAGAAATCATTTTTTCTAAGCCGTACAAGGCACAAACTTCCTATATGTTTCTAGGGGTAAATTTTACTGACCCCCCTAAGGTTTCTAAAATGACACTGACCTCCTTTGTTTTTGAAACTATTTACAAGTTTTCCCCTTTCGTTAACTGAATCACTAATGGTGCTAAATGTAATGCTTAAAAGACAAAAATGTCCCTCAAAATACATTATGCTTTTTGTCTTTATTTTTATCCTCATCTATATCAATTTTATTTTTTTAGCAATTACTAATCATTATTCCATTAGTTGAGATAGGGGTGATTTGGCATAACTAATTAATTTTATCTTAAGTTTCTTTCTCGTTTTGCTTACTTTGTAAATGTTTAGGTTATTTATTTGTGCCAATAAGAGGAATTAGGAAAGAAAAAAATCAAACCTGAAAGGAGATTAGAAAGGCAAATAGAATCCCAATAAATAAATAGGCCAAATATTCATATTTTGTTAGCTAAATTATTTAATTATTTTTAATAATAATAATAATAATAATAAATAAATAAACACCCCAACTCAAATAATGGAACAATACTTTATATTTGTTAGTAAATAAAATAGAGCTAGAGTTGAGGACAAAATCAAAACTAGGAGGAAAATGTATTTTGAAGGGCATTTTTGTCTTTTAAAAGTTAAATTTAACACCGTTACTAATTTAGTTTAACCAAAGGGGAATCTTGATAATAGTTTCAAAAGCAAGTAAGGTCATGTCATTTCAAAATTCTTAGGAGAGACTTTTGTATTTGTTAGAAACTTCAGGGGAGGTTGATGAAATTTACCCAATATTTTTTAGTGTTCAATTACCTAGAAAAAGGATAGGACCCAAGAAAATGATTTTCCGGGTAGGAATCATTTTCTCTTAAAGCAGATCCTGCAAAAGATGTGGAATTTTGCTTTGCGGGGAAGTTCTCTCTCCTCACGCCATTCTCAATTGTTTTTGCCCCAACATTCTCCCTCCCTCCTTTATTTCCTACATATTTCTAATTTTTTTTCTCTGTTTTCTTTTGTAAATATAGGCAGCATAGTTAACATGTTGGTTTTTTTGAAGTATTTTTTTTTTTTTTTGACCTTGTTATCAGTTTTTTGTTTTGTTTGTACAAACTAATTAATCACCTAAGGTTAACAGTTGTTTTATCTTGTCTTATCTATTTATTTCTTAAGCTTCAATAGTATCACATGGTGATTGATTACAATAGTACTTTAGTCTGGTTTGTCTTAATAAGCCAATTGTATTTTTTTCCTTTATTCAATTTTTCATATCTTTTAGTTTCACGTCAACTTTTTGTGGACTATGGATTCTTCTCGACAAGAGGAGTAAGAAAACTGAAAAATTATGATCGAATCTCAAAATATGTTGAATAAATCCAAAAAATCTATCCACAAACTTTTGAGTTTTGAACATAATTTTTTCTTTTCCAATTTTTCTTGTCGAGACGAACAAATAATCTACAAAAATTTGGGGCGAAACTAAAAAATGTACAGAAAAAAATTGAACAAAGGAAAAAAAAAAAAAAAAAAAAGAGAGAGAGAGAGAAAGAACTAGCTCATTTAAGTCAAACAAGGCCTTGGTGTTTTTCTTTTTCTTTTTTATGTCTGATTTTAGAGTTGCATGATGATTTGGAGGTAGCATTTCGTATGTATTAATTTTCTGAATATATATGGTGGCCAGATATTTAGCACCTAAAATTAATTTTATTCAAATTAGCCATTGAATCAATGTAAAAGAAGTTTTTCGTAAGTTTCTTTTTACTGACAAATGAACAATTAAGTTTTTCTACATAATGCTTTAGGAAATGATTTTGCCACTCCCTTTTTTGTTAACGCCACTCCCCTGCAAGTGTACTTTTGCACAAAAAATACACTTTTAGGGGAGTGACATTAACAAAAAAGGGAGTGACAAAATCAGCAGCCAATTCTTTTGACAAATGGACACGTACTCACAGAAAAACAGATTTTCTTTTTCTTTATTTTACTTGAATTCAGTTTTTCCAGAATCAAATTTCTTGTACAACATTTCTGACAACTGAATAGAGCTTTGAAGAGTTTAGAACTATTAAGGCCCCGTTCCCGAAAGGGAAATAAATACTTACGCAAATAATTTTTCTATCAATATGGATTTTATTTTATAGATGTCATTGAGATTTTTAATACAGTACAAAAAAAAATTAAAAAACTATTTTTTATTTATATTATTTTTAAATTTAAAAATATAAAATAAATATTTATTTTTTAAAAAAGTATTATTGGAACGTGGCTTAAGAGAGGTTTGTACGCCACAAGTTGTGCTGGCCACGCTTCCAAAAGTCCCCGCCGCCAGATGTTAGTGTCGGCTGCCATGAGAAGCAAAAAAAAAAAAAAACCCAAACCATCATAACTAGATACGGAGTATAAAATTTTAAAAAAAAACAAAAAAAGGAAGAGAATTACGAAAGTCACCAGAAACATAAAAAATAAAAATAAAAAAAAGTCCTTATAAATAAGACAATCTACTATTAATGAACAAGGAAAATTTTACCACAACAATTTACACACCAATTCACACATCCACACTCACACCTAATCTACTATTAATAGGTAACTTTACGGGATTTTTGCGGACTTTTGAGGAGAGAAAAATCCCCTTGTGTATATATAGGATCCTCCTCTTCCCCCTTTTGTATTTAGTTCATTATTAGCCTTTAAGTCTTTTTAATTTTAGAACTACATTAAAGTTTTTCAAGCTTTCGTAGTTCATTCCTTCAAGAATACTAGTAAGCACTTCTCATTTGCTCTTTTCTCGTTTATTAAAGTCGTTTGTACGGACTAGACCATTTATAATATTAAGTTTATTTTCGTTTTTATCGGTTAAGAATCATATCTTGTTTTTATGCTTACTTTTGTGCCTTAGTTATGAGTGAGTAGCCGTTTGGCTAAGTTTCGAGATAATGTTTACCAAGGACTTAGGTGGTTATTTAGTTCTCAAGCTCTCGAGCTTAAATCATGGTTTTCGGAATTGAACTAACCTAGCCATTTTGGTCTAAACGAGGGGTGTTCACTTCTTGATATGTTGTTTAGTCAACCGGTCTTGACAAGCGACATACCAAGGGCTCGTGGCCTCCTACGATACACTAGCAAAAATAGCTTGGCTTAGTTCCGATTAATTACATCTTTCAATAAACATAGTCATTAAAGATAAATCTTCTGAGCGAGAGCACGCGGTCGTGACGCTCGTTTGAATTATATTTGAGAACCGGTAACTGCCTTTGTCAAGGGATAGACGATCCCTAGACTTGCCTCTTTAATTACATTTAGAACATTTTTAGTCTTTTATTTAGCATTTCCACCTTTTAAAGTAAAACCAAATTGGTTGTCTTAAACGCTGAATCCTACCATATAAAATTTACAATCCGATTTAAGCTATATTCGATTCTCTGCGGGTGCGATCCTGGACTTCCGAAAAATATGTTATCGCCGATCTAGCCCTACGCTTGGGGTTTTCAAACCTTGTATTGGAAGGTGAAGGTTTTTCGGCTTAAGCAAGGGGTGGTATCCCCGGCATACAAAAATGTTTCTCCATAACTTGATTTTGTGATTTGCATTCGCGCTAGAATGTGGAGCACTGATGTAGAACACGTGAGGGCCTAATTCCATGATCAATTGGACCATGTCAAGTCTCAGAAGCCCAAACGATGTTTAGTTCCTGATTACCCGATTTGGCAAAATTCTAATGAGCTCGGAATAGGCCCAAACTTGGTGAGCTGACTTATTTTTGCGTTTCGGTCAATACACATGACCCTAAGGTCGGGTTGTGATGTATTGTGGATTTTAGCTTAATTCATTCGTTTAGGCCTTCAATTACGTTATTTTGCCGTTTTAAAAAAGTTTTAATTCATTATTAAGTTTTAGACCTTAATTTCTTATTAGTTGGTTTTTTTAAGGAAAGTCTTATTTTTCTTTCAGTTTTCAATTTTAGAAAAAACCTCCAAATTCTGGGACCACTACAAAAAAAAAAAAAAAAAAAGCAATACTAACAAAGCTTTTGTTACTAAAAGTGTGTTGCTAAAAATTTTTAGTGACAACATGACAACTTTTTTGTCACTGTAGCTCCTTTTTTTTTTTTTTGTAGTGGACTCTTATTTTCCGAATTTATTTTTAGGGTTTCTAGGATTTCAGTCTATATAAGGGTTATAACCTAATGTTTATGCAGCTTTTTATTAATAATATTCATACTTTGTATCTTTCTCTCGTGGACTCGAGTTTATCATTCGTTCGATTAGTACGCAACTAATCTTTCTTGTTAGTTCCTCTGTGTCAAGCACATAACACTTGTTTTGGCATTAACAAATGTGTAAAATTCTTTCATTTCTCATACCTGGTGAAAAATATTAGAAGCCTCGTTCCGCTTTTGGTCCTTAAAAAATAAATATTTATTTGTAATTTCAAGTGTAAAAATAGTAGGCTTACTGAAATCAAAAAATATGCAATATTGAGATCTATCAAACCCTACAAAAAAGTCCATTATTTTAACTTGAAAATGAATTCTTATTTTTTTAAGTATTTATTTAAGAAAACGAAACAAGGCCTAACTACTCTATATCAAGAAGAAATGATGAGATGATGCTGATGACGAAATCTCAATTTGGTCCAATGAGAGTAAAATTGGCAGCCAGAGTAGGGGTGTTTCGGTTTCTGGAAAAAATATTTTTTGAAAAAGAAGGTAATTTTAAGGTTAAAAATTATGTATGTACGCAAATAATTTTTCTACCAATATAGATCTTATTTGATAAATTTAATTGAGATCTTTTATATGGTGCAAAAAAAATCAAAAAATTATTTTTAATTTTTATTATATTTGAGTTTAAAAATTGAAAAAATACACTTTTAGAAAAAAAAAAAAAAGATAAATTGGAACGGGGTAAATGCTATGGATTCCTTGGAGGATGATACGAAAAAACTAACAGGGACACTTTGCAGGGATTCGTACAGAGACAATCGTATTTGGTCTTATTTCGGGTTCCCAAAAAATCTAGAAAAATATCCATAAATTTTTTAATATTATTTTATGAGGCTATGTAAAAAATCAGCTCATGCGGATATCGGTAAGTATTACTTTTGGATTCGTAGAGGCAAACTGAGCAGTTCGTCCCTACGAATCCAAAAGTAATACTTACCAATATCCGCAGGAGCTGATTTTTTACATGGCCCCATAAAATAATATTCAAAAATTTATGAATATTTTTCTAGAATTTTTTGGGATTCGAAATAAGGCTAAACGCAATTGTTTCTGCACAAATCTCTGCAAACTGTCCTTACTCGTAGCAGGACTCGAGGACGATAAATGAGCATAGGAAAATGTGTATCGCTCATAAGGAAGGAATATATCATTGAATAGCGTGGGGTGGGGTGGAAGATAAAGCGCGTGAGATTCTCTATCCGGCAAAATGGCCAATACAAATCCGATTTTGGAGATAGTGGCTCTCAAGAGCTTGTGCGAGTGAGTACAAAGACAGCGTAAATCTTTTCAGCTTTAGCAAAATCCTGGTCGATTCGGAAATTTTTTTAAAAAATAGTAGGGGTAATAAGTGGAGAGAGATAGAGAGAGAAATGTTGAAAGTAGGGGGAATCTAGGTGGAATCTAGGGGGTATTTTTTGAAAAATTCTTTTTAAGTTGTAAAGAGAACAAAGCATAATTACTATAGTAATTAATTAAGGAAATTGATTTTAACACTCCAAAAATTAATGGAGTGGCTCCAAAACGACGTTATTTTGTATAACACAGTTCAATTTTGGAGCCCCTCAATCAATTTTTGAAGTGCCAAAATCACAATCCATAATTAATCAATCAACGATATGACTATAAGTATTAGGAGACATGAAGGAGTGAAATTTTGTTCACCGTCCTTAAAAGACTGTGAATATTACCCTCTCTCTTATTGGTTAAAGTAGTGTGATCCTCACCACAAAGTGATGTCATGGTTACCATGCAATATATTTTTTGATAAGCATGACATCACTATGTGGTGGGGTCCACATCATTTTAACCAATAGGGAGGAGGGTAATGTTCACCCTTTTAAGTAGAGGGTGAACAAAACTCAACTTGACATGGAGGGTGGGTGTCCTTAAGCCCAAGAGAGCCCCTAAATTAGGTTAAGCAAAATCTTATTAGATTTTCGTTCCCTAAAGGGATTCCAAAATCCAGGATTGGTGGTAGAATTACTAGAATAGGTTTAACATGGTGTGTGTCCTTAAAGCCGGACGAGTCTTTCAAAGGGTAAGAAAAATAGTTCCACATTAAAAGATACAATAAAATTGCAAAAGTGACATTGGCTTTTGAAAACGTGAACCACGTGTTTACCTTTACACAAGAGTATTAAATCAACTTTAGAGTATTTGTGCTCACAAATTTATTAAGTTGGAACATAATTGTTGTATCAAAGTCACTTTAAAATTTGTGTAAAATTTGTGACCCAACACTATTTGTTTTGCAGTAGTCGAATTTCGACCCGGAAACAATACCTGAAATCGTTCCCAAACGGAACATTCCTTGTAAAGGCATCGGAAACAATTTTGGTGTCTCTATTTAGTAAAAGTGACCCTCAGGTTTAGGGAACATGAACACAAGCAGTATGTGAGGATAACTACATTAAGGGCAACAAACAAACCCTAAAACGGGAGACCATTGGTATTGAATAGATAGGGCAGCGTTGGAAGACGAGGAGGAGGGAGGGAGTTGGCGGGTGGGGTTTGTGGGGTCCACACGACCAACGACAAGCCCAAATAGTACCCCACAAACGGACTGTCCTCATTTTCTCTCTTTAATATGTCCCTCCAAAAACAACGCTTCGTCCCACCTCAAGAGCCACCACCAAATCCCCTTTGCCAGTTTTACCCCAGTTGGAACCCATTTGCTAGTAGAAGAAAAAAACACCACAGGCCCGAGAGAGAACTGAGAAGAGATCTCTTGAGAAAACCAAGAGCTCTCTCTCTCTCTCTCTCTCTCTCTCTCTCTCTCTCTTTTTGTGGGTGAATTTCTCGGAGTTGTTCAAATGGACCACTGGTCCTCGTCCCTGGCCGTCGATGACGAATTTGAGAAACTTGTGCTTCGTATGAACCCACCAAGGTATTCCAATTGCATCGCCTATACTTTGTTTTAATTGTAATGGGTTAATGGGTTTTAATTGTTTCAAGGTTTTGATAATTGGGTCTGTTTGATTGACCGTTTTCCTTGATCGTGAACTCGTAGGGTTGCTGTTGACAACGCCTCCGACAGAAAAGCCACTCTGATTAAGGTAATTAATAAGTGGTTGAACTTCACTTCCGTCGATTGTGTTTTCTTGAAACTCATTAATTGTTGAAGAGAGGGGGTTTGTGTATCCATCCTGTGTTGGGAGCGGTTTCCACAGGTTGACAGCGCGAATAATAGAGGGAGCTTGTTGGAGGTGGTTCAAGTTCTGAATGATATGAATCTTATAATTAGACGGGCCTATATTTCTTCAGATGGGGGGTGGTTCATGGATGGTTAGCTTTCTTTTATGCTAGCTACTTCATTGAGTTTCTGATTAAGTTTTCTTGTACCCATTTTAGTGTCATTGGAATTGATTTTCTTGGTCTAAATCACAGTGTTTCATGTTACTGATCAACATGGGAATAAGATCCCCGAAGATGGTGTCGCTGAACGCATTCAGCAGGTACATCCTCAAAAATTAATCTCGTTTATATACCTGATTTTAACTTAATTATTAGTATATTAGTTATGGAATGGGCTCAGCAGGCTCAAAAAAATTAATCTCGTTTATATGCCTGATTTTACCTTAATTATGAGGTATGGAATGAGCTTTCTTGTCACAGGCTTTCGTAAAACTAGATGTTTATTTATTAATAGGAAGCCTCGTGCAATCCTCACCAAATATTCCAATCATTGTCGTCCTTGCTCTCGTAATGCTAAGTGGTTTTCTCTTTGTGAGCTATTGCTTTGTCTATTATTGTAGATTGGACTAGTGAAGTAGTAGAGAAAAATACTCTAGATGGTCTAGAGACACTCCTTGAGGAGATTACTAAAAAGAAAGAATAGCATGTGCAGTAGAACAAGTACTTACTTTCATACTGTTAATATGAATTATACTAAACTCAAAATTGCCATCAATGTTTCCTCTGAAAAGAAAGTCAAGTACTTTCTAGATAAGTAGTAGTTGGTTAAAAGAGACAAATGTGATGAGAGGAGGAGTGTCAGCCAAAACATCTCTAGGCTCCATTCTTGTAAACTTAATTTTCTTCTTCGTTTTGTTCGTTTTGTTTGTCTGTTTTGAATTTTTGTTCGATTCGCGTCATATTTTTTGGGTTAATCATTCGTCGCGATGAGAGGAGTCTAAAAAGTACAAAATTATGACCAAAAAAAAAAAAAAAAGTCACTAAAGACGAAAAAAAGTATTATTTGTCTAAAGTGTCGTTTTATTTACATTTTTTTAATATCGGTCCATATTTATACTTTTCAATTCGTCTTGTCAAGATGAACGATTAACCCCAGAAATTATGACGAAAAGCTAAACCAAAAGTTACGAAAAGTAAAAACTATCAAAATAAGTTTGAGACTTAACAAGAACACAGCCCTAGTAGCGTGAACAACTGGAGCATAAGTAATTTTAGTACTCCTACCACTGTACCCTACTTTTGCTTTAGAACCTTATTGCTATCTACAAGGACTCTCACTGTAGCCTTCACTACCAAAAACATGCTTATCCACACCCAAAGACAAATAGACTACACAGACCAAGTAGTGGTTGTTGTTTTGCTTTGTACTGGATTTGTTGTGCTGCAAATTGCAGCATTCTGTGCGGAACCATGTGATTTTCAAGTCAATTTGATGGTCACATTTATGTGTCACAGTCATTGGGACCAAGGGGTCGCAGTTCTCGCTCATTGAAAAGGTCAGTTGGTGTCCAAGCGGCCACGGAGCATACAACTATTGAATTGACTGGAAGAGACCGACCCGGATTGCTTTCAGAAGTTTTTGCTGTTTTAGCGGACCTCAAATGTAATGTGGTGGCCGCAGAGGTGTGGACCCACAATTCACGAATGGCATCCGTTGTTTACATCACGGATGAAGTTAATGGATTGCCAATCGACAATCCTGATCGATTGGCCAAAATCAAACAACTCCTCCTCTATGTGCTGAAAGGGGATAGAGATAAGCGAGGTGCCAACACTGCTGTTTCTGTGGGTTTAACTCATACTCAGAGAAGGTTGCATCAGATGATGTATGCTGATAGAGACTATGATAAGGCTGAATTGAGTCGGTCAGGGGGTTCCACGAATGACCGGAGCAACCCCCTTGTAAATGTTGAAAACTGTGCTGAAAAAGGGTACACCGTTGTGAACTTGAGGTGTCTTGATCGGCCTAAGTTGCTCTTCGACACGGTATGTACATTGACGGATATGCAGTATGTGGTGTTCCATGGCACTGTCATTGCTGAAGGACCAGAGGCTTATCAGGTGCTCTCTAATGCCCTTGAAGTTGAATTATTCTGTTATTTGTTTTTCTAATCATGGTTATGGTACATCACTATGCATGGGATTATGGCTTTCGAGTAAATGAAATTTGCCCAATTTTTCTGGAAATAGATTTCTTAAAAAGAGTAGCCTGATATGATATATAAGCATTCCACTGGTAACTGAATGTAGCCTGTAGGTCTATTTGTTTTTACTAGTCCTTGAGGAAAGAAGAAGTTACTGAAGAAGGCAATAGTATTCAGCACTCCAAAGATTTTGAACCTAATGATTTTTTTTTTTTTTTTGATCCGCATTGAACCTATTGATGTTACCTGTTATATTATGTCTTGGACAGGAGTACTACATCAGGCATATGGATGGATGCCCAATTAGTTCTGAAGCAGAGATGCAACGCGTCATTCACTGTCTGGAGGCTGCTATTAGGAGGCGAACATCTGAGGTATGGCATGAAGAAGGGTTTGATTACTTTGATTTTGACATAAGTTTTGGATATACGTTGCATGTGATGCTCTTGTGATTTATATAATACAGGGTATTAGACTCGAACTTTGTTGCGAAGACAGGGCAGGCCTTCTATCAGATGTCACTCGCATGTTTAGAGAAAATGGTCTTTCCGTCACTAGGGCCGAGGTCACAACACGGGGATCCCAAGCCATGAATGTTTTCTTCGTGACTGATGCATCGGGATGTCCAGTTAAGAGTGAAACAATTGAGGCAGTTCGAAAAGAGATAGGCCTAGCTATTCTAAGTGTGAAGGATGATGATTTTGACTCAAATTCTCCACCGCAACAAAGTGGGAGATTCTCGTTGGGTAATCTTTTTCGTTCAAGATCGGAGAAGTTTCTATACAACTTGGGTCTGATAAGGTCCTATTCATGAACTAGTATCTTAGGTGAACTAGGCGATGTCAAAATGCATGTAAATAGTCGTTCGCTAGGGATATAATCAGAGGCTTTAGGAGTGCATTTGGGCAAAAATCCCTTGTTGACCTTGTGTTGGGCCTCCTTCAATCATGTTTCTTCTTTGTATACTTTCATGTAAAATGTACATTTCTCCCCCTTGCCGCCTTTCTGTTTTTACTTGATCTGTAACTACATTTTGTGCAATCATTGTTCTTGTACTTCAGGACCTAGGGTTCTCTCTGTCCATATTAGTATGTGCGTAGTATATGAAGGCAAATTCGAAACAAGAATTCTGCTGTGTTTGCTTTAGGATTTGGAAAACATTTTTTAAAAAAAATTCTCCCTAGATTTTTTCTATTTACAACATTTCTCTCTCTATCTTTCTTTACTTTTTAATCCTACTATTTTTTAAAAAAAATTTCGAAAACGAAACCAAACACAAATGAACATCCTTTAAGAGGATAAATCTTACCATGTGCAGTGGACAGTGTGATAGACTTTATATAAAGCTGTGAACAAATAAAGACTTTTTTAGAGCAAGTTCATTTATTGGTGTCAAATCAAAGTCAATTTTTTGACCGACTACGGTCTCATTTCATGTGTCAACCTTTCTTTTCAAATGCGACAATGCCTAGCTCATTTGATATCAAATTTGGCACTAAGGATGACATTTCGTAAATTTGACATTAAATTTAGGTGGAGAGGGTTTTTTGTCATTTTTATTTGACACATTCTGAACAAAGTTGAAGCACTTTAAACTTAATCATCGAGCCGAGTGAAACCGACATAGTCAAGTCAAGTATCCAGTTGGACTCGTCATGACTGGATAAAACAAGTACGGTAAGTGATAGGGAAGTCGGAAGTATACCAGACCAGATTTTTCTTTTCTTTTTTATTAAGATTTGAGAGAGAGAGAGAGAGAGAAAGAGAGAGAGATTTGAACTCATGTTGGCAGCTTGGAAAATGGAAAGGGAGTTGGGGTTTGGGGTGTATGAATAGTATAAGTTATCTATCTCATCTCATCCAGAAAAGAAAGGTCTAGTAGCTAGTAGGATTTTAATTTAACGAATGGGACCACGTACCCCACCCGTTTGGGCCACTTTGATTCGATTCTGTCGCCCAAATCTTTAATGCATGCCCACATTATCATTTTGTCAGAGACACAAATCATTTACTCAAACAGTGGGAAGTTATCATAATACGTACATTTCTCAACAATACGAACATACACATACACATACACATATACATAAAACACTTCTTTTTTTTGTCAAACGGAAAATGATACATAAACAGAAAGTCTACTTGTACATCAATTTGTGCACAGATTGTGCATAGATTTTTTTTGTGGGGCCTTCTAAGGGTTCCATTCAAATAATCTGATCCGTTAATTATGTTTAAAACATTTTTTCAAGTGCCCCCGTCAAAAATCAACTCAATCCGACACCTATAAATACTTGTTCTAATCGTCTAACTTTTCATTCCATAAAAACCCGAATGAAAAGGTAGATGATTAGATCAAGCACTTATAGGTATCGGAATGAGCTAATTTTTCACAGATGCCCTTGAAAAAATGTTTTAAACATAATTAACAGAACGGATTATTTGTATGAGACTCTTAGTGGGCTCCGTAAAAAAATCTGTGCACAATCTGTGAACAGATTGCTGTACCAGCATACATAAAACACTTCTAATCATACTAACACTTTGAATGAGCTCCACACTGTGTGAGCCTTATCCATCATGTGAACATGGTGTATAAGTGTGTGTAACGCCCATTTATGTGAATATACTGCCACGGATGTGTCTATAGTATAATCCTTCACAATCATAATCAAGTTTCTAATAATTGCTCCACGTCTTTTTTTTTTTTTAATCCACATCTTGTCGTTTGGATGACGATACAATGAGAGTATCTTAAAAGCGGAATTTAGAATTATTAGAAAACAAAAGGGTAAAGAAAGTTAAGTTACGCTAAGCTAGCTATGAGGCGGCAAAATTGACTAGCCCTTGTTCGGTTGTGGGTTTTGAGTAGTGTTTTTGAATAATGGTAGAGAGAGAAATGAGAGTAATGATTGTAAAGAGAGGTAAAAAGTGGAGACAAATAAAGTGAAAAATGAAAGTAAAGATTGAAAAGTTAGAAAGATAAAAATTACAAAAATTACTTTTTTCAAAATTTTGAATTTTGAGTTCTAAACCGAACAAAGTTGTTTTTTACAAAGAAAAGATGATCATCACTGATGAGATGTTTTGTGACCCCGCATAGTTGGAATTATGCAGGCGGAGTGAAGTGGGTAACCTTTTACAGGTCAACAGATCACATAAGAGGCTGAGATGGGAATCCTTTCGTGTCAAAACATTCCACCAACACTTATTAACATCAAGGTTACAAACGGTGGCGGATTCAAGAATTTGAGATAGTGGGGGCACCAATTTTTTTTGTAACGCCGTAATATATGAGTTACAATAAACACATCCACACTCAAATAATTTTAATTGGCATTCATGATAATGTAATAATTTTAAAATATATTTGAATTTTAATAACAAACTACTTGGGCAAACTTGTGCACTTCTATTATATGCGTCAAAACGAAATTATCACATATTCATCATCTATTTCTTATTATTAATTCTACAAGTATAAGTTTTGGAGATAAAAAATGTACAAATATAATATGCGGATTCATATTGAGTACTAAACAAATGATTGGAGACGTTGGGAAGTGAGAGAAACCTTGGTTGTGAAAGAGTTCTCCGCGGAACTGCTGGGGGTTAGGAACTAGAACCAGATTGCCAAACATGCTTACTCAAATTCACTTTCTAGTGGACTTTGAAAAAAACCAAAAAAAGTTAAAAGGGTGTGAGACTCAAACCCACGCCATTCCTTTCCCATTTCCTGTCTTTTACCACTGCACCAAACTTCAACAGCTTCTTAGATGATAGCATATATAATATATATATATATATATACATACAAATTTGGGAAATTTTTTTTTAAAAGGGTGTGGGGGCACGTGACCCCACGTGCCCTATGGTGGGTTCGCCCATGGTTACAAACGCATAATTTAAGGGGCTCCTATGTCTTGTGACGTGATTATGTTGTCATAAGTTAACCAAATTTCAGAGTGTTTACGCTAGTAATTAATTTATGCAGAATAATCTTTTGATTTTGTCTTTATTTTAAAAAAAATTGCATTTGTTAGTTTTACACCAAATTTTTATATGATATAGATGTGTAAGGGTTGACAATATCGGAAAAGCAAAAAATTTAACTTTTACACAAGTATTTTAGAAAAGAGATAAAATTCTTTCCACCCTTGGAGGTTTCCACCACAGCCCATTATGGGCCTCACAAGACATCTTTTGTTATAATCTGAGCCGTCCATTTTGTAGGGTCCGTAGAATAGTATATCCACGCAAAAATTGAGATTTATCGGACGTCAATAGGTATATTAAAAATTTACTTTCGATTTAGGAAATGGACAGTCATAGATAGTTTAACTTCAAAATCTATGACCGTCCATTCTGCAACTAAAATTCAATTTTTGATATATCTATCGATATCCAATCAAGTTGATTTTTTTCATGTATATAATACTCTATATACATAATACTCTATATACCCTATAAGATAAACGATTCAGATTAGAATAAAAAAAATCTTATTAGGCCCACAAGCCGTGGTGGAAACCATAAGGTTTCCACCTATGGTAGAGAGAACATACATTCTTTAGAAAATATTCTAGAAAAAGTTCAAAAAGTCAAACTTTTTTCTTGGGAATTTCCCAAAATTAGTTAAATTTTTTACTTTTTCGATTCTTCTTATCCTTACTCACCCATATCATATAAAAATTTGATGTAAAATTATCAAAGGCAAAAAAATTAAATAAGGATAAAATCAAAAAATTGTAGTACATAAATTAATCATTAGCGAGAAAGGGTAATAGAACTTGGAGACAGATTATTATTTCCTCCGTCCAAATGTAATAATAGTTTCTTTTAGAAATTTATGTCACTTTTAACTGATAGTAATTTTTTTTTAATTTTTAATATTTTACAGTATATGATTTTAAAAAATTTGATGACTTATGGTCAACAACAGGCACGTGCCCAGATCCTATCGAATCCCCCTCGAAGCACGTTCCAAAAAGTCGTTCAAATGTTTCCGGGGAACCCAAGCCCCCAACTTGGTCTTATCATGTAGAGATGCAGGTGCGTGTATGGGCTCGTTTGGATGCAGGATTAGGTTTGGAGGAGTTATGTAATAAGGGGGGATTGGATAATAGGGGGTATTGGTTAATAAGGGATGACCCACATTGATGTGATGTTTATGGAGGGGGTATTAAATAGTACTTGGTTTGGATGTGGGATAAAATAGGAGGGATAAAGTTGTTTTGTAATTGAAATGAAAGAGAGAGGGGGTGTTATCCGGGGGTGTTATCTAATAACACCCCACAACCTCCCCATAAATAATACCTCCTCCGGGGGTATTAGAGGGTATTAGCTAATCCGGAGCTTAACTAATACCCCCTCCATTTTACTTGCCAAACGGGGTCTTACAGCTGGGCCCACGGACTAAAAGGGGGTATACCACAATACCCTTTCACAATACCCTATCCAAGCAGACCCTATGTGTCATACTGTCATCCCCATTTTAGTTTTAAAAAGGGTAGTGATTTTGTCACACATTTTTTTAATAATATCACACCTTATAAGAATATTTTTTGGTGTAAAAATACACTTGCAGAGTGTGGCATTATCAAAAAATAGTATGGCAAAATCATTTTCCTTTAAAAAACACTAGCTGATTTTTTTAGGGTTTTTTAAAAAAATATTTTAAAATTTATAGACATTTTTATTTGTAATTTTTTTCGCCCTGAGTTAGGCTCAGGGCCGGCCCAATCCCAAGGTCCAAGAGGCCTGAGCCATGGGCATCTCAAAATGGCCAAATTTTAGGAGCACTCTACTAATTTTGGTATTTGGGCTTGAGTAAAAGTCTTTTTGGGCTCAAAAGAAAGAAAAAAAAGGGTCATTCTAAACTAAAAGCACCGGCTGCCCAGTTGCCCACACAAATCCAATGAGGCCCAAATAAGGGTTAAATATATACTTGCCCCTTAAACTATTGTGAAAATTTTTACTTCCCCCTTCAACTATCAATTGCACACACTTGCCCCTTCAACTATCCAATTGCTACTTACTAAGGACAAATCTAACATTCCATCCAACACATGGACGGAAACCATTAGAACAAAGGGTAATAAAGTCATTTCCGTAGCAATATATCATTTCCCATATCTATATCTAAATCTCTTCTTCCTCAACCCAACACCCATTCCCGAACAAAAATTGATCTCTCTCTCTCTCTCTCTCCCCATGTATGCACAATGGCAAAGAGCAACTAAAATTGATTGAGTAGATTTAACTATCTAAAAATTCAAATCCGATCCATTTTTTTAACTTCCAAAATTTTAGAAAAACGGGAAAAAAATACCATTCTTTTTTTCAAAAAAGTAATGCTGCTGGAATCAAAATCCGTATAATAGAAAAAAAAATTATCATTTCGATATTCCTTAAACCCGGGAAAAGAAAAAAAAAACTCCTTAAACTGGGCCAAAACCGCCGTGGCCGAGCTGGTTCACCTCCGAGAAAAAGTTGGTGGCAACTTGAAGAGTGTGCAGCTCGAAGAACAAGTCTGACGACTCGCCGCCGTCCTCGTCTCCTCCTCCATCGCCGCTGCCACCACCGGCCCTCAGTTTCCTCACAAAGCAACTGCACAGTCGGGCGAGAAACCCCATGGACATGGAGGCATCAATCGGTTTGTACACCTAAGTAATAACCAGTGAAGAACCCAAGAACATCCAATGCTAAGCCAAACCCAATCCGACAGCCGTGGACGGTGAAACTGTTTTGGAAATTGGGACAATTATGTTACGGGTTAGGGTTAGGGTTGAGGAGTGTGTGCGCCGTGCGGGATGGAGTGAGAAGGAGGGTGGGTCGCCTGGTGGAGATATGGGATATATTGCTACGGAAATGACTTTATTACCCTTTGTTCTAATGGTTTCCGTCCATGTGTTGGATGGAATGTTAGATTTGTCCTTAGTAAGTAGCAATTGGATAATTGAAGGGGCAAGTATGTGCAATTGATAGTTGAAGGGGGAAGTAAAAATTTTCGGAATAGTTTAAGGGGCAAGTATATATTTAACCCCCCAAATAAACACATGGTGGCATTTTTGCAAATAAATAATCCAAATGGTCCATTTAATTAAAACAGTTCTCAGCTTTTTTCACCTCTCACATTTTAACGTTTTGCCCAAACAAAAAACCAAAAAAAAAAACGAAGAAAAGGAAGGACGAAGAACGATTCGCATCCTGTTAAATCACAAGGAGAAGTGGAGAACGGGAACCCAAACCGTAGAATCGAACACTGCAGTAACTTTCTCCCCCACCTATTGCCGGCTTCGGCGACGAATGATACGAACAGGTACCGCTCCCTCTCTCTCTCTCTCTCTCTCTCTCTCTTAAATATGCACACAGAGTGGGTGCCGAAGATTTCGGGGTGCCGGAGATTGGAGAAGAAGGGGAGGCCCAAATGCCCAATACGGAAATACCTTGGAGGAGGAAATGAGGAATGGGTAATTGACTGGTTTTTGATTAGGGCCTTAGGGGTTTTAACTTTTAAAAAATGTTAGGGCTTTTGAAAAAATTTACACCGCCAAATCAGGACCACATAACTGACTTAAGTTTAAGCAGGAGCTGCAGGACCACATAAGTTTAAGCATTTGAGCGGTATATTCTTGAGCCTCTCACCATCAACGAATCGTAGTTCTTCGAAAGTTCGAAACTTTCAATAGACAATATTTGGTCTGTAAGTGATTTTATATTGCTTAGATGTTGAAGTCTGTAATTTAATATTGCTTATGAGAAGGGAGACTTTCTTTAATTAATAATTTTATAGGTTTTTTTTATTTATTTATAAGTTCAATTGAGTAGTGATAGTGATATTAGGGCTTTTTTTTTTTTTTTTTAAATTCTCCACCTGATTTATGTTTAAGTTTATTGGAAATTGAAATGCAGGACCAGTATATCCTAGTATACTACATATTACGGAGTCAGAGTATCTCTCTCCCATTCGCTGGTGACTTGCGAGGCTTTCAATCTTCTTATGCAGAGCCCTGGCTGGTGGTGCTTAGTAGGGCTGAAACCGGTTCGGTTCGGTTCTTGGACGTTTTTGTGCGAACCGGTTCGGTTCGGTTCGGTTCGGTGTCGGTTCGGTGTCGGTTCGGTGTCGGTTCGGAGCCGGATCGGTTCGGTTCAGGAAAAACAATTAATATATATATATATATTAAAATATATTAAAAAATATTTAATATATTTAAAAAAATATTTAATATATATATATATTAAGAAATTTAAAAAATATTTAATATATATATTAAAATATATTTAAAAATATTTAATATATATATATATATTAAACCGGTTCGGTTCGGTTCGGCTCGCTGGAAATTTTCAAGAACCGAGAACCGAACCGGTTTCAGAAATTTTTAACATCTAAGAACCGAACCGGTTCGGTTCGGTTTGATTCGGTTCGGTTCGATCGGTTTTTTGTACACCCCTAGTGCTTAGATTTGTACGTATGTTGTTAAATGCAGAGCCCTGGCTGGTGGTGTTTAAATTTTGTACTTATGTTGTTAAATGTAGAATCCTAGCTGGTGGTGCTTAATAGATTTGTGTGTATTTAGTTGACATTAGTTGGTGTGCAGTGTGATTAGTAGAACTTTATATTCGTTTGGCTTTCTTGTATTGTGATTATTGCTGTAAAAATTGTTACGTGTTAACTCTTTGAGGACACATTTTTTTTTATTGGCCTTGAGCACTCAAAACCCTTGGGCCGACCCTGGTTAGGCCTTACGCGGATGTAAGTGTAAATATGTACTATACGTAGCACTTCTTGTTAGTTTTGGGTTTGGAATGCATCACTATTATCACACTCCAATAACGAGACACGAATATTCCTCTCGTTTGTTTTGTTTTTTGTTTTGTCCAACGGTGTAGGTGTTTGGACTAACTTATACATACCTCAATTAATCTCGTCTTCGGTCCTGGTAAAGATAGGTCGTCCATTCCAAGAGTAGAGTTGTCTACAAGAAATTACTTTCTTGTAGCCTAACCCTTATTAATTGGGATCTTGTGGGGAAGCTATCCTATAGGCTTGTAGTGCAGCTGATTCAACCGTCCATTTCGGCAATGAACGGTTTGGATTTTAATTTAAACAATGGATGATCCAAATCAATATGAGATCGGATTTAATCCAAACCGTTTATGCCAAAATGGACGGCCAAATCGGCCGCACTATAGTATGCAAAACAAAATTTCCAAATTCAATTAATTGTACGAGAAGCATACTCATTAACCAAATGGACTAAACCTTTAGGCCTACCCCTTCTTTTAGGCTCCGTTCCGAAAACTTTCTTAAAAAATAAGAACTTATTTCTTACACTTCTTTTTCGAAAATAATAAGGGTTTTCCACAAAATTCAAATACAAAATTTACTTCACACTTTCAAACTCAAAAATAATGTAAATGAAAAAAAAAAAAATTTCCACACCGTATTAAAGATCTTAATGAGATTTATCAAATAAGATCCATAGTGATAAGAAAATTATTTGCGTAAACACATGATTTTTGAGCTTGAAGTTGCCGTATACAAAAAATAAACTGTTGCAATTGTGTTGGGTGCCGGGGAGGCAAATCGTACCGGCAGCCGCGCCGGGCCGCCTCCGGCCACCGGACGGCCGATCCGAGCCGTTCAAAAATTCTTTTAAAAAAAAAAACCGAGGGGCGGTCACGAGAATCAAGCGATCCGAGGTGTGTAGGATGCTTGATCAGTGTCATATGTAATATGTACTCGGAAAAAGGGTGCTCGGATCAAGCACCCTACACACCTCGGATGCCGTTGATTCCTGCACCGGCCCCCTCGGTTTTTTTTTTATAGAATTTTTGAACGACTCGGATCGGCCGTCCGGTGGCCGGAGACGGCCCGGCGCGGCCGCCGGCACAATTTGCCTCCCCTGCGCCAATTGGAACCTATAAAATTCTGGACAAATAAGTGGGTATTTCTTATTTTTGTGGAACAGAGGTTGTTATTGGACAAAAAAGAAGAGGTTATTTAAGTTCTGGAACACAGCCTTAATCTACGTCCTTGTCTTATGATCGGACCACCTTCTGAGTTAAAAATCAAGTGGGATCTTCGACTACATTCCAATTGTTAAAAAACCACAACAAGAGAGAGAATGCCAGAAAAGACTTGTCTCGTTATCGTCGTTTTTTAACCCCATCGTTATTGACTTCTTGTTGGGCATTATTTGCTCTATTCCTTAGCTCATAAAACTACAGGATGGGCCTCCATAACTATTTGAGGATTGACAAAATTTGAAAACTCTGATGGGCCTCAAAATTTAAGCCCAAGTCGCACTTGTCATGCGCTCATCACTAGGCTGTAAAGAAGAATCAAGTTGAGTCAACCTAACTTGGAGGTGTTCCGGCCCTATCTTTCAAAATGATTAGCTCAAGCTCGGACTTGGCCCCACTTGGTCCTGAGGCCCAAGACGACCCCTGGTCCAATCAAGTTCAAGTCAAATTGACCATTTGTCTCAAAATGTTTCTTCAATTCATAAAACGTGAGTTTAAAAATAATATAAAAATTTCAAGAAAAATTCTTAACTTTTCAACAATTTACTAGATATTAATGAGTTCTTGAAAATTATGTGTTATTTTTAAGTCCTTGGTATGCGTATTGGACAAATATTTTGGGACAGAGGTAGTATGAAAAAGTCGGCCTCGAGCTCTTGAAGAAAATTTCAATAATTATTTCTTTCGAGTTATAAGATTATTCCAGTTGAAATAAAATATTACTCTTATAAATTACTACAATATTTTGAAAAGATTCATAAATATATCTTGTGTAGGGGAGCCTATTCTAGCCGAGCGTCAAACGAACTTAAACTTCTAGCCTAATCTTGTTAGTTAACTCACAAGCCAAATCCGACAGAGCCGACGAGCCCTCGTCAAACCGAACTCAAGGATCTTGCAAACCTCAAGTTCATTTGCAACACTACTTATGATAAAATCATGTAGGAAGAAAAGCATGTTAAAATTTACACAGGGTCGACTTATTTATTTTGGAGACTCAAAGCGAATTTTCTGTATTGAGCTCCTTACATATTCATGAATTTCTTGAAAAAATGATAAAAGTTCAAAAACAACAAAAAAATCAAACTAAAAGGATAAAATTACGACAATATAAATGTAAAAAGATATGATTGCAAGAGTTTTTGAAGAAAATAAGATACAATTGTGTATTTATTTAGAAACATTCTACTATTAATATGTAAGTTACATTATAGTGGCGCCTCAATTTTAGACCAAAATTCGGGGGGCTGGAAGCGGTCGCTTCTCTCGCCTCCCCTATGAGCCAGCCCTGAATTTACATCAGTTAAACAATGCTTTCGTGAACCCCAAGTATACAGATTTCTTCTTTTTCTCTCCAATCTTGAGAGCCTCTCTCCCTACACTTTTTTGTGCTCGGGAGCCTCCTTGCCCCAGTTCGTGTCTTCAGGTTGGGTATGAGACCAACGGCTCTAGTGGCAAGCTATTCGCCACCCGGCCGTGTGGTGTTTCTGACTTGTCCTTCATCCTAGAGTCTACAAATTTGGCGAGCAAGGAGTCGACAGTGTGGCTAATGAGAATCAAGGCTTGGTGAAGAGTTTTTCTTCATCTAGTTCCTATCGATGAGTTTTTCTCCCGGTTGGGTCTCTCCCAGTCTAGTTTTCCTACACCAGATTCTTGTCTCCCCGGTAGCCAATAATATTTTATGAGTCTGCGTTTTGTTGGGGTTTCATTCGTTGGTTTTCACATTCAGTTGTCGGAATGTTTCCTATGGTTGTAGTGGCTGCGAGAGTTTGCCTGTTATCCTCGGTGTCGGCTTGTCTTCGTTTAGGAGGTTCTTGCTGGCTAATAATCAAGGATCGCCGTTCTAGTCTATGAGGTTCTGGATTTTAAGACTTGTGCATCTAAACCTCTTGGTTATTGTCTCCATTTGGGATTGATAACCCTCAATGATTGCTTATTTCTATCAATGAAATCTCCTACCATTTTGACAAAAAAAACAAAAAACAAAAACAATGCATTTGCTCTCCTAATTTTTGTTTGGGTGCTCCTAGGGCATAAACTTTTACATCGGGTGCTCCAAGGGCATAACTTTTACAGCCACAAGTTTGTAAGGACCACCTCATGAATGTACATGGGGAACACACTCACAAAGTCACAAAGAGTGTGTTTGGCGAAGTAAAACCTTGTCTAAACTCATTTTCAAGCTCAATCAGCACATCCATTTCACAATGCACCTATTATATATACAAAACCACAATGCATCACATACATAGTAACCAAAAAGAGAAACTTCAAGAAAATTCCAGGAGTCTTATGTTTTCACGGGAACACCAATTTTTGAAGAATATCAAAAAATACAAACAAGATAGAAATCATGAGAACTCATAATTGAAGAGATTGCAACATGAAGGATACCAAAGTCGCTGATAATAACCACCTTCTTTTTGGGAGTGATAAACTTTGTCCATCTCTTGCGACCAGGGGCGGAGGGGATTGGGGGGAGGGGTCACGTGCCCCCCCGGATTTCACAAAATTAAAAAAAAAAAAAAAATTTTTTTTTTTTTTAAATTTGGGAAATAACTTCTAGCTTGATTAGAATGTTCAGTTCAACATGTGAGGTTCTACTCTATATCGGGGAAGAGGGAGCTACTTTGTAAGATCAAGGAGTAGGCAAAGGAGCTCATAAAAAATTGACTTCGTTTGACTTTGTCTTCATCTTGCATGTTGTGAATGAAATCATTAACCTGTTAAGATGTGTGTCTTTTTTGGGTATTATGTAATGGTTAATCGTAGGATTCATGTACTTATTGTTTATATCGAATGTATTAGCGTATTTGGGTGCCCTCAGGGCAGGCTCATAAGTTTTGGAGGCTGGAAGCGAACCTCTTGAATGAGGCCACCTTATATTTTTCATACAAAATGGTCAACAAAGAGTCATTAAAAAAAAAAATTCAATACAAAAGATTTACCATTACAAAATAGAAGCATATAATTATGCCAAAAAAATGCAACTATTACAATACCTCAAAATTTATCATTTGAAAATTATTCTTATCGCACTTTTTGCTACAAACGTATTGATTAAGTCTCCATAGTTAAGCTGCTTCACCAACTCCTGCTCGATAGACAACATAGCAGTCCTTGTGATCGGCTATATCTTCTTCTTTTTCTTTTTTGATGATCTTCTTTTTTGATTGGCTATATCTTCCTAGTTCTTGCCGACCCTTATGTTATTTTCTTTTTTAGCGCATTAGTGTTTCTAATGAATAATTTCACAATTTTGGCTTATTTTGTGGCTCCTAAATTTCAATTGGGCCTATTTTTGTGTAAAGGAGGATAGTGCAATTTTTTTTGGGACCATATCTACATACATATATTATATAGGAATCTTAAAAATTTGGGGCCCTCGTTTTTAATTTTTTTCGGGGGTCGGAAGCGCAGGCTTCTCTCGTCTTGGCTATAAGCCGGCTCTGGATGCCCCCTCCCACTACAATTCCTGGCTCCGCCACTACTTGCGACTCATCAATCATCGTAACATGACATGCCTTCGATCCATCGTGGGGTATGTCATTCAACAGACATAAGCAAAAACAATTTGCTCACATCAATCCAGGAAGCTCAAATAAAAAATTTAAAAAAAAAAACCCTCAACACTTTGATATAGGCCTGTCAACGGGCCGGATCGGATCCGGATCCGGTCCGGATCCGATAGATCCGAATCCGATAAGACTTGGATCCGATCCGAATCCGATAAGACTCAAATCCGATAGCGGAAATCCGGATCCGATCCGAAAAATTTGGATCCGATCCGAAAATCCGAATCCGATCCGAAAACTTTTTTACTCCAAAAATTTTAGCCAAAAAAAAAAATTATTTTTTTTATAAAAAAAATACAACTTTTTTTCAAAAAAAAATATTTTCCAAAAAAAAAATAGAAGAAAAAATTGAAAATAAAAATACAACTTCTTAAACATTTTTTTTTCAATATAAAAAATTTACTGTATTTTTAAAAAAAATTTCAAAAATTTATAAAAAGTAAAAAAAAAAAAGAAGTTCGGATTCGGATTGATAACGGATTTAATCCGATCCGATCCGGATCCGATAACGTTACCAGATTCGGATTATCGGATCGACGTTATCGGATTCGGATCCGGATCCGGATCCGGATCGGATTTTTCGGATCGGATCCGGATCGGATCCGGTCCATTGACAGGCCTACTTTGATAAGTATATTCATAATCCTTAAAGATTTCGATCATTAAAGCATTGCCCATGACATTATTAGTTGAAAATCAAATGAATTATAGTTTGAAAGCTTTATCCACGATAGAAGTCAATTGCTCAAATTGTCAATAGTGCAGCAGAATGATGATGGTAATAATAAGAAAATATGTAGAGGTATCTTGACGAAACATGTAAAGAATCGGCTTTTATTGATGTTTCGACCAGCATTTACGCATACCATGGTGTCCAATATGAGACAGTGCATGAAACCAGATATGATGAATAAAAGATCACTACATATCTTAATCGTACCTCAAAATAAAAATTCCAAGGGAAAAACTTGGAGAAGGGGCATATATATATAGGGTCTCTAGTGCATGAAACAAATCTAAAGGGGATGCAGTTTTATTTTTATTGTTATGGATAGTAAAGCCAATAGGCCCAATACGTTTTGAAGAACTTCATATGTGAACACACATCAAGCCTTTCCCCAACTGACCCCAAGTCATCATAACTTCACAAATATGACTCAACAATTCACCTAAATTTAGCGCTACAGCCTACACTCAGGGGCAGACCCACGTTGGGGCACATGGGGTCACGTGCCCCCCGTCTTTTTTTATAAAAAAAATTAATTTCATTAGATATATACATATTTTGACGAAAATTTTATATAGAGGTCGCTTTGGGTTCACTGGTCAACAACATTTTCTTAAAGCAGATATATACACTTTTTGAGAAGGGGAGTGCTACGTACCCGGAAAAGGTACCCGGAAAATACCCTTAAAGTGTAAATCAACAGTTCAGATTCACTGCACAGTGAATCTGAACCGTTGATTTACACTTTAAGGGTACTTTCTTTGCCCCCTTTCTTGGTACCTAGCATTTCCGTTTTGAGAAAGTTCTTAGCAAGATGGATGCCATTGGGCGGTTAGTTGGCAACGACACATGTTTTAAGGCTTGAGGAACATGGGTTCAACTTTTATGTCTGACATTGGGACTTTTTTTTTTTTTTTTAAAACCTTTTCTCTGAAATTAAGGCTCTATTTGGAACCTCAGGAAAGAATAGAAATAATTGTTTTCAAGGAAATTAGAGAAAACCTGGAATAAAAATTAAGAAGAAAGTTTAATTGAGATTCTCTTTTTAAATTTTCTCTTTTTTCCCACTTCTTTCTAATTTCCGCACAGAACCTAAAACTATAGTAACAACTTTATGTTTGTCACTAAGATTATGAAAAATCGGTTGCGGAATAGAATGAGTGATCAATATTCAATGGTTATGGTTGAACGACAATTTAATGGTATACATCCAAAGAAATATTTTTTAAAATTGTGAATAACAATAAGTGTCCCTAGTATATGAAATTCCTGGATTCGCCACTGGCTAGACTTGCACTAAATCATGAGCTAAAAAATTCTCTCTGGCCTTTTTCTTCTTTTGTCTTCATTTTGAATGTTTGATATTAATTTTATCATCAAAGTGCCTGCAAATTCAATACAATTTCTAGCTGGGTATTGTCGGGTCCCAAGCATGCACCAAAAAGAGCCACATAAGAAATAAATAACACCTCAGAGAATACTTCAACATACGAAAAATGAAAATGTACGTCCTATCCCAATCCTCCCCAGCAATTAAAGCTTTCCGGCACCATTCCCCCCATGTACGTCCATATCAAAACTATACTTTGTGGCCGGGTCACTTTTTTTTTATTGTAATTCAGCAACCTAGAATTAATTGAATTCGATCCAACACATGCATCAATCAAGAAATTAACCAATATCATGAACATGGTAATATTTGATATTTTGCAACTGTCAGGCACTTTAAGCAGCATTTAGAGTTCTACGAGCTAGGAGCTCTCAAGCATTAAGACCCAATCAAACCAAGCTTGTTTCTCCAGCACTACTTCGGATCGGCCACATGAATCTTTTCTCACCATATATATGCCACTCTGTTAAGGATTAATATATGTTCAATAAAGCTCAATATATATGTTCAAAAAATATTATCACTAATTCCACCACAACATCCCAACAACATTTGGGTGTTTCTCTCCTATTACCATTTGTTTGCCGTTGCACCTTACTAGCTTTGCTGTGTGACCAAATTACCTTTATCTCCCCCGAGTTTCCCTACGGGGCTAAACGAGTTTATTTTTCTTCACAAAAAATACAAAGAGAAATAAGCATCTTTAGTCCTTTTAGCCCCGTAGGGAAACTCGGCCCTAGTATCTCTAAAAATTGATTCTCAGCAGGAAGAAAACTGATTGCACGTTTGTGTAGCTGGAAATATGATAATAAAACTAACTACTACTCCACTTGCGGGCCGGTAAAACATTTAAAAGAAGTTAGGAAACCAGTTAGGATATACATTTGGTTATTTCCGGTTCCTATCTAAGTCCATTAATTTCCTGGGAGACCAATCGGATGGAAAGCAGGGAGATAATTGGATTTGAAACTAAAAAAAAAAAACCCCCAACAGCAGCAGAAATACATGAAAAAACAAGTGATGGTGGCTCTGTTTGGTAAAGTTGCCAATTTTCTGTTTTTTTGTTTATTTACTAAAAAATATAAACAAAAAAATATGTTTGGTGGCCATAACAGTTTTTGTTTATTTATTTTTTGGGCTGCCGAAAGTGTTTTCAAAACAAATGAAGACGTAATTTTTGTGTTTATAGAATTTCTAAAAACTTGTGGAATTGATTATGTATTTTGTAAACAAAAACAATAACATAAACATGTTTATGGTGTCAGTTTCAAAAAATATTGGAAACAAAAATAAAAAACTGGAACCAAATTTTTTTTTCCAAACAGAGCCTTAATGTTAGGGTTTTTATTATTCCAGAGTCATAAATAAAACTGCCATTTTTGTAATAAATTTTTTGTTATTCCAGAGTCCCCAACTTTTTTTTTTTTTTTTTTGTGTGTGACATTTCAGAGTCCCCAACTTAATGTACCCTTTCTCGTTTCTCTAGCAAAAAAAAAATTAAAATTAAAAAGCCCGGCCATTCATCATTTATGGTTTAGGTTAAGAAAACGTCGTCAATTGAGGTAGGCTTAACACACACTCTCTCGGTCTGCTATTCAAACAATATTTGGTGGTTTCATCAACGAGGAAGGGACAGAGAGAGAATAAATGAAGTGACAGACACGGCTTTGCTTGATTTGGGTTTTGATGGAAGTTTGTGAGGTAATAGATGGGGAGAGATAAATAGATAAATGAGAGTAATAATTGTAAAGAAACCTTAATGCGGACTGTGAACTGAGAAAAAGGGTAAAATTAACACAGTCGTCGATTTTCAAATGGCTGGAATGGAATTTGGAGGGGTGAATTGGAACTTATGGAAAGTGAGAGAAGAAAAGGAAAAAAAATGAAAGAAAAGGAAGGGAAAACGAGAATTTTAAACTTTCTATTCTTTTTCCACATGTTCCAAACACATCAGGGGAAATGTGAGGGAAAAGAAAGAAAAATTGAAAAATTTTATTTACCATTGTTTGATTATTAGGGAAATTAAGAGAATAGAAAACAACAAATTATGAATGCTAAAATTTTCTTTCCATTTCCTCAGGCTTTGTTTGAAACCTATGTAAATGAAAGGAAAAAAAGGAAAAATAATTTTTCCTTTTTTGGTTTTGAGATGAAAAAAAAAAGAAAAATAACAAAACAAGAAAGAATTGTCCTCCCTATACTTTCCTCCCCACTTTTCTTTGTTTTCTTTTCTTTGAGTTCGAAACAGGCCCTTAGTCACTTTCATTGGGTTCAAAACAAGGTATAAATACCCAAAAGGGTCAAAACAATACTGTAATAGCGCGCCTGGACTCAAACCTGGGACTTAGCTTCGACACCAAGAAATTAGATAGAAAGTACTATTACAGCCTGTTTGGAGGCCGAATTTGTAGTCGGATATGCAAGCGCCTTGATTTCATCTCCCCCTCCTCCTCATCTCTGGTGTTTGGATGCAAAAAAACCCACCCAGATTTGGCTCCGGATTTAGCTCAAGCTGGATTTGTGGATTTGTGAACGACAGGAGTACCTTGTCGTTGGTGAAGCAGCGTGGAAGAATGACAAAGTTGCCTTTTCTTTCTCTCTCTCCTCTCGCCCTCCTTGTTCCTCTGCTCCTTCGCCAGGGCCTTCTCCTGCCCTAGCAATTGTAAGAAACTTGAGGGCTTGGATGCATGAGATTTTTGAGAGAGGGAGAGATGAGGGTTCGGAATTTAAGTTTTTCGGTGGTGAAGGTTAGGGAATTTGAGGATTTGGGTCTACATAGTTGGGGGAATTTGGGAATTTGGTTGCAGGTGGTGAAGAAGGTGTACGTACATACATATGTATGTGTGTATGTATATATGAATTTTGTTTTGTTTTTTTAAATTACCACCCACATGTTTTTTCTTCTTTTTTTTCACGGAAAAAGAGGAAATAATTAACAGAGAACATGGTCGAAGGACCGGATATCAACCAAAGCAAGATTAGCTAGCCAATGCGGGACAAGGCCCCCCCCCCCCCCCAATTTTCTAGTCTAATGCCTAATAGGGAACGCTTAGCCAACGAATGGGCTACCTTATTACAAGAACGATTAACATGCACGAAACTACAAGAGGAAAATAAAGGCAGACGAACTAAGCAATCTAAGAGAATAGAGCTACAATCTGCAAAAGATTTTCCTGATTGAGTAAGTGCTTGAACGACTTCGAGAGAATCACCTTCCACAACAAATCTTGAAAGGCCTCGATTGGCTGCAAAAACCAAAGCTTCCCGGAAAGCCATAGCCTCAACAGCTCGGGGAGATAAAAGCCCAGGAAAAGAGGTAGCCATTACGCCCACAATCTGCCCCAAATGATCACGAGCCACAATGCCTATCCCAACTGAACCATTTTACAGTTGAACAGCCCCATCGACATTAAATTTTACCACACCAGCAGGAGGTGGTAGCCACATAGTAACACTCCCAGAAGTAGCCGAGCTTTGGAGAGAATGACCAACAACCAGAACAGCTTTAAATTCAGAACAAAGGGTAGAAGCCTTGTCCAAAATCATAGAACCATCCCAGCTAAGGCCATCAAAATGCACTTGATTACGAGTTTTCCAAATGAACCAGCAAATAGAAGCACAAAAAGCACCCATATCCAACTGTGCAACAGACGCATGAGAATTATGTGGGAAGGAAAACCACCAATCCAAAAAGTTGAACGAGTTCCACATAGAAGAAACTACAGAACTAAACGGCGAATCAAGCCACACCGCTCTCGACAGCTTGCACTGGAAAAGTAGGTGTTTTAGTGTTTCATAACTAGTCTTACACCGAGGGCAAAGGGGAGGAATATCAATACCTTTACGATTTAAATTAGCAAAAACAGCAATAGCATTATGGGAACACCTCCACAGAAACATCTTGATTTTATTAGGGATCGGAAGAGACCATAAAGTTTTCTAGAAAGAGTCGGAATGAATGCCCAAACTTGACTCACCACGTTCTTGTGAATGCCGAGGCAGGATGCTTTGCTTAGCCAAACGATAAGCTGATTTCACCAAAAAAGACCCATTGTTGGTGTAGTGCCATAAACCTCTATCACCGCAGCCTTGTGAACTGATCAGGAGTGATAGGATGGAGTCCACATCTGACTCCGAAAAAAGCTCTTTAATCAAAGAAACGTTCCAGCTATGGGTAGAGGTATTGATAAGATCCGAGACAAGATGAATATGACTAAGGGAGGAAGTGGCTGATGGGAGAGGGCTAAGCACCTTAAAAGAGAGGGATCTTGGAAGCCAGGGATCGCGCCAAACATCAATGGAAGAACCATTTCCCACATTCCATCTCCAACCCTTACTAAGGATAGCTCTACCTGCCAGGATGCTACGCCACGCCCAAGAAGCAGAGCCAGGGCAAGAAGCTTCCCAAAATGAAGTATTATAAAAATACTTGCCCTTAAAAAGCGATAAAAATAAGGAAGGAGGGCCTTGTAAAAGACGCCAGCCCTGTTTCGCAAGGAAGGCCAGATTGAAAACATAGAGATCGCGAAAGCCAAGTCCACCATCAGCTTTATTATCACAGAGCTTGTTCCAACTAACCCAGTTAAATTTGTTCTCCCCCTCCTTAGAACCCCACCAGAATTTACGAATAGCACAAAAAATATCCTTGCAAACCCGTTTAGGCAAAAGAAAACACTGCATCACATAATTGGGCATAGTTAATGCCACTGACTTGATCAAAACTTCCTTTCCTGCCATATTGAGAGTAGAATCTTTCCAGCTTTTAAGCCTATGAAAGACTCGGTCTTTAACGTACTTAAACACTTCAGTTTTGGACTTACCAATGATGAAAGGTAAGCCCAAGTATTTGCCACCTTGGATTTCACATTTAATATTAAGAAAGTTAGAAATACCTTCCTTCACATTACTAGGTGTGTTCGGACTGAAAAATAAGGACGATTTATCCTGATTCACCAATTGTCCATGCGCCACCTCATATTTTTGTAGAACCTTATCAATAGCATGACAGCCCGAAGCCAAAAAAGTACTGAGTCATCGGCGAAGAATAAATGAGAGATTGATGGGTAGAAATGCCCGATCTTAACACCATGGAGAGCACCAACTGAAACCACTGACTGAAGTAAGTAGTGGAACCCTTCTGCACATAATATAAATAGAAAAGGAGGTAATGGGCAGCCTTGTCTAATTCCTCTAGTCGGGGAGAAAAGATCCCCTTTCTCACCATTGATAACTGTAGCAAACGAAACCGTGGAAACACAGGACATGACCTACCGAATCCACTGGTCGGTGAATTCAAATTTATGAAGGACCGCCTCTAAATATGATCATTCAATTCGATCAAAAGCCTTCGCCATATCAAGTTTCAAAGCCACCCACATGTTTTTTCCAACCACCCCAAATAATTTTTTATATTATAAAGTTCGGTTTTAATTAATTTATTTTTTAAAAATCGTAATAAATATTACTAAGATTTCAACATTTAAAGATAAAAATGAATTTATTTTACCCAAATTAATGATAAATATGTATATATTCTAATAATAATGAAATTAACATTTGTTATCCATAAAATTAATAAACTGAGGGCAATTAAGTCATTTAACATATCCACCTTCCGAATCTCTCTTCTTAAAAAATTATCCAAACCCCTCATTACAAATTTACCATTTTTCAGAAATGGGCCTCCCTTCTTAATATATCTTCCCTCATAATATATCCATCCTTACCTTATATCCATTCAAAATAAATTCTTCATCCAAATGTGCCGTTACATTATTGTGTTGGTTGTAAATTGTACTCCCTCGGTCCCATTTTCTTTGTCCAAAATTCTACTTTTTTGTGTCCCAAAAAGATTGTCCATTTGAAAAGACAAAGGTACAAAATTCTTTATTTTTCCTATTTTACCCTTCTCTAAAATTGACCTTTGAAAGAGGGAAGTTTGAATTTTAAATTTGGAATGCCTTTTTTACCTCCACAATTTTTGGGATATCAATCCCAAGTGTGACTCCAATTAATAGCTTGACCGGCAAATTCAAATTGGAGGCAGACTTTTCTCCTATAATGGTGCTAGAAATTGGTTCCCATCAACTCCAAAAAGAATCACTCAAGGGTATTATTGAAAATGTGAAGTTGTGAAAAGATAATCATGATGTTTCCTTAAATTTGTAGTATTTTGAGATTGGACGATGAAAATGTGACGGAGGGAGAGTAATTTAGAGACGACTGACAAGGGGTCGAGTGGTGTAGGTTTGCAGTCCAGCAAATAAGCAGTATAATCGAGGAAAGTGTGTGTACCTAAATACTCCCGTACTAAATGGCAGTGCGATTCAACTCGGTGAAGCCTCTAATAATTGCGGGTTCCTTAATAAATTCGCAACAAATACCCCTCACCCCCTTTTCGGTGAACCGTCGGGTTCTACTCTCCGCAGCTCCTGCAGCTCAAATGGCGACTACTGCTAATACTTCTACAACTACCACCAAGGTCATCGATTCACATTTGCATGTTTGGGCATCTCCTCAGGAGGTAAGTCATCAAATTTTATTTTTTTTTCTTCTTATAAGTATGTATGGTGTCCGGGCCAACTTTTGCAACAATCTCGGTCCATTTCTCTTGTTGCGTAATTGTCACAAGACTGACGGTCCATTATGCCAACGAATGCATTAAATGTCGGATCAATTTGAATTTTTTTATTTTTTATTTGCCAAGCCGGAGGCATTTTGAATCGTCAAGTGGGATCTTGATTCTTTTTGCACACATACATATATGTTTACCTTTGCGGGCAATGTACATTAATCGTCAATTACTGTGTATAAATTGTACATTCCTGTAATAAACTATTGTATATTTTTGGTTTTTGTTTGTTGTTTGAAGTCTGCAGATATGTACCCTTACTTTCCTGGTCAAGAACCCACTTTACCAGGCCATGTCGATTTCTTGCTTGAAGTAAGTAAAGTCTCTCTTATTTGGTTGTGGACCATTTGATGTTCTCTGGTGGGAATAGAAGTTAGTAGTAGTATTTTTCCCCTCTTCTTAATACAGTTGTTTTTGAGGTAATTTCCAATTTTAGACTTGTGGCACAAGTTGTAATACTAAATTATAATGCTTAATGAGGACCACACAAGGATGTGTGTGCTCTGATTCTTGGAACTAGACCTGAATACTACCTGGAAATTTCAGAAACTGAATTATTTTTGATCGGCCTGAATTTCCAGAACTTAAGGGCAACTTCATCATATTTGGATTGGGAGGATACTTATATGACTCAGGTTTCAAATGCGAAGGTCATAACTCGGTTTCCAAATGTGAAGGCTGCTAACTTAAGGGCATCTTCGTCATACTGACCGACATATAAAAGCATAGCCCATAATTCAGTTTTCAATTTTACAACAAGGGCAATATTTAAGTTTCAATTTAGATCCCTGAGCTAGTCAATCTTAACCAACCACTATATTTGCGTCATGAGGATGTTTATGTTACTTATGGATATAAATTTTCTTGTGTCTGGTTGGTTAATTTACAAAACGTGTTTGATAAGTTGGCCTATTTGGATGGGAGCATTCAAATATAAGCTCTACTTGTTTGGTGTATCTTTTTACGCTCTCAAAATTGGGTTCAGGAACCAATTATCTGTTTGAGTTTAGAGAATTGAGTTCAGGAAAAAATTACCCATAGTCTTCTTATGATAAATATGAACAAGCCTAGGAGGTCGCCAAATCCATGCCAAACACGCCAGGGACATGCCAAAATGCCCATGTGGCTTGTACGTTGGATTTTAATAATCCTTATGGTGGGACATGCTTGGGTCGTGGGGACACATGACAAGGTAGCCAAACTAAGCCTTAGGTCGTGGTCAATTGAGGTCAACTACAAGAATCTGTTGTCTCTATTGAGTTCACTTGAGGGCATCGTATTCAGTGATATCCAAGACCCCTAGGTGTTTTACAAACCACCACCTCTAAACGCCATTTTGGTCTGTCCCTCCTCTTAGTACTACCATCTATTGTAAGAATATTACTCCTCCTAACTATCGCATCGACTGATTTATGATAGACATGTCCAAATCACCTTAATCTCTTCTCTCTCACTCTTCTCTCTCACTGTATTTTCTATCGGTACTACCCCAACCATCCCGCTAAGGTTTTCGTTTCTAATCATGTCTCACAAAATCTTACCACATGATCCACATCCATATATCTCAACTTGCTCATTTCAGCTCCATTCATCATGCACGTATATTATGAAGACATGTTGCTTCTGTTTATTTTTTAAAAAAAATCAGGGGTAAGTGTTATAAACATCAGAAGTATTAGGCAAAAGAGCCATATGAAATATGTGTACGCAGGGCTAAAGCAAGGATTGTGTGTTAAGGGTGGCCAAGAGTAAGGCTGCGACAAACAACTACTCTTTTTAGGAACATAATAGAGATATAAAGATATGTACCGCCAAAAAAGTCATGTTTTCTACACATTTCCATACTTTTTCTTTCGAATTACTCCCTCCGTCCCATTTTTATTGTCCATTTTCATTTTTCGTACCGTTCTTTCAACGCTTATATCTTCCAATATGAATCTCCAAAAATATGCAATATGGATCTTGTTTGATAGTTCTCGATTAGATCTATAATACAAAATTTTCAAAATTATGAAAAATATTGTAGATTGGGAGATATAAGCGTTGAAAGAACGGCACGAAAAACGAAAATGCACAATAAAAATGGGACGGAGGGAGTAAGAATCAATTTTGGATTCTTTCTTGTCATTTTATTTTTTATTCTTGTACAATCATTAGGACCTATGCTAGCCTACATCTACACAGAAAGCGAATAGGGATCACCCCAATAGCCCAATGAGGTTTGAGTCCACAACCTACAAAAAAAAAAAAAAAAAAATTGTGTGTGACACAAGAAAATCACATATAACTGGTTCATTGAACTACATAGATGAACAGATGAACGAGAAAAAAAATTTGCTATATGACAAAAATGATGGGGTTGTATATTTGTATCACTAATTGAAGACGCAGAAGTCTTACTGGTGCTAGGGACCTCTCGGTCATAGAAGTCTTTGGGGATTTATTTCGTATCATGTGTATCGAGGTTTTTGGAGGCCTGGGGCCCTTGGCCCCTATGTGGCTTTGTCAATGTGTGTGTGTAGGCATACATCATCAGTTGATAACGCATTCGATATCAATGCTTACTTGTTCGTAAATATTTTGTGCTTACAATTTGTGTACTAAGTATGAATACTAAAAGAAATTAGGAAGAAAAATTTCTTGTGCCCCCAATATGTCTGTGTCCCCATGTGTTGATAATCTCCATGTCCCGTGTGACCGTGTCCATGCTACATAGCGTGACAGCTTTCTTTTCCCTCATAAGTTTTGAGTTGACGATTAACTTCCTTGTTGTCACATGGTTGTGAGATGATAGTACTATCCCTATTTTGTAGCTATTAACTTACATCATATTTAACAAAGTTAGGACATCAACTATAGTCAAACATTTGGGATCTGCAAATAACTTTCATTCATCTAAGTTCTTCAATTGTCCATTACCTATTTTGGTGTTGTTTCGTCCTTAGTCTGAAGCTGATCACTACTTTGGTTAACTGGGAGTTGTAACATTAAAATCCGGTTCTTCAAAGATGATGAAGTTTTGGTTCCTTTTGAAGTCAAAACTGTGTTAAAATTCCAGTCATAATAACATCAAGTGAAGCAGTATCCACCATGTTTAGGTTGCAATAATCATTAACCAGCATAATGTTTTCACTTTTCAGTGCATGGCAGAAGCAAGTGTAGATGGTGCACTCATCGTCCAGCCCATTAATCATAAGTTTGACCACTCCTATATGACAAGGTCGGCTAAGTGGACATGTACTTTTTCTTGTCAGGAGATAATTCTCTCTCTCTCTCTCTCTCTCTCTCTCTCTCTCTCTCTCTTGTCTATATGTATAAGTTATTATATATAACTATATAAGAGGCTCGATGTGAAGGGTGAAGTTAAATGCTAAAGAGTCGCTCCAAAAAGAGGACAAAATTTGAGAACAACATAAACTGGTGGAATTGACCATTTAATACCATAGACTTGTCGGACCAACCAGTTTCTAATCATAATGCCAAAGAATCAGCATTGTGGTTTGAGTGACAAAGGCATAAGGTGGCAGTTCTCATGACTTTTTAGCCATTAGCATCATATTTTTAACCATGAAGGTATAAGCTGTGGTAAAAGTCGGTTGGCTCTCATTCTAATTGTGTTTTTCCTTTTTCCTTTTCCTTTTCAAGTTCTTCATGTGGTATCTTAAACCTGGTGTTGTCTTATGCCAACATAATGGCTCTGACAGTGTATTGAAAAAGTATCCGACCAAGTTTGTCGGTTGTTGCCTGGCAAATCCAGCAGAAGATGGAACTGGGCTTAATCAGCTTGAACATCTTATTCTGAAGGTCTGTAAAGAATCTTCAGCTCTTTAAACTACTAGCTCGTAACAAAAGAGTCCTTTGACGAAAGAATTGTTTCTTGTGGTAGGATGGGTATCGTGCAGTTCGCTTCAATCCATACTTATGGCCTCCTGGTCAACAGGTATTGTTGCGCTTCATTGTTAACTTATTGCTGCTGGAGAATAATTCTTGCGCTTCATTATTTGTGTTGTTTCACGAGATAAGTAATTGGAGCACATATAGTAATTATCCATTAGATTAAATCACATTTTGCATGGAGAAAAGTGAGGACATATTTCTTCTGATCTTCACATATTTTGACTTATTGATGGTATAGCTTACCACTTCCTTTAGAAAGAAATATATCTTCCAGTAATAATAGCCCTCCATGGAATCCCATTTCCCACAAAATGATGAGTCTCACTCTCCTTAGAGATGTTTCCCATCAACTTGTCAGCTCCCGCCCTAAAACAAGTATTACAATGGGAAGCATTGTTCAGTAGACGCCATATCTTTTGTGTGTCCTCCTCATGAAGAGTTTACCATGTTCAATAAATTTCACAGATGACAAATGAAGTTGGGAAGTCAATGTTCTCTAAGGCTGGAGAGCTTGGAGTACCCGTGGGTTTCATGTGTATGAAGGTAAGAGGTTCTTTGTTAGCTCTACTCCAAAAATCCTATGGATTCTACCGCAGGTTTGTTCTTACAAGAAGGATACCATCTATGACAGCAGCTAGATATCCTAGGTGGATAGTATTGTTGATTGATTAACATTCATGATTCACTTACTTGATTGTTGCAAATAATTATACTAAACTTAACTCCAATGGGTTGGCCTAGTGGTCAAGGCGTGGGACTTAGGGGTTTGCTCCATTCTTATAAGGTCTCAGGTTTGAAATCTCTCAGTTGCTATCAACTCCTTTAGGGCCTGTCATACGGAGCATTTTTTTCCCGCTTCAAGTGCGGCCCCCGCTAGTGGACGGTGGGTTTATGGTCTGGGTCCCCCAAGATTAGTCGTGGTGCACGTATGCTGGCCCAGACACCTAGTTGCTGGTTATCAATAAGATTTACCAAACCATATCGTAAGTTGCAGATGCTACTGGTTGGAGAGTTACTAATGACATAGACCTTTACAGGGACTTAACCTTCATCTATCAGAGATTGAGAGATTGTGCACAGAATTTCCCTCAACTATTGTAATGCTTGATCACTTGGCATTCTGCAAGCCACCAACGTAAGTGCCCTAGTAATTGGTTTGTATGTCATGTGTCTTTTAAACTCCAGGTGGACTTTTGTTTGGTGTTTATGATTGTTTGTTATCTTGCAGAAATGACGAGCAAAAGCTAGCTTTCTCTGAGCTTTTAAAGCTAAGTAGATTTCCACAGGTAGACTATGCTCGCACACCTCACGGACTTTTGTCTATAATTGCAAGTTCATTTCTTGACTATGACTCGCGCCCAATTTACCATTGTTCCATTTGTTTTTCTCTTGATATCTAAATAAGATCTTGGACAAATGGAACCCTGGAACTGATTCCACTATGATTGGGGATTAGACTGTAGTCTTTGCACACTAGATTCCCCTATTTCGTACAGTTTTTTCAAAAAACAAAAAACAAAAAACAAAAAACAAAAAGCTCACAGATTTTGAACCTCATTGTTTATGCTATGAAAGTCGAACAAATATCTGCTGGCTTGTACCCTGACCATAGTGGTAGTTGTCAATTTTTTTTGGTGATTAGTTGGGATCTTAACTTGTTGGCTGCAAACTTAATATTGTGACAGGTTCATATAAAACTTAGTGCCCTATTCAGGGTATCGCGAAAGCCATATCCATACGAAGATTTATCCAAACTTGTCTCCCAAGTAGTCTCCAGTTTTGGTGCCGACCGTGTCATGTGGGGCAGGTAGAAACTCTCTTCGAATACTCTCTCTATGGATATAAAGAACTGTGTTCAGGATGTCAACTACTAAAAATGACTATGCCATTCATCATCCCAAAGTAAAGACCTGCTTTCAATATTTTCTCAGTGACTTCCCATATGTTGTTCCGGAATGCGGATATAAAGAAGCTAAAGAAGCAGTATCCATCATTGCCAATCAAGTACCTCTATCATCTTCTGAGTTGGAGTGGGTCATGGGTAGAACAGTTATGCAACTCTTTCAAGGGCACTGGCTTTCTTAAGCAAGCCAAGTCTACACCTCGTTGTTTGCGATGTGATGTATGAAAGTTTGTGCTGAAGATAGACACAGATATGCAGTTAACTACTTATTGTCGTACAAGAACTTCATCAAGAATTATGGGATACTAGAAAGTTTTCTAATAAGGACATTGACTCATGATTGTTTTCCGTAGGACATTACAAGTTTAGAAAAAAAGCTCATGAGGCATGTGAGCTGACTTGAATTAATAATCTGCCCAGCAATTAGATTTTCCCATAAAATAAAGATTCAATTTAAGTTGTAGGGTACGTTTGTTTTGGTAATGGTCATCCCAATGGACAAATACTTAAGTCGGGTGCTTTGAGCTCATGTTTTGAAATAGGCTAATAGCAGGTAGCACCTAGCAGTGTATGAAGTTGGATAATCAAGCGTAAGAACGCAAGTTTTAAGTACACTGTAGGTTTGATAAAAATAAGGGGAGAATTTTGCTAACACCCCCTGAGGTTTGCATTATGTACAAAATCTCCCTCCACCTATGGGAAATGATTCTCTCCTTTTTGTGCTTTTCATTCCCATTTCAATTAGCCTCATCTCATCTGTTAGTGGATCGTTAAGTGAACTAACAAAATCTAATGGCACCATCCCTGAAATTTACAAATAGTAATTTCAGCCCCCAGTAACCTTATATTTGTACTCTTCTCTAATTTTTTTCATCTCTCTCACACCAACTTCATTATAATCATTAATTATATATGTCTTCTTTATGTCTTTAACACTAGTTAATTGTCTTCTCAAGTTAACCCAAGGGGTTGGCCTTGTGGTCAATGCAAGAGATTTAGGAATTTGTTTCTTCCTAAGGTATCAGCTTCGAAATCGCTCAAGTGCTATCTACTTCTTTAGGGTTAGTCCATACGGAGCTTTGCTCTATCTTTAATTGGGGTCCCCATGCACTAATGGATGGTGGGATTGGTCCCATTGGATTAGTTGATGTACGAATACATTGGCCCGGACACTGAATTGTGAAAAAAAAAAAAATTGTCTTCTCAAATGTACAAATTAGGGTAAAATAAATCTCTATCTTTTGCCCGTGACTATCCAAAGTCTCTTTGAAGTGTATGTAGTTTTTTTTTTTTAACCTCCAATAAGAAACATTGTGTCCAAAGCTGATGAATGCAAAATATTTTACAACGGTGTACTGCTCATATAAAACAAGCTGAACATACATTGGTGTAGAACCAATGCACAACCCTAGGAATCCGTCCGCTCCATACATTGTTCAACGTCATGATCTTTGGCTTTATCAATGTGCATAGCTTGTTTGGTACAAACTTTGTTTTGAAATTCAACTCTAAAATTTTGTTGGTTCTTGCGACTATACCTTGTGTTTCTGAGTGTCTAGCCCGGAGCTTTTGTAGTCATTTGCAAAATAACTCGGTATGTCCGAGATCGATCCACAGGGAGTGGTTCTTCGGGAGTGAAAGTCTTTATCGGGCTATATGGTTTTTATCTATAGGTAAACAAACCATTCGGGTGTTGAATTTTTGGTGTTTATCAACTACTCCATCCGTCCTTTTTTAAGTGTCCATAACGGTCTAAGTATTTACAGGCGTACAAAATATCTGAGATCTAAGTATTTATATACAAGGGTACAAAACATCTAAGCCGAATCTTTAGGACAAAGTCAAATTTGGAGTTTGGAGTCAAGTTCTACCGGTAGCGATTTTAGTTCTCCCAGTAGAGTGCAAAAGATTTTCCACGGGTAACCAGTTCTACCAATAGAGAAATCACGTTCTACCACTAGGGAAACCTTCAGATCAGATTTTGCTATTTTTGAGTTCTACTGGTACTAGAGATTCTTGATTTCCCAAATTTCTTGCTTTGCTATAATTTTAGCCTTCGGATCATCCTTCCACACTCCGAACCTTCTTCAAATGGATTTTCAAGACCGAAAATGACCGTCCTTTGTATCTCAAAACCTTGGCTTATCCCCGTAGTTATTGATGCTCTCGAATTCATTTTATTTACGTGATTTACCTAACATTAGGAAAACACCTCACGCGCAATACTATCAGCATTGTTTTTAAAGACAATGCTAGAAATAGGGCACGCACGATAAGCGTGCCAGTCAAATTTTGACAAAATATTTCTTGGTTGTTTTGACAAAATGAATTCAAACAAACAATATGTCGTCAAAATTCAAAGGATATGGCTACATATATTCTTTTTTAAATGAGACAAAATAATCGAGGAACAAGTTAGGGCAAAAACGGAATGGATTTGATGCAATGTGAGTGAGGCCATTTTCCTCAAGAGAAATGTGTTCCGAACATACATTGATTGATATCAGATGAGCATGATTTTAATCTTACTTTTTTTCTCAACAAACTTTACAAAATGAACAATTCAAATCACCAAAACAAACTCGGCACGAGCCCGCAAAGGGGCAAGCTACAGTCTGCAGTTCGGTGCTGACAAGCCTAGCTAGTTAGCTGCATTATCAGTATGCTTTCTAAGGCCTCGTTTGATAACAGTGATAGATGGATGGGATTCGTAAGGAGATGGGATTAGGATTGGGATTCGTAAGGAGATGGGATTGGTAATGAGAAGGGATTGATAATGAGTATGTTTGTTTGGGATGGGATTAGATGATGGGATTATTAATATCATGTTTGTTTGAGATGGGATTAGATGATGGGATTGGATTGTTAGAAGAAATTGGTAATGAAAAGGGATTGGTAATGTGAAGGAGTTGGGATTGGACTATCAATACCCTGTAATACCAAGTCCCACGGGGTATTAACAATACCCCCTAATACCCCCTCTATTAATCCCATCGGACTATTAGTCCGAACCAATTTTGGTTACCAAACAAGGTATTACTAATACCATCACCTTCACAATCCAATCCCAACCTCCAATCCCTTTATCAAACGGGGCCTAAGTTTCTAGCCTCATTGTATTGCATGCGATATTTTTAGTATATATCCAGTAGTTGGAAAGTCACATAACGCTCATACGCATGTATGATAGGAGCACCATCGTGTACGTAAGAGCGCCTTTAAAAAACATCACAATTTACTAAATTTTCAAGAATGATAAGTGAAAGCGCTAGTGTGAAGCGAAAATTAAGAGTGAGAGTGGGGTCCTATTGAACAATTATCAAATGAAGGCTTGGCATTTGCCGGTATTTTATCAATTTCAATTAAGTTTATAAAAGGTGGATGTACAATTATTCAATTTCTTGCTAACCAATTGGGTTGTGCGACATGATCCAAAATAAAAAATAACAATAGGCTAGTACCACTTCAACTTGTGTGTTGAACATGTCAGACTAATACATGATTTTTTTTTCATAATTAGGTGTCCGGCTAGCTTGCACACATCTCAATTAATTAAGAAGTTCCGAATTTAATGACTGGACAACCTCCAATGACTTTAAAAAAATTAATAGCACCTAGAAGGCTTCAAACCTAGCTATGAGACCTTAGCTAAGAGGGATCAAATTCCCGAACTCCCAAGTCTTGATCACCAAGCCAACCCATTGGCAGGGACGGCCCAAGACGAACAAGGGCCTAAAGCGGCAATTTAAAATAAGCCTTTTCATGTAGCATTTTTAAAATATTTATTTTGTAGCGATTTTAAGATGCACAATTAGTAATTACATCTTTGTAGTCAAGTTTTACCCCCAAAACATGTTCCTTTATATGAGAGAGAGAGAGAGAGAGAGAGAGAGAGAGAGAGAGAGAGAGAGAGAGAGAGAATAATATGTGATTTTATTTTCCGAGGCAATAAATTAGAATAAACGTTAATTTAAGAAGATATAGCATGCCTCTTTCCCTTTGAATTTGTGTAATATGTGATTTTATTTTCCGAGGCAATAAATTAGAATAAACGTTAATTTAAGAAGATATAACATGCCTTTTTCCCCTTGAATTTGTGTAATATGTGATTTTATTTTCCGAGGCAATAAATTAGAATAAACGTTAATTTAAGAAGATATAACATGCCTTTTGCCCCTTGAATTTGTGTTCCTTATTCGGGGCCTACCCTATAATTGTGCTATACAATTCTCATAGAAAATTTGGCCTTCTCAAAGTTGGGCTCAAAGCCCATGCTTCATCGGGCTAATAGATGAGTCGGCCCTGTGGGGCTAACCTAATAAATGTTTTTGTTTTTGATCTGAGTTTTTGTCAACAAACATCATTTCCTCTTAATCTTCAGGGATTGATGTTCCTCCCCTTTATACATCAGCGGGGAATTGGTGGGGAAAGTTAGTGAGTTAGTCCATAGGAAATTCAAGAATTGATGTTTGGAGGTGTTGATAAAATTAGAAAAGTAAGGAAAATGCTTTTGAAATTAATATAGGCATGCATTAAGCAATACGTTTCCTCAGAGATTTTTGTTTTCCTTGCATGGAGGTCTTTTGTCTCTTTTTGGAGTTTACTTATGATCTAGTGTAACTCATCGATAAAATTCTGTTCGGGTAATGATATTTACATTCCATTTTTTTATTATTATTATTTATAAACACACTCGTTTTTTTTGTGTTTTTGTGATGTGAATTTAGAATGTTATCCTTCTAAATGTGAAAGGATACCATACAAATAAAAGATTAATTTTGTAAATTCAATCACATCATAGGAGAACAAAAAAGAAAGTGTAGTTGTCAAAGTTACATTGATATGGCGTTTTAACGAACTTTTATTATGCCACATAATATATATATATATATCCATGGTCCTTGACCATATAAGAACATAGGGGTGAGCAAAAAATACGTCAAACCGCGAATCCAGTCCAGACCAATCCAAACCGAAAGGTTTTGTTTGGTTTTTTAGAAGTATGGTTTGGTCATGGTTTAAAAAAATTAGAAACCGCATTATATGGTTTGGTTTGTGGATTCACGTTCATGGTTATGGTTTCAAACCGATCCGAACCGTATAATACACACACATATATATTTATAGTTATATATATATATATATATAATTTAATTATGATTGACCAAATAAATATGGGAGTCTTAGTCAACTACTTTCCTAATTTATTGATCCTATTAAATTTACCGGAATATATAGTTTTCCTTCCTTTCCAAGATATTTTGGACTAAACTTCTATATATCACAACAAGTTGGATTCTACCATGTTGCTGCTGCTGCCCTTTTGCTGCCACATTTCAATTCAATAGTTTAAGAATTTGCTTTGGCCTTTTATTTGGCTAAATTATCTTAAGATGTGTTTAGTAGTTGGTATTTTGTAATTGGTTCATTTTAGTAACTTACCATTATTCATTTTTTTAAGTTAAGACTTGAGGCAATGGTTGGTATTTTACCCTTAATTAGTTGATTGATATTAGTAATTTAGTATGTTTTGATAATTTGTTAGTGTGTTTTGTTAATTTGAATAGAATTGGTTTTAATATAAGGTTTTCTTTAGTTTATCTTCATAATTTTAAGTACTTAAATATTTTTTTTGGAGATAATAGATTAGTTCAAAGTAAACCGTGGTTTAAAACTGAAACCGAACCGTATTTAATGGTTTGGATTGGTTTGGTTCTATGCTTTTTTTGGGTTGGTTTGGTTCTCCAAATTCATAATCCGTAGGTATTGGTTTGGTTTGTGGTTTACTATAAAACTGAACCAATCCGAACCATGCTCACCCCTATAAGAACATGAAATCTCCAATTTCAATTTGACAAATTTGGTCTAATTTTTCCAATCAAGCCCCTTCCATCCGTACACGTAGTCTATTTTGCGATGGCACTTTCGACTTTACCCTGCTACAGTAGTGTACTGTTGTCTCCATTTGCAGTTTACTTTACTAGGTTTTCTGACTTTCCACAAATTCCGTCCATGTCCTATATTTTGTTCTTCGTTTTGTCTTATCCACATAACTTCGAGGGGGGTTACCGTTGGGTTTCTGACCGCCTTGATGGTATTGATTAGGACGGGACTGTGGTGACACCATGTGCACAGAATTGACTTCTCCTGTTGAGTGGTGGACTCTGCAGGCCTTTGTCATTTTGTTTGTGTAAATAGATAGACTTTCGATAATTTTCATCCATGTCCCATTTTTGTTCTTCGTTTTGTCGGTATGTGGTGGGTTAGTTGGGGTACAATTGGTTTTTTGATCGGCATGTTGAAAGTGGAAACTGATGGCTCCTTGGGTGAGATGCCGGATGAGACGTGTGAATAAGACGTGTTGAAAATTTGGAGAGAGGGAGACATTTGCCTGGTGCGTTGATAACTCTTAACCCCAATAATGGGTCTTCTATTCATCTCCCCTTTATACACGTCTCTCTCTCTCTCCTCCTGTATGGACCGTCTCTCTCTCCATCTCCAACTCTTCCGCTTCAAGTGGGGGAAAGGCGAACGGCGTCGTCGGCTGCCGGTATCTTGTCCGTGCAGGCGAGTAAGAGACGAATCTCTGGTGCTGCAGCATGATGGGATTCAGGGCGCATTCTGTCACTGCAAGGGATCGTATAACTCCATGAGAGGTATATAAATCAATCACTTTTAGTTTAACAGATTACTTGTAATTGTTTCCGTATGTAATTATCGGAATTTTAGTTGGGAAAAATCAGAGACGCGGGTGTTTGGAAACCACTTTTCAAGAGCTTCCGTCAATGTGAATCTTCAGTTGTGTCAAGCGCGCCATCTCTGCCTTTCAAATTGGGAAGAAAATATCGACGAAAGAGGGAGCTTACGGAGAAGTGCTTTGGCTGGTGAAGCGTACTCAAGGACACCAGGCCTTACTACGCCAAGTATGCCAGAGAGAACTTCGCCAATTACAAAGAGGTCAATACCCCGGACTCCAATTCCCTCCTTGAATTCTTCAATCAGACTTATACCCATTCCCTCTGGGTCCTCAACAAGGTCACTAACAAGCCCTAACAACCCCTTTCTTCTGTTTGTTCCTTTTTTTCCTTTTGTTTGTTCCTTTTTTTCCTTTTACTTTTATTTATTTATTTGTTTAAATTTGTGTGTGTTTATGATTGCAGTATTTGGTGGATGAAGTGGCTGCGAATAAGCTGAAGCAGATGTGTTGCGGTTGATGGGTGCATTTGTGCACCAAGTGTTTGATGTTATTCCTTAAAGAGACTGGTACTGTATTTCTCTTTTTGTTCATTTTTCCCATTTTGGTTTCTAATGGATGGTTTGGTCTTTGGGAGAGTTAGCACTCCACATTATGATTGCCAAGGAGGAATTATCATATCTAATGCACAGCTTTCAATCTTTGTTTTATTTCTTCTCTGTTCTTTTAGTGTAGCAGTTCCATATTTAGTGTAACTGTTATCTTGAGAAGTGATTTGTTTGAATTTTCCCATGCTTGACATCCAGTTTATGCTCTGTCTGCTTTATTAGCCAATTGGCCTTTGATTGTATACATGATGTATTATACAATCCAAGAAGTCTGTCCAAAAAAAAAAAAAAATCTTCTACTACTATAATCTAATTGAAGGTAGGGTCAAGAAAGAGATAGGATGGTCCTACGAGCTCATTCACTGGCTTGCAAGGAAAAGCATGTATTTGGGTTCTTCAAGGATGGGACCAAGTCATCCACGAGAATTAGGAACTTTTCGGTACAACTATTTAATTGTGCTTATCTGAATGACACATGACAAAATCATTTCAGGTGAAAATAGGATAGGATATTTAAGCAGGACTCTTGGCTTGCAATGATGTATCATGTGAACTACCACAATTAAGTAGTTCTACCTTGCTGATTTTTCTTGACTGATCAAGGATTACTCAATATACAAATTCACACTAAATTTGAGACCAACCTATGTTTGGCGTTGAGTGATTGATATTGTCTGGTATGTTAAACTGTTTTACGTGATTGTTATCTGCTCTGTATGTTCCTCTTTTATCCATTGTTGCATGGATCACAGGGTCCAATATGAGCTGTATCTTGTTTGTAAACTGTTAAAGATGAAACTCATCAGGCATCGGACTGGCTAACTTGTTCAATGGTGAAGGTTTTAGAATCCAGAATAATAAAGTAGATGCAAATTGAATCATTTGATATGCATGTGAAAGTCAAAAAATTGACATGTAATTTCAATTCAAAATTCTCCCGGTTCGAGACTTTTTTGTGCAGAACCAGAAGACATGGTTAATTATGTAGAAATGAAACACATGACAGTGGAATCAAACTATCATATTACCTACTTTAGCCTTCCTCCAGATTAAAAAACAAAGTTTGGCCTTACCAATGTGTGACACGTTGAGATAGCTGATTTGGTAGAGATAGGTAAAAGATAATCTGTTTCTAGAAGAGATTAGTCTGACTGTGTGAGGTGGTGCTTCAAAACTACGAGTCAATTGCCTAAGCAATTTGACAAACCGTAAATACGAGGAAACCCACCGGTGATGATACAAAACCCAAGAACTTAACTACCATTTAGAGGCACCGATTAACAAGTGAGTTATAGTATAAGAAAATATATAGACTATATAGACAAAGTTAGGCAGTCGAAAGATGATTCTCCATCAAAGAAAGGGCTTGTTAAGCTACACCATGAGCAATGAGCAAGAAAGTATGAAGTGGGTTGCTTTCACTGGTGTAGTATATATCCACATGCCTTGATCAACATATTATATGTCTTATCCACTGGTTAGATCCTTCATAATTTACTAATTGTTAATTTAAATATAATGAAAGCAGACCAAACAAAGGTCAGCTAGGTTCTTCCATGGAAGTAGTTGAAAAAAGGATGATGAAATGAATAGATGATTGGAACTGAAGGAAAGCCATCTAAGACTCTTACTTAGGAAAGTGGTTATTAGGAGCAGGTAAGAACCTAATTTGATTTTTGACAGCCTAAAAGATCATTAATGGGGTCACTAAGTAGATAGAGTAAATCTTTCGACGAATCTCTTTTTTTGTTTTGTTTTTTGTTTTTGAGAGTGTACTTAAAGAAGATGATTTGTTGGAATCCACAAAGCCTCCACCCAACTGTACTTAAAAGCCATGATTTGGCTGTAATGAATAGATGATTGGAACTGAAGGAAAGCCATCTAAGACTCTTACTTAGGAAAGTGGTTATTAGGAGCAGGTAAGAACCTAATTTGATTTTTGACAGCCTAAAAGATCATTAATGGGGTCACTAAGTAGATAGAATAAATCTTTCGACGAATCTCTTTTTTTGTTTTGTTTTTTGTTTTCGAGAGTGTACTTAAAGAAGATGATTTGTTGGAATCCACAAAGCCTCCACCCAACTGTACTTAAAAGCCATGATTTGGCTGTAATCCACTAGATTTAGAGATGTTTAAATTATTTTTATGTGACCAACTTATTTGTGGCATGTGTTTATTCTATCTGATGCTTTCCTCAACAATTTGCTCTGGATATGGAACAACTGGTGTGAAAATCTGGAACAACTGGCTGATGTTTGATTCTTTCCTTTGGCCCTTGGCGAATCACAGTGCTTTAGTTTGGATTTACTTATTCACCAGCTGATAATGTCCATGAATTTTCTCTTCCAATAATGCCCTTGACGGATTATGGCGATTCAAAGTTCTAATACAAACTTTTGCTTGCTGACCATTTTCTTCTCAGGTTTGTCCCATTTATGCTGTGCTTGGATGATGAATTTGTCGCAAGATAGATCAGAGAAAAAGAAGCTAATAGGTAAAACAATAATTATTCGCTTGTTCTCCTCGTTATTGTTTTACTTTTTTTCCCCTCTCTCCGTTGACTCCTCCACGTATTCGTTATCAAATACGAACTTAAAGTCTGAACAATGTTGGTCCAAGTAGTACGTCTTTCCAGTTTCCACCAAATGCCACCTTCAAAACACATGGGAAATGGTATGTTCATTCTGCTTTCTTTGTTATGTGGTCAATGGTGGTTGTGGGTCATAGACTCACATGCTGTAAAAAAGGTTAAAGAATTGGCCTGATAGGATTTAACCACCGGCTTTTACCTACCATGTCCCTTTGTAAAAGGCTCTTACTAAGTATACACTTAAAGACGAAATACAAGACATCTCAAAACAGTTAGTACTAAACAAAATCCGAATCCAACTTGTGAATCTGGTTTTGAATCCCATTAAACGAATGTCCTTGAAACAACAAAATAAAGTCTTTGGGACCTTAATTATTGTTCTTACCTTCATACAACAGTCTCAACACCCTGTTTGGCTTAACGGTTAAATTTTTAACCACCCAAAACCCTATTCTTGAACTAGATGAATGGGAACACTTACAATTTCCTTGAATCTAGAAATTCCGAATGGAGTTGAATGCTCCTGTTTAGCAGCCCTTTGACCTCTGTTGAATTATGCTGGCTGGTTTGTGCCTTGTTTTATTTTGTGTCCAAGCAATATAATACTTGAGGTCATGTCTATAGAAATGTGAGTGCAAAAGTTGATTATTAAGAAGCAAACAACATTTTCTGGTAAAGAAGTCAAGCTACAAACCATTTTAAACCTCGTCAATTGACTAGAGGAAATCCAGTACATTGTATTCGTTTTGTTAGTCAGGATTCTCAGAATAGTGATTTAGGACACTTGGAGGGGGATTAAGAGTAAGGTAGTTTGATTAATAAAGTTGTGCAATGCCCACATTAAGGATCCATGTGCCTACAACTGAGCCCATGTTCTCTCTCTCTCTCTCTCTCTCTCTCTCCGTTAGTGTGTGTTCCACTAAAAATGAAACATCCACGTTAGCTGCAGCCACGAGAATTAGGAAGAGAGGCAAGTAAGCACCCCGCACAATACCTGAATTACATCAAAGCACACGTCCCTATATATGCTTTTTATTTCAAACATATATGGGTATGGAACTGATAGTGTATACTGTATAGTAATGTAGATTACAAATTTGTTCTGCCAGAAAATTGAAAAGATCATATGAGCCTGCTTATGCTCGTTTACTGAACTGTTTAAACTAAAGTAGGGCATGAGGCACATTTGAAGTTGCTTTGATTGTCACAAGGTACGATTACGTCCTTCACAATTTTAAAGCCGACTTCAAATTTGTTCTGGGTTGTCAACATAAATGGATTTTGAAGTCTTTATGTTACTTGAAAACGATGACCAAGTTCTGTATTTCATAACTGCAGGTAATAACTTGGAAATTTCTCATTCTAAGAGTGGATGCTACTGAGCGAATATCCAATGTCAGATGCATATCTCATCGGTTATCCCATTGTTAGGGCTATCTCAGATGACAGGAAGCATCCCTTCCGTTAAAAGACTCACACTGAAACGGTGTTCACTTTATAATAGTAGTAAATATTTACATGTGCTTTTTGTGTGTGTTTGTGTACGTATATCTATGTTTTTAAGCATTGCTTAAGCCAAGTGAGAAATCAATATTCAACTTGTGATCATTCAATCTTAGACGGCTTATTCTCTCTTTTTTTTTTGGTACATTGAAGCACAAGGTGTACCTTAGTTTGCTTTCTACCTTGTTTGAGTTCTCGAGTTTGCACATTTGAGCTTATGTTTGTGGTGGGTATCCATAGTGGTCTCCACTTCTTAAGATGTCAAGATTCAAGGGCTTTGTGACCTGATTCCCGAAATGTAGACCTCTCAAACCTTGCACTATTACATTTACCATGGCCCAAATCCCTCCTTTTTTGGATTGGATCTGATTCACTCCTTCACATGATTCTATACTATAGGATCTCAAGTAACACAAAATGCTTAAGAAAAACTGTCAGATCAAGTGGACTCCCTACCACATATGCAGCCCCATTCAGATTAAAATAAGGTCTTATGTGTACATTTTTATTTTTCTTTTTTAATTTTTTGATGGGCCTGATGTGTCCATTGTTGCAATGATGATATGGTTTGGTTGTAGTACTCAATTGGATCTATGAATTTGTGTGGATATCAATTGGCCGCTCGTGTAGTTTAAAGCATGGTATGCGATGAGAGATGAACCACAAAGGCTACGAAAGCAAATAGAGAGATGATGGATTGTTGGATGATATGGTTTGGTTCATCTTTCTCCTTCTTTTTATTTTCAGATTGTTGGATTTGTGTAGTTTATTGCGGTGATTTTGAAAGCTGAAGCTGAAGTGGAGCTCTGAAGTTTCTTTGGAAGGATTTTGGGTATGTTTCCTGTTCACTTTTCCAGGTTTCGGAAGAAAATTCATTAGATGTTAGCCATGGTCTTCCGTTAAGTGTCTTTTGGAATCCTGATTAGTATGAATTACTAGGCAGATTAAAAAATGATTAGTGGCATTTGGAACTAATCTCATTTTGTTGGGTTACTTAATAGGAATGGTTGCTGGTGTGAATTGCAAAGTGATTGATGGTGTTGATTATCCCTTATGAGTTCAATACATCCTAAATGGTATCATTCCTTTTCCAAGGCTGATTAGAAACTCATAAGTTGTCATTAAAAGGTCCATCCATTGTTTGGTGTTAAGTGTGTATTCCCTAATTCCTTATGAGAATTTGGAGTAGGAGAGGCTTGCTTTTGACTGGTTTTGAGGATTATTTTCGTAAGCAGTCAAAAAGAAATGAAGAAGTGAATGTATTAAGTTAAAGTTAGCAGCAAATAGAAGATTAATAGCACAAATTATTAATGAACTCCTTCCAAATTATATATCACAGTATCTCGATAGCCAATGCTTCCTGCTTTAAACCTTTATATATTCAGCTGTAGTTCATCTCTCTATTTGCCTTCGTGGCTTTTGTATTACTTGGATTGAGACGGTCAGTTTATTGGAGTGATTATATGTCACCGCGTATAGGTAGTGAAAAATTAAAGCCATTTTTGACAGCTTCAAAAGCAAAGGATATGTTTCCTGCTTTAGACCTTTATATATTCAGCTACTCTCAGCAACTTCCAAGCCCAAGTATCCTGTGTGCTGCCTAAATGCAGGAAACCTGCCTAATGGTAATCTCTTCTCAACTTAGCTTTTAGGATAATGAACTTCGATTATGGCGTTTGCTTTTACTCCTACTTTTGGCTAAGAACAGGTTTTAAAGCTGCTTAAAAGCTTATGAGAAACATCAATATTGATCCTTTTGAAATCTGATGATTTCCAGATTCAGCTTGTGCCTTGTATATAATTAAAAACTTCGACAAGCGCCCCTAATTTATTGCCCTTCAGGAAACTCTAAACTTTTGAGTCAAAAGTTTTGCTTTCTTTACTGGTTGAGATCGTTCAGGAAAGTAAAATATTTTGAATCAAATAAGAGAGCGCCAAAAAAAAACTTAAGAGAATCTATTGGGCATCACGAGACCTAGCATGGTCCCCATTTTGACCAGCCTATGATGCCAATTCATGAGTGGATGCTTTCTTGTAAAAGAAATAGAATTAGAAAGTATGTTCGATGGAATGTAATTTTTTTATTTTGAGATCTAAATGGAAGGTAGCTGACTGTTATGGAGTGTGTGCTATTTTTATTACAATGGAACTTTGAAATGTATCTAATGAAATCTATGTTTGGGAGATAACCAATTGAAAACCATAATTTGGGTGTTCACATGATTTTTGTGAGTAAGGATTTGAGCTCAACTTTGGCTCTTTTTCCATCAGGATTTTTGAAGAATCAGAATAAACAATCTTTCCATCATGTTTAGAAAATGGTTTGTGGTTTAAGAAAATGGTTCTAATATGTGCTTTTTCAGTGTTAGGGGAAAGGCCACAATAGTTCTGGAGTGGGACCAGAGCAAAATAACCAGCAGACATCGACCTTGAGAAAACAACTCCAGTGAGGTAGCCTCGCACATCCACCACCGGCGATTTCAAAGGATTCAGATCGGGCTTGGTTTCTCGTTGCTCTAGCATGACTTAATCGAGATTGGGATGAAACCTGACTTGGGATTCATAGTTCTGAAGGTGATGACCAGTTCATTGAAATTCCGGTTCACATGAGCTTAAATTTTAGTCCTGGCTTAATTATTCTTTAGATTTGAGTTTTAATTACTCATTTAAATATATGGAGGTTGAAGGTTGAGTCATACGCAGAGGGTTACGAAACTGAGATCTCCAAGCTCATCAATAGCAAATTCAGGATAATTTTATTTTCAATTCACTTAATAGTTACCACCTCTATATATATCATCCTCGTAATTAAGTTATTTCCAGTTTGACAAAACCGAGACACTACTAAATATCGAATGGTTTATCTGCTTAGGCATTAGTTTAGTGACTTTTCATGTTCCCTCTTTATTTACAGTTTATGCGAATCTTTTATTTGGCCCAGACACTACTAAATATCTAATGGTTTATCTGCTTAGGCATTAGTTTAGTGACTTTTCATGTTCCCTCGGTATTTACAGTTTATGCGAATCTCCTATTTCGTACGCTGTTTGTATTGTGCAGTTTCCATGTTCAACGCACATATACAAATGGTTTAATTTCTTTTTCCCCCCTTTCCGTACAATAGTTATTTATCATGCTATTGATTTATCCTTGAGTTAATCTACACTATAAGTTTCATTCCTTTCTTCAAGCTCGATTTATCACATGTCCAATTATTTTTCTTGTGAAACACTATTGTTCTTTCCGATTACTTATTAGTTTATTTTAGAGGTGACAAGGTGAGGTCTTTGTAGACTTCTTTTTATGGGGTAGGTTAAAGAGTTTATAAAACAAACTTGATCATACAAGAGCTAATAGACCACTTGGAAAAAACCAATAGAAGGAACAAGCAAAGCTTCTAAAAGGGCATGATTGCAGAACAAGAAACTAAGGCTGCACTCTGTGGGAAAAGACTCTGTCACTAATAGACCACTTGGAACAGATGAGCCTATTAGCAAATCTGCAAAAGTCTTCTTGACAGCCCTCCAAGAGCTAAGCAAGGCTTTGACATCATTCTCAATTCTAGCCACAAGTTGAGTCCCAATGGAGCCAACCCGCTGGAAAATACAAGCATTTCTCTCCTTTCAAATGTGATACATACATGCAGCCAAAGACAATTTATAGATGCAATCTTGCAGGCCATTCCCCCCTGTTATACCTCACTACCCATCTCACTTCATCTGAAGTGTACCTCGGTTCTTCCTATGATTGATTGATCTTTAGGTCTTTGTTAGTTTTATTCCTTTTTTGAGTCGCCTTGCATAGATGAATAGTTAAAATAAAATAAACTAAGATGAGCGATTGGCACTTTTGGGCTTTTAATCATGTTTGTTTATCCAGTAGATTCATTTTTTGAGTAGAGGAAACTACTTACTAGAATTTTATTTATTTCCATCTATAATTCTAATGGAATGACCTCCGGTTGGTGCAATACTTGTTTTCTTACAACATTGCCATGGATAGGTTGGAGGAAATGAAAAAAGTACTTGGACACTCTGCTGCAAGTGTGAGTCTTGACCTTCCAGAGGCCTATCTACCTTGATTTTTGCAAGTTCCATGTCCTTTACTTTGTTCTTTTAATTGAAAATTGAAAATATTTCTTTCCTTTGATTGTTTTTTTTTTTTTTGGGGATAAGTTTTCTTTCCTTTGATTGTGGCTGTTCAGCTATCTTATTCTTCCGTTGCAAGGATGGGGATATGCCAAAACGATGTTCCCTCCCACTAAGTTTCTTGATGTGCTGAAAACTTTGAATTTCTATTGAATTTCATTTGGAGAGCATTTTTGGGCTGCACCTCCTAACCTTAATTCATTCTTGTATGCGTAACTAAGAATAGTAAGGCTATCAATGTTTTAAATCTATCAATGGTTTTGAAGTAGCAAGATTGAACAGGAGAGTCAAGTATGCAATTACAAAAGTAGGGACAATAGGCTATCAATATTTTTAATCGATCAATGGTTTTGAAGTAGCAAGATTGGACCGAAGAGTCAACTACGTAATTACAAAAGAATCGCTCATTAACATATGGCCATACCCCATCCATCCTGTCATGGAGAGATTGGTCCTATTTACATGCATGGTACAATCTTGGTCTATTGCAAATTATATTGAGGGATTTCTGGGAGGTTTAGAAGTGTTTTTTTTTTTGTTTGGATTGTGTTTTAGGAGGGGAAGGGAGGGGTGTAGGGGGAAATGGAGGGGAGAAGAGTGCAATCACATTTAGCATATGCTTCACCTCCAGAAGTGGGAGGAAACAGAGGGGAAGCTTAGTGATATTAGTTAGTATTTGTAATACCATTATGCTATTAGAGATAAGGTACATTTACAACGCAGATAAAAACAATAGAAGAGTATTACTTCCTGCAAGATTACTCTCCAAATGTTTTTTGGGATAAGCGTTTTGGAAACTAAGTTTTTGAACAACCACCATATAAAGATTGCTTTCAGTAAACCTGATTCTATTGTGATTGAGATTTTTGCAGGGAGTAACCAAACAGTTGGAGAAATGGAGTATTTGAACTCTCTGCAGCAGCAACTTGAGAAATTGAAGGTTGAGTTATTTGTCAGCATCTTCCCCTCTTCAGGCGTATATATGCCCATAAAGCTTTTAGACTTGGTTTGGCGACTTCGCCCATACTGGGTTCTCAAGATTCATGGGTAATCACAAGATGACACAACATGTCAAAAAAGGAAACCATGAGCATTCCCAGATAAGATCAAGATAGATGGTTAAATTCGGAGTTACAAATCATTGCCTGGGCTTTTTATTTGAAGTGAGCTAAAATCTTGCTAATGAACCTTGAAACTAATGGAAATGGCGTAACATAGTGCTTAGTTGGATTACTTAGTTCCTGTGAAGCATGGATAGGATAGGATACAAATACCAATACTTTGATACGGAAGTACCTTAAAACAGAGGATATAGGTCCTGCTTAGATAAAACAGAGGATATTGGTCTTTGCTTAGATACGTTTGTCAAAAACATATTTTCCAAACATTTAATTCTGTATTACTCAACAACACAAGATTGGTGAGAAATCGATGTTATGAACTACTATTACTATGAAGGTTAAGGATTTTTAAATTGCCATTTGAAGCATGGATACAAGTACAATTAAGAAAAGAGAATGGATGGGAATATGGAACACATCTTTGACCCAATAAAGAATGATATGCTAAATCTGTCCAGTTAGTGTCTTCTCCAAGGAGTTGGCAAGATGGTGAAAAACTATTGTTGTGCTTATTTCTAATGTTATAAGATAATCCCAATTGCATAGCTGTTCTGTGACGTGACCTAGAGTATCCAAAACCTTGGATTTCCGTTCTCATGTTCTTGTATTTGTCCACTTGGATCAATTTGGGAGAGGCTCGGTAATTGAATTTTTTTTAACCAGCAACTTAATTTTCTATACAAGTGGTCTTATGCGATTTTTCTTATTCATAGTTGACAATTGAGGTTGTGGAGCGGTGGTGCTGGTGATGACATAATAGTGGTAGTGGTGTGGATGATAGTAGTGGAGGAGGAAATGGTTGAATTGAACACAAATCCTAATGAATTCTGTCAAAATTAAATAGTTTAAAATTACTTCATTTTTATCAATTTTTTATCATACATTATTGTTTTGTCTTTGTTCAAATTTTTTCCGCATTTGTAAGTATTACAGTAAATTTGTGTGTATTCCACTCGGAATTAAAAAAGTAAAAAATTATTTTCAAAATTTATAATTTTTTGAATAAGTATGAAATTATTTGTCATGAAGTATCTGTTTTGACTATACCACCAAACACACCCAAAAAAACCCATGCATAAATCCTTACAAATATGTAGGGTTGTCAAATGGGTGAATTTGGGTTAAATTGGGTAAGTTGTAAGTGGGTTAAGTCTTTAATGGGTCATTGACTCATTTAGAATCCATTATTTATGAGCAAAAATATCCATATCCAACCCAATCCATTTCTTTAAAATCAAACCCAATCTGTCCATTAATCCAATTAGATACGGTCTTCTCTTTTATTTTTGCCACAAACTTCTGATATTTTTTTATATCCTAATAACTTCTGATTTGTGTTTTCTTTTGTCCTCTTCTCACAAAATTCCGAGCTTGATCTCTCTGGCTTGCATGGTGATTTACCACTTCATTAATATATCTGCTGCTCAATTTTCCTTCTCTTGGCAATCGATTGTGCTACTATTTTCTGGGAAAATTTTTAGAGAAGGAAAAAACGCACACATAGGGCTTTATGCAAACGAATTGAGCAGCTCGTGACTTAGCTAAACTCGATTTGTTTTGTAATCAAGTTGGGCTTCAGCTCAAGACTTGTTTGTTAAATCAATGGAACTCAACACTCAAAAGCTCGACTCGTTAAGTAATTAGTCAGGCTCGAGCACTATAAAGCTTGGCTCAGCTCAGTAGCACTTCCTGTGAGTTGACGTGTGGTAAGCTTTGAAATACTTATTTGAACTCGAACTCGGTTCGTTTTTTAACACCCCGATTTTTTAAAACGTTAATTAAATACTGGAGTATTTTTTAATTGATTTAAGAAAAAAATAGCGCCAAAATTAAGGTGGTTACAGTTTCAGACAGAAAAGAAGAGGAAACAAAAAACATTCTTACATTCAAGTTTTCATCTCCAATTCATCGCCTGTTACGCAAGAAAGGAGAGAGAGAGAGAGAGAGAGAGAGAGAGATGAGGATAGTAGGTCAGCCGGATTGCATCGGGATTCGGGAACACCATTGTCTTCAACATTTTCAAACTTGTGGGGTAAATTAAGGTCGTTCTCCTAATTTTCCTTATGGTGGATAATGTTCATGATTTATTGGGTCATTTAAGTTGACCTAATTGATGCCCAATTGAAACTGAATTAATAGATGAGTTGTGACTCATTCTAACCCAACTAATAAATGGGTTGGGTTGGGTTGAATCTATTTTTCAATGGGTAGGTTTGAGTCTGTAAATGAGTTTGGGTTCAATTTGCTACCCCTAAAAAAGAATGACGTCCCATCTCACAAAACTTCATCTGCTACTGAGGCAGGGGATACATTTGCTAAAGAACCAGCAAAGCCTACGAAAAATATAACCAAAGTCCAAAAAGAAAACTTGAAGCCCTGCTACAGCAGTTTTACATATGCAGCCTTTTTTTTTTTTTTTGGGTAATTTACATATGCAGCCTTTCGAAAGAAATGATATTACTTGTGATTATTAGTAAACGACGTGCATGGTTCAACATCTTATATTAACTTGTGTACGGTTAATGATCAAACTTACAATGCATCTTAAGTTTCTCTATTTTTCATCACACCAAATTTTATGAAAACATACCAAATCTCTTTGTTATCAATACTATCACTTTTAATGTATGTTTTAGGGTTTAGTGTCCTCCTTACTAAAATTGCGACTTTCGATGTATATATTCATGCTCTTAGATTCTTGCTTCCGTTAACTATAAAATCAACGGGCATGATAATAACGTGCATAGCACGTGGGAAAAACACTAGTGTATATATATATATATATATATTGAGGAATATGTTTGAAGCCAATTTGAAATTTTAGAAGGGCCTGTGCCGGTTTAAACTAGACTAGAGTTGATAGATGAAATTGATAGGTGGTTGAAGTAAAGTACTATAGTTGACAAATACTACTAGATTGATAGTGACTTCTTGCTAATGCTACCCGGTCTCCCGCCACCTTTTGAGGCATCAGGCAGGCGTGCGTGCGTGCAAAGTTTGATCAATAACTAAACAAATTGATATGCTTGCTACTGTATAACTTAGAAATTGAGTTCTGATCGAAATCAAAGGTCTCCGTATATATATACCCCAGTTTTATTGGTTCTGTGAAGTCACCCGGCCTCGGCCCCGGCCCCTGCCCGTGATGATCGAATCCAATCGATTGATTTTACTTTCTCATGAGATGATGAAAATGAATAATTCATTATTTTTCATGTGAAGGCTACTGCATGTCCTTGTACCAACTGATGATATAACAAAATCCATCAATAAAAAGCAAAGATGAATCATTTGTGATTTTATCACTTTTTTACTAAAACTGCATGTGATCTTTGTCAAGTTCTTGAATGTGACCTATATCTATTATTGTAGTAGTACTATTACTTGTTAGCATTCCTTTTCATGATTACTTCAAATGACATGATCAAATAGCTCCAAACACAAGGATTTTTTTTATTTTTATTTTTGGCTAAATCGATAGGAAATTTTATTGATAACAAAGTACTCAATTAAGAACATTTAAAAAATGATTATCTCGCCCTAAGAATCTCAATAATCAATCAAGAGGTCTAGCTTCTCATGTTTTCAAACCAAAACCTCGCTAACCATAATTAACCAGCTCGTCCGCCACCCAGGTTTGAACTAGTCAAGGGCTAGGTCGGGCTGTAGCCCAAGTCCATTCCAAAATACCGAAAATATTAAATTATTTACATGTAACATTTCAGTTCAAATAATTTTAGCCCAATTTTGTTTTCTTTCAGCCCAACCCATCATCCCAACCCACCAATAGGCAGATCTAAAACAAGAATGGGTCAGTCCTCTCCATTCTTCTTCAGCTCCCTGCTTCTCTCATTCTCACCGTTCTACAAAAATTTCTATATGTAAAAATTCAGTACAAATAATTTTAGCCCTACCCATTTTGTCTTCTCATATCTGATTTTTTTTTTTTTACATCTCTGCTTCTTCTGTTACCACTCAAGTACGTCGAATTACGAGGCTTCAAATTCATAAGTATTCTCTTACTATGCAGAGCACTTGTTGGTGTGCTTAAATTGGTTTAAAATGTTAGTTATTACAATCTTACTCTTTTAGGTTAAATTATGGAAAATGTTAATGCCAAAACGTTTTTGTTTATGTCAAAACTTTAGTGCATAAAAGCCATGTACCTTGCACATGGTACAAATATTTTATGCACTACAGTTTTGGCACAATCAAAAACAATTTTGAAAACAGATCTTTGTAACAAAATGGATGATGATTCTTTTGCAGATTCTATGATTATATGTACAAATTTGTCTCTTTTTGGTTCATATACACAAAATTTGGATTAGTCCAAGGCAGAATCAATTCCTGGTTCTGCATTTGCCGCCACCGACACAAGGTTAATTAGTAGAACACAAAACAAGAACATAAAAGTAGAGCACGTAAGGCTTGAATAAGCAATTTTCAAACTTCACAAGCCAATTCCTGAATACGATCGAAGTTTAAACGGAACTAGTCCTCTTAATTGCAAACGTAACTAGGATAAATCCCATCTGCTGACATTTTTCTTCGATCTCTTTATAATCACAAGACAAACAAAAGAAAATACTCCTCCAATTCCGACACACAATTAAGGTTACTGTAAAACTTATATATGCATAGAATCTAACCGAGATGGGCTGAAAAGCCAATACGAGTCATATCCGGACCCAACCCTTGACCAATCTCATCGGAGCCGTCCATTTCCACCAACACCTTGACGAAAAGATCAACATCGCAGGGGAGTTCTAGAGGCCCTTCCTTGTTATACCCGTACTCTGACGCTGCTTCTTCAAGTAAAATCTGGAACAACGGATGGTTTGCATACTCGGTCTTTATCACAAACCTCTGTTTCTGGGGCCCCACGTAAACCGAAAAACATCCCTCCGGCACCACCCTCCGTTTTCCGCCATGACGTTCCTCTTTATCTTCTTCTCTGCTTCCGGAGCGGGGCCACGATCTGCATCGCTTCCATGTCCTTGTGATCAGCCCTTTCTTAAACTTATTAACCATTTCTTGATTTTAAAGGGGAAAAGGTGGTTAACTTCCAATTTTTACAGACGTATCAAAATGGAAAGATATTAAGAGTCAAGAGTGGGTTTTCAGCTTGTGAACAACCCCGGAACCCTATGATCAATGATAAGTAGATCAAAAGCTTGGGTTTTTTTTTTTTTTTTTTCTCTTTTATGACAACTTAACCTCTGTCATAAACCAAATGAAACGTGACTTTCATGCTTGGCCTCATAGTGTTACTCATAATATTATATGAGGCTAAAAAAGTCGAATTAGCAGAGATGAAACCATTCAAAACAAGAAACCCAGAAAGGAAAATTGACAAAAACTAGCAGAAATCAACTCAAGTCATTTATGTGGAGGAATGTGTGATGGAGATAAACAGGAAACAGGGGAGCTTTATCTCTTATGGAAGCAAAGATGGAATTGGGTCTCATATATAAAGGCCTCATAAGGCTATAAAATATTCATAAATTTAGCCAAATTGTCAACGCTGCTATAATTGCCATTTTCTTGAAATTACTTTTAAGGAGAAAATGATTATCCTCATTCCTCACAAATTAAAATGACATATATAGGCCAGCTTCTGTGAATTTGCCTGAGAAGTGGACAAACATATTTTGGTGGGTAGAGGAAACAACTGCAGGATCCTATAATTTTCCATCATTTCTACGCGTCACCTTTATGTTTTTTTTTCTTTTTTACCCCCATCCCCTCATATGTCATTTTCTACTTCTCCAGCTATGTCAAAGAGAAAACCCATCAACCCCAGTTCAAAAGGAAGGAAACAAAAAAAAACCCTTAACCCTGTTTGTGGTGATTCTGGTTATTAAGGGGAATTTGCACTTTCACCCCTGTACTTTGACGAATTTGCAGAGATACTAGTCGAACTCCATTTTTAGCCGCTTAATTACATCCCCTGCACTTTTGAGTGAAGTGCAACTCTGGTGGTATCTACAAGTATTTCTTTGAACCCAAGACATGTTTCTTGGGATTGTATATTTGTATAAGTATAAATATGGGTTTTGTTTAATGTATATGGCATATATTGCATGTGTATGTGTGTGTATTGTATGTGTATGTGTAATCCCGATTAAAAAACTAAGGTTTTTAATTTTGTGAAGTAAGAGTTAATGAGTTAAGCGTAGGGGGTTTGCATGCTCGATGTGGCAAAGGGAGGTTACTCTGTCTCGTCCGACATAAATAGCCACTTGTCATTCTCTGATTGGGCCAATGAATTCTCATGCAAACAGGTTTACAAGCATTATGAATGGCTTCTAGGGTTATTTTATGACTATGGAAGTCGTTTAGGAGGGAAAATTCCTGCCTAAACAATTGTACGTTACTCGAAGAGGAAAGTCCACTTTCACCCCCTGTGGTTATCGCCATGTGCGGATACACCCCCTGTGGTTTAAAAGTGTGCACATAACCCCCTGTGGTTTTCAAATTGTGCGGATAGACCCCCTGCCGTCGTATTTTCCATCCATTTTAACGGAAACAACATTAAAACCGTTATACCCCCATCACATCCCTTGATTCTTCTTCTTGTTTAAATCTAACCACATCATCCCGTATACCAAAAATTGAATCCAAACCGTTGATATTATAAATTTTGACAAGTCTTACGTCCATGCCAAAATTCAAGTCAATCAAAATGAAAAAGCGTATGGTCAAATCGATTTTGTTATGAAATTAAAATTTCAAATTTGAATTTATTACAAGTTAGATCACTGGGTTATTGATGCCTGATCAAGATGATTTTTTACAGAGATACTCTATTCTTTATTTAATACATTATGAACGACTCAGATTACATTCTAGAAGTGTGTGAGATACACCTCCGTTAAAATGGATGGAAAATATGACGGCAGGGGGTCTATCCGCACAATTTGAAAACTACAGGGGGTTATGTGCACACTTTTAAACCACAAGGGGTGTATCCGCACATGGCGATAACCACAGGGGGTGAAAGTGGACTTTCCTCTTACTCGAAAGCACAGGGGTGGTTAAAACTATAGTACATGGTTGTCTCTGCAAATCCGTCAAAGTTTAGACAGGTAAAAGTGCAAATTCCCCTATTTCTAACGATCGATTCACTAGCAACAGTTCAATGAAGAGAAAATCCATTAAGGAAAACTAATTATTATTCAGGAAAAGTACGCTTGTCTCCAATGTTCATTGGCGAAACTTCCTTTCATCCTCTGGTTGAAGGCCTAATTTCAAGTCTATCATGGGTATCTCTCCACATTGCAAGAAAATGCACCAAACGCGACCCGATTGCCGACGCAATGCATTTTTTAGTTCCTGTCGGTAAATGTAGATTTTTTGGCGATGAAAGTAAGTGCATCGGCAATGTTGTCGGCAAAAGTAAGGTTGGCGGAAAATATTCTTCCGCGAAATATTTGCAGATGAATTTTTTTTTTAAGATACGAAATGTGCATCAGCAAAAGTTTAATAATTTGGCGACGACATTTTTGTGTCGGTGATAGTCCAAAGGGGAACTTTTGGCGATAGAATGTGCATCGCCATAAAATAAATCTTTCAGCAATGACAATTTTGTGTCGGAATTTTTCAGTTTTTGCAAAAATTTAAAGAACACGTGTATTTCTAGTAATTTGCAACAAGAGAGTTTGAATTATTTTTTTTAAATGCATTTTTTAGGTTCTAAGTCGTGGACAAAAAAAAAATTTGTGGAACAGAGAGAGTATACGCAATGCAAAATGTCTAATAACATTCAATACAAAAAAAAAAAAAAACAACTACTATTAATATCCAAGTGTCTAATAACATCCAATAAAAAATACAATATCCAAGTGTTCTTAGCAAATCAAAAAATAACTAATATTAATATTAAAATTTGGAAAAAAAATTCCCGGAACAATGCGGGGGGCCTTGGCCCCCACAAGCCCCATAGTACCGTCTCTGTATATGTGTTTGTGTTATTTGTATGTATGTATATATATATATACACAGACACACAGAGTCCATTTCACATGAGGGGGTCCTCATTAAAGTTAAAATCCGAACCTCCCCATTTCTCCCATTTTCCGATCAAATTTCTATGATCCGAGCCGCTCAATGTGACCAGAACGTGATTTTAAGAATATTCACGAGAAATCAGCAAAAAAAAATACCGGAAAGGGCTTCATCCGAACAATTCCGAATAATTTTTTACTGAATGGTTCAAAATAAAAACTGCTCAAATCCACAAAAAAAGTACATATATACTATATATATAAGTGTATCTTATACGGTATCTAGTGTAAAATTGTATATGTACTATGCATGTAAGTGATATATATTAGATATTGCAAAATTATTAATGGACTGTATGTTGGTGCAGTTGGTAGATCCATGATATAGATACTTGGGGTCTAGAATTCGAAACATGGGACATGCAAAAGTATAACGGAAGCAGTAGATGGGTGTTTATTTAAAAATTGACTTTTGGCGATGTAATAATCTCATCGGCAAAAGTGTTCTACTCTTTGATTTTAATACCCCTTTTTATCGATGCAATACCATTTGCCAACGGGTATTGCCGATGCAAACTCGCATCACTGAAACTATACTTTTGCCGACGAAGGACAATTCACGTCGGCGAAACCCTTTTCTCGACATATCAACACCAACAGCTTGTCGACACAAAAATTTTCGTCGGCGAAAACCTTTGTCAACTCATATACACTTTTGCAGATGTACTTCGTTGTGTCGCCCAATCTGCATTTTCTTGTAGTGCCAGGTGTCTGTCTCTTTGGCTGGCAGTGGAGTTGTCTTGGTCGTGGTGGCTGGCGGCGGCAGTTGTTGTTAGTAGTTAGGGTTTTCGTTTTGAGCTTCAATTCTGGGCTTGTCCCTTTATTTGAGTTTTTATGTCATCTAGGTGTTCGGTCTTAATTTCTTTATCTGGGCTTTCAAGCTATTAAATGTGGGTTTTGTCCCAAAGGACTTCCTGTGTTTGGTTTCTTGCCAAACTTGGAGCTAGATTGAGTCTCGGATGGGCATAGAATTAATATTAGCATTGTAGATCGTTTGGGTCTCGGGTTGTCATTATTTCTTGCTCCTATTAATCATTGAAATATTTTCAGAGATTAATGAAATTTTGTCTTTTAAAAAAAAAAAAATTCTAGTTTTCTTTGCCTTCTCTTTGTTCCTATCAATTTACATGAATTGAATTTAAAAAAAAAAAAAAAACACATGTTTAGTACCCCCAACAATAAGAAGTGTTAAAAGTTAATTACACTCTCCTATTTTGGCGTGCGTGATATGCATCCCTCGAATCGAATTCTGTGTAGAAAATTTATGACCTTTCCATATAAAAATAAAATATACTCCGTAATAAGTACATAAATTCGAAGCACTTTCATAAACATTCATAACATCAAGACTAAAACTTGCAACAAACAAATGTTCATGTTAGTGAATTTTTTTGTTTTTTTCAACTTCCTCCTAGGTGGTTTTGAAACAAGAATATGACTGTTTAATCCTTTGAAAAGGGAGTCCTATAATTTACAACCCCCCCCCAACCCACCCACCCTCCAAAAATAAAAAATAAAAAATGGGAGTCCTCTAATATCAAACTAGAAAAAGATTACATGAAGTCTCTTGATATTTGGCCTTGCTAGTGTGCAATGGAATTGATCGCTAGTGAGCAATGGAATTGATCGCTAGTGAGCAATGGAATTGATCTATTGGACCAGAGACTAGTCGAGCTATATGTAAGTTAATCCGAATATTTCGAATTATGAAATAAAAAAAATCCTTGTTACATGGTTCTGGTTAATTTTCCATAGGCCCTGTTAGTGTGCGCTCTCTCTCCATTAATTTTGACCTGTTCAATTTGGCCTTGCTCAATTAGTAATAATAATAACCGTTCTAAGGACAAGATTTGGTTAGCGAGAGCAAATAATTTTAACATGTCACGAATACTTAGAAATAGTACAACTCTAATTATCAAATTTTAGAGACCAAATTTTCTAACCTAAATTTGGAGCATCTCCAACCCATCTTTAAAACTCCAAATTGGAGAATGGATGTAACATATTAAGAGAAAATTTTGTACTTAACCCTTTTTTTTTTTTTTTTTTACAAATTTTTGTACTTAAAAGGAGAGAATCTTAAAGAAACCATCGTCTCTTTTAGATATTGATCTCCAAATTTACTTTTGGGTCTTCAAAAATGAAAACTGCACCTTTATTTTAGAGACCAAATTTTCTAAATAAAACGATAGGTCCCTCCAAAATTCTCTTATAAAGTTCAAAACGTTAAGAAAATAATAGATAAATTACAAAATCTCTATTCCATATGTCACATCAATTCTCCTTTTTGGAGTTCCAGAAACCTTCTTAAAAAATAAGCAGCTTATTTCACATTTTTAAATTCAAAAATAATGTAAATAAAAAATAATTTTCCAATTTTTTTTCCTTCGTATAAAAGATATCATCAAGATCTTTCAAATAAGATCCATATTACATATTTTTAGATTTCATTAAACCCTTAATTTTTGAGTTTAAAATTACATTTTTATAAAATAAGGACTTAAAATGAGTTGCGGAACGGAGCCTTACAATGCTGCATAACTTATTTGACGAGAATAGAGAAACCAAGTTGTCTGTTTGCACACGTTTATTGATTAGGCTAGCTGTTTCTTCCTTGATTATAAGTTATAATTACACGGACATGTTCGATTATATATGTGCGTATGTAATCATAGCCTTTAATGCGTATAGAATGATGCGATGCTCACGAAGTTACTGGATAATTACACTATTTACCCCTAACTATTATGTAGTGTTTACTTTGGCCTGTAAACTTCCAAATTTTCCACTTTGGTCCTTATTATTCGATTTCTACCAATGTGGTTGTGTTAGTACACTACAAGAAAAAACGATTTAGCGGCGTTTCAAAACGTCGTTAAAAACAACAATTACACAATTGTTGTTTATTTATCTAACCAAAGATACCATAAAATACCCTCAATTGAGCATACACTCTGTGAAGGCAATTGAGTGGCGAAGCTAGCAAGAAACTGAGCTAGTCTTGCTGGTATCCTTCTTGAAGAAGTCAAGCACGTGCTTGTAGTTGATCTACAGTATTGCGTTCGAGTGGGCCTTGACTTCCTCTTAGTTTTTCTTGTGTAACAAAAGAAAAATGCCATGTTGTATGTACTAAACTTAAGTGTCAAAATAAACAAATGGTCGAACTACAGGCAAGGTGGTAACAAGGTCGAATGCCTCCCCTCCCTCCTACCCTATGGGCGTTTTCCCCTCTTTACCCTTTCCCTACTTAGATCCACTTCTTGCACCCTTTTTGGTCGTTTTCTCCCTGTCGTTTCTTTATCGGGGTCGTCGTTCCATCCGAACATCTTAGGGTAGCCAGTTGTCCTAACGGCTAAGTGTTGGTGGCGATGTTGGGTGGAGTTATGGCAGTATGGTTTCCAACCGGATCTGCTTTTGAGCAATCTTAGTCTTTGGCCTAACGGCTTTGTGTGATCGAGCAGCAGATGTTGGGGTTGTGGCTATGGAGATCTGAAGGTTTGGCAGTAGATTGTGGTGGTTTTAGGGTGGCGTATTGGAAGTCTCAGGTAGCGGGTGCTCTTGGTCGTTTATAAGATCCAAAGTGGCGAGCAGCCATTTATGGAGTCCAACATCTCGCAGAGTTTGCATCATTTCAAACCGCTTTTCTCGCCGTCAACTACTAGTGTTTGTCTGGTGATATGGTAAGTGTTTGCAGCATCGGTAAAGTGGTTGAAGTGGGATTTTTAGCAGGTCAGATGGTGGTCGTGGTGGGCTTCTGGTGGTGGCTGCGGAGCTATTCTTGTTTGTTGCGGCAACGGTTGTGTGGTCTGAGTTAGGGTTAGGTAGTGGCAGGCTCAGCTCAAGTTTTAGGTTGGGTCTTTTTAGGTCAGGCCCATGTGTTTAGTGTTTTATTCTTTTGGGCCCGGCCCGTTTGGGAGTGTTTGGCTTGGTCCAAACAGTATTTTTCTTTTCATCCAACCCTTGGTTGGATTTCCCCTCCCCTATCCTCATCTTGACGTACCCTTTGTCAATATTTTTGAATGAACTTTTTGCCTATCAAAAAAGAAAACAAGTAGCAATACTTATGGGCTAAATGGGAAAAAATGATACTCAAGGGACCCAACTGGGGAAAGTCTAAATACCACGCCTTCAGTTATAAATTGGAAAAATTTGACAAAAACCCAATAACTAAAGGACCTAATACAAAAAAGTCAAACTTTGAGCACCAAAGTGAAGAGAGATAATACTTTAAGGTTGCAAAATGTACGTAGTTTACTATGGAATTAGCCCAGTCAATTGTGTAACCCACTTCCGCAACATGGAGAACATCAGAATTGACTCCATGCATGCAATTATTGTACTGTGGGCTTCTTTCGATGAAACAAAACATGAATTATTTATGATGTCCCACTATCAAGTTGGACACATTAATTTCTTCCTCTTCCTCCACCAAGGCAATGGAAATTTCCTCTTCCCCACATTGTTCTACTATATATTACTGATTTTTGAAAAAATATGTAAATTATCCAGAAAACAAAATGACAAACGTACTGAACTACAAACTGAACATCTTTAAATAAATAAAAACAAACCTTGCATTATTGAATTAGAATAATATAAGCTAACTGATGTGCTAACTTAGCTTAATGGTAATGGCCTAAATTAATGTTAGACCTTGTACACTTTAATTTTAGACATCACAAAACTTAGTGTGGCGGACTTGACCCAAACCATGAGCCATTGCCCTAAATATGATCATTTATTTTAGTCATGAGCCATAGCCCTCTTAACCTAGCCAAATTGGCTAACCAAATGACTGCACTCATGTCTACACACACACACACACATATATATATATACAAGTCATACTATCAAACACCATTTCCTCCTAAGTCCTAACCTACACCATCTAGATCTCCACTCAGAATGACTAGTGGAGTATTATAGAGTGCCATTATGGAAGATTTCCATCCTATTGCGAACAATATATAGGAAGTAAGTGCTTGAATCTTGCCATGGACAAAATCTCTTTGTTACCAATTATTGTTCACATCTTTTAATATATAATTGTGGTATGATGGTTAAAGAAAAATCAAATAAAATTGGGTAAATTTCACTTACCTCTCCTGAGGTTTCTGACAACACCACAAACCTCCCCTCACGTTTCTAGAATTGCACTTACCTCCCCTGTCAGAGTTGTCAGGTAACTTCTGCTAATAGAATTTGTGCTTTTACTTTTTTACCCCTTCACAAATTTTCTTACTATAATGTTAGTCTATTATAAATAAATAACTCAAAAAACAAAAAATTAACCACATTAACATTTGACCAGTTGCCTCTTCTTTATATGGAATCTCAAAAAAATAAAAATTTTAAACTTTTTATTTTCATTTATTCTTATCTAGTTCTTTACGAATTTCTCTAATCATTCTATGGACAAGTGTAAAATTGAACCAAAGATAATAAAAGTTCCCTAGGACAAAGAAATAAAAAACTTGAGAAGCCAAATATTATTTTGGACAGTTAAAAAACTTTTTTAGTAGTTTTTTTGTCTTTGTAGCAAAAATTAATTTGAGATGCCAAATATTGTTTTTATTTTTTCGTTGGCTCAAAAAAGTTAAATACTTATGAGCTTTTATGATGGGTTTTAAAAGTGTTATGTTTGGTTATTTACAGAGACTTATTTATATTTATACAAGTCAAGGATACAAGCAGGTTTTTTTTTTTTTCCTGAAAACACAAAGAAATAATTTTTCATTCATGCCAAAGTAAGCTTAATTTCATGCAAATGCCAAAGATTTATACATAAGTTTATATATGTTTATGTGTAGCTTGAAACCAAAAAAATAAATAAGTAGTTCAATAATAATTAAGAACCAACCACCCATTCACTTATTACAAATCTATGGACCCTAAAAATTTAAAAACTTTACTATTTTTCTTGGCTTTTTTCTCATCGGTAGTGACCTTTTTAAACTTTGAGGCAATTATTTTTAATTTTTAGGTTCATCTCAACGAGTAGAATAAAAAAATTATAACACCATGGACCATATTTCAAACTTTAGAAAAAGCCCAAAATAATCAAAATAAGCTAGTTTATCTTGTTTATTTCATTTATTTTGTTTTAAGTTAAAATTTCCAAATTAGTCCATATTTTTCTACTTCTTAGATTTCTCTTATGTAGAGAAACCATAAAAAAGTAATAATTTTTTTCTCAAAACTTAAAAAAGTTTAGAAAAGACAAAAAAAAGGTCACTTTTGGTTAGCCGAAAATTAATGTTGAACATGTATTCTCTATTGTTGGTGTAGAACATGTGGTGTTTTGGTGTATGTTTATTGCATTTTTCGAAATGAAAAAGTGGGTATAAAAGGCTAAGGACAAGAGATGAGGGCAAAATGGGAAATGAATCTCCATTTTTGGCTAACCTCACCAATTTCCGTCACCTTTAGTGACAGCTGACTAACGATTGGGGGTATGTGCAGCCGACAACTAAACCACAGGGGAGGTAAGTGCAATTTCCAAAACTTGGGAGGAAGTGTCTGTAATTATTAGAAACCTCATGGGAGGTAAGTGAAATTTAACCAATAAAATTCCAAATATCATAATATTCGACAGTGAACAAAATGCGGCCATAATTAGAAGCTCAGAGCATCAGTATCATGCTCAACAAAATTAAGCCAAAATTATACCTAGAATGTCACCTTTTTGAGGCTAGCTAGTGACTTATTTTACATTCAATGAATCAGCATCTCTTTAATAACTTCATCTCAGCAAAATATTAATTAAAATCTTCACTTCCGCACAAGTTATAACTGCCCAGAAGAGGGGATCATGACACTTTTGTAGAGCAAGAAAAATACTCTATAACAAAGGAATAAGTTGCGAATAGTTCCTCTTTATGTTTAAAAGAGAAACTGAAGCGGAGGATATTGATGGGTATATCATGGACTCTCAAGAGCAGGAACATAATGTAATGGACAAGGAATTGCAATACACCATCACAGCAGGTAACACACTTGGTATTAAGTATAGTGACTCTGGAATTTTGAGAATGAAAAAGATGATAGAAAATTAAAAGAGTATAAAGAATTGAAACTGTCGTTGAGGAACAATTCCTTTGCCCCTCTTTTGACGGACCAATAATTTTATAACTTTGTGAAACCAATCAGAGGCCTTAATGAAGATCATTACATGGAATGTAATTAAGGGGTTTGGGTAGTTCTTAAAATGTGGTTTGTTTCTACGCTTATTCGAGATAGAAGTCTTGATGTTTACTGTTACAAGAAACCAAAATTGAGAGATTTAAGGTGTCTGCTGTTCGAAGATTTTGGGGTTCTCCTGATGTTGAATATACTTTGTCTGGGGCTGTGGGGTTGTCTGGGGGAATAATAACAGTAGAATGGAGGAAGAGCATGAAGGTTTTCAAGGAATTAATCAATTGGTTAGAATAAAAGGACTTACCGATAATGGGAAGGCAATTTAATTAAATGGTCTAATTTTCAGGATAAATTCATAGCAGGCTTGATAGATTCCTAGTTTCTGTGGAATTCTTAGAGAAGTTTAATTTGGCGTACCACGACCTATCTCATCGAGCTGGTATTATCAGTGGGGTCTTGTATCTCAAGAGTTGAAGGTGGTTTAAGAAGACTCTTGCTGTGATTGGTTCTAGAGTTTGTGTATCCTTCAGAAGCTGATGATATTGAAGAATATGGCATGATGATGATGGCTGAGGTATCATTGAGATAGATGGCACTTGGGGTAGAATTGAGAAGTGGTTCCTGTTTGGGACCATCCGTTTTGGTTTTTGTACTAACTACTGGATATCCCTTGATATCAAGTGTTTAGAGCTCATTCAATCTCCATTGAATATATTTTTAGTTTATGTCTTTTCTTCTTTTTTGGCCTTTACAGTTCCTCAACCTTTGAGGGCTGTTTTGGTCCTTTCTTGATGTACTCTTTGTCGAGTTCTTAATAAAATTTTGTTACTTATAAAAAAAAAAAAAAAAAAAAGATGGGAAACTGTAGCATTTGTAAATGAGCGGAAGCTAGGCTAATGCAGCATCAGGCTAGAATATTGCTCTTCATTTTTTCTTACAAGCTGGTATACAGAGGCTGGTGGGGACCTGAAATTTACTCCTACAGTAAAGCTTCGAAAATGTCTTAGTGCTAAAACCTCAAATTTAACACCCATTCGCTTGGATGAGGTATTAGGTTTGGAGGTATTATGTAAGAAGGGGGGATTGGATAGTAGGAGGTATTATGTAAGAAGGGTAGGTCCACATTGATGTGACAGGGGGATTAAATAATACTTGGTTTGGATGAGGTATAAAATGGAGGAATAATGTTGTTTTGTAGTTGAATTGAAGAGGGAGGGGGTATTATAAGGGGGGATTACACATAGCCGGCTCCCACCCTAGTCATGTGTAATCCCCCCTTAGGGGGTATTAGGGGGGATTAAGCATGGACCGTGTAAAGATATACCCTCTCGTTTTGGACTTGCCAAACCACACCATAGCCTTGGCCCCACGTATTAGGAGAGGGATATCCTAATCCCCCTTCATACTACTGCTTCCAAACAGGCCCATTATGACGATGCATTCGATTCAAACGAAGTCTTGTTTGAAAACGAGGTTGTGTCGCTTTACAAACAATACTTTGTTTGGCGTATCTTTGGAAAAATTACTTGGTGGTTTAAGGACACCGTCACGTAGTGCTCAACCCAACACCTTTATCTATTATATTTGTGGGATATATATCGTACTAAATGTATGGACTCTAGCAAAATGTGTAGAAAAATAAGATTGTTGCATGAGACCCTGACATGTGATGACTCAAACCACTGACTAATCACTCGTGTCTTTGACACTATACCTTCCCGATTAGTATAATTTTCAAGCTACTAAAAAATCTTTCTTTCTTCGATAACAAAAAGAAACTTATTCATATCGATCCGCTGAAGTTGTATTGCTGTAAAGAAGAAAGTCAACTTACTGCTATTAGAATTTTTTTTTTTTTCTTGGGAATGGCACACACAATTTTCACTTCCCAATTTTACGCCTTAGTTTTTATTCGGCCCAAACTTGTTGCGTAAAGCAAATTAAATGGTATCCAAATGTGATCCATCTTTGTGATTCTGTGCTTATACAAACGTTAACTAGTTGTAGAAGCTAGAAATTAAGAAGAAATCCGCAACAGCATTTAACACTTTTTTTTTTTCTTGGTTGAACAATTAGGCTCCGTTTCGGAAATCTTCTTAAAAAATAAGAGCTTATTTCTTACACTTCTTTTTCGAAAATAATAAGGGGTTCCCACAAAATTCAAATACAAAATTTACTTCACATTTTCAAACTCAAAAATAATATAAACGAAAAAAAAAAAATTCGCACCGTATTAAAGATCTTAATGACATCTATCAAATAAGATCCATAGTGATAAGAAAATTATTTGCGTAAACACATGATTTTTGAGCTTGAAGTTGCCGTATACAAAAAATAAGACTGTTGCTATTGTGTTGGGCGCCAGCGGAGGCAAATCGTTCCGGCGGCCGCGCCGGCCAGTCTCCGGCTACCGGACGGCCCATCCGAGCCGTCCAAAAATTCCAAAAAAAAAAAAACCAAGGGGGCTATGGCGGGAATGAACGGCATCCGAGGTGTGTAGGGTACTAGATCCGAGCACCCCTTTTCCGTGTACATATGATATGTCAAATATACTTGGAAAGGGGTGCTCGGATCAAGCATCCTACACACCTCGGATACCGTTGATTCCCGCGTAGGCCCTCTTGATTTTTTTTATAGAATTTTTGGACGGTTTGGATCGGCCGTCCGGTAGCCGGAGACCGCCCGGCGCGGCTGCCGCTACGATTTCCCTCCCCGGCACCAATTGGAACCTATAAAATTCTTGGAGAAATAAGTGGGTATTTCTTATTTTTGTAGAACAGGAGTTCTTATTTTGGACAAAAAAGAACCCCTTATTAGTATTCTGGAACACAGCCTTAATATTATCTATACATAAGCATGGACCAGTTACATAACAAATTTAATTAATAACTAATCCCTCCACTTAAGTCAACTCTCGATCGATCAGCACAGAGAATGAGCTTTACATTACTGAAAAAACTTTCATTCCTAAAACACAAATACTACTAGCTAGTCCCCCACTTCATGCACCTATCCATTTTCTTTCTCCCATGTAATTAAAATAAAGTTAGTCCCTCCTCGAGCGAATTAACCTAGCTGGCTAGGCTATATGTGGTAAATTTTTTGAATTTCAAACTCAAAGCCAGAGAGCGCCAGCTTCCTTGAGAAGTGGGACCAGGGTCCCATTAATGTGGGAAGCCATGACCCTATCCATGGCCCCCACTAGCTTCCCGCCAATAAACACAACGGGAACGGTGGGGGTGTTTCCGAGCAGCCTGACAAGTACCCTCTCTATCTCTTTCCCCATCGGGTGTTGATCCAGTTCGTACACGGCCGGGCTAACGCCCATGCCGCAAAAGAGCCTCTTCACGGCGTGGCACATGCAGCACGTGCTCACACTGAATATCACCACCGCGCTCTCGGACGCCAGCCTCACCACTCGCTCCACCGGGTCCACCATCATGCTCTGCCTCGCTGTGGATGCCGGCACGTGATGATAGTATCCCCATGTCTCGGCCTGATATTGCATTGTTGTTTTGGGGGAGTGGCTTTTAACGAACAAATTAAGGTGAAACAGGGAGGGAGGGAGTGACGGATAGATACTGTATAGTGAGTGAGTAGGTAGAGAGAGATCAAGTTAGGAGTGTGGAGTGATGAGAGAGGGTGGCCAGGGAGGTTTATATAGGGAATGGAGTGGATGAGTTGGGATCATCTGAAGTTGATTCATGCATGTGCAATTAGGAGTTATTTGGACAAATAAGTCAAAGTGGCTTATTTTTGTCCTTATTCAATTTTTTTTTGCATTTCGTGGTTTATTGTCAATTTTTTGGGGATTATTGCTTCGTTATGACGAGAGGAATCTAAAAAGTAAAAAAATTTGATCGAAATCCAATTTTTTTGGAATTTCGACGAAATTGGCGGGAAAGCCACATTTTTCGTCTTTATTCAAAACGATTCCTCTTGTCATGAGGATGCAATAATCTCCAAAAAAAATGATGATAAACCAAGTGATACGAAAAAAATTTGAATAAGGACAAAAAAATTTTAGCAGGAAAGCCAAATGGCTTATTTGGCCAACACAGGCCCTTTAATAGTAGCTAGGCATTATTAAAGTAAACATTTCATTGGGCGACGTGTGCGTGCATGTAGGTTTTGTAAAGGAATCTTGGTAGGTTTTCTGTTAAGCTCCCGTAGCATTATTTCGATGGGACATTAATTATCAGCCACATGATCAAGTTTGTTTATCTTTTGCAATAAAACTTTTATCAAATATATATATATATATATATATATATATATATATATATATATATATATTATCCAGTTTAATGAGAAAAACCTAATCTATCATATTCATATTTTAGTCAAACCAATTTTTCAAACAAAATAACCTCTTTAGCAAAATATACACAATAAAATTTCAAACTGGTCTTGACTTTGACTCTCTCTAGGTGAGCTAATTTCAATGGCCAAACCATTCGGTTCAACTATATATTGAGGTGGTGTTGTAGTGCATATATTACGAACTTCAATACTACAGCTTTGTAGGGCTATAGAACCATGCCGTTTTGGCATCATCATCACTTAGCAAAACCGCCACACAATTTAGGAAAATTGTTACTAAGCTGTAGAAAAACATACACCCGTGCATCAAAAATTCAAAACTTATGAATTCCTCTGTGATGAGTAGAAGAAAAGGATAAAATTGACCAAAAGTTTCTATGAAATCCCAATTTTTTCCTATTCATAGCTGTTCATGTTGTATAACTTTCAAACCATAACATAAGTAAAAAATAGAATAATCGGAGAGTGATAATTTCGTGATAGAACAATTTTTCTATAGACCTAACCTATGTACAAAAAAATAGGTTCATTGGAGTTTGATAACTACATGACCAAGCATATTTATGTACCAACCGTAGTTTAAAAAAAAAAAAAAAAAAAAACCAAAGATTGATAACCACATGATTATACATACATAATTTCTAATTCAGATTTTGAATTCTATAAACAAATGTTATCCTATCACATAAATTCGTAAATTTTGATGTTGGATCAATTCTATTTCTTGTCCGTCTTGAATATAAAAATTTATACCATCATGTTATCCAATAGTCCCAAGTGGCGTTATGCTAAAGCTGGATAAAATTCGGGCCTTATTCATTTGGTAACTTTGAGTATTTTTGTTTTGGTAGTGGGATGAGAGAAAAATAGGATAATGATTGGAGAGAGGGGAATGAGTGAAGGGATAAATGAAATTAATAAGTGAAAAAATAGAATAATGGTTATAAAAAATATAAGATAATAATTAAAAAACAAAATTAAACAAAGTAAAATTTGAAAACGAACGAGGCCCCGTTGTCATCCCATTTCCTCTTCTTGTAGTGATGAGATAGGAGAAATTATTTGTTGCCCTTGAGGCAACAGGTGGCCCTGCCCCAGCACATCCGAGCCGTCCATTTGGCCCTTGGACGGCTCGGATTTAGTGAGAGAAATGATAGAGAGAAAGGAGAGAGAGAAAGGAGGAGAGAGGGTATTTTGATCTCGTCCGTTCGGTACCCGAATGGACGGCTCGAATGTGCCCAAGGGACACCACGTCAACTCTTGCCCTTGGGGCAACGAATAATTTCTCGATGAGATTAGCTACTCCAGTTATTTTCTTAAGGAATTCAAATACTACTAGTACTCCAGAAGAAGTAGACTCATTTATGATCAGGTCGGGCCGAACCTGAAACTGTGTGTGAGGGTGTTTGTGTAAATAATGGAGTAAATATTTGTCTGTAGCTGTCGCGAGGCGTGCGTTGAGGAGCTTACGTACGTACGCACGCATTACAATAGTATCTGGCAATTACAGTGATTTTTGGTTTGAAAGGATCCGGCGGATTAAAAACAAAGCAACAGCTAGCTAGCTAGCTAGCTAGGCAGTTGTAGTAGTAGTAGTAGACAAGAAAGTAAATTTTCACTTCCCTTATTACAACTTGGGTTTTGATATGGGGAGGCAGGCAAAGGTGTCAGCTGTGCGTACGTAGAATTAAAGACGGCTGTGGTAGGACGGGATTGGATTGGATTGGATTTGTTTTGTTGGTCAAAAATTTAGCCCTTGTTCGGTTTGGAATTCCAAATCTAAGGTTTTGGATAAAGTAACTTTTTTACTTTTTCTTTCTCTAACTTTTCAATCATTACTTCCATTTTTCACTCTATCTCTCTATACTTTTTACCTCTCTCCACAATCATTACTCTCATTTCTCTCTCTACCTTTATTCAAAAACACAACTCAAAACCCACAACCGAACAAAGCCTTAACCACCAGAATTCAAAGGTAAAGAAAGAAGAAGATATACTCTACTAGTAGATTATTGAGATCTGCGAAAGTACTGGAAGCTGTTGGATTGTGTTTTTTTACAACATAAGAAAATCCTATCAGTACCGACAAAAGAAATAAAGTACTGATCAAAAGGAAGCACAGTTATATACGTATTCCATACATGTAGACGGCTGTGTCCGTCCTTTTTGTCGGTTGCATTACATCTTTCTACTCGTACCTACAAGTATAATACTCAGCTTTTGTTTTCCATGACGTGACCCCTTATGCCCATGTTCCCTCATGCCTTTTACGTTTGATCACTCACTCCTGAATATCTCAAACGGGACAGGCTGACACAGTATGATACGAACACGATTTTAAAAAGACCTAGCACGGGCACGGCAAGATCTGGGCACGGGCATGGAAGTGAACGGGCACGACACTATCTTAGTTAGTCACGACATGTAAGTGAGACGAGCACGACATGGCACAGTTAGGACCGGCCCAAGGGATTTGGATGACCTAGGCGAAATCGGAGGGTGGTGCCCTATATATTTGTAGTATCAAACAATAGTTATAGAAACATTCTTTATATTAGCACTTAGCACATACAATTGTGTGCAATAGTTCTTTTTCGACAAAAAAACACTTAAAAAAGAATGGATGGTGCAGGATTCGAACTCAGCCATTCACCATAGTATCATATCAACTTACCACTGAGCCAATAAAAACACTTCATGCAAAAATTGACTCGTTATGTGGCTAATATAAGGTAAAAATAGTAAACAATGCATTTTAGCTTTCATAATTCAACTACAATAAGCTTTTAAATTTTTTTAATACAATTAAAAATGTGTGCTTTTTGGAAAGAGCTCTTTTCAGACAAAAAATTGTTTACAATGTACCAGCATGGGCACGACACGACACGATTAGGTAAACAGGTCACCCCAACATGATTAAAAAACGGCACGACACGGCACAGGCACAATTAAGTAAACGGATCAGCATGACATGATACGAAGCTAAACTGGCCCGGCCCTCCCGCCCTGGCCCAGTTGACACCTGCCTCAGAATTTGTTGTATATTAGCTACGATAAAACAACGAGGCCGGATGATAATGTACTGACACGCAGCACTCACATTCGGTTATCACACAAGTGATCAAAATCATTCACTAATTTTGAATATTTTTTGGAATGGCCCCGAGAAAAATTAGCGCGATCGAATGACTACAAATATTTGATCCAATGTACCAACTATTCGTTAAGTACAGGATTCTAAATGAAAAATTAGTTCATTTGATCAAACATTTATAGTTATTTGATTGAATTATTTTTTTTGGAGCCATTTCAAAAGTATTTTAAAATTAACAAACGGCTTGGATTATTCGTGTGGAATCCAGAAGTAGACCCGTTAATCTGTACTTGGTTGTACATTCTCATGGGTACCAATAGACGGGTTCTATTAGCTAAATGAATTGTACCCACACCCAATAGTGTGACTCTCGTATTTGGTAGGATCTAGAAATTTGTAGTGTACTTCTGCAATACAGGGCTATAATATCTTAACCGTTTATTTGAATAATCAATGGTTCAATTTTTTTTTTTAAAAAAAAAACCTCTTTCAAGAAAAATTCTACTCTTCCATTAAACAAAATTTTTCAAACTTAGACCATTAAAAACATTTTTGGATGGTTGGCATAATGCCCTAGTGCCCTGTGGGCAATCGATCAAATGGAAGTGAAGTTGGAGCTATAGTACACCCATGCACTACAAGGTCTCTGATTTTGTGTATTTGTTTGTGATATTAGAGCAAAACTCTTGAATAAAAGAAAGCCCACAGTTTTTATTCTGAATAATAGGAAGAAAATTGAAATTCTTGAATAACGTGTTTTGATTTTTACTTATCGTCTTCCCCCTGTTTGTCTACTTTTCACTTGATGTCGACGATTGACAGAGAATTGTTTTGTGTGCTGGAATGTGGATGTTTGTGGTGGTGAAATTTGGTTCCTTGTCGTGTTTTAGGACTTCCTTGGAAACAAACTTAGTGAACTTCTCTGAAAGCAAACTTAGTGAAGTGAATGGAGTTGAAAGAAGAACAACAAATGGACTTTATTATTCTTCAAAAATAGAAGTCAATCGACTATGAGAACACAATCGAGGAGATGGTTACATTACAAACTACTCCTAGTGCGAGAAAAGTAAAGTACAGATAAAAAGTAAAAGCCTTTGGGCGATTGAGTGGGGGTTCAAAACGTCTTCAGTCTTTGTACTACTTCGACTTGAAATTCAAACAAGATGAAATTCCCTCCTTTGATTTGACAGAAAATCCCATCGTGTGCTTCATCTTCAACTGCCTCTTTCCACGATCTAGATGTGCCTGTTTCACTTGTGCTTTGTCCAATTGCCATGGGTCCCTGACTATTAGGGGTGAGCAAAAAATCCGTCAAATTGCAAATCCAGTCTGAACCAATCCAAACCGAAAGGTTTGTTCAGTTTTTAGTAATATGGTTTGATCATGGTTTAAAAAAATTAGAAACCGCTTTATATGGTTTTGTTTGTGGATTCTCATTCACGGTCATGGTTCCAAACATATCCGAACCGTAAATACAATTATATATAATTTAATTATTACAATTACCCTTTTGGCTGCCTTATTTCAATTCAATAGTTTTTAGGAATTATCTTTGGCATTTTATTTGGTTAAATTATCTTAAGATGTTTAATAGTTGGTATTCTTAGTTTGTTCATTTAGTGAGTTACCAGTATTTCATTTTCTTAGTTTAAGACTTGAGACAATTATTGGTATTCTACTCTTAATTAGTTTGTTGAAATTAGTGTGTTTTGATAATTTGAATGGAATTGGTTTTAATATAAGTTTTCTTTTAATTTATCTTTGTAATTCTAATTTTAAGTACTTTAAATATATTTGGAAAATTTATATAAATGGTCCTCCTAGTTTCATCTGAGTCTTATTTTCGTCCTCCAAGTATCAATTACAACTTTTTTGACTTTCAAATTTGGTTTTCGTATCACATTGGTCCAATTGATAACTTCTGTCAGCCAAACTGGACGGAAAAAATTAGCTTGATGGCAATTTAGACGTTACAGTTCGTTCCAAATTGGTTCAATTGATAACGTCTTTCCTCAATTTGATTTTTTTCCTTCCAGTTTGTCTAACAAATGTTATCAATTGGACCAATTAGTACAAAAATCAAACTTGAAGGTCAAAAGAGTTACAATGGATAATTGGAGGACGAAAATGAGACTCGGGTGAAACTTGGAGGACCATTTCCATAAATTTTCCAATATTTTTTAAAGATGATAGTTTAGTTCAAAACAAACCGTGGTTTAAACCGAAACCGAACCGTATTTATATGGTTTGGATTGGTTTGGTTCTATACCTTTTGTGGGTCGGTTTGGTTCTCCAAATTCATAATCTGTAGATATTGGTTTGGTTCTTGATTTACTACAAAATCGAACCAATTTGAACCATGCTCACCCCTACCGACTATGATGCACGTACTTGACAAGTCGATCAATCCATTTGGCACTTTGTCATTATCGAGCGGTAATCAAGCTAGTTCATTAACCGTTGCCACGTGTCATTATTTAGCCCAGTTGATTAGTAATGACCAACTTGCTAAAATATGGTGTAAACACCCCCATAATTTTTTTTCCACACATTATACATCAGCGAGAGTTAGGGGCTGTTTGCCCAAATAAGCCATTTTGGCTTATTTTTTGTCCTTATTCAATTTTTTTTTTCGTATTTTGTGGCTTATTGTCAATTTTTTGGAGATTATTGCTTCGTTATGACGAGAGGAATCTAAAAAGTAAAAAATTTGAGTCGAAATCCAAATTTTTGCACAAAAAGACGAAAACGTGGCTTTCCCGCCAAATTTTGTCGAAATTCCAAAAAAATTGGATTTCGATCAAAATTTTTTACTTTTCCGATTCCTCTTGTCATAACGAAGCAATAATCCCCAAAAAATTGACAATAAGCCACAAAATGCGGAAAAAATTTGAATAAGGACAAAAAATAAACCACAGTGGCTTATTTGTCCAAACAGCCTCTTAGTGTTGAAGTGTTTCGGCTAAATTTTGGGGCCGTTCAGAGCTATATATGTGGAGCTATCTACAATTTTTTCCCAGGCAGGATTCAAGTTTGTCGGGGCGATCCATACAACTATGTTATCCGGCTTCAACCCTTAGGGGCTGTTTGCCCAAATAAGTCACTTTAGCTTATTTTTTGTCCTTATTCAAATTTTTTTTCGCATTTTGTGGCTTATTATCAATTTTTTGGGGATTATTCCTTTGTTATGACGAGAGGATTCTAAAAAGTAAAAAATTTGAGTTGAAATCCAAATTTTTGCACAAAAGGACGAAAACGTGGCTTTCCCGCCAAATTTCGTCGAAATTCCAAAAAAATTGGATTTCGATCAAAATTTTTTACTTTTCCGATTCCTCTCGTCATAACGAAGCAATAATCCCCAAAAAATTGATAATAAGCCACAAAATGCGAAAAAAATTTGAATAAGTACAAAAAATAAGCCACAATGGCTTATTTGTCCAAACAGCCCCTTACTCTCTGAAGTTTTCACCTAGGCAGGAGACACGTCCGCCCGAACAATCTGGAACGTTAAAATGCGAAAAGACGCCATTTATATTATTTTATTTTATTTTTTTGGGGGTGGTTGTTCCTGACCTAATTAGATTTCCTTTTGGTAGGCAAATTGTCTGTGGCTATCTATATAGTTTTGCTCTCTCATTAGGGTTTGGACTTCTTGAGTGAATCCTTCTGAGAGACCTCTAGGGGGGTCTCATTCATAGAACCTTAGGGTTCATTTGATAGATCTTCATCTGCATCTGGTTGCCCCTTCTGTGGTGGTTTTGTAGGCTTTCAGCCATCTGGAAGATTCTGTTTCGGCAATTCTTTCTGGTTGGAATCGAAGGGCTTCATGAGAAATTATTTTTATAAGCATATTATTTTTAAACCTGAAAATTAAAAATAGGTACTTATTTTTTAAGAAAATTTAGTGGAATGGGGCTGATCGGCGAGAAAAGAAGTTAGCCTAACGTTAAATTTAATGCGATCATGAGGTGGAGAGTTCAACTTTGCCACTGGTCTTCCTTCTCATATTTATAGGGAAAATTTCATATTAGTACCTGACATTTTATGTAAATTATACATGGACATCTGACCTTAACAAAACATCACATAAACACTTGCGTATTAAAAAAATTCATTAATTAAACACCTATTTTTAACCTCCGTCCAAAAACTAACGGAAAACATGTTTCTCTCCAATTTTGCTACCCACACAGACTTTTTTCACATATTTTGCACAAATTTTTGTGGGGTTCGTTTTTGGATCCCACACAAATTATCCGATCTGTTCACTAATTCTAAAATATTTTTAAAAAGCAATCTTGCAAAAAATCAACTCCATGAATAAATGTAAGTGTCTGATCCAATTGTATAGCTTTTCATTCAGAATTCTGGATTAAATTTTTGAATGAAAAGTCGTAAGATTGAATCAAACACTTACACCAAATTGAGCTGATTTTTTTACAAGGTCACGCAAAAAAATATTTTAAAACTAATAAAATGATCAGATCATTTTTAGGGACCCAAAAGTTGGCCACACAAAAATCTATGTAATACTAATCTATGTGGGTACACTATGTAGTGTTAGTTGCTCCAGAGAAAAATAAATTAAAAAAAAAAACAACTCAACACTATGCGGGAAAGAAAAAAGGAAAATAATAATGCAAAATAAAAGATTTGTATTACAAAAAAATTTTGTGGGACCCAAAAGTGAACCGATCTGCTCATTATTCTTTTTTTTTTTTGCATGACCCTATAAAAAATCAGCTTAACAGGATAAACGTAAGTGTTTGATCCAATCTTACAACTTTTCATGCAGAATTTTAATCCGAAATTCTGAAAAAGAAGTTGTTCTATTGGATCATACACTTACATTTATCCAATGGAGCTGGTTTTTTGCAAGGGTTCTCGAAAAAATATTTTTGACTTAATCAATGGATCGGATAATATGTGTGGGACCCAAAAATGGGCCCCACTAAAAAATGTACAGATTCTGTGAAAAAAAGTCAGTGCGAGTAGCAAAATTGGAGAGAGAAACATGTGTTCCGTTTGTTTTGAACGAAGATTGACGGTAGGGGTTTAATTGATGAGTTCTTTAATACGTCAGGTGTTTATGTGGTATTTTGTTAAGATCAGGTATCTATGTGTGATTTGTGTGAAAAGTCAGGTGTTAATATGAAATTTTCCATTCCATATATATGGGTGAGTTTGGACCAACATCAATTAATTTAAAGATCATTTATATTACTAGTGAATTTTATTTTCATTTTTTTAATTTTTGAATTAATTATTTATCTCGATGAGAACAATCGATAAAGTTCAAAATATGAATCAAATTTAAAAACAGTACAAATAAGATTGGAAAAAAAAATATCGAAATAGATTTGTCGACCTCTTTTTTGTCCTTTGGGGTTGCTCTAACTTCACAGTGTTTAGCATGATAAAGCTAACAAACCTACCTCTATATAAAGCGATATAGTTCAAAATATGAATCGAAGTTAAAAAAATTCAAATAAAACTGAAAAAAACCATTATTGAAACGGAAATGTCGACGTCCTTTTTTGTTCGGAGTTGCTCTAACTTCACGGTGTTTACTAGAGGTGGCAAATGGGCGAGTTTGGGTGGATTTGGGCTGGTTGGAACGGGTCGTGGGTCAAATATGGGTCAAAAAGTAAATGGATTGAAACGGATCGGGTCAAATATGGGTCAAGCCAAACCCAAACCCACTCCGCCCCGCCCTGTTTCCCTTTTTTTTTTTTTTTTTCCTCCCCTTTTTTCCCTTCCCCCTCTTCCCTCCCCCCCCCCCCCCAAAGGGTAATATTTATGATTTAAACTCAATTTTTTTGAATAAAAAATGAAGCAATTAGAGGCTAAAAAAAAATTTAAAAAATCAGGTTTTTATTTTTTTTCCATTTCCAAACAGTAACGTAACTTCGACGAAGAGTCAGAGACAGAATCAGAGAATTATCTGGAAGGCGATAATTGCACCGATTGTACAGTTCGGTCTTCGTTGCGTTCGCCGAAGCCACCACTTAGATTTGGATTAAAAAGTCAAGTGACTTTTTTTTTTTTGGTATCTATTCAAATTTTTTTGGTATTTGTTTGTTTTGCGACAAATTTTTATCCCTAATGAGAGAATCGAAAAAGTAATTTTTTTTTAATTTTTACCCTAATATTTTTTTGTTTGTCTGTTATGGACATTCGCCACAATCCTCTAATTTCTGTAGTCGAAAGTCCAGAAACAAAACTTTTGGATCAGAAATTGGAAAATGTGTGTGTGGAAGTAAATTTGAACGAGAGGAGAAAAAGGGAGGCCCCACCATCCATGTAGGATATTGGCTGTTAGGTGAGAGTTGGGAGTGAATTTTGTTTTCGCTGTCATTAGTTCGAGAAAATCACGACATACCAGTACGGGATTTCAGGATCTCCTCTCATGTGTCTTTTAATTTCAATCCATATTGAACTCATTTTTAATCCATCTAAACCCATGTAAATATGGATTGAACCCATATTAACCCATTATACAATATGGACGGATTGAGTTGGGTTATAAATGGGCGAATTTGGACGGATTCAAAAATATGGATTAAAATTGCCACCTCTAATGTTTATCATTAAAAAAACACAAACAAACCTCCATATCAATTCAGATCAAGAGCCTGGAGTCATATATATTGTCAAGGACTGTGCTCCAGACACCGACTGCCATGGTCCCAATTCTGCATCGACAGGTACGTTGAGGTTCACTTTGGATCTCGTATGGACCAAACCCTTTAATAATTTAAAAAAAAAAATGAGTGGGCCTGCAAAAAATCAACTCAATTTGATTGTGTAAATGTTCGATCCAATCTTTCTATTTTTCATCCAATCTTTCCATTTTTTTCGATTTTTCAAAAATCGAAAGATTGGATCGAGTATTTGCACGCATCGGATTGAGTTGATTTTTCATAGGCACATTCAACTTAAATTATTAAACGGCTCGGATCATTCATGCAAGGCTCGAAGTGGTCCCATGTGCCCGTTGGTACAGAATCCGGACCATGGGGTCGGTGACTGTAGGTTTCTTCATATTATCAATAATGCTATAAGCAGAGAAAATTGGCCTGAAATGCATCCCGAAACCCACGTGGAAAGGGTGGGCCCAATCTCCACAGCCCTCCAAACGCGGGGGACAACTAAGCTCCAAAACTCACTTTTTCAAAAAATTACGAAAAACTAATACAGTGCACACTTTTTCAAATCAATACACACTTTCTCTAAGTTCTGTCTGTCCAAAACGATTCCAGAGCCCAAGCCTTCCCACATACGCCGGCCCATCACCGATCGACCACCACCACCGACGCCGGGCCTCCACCACCGAAGCCCCCATCGACGATCGACCCACCACCCCGGCACCACAGTACGATTTGTGCGTAACAGGGCTGTGGCGATTTCTTTCCCTTAACAGGTGAAACTCTCTGCCAACTAATATGTTTTCCTTAGATATTGGCCTCCAGATTATGTAGTCTTAGAGGTGAAATCAAGTGCTATAGTGCTCTCCGACATATTGTGGCTGCTTGTGGGATTTTCCTTCTAAACACTAATATTTCCTCTGCTTGAGTGTTGATGCTTGATTCTTGTTTCTCCTTCTGAAGTTATTCCCTTCTGAACACTGTTAGCTTGTGATTTTGGCTCCTCCTCTAAACACCAATGTTGACAAAAATAGATATTATGATTTTGGCTCCTCCTCTTGTTGGTTAATCAACAAGCAGCGGATTCAATTTCATGTAAAAAAGTAACATAAAGGCCAAACCTTTGTCGCAGTTCCTCAATTCTATCCCGTTTCCGCGAATTCGACTTGTATTCTCTGTTTCCTGCTTTTTTTGAACAATAACATGGGAAAGAACAGTTGCACACACTCGCTGTATAATGTAATCTTAATTATTTAATTTTTTAACCTGAAAAAAGAACAATCTTTATAACCAATCTCTACCTCTAAACACAACAAAATTTTATGTTATAGGAATGATTCAATGTCAATGCAACAGTCAATGGGTATCATTGAAGTTCTTACCTCCCCAGATGAGAATTATAGGTCGAAAAATTCTGCAGATTCTCCATATCAAACTGATACCTATCAAGCACTTGAATGATAATTGATTAGGTTAGAAAAGTTCATCAGAATCAATTACCCTTTATCAATGCAATAGTGCTTTGGGTTCCAAAATGGCATGTGGTAACTTAAGACAAATGGGATCTTGAATGGTTGTTTAAAGAATACGTGGGTACCTCATATTGGGATCTTGAATGTTTGTTTCTACTATTGATTATTATGTCTCATATTGGGATCTTGAATGTTTGTTTCTACTATTGATTATTATGTAATTGTATGACTGTTTAATGTTTAAGTGCATTGTACATGTGGATTAGTTAAACTCTTTTTTAAACATAGTTGTGTCTCTCTCTCTTATTTGTAGAATAATGGAAATAGAAGATCCGAATTTGGAGGAAAATCAGAATTCAGAGGTGGTATTGGAACCTAAGGTTGGAACGATATTTGATTCTGAAGACAAAGCCCAGGAATGTTACACTATTTATGCGAAAGCAAAAGGTTTCGGTGTGATCACAATAACCTCTAAGAAGGTTAACAACGTAAAGTCGTATGTAACTTATGGTTGTCATCGGAGTGGAAATGCCAAGCCAACGGGTTCGAATCCTGTTAAATCCCATCCAACACCCAAAACAGGTTGATTTTCTTTTTTTAGTTCTAATGAATTATTTGAAGAGAGAGAGAGAGAAAGAGAGAGAGAGAGATGCAATGAGTGGGAATTTTGTATCAATGGCAACTTCCATTTAGTATTTGTCAATGGTCATAATTTTATGCTCATAAGAAAGGAGTAAAATAGGGAATGAGTTGCAAACAATAAATTCTCTCTAATGTTTTCACACTATCGTGTCATGTCATGTTCGTATCCGTATCCGTATTATTTCGTATCGTGTCGTGTCTGTATCCGTATCCGTACCCATATCATTTCATATCGTTCTGTATCCGTATCCATATCTGTATCATTTCGTATCGTTCCTTGTCACAAAAAAAAGAAGAAGGTTTTCCTTGCTTTATGGACTAGCCCAACGCCTTGCATCTCAAACTAATAACAATAAACAAACTGCCACATTCCAGCTCAAACTAATATTGAACAGAGCCACAAAAAAATGTAGTAGATAGCTATGCAAAACCACAAAAGATTTCCATTTACATTGAACCTCAATAAAATTGTCAATTACAGCGTCGCATTTACATTGAATCTCAGAATAAAAGTAGTCAATTACATACTCCAAACTCAGTGCCTTGGTCTTGCACGAGTTAACAAATGGATACAAAGACTCTCTAGCTCAACAATATCAACAAACTGGAAAAAAAATGACAATAGACTCAACGCCTTGCTCTTTAGCCTCTGCCTTCTTGAGTAGCATCTCTGTATCTATCCACCTTTGGACTTTTAGGCTTTGTGAAGTAATCAGAGAGTGACTGAGTCATGGCATTGATGCCTCCATCTTCATACTGATGTGTTCCATTAAGTTGTTGAGGTCGACATTGAAATCGGGAAATGGTCCAGTGAACTGGTGTTCGAAGAAGTGGAAACCATGTCAACTGTACACAAAATGCAGTTTTCCAAAATCAATCTTCTCAATTTTTGTTAAAGGAAATCTATGACTAAAGAATAAGGCATAGCAAAGAATAGAAGCATCTATGCCCTGTTAATTTGGTCTTATCTTTACGTGAAATGTGGTAGATGGAGCATTGATATATATCACAAAGAAGTCTCTAAAAAGTTCACACTTTACAATACCATCGCAAAATCTGTGGAATTTGGATTCACTCTGCTATCAGATAATTGTCATTATAGTTTTAAGAAACGTCAATCCTGTTAGTTCTTCTACATTGCAACTTCTTCGGAGGTGTTAATAAGCACACCACAACTCTGTGGACTATGCAATTAAAGTTAAAACAACCTGCACATGCACTTAAAGTTACATATTAGCAGCAATATATTTGAGGATTGTGGCTGAATTGCACCCAAAAAGATAAGACAACAAGGAAGAACATTTCTAGATTGGTGATAGCTGCATTTCTTAGTTAATCAAGCTTTTTTGATTCAAACGAACAAATTCTTTGCATCATCTTTTGATTAATTGCACAAGGAAAAAAAAAAGCCCTTGTTACCCTATAACCATTACAAAAACACTGCTTACATTCCTTGCTCTATTTTGGACAGGAAAGATTGCAGAATTGAACATAACTGATCTTTTACCACCATACAATTATGGGGTAAAACTAAAGAGCTTTATTTCCTAACACAACTTCTGTCCAGTCTCAGAAGGGTACAAATGAGGACTTGAGAGACTATGACTGCCTATGTTTTGCAAGCTTGCTGCAAATTACTTTACCCTATCCACTAGACCAGTGGGAATTAGTTGGCCACACTTTCCCATTGTCACAAGAATACACATCCACAACAGCACATTTAGGGCTTTCAATCATCGTTTCTCCACCCACATTCCCTAGTTGGATTATGAAGTATGATGAGCAATAGTGAATCTGACCAAATTGATAGCCTAATTTCATAAAAAAAAGCCCTAATTTCATGACCAAAGCGATAATATCATAAAAACTCTAATTTTATGAAGCCAGTCAGATTAGGGTATGTAATTCATGAAATTAGTCAAATACCTGGACAGAGATCGGGGGGGGGGGGGGTGGCGCTGGAGCTGGTATCACGCGACAGCCGTCGATGGTGCAGCAGCCGTTGGTGGTGGTGGTCCAATCGGAGTTTGAGGGAAGACGGAGGAGGGATCGTGTTTGAAGGGAGAAGAGAGGAAAGAGAGAACGTCTTTGCGAAAAAAAGAGGATCGCCCGTCTGTGGTGGTGTGTTGTTGGTGGTTCGATCGGGAGATGAAGGAGGAGGACCAGTCATTTTGAGAGAAGAGAGAAGAGGGACGTGTTTTGATTTGAGAAGAAGAGAGGAGAGAGGGTGTAAATTGTGGTTTTGAATTTTGAAATTTTGAACTTTTCAAAAAATTTGAACTGGGTTTGGTCGAAGCTGTTTGGGCTGTGGAGAGTGGGTCCCTCCTTCCACGTGGGATTCGGGATGGCTTTCATGCCATTTTTCTCTGCTCATAGCATTATTGTCATATTATCAAGGGAAAAGCTACTGTCAGCCCAAAGGGTGGACCATAGTGACTACCGCGCGCGCGAGTCATGGCTTCTTCAATGCACTGACAGATTCATTTGAAAATTCCTGAAGTTGTGAAGTAAATGACAAAAGTAGCCCCCAACTTAATAATGTTGCCCCACCCAACTTAGTCTATTTCTCCCTCTCTCCTCTCTCTCTTTCTCTCCCCTCGCCATTGACGATCCCCAATAGCCAAGTTGTTCCTAAAATCTGGCAGGGGCTTTTTCCGGCATCTCTCCATTTACTTTTTCTTTGTGATTTTCAAATTTCCTCATCATGTCCGCTTCACCTCAAAAAATAGCACATCACTTTCACCTTGTTTTTTTTTATTGAACTATGTAATTTATGGGTTTGCTCATTCAGAACATACTGAATTCTGTGGTGCCAAATGTCATAGTTTTCTCCATCCAACTTTTCACCTTTGTTCAAATCAGCAACAATGTTTTTGGAGGCCATTTCACTAAAAAACATATTGCGCATAGGGATATATTACACACACAAGATTCATAAATTTTGCCGCATCAATCTAAATTAAACAAAAACAAATTTTCACACGTCGCAAGATCGAAAATTTGCAAAGCTTATAATCATCTCTTGCGCCACTTGTGACTATTGTCAATATTTAATCCAATCAAGCGCAAAATTTGGGTTTTCGAGAGTAATCAAACTCAACCGAACAACCTCCCACTACTTTAAGCATTTTTTTAAGCATGAAACCATATCTATTCATGATATAAACAATTACCATGGGATACTAAAAAATATAATCGAGAAACTGGCATATCATGCACACAAAAAAAACCCAGCTAGAAACTTACACATTTTGCATATGTGAAAAACAAAACTTTCCAAAGACTTAGACATGCGATTCTGGTCAATTTCCAAAACCAATATCTTAATATCTAGCAAGATTTAACATATGAACTACCAGTAACACAGTAAAAATTCGCCCGTGAGTAGTGCTTGCGTCCCCTTCTCTTTTGAGATATATATATATATATATATATATATATATATATATATATATATATATATATATATATATATATATATATATATATATATAGTAATTATGTGAGATCAAGCGAAGGGAGAGGGTGGAGCCATTCCTTCCTTGTCCTGTGTGAAAAATAGAGAGGGAGGTGAGTTTGTCGAGGGTGTCTTTGGTTGGCGAGCACCTATAAGGACAAGTGAATATCTCTCTCTTTCCTTCCTTTTCTTATCTTTGCTGGTGTTTCATTCGTGTGGTAAGCAATCTGCTATGTTTGTATAGTAGTTCTGCTATGATTATATAGTGGCTATTTTGCAAGTCTTTTTATTTGCTCAGTTATGGCTGCTGCTACTGTCGGCTGCTGCTCTTACTGCTATTCTGATCAGCTTGCAGTGTTTTGTGCTGCAAGTAACATGTTGAGGCAGCAACAACAGCCACCGTTTGAGCTGTTTTCTTGCTGTTATTTGCTGTTTACAGTCCAGAATTGTGGTGTGCAGTAGAGCAGTTCTGTTTTCTTTTAATTTGGCTGTAAAAGCTGTTGTTCTCTTCTAATTTTGGCTACTGCTGTGTATTAATTTAGAAGGTGGTGGCTACTTTTGCTGTTCTGTATTCTGCTATTCTGCTACTATTCTGTATAGTTATATGCCTAACCAACAGGGGATGTCGTTGGGATCTCCCTTCGCAGAGGGGGACGTCCTCTGCATGATGATGTATTATTGTTGACATGATGACGTCCTCTGCATGATGATGTATTGTTGTTGACATGATGACATCCTCTGCATGATGATGTATTGTTGTTGTGATCTATTTTCAGTCCGGCAGCAACCAATTCTGCTGTTGTGTCTGATGATCTGATCTGATCTGTTTTCAGTCCTGTAGTTTGGTAGTTCAACTACCATTTTATAGACATTTGCTGCTGTTTGATGCTGTAACTGCTGCTCTGTTTGATGTATAAGGCTGCTGTCATAGGCATCAATTTGGGATTACTTTTTTAAGTTGTGTAAGTGTAGTAGGTGAGATTTTAGGGGGTTGGCCCTTTGTTATCGTACCCTCGAATGTGCAGCTGTCTGCGGCTGTTTAGGAATGCTATTAGGGGTGTAGCTGCCATCTGTGATGAAGCTGCTAATTCTATGAAGCTGTTTTTTGCTGATGGAGCTTGGGATACGCTAATGTTCAAGTTCAGCAGGGAGTGTGCAGTCCAGCAAGTTGCTCGCAACACTTTTTCTGAAGGTTATTGCAGTAACATCTGCTAGGTCATATTCTGCTACAACTTGGCTCCTACCAGAAGTTATGTTCTGTACATATTACGGCTGTTATGTTCAGTCAACTTGGCTATTATGTTCAGTTTGATGCATTTGTAATCATATGTGTAATCATAGTTGGTTGTATTTCAGTAACATGTAATTGGTTACTCCTTTTGTTAGGGTGCACTATGTGTAATCATTTTGCCTTCTGATTTGTATCCCTCTTTTAGATGAATAGGAATCAGTTATTCTTCAAGTCCTTTGTAGCCATTTGGCATTGGCATTCTCTTTTGTTTTCCTTTTCTTTTCTTTTCTTTTCCTCCTGGGGTATGCCCCTTGTAGGCTGTATATTCGGTTAGTCCCTTTTTTTATTTCAAGCTGATTTAACCAAAAAAAAAAAAACCGGCCTTGAATCTGGAAGAAAAATTAATTTCGGAATGGCCGGTCTAAATGGTGCATCAAAAGGAGTTCAGATGAGCAAGACATGGACAATAAACTATTCTGGAAATAGCAAAGCAAACAAACACAACCTTATTAGTTTTATAAAAAAAACTTGTACTGTTCATCTTCCTCGTGACAAAACAGTCGGCGGAGAAAAAATCGAAAAATGGGTTTTGTGGATTTCTCTCTATACAATTCCAGAAAATGCATATTATATATCAACGAACTCGTATCGATTCAAGGATTCAGAATATGGAAATATTGTAGCAAGAATCAAAACTACGTGAAAGAAATATGGGGTCAAAATTACGGGTTCTAACATTTTGACCACGAATTCCTGTTAAACGGCTCCACAATATCTGTTCAAACTTTCCAGAAATGATCTTTGTCTTATTAACTACAACATGCATAATTTTGACGCAAAACACAGATGATACAGAAAATCAACATTTTTGAACCAAACACAGTAGTATCATCCGAATTAACAGCTTCAAGTTCTAAAATGAGATGTACGAGTCGAATACATACTTTAACAGGAGAACACCTTAAAGCAGCTCTGATACCACTGTTAGAAATTGACGCAGCGTAAGTTCAATTACGAGTTACCTTACGATAGCCACGTCGGATCGGCAAAGGCATTCTACCTCGTTGAGAGCTTGCTTGACAGAATCCCACGAATCCATCGTACTCCGGTGATGTGTATACTACCAGAGTTATACACCCATATCCACAGTCTAAGACCAACAAGATTGAGAAAGAATTCCTTGTGTGTTCCATGGTTCCAACGGAAGAGTTTATAAAGCCCTCCTCCATTGATAGCTCATTAACCAGGAAAACCCAAAGGGCTTGAAACCTCCAGGAAAATCCAAAAGGCTTGTAACCCCTGCTATCAATTTTCAGGTTATCACCCTTTTGGGTTTCCCTCGTATTACACTTGTGCTCCCCAAGAAAACCCTTGAGTTGCCCAATCTTGGGCGCATTGATTACATTATTCAATTAAGGGACTTGGCATTATGCTACTATGTTATCAGAAGGGGCCTAATACATCATTTAAAAAGAATAAAAACAATTATTTTATGGAAGAAGGATTCTTGCTAATCTTTTTCGTGTTTGAAAGCAAACTTGGTTGATATAGATCAGATTTTATATGTTTAGTGCCCCAATTGCCCTTCCAACAATTACCAAACACCCACTAATATATACTGTGCTTGCTGTCAAAAATTCCTTGCATTTGAAACTTCGTATTATTGTATCTATTTATCTTCATATCTAGCAAATTACTCGTGTCTACGACACTCCCCATATTTTTGAGAGTTCATTCGATTTGTCATGCCCTAGACTTTATAAAAGACCGGGATTTGGGGCAAAGGAGAGATTTTTAACATAAATAAATAAGTCATTTCAATAAAAGTTCATCGCATAACATAAATAATACCCCAAAGAGTTCCTACCTGTTTAACTTTACAAATTAATTCTCAAAGTTTAAAGATATACAACTTTGGCACTCCTGCCCCGAATAAACTTAAGTATAAGTCCGAACAAGTTCTTTAGTTACAAACGGTTTAGTCAAAAGAAATACAAGAGTAACTAGTTATAAACTCATTTTAATCAAAAGAAAGTCATTATAAGATGATTAAGTAACTAAATGAAGTTAGCTTCCAAAAGTCTTCCACATCCAAGCACATGATGCATGCAAGCTATGCTCCAGCATTTGAATTTGAAAAGATTGATAGGTTGAGCTATACTAGCCCAGTAGAAAAGTCTTTAGCAAATCTATGTGCAAACATGAGACAAGTGCAAGGAAAGTAGACAAGAATGGTATATTGCTTGAGCCAAAATGGTATATTGCTCTATTGTTTAGTTGCTGGTATGGTATATTGTTCTTAGTTGCTGATGTACTGGCAGCAGTTACCTGCTGATTTGCTGCTCTTTGTTGCTTGCTGTTAGTTGTTTCTGATGCTGTTATGGCAGTAGTTTGCCTTCTGCTACTGCTTTTGCTGCTTTATCAGAGGTTGGGTGCTGCTGCTACTGTCAAGATGCTGTCTGCCTGGCTGCTACACGAACCTCACTGTGCAGGAACCTCTTTTTGGCCAGCTGCGTGCATCCTTTTGTAATTCCAGCCAGTCAATTTCTTTGTGCAATTCCAGCCAGCCAATAACATAGCTGTCTGCTTTCTGCTATGTTTGAAGCCTGTTGTTATGGCTATTGCTCGTTCCTAGATGCTATACTCTGCGGCTGCTGCTACTGTTTTGTTGTGTGCATTATAGCTGTTTGGTTGTACTCTTAGGCTTATGTTGTTGTTCTGCTGTGTTCTGTGAGGTTCAGTTCCAGAATTGGAACAGTATTCTTTAAAACTTGTGCATTATGGCTAAATTCTCTCGAGATATTTTAGTCCTATTTTGGATGTTTGTTAGTAGTATGTAAAATCTCTTCTCATATTGTTATCTTGCCCTGTTTCGTATCCCTCTGTTAGATGGATAGGAAACAGATGTTCCATTTTCATCTAGTCCTATGTATCCATTTGGCATAGGCTTTCTGTGTTTTCTTTTAGTTTTTTTATTTTCCTCTTGGGGTATGCCCTTTGTAGGCTATATATTCAGTTAGCTTCTTTTATTTTCAAGCTGATTTACCCAAAAAAAAAAGTAGATAAGATGATATAGCTCAATCGATGGATAGTAATCAACACGTAGGTATGCCAACATCACTACAATCGTTCTAAAGACATGTCATTTTCACAAATAGCCACCTAGTCCACAAGACTCAAGCAACTCTAATGATTCCGACACGATTCACTATCCCAATCTCCACCGTCTGTATTTTCACTCATTGCGTTACAGTATAACACCTCGAGGGTTACCACCCATTGCGTTACAGTGAACCCTAACAACTTGGATAACCGTATCACCACCCCTTGCATTACGAGACCCACTTGAGTCTCCGTATTACCACCCTTTGCGTTACAAGACTCCCTAGCCCAACTTCCGACCCAAACGACTACTTTCTTGTTCAACATGCAAGCTAAGACTCCCCCATGATCACATTCATACATAAGACATCATATAATATGCCAACATTGCCATAAATGTGCCATAAACATTCACAAGTATTCAACCAATCAACAAAATGCATTTTAACGAAGTTTCAATCATGTAAACCCTTTTTTGTCCTTACTAATGGAATGCCAACGGAACACGGATGACATCAAATAATCATAGGAAGACAATTGAACATGCTTAAGATAGGTTAGGAAGTGTCCAAAAGGGTTTAGAAGCGATCGGGAGTCGATACGATCAAAGGAGCACAAAACAGCAAATGTTGTCCAGAGGAGAGGGGGATCGATCCCCCCATGACCAGGGATCGATCCCTGATGCTATTGGCCGAGAAGAAAATGATGGAGGATCGATCCCCCATGACTAGGGATCGATCCCTACACATTTTGGGGCCATTTCTGCAGATTTTTTACAGCTTTCAAAGGGACAAAGAAGGACGATCAAAGCTCGATTCCTAGACCTAATCAACATATAAACACATAAAAAAGGCAAAGAATCCCTACCTCGAGTCAAGGAGCGAAATCCAAGAAATTCGAACGAGCCCTAGCTCCAACTCTTCGAAATGAACTGAGATTTTCTCCCCGAGCCTCACCCAACATGATACGAGCCCGAGGTTGCGTTCTAGGGATGAAATAGAGGTGGATCCTCAAGGTTTTTGTGGGATGGAGTGGAGTCTTGAGTGAGAGCAAGGGAGAGATACACGGCTAGAGAGAGAGAGAGAGAGAAAGAGGCATGAGGGAGATAGAGAGATATGGAGATGAAATAATCTCCTACATACACACACCCACTATATATACCCTTAAATCTTTAAATCACACACACACACACACACTCCCTTAAGTTTCTATTCTTTCACTTCAAACCACAATTCAAAAAATCACCACATAAACCCTATTATCCCAATTAGGCATTTAATAAACATTTCAATAATTAGAATGTACGGGTCTCTACACGATTGATCAAAACCATACGTTTCAATTATTTTTGAGAGTTCATTCGTAGACCCAGAGTTTGACTTGTGCACACACCTATTCAAAGCAATCAAGTCGTGGTATTTTCTGTAAATACTACTACATTGATCAACCAAACCGAACAAAGCACAGTAATAATAGCAAGTCTTTCCTAGCATTTGTTCACCTCCAAAGAAGCCAAATCATGAAATACTCCAATATGGTGGTTCTAGAAAATAAGATTTCAAGCAAAGTCACATCTATGATGCCGCAATTTAACAACTCAAACAAATTAATTAATTTGACACAAAACAAAACGGACAAAAACGAGTGATCTTACAGCATTAATTGTATTAGATTTGGGACATTTTGAAAGCAAGACACCAGTGTTTAGGTAAATTACCTTGTGAATAGTTCACAAATCTAGTTTAGTTACCAACTTTTTCTTCCACAACTACACACACTATCTATTTTACCTAATATCAATTAAAATGTACATTTTTTCAATTTTTTCCTTTATCCTTCTATTTTTATCATTTTCCATTGACCAGCCAATGGTCTTTCTTCTTCTTTTTCTCTGTAGCCCAACGGTCAAGTGGTACAACAAGGTCATGTGAACCGAAAGCAATTATTTCAATGAAGTAACAGTAAAATTTTTACTTTTCGAATATAAAATCAGCTTTTGCCACTTCAAGCCATTCAACCTTATATCTCTTTTCATATTGTAGGAGGAAAAAAGTGGGTTCTTTTACAATTACTTGTAGTACATACATAAAATCCCACTCATCAAACTACAAAATGAATAAGCCCCCCAGCTTGCCATTGAAGGCTTCCTTTAGACAAGTCAAAAGATAGAACTCTTGCCATAGTTTTCAAACATCAAAATAAAAAAAAAAACTAAGATATACCTATACCTTTGAGGACTTCAAAAAGTGAGAACTAGCTATCCATTTGCAGCTTTAAAACAAGTTTTTGCTTCCCCAATAAACATATTACTTTACCCTTCTTTTTTCAAGGATTTCCATCTTCCGATACGTATAGAATTCTTGTTGCTCTTCTAACGAGCCATTAAGATCCATCATCATTACTCTCTCATCCTCTTCGAATTTATCCATTTCAAGCCTTTCTTTCTTAATGCGAATTTTCTCTTCCTCTTGAGCACATGTTTTTCCAAGCATCTCCAATTTCTTCTCAAGTAACTTGGTTTTGTATTCTTTTATCTCATCCAATGCCCCAGCAAATTGAGTTGAACTTGTGATATTTTTGTTCTTTCGTTTCATCGGTTGCTTCTGAAATGACCGCTCCTTCTCGCCTTTTCTTCCCACTGGTCGCTTCACGTTCACAAAATTATCCATTGCAACATTGTTGTCGTTTCAATTGATTATCATATCTGGAGTAGAAGGATCAGATGCTATCCCTATTCTTGGTCGTTTCAATTGAATTTTCTTTTCACTATCCAACAACCATTTAGGTTGGTTCTTCAATAAAACCCAACAATGATCGAACTGGAAGGAATTGTTGACCTTCCCCTCGTACATCTATTTTGCTTTAGACATCTTAACATATACAGTGAGAATTGCTAGGTACGCACTGAAATTAAATGAAAACTTATAACTAGTACCTTGTTTTCCTTGGTTAAACCACTTTGATTTAGTAAATCAACCTTCGCATAGCAGCTGCAAAACTTGTTCATGCACTGCCAAATTGTTGACCACCGATTCGATTGCAAAACAGATGTACAGTTGTAAATAGATCGCTTGTGCTCATCAAAGTAATCCTTCACTCGTAGCCAGAAAGTAGTTTTTTCTGTTCTTTAATTGGATCCATGCTTGTATTAAACCACACTGACACAAGGAAAACGTCCTCTTCCATGGTGAAATTCCCACCACGTGGTGGTTTATTTGGAATTGATCCCATTTCAGCGGTGAATTGAGTTTCCTGGGTGAACACTTGGGCATTTGAATGAAAACATTGTGATTCCATCACGAATTGTTCTTCATGCAAATCCAATTCCATAAGATTGGTGAAGTACCCATCATGTCGCGGACCCATCCCTACAATACCATTCCATAAGAATTATACAGGTTCTAACTACTATCATTGCCAATCAACTTATTGCCAACGAAAAAACATATAGCCCAATGTATTATCCAAGAAATAGCTAAATATAAAGTAGACAAAATTGAAATCGTGTTCATTCCCACGGCTATATCAACCTGCTTGCAGCATTCTTCTTATACTCCTAGCAATGCATATCATGTGTGTCATCAAGGTATGATTCTAATCCTATCTAATGGAAACAGGTCAACAAGAAACCAAAACAACATTGTAAACTTGCTTGAGACTATCTTTATACTAGGCTTGCGTAGAATGAGAAAGTTAAGAGTTATAGGCTTGCACAGAGTTTAGGAGAACTGTTAGAGATGCTAAGTGCAAAGCTTACGACAATCTTTAAACTAGGCTAGATGGCACAAATAGAAAACATATCATTTGTAAACTTGCTCAAGACTATGAAAGCACAAGACTTCAACTTAAATGCATACAGTAAGAACTCATGAGTGTTAGTGAAGGATTCGCACTAGCACTGGATTCAAGACAAAAAATTATCACGCGTTCTCCATTTGTATTGGCATGTAGAATACCTTATTACTTTCAGATCGAGTCCAACACTCAACAAATGTGTTTTTTATTTTCAGTCGAGGCAGCCATGGCAATCTTTCTTGATATTCTCTACCCCATATTCTCTAGTCCAACAAACTGTTGCATTTACGTTTAGTCCTATGTCTAGAGATCACCTAAAAACTTCGTTTTAATCAATGCTTCCAAAGGTCTAACAGAGTTACATTGATTTCAAATTAACTTTGAAAACAAGACAGAATGGGCTCTATTTCCCACTTTTAGCTTCACTGCACTTCTTTCTACAATAAATCCCTTGAAAACAAATCCCTCAATAAATTTCTCAAACAGTTGGTGAGCCATTTTCTCCAACAAGTTTGTTCATACACATGACTCCCACAAAAGCTCCAATCTTATCCAACGAAAAAATAAGCAAGTATTTCAAGCCCTAACCCAATAATCATGCATGCATTCTTCGTACCATAATTTCTCTATCAAACTCATAAACAAAAACAATAAAAGTTAAGGATTCATACTTGCTACAGCAGACACAAAAATTCTATGGATTGAGAGGAAATCTTTACCACAAATAGGGTACTAAAAGGAAGAGAAGAGAGAGAGGGAAGGGGGAGATAGAGCGGGAAATGGACTAGAGCCGGAGAAGAAAAACGCCCTAGAAAAATTGATAAAGTATTGGATCGCATGTGAACATTCGTTTGGTAGAAGAAGCGAACAACTGTAGCATTTACCCAAAAAAAAACAACTGTAGCAGAAGGAATTCTACCGTGTGGTTTACCCATGCTACTGCAAGAGAAAATTTATCTCTTTGGTTAGCTAAAATAGCCTTTTCTGTTTTTAACCTATGCTGGTAAAATTGCTCTGATGAAGTATTTTTCAGCACATAACATGCTAACAAAAAAATCTATGAAACAGTTAGGTTGAGTACCAAAAAGTCAAAAACCATACATCAATTGAACTGAAACATGTTTTTGATATATAAACACATCAAAAACCTTACATCATTTAGCTGTGTGGCTTTCCAAACTACCAAAAAATAATCCCTTTCTTTTCTTTTCTGAAAACACCACGAAATCAGTTGCTCATCCGCACGCCCAATATGGTTCGCCCAATGCGCAGCCAGACAAAGAAAAAAGAGAAAAGGATAGTGGATTCCCGTTGCCGAGTTTGGTTAGTCAATCCAAGTCTTAGATCTACACCCAAAATTGAGAGGAGAGGAAACGAATAACTTTGCAAAAGAAAATTGACAGAAAATTAGAAGAGAGTGTGTGAGTGACTGATCGGCCATGCATATGACTGTGTTTGAAAAAAAAATGAAGACAATAATCGCCGCCTGCCGCCGCTTGTTTGAAACTGAGCATGCTCGGCCAGTCTCCAGCATCTCGAATACTTGCTCGTCAGCTGTCGCCGCCGCTTTCTCGAAGGTACTCCTTAATTGCCGCCACGATCTCTACCGGATGCCTCACAACCACCTCCATCGCTGCCTTTGCCCCGCCGTAGTTCCACCTCGCAGAAGATCCGCCATAATGGGCATTCCAATCGCTGTACTAAACCTCCTCTCTTTCTCCGTCTCCGTTGCTTCTTCAACTGTTCTTCTGCGTTCTAGCCGGACAATAAGTTAGAGGGGAGAGAGTAGGTTTGATTTTTGAATGGACGGTAGGAAATCTAGGGATGGGGCGGGTTAGACCGTTGGATCTAATGGCAATGTTGTAATACATGTAAGGGATGTGGGCACACTACTATAATAAACCATAAATATCACAGCCATTGACCGTGAGTGTAAATTTTCCATCATGCTCTTGCTACCGTGATGGATTTTGGTGTGATTGTAAGTCACTCTTTTTTATCACGGTTATAAACCGTGATTGAAAGAGATATAAACCGTGATTGAAAGAGAGAAACAATCACGGCCAAAAGGGGCATGATCTTTTATTTGTATCTATTATACCTTCTTTTCTTGTCATTACCAAGTTTTGAACCCATGCACCCTTGATTGTTTTCCAAGCCCTTATCACTAAGTTAGCCAAGAACTTTTGTTATAATAGGAAAACAAAATTATTTATACTTACTTCCTAAAGTGAGAAAAAAAAAATTTCCCTTAAAATTTGCTGAATTTTTTGAAATGCAATTAACATGATATAGACAAATTTATGAAAATTATCACACTACAAGAGTGATGTCTTTTCTTTCTTTATCTCAGCACAAAAGCGAAATTCTTTATCTCATTTTTTTTTCCGCCCTAAAATTTTTTATCACGTCACAAGGGTAAGGTCTTTTCTTTTTTTATCGCACTAAAAAAGTGAGATCTTTTCTCTTTTATCTTACCACAAAAGCGAGATTTTTTATTTTATTCTTGTTTGCCCTAAAATTTTTTATCACGCCACAAGAGTGAGGTATTTTCTTTTTTATTTCGCCACAAGAGCAAGATCTTTTATCTCATTTTTTCCGCCCTAAAATCTTTTATCACGCCGCAAGAGTGAGGTTGTTTTTCTTTTATTTCGCCGCAAGAGCGAGGTCTTTTATTCTGCTCTAAAACCCACTTTTTATCTCAGTTTTGGACTTAAACTGCGATAAAAAATTTTAAATGCCACTTTTTATCACGCTTTCATTGAGAATCGTGATCTTTGTGAATCTTCTTAGTGTGACGCATATCTATTACTGTAATAATGACACTTTAATCAAATGAATAGAATGCCTCTCAGCTATTAGATCAAATCAATCTCAACCATTTTAACAACTTGTTCTCACACCATTGTATTTTATGTTTTACTAGTGATTGTCCGTGCCTACGACACTACGTACCTCGGTAGTGCCGTAGGCACAGACATTTTTATAATATATTTTTATTTTTTTATGCCAGTGCCAAAAGTCAAGCAGTGGGTAAAAAGAATTGATGACAGTTTTGTAATATGTTTGTGAGAGTGTGAGTGTGAGTGTTTTCTTAAGAGAGTTGGAGAGTACACATCAGTTTTTGTATTAAATGAATCGCAGCCCTTCTTTCAATTTGTGTTTGTGTAATCCCCACATTCTTATGTTGTATTTATTAGGTAGATAAGAAAATTGATTTTGGCACTCCAGTTTTTACCACTGGCACTCCACTTTGTGTGTTAATCATATGAGAAAATAAAACTAAAAGTGGAGTGCCATTGACTAAATTTGAAGTGCCAAAATCACATCCCGATGGATAATTATTTATAATTATAATATAATAATTATAATAATAATTTATAATAGAGATACAGTACATAAATATTGGTGTTTGTTGTGTAAGAACAAAACGGCCTCGTCTCATAGCATATCTCATATCATATCATAATCATAAGATAAAAAGGAAGAAGAAGAAGCCGGGAACAGTTTTGTCCCAACAATACTACTGCCAATTATCTAGTTCCAGGTTTTCTCGTAACTACGGAAACAATTCCAAGAGCATTTCCCAATCTTTGATTGACTTTGCGTTAGTCGTCTTTCCACACCTGATTTTGGGTCGCCTTGATCGATTGAGATTATCCGCATAGATAAAAGACACCTATACGGAGAGAGAGAGAGAGAGAGAGAGAGAGAGAGAGAGGAAATGAGCCATCGGACTTCGATGCCTCTTTGATTCGACTAGATCGAGGATATGAAGAGTTGATCCATTTTTGGGCACATCTGAGATCTTCAAAGCAAAGGGATTTGAGAGAGGGATTTGGGTTTTAGGAAGGTGGGGGAGGAGATTAAATGGGTTGTTTTCCTTGTTTTGATTCAAAGGAGGAGGGAAAGCTTATCCCCGATAAACAAAAAGATCATCGCAGGGATATCCACCCCTCCAACATATCTAGATTGGCTTGTGGTTAGTCCCTTCTCTTTATCTGCGTATATATATAGGTGTTTGATCTGATCTTGACACCTCTGTTCCAATAACAGCTTTTTTGTATTGGGTCTGTGGATGATTTTGGTTGGTTTTTTTTTTAATCAGAATTATCATTTTCTTCTCGTCCATGATAGGATACCTTAACATGGTTTTGGTCGGTCATTATTTTGATTGGTAATTGGAGAATCAAGGAGGTGTTTGTTAGAATGATGAAATTAATGATGTGGATGGTACATAGCTGTTTCACTTGGTGACGCTATAAACTCAATCCGGGGCTTTAGGCTTTCGAAAGATATGGTCCTGCAAGCAAAGAGGAATAACAATTTGTTTTGTTTGTCAGTTGTTTGTAGGGCTGTGTTTGGATCAAGGATTTGGGGAGGGATTTGTTGCGGGAAAGGAAAGGTTAGGGAAACACACTTTGAATTTGTGTAAAGAAATCCCTTGCATATCCTTTTTCCTTTGCATATCCCATCCTAAATCCTTGATCCAAGAGCAACCTTAACATATTCGAACCAGAGGTCTGATGGGTCTTCCTTGTGCACCCATGAGACAAAGTAAACGATTACTTTGTAACCCAGATGTTGAGTTTTGAAGTATTGATCTCGAGTTTATTGATTGGAAGTGGCTTGATTTACTTGTTACTAGTACCTGATCTCACATGATTGTGTTGGATGAATTGCAGGAGCGGACAGACTTAGGTCAAGAAGCAACACGGGGTCAGTGAAGGAGCTACCAATTCTAAAGGATGCACCTGCTGTCAATATTGCTGCGCAAACATTCACATTCCGTGAGCTTGCCACAGCAACAAAGAATTTTAGGCCAGAGTGTTTCATAGGGGAAGGAGGATTTGGAAGCGTATACAAAGGGCGCCTTGAAAGCACAGGCCAAGTAATTTCTTCCTTTCTTTATTCATCATCATCTTTTATATAAACCACATTTAGTTAGTACTCATTAATGGGTGGGTGGGAGGGTAGATTTGGTACGTTCTTAAGCTGGAGTAGATAAAATATTGTCCAGCTTGATTGTTTGAATTTGAAGTTTTCGATTCCATTTTGTTCTATTTGATAATTCTCTGTATGTTGAGGTGGATGTGTGGTAAGACTAGACGAGACAGGATTAGAAATGAAACGGGTCGTGAGATGGTAGGTGGAGCACCTTAGAGGAGAAGTTGAGGGAAAATAGGCTAAGGTGGTTTGAGCATGTCTACCGTAGATCAAGAGATGTAGCAATTAAGAGAGTGGATATGATAGCTTTGGGTAGCAATGCTACTGGGAGGGGTAGACCTAAATTGACATTAGATGCTGTGGGGCACAAAGATATGAGTATAATGGGTTTGTGTGAACAAGTGGCCCTTGACAAAGCTCAATGGAAGAAAATGATTCATGTAGCCGACCCCAAGTGATTGGGACATAAGGCTCGGTTTGGTAAGGTTTATTCTTGGCATGGGCATGCAAAGGTACACCATTTTTTCATTTGAAGTTCTATTCCAACCCCCAAAAGTACGGTGGGGCGATTGATTGATCTCCAATGCTTTAGAAATGAAGGCTTGTTTTGGTTTGGTCTTCAAGGTTCAAATAAAGTGACTACACTTGGTACTTGAACTGAAATTACACCACTGTAATATGATAAACATTTATCTTCAGAGAATCTTTGGATTCCTTTAACAGAGTATTGTATTGTCGATTTGAAGGAAACTAAAATGTCAGGATCTTACGTGAATGCATCATGTCTTCTGTGTTGTGAAATTAATGGTGACTTTCTCTCTTTGGGTTTGCTTAGAACATTTTCCCGCTTAGATATTTCTCTCGATTTTGTGTAGGTATTGCTTAATGAAGTTGTGGTTGAAAAGATTTCTTCAACTCCTCTATTGGAGATATTAGATGCACATTGACTTGGTGTCCGCTGTTAGTGTACCAGTATGAGCATTCAAGGTAAGAAAGACCCCAAGAGGGGTGACTCACTGAGTATGAGTTGCCTGACTCTCTTGGGTGTTATCGTCAGGCCCTCTTTGTTTGCCTCAATTAGAGCACAAGGAGTATTATGAATCCAAGAAGACAGCAAATATGTTTGGTTAGAACATCTACATCCGTCAAGTATGAAATCCACAGAACAGTCGGGATATGGTGTGTAGTCCCCTCCCTATTAGTCCGACGAGAATATAGATCCTGTAGGATTATATTGTTTCACTAGTAGTACAGTCAAACTGCAGCCTTAAATGTGTGAGGCAAGTGTTGTGAGTGAGTCATTCTGTTCAAGTTCTTGGAGGGCCCAGTTGATTGACCAGACTAGACGTGGGATTGGACCATAAATGTGAGGGGACCACATTCTCAATATTAGAGGTATTAGATGTATTCATGTACATATAGCCTAAAACATTGGGATACGATAGTAGTCGCCCTTCACTATTAGTCCTGGGAGATTACTAACCCTGTGGGACTATGTATGCTCTCACTTAGAGTCCAGTCAATCAATTAAGGCTAAAGAGTTTTCATTGTCTGCAGTTTATCACACATGCTTTGTGTAAGGGTGAAACCAAACAAAATAAAACCAAATCAAGCCGTACATCCCAATCAATTGGGGTCGGCTACTGTGCAAGTGAATTCTTGAGAATATATGAAAGCGCTAAATTCAACCTTCTGTGCCTTAAAGCCTATAATTTTTTCGTTGTAGCTTTCCCTTGGAAATGTATTACTAGCTACTTGTTTTGATTGCTTGCTCTTTAAGACGTAAACATTCCTTTGCCTTTTTCTGTTGCTCCTGATGTGTTTTTCCCTATAAATGTGCCCGTCTTTTACAGGTTGTTGCTGTGAAACAATTGGACAGAAATGGGCTTCAGGGTAACAGGGAATTTCTTGTGGAGGTTCTAATGCTTAGCCTTTTACACCATTCTAATCTTGTGAATTTGATTGGGTACTGCGCTGATGGGGACCAGCGTCTTCTTGTCTATGAATTCATGCCATTGGGATCTTTAGAAGATCATCTTCATGGTATCTGTTCACTGTGCACTGTCGGTTTATAAAATTCTGATTTTCTTTTCATTTCAGTTATTTGTTATATCAAGTGCAAGTTATGATCATAATAGAAACCCCTGAAGTCACTTATGCTCTAGGTCAGCATGTTTTGGCTGGGAACAATATAACAAGAGTTGAATGCTTCATTTCGAGAATTGAAGAACATATCTATTTGTAAAGCAACATGGTCAAGTAATGAAACTAGCTAGGAGTGATGACCATGTTGTTTCTATGTTGTACAACTGGAAAGGAGGAACTTGAGTGGCAATGGATAAGTGATTCTGATCAGAAAAGATGAGATCGCAAGAAATAGTTTCAAGAATCAGTGAGCCTTAATGTGATATTTTGGTGGGGTCGGGTTTGGACACTTTTAGGTTAAGAGCCCTGCAAGAAGAGTGTTTTTTTTAATGGAATTTTTTTTTTTTGAACAGCTGCAAGAAGAGTGTTTGATTAGTGTCTCAAATGAGAAATAAATAAATAACTGAAAATAAGAAATAAGAAACAAGAAATGAGTGAATCATCACAAAATCTTAGGTGGCAGCTTAGATGGTTCGGGCCCTATGGTCTTTGGAGAAGGAGTGGTTTATTGCACTTGTGGTGAGCAAAAAGGTGTAAACGGAGTTGCTAGAAAGAGTTAAGAGTCTTGTTCTAAAGCAAGGCTATTTCCACAAACTTCCAGTGTATGTTGCTTAGTATTTTTATCCAAATATTGCAGATAAAATACTGTGCCTTTTGAGAGAAGGGTTCTTCCATACATGGGTTTTAAGAAGATCAAAATTGCTATGGATGTGTGGAGAAGTACACAACTGCTTTCCCTTTTCTTTTCTATGATAGCAAATTGGTGTCATCGGCACGGTTTCGTATACTGAACTTCGTGATCCATGGACCAGTTGATGCATCTTTTTCTTTGCAATCCTTGTTATGTGTTTCTAATCAATTGGTCTCTATGTATTTCGTGATCTCCATATATGTAGATTTATTGGGAAGAGCCTTAGAAATGATTTCATGTTGTTTGCTGCTTGTTGAGCATCAAGTCCTCCATTTCAGCTGATGGTTGTATTATTATTATTATCCTTGTCTTGGTGCATTCTGTTAATAGCTGCTTGGGGTTACTTTATTACCCTTTTATCTCCAACACTTGCATGAAATATGAAACTTGTCAAGTAAGGGGAAAATGGGCTACTGCAGCATTTTGAAAAATAGGCTAATGCATGTTTTTGGTGCATTTGTAAGATCAAGCTGTGCCCAAGGTATCTGAACTTGATAAAGTTTGATTGGGTACTTTGATTACCTTGTGACTTATGACATAGAGTACTATACTAACTTTAGACATTTTTACGCTTTCTCTGTTATCCAGTATCTGGAACATGTTCTCTTAAGCAAGTTGGTAGTACTCATAGAAAAATTGCTAATACTTAAAAATGACCTTTGTGCAGATCTTCCACCAGATAAAGAACCACTAGATTGGAACACGAGGATGAAGATAGCAGCTGGTGCAGCCCAAGGTTTGGAATATCTTCATGATAAAGCAAACCCTCCAGTAATTTATAGGGACTTCAAGTCATCAAATGTATTATTGGACAAAGGTTATCACCCAAAGCTTTCTGACTTTGGACTTGCAAAGCTTGGTCCCACAGGAGATAAATCACATGTTTCCACCAGGGTCATGGGCACCTATGGTTATTGTGCTCCCGAGTATGCCATGACTGGACAACTGACAGTGAAATCTGATGTTTACAGTTTTGGGGTAGTGTTTTTAGAGCTTATTACTGGACGCAAAGCCATTGACAGCTCTCGACCCCAAGGAGAACATAACCTGATTGCATGGGTAATTACTCGATCATTCTAGAATTTAGTTGCATAAGAGCATCTCCCACAGAGCAGACTCCTCCAACACAAAATCATTCTTCAACTATTCTTTTTAGTCGCGAGAATCATACTCCAAAAAATCATTTTGGTATCTGTAGAGTCTAGCAAGGTAAGGCAATGAAGTTTAAATAGTCCACTGGAGAGTGGTGTGCACTGTAAAATCTTACTTCAAAATGCAAAGTAAGGTAGAAAAGAACACTTCTGATCATAAATTTTGAAGTACCTGGAGATTCTTTAATCATGTCTCATGTGTCTACGCATATCACTGTTAATACTTTTGCAATAATTAACCAGAGGTGAGTTTCCCATAATTGCAGGCTCGACCCTTGTTCAATGACCGCCGAAAATTTTCCAAATTGGCGGATCCACGACTGCAGGGTCGGTATCCAATGAGGGGGCTCTACCAAGCTCTAGCTGTTGCATCTATGTGCATCCAAGAACAGGCTCCTGCTCGCCCTCTAATAGGAGATGTCGTGACTGCCCTCTCTTATTTGGTGAACCAGCCTTATGACCCAAACACCAGGTTGCCTGGGGATAAAGATGAGAAAAGAAATAAAGATGAGAGAGGTCTAGGAAGGGTTTCAAAGAACGAAGACAGAGGAGGGTCTGGACGCAAATTTGACTTTGAAGGATCTGATAGAGATGACTCCCCAAAAGAAGCTGTAAAGATGTCGACCAGGGGCCTGGATAGGGAAAGAGCTGTTGCAGAGGCCAAGATGTGGGGAGAGAATTGGCGGGAAAAAAGAAGGCAAAATGGTCAAGGGGGTTTCGATGGCACTCACGGTTCATGACTCAGTGTATATGAACAAAGGGAGTGTGATATTTTTTCACCCCATAACTTGAGTGAGAGCTGAGTCTCGTATAAAGGGACTTGGAGAATGAAGTTGCAACATTTTAACTTTTCCATTTTTTGGTTTTGAAACAAAGGAAAAACAAAATGGTGTGTATATTCATAGTTAGAAGAATGCTAGCAGAAGATTGTGACATGTTGGTAATTTTGTAGAATAAAATAGTCGGATGTTGTAATTTTTCATGCTCTAGTGTGTTTGGACTCTGGACTCTGGATTACAAACGACTTTCTGTTTGTCTGTAGACTTCTTTAGCGACGTGTTATTGACAAATTAATGTTCTGTCTTATTTAGTGTAGCTTACTTCTATGCTTCAATACCCCTTCTTGTTTAGTTTTTTTTTTTTTTTTTTTCTTCCTGTTTTTGAACAGAACTTTAATTTCTGTTACTAGAGCTTGTTTCTGTATTTATTTGTTGTCTTATTTTAGTATGTTCTAGGTTATATATTGATTTCACTTGTATGGGGATGTTGGCGACAAGTCGAACCGGGGAAAATTTTCGGTTGAGTGCATGCATGGGTGCGCTTCTGTTGGGTTTCTGATGGATGATGTGTAAAATCCAAACAAAAATTTGTACGTAGGAAAAAATGTCCGTCATAAAGAAGAAAACATCCATTGGTTTGAGAGCAATTGTTTATGTCAACGTAACGGCAGCATTGAGTTGTGTAAAATCCAAGCAATTGTTTTGACTGACTGCTTTCATTGTATCTGTCATCCCCTTCTTTTTTCTTCTTCCCATCTTTTGAATTTATTTGTTGTTGAATCTAGGATATGTTTCTAGTTTTGATACGCACCTGACCTAGAGTTGGTTTACCATGGGTGACGTGGCAGTCGTTTAAAGGGGAGAGAGAGAGAGAGAGAGAGAGAGAGAGAGGTATGCAATTGTAAAGTGAAGTCATAAAGAATTAGTTGTGAATTGGGTCAAATTACCCTGCCACTGTTCTTCAATAACACAGCCAATTTCCTTCGTTCTTCTCCATTCTCATTCATTCTTTCTGTTTCTTGTCATTTCCACAAGCATTACCATATAGCATCACGCTTATCAAGTTTTCTCCAGTAGACTTGTTGCAAAGGCTTGTGCTAGCTTTAAAGTTCGCCCGCAAAAGATCCCTACTATTACAGTAATTTCCATCTTTGGAATTCATATCTCAATCTATGACACTGTGTTTTTCTCGTTTCTCCCATTAGATTTGTGCTAGCTTTTTTAAAGTTGGCTCACAAAACAACTCTACTCACTGAGTCAAATACTAACCAGATTAGAACGGCCAGAGATAACAACATTGTTGCAATGGCCAAGCTTAACTGGCGTGTTTGCAATGAGGATAAGTCCACCTGCGTTAGGGTTCTCTTAGTCTTACTGCTAAGTACTACAACCTTACCACGATGAAAGCTAGTCACCCCGTGCTGCGCACCTAGTGCAAAGCACGGTGCTGTGCGATCTCAGCCGTCCAAAAGTGTTATGGATGGTTCAGATAACTTTTACTTTTTCCTGGAAAAGTTTCATTTTAATCCGGACCATTGATTACCGAGACAGATGATTCAAATGGTGCACAACACAGTGCACAGCACAGTCCCCGCTTCCCTCCCCGATTTGGTGTACGTAGCATCACCAAAGGCCGTGACCTTTTTTTTTTCTGAAGGCTCCCATATTCATGTTGGTAGTGGTTTAAACATCAATTTTTGCCTTCATGGAGTAATTGGCTTGGGATTGGGCCCATTCGTAATAGTGTTGAGGGGCCCCTTTTGCTTCATGATCTCTCCCAAATTTCTGTGAGGGATTGCTGGATCGATACTGATTGGAATTTAGACCGTGTCCCTGTTACCCTTCCCAGTATCGTTCATGCAATCCAAGGGATCTCTCTCCCATGGACCCATGGTTTATTAATCCCAAACCTGACTCTTGCGTTGGGGATTCTTTGGATGGTATCTTCTTCTCCAACTCGGCTTATTCCCTTTTCTACTCTTACAGTTCCTTTGGATTGAGTCATTTCAAAAGAAAAGAAAAGGAAGGGTTTTGATTTTTAATCAAATTACTCATTTGGATTGACTATTTTGGTGAGAAATGAAGAGAAAAGTACAAAAATGAAATGTGTTGATTGACTTCTCCCATTTCTCACCCAATCTTGCCAAAAATGGTGAGATTTTGTAAGAAAGAGCTCCCCTTTCTTATCACATCCTTTCTCACCATCCAAATGGGCTGTCACTCCTTCTCCCCCTCTTGTTGACTCGTCCTGGGTTTGGAAAATCCATGGTCACCCTAATATCCTCCATTTTTTTTCTGGCTTGTTCTTCAAGACAGACTTCCCACTAAAGTCTTCCTGTTCAATCGCAAAATCTCCACTGATAACCTTTGCCCCCTGGGTTGCAAAGTTGAAGAATTGCTTAGCCACACGGCACACACTTTCCCGCTATGGTGCTAAGCTGTAACGTCCCGAAAAATTCAACCTTAACACGTGCAAAAAAAGCATGCATTAACATCGCGTTCAAAAGTCAACTCTACGTCAAACATTAGAATGGTTGACCAAAATAAAAGACTTTTCTTTAAAACCTTGGAGCAATTTATCATTTAAAAAAAAATAAGAATAATTGTAATGAATAAATACTTCACAAAAGCTTGAGAAGTTTCCTGTACTTAAAAAAAAAAAATACCTCACCAATCTTAAACTCTATTGGATCAAACTATCTAGTTTCATTCCCATAAGTCCCAAGAACAAAATATTCTTTCCATTAAAAAAATTCTACAAGCCATAGAGTGGGCTTCCAAAATAAGATTACGTAACCCATAGTTTTATAGTTTCAAAATAATAAAGTAAGGTTTCGGTTTCACAATTCATACCACAAAAGACATTGTAACAAATCCAGTCTTATGCCCTTACAGGTTCAATTACATAAGGTAAACAAAATAATAGCATATAAGAAACTCCATGATGCAATACTTCACTAAGTTCACGACGCCCCTTTGCCACCTGAAATGGTTAAATAACATAAGTCGAAGCCCGTAGGAAACAAGACTAAACCAAATAATATGTTCAAGTTTAACATAAAATGCCGTGAAACAAGCATAAATTAAAAATCCACACATAATTCTCTCAAGTGTCCATAAATTTACCATATTAATGACCTCATACATTCCCCAACTAATCAACCTAGCCCAACATTCCTCGGTTCAACTCAAATTCATAGCCTTACACTAACTCTAGTAGCTAACCGAGGGTAGCTGGGCACAAGTGCCAACCCATGAACCGGGGTAATCGGGTACCAGCACCACCCTCACAAACCAAGGGTATATGGGTACAAGTACCACCCCATGAACCGGGGTAATCGGGTACGGTGTACCACTTCAACAATTTTCGGTCTTTCACTGAGGAGCTCGCCAAGCCCAACTTGCTTTTCCTAGGAGCACCACCTAGATTTAAACCAACATAATCCAAGCACAATCATCTTAATCTATCTCACCAAACGGGATAATTCATATCCAAACATCGTCCGCATAATTTCCTACCGAGCATCCAAGCACTAAGCATCCAATAAAGTTCAAACACACATAAACTCTTTCACTAACACTAATAACCTTCACAAGTCATAAAAATAAATCATCATGTGCAAGAGTCATAATTTTTGCATCTCAAATTAAACTTAATTGCTCAATGCTTTGTTTGGATTGGATTTTGAATTTTTTTTTGAAAAATAGTAGGTGTAATAAGTGGAGAGAGATAGAGAGAAATGTTGAAAGTAGGGGGAATCTAGGGGGAATTTTTTGAAAAATTCTTTTTGAATTGTAAAAAGAACAAGGCCAAGTAAACATTTTTTCCCCCTTTCTCTAGATGTTCAACGCACAACATGGATACCAGGTACTCTCATATAGACAACATCTATCCCAACATTAGTTATCTCTACACCTCAATAGCACATAAATTTCAAGAATTGAATAAGTATCACCAAGAACCCATACTTTTTATGTGAGATCTTAAAATCCTAACACAATCTTTCCATATCTAAGGAATATTCATGTTCTACAACAAATTCACAACATTTATACTAAAAATAAACATATCAAGAGGGTTAGTCGTGTATTCTACCTCAAAAGAGCCAAATTTTAAAAAAGCTAGGAACTCCAAAGTTGGTTGATCGAGATTTTGTTAGGATCAGTGCGTAGCCCTTTGTCCATAGATCAACTTTTCCTCTTGCCTTTTTGTGAGATTTGCGAGTCTTGGCCTTCGATTTTGGGTTTGAAGCATAAGGGTTTGTATGGAGTTTTGAGAATGGGAGAGAGACAGAGAACGGGAAAGAAAAAAAAGAAAAACAGAGAACTCTAGAGAGTTCTCGGCTGTTCTCAGCCATTTTAAGTGCAAAATACTATGGCCCTCCAAGAATCAAGCCATTGCTCCATCTTCTAAAATATTTTGAGTCATTACACTGAAGCCCATAAGGCCAACAATTAATAGTAGTTAACTCTAAAAGCTTACATTAAAAAAAAACTCCATCACATATTGGTCCCACGCACTCGGTCCTTATCACACAACTCATGCCCGATCAACCAAACACACATACACACGTATATGCACGTCTATATAAAAAAATCCATGTCTTACGTAATTACTTAATATAGTTACACGCAACCACATTAAATAAAATAAATTAATATAAGCAAATATGGGATCTTGGCAGTATCCCTCTGTCTAGGTCCCTCTTTTTCAGCTTGGACATTCCCTCCTGGATCATATGAATCCAATTGCCATAGTAAACTTTTGCACCGTCATCTAAGGGTATGTAGGGCTACCCCTTTCCCTGCTCTTGTTTGGGCTATTTGGCTTCGTCATTGTTAGGGTTCGATTTATCGGGATCTTGACCGTGGTTCTGGCTAGGTTACTTCCTTCACAGCTCCGTGCCTCCATCAACTGAACCTGCAACAAGTCACTAGGGCTTGATTAGCCCAGTGACCCTTCGACGATCAAGTTAGATCTTAGGGGAAATATGTAGGTCTAGATGTTAGGGTATAATGACATACCTCTCCCAGGTGAGTATCCTTTGGTATTTATAGACCTAGGTTTACTTGACCTTCAAGCTAGCGTGTGGAGGGCATGCTTAGCCAACTGCCTCGGGTGACGTCACATATGACGAAAGGAATGAAACGGTTACAAAGCACATGGCCAATCCTGATCCCAATGATTACGCTTGCTACACGATCCTCATGGGACCCATCTAGCATAACTACTTCTCCTATGTGTCTTCGGGAATACCTGAACAAATACAATGCTGTTGGTAGCTCCAAAGCACCTAAAGGCTTATTCCCGAGCACACAACCGAACAGTGTAACGAGGGAAACTTGAATCAAGCTACAACCAGAACCTTTTTCAGACATCGGTTCATACCGTATGGCCAGGTCACTAAACTGGTAACCGAGGCCATCATAATAGCCCCTCAACTTTCTGGAGCACCACCCCCGGCTCTAGGGAATTGATCATTCTTGCGAACCGACATGCCCGGGCTTCCAATGAGTACGATACCGAAGAGTAGAACGGCTTCGGTAATGATCAGATGGCTAGCCCCAGCCCTAAGAGCCACGCGTCAATCATCGCCAAAGTGCGTGGTGTCATGAGCTGTCTCAGCACGTGCCATGTTAGATGATTGGCATGAAACGTCCTTTTGAGGACACGTGTCAACATGCAAATGGCTTGGTGTTCAGTGCTCTGACCTCGGTGTAGACCTTTCGCTATTGATCGTCCGATGAAGATACGTGTCGAAGATCCAACGGCTCAGTGCACGACGCTTCGTTTCCTGCGCGGCATCTTGAACGTCAATATTTAAAAGGAGGAGCAGGAGAGAGAAGAGTCATCTTCTCTCTCTGTCGTCAACGAACTGCTGCTGCCCATTCAACCCATCTTCAAATCGAGATTTTGAGTGCTTTAGGATCGGATCTTTTCACGAAAACCAGGTATGTTGATCTCTACGCATTAATCTTCACTTTTTGATCATTTTTGTCAAGTTTTTCATCGTTTTAAGCATGCATTACGGCTGAGCCACCGTCTGTTGCGGTTGTTTACGGGGGCGCTGGACTACTCCAGCGCTGTTCATGTTTTTCCCAAGGCCAAAATTCATCCCGAGGCCTATCTTCATCCCGAAACCTTAGGAATAGTTATAATCCTTAGAGGCTCTTCCCGAGGAGGAATGCCGCTCTTCCCGAGGACGAATGCCTTGAGAACGACCGAGGGCTAGAATTTTCGAAGGGTGACAACCATTCTGTCCTAAGCACTAGGTCTTATTGTTTTCCCTTAGGCGCATAGCTAATGGGTTTTTGCACTTTTTTCTTTGTTAGGAAGGGGCGAATGGTCGTTGAACTCACTTCGGACAGTTCCAGTAGTTATGACCCTTCTCTAGTTGAGATTCCCGAAGACATCCTTTAAAAGGTTTAGACTTGAAGATTTTACCGAACCCCAATCGACCACATTGAGCCGGCTGACCCCTACAGTGCTCCTCCAGAGGCTACATCATTCGATCCTCGGGAAATGGAGGCCCTTAGTACATCAAACCAAGGTCCAAGACCATTCGCCAATTCCCTCGAGGAGGTCCGGGGACGCCGGAGGCCAGTGAGGCCCTGCCCTTATCGGAATCAATACTTTAATGGCATCTCGGCTGCCTATACTGAGTTCAAAAGAGTCTACGGCATTCCTTCAGACGTCGAAGTTCAATTATTACCAAATTCTGACCCCAAGAATCTTCCTCATTGACAAGGGGAGCTGATCTTTCCCCTTATGGCAATCACCGAGGGGGGAGTTAGGTTCCTCCTTCACCAGTTCATGCGTCAGGTACTTCGAACCCTAACTCTCACCTCCTCCCAACTCACGGTGAACTCCTGTAGAATTATCACCAGCATCATTAAGTTGAGGAGACAGTATAACCTGATGTTTAGGCTGGAGGAACTCTTCGGGATGTACCACGTTAGGGTAAACCGAGAAAACAACCGGTACTACCTGTCGTGCCGAACGGGGGACGAGACATTTCTGATTGACCACCTGCCCGACTCTAAAGAGTGGGCGAGTATTTATGTCTCGGTCTCCGGGAACTTCATGTTCGGGCCTGGAGAGAGCATTGATATTGCGACCACAGTGCAGTTCAAGACCGGGACTCCTGGTCGATAAATTCCTTTATTTGGTATATACCTTGCATATTTTTATGCTTCATCTTGTACATACTGACTTTTCTTTCCCTTTGGTGGTTCCCTGCAGCCGAAAGGCTCGTGCAAGAGGTTCGAGAGAGAGCAGTCCAAGCCCGGATTACTGCAGCCTTTGCAATCCCAAAGACTAGTTAGTACGCTCCTGATCTACTCGGGTACATCCCCACTTACACAAGCTACTTGAAAAAGAAGCCAAGGCAGCAGGGGGTTCCAAGGGCAAGGCGAGGACGAGGCCAGGAAAGAGGAGCAGGAAGAAGAGAAGGGAGCGGTGAAGGAACCCGGACACCGGAGACGGAGAGGAGCAACTCTGGACCTCATGGTGTCATTCGGAAAGAAATTGACCGAGAGACCCCTGAACAGACTGGACTAAGTGGAGAGATGTCTGCCCAAGGCAGGAAGGTGCTGAACTTGAGTGGCCGAAGGCCGAGTGGTCGAGGTGCAGGAGTAATAATCTGTACACCAGGAGCTGGGACCTTGAGGGCCGCCCCTGTTTCTCCCCAGTGCCCCCGGAGAAGAGGGCTCGGCCCAATGAGGATGAGGGTGCCCAGGGGAAAGAAACGGAGACGATCCTCATCAACGAGGAGCAGAGACTGGAGGGGAGGGGAGCAACGCCGAGACCAGGGTTTCAGCAAGGGAGATGCCCTGGGCTCCCGAAGTCCGCCACGACGCTGGGCGTTTGATTCATCATGCCGATAGTGCCACTTCTAACATCGGGACGGCATATGGACTGCTTCGGTCCGCCATTCTTCCTCGGGACGCCAGAGCTGTGAAGGGCCGTACCGAGGACCTTACCAAGGAGATAGCTCAGGCTCTTCTGGCTGTGAGGTGCTATTATTCTTCGTTTATATGCTTCGGTTAATAGTTTGCACTTTTATACTTACTCCCATTTCCTATTGGCAGGCTAGCGCCCAAGCTCTGGCGATTTATGACAGAAGCAAGGCCTAGAAACGAGAGATCAAAGAGTTAAAGCAGGCCCTTACATAGAGGGAGGATGACTTAAGGATGGCTCAGGAGACTTGCGACCTCTATCTCACGGACTTTCAGAGACACTGGAGATGGAGAGGAGCAAATCTGGACCTCATGGTGTCATTCGCGAAGAAATTGACTGAGAGACCCCTGAACAGACTGGACTAAGTGGAGAGATGTCTGCCCAAGGCAGGGAGGTGCTGAACTTGAGTGGCCGAAGTCCGAGTGGCCGAGGTGCAGGCGTAATAATCTGTACACCAGGAGCTGGGACCTTGAGGGCTGCCCCTATTTCTCCCCAAGTGCCCCCGGAGAAGAGGGCTCGGCCCAATGAGGATGAGGGTGCCCAGGGGAAAGAAACGGAGACGATCCTCATCAACAAGGAGCGGGGAGCAGAGACTGGAGGGGAGGGGAGCGACGTCGAGACCAGGGTTTCAGCAAGGGAGATGCCTTGGGCTCCCGAAGTTTGCCACGACGCTGGGCGTTTGATTCGTCATGCCGATAGTGCCGCTTCTAACATCGGAACGGCATATGGGTTGCTTCGGTCCGCCATTCTTCCTCGGGATGCCAGAGCTGTGAAGGGCCGTACCGAGGACCTTACCAAGGAGATAGCTCAGGCTCTTCTGGCTGTGAGTTGATATTATTCTTCGTTTATATGCTTCCGTTAATAGTTTGCACTTTTATACTTATTCCTATTTCCTATTGGCAGGCTGGCGCCCGAGCTCTGGCGATTTATGACAGGAGCAAAGCCTAGAAACGAGAGATCAAAGAGTTAAAGCAGGCCCTTGCATAGAGGGAGGATGACCTAAGGATGGCTCGGGAGACTTTTGACCTCTATCTCACGGACTTTCAGAGATGTGATACAAAGCGAGTGCTTGCCGAAGGCCGAGCTACGAAGGCCGAGGAGGATGCAACTACTCTGAAGGTCACCCAGGCTCGGGAGGTTGAGGACGTGAGGAACAGGGGCTACGGTGAAGGCTGGAACGCGGCCGAAGTGGAATACAAGAAATAGGTTTGGGAGATCGAGACCGAGCTGCAGTACGGCCATAAAGCTTTGCTAAGCAAATTTGATCTCCCAGAAGATTTCGAGCTCCGAGCCGTTCCCGAGCCCCCTCTTGAGGAGCTCATGTTACCTGTGGAAGAGGATGAGATCGTGACGAATCCTGAAACAGTGCTGGGCCCCGAGAACCAAATTGATCCCAACAACCCTACTCTGACCAAAGGCGCGTAGGATGAACCCAGCTCTCCCTCCTTGAACAACACTTGTAATTTTTGATTTACTCGCTTTTGACTGGATAGCTTTGGACAATTGGAGCTTGCTGTATCAGAGTTTATGAATATTTCTTAGTTACAAGAGCTGAACAGTTGGCCGAAGCTTGATCGTATGTAATAGTTAATTAGGATTTTAACTTTGCAGTTCATTTTTTAGTTTGCATGAGTGAATGTCTTCTTTTCCCGAACAATGTTTGTCTTTAAGATGCTTGTATGATTTTATGGTTGTAGTTAAGGGGTGTCTGTGCCCCTACTTCGGTTAAGCTTAGGGAATAGAAGTACAAGTTTTAGCTACTTTTGGCATAAATTAAACCCTTTCAATTTACAGAGAAGAAAAAGAAATCGAATCACCTTGTTTGGTTGAACATTTTGAGAGTAACTTTTACTCTCGACACAATTTTCAATAAATTTCTCTCTCTATCTCTCTCCACTCATTACCACTCAACTCTCAAAAATAACTTTCTAAAAGCTCAACCAATCGGGGTGAATCGTATCTGTGATGGTGCTCTCGTGAGACGCAAAGAACGCCAACGATGACAATAATACCGAGTCAAAAAATACTAAAAACTTGCCCCACAAACCCATAACAAAATTTAACAAAATGATACAAAACCGACAAAGCTTTAGTAAAATTTCTGAAAGGTAATTAATAAAATTATCAGTTTGTTTTTGTATGATTTAGTCTTACCGTTGCAAAGATCGTCGAGATTCGCACGGATGCCCTTCCCCTAGTAGACTGTTGTCCAGCATGAGAAATCTGCAAATATACACCAACAACTCAGATAAACTAATATTCAAAGGAGAAACTTCGAAAATTGATATCTTAGAGTCTTGAGAAAAAAGCGAATAAAAAGAAGATGGAGATACTAAGACTAAAGCTAACATCAACAATGAGAATACTGAGAAGTGAATCTATAATGAATTATAGAATCACAGGATTCATAGCTATGGGGGTGGCCGACAAATGAGACTCAATGGAGGATACATCAATGACAACATAGTATCAATGACAAATCAAATCTTAAAATCACCAATGGTAACAAACTAACCAAAATTAAAATATCTTACCGGCCTAGGATACGATTTTTCAAATCTTCTATACGTACGCAAATAAACCGAAGTAAAAAGACTTACTCTTCGTTGAGATTGAATCATCAAAGGGGTTAGAATCGTTTGAATAACCAGACACCGCCTTTAATTTCTTCGAGACTTTAAGTGCCTAAAAAAACATCAAATTACTTCAACACACTCATAAAAATAAAAATAAAAACCCTAAGTAGGGAAAAAAAGAAGTAATTGAATCCTACTAATGGTACCTTCTTCGGAGCTTTCTTGGCAAGGTACTCAGCAACATCATCGTCCGTAATCTTATTCGAAAATGATCGCTTCCTCCCCCTGTCATCATCGCTATCCTCGGAATCATCAGAATCATGGCGCCATCAGCTACAGTGGCTGTGACTCCACTGCAACGATGAGTCTTGGCTATCCGCGTCAGAATCGGATGCAGACGCTGAGTCCAAGTTGGAGTTTGGTGACTCTGGTCTTGTTCTTCTTCATTTGTGTGACGTTGTCTGAGGGAGAGTGAGAGAGGGAGAAAAGTGGAATGACTAAGAAAACTTGAAAAATCATTACCAAATTCCCTTATGTCAATACTATTTCCATGCGTGAAATCTAATCACCTAAGGCTTAATTCCATGCATGAAAGCTCTGATTTGGAAATGATTTGGCCAAATAAAAGAGTGATGATAGATAACTGGGTGTCTTCTTTACTCAAAATTCGTCTTTATGTCCAGCAACTGAAAAACCATTACCAAACAATAGGATAAAATCAAGGGAAGATTATAGGAACCCAAAAAAGGAAGAAACTCAACCATCGGATGAAATCAAGGGTGGAGATTTATGTAGAAAAATGTGTATCATATCCAACGGCCAAAATTTATGTAGGAAAAATGTGTGGGCCACCACACGGTTGCGATTTGTGTTATAGATGGCATGTATTTTGATTTCGGTTAGAATTGTATTTCCAATTCAACTGTGGAAAATATGTGCCAATCCAACAATGGAAAATATAAACCACCCTCCCGGCCATATTATATAAACTAGAGGCCGGGGCACACACGATGCGTGTGCAAGTCAGATTTTGGCAAAATTTGATCAACCGACTTATTTGTTTGATCAAAATTTGACTTGCACTCAAATTGCGTGTGCCCGGCCTCTAGTTAATGAAAAAGGAAGAAGAAAGTAGGAATAAAAACTGTCAAATTGTCAAAGTTGGAGTAATTCAATTATTATTTATATGATCAAGTTGTTAACCTTTTCTTTAACAGTGAGGGGTCTAACAGGGGCGGAGGGGATTGGGGGGGGAAGAGGGGGCACATGCACCCCCCCAGTTTTCAAAAATTAAAAATTTTTTTTTTTTTTTCTTTCAAATTGGGGATTGGGGGGAGGGGTCATGTACATAAGAGTTTAGGTCCTTTTGAAATTGTAGTTTCTGAAACTCAAGGGAGAGAAGTGTAGTTTCTAAATCCACTTTATCTCCCTCTTTCGAATCCACCGATCCACCTTCAATCCACCAGTCACATTCCCCTCACCACCATTATCTCCTTAGCGCCTTTAAACCCAGAACTAATCCTCGTTCAACCCCACCTAATTTGCTGGGGCTGCCTATTCTCTACATGAGAACCGAAGTCCTCCAATCACAAAAGAACCTTCAGTCTCCACATCGAACCTACCTCTCACAAACCCAACAAATGAAAGATTTCATCGGATAGTCCGTCGATCTTTGGTCTTCAAACATCAGTCGACGTCGAGTATGGTTGAGGTTCTAAGGTTGAGTCACATCGCTTCCGTCCTCTTAATCGCTGTCCTTACCAAATTTCGTTGCCTAAATATCAGTTTCAGATTGATTCACGCAAATTTTCAAAATTGTTCCTTTGCTTGTCGGCCACTCAGGTAACACTATATTTTTTAATACTCGTTAAGGGTGCAAGTGGGATACCCTTAAATTGCATCACTCCTTGACATTAAATGTATGAATTTGTGGTGCTTGTCAAGGGAGCAAGTGTGATGCAATTGGTCCCCCCTTTAATTATTCATATTGATTATCTACTTCAAGGTTAGTTGTTTTTAATACTTGCTTAGGGCGCAAGTGGGATACCTTTGCATCCCTCCTTGACATTAGATGTGTTTTGTTGTAATGCTTGTCAAGAGAGAAAGTGTGATGTGATGGGTCCCCCCTTTTATTGATTGTCATCTATTGAAAATTAATTAGGTCTTCTTGTTGGTTTTTGTTTGATTTGTAGATGGAAAATACAAATCCTATTACTAATTTTTTCTTTAAAAAGAAAGATGCAAACTCTGAGACCGAGTCATCATTGCCAAGTTCTAATGTTGATGATCAAGTGTTGAAAATGCTACTCAAAAGACTCAAATAACTGAAATCAATGAAGTTGAAGTTAATTCTCTAGAGCGTGATCCGGGAAAGCATAAGCGTATTTATGATTATCATCCAAACCAACGTGATAAAATTCGACGATTTTACATCAAAATGGAAAATGAATTCCTCTTGGATAGTTCCCTTATCTACATCGAAAAGAAAATCTCTCTAAAATTGGGTTTAGAATCAATCGTAACAGATTTTCGTGATTTACATAATCGTCGAGTTCCGTTTTGATAGAACTTTAAACTCCAAATTATTAACATGTTAAGACGTGTGTCTTTTTTGGGTATTATGTAATGGTTAATCGTAGGACTCATGTACTTATTTTTGAAATCGAATGTATTAGCGTATTTGGGTGCCCCCTCCCACTACAATTCCTGGCTCCGCCACTGGGGTCTAAGATGTCGTAAGAAATGAAACATCAGTTCCCAAACCTATGTTCGTAGTTCGTACTGGAAACTGTCCTCAAAAGGCTCTATACACCTAACCATGCATATATATTTCAAGATATATAAATACGGAGAAAAGGAAAATTTAAAAAGTCGAACCAATTTAAGGCGTAAACCTGTTTGTGTGAGCAATTAGATATTATTGTGTGCCAGAAAGAATCAGTTTTTTGAAGAAAAAAAACTTTTGTGACGGGTTATAAAAGGGAAAAATTCAAAATACCCCCCAACTTTTACACCAAAATTCAATTAAACTTTCAACCTTTTAAAAACTTCAATTTTACTCCCAACGTTATCTTCCATTAATCAAAACGCCCCCTTCCGTCCGAATGACTAACGGATGTCGTTAAAAGTTCCGTTAAATAGCATCCCGATTGGATTTTGATGATCCGAGCCGCTCAATGTGTTCAAAACGTAATTTTAAGGGTACCAGCGAGAAATTGGCAAATAAAAATAACCCAGAAGGGCTTCATCTGAATAGTTTTTTATTGAATAGTTCAATAAAAAACTGTTCAGATGAAGCCTTTCCCGATCATTTTTTTTGTTGATTTCCAGCGAGTAACCTTAAAATCAAGTTTTGAACATATTGAGTGGCTCGGATCATCGAAATTCGATTGGGAGAGGGGAGGTGCGGATTGGTCCGGATTTTGTTCAAGTCCGGACGTCCGGATTTTGCTTCGGTCTTCACCTCCCCTTTTTCGATCAAATATTGATGATCTGAGCCGTTCAATGTGATTAGAACGTGATTTTAAGAGTACCCAAGAGAAAGCAAAAAAAATGATCGGAAGGGCTTCATCTGAACAGTCTTTTATTGAATAGTTCAATAAAATTGTTCGATGAATCCTTCGTCATTTTGTTGATTTTTTTAGAGTACCCTTAAATCACGTTTTGAACACATTGAGTGGTCGGATCATCAAAATTCGATCGGGACGATATTTAACGGAGCCTCTAACGAAATCTGTTAATTATTCGGACGGAAGGGGGCGTTTTGATTAACAGAAGGTAACGTTGGGAGTAAAATTGAAGTTTTTAAAAGGTTGGGAGTCTAATTGAATTTTAGTGTAAAGGTTGGGGGTATTTTGAATTTTTCTCGCTTATAAAAAGAGACACCAAATGATTCTTTATCTTTTATATATATATTAGAATAGATAGATAGATAGTATGTTAGAAAAGATGTAAACACCCTAAGAATTGTAAAGAAATGTGAGTCATATGACCTTGGTAGGCTGCATGTCAAAGTTTTGACACTCGTCAGTGTTCAACAATTGATGATGTGAATTGATTCATAACTCTATGCAGAGTAACGCCGCTGAACATATGCGCGCGCGTGCACACACATGCACACACACATATATAGGGAGAGAGAGAGACCTGCCGAGGATGAAAGCTAGGGTGGAGATGTGGAAGAAATCGGGGTCCTAATCGGAAGGCTTACGGGTGTAGATGATGTGAACAATTGCTGTTCTAAAATGAATGCGAAGGAGAGTTCTATTATAAGCAGTTGCAAAATGGGAGCAGTTGACACAATGTGGAGTTCAATTTGGTAAGTAAATTTTCTCTTTTACCCTTACAGTTAAGAAGTAGTACTTGGCTGGAGAATTATTTAGGTTTGGGAGGGTGTTTTGAGAAATGAAAAAGCATGACAGAGTTTCAAAAAAGGGAGACACCAAACTGGTGCTTTCCTAGAATAGATAGTTTCAAAGTATACTCGGCGCGATCTATCAACAAGACCAACATTAGATGTGAATTTATGTGTAGAAAAAAAAAAAATATTTTGGATGTAGGCTTATATTTTGTTAATTTAACATGGTTAATTGTGAATTTACATCGTTAATTGTGCATTTATATTTTGAATTATTAATTTAACACTGTTAATTATGAATCGTGTTGTTAATTTTTAATTTAACATAATTAATTGTCAATTTATAAAAAAATTTAACACTATTAACTGTGAATTACACTGTTAATTCTTCATTGACAATGTGAATTTTTCACCGTGATAGTAAAATTAAGATTGTTAATTATAAAATTTACACTATTAATTATAAAATAGAGAAATATACAGGCCGATCGATCTAGTTTTCTTCGCTTAATTCCCTCCCACTCCAGCTCAATTAAAAAATGCACCACTAAGGATAGGATAAAAATTTTATGTCAAAAACATCCTCTGAGAGAAAACCAACCTCCATTGTCACCAATTAACATCTCTTCCCTCTCGTTCTTCACCCACTCCCCCAAATCCAACTCCCCCCTTCTGTCCTCTTCCTTGTCGTCCCGGTCCTTCTCTAATGTTCTCTTGAGATGGAGCCATTGATGACGTGGTCAGCATCTGCGGCGACCTAGCTATTTGAGAGTCGATAGTTTGGGTCGTTTCTAGGTTGAAGTTGAGCTGGTATAGGTCTTGATTGTTGACTCGGGATCATCATTGAAAATTGTCGGCCAGGTTAGAGGAGTTGATGTAGCCAAAGTGTTGGAAGTAGTGTTTGTTTGAGTTTAGATACGCCGTCCACGTGTTGGCCCCGCGCGACAAGCAAGCTTCTAAAAAGTATCCCAAATGCCATATGCGGTAGTGTTGTGGATGTGTGACAATGGAATTGGGTTAGTTTTGAAGCACATGAATTGTTTGATGAATTGTGTGAGTGAACTTCACTAGTTGTTCATAGTTATTTTTGAAAGAGCTATTTTGTTGTATTTTGAAACTCAGTAAATTTCGTGAGCTCTGATCGAAACTAGGAAATTCATGAGCTCAAATTAATGAAATTCACGAGTTTAAATCTAATAAAATTCACTAGGTGATTGTTGTGTTTGGTGCTCAAAGCTAGTGAAATTCACGCGTTCAAAAGTTAATGAAATTCACGAGATCTAAGTTAGTGAAATTTACGAGCTCAAAAGCTAGTAAAATTCACGAGCTCGAAGCCAAGTTGTGAAAATAGTATAGTTTCAAAATTAGTAAATTTCACTAATTTTTGAGACTGAAAAAAAATTGGTGAAATTCATGAGCTCGAAGCTAAGTTGCAAAAATAGTTAAATTTCATAGTGAAATTCATTAACTTTATGTGGAAATTAGTGAAATTTGGCTGGCTGGAAAATTCGTGCAACCAAACATAAATCCCAAATACAAAAACTGTAGAAAACTTGGAATCAAAATAGGAATACTTGTCCAAACAATTGAACATACCCACGTGTGTGTTTGTGTTTTTGTGAGCTCGAAGCTAATGAAATTCACTTGGTGAAATCCTCTGAAATTCACGAGGTCTAAGCTCATGAATTTCACGAGATTCGTGGTGCTTATGTTCTTAAATAGTTACCGAGTTGGTGAAAATTTGAATTGGTGAAAAATTCACGAATTCGAAAAACTAGTGAATTTTGCGAGTTTGAAAGCTAGTGAAATTCAATAGGTAAAATATACCAAGTGAAATTTGAAATCCAGCAAAAATTTGTAAAATTTGAAAACAAGTGAAATTAGTTAAATTACTGAAATTAGTGAAATTTAAGAAGTAGTGAATTTCCCTAATTTTTTAAAGTAGTGAAATTTCGCCAGAAAAAGTCACCAGCCAGAGTGGTCTGAAATTAGTGAAATTTGAGAAGTAGTGAATTTCAGTAATTTTTTGAAGTAGTGAAATTTTGCCGAAAAAAATCACTGGCCGGAGTGATTGCCGGTCGGAAGTGGTTGTGTGAGATGGGGTGATGAAAATTTTGAAAAGATAATAAAGTGTGAAATTACACTCCCTCCGTCCCATAAAGTTTGACATTTTCAATAATGCGTGCCAATTTTAAATTACATATATCTTTCAATCCATAATGTTTTAAGCGATTTTTTGAACTTTGTTTAATAGAACAAATCAAAATCTCTCAAACAAGATCCATATTGTTGATAAAAAGTAATACGGATTAAAAGATATAGTTAATTTTTTCATACAGCTGGAATAGCGAAAGTGCCAACCTTTATGGGGCAGAGGGAGTAGTATTTAATTAAGCGTAATCTTCATATGTGGCTGTCCTTAGAGGTAAATAAAAATTGATTTCATTTTTAATAGGAATTAAGTCTTGATTTTCTAGACGCACAAATAATTTTCTGTATAAAATTAACCCCGTGAATTGATAATTTAACATTTTTAATTGCTAATCCACGCTTTGAATTAACACTATTAATTGTTTAATTAACATTGTGGAATTAACAATATACAATTTAAATTCACAATTAACAGCTTAAAATTAATAATTCACTGTGTTCATTAATAATTAATAGTGGAAATTCACAATACACAATTCACACATCCTAAAAAATCTTAATTCATAGTATCATTTTTATTTTTTTAAACTTTATAATCCAAAAACTAAAAAAAGAAAAAGAAAAAGAAAGAATGAGTGTACAGCCAAAAAATCATTTTTTGTTACATGTAATTTCATATACAATATTGGCCTTGTTTTTTATATCTTGTCGAGCAGGTTCTAAAAATATAGATTTCATAAAAAAAATTACGTATAATAAGAGTTCTATAATTTTAAAGTGTATAATGTAAAACAAAAAAAAAACAAAAAAAACCTACACCCAAAAAATTATATGTTTTTAACTAATGCCATATTAATATTAATCTTGTTTGATAGACATCATTGAGTATATATCAAAAATGAAAATTTAAAAAAAATGAATATGCAAAACAAAAGTTATAAACATTCTAAGATTTTAAGGGGTGGTGGTGGGGTGGGGAAGGAAGGGTGGGAGGGATGGGGGCAAGACCTGGTGGGATAGTAATTGTGCACAAGAACTGATGGTACATAATCCATTCACATAGGATTGGCCCAGAAGAACCTCCCCAATTGAAGCCATTGCAAAAGCTTGATCTGTATAGTCGGCCTCAAATAAGTTGATAATACTTAAGAAGTTTCGAACTTGAAATCTTATAAGGGAGCAAACCCCCAAGTCCTAAGCCTTAACTATTAGGCCACCTCTTGCAATTAAGTATCTTTTTATTTCTCCCTTCATTTTCTATGGAGTGTTTGGGAGCCCCACTCTTTAACTTTGCTTATTGACCTTTTTACTTTTTGTATTATGGTTAGAATGAGTTTTGAGTTTGTAACAAGAGTAGTGTTTGGAAGATATGAGATGAAAATGAACTATGGGTGGTTTTCCACCATGTTGCTGTTGGTTATTTATTATGCTATTATAATGTGTATGAGTAATGTTTTATAATAATTTTTTTAAAAGTTATATTGTGAAATATAGATTTGTTCTTCCTTATTAATTGAAAGTTTCCAATTATATTTTTAAACTATTTTGCTAATTAGTAAAAAATAATAAACCAAATCGAACTTTATGTCACAATTACTTGGGATTGGTTACATGAATCATTTTCCTTCATTAAGCTCTATCAAAGATCACTTGTTCAAACAAACTCATTATACTCATGTCTTTGCGCATCACAACATCTAATGTCAATTTAGGTCTACCCCTCACAGTAACATTGGTACCCAAAATTATCTTATATGCTCTTTTAACTACTGCATTTTCTGGTCTACGGTAGCCAAGCTCAAACCACCTTAGCCTATTTTCTCTCAACTTCTCCTCTATAGGTGTTACACCTACCATCCTACAACCGTTTCATTTCTAATCCTGTCTCATTTAATCTTACCAAACATCCACCTCAACATTCTCATTTCCGCTACACTTATTTTGCTTACCTATTGTTAATTTCTTAATAGACCAGCATTGTATCCCGTAAATCATCGCTGATCTTATGGCAATTTCATAGAATTTTCCCTTCAATTTTGTGGGTACTTTTTTGTCACATAGTACACCAGTAGTGCACCTCCACTTGCATCTTATGGGTCATATCATTGGTAATCTCTCTATATCTACTAATAATTGAGCCTAAGTACCTAATATGATCACTCTTTGGTATCTCCTGATCTTGGATCGTCACTCTTTCTTTATGAGCACTGCTGGTACCACTAAACTAGCATACCATATACTCAATTTTACTCGTACTTATCCGAAAATCTTTTGACTCTAATGCTTCCCTCCAAATTTTTAGTTTCATCTACGAGGACAATGTCATCTGCAAATATCATACACCATGAGATATCCTCTTGAAATTGTCTAGTCAATTCATCCATAATTAAGGCAAAGTGGTAGAGGCTCAAGGCTGACCCTTGATGTAATCCTACAGTAATTGAAAATTAGCTTGTTTTCCCTACTGGTGATCTAATGATAGTGATGACACCTTCTTATATGTCTCTAATCACCTCGATATACCTTTTGGTCACTCCATTTCTCTCCAAAACCCACCATATGATATCTCTAAGCACCCTATCATAAGCCTTTTTTAAGTCTATGAAAACCATATGAAGATCCTTCTTCTTTACTCTGTGTTTTTTTTATCAATCTCCTTAATAGGTACTCCATCCGTCTCAATTTGTTGCGCCTATTTTGACTTTCACATAATTTAAGAAAAAAATCATAATTACATTGACTTGGTGTCAATTTTACCATTTGCTCCACTTTCTTTCAAATCAAGTTCAAAATTTGAATTTGGAGAGAGAGAAATGAGAGGTGAAATGGTAATATGGACATCCAAAATTAGAAAGTTTTGAAACAAGTATAGTACTTTGGGACATCCCAAAAAGGAATAATGGCACGACAAAGTGGGACGAAGGAAGTAGATAGTTTCCGTGGTTGATCTTCCAGTCATGAACCCAAACTGTTTCTCTGACACTATAGTCATCATCCTCAAGCGATACTCAATAACTCTTTCCCACAACTTCATCGTACGACTCACCAATTTAATACCTCTATAGTTGTTGCAGTTTTGAATATCTCTTTTATTCTCTTATAGATAGGTACTAGAGTGCTCCTTCTCCATTCGTCGGGCATCTTCCTAGTTGCATCTTCCTAGTTATAATAATCTTGTTAAACAATTTCGTCAATCAAGTCACCCCTAGGTCACCTAGATTTTTCACATTTCAATAAGGATACCATCTGGTACTAAGGCCTCACTTGGCTTCATCATTTTCAAAGTTTTAACCACTTCGAACTTTTGTATTCTTCGATAAAACTCATATTCTATGTTCCCGCTAGGTACATACACTTTCTCCCCACCAAAATCTCCTTCATGTGGAATTACTATTATGATTTTTTATTTGAAGTCTTTTTTGTTCTTCCTTTATTTTTGGTGAGTGAAAGTCTCCAACAATGTGATTATTTTATATTAAAGAACAATTATGGAAAATCCAACGAATTGCAAAAAAGAATATGAGGACTTCGAACCATCATTAATTAAAAAAACATACAAACTAAAGGAAAAAAAATATAGATAACTTAGAAAAGAGAAAATTAAAATAACGATTAAGTTGTTGCTGCTTAGTTTTTGTGGAATAATCCTAAATTATTCACCTGATGATGTCGCCATCGTGCTCTTCTCTCTCGCTATCTTGTCTTCTAGTTTTTTTAGAAGAGCTTGCACAAAAAAGCTATGGGCACATCATTTGGTGTACCTATAGTTGGGCTCGAGTTTGAAATGGGAACGTAAACATATTTGGGCAAGTTGGTATATATCCAATTAAGTGGAGCGTAAAAGTGTCACTCAATAAATGGGATAAAATGAGAAGAGAATATGAGAATATGAAAAGGACCTCACATGCTCTTTTCTACTTCTCTTCTCTAAACCCATAAATTGAAATTGAGGACTCATTTTGTGAAAAGCTTGAAGCTGCCAATTAAACAGTTACAATGTAAAAAGAGAAAATGTAAACCGTAAAAAGAAAGTCGCCAAATGGTGTGACCGTGGCAAAGTACCAAAACACCAAAGTCGTTAAGAAAATTTTACATTTGAGAATGGGAGCAATGCATAGGTCAATTTTTTTATTTAGGCATTTAAATGATCCGATTTTTGCATTCTATCCTTTTCAGAGAGTGTTACATCATTAGTCTTTCTATAATTTTACTTTTTGAATATTTGAAAGCAAATATTTTGTACATTAAGTGCAAGTAATAATATGTCATTTATCTTCAAAAAAAAATAAATAAATAAATAAATAAATAATAATAATAATATGTCATTTTGGTCTAGTTTTTATTTGGCACAATGGGCCGATTAATTTAACGAGACCATACGAATACATATTTTGTCGGCATCCCCACCATTATACAGGGCGGAGATAAAATTTCCGAACAATGAGATCGACCGACGGCTGCCAGTGTATTTACACCGGGGCCGACAAATGGCAGAAATATACCTCCGATTTCGATAAAATGGGGAAAGAAAAGGCAAATTGCGTGGTGAGACTCACTTTTGGGTTCTACATGGATAATCTGAACCGCGCGTTTATTAATTTTAAAATATTTTTTTGAATAACAGTGACATGAGTCACCTCAATTGGATATATGTAAATGGTTGATCCATACTTTCTACTTTTCATTTGAAATTAAGGATCCTAAACTCTGAATCGAAACATAAATATTGGATCAACTACTTACACATATTTAATTGAGCTCATCTTTTGCAAGGTTACTCAAAAAGATATTTTAAAATTAAGTAAATGGTTCAGATTATAGGTGTGAAATTGAAAAGTGAACCCCACACACCGTCGTTACCTATAGCGGGACTCATTTGGAAAAATGCCAATTCCGCTGCCATATATGGCAGCCATTTATTATTTATTTATTTATTTTTCTTTTGGGGTTGTGGGAGAGTATGCATCGTTGCAACGCCCCATTTCAATACGTCCAAATGTTTGATGGTGGGTGCACATAAAAGATCTAAGCCGTTTATTTTTTACAAAACATTTTTTGAAGGGTCCTAGTAAAGAACCAACTCAATTAGATGTCGATAAGGGTCTTTATTTGAAGGGACAGCAGCGTGTTGTCCCGGCCCAGGAGGCCCCACTCCAGTCTTGCTCCGATGACTGAAAACGTTCACTTCGTAGAGCTCGTCGAGTTGAACAAGTATGCAAAAAATTAGTTTGATCAGATATCATTAAGTGTCTGATCGAAACACATATAACTTGCCAATAATGGGTTCTAGTATATTTGATCCAGTGTTTCAGATCCATTCTTTTCAAGACAAAAATGTTTCGATTAGGCTCATAATGATATCTGTTCGAATTGATTTTTTACATACTTGTTCAAGTCGATGAGCTCTACGAAGTGAACGTTCCCGATCATTGAAGTGAGACCGGAGCACAGCCTCTGTTTGTAAGAGAAAGAAGAAAAAGTGTATAGGGTGTTCACTTACCCTAACACATAAAGAGCTTTATTTATATTATGTCAAGACCCATTACATAACATGACTACCCGATGTGGGACTAAACTATTCTAACACTTCCCCTCAAGCTGGAGAATAAATATCACAAAGTCTCAGCTTGTTACATAACAATTCTAAACGTGGTTTGAACAATGATTTGGTGAAGATATCGGCCAACTGAGCTCTGGTAGACACAAACGGAGTAACTAACACACCGCTGTCAATCTTCTCGCGAACAATGTGACAATCTACCTCAATATGTTTGGTTCTCTCATGAAACACCGGATTTGAGGCAATATGTATCGCCGACTGATTGTCACAGTACATAGGAATGGGCAATTGCACTCGAAATCCTAACTCCTCAAGAAATGATCTCAGCCAAACAACCTCAAATGTAGTATGAGCCATAGCACGATATTCTGCTTCTGCACTAAACCTTGCAACCACAGTCTGCTTCTTACTCTTCCAAGTAACTAGGTTGCCACCAACAAAAGTACAGTAACCAGTTGTTGAACGTCTATCAGAAGGTGACCCTACCCAATCTGCATCAATAAATGCCTCAACACGTAGATGACCATTGGAACCGTAAAATAAGCCACGTCCAGGATGAGCTTTAAGATACTTCACAATGCGAATACAAGTTTCCCAATGTGGAAGACGAGGAGCAGACATGAACTGACTCACCACACTAACAGCAAACGAGATATCAGGACGAGTATCGGTAAGATAATTCAACTTACCAACCAAGCGACGATATTGGTCTGGATGAGGAAAGTCCTCTCCCTGATCAACGCAAAGTTTGACATTAGGATCCATCAGAGTCTCCACAGGTTTGGCTCCTAACAAACCTGTCTCGTCTAGAATATCCAACACATAATTCTCTGGGATAAACTAATCTCATCCTTAGACCTTGCTACCTCAATACCCAAGAAATACCGTAGCTTACCTAAATCTTTAGTGTGAAACTGACTATGTAAGAACTATTTTAGCTCTTCGATCCCTTTCTGATCATCTCCAGTAATAATAATGTCATCAACATAGACAATGAGCAATACTTTCCTCGAGCTAACATAAGGAAAAATACAGAATGATCTGAGTGACTTCGACGCATGCCAAACGTCAAAACAGCCTCACTAAACTTGCCGAACCATGCTCTAGGGGATTGTTTAAGTCCATAAAGTGCCTTGCGAAGACGACATACCTTATAATGCTCCCCCTGAGTAACAAACCCAGGTGGTTGCTCCATATGAACTTCCTTCTGGAGATCGCCATGGAGAAATGCATTTTTGACATCAAGCTAAAACAATGGCCAACCAAGATTGGCGACAAAAGAAATAAGAATCCACACAGAGCAAAGCTTGGCAACAGGAGAGAATGTATCGGAATAATCAACACCATAAGTTTGGGTGTAGCCTTTAGCAACCAGGCGAGCTTTGTGACGCTCAATAGTGCCATCAGGAAGAGCGTGAACATAACAGGTACACCCAAAAACTCGAGGAGGGAGAGAGTGGAGAGGCTGATCAGGAAATAACACCGTATGGGGAACCTGACCACCTAAAACCGTAGAAGGCATACAGTTGATTAGGTAACATGCAGTGAGAACGGCGTCACTCCAATAGGACTTAGGGACCTACATTTGAAATAATAGAGTACGCATAACCTCAGATAAGTGCCTAATCTTGCGCTTAGCAACTCCATTTTGTTGTAGAGTCCGAGAGCACGACGATTGGTGAACATTGCCATGATCAGCGAAAAACTGAGAAAGTAGATGGTGAAAATATTCACGAGCATTATCTGACCGAAATATCTTAACAGAAGTATCAAATTGAGTTTTGACTTCCATGTAAAAAGTTTGAAAAATTGATTTCAATTCAGATCGCTCTTTCATTAAATAAAGATATGTGATACGAGAAAAATCATCCATAAAAATAACGTAATACTGAAAACCAGAAACACTGAGCACATGAATAGGACCCCAAATGTCTGAATGAACTAACTGAAAAGGACGTGACACACGTCGCTCAATGCCCCCACCAATCTTCTTTCCCATCTTGAGATCCTGAAAAACACAGCCATGTGGAAGAAATGTGATGGAACAGTTTAAAGATTTTGTAAGGCGACTCACAGACATAAGATTAAACGGTAAACGAGGAACATGTAAAACAGATGACAAAGTAAGAGAGGAAGTGACAGGGACGGAACCAAAACCAGTAACAGCCGTGGTAGAGTCATCAACCAAGGTAACATGAGATGGTCTACCAACTGGTTGTCGATCAAAGAAAATAGATGTACCAGTCATATGATCAGTGGCGCCTGAGTCAATAACCCAGGGAGAGGAAGAAGAGGAGGCAACACAAGCAATAGATGTACCGGTCTGAGCGAGCGTAGCAGTAGAGGATCCTGTCGCATCCTGAAATGACAAATAGCGCTGGTACTCCTCAGCTGGAATAGCCACACTATTGGCAGAAGATTGAGTAAACTATCCAGTATCTGGGGAGCTAGCAGCCTGATGAGTCTGGGGAAAACCATGAAGGTTGTAACAGAACTCTACCGTATGATTTATTCCCCAACAATGAGTACAGAATCTGGAATCATGACCACGACTGCGGTCACCTCCCCCTAATATGCGACCCCCACGAGTATCAAAAACAGAATCACGGCCACTAAAGCCACGACCAAAACCACGGCCTCCAGAGTCACGACCACGACCACCAAACCCAGACTCACGACCGCCAAGGCCACGATCACTCACCCCATAGTCGCGGTCACGACTACTAAACCTAGACTAATGGCCACGACCACGACCACGGCTAACAGAGAAAGCAGAGCAGTCAGAAATAGTAGAACTCAAAGCAGAATGACCAGAAGTCGGAGCAGAAATAGACGACGACTGTCAGAGACGACTGAATACCTCGCTGAGAGAAGGTAAGTCACGACTCCCCAAAATCTGATTACCCACAGGACCAAAGTCAGATGATGCACCAGATAAGAAACGAGTAACCCGCATGCGCTCACGCTGGCGCCGCATAACCTGAATATCAGTAGATAGTGGCTCACAGATATCCAATTCATTGCAAATGCACAGGAACTTAGCATAGTAAACTTCAAAAGAATCAGCACCTTGAGATATATCAAAGAAAGACCGATGAAGGTCATATGTGCGATGGAGATTGTCGACACCTGAATATAATTCGTTTGCCTGGGTCCACACCTCTTTAGCGGTATCACAGAACATCAGCGTACTGGCATCCTGTTCCGTCATACTACTCCATAACTCTGAACGAACACGATCATCAACAGCTTTCCATGCCCTATATGTGGGTCCATCAGTAGCAGGAGGTTCATCCCTTAAATAAGAGTCCTCAAACTGACCCATATAATACACCTCAACAGCTTTAGCCCAAAGAACATAATTACCCCCATTTAATGGTGTTGAGGTAATAGGGCGCCTCTCGCGAGACCAAGAACCACTCGATGAGCTACCAACAAGAGTGATATCAGAGTTAGAAACAGTATCAGACTCAGAATCCTTCTTCTGCTCAGACATTTTACTGGTCAACGAAGAGACAATAACTAGCAAATAACCAGTACGCAACCAAATCAATACCAACCAAGCGGAATATCAATAACTACTGATCAACAACATCAATGAATATACTAACACCATCACCGAACTGCATCGGTACCTAACATCAGCAAATCCAACATAACAGATCCGTCACAACTAATAACTGCAGACTCCGTAAATCAAAGCGAACAACAGCTGAACCCAATTGTATGAATAGCAACAAATAACATCCAGAAGACGATGACGCATGAAAAGGTGAGCAAATAAGAAGTCAAAGACACAATACCAGAGGCAGAACAGTAATAGAACAAGAACAGCAATGCGATGAATAGTACCGGCGGTGAACAGTACTCGTGAACAGTACCGGCGATGAACAGTACTCGGTGAACAGTGCGGGAACAGTAAATTGGTGAGCTAGGATTAGGGTTAGGGTTAAGGCAGAGGCTAGGATTAGGATTGTGATTTTAGAAATTATTTACAGAGGCTAGGGTTGTGGTGGTTTAAGATTAAGGTTAAGAACCCGCTCTGATACTATGTTGTGAGAGAAAGAAGAAAAAATGTATAGGGTGTTCCCTTACCCTAACACATAAAGAGCTTTATTTATATTATGTCAAGACCCATTACATAACATGACTACCCGATGTGGGACTAAACTATTCTAACAGCCTCCATGATCGAGACAGCAAGCTGATGTCCCTTAAAGCAGCTCCCCCAACTCCTCTTTATTTATTTCGAAGGAGATGTAACATGGGATGATAACCAAAGCCACATAATAAAACCAAATGAAATGAGAGGACCAAAATTCTAATTAATAAATTAAGCTTTATCGATATCCGATTAAGGTAATTTTGTGTGCAGACCCTTAAAAAAGATGTTCCGAAGAAAATGAAAGATTTGAGTTATTTATGTAGGACCCAAGGAGGGTTCTACCTACCCTCCAAATTTTGTATTGTGACTCTGATGCCATTTTTTAACAGGTTTCATGCCAATTGCAAGTTGGTTGAAAATAAATGAAAATTTGAATTCCACCAAAAAAATTGCAAAACATGGGTACCACACCATTGCCATTTTTTCCTAAATGACACCATTCATTACACAAACGTGGCAATGCAAAAATACCATTTATGGGTGCAAATTATACTCATAATTTCAATGGGTTTTAGTGAGACCGTATATCTATGGTTTTTTTTTTTGTCAATTGATAATTACATCATGTATGAATTACAAAAAAACAAACTCAGAACACTACATCAATTGTAAGAGTTCACGAGATAACTTAGCCAAACAGCTCAATTAGAACAAAAAATAAGCCCATCATAGGGAATAAATAAATAAAGAAAAAAAGAAAAAGGCCTTCTGTTGGGCCCAAAGTATCCCCATGGATTTGGTTACACAATGTCACTTCCTGCGACCTCTCTACAAACAGACTTGTTGGTGTGACGTCGAATGCTATAAAAGACTTAATTGAAGTCCTTCCTACCACCAATTGGTTTTAGGAGAGATGGTGAAAAAGCGGTCCGACAAGTGGTATCAGAGCCAGAGTCAGGAAGTCATGGGTTCAAGTCGACGGAGTGTCATCATCAGGGAGGGATTATTGGGCCCGGAGTACCCCCATGGATTTGGTTACACAATGCCACTCCCTGCGGCTGCTCTAATTAAAAACAGACATGCGGGTGCGATGTCGAATGCCATAAAAGACTTAATTGAAGCCTTCGCTAACACCGATCGAATTTAATTGAGATGGTGGAAAGCGGTCCGATACCTTCGAAGGAAAGAACACTCATATGCAAGTAGGGAGATTCGAACTTTTCATTTTTGTGAGATGCAAGAGTTTTAGCCAATTGAACTAACTCTCATTGTTATCATATATCTATGAGTTTCAATGTACGAAATTTTGACAAATAGACTTGTATAAGTTTTTTTTTTTTTTGAATTTAGTGAGATTGCTCGACTCCATGCCGCAAGCTATTCATGCCTAGTTTTTCAAAATAGTGCTAAAAGTATTAAAGAGACTTTTTTTTTTCACAAAAGACAAAGGATTTCGACCCACTCTCTAGTTTTTCAAGTATAGGGGAAGGGCAACTCCAACACGTCATCTATTTCACGTTTTCTCTCTATTTCACCTTTATGGAGATAAAGGTGATACAAAGTGTCCTGTCAATCCTCCAAAATAGTGGGTAGAACTCATTCACCCTCTATATTTGGAGAAAAAAATGTGTCCAATACTCCATTTGGGAGGGTTGATGAGACAATTCTTGGTGTCATTCGTCCTCATAAATGTGAAATAGAGGTTAAAAGGTGAAACAAATTATGAAAGTGGATTTGAGGGGAGGGGGATAAGTTTTTTTTTTTTTTGGAAAGGCAAAATATTATTAAGGGGAAGAGAAAGGGGAATCCAACCGGAAGTTGAAGTACAGCCTGAGGGGATGATAAGTGCCAAAATATACATATTTTGGCCCTCCAATTTATATTTACTAGTCTTTTATATTTGTTAATTGGTATTTATTATGTGTTTTTACGTTTACAGGTTGCTCGAGCTCGATTTTCATGATTTTGGGTAAAGATGGAAGTTAGTTAAAGTTTTGGATCGAAGTGTGAAGTGCAGTGGAATTTTAGATGGTCAATTTAATATTAGACAAAATCCAAAGGACCACTATGTAATTAATACCATAAATCCCTATAAAACCAATACCAATGTTTTTAACCTAGGGAAGTCGGCAGCTTTTGAAAAAGTTTCGGTCGAAACAGAAAAGAACAGGACGACTCTGTGGTTCCGAATATTGTTAGTTATCTTCTGAGTTTTTGCTTTCTTCTTCTTCATGTTATTTGATACTTTGTTCAATTATTCGTATTTCGATAATTTGTTTTAATTTTTGTACTTTATAAAAGTTATACGTTGGTTCTTGTTTAACTTAGATCTTTTGTTTATTTTCCATTCCAAGCAATAGAAGCATGATGCAATCTAGGGTTTTATTTCTTTTATTTTTAATAATGAGTGAGTAGTTTTTCTGAGGTTTGGTCGCTGGGTAAAGGCGCGCCGCGACCCAATTAGGATTCGTCTCGCAATTTTTCTGTTCATTAATTTAATCAAATAATCTTAGTTGGTGAAAACTACGTCCGTTGGACGAATCCGAGGCATTGCCGGGACTCATGTGAGCGGGAACGGGGGACCAAAACCTGTTCGCCGTTGTGTACGGGACCGGCAACCTTAGGATTCGCATCCTTCGGAGTTTCCAATTCTCCCTAATTTTAACCATTTTTAGAACTTTGAAAAGCGAGCGAATTCTGATTGGGTAGCGAGTGCCGGATTCCCTACGACCATGCCTCTCATTTTAATCGTTTGAGCAAGTTATTTGTTAGTTTAGTCAATTAATCAATCAAAAGACAAGGGGTGGCTACCTAAGAGCCCGTTAAATTAGTTAAGCCCTAATTTTTAGTCAGCACACATCACCGTGTCTGTGGATTCGACTCCGGACTTACCGGATATTGTGCTACGTCGGTCTCCGCCCTACGCTTGGGGCAACCCATTAATTTAGGACTAGGAAATCGGTCAAGCAGGGGACGAAGTCCCGAGCACACCTGGGCCTAAAATGCCTGAATACAACACTAAAGCACACCCCTAAGGCCCAAATACATCAATGGTCTAAAAACCACAAATAATACAATTAGTCCAATCCAAAGAATTCCCAAAACCTAAACCCTAAACAGAAATACATCAATCGCCACTGCCGTGCACCACCGCCACACACCTCCAACAGACCGGCAACCACCAACCACCAGATCTATAGACCGACAACCACCACGCCGCCACCAGCAATCACCACCGAAAAGACAGATCCGAAACCAAGCATCATCCCTTTGCCGCAGAAGATCAACCTGAGCCGTTAGGTGAAACCGGAGGTGCCCAAGAAGCAAAACCCCAGTGGGACACCAACGCTGGCCAGCCTCCTCTCATGCCGTTAGGCAAAACGTCGGAGAACCCAAGAGAAAACCAACCGGTGAAGTACACCAGAGAAGAAGGCAGACCGAAAGGAGGTGTGGACGAACATTGCACAACAAGAACCGGCTAAGCAGAACCATCTAGGGAAAATGGGGATAAGTTGGAGATGCTATAAGTAATTTTAGCAGTTTTGGAGATGCCCTACCAATTAACCCTGGGCCGATGGGTGGTACATCCTATCCTATCCTATCTTATCCTATATATGCAAAGTACAAAGGGGTTCTGACTGGCCGGCCCCTTTATGTCACTACATACCCATTCAAGCCCATTACGTGTTAATCTCATCCAATATAAGCCCCGTTTTAAATAAACTACCGAAAATACCCTTATTTATAGCGTTTAAACTGAAATAGGGTTGACTGGTTCAATTTACTTCAGACTATGAGAAACACGCCGCATCTCATCGTCTCCTTCTCACAGCCACACTTCCACCTTCACCCCCACAGCCCCACCTCCACCACATCGTCTCCTCCACTCCATTGCGCATCCTCCTCCGCTCCATCGCGTCGTTGATCTACCAGTCACGTCTTCACCCCCGCTCGATTTTGTCACGTGCAGGAGTAGCAGGACCCCGAGGTGGGACGAGTTCTGGAGCAACGCTGTCGTGGACCGGCGACAGAGGAACTCCAACTCCTCGTCGTGCTCTCCTGTGCAATACTTCGACATACCTCGATCGGAGCTGCCGAAGTGCGTGGAGGAGTACGTGGAGCAGATCGGTAGCCCCAATGAGTTGAACTTTTCCAGTATGTTACGAGTTTTCGCTGCCACGTCGTTCCGAACAGGTTGTTGATGGCGAGCGATATGGAGCGGTTGCTGGCCGGGACGATGTTCCCGACGTTGAATCAAAGGCAGGAACTGGTGGTTTATATCGACGGCGGTGGAGTTCCGTTTGGGGAGGCGGTGAATATTAACTCCTTGATGATCGACAGGCCTGATCTGATGTTCAACCTGAAGATGGTGGCTCATGGACTGTCAATTGAAGATCATTATGGTTTTTGAGATGGATGTGAATGGACGAACGAGAGTAAAGATCACCATGGACTTTGAGAATTGAGATGGATGTGGTTGTTGCTCTTTGACAGTCATTGTCGGTTTTTATTTCTGTTTTTATTTTAATTTTAAATCTTTGGGGATATCTCTGAATGTATATATGTTGATATAGCATGAGTGTGAATTCCCCAAAAAGGGGCGTGTGGCGTGGAATTTTAGTGTGTGAATTCTGCAAAAAAAAGTGTGGATCGTGCTAATGGGATGTGAATTTTGTATTTAGGAGTATGAATTGTGTAATTTGGGGGTGTGAATTATGCAGATCGGGTATGAATTCTTTAAAGAGGTGCGGATTTTGCAAAATTCATACCAAGAATTCACACCTTAAGAATTCACACCAAAACTACAAAGGGGTGTGAATTCTGAACTAAAAGGTGTGAATTTTTGGGGTGTGAATTCTTGAAAGTGTGAATTCTGGTAATGTGAATTCTTGAGGGTGTGGATTCTTGAGTGTGTGAATTCTTGGGGTATGAATTTTAAGAGCGTGAATTCTTGGGGTGTGAATTCGGAGAGGTGTGAATTGTTGGAATATGAAAAGTGATAGGGGCAAAATAGTAAAAGTATCTTTAAAAAGGGTTTAGATGGGATATCACTTTAAAAAAGGATTTGCATGGAACCCCATATAAAATTTGGAACCGAACAGGAATTTCCCCAAGTACAAACGGCAGACTCTCTTACGGATGGGCAAAGTTGAAGCCCAGCAACTTATACCAAAAAGTGGCCCAGTATTGAAGATATATATATATATATATATATATATATATATATATATATATATATATATATATATATATATATATATATATATATATATATATATATATATATATATATATATATATATATATATATATATATATATATATATATATATATATATATATATATATATATATATATATATATATATATATATATATATATATATATATATATATATATATATATATATATATATATATGATGTTTATGGAGGGGGTATTCAATAGTACGTTATTTGGATGTAGGATTAATTGGGGGTATAAGGAAGGGGGATTGATATAAAAAGCTATTAAATGACTTTTTTGCCCTTATGCAGTGTTTTATGACAAAATTTGTTAGTTTCGTTATAATTAGAATAAATACGTGTTTTTTTGAGCTGCAAAGACAAATAAAGGAAAAAGTGCAAGGCTTGGCTTGGGGAAAGCTAAGCAAAAAAAATTAAGTGTTTCAAATTTCAATCCGTTTGAATGGGTGGGAAGATTTTATTTTTCTGATCATTTAATTCTAAAGGGTCATAATTAAATTTTGACTCTAGGACCCTCATTGGTTAGTCCTAAGATATTTGGTTGTAAGATTTTCTTAGGGGTACTCAACGAGAAATCTAGAGTCAAAATTTAATTATGGCCCTGTAGAATTAAATGATTAGAAAAACAAAATCTTTCCACCCATTTAAACGGATTGAAATTTGGAACACTAAATTTTTCAACCTACAGTTTATATATTAAAAAATTAAGTGCTCTAATTTTCAATCCGTTTGAACCGGTACAAAGATCTTATTTCTCTTATTATTTTATCCTAAAAGATCATAATTAATTTTTGATTTTAGGGCTCCCGTTACCTAGCCCTAAGATATTTGGTTGTGCCTCGAGGTGAAAAGAGGGATTGCGAGGGGTACCATCGTCCATAATAGAGGGGGATTTGGGGGATTCCATAGTAACTGGTGTGACCCTGCCCATCCATAACACCCCCTCAGGGGGTATTAGCTGGTGTAGTGGAAGTCAGGGTAAAGATAATACCCCCTCCATTTTAGAATCCAAAAGGGGTCTTCGATTGGCCCAGGAGATTAAAAGGAGGGATTTCACAACCCCTTCATAAGACCTCATCCAAGCAAGCCCATATGTTACTATGGAAGGAGGGCTCTATTGCTTTTCTTCGAAGACCAAAAAGACAAAAGCCTCCCTTAGACAAAAAGAGAGAGGTGGGCTCTTTTCTTCTTCACATGGCCGAATCATCATCATCTTTGCTTTTCCGTTCTAGGGCAGGGCTTGCTTTTAGACTCCTACTTTAGAGGAAGCTTCACTGGTGTCGTGTGTGTGTGTGACGAGGCTGACGTTGAAAATCAACGGAAAAAAAAAAAACCCTTTTCTTTTCGTTTTCGCTTACCTTTCCTCTTAGTTACCAGCTACGACTAGACACATGAGACATCGGATTCCTAAAAAGGGGTACAATTTGTGACGTTTTAACACGGGCGTCTCCTATGTATAAGCATAAATCTTTGAACTATTAATTTTATGGGAAACAATAAGTTAGAGTACATTACTCGGAGGAATTCGCCATCATATTAGTCACCCTCTCAACTTTGAGGTTCCACGCTAAAAAATTACTATACTACTACAAACTTTTTATAAATTGCCATACGTTTTTAATTGCTTTTTCATTTACGCTTTGGAATTCCACCACAAAATAAAATATGTCGGAGTTTTTGAAGTATACCTATATATATCTCTATTCATTTGGCGAGATAAATCATGATATAATAGTAAAATTTTGCAAGCATATATATACCCATATGGAGTGGACTTTCTCGAAATCTTGGATTTTCCTTAATTTCTAACCTGACTATGTACAAAGTGATATTGTTAAACTTTTGATCAGTGGTTTCTGATAGAAAGTGCATTGGATTGGCATTGAAGTTTTGCTTGCACCAAGGGTCAAAAACTCACCTTCCAACCAAATTTAAAAGGGTAATAGATATGTTGGAGAGACAGAATGACTATCTTCTATAATAATAAATATGCTACTTTTATTGTTCTCATTTCGTTTTATTTAAGTAATTATTTTCTTAATTTATGCAGAGGTAATGTCTACCTTTGGTGTTGGTTACCCATAAGTGAAGAAAGGTAGCTATGCTGATTTGCTTTACATGTATTTGCTGTACAGTTGTATTGTATGTTTATGTGGACACAAGCAACGGACCAACCGATTACACATATATGTTTAGATTCTGACATTCTAGCTAGCTGTTACTTTTATGTACATGTATTAATTTATCCACGTACACTTGTATTTGCTGTTACTTTCTTGTGGAAAAATGCATCTGAGGAAAAGTTAATTTGAAGTTTTTTTTTTTTTTTTTTTATCTCCCCCAAGTGGGGAAAAAATGTCTGAGAGAGGCCAAAGGAATATAAACTGTTGAAATAGATTTTTCTGAAACTGTTTTTTTCCAAAAATGAGAGCGCCATAAATAATGCGCGCGCGCGCGCACACACACACACACACACACACACACACATATATATATATACATATATATATATTATATTTATATATATATATTACAATTCACGACGGTGTGGTGGCCCACATATTTTTCCTGCATAAATTTTGGCCGTTTGATTTAGGACACATTTTTCTACATAAATCTCCACCGTTAATTCTGAATGCAGTTTAATTTGGTAAGAAGTAATGATTTATTCTGAATGCAGTTTAATTTGGTAAGGAGTTCTAAATTGGTAATCAATGTTTTTAAGAATTCATGCTTTCAATAAATAATGGAACGTTACAAACCGTTCTTAAGACTAAGTAAAAATGGTAAAAAGGCTTAAAGCTTATTATCGTAAAGGAAACAATTAATTGATTGATTTCAAATTTGAAATGAATTTGATGTTTTAGGAAAGCTCTCGAGATAAGGAACGAAAATAGTCAATCAACTAATTTTAAATTCCAAGTGAAATTATACAATAGTTCGGAAGTACTGCTATGTGGTACTCCGAACCACTTTACAACCACACATTCCTGTGGGGTCTACTACTAAGTATATGGACCCCACAGAAATGTGTGATTGTACAGTGGTTTTGGGTATTACGTGGTGGTAATCCCGGACTATTGAATTATTACTCATATTTCAATTAGTATACTCTGTAGAAGGAATAATTGATGAGTAAATTTGTAATTTCAATAGCATTTTAAAATTCAAAAGTTTGAATGGAAAGGTTTTAAGTTTCAATACAATCTTAGAAGTAAATAAAGCATCTCTAAATCACGGAGTAACATACAATTTTCCATAAAAATAGTTGTTGTAGATGAGATTTTTGAATTACGGGGAACAACTTTTCCATAAAACAGTTGTTGTATGTCAAATTTTTAAAAGTTTATTTTTTTCTTCAATTGATCTTCACCATCTTCCAAAAACTTGAGAGGTAAGGATTTCTCTTTCAATTTTGAGTTAAGCTCTAAAAGTTGGGTTGACTGACCAAACTCAACAACTGTAATCAACTATATCGGTAACAGAATCTCTTGGTCTTTCTTTGATACTTTTTTTTATGGTGTTTTTAGAGAAAAAAAAAGCGAGAGATATTCAATCTGAATTTTTTTGAACAGAAGCTTTTTTATGCGGGCCGTACTGAAAATTAATTTACCCATGTTTGATGCCCACTACATCTTACGTCGTCTTTTGTAGTATTTACCATCACAATAATGTTAACGCACCATGTTGTAGACATTTCCCTACATAAATCTCAACCCTTGGCATTGAGAGTATTGGAAAATGGAAAATACAATGACATTGCCGTTGATTGGGTGGACTAGAATTCCTGATTTTTTCAGTCATTATATTTAGTTTGGTAATGATTTCTGAAATTGCCGTTGATTGGCGTTGAATACAATGAATGACATGCTATAAATAATGGAAAATACAATGACATGCTATAATTGGGTAAGGGAAATTGCATTGATTGGGCGGAATTTTTGGTAACGAATTTTCTATAATGATTTATTCTCATTTTCAGTTTTTGGTAATGAATTTTAGGTGAGCGAATTTCTCTCTCTCCCTAATCACTTTTTAACAAGTCCTCTTCCAGTTCTCCCTGACTTGTGCCCTCCCTCCAGTCTTCTCTCCATAGATATAGCTCTTTGTTCTCTCTTTTTATTTAAATGGTTGTGACGGCTGTGAATTAAAAAATTAGTTCTTTGTTTTTTGGTGAGTGCAAAGTCATGAGAGAAGTATGTTACTCACACTTCTTTCTTCTTCTTTTTTTTTCTTCCATGTTTTGAAATTTGATCAGAAGAATATATCTTGGAATATGATTTAGAAATTTTGAAGCTTCCTACAGGGTAGGCTTCCGTGTTCTCATTTCAATTTTGCGAATTGAATCGACCCCTTATACGAAAAGCTAGATGAGTTCGGGTCTCATATATGTTTTGGTGTTTCAGTGATCTCTGACAACTATTTTTTTATAAACCTTAAGCCATTCGATAAAATTTCAGGTATTGGTGATTTTAGTGGTCCTATATAACTTATTTTGCTCTTTTCTATTAGCGAATTACCCATGCCACATCACTCCAAACTACGTCAAATAATTTAAATTCAATGAGTACATGAGAAATGTAATTGAAAATTTGAGAACTTAAGTTGAAGATGCATGAGAATTTTGTGTCGTCCTTCCACACTAAAAAGTCCATAAATCACTATACCTAGAGTTGTTTAGAAGCGAAAGAGTCACCATAGTGTTGGATTATTTAGAAAAGGCCTATGTTCTATATAGATGGTTACTGTCTTCTTTGGTATATGTACAAGTTGTTTCATGTCTTATTATGGTTACTGCATGGCGGTTGGAGTGTACCATTCTTTTGCAGAGTAAGATTGTCTTATCATGGTTTTCTTTGGAGTTTGTGTGGTTGTCTGAGGTATAGTTTTTGAAAAAAGTATGGGACTACCTTTTGGCCCCCAATTCGTTATTGAAGTCATGAATTAGTTTGCATAGGACTAGAATTATGAAAAAGAAATTAAAGAAACTTTGGGTGCATGAGTTTGGTTTATTCTTTGAAAACCAATTTTCTTTGATATAGTCTAGAAGAACTTGAAATTTATAGTAGTTATAACTAATTTTGCTGCGAAGAGTTGAACCTAATTTAATTGATTCAGCTCTCTCTCTCTCTCTCTCTCTCTCTCTCTCTCTCTCTCTCTCTCTCCCCTTATTTTTGGTAGATGTTGGAAGCTACATGTGATTGGCATTGATAAAATTCGATGACCTTTTTGTTAGGTGATCCAGAACACATCAACAATACCGTCATAGCTAGAGAACAAGTTGCCAACCTCCCCCAACACACTCTTTAATGGAGGTACGTACGTAGTACTTGAAACCCTTACATGCAAGCAACATCATAGCACCCCCACTATGGGAGTCTAACCATTTTATAGCAAGGAGGAAGGGTATCGAGACAATAGAGAATTTTTTATGTCAGCGACAAAAGTTTATCTTTTTTTTTAACCAAATTAAATGATAAGGTAGTGGGGTATTATGCGATTTTAAGTAAATGACAAGGTAGTGGTATTATTTGATTTTATAACTGGTTTAAGTGAGATGTTTTCCAAGTGGCACATGTTGCTTTTCAATTAGCTTACTAGGAACATGTTTGATTTCCACATTGTAATTAAGTTTGATTTTCCGGAACAAATTATCACAATTCATTAAATTGTACGAGTAATTTTTTGGGGAGTGCTGTAGGCACGGGTCATTCGCTAGGCGGTTACAGCGTGCAACTGTTAAATCTAATTGAAAGGGAATTTAGGTCCAACATAATAGCTTCTACCTGAGCTCACATCATATGTAGCCAATTTTGCTGATTGTCAAACAATACCATTATACCATTTAGTGTTAAAGGGAAGGGAATTAAAAATAGCCTTGAAAGGTTGGACCTAAGAGGTTAGGAGGAGACCATTGAATTGTTTGTTGATCATTCGAGCCGTGCCTTCAGGCACAGGCAAACCCTAGTGTATATATATATATATATATATATATATATATATATATATATATATCGGGGGAGTTCCGGAAAAAATTAATTAGACACATAAAAAAGCAACTCATAGTTTCCAATCAAATTTTGATGATCCGAGCCGCTCAATATGATCAGAACATGATTTTAAAAATACTTGTAAGAAATCAGTTAAAAAAAATGACTAGGAAGAGCTTAATTTGAGCAATTTTTAGCTGAGATTTGATGAACGGTTCAATTAAAAACTACTCAAAACAAGCACTTTCCGGTCATATTTTTTTGCTAATTTCTTGCAGGCACCCTTAAAATGACATTCTACACACATTGAACGTACGGTGTAGATCATAAAAATTTGATCAGAAACTATGAGATTGAGATTTCAAGTGTTTTTTTGGGTGCCCCTTGGACCGCCCCGTATATATATGTTGTATTACGAAAGATAAGATAAATAGATTGGGCGGTCTTGCTTCAGGGGAATCAAGAAAATTTGCCTTAACTTTAAGAAAAAGATCTAGCTTTAAATATCCTAATTAAGAACCAGTTGCCAATCTCCTAAAATCATTTCCCATCACTAAAATTTGCCTGATATGCTATGGTCAACATTGTAAACTATAATACTTAATTTCCAGTTTCTTTACTGTCTTAATTGTTCTAGAAATTATTCTTGTTTATATATATATATACACAATCTCCTTCAAATAAGGAGGTCCTTATTTTAGTTAAAATAAGGACCTCCCCATTTCTCCCATTTTTCGATTGAATTTTGATGATCCGAGCCGCTCAATATGTTCAGAACGTGATTTTAAGGGTACCTGTGAGAAATCGGCAAAAAAAATGGCCGGGAAGGGTTTGATTTGAGCAGTTTTTATTTGAACCGTTCGATAAAAAATAAACAAAAACTGCTCGGATGAAGCCCTTCCCGGTCCTTTTTTTTTTGTTGATTTCTCTTAGTTACCCTTAAAATCATGTTCTGAACACATTGAGCGGTTCGGATCATCGAAATTCGATCGGGAAAGGGAGGTCTGCATTTTATTAAAATAATGTAGTCCTTATTAGAAGGAGACTATATATATATGATATTGGTTCACTATCGTGTATTTAATTCATGATTGTTTGTAAGTGTAAACAAATGCATAGATGCATACTCTAAAACATTTACATGCATGAACATAAGCATTATTCTAATAATTAAGTTAGTTTGAAATTCGATAAGAGGTCCTCTTGAATTACCTATATACCCTGATGTTGTTCTTCATATGATGCAAAATAAAACTCATAATATATAAACTTATTTTTGGAAAAACAAACAATATAATTTAGCCTTTCTTTCTCTTGTGGCACATATGGTCAAGGATGTAGTTAGAATTTACACAATTCGACGTATTGACATGGAGTTAAATATGATTTGATCTTCAATCATTTTTTGAAATCGAAGCAATAATATTCTATAAGCAAAACACAATCGTTGTCTATTTAATCAAAACATACATATGCACATTAGGTTGGGGAGATTAATTGATATATATTTTCCACTACATATATAGCCACTTTGGTTTTATTTTTTAAAGTTTGAAGGGGTCGATATATATACACTAGCGGCTCTACTACCCTATCCCATGGGTATGCACATGAACATCTTCATTCATTTATTGTCTAATAGTTATCCTATCCTACGTACCCATAAATATATACAAGCTTAATCAGTCATTTTACTATTATTATATGCTGAACACCCATCACATGCACTTGCATTTTAGTTTGTGAACACCCATGACAAGATCACACACTCGTTCTTAAGTTAAACATATAAGGACTGAAAATGTCAGTTGAAAATATATTTAGTGGAAAAATCAAATTTAATCAGTAATTCGATTTGAGATAACTTCAACCAAATGCATATATCAACGCGTTCATCAATCTTTTGAAGTTAAGTTTTTGAACGACAACCCTAATAAAAATTCTTGAGACTCCACTGTCGATGTAGTTCATTATAAATATTTATTGTGTATTTTACTCCACATATAAGGTGATTTTAGGAAGGTTGGGAGTGGCCCGAGCCCCCAACTTTATACTTCCCTATGTAAAGGTTGGTCGAATCATATAAGTAAATATATATGTGTGTGTGTAGAGAAATGAAATGTTAGAGTTTGATGATTCATTTCTCTTGTGACGATGTTCTGGACCTTCTGGTCAAATGAAGACCAATACTTGAAAGACCTCTTCTTCTTTTTTTTGCAAGCGAGGCCCTACAAAAGAGAAGCTTGAATCATCAAATGGGATGGAGGGGAGTTTTATTTTGCATTGCATGAGAAATTTTTAAATGAGAGGATCTTGATACGTGTAGTTCACTCCAAATCACGCCAGAAATTTTTGTTTCGAAAAAAGACGAGGGTAAATTTGTAACTTCTCCCAAATCAAATGATGCCTTGTCAAGAAGAGGGTAAAAAGAGAGATAATGGTTGAATGATTGGCGCGCGCGCGCGCGCGCGCACACACACACACACACACATATATATATATATATATATATATAAAAGAGCTGCATTTCCCTTTCTTCATCATTTTACCTTTCACTTAGTGCAACTCTTTCTAGTTAATTATTGCCGGAAGAAATATATTTACTTGAATTGGGGTTAAGTTAATCCAATTTATTAAGGTGTCTTAGACAAACGGAGAATGTTTGATCACAATGATTAAGACCTTTTTCCATTTAAATAATAGAAAGACCATCTCCTTAATTTTCTACAATATATTAAACCAGTGTATGAGCTACAAGGTAACCATGCGTTACAGGGTTTCGCTGGAACAAACCATATATAAATGCAAAGATTTCGTGTTTAACTTGGGCTGACAATCAAAGCCTTGATGACGTGGCTTGTTATTAATGATTTAGGGACTGCCTATATGGTTTGGTGGCCTAGGCTAGCTAAATTGTAACCTATTTATTTTCAACTTTTATGAACACATTTTAATTTTTTAAAAACCATTAGGACTAAATCTATATTATTAACATATAAGACACAGTAACTTAAGCAAATCGTTGAGGCTTCTCGTTCGTGTAGATGCTGGCACGGAGTGCTGGTCTGTGTTTGTGCTCGTTCGTGTAGCTTTGTTTAGGGATATGATGCCGTCAAAAGTTCTTCGATCCCTTTAGTCTTTGTAACAATTTCAAAGATTAATAAAACTTTCTTTTGCCTTTAAAAAAAAAAAAAACACTTAAGCAAATCATTTGTACAACTCTTAAGAAAAATCTAAAACCACAGATACGAGATTTTGTTCTTAAGAAATGTGTGGATCAGTTTTTATTTAAGTGTTTTTCTCTTATATGAAAATTGTGAAGTAACATATAGTTGTAGTTATTCGAATACCTCTTTATTTTTTTGTAGATTTGAGTTCAGTATTCGATAACAAAACTTTGAATCACGCTTCACAAGAAATTTTGGAGTGGCAAAAATAAAATTCGCAAGTTTTAAACTTGGAATGAGACGAGACGAGGACAAAGCTTACTAAATGATCCTTGGATTTAAACAAACTGACATAAATAGTAGATGATATTCCTATGTCTATAGGAGTCCTATTATTGCAGGCCAAATATTGAGGCCTTAGGCAGCGGCTTTATAAGTCAATGCCGAGGGCCGAGTCTAGATTGACTGCAACTATTTTGATTTACCCTGAAATAATGGGTCCAAATAGTCATGTTTGAGGGTCTCCAAGAAATGTTGATGAGAATACAATGAGCAGGGATGTTATAGCATGTGAAGTCACCCGACTCCGTTGAATTAAAAATTTGCTTGGAGTATGTGTGTTTTTATTGGTATTTTGCATATTTGATATCACAAATACTAGTCTATTGTTCCAAAATTCCATTAGGCAAAGAGAGCCGCAATAATGTGCGCGGTTTAGGTATTTGATCCTAATGTTCATAAATTTTGGGTTCCCCTGTGGAGGATACCTATTTTTCCTCTACTACTCAGCTAGCTACTAGTATTAATTATTAAGACAGCTTTTTCTACATTGGTGCAAAATTAATTAAATAATAAATTGGGTTTCTTGAAAGTCCAGGACTCCAAATTAATGAAACCCCACTTGTGGAAAGCTCTCTCTTTTTCATGGAGACAAAATGCAAGAAGGTTAATATGTTATCCAAATCTGTGGAAATGCTTCAAAGGTGGGCAACCTCAAAAGGGGTTAATCCAATTTTAGCGAAACATAAAACCCATAGATGAGAAAAATGGTTAGACAGAAAGAAAACCCCAAAACCAAACTCTAGACCCATGAGAGAGAGAGAGAGAGAGAGAGAGAGAGAGAGAGAGTGAGTGAGTGAGTGAGTGAGTTTACATGTTATGGAGGGGCCAAAAGAGATGTTCCACTGAACAACATATTTTACTCAAAAACACAATAATTGCAGCCTTTGACGTATCTCTCTTTTCTCCTTAAAACCCTCTTCAACACCTACACGCAAACTCCCCTTGACTCCAAACCTAAAATTCTAAATAAATAAATAGAGAAAGGGAGAAAAATCATAGCCGGAATAAGGCTTACAAAGATTTAACTTTTTCTTTTCATATAATCATAATCATATTCATATTATTATTATATATATATATATATATATATATATATATATATATATATTTCTATTATAAAACAGAAGGATGTGGGGACAAGTTGTTGGAACGGCTTAGATTCATTTGATCCAAATGCTGTAGTGCATCCTTCTACTTTCCAGTTAAGTGCCCATGATTTTCACTTAAATCAAACAACTGTCATCCCCTTCCAACCGAAATGCGTAGTGCCGTAGGCGCGGGTTAACACTAGTATATAATAACACAAGTGGCCGGGGAGAGAACATTTGCTTGTGGGAATCTCAAACGTCCTTTTTCTATGTATTTACTTAATACAAATGTTACGTATATTATTTGCCGTGAGTCCTTCCGATTTTATAAAATTATCAGAAAGGGGTTTCCCTACTCCCCACGGAATCAAAAGCTTACTTCAATTGTCAATTTTTGAGGCTCCAGTTTTAACCAAAATCTCAACCGTCCCACGTTACTCCCTCTTCAAATCTTGCTATCCCACTTATAACCCTTGCATCCAGTCATATTTATTGAAGTGACCAATCCATATGAGTTTTACTCCTATTTAATTGTTTTGTTTTATTAAGAAGACTTGGGGCTAGAATGCTGAAATTTTCATACATGCATCTAATTACATCTATCTCTTTGGTCCGGTGTAAGCGGGTGCTGGCCTGGCTGTGCCTATATCATATTAAGTTGGTTTATAGTGTTCTTGAAAAATATATTTAATTTATAGTTTGTTAATGTCCTAAATGTTAGGTGGGAAGTTTTGAACAAAACTGTTGGCGCGCAGGATAGCAAAGAAATGATACATACGGGCCGATAAAATAAAATAAAAATACATCTTACACAAAGCCCTCTTTAGCCATATACTATGCACATCAAGACAATTTATTACAAACAAATGTTATGAATTCAAAATTGATGATTAAATATTATTTATGATATTTAAAATCGTTTAGTTCTAGTATCTAAACAATTTTTTATTTATAAATTAAATCAAAATCTAATCCACCACTTGAAATAAGATGATCAAAATGAAATCATTAATTTTGCTACACTACACTAGTATAATGCACCTCTGCACTATATAGCACCCCTAGCTAGAATTTATATCGAGATCTTATTTTCAAAACAAAGAATCAAACCAATGGTATACTATCTTTTTTTTTTTTTTTTTATCCTAATGGTATACTATCGTTACCCGTAAAACAATCAGTTATTATGATTTAACTAAAGAAACCCCTTCTCAATATTTCTAACCATGCATATCAAATTAAAAGTCTTCTTCTCGCTTATTATACACCATCATCCCGCAAAGTTAGTCCTTTATCAAAAATAAAGTACTCATGTTCATGATTTTTAAAATGTTTTTACCCCAATTAAAAAACTATTGAGATATTTAGTTTGGTTCAAAAAAAATTAAATATGCACATAGGTAATTTATTTTTGTTTAAAAATTGTACATGTTTTCGTAGTTGACTTACTTTGCAACGCGAAAGTAGTATTATAGTAGGACTTCTTACTTTTTTATTGTTTTACTTCGTATTATGTGTTCGTTTGTCTCTATCACCATTCCTATTGACTTTTTGTTTATGTACGTATGGCCGTGAAAAATTACCAAAAATTACAAAATTGTAAGACTTTGCAAATCAAAACTTCACTTTCTATTACTCCATCAACTAAACTTAAAAAGTTGGAAAAAAAAAAAAAACTAAATTGGATATCTCTTCTCTGTGCATTGCACGAGATACCGCTCGTTCCTTATGTAAAACGGAATCCATACAGACTTTTTGTGTACAAATTGTGCACAAGTTATGACATGGGATCCACTACGGGTCCCACAAAAATGATCTAAGCTGTTCATTAAATTCAAAACAATTTTTTGGAAGCCCCCACAAAAAATTAGTTCAATCCGATACGTCTAAGTGTTCAATCCAATTATCTAATCCTAAAACCTAAATGAAAAGTTAGATAATTAAATCGAAAACTTATAGGTACCAGATTGAGTTAATTTTTAACGAGAGACCTTGAAAAAATGTTTTAAATTTAATGAACGATTCGAATTATTTTTGTGGGACTAGTAATGGACCCAACATTGAAATTTGTGCATAGTCTGTGCACATAAAATATGTGTCAATAGCACCTACATGTAAGTAGGTAAAAAGGATAGATGAACAATCATATGCTAATGCTGTAGCAAAATATAGACGGATGTACATACAATAAGGGTAGAACCGTCATTATACTTGGACTAATTCGATCTCCAATACATGACATGGTCCAAGAGGATATCAGCAAATCTTGAAATGGGGCAACAATTGAAGGCTAGGTGGCTCTTTTGTCAGTTACCCTCGAATCCGACGTTGTTACCCGTCGTTTTGGAAGCAAGTAGGACCGGAAATTTATTCCCCTTAACCCACCAGCCACTGCCTCCCATCCCTCTTCTCCCCAAGGGCACAAAGGCCACAAAAATAATATAGCATTATGACAAAACTGCCCCTTTCCGTTATAGCATGCATACCCACAAAATTAAGTTCACTAGTAGGCAATACCTTTTTCTGGCCTCCAACCAATACTAATAGACAAAAGTTCACTAGTAATACTTTTTTCTGGCCTCCAACCAATACTAATAGGGTAGATAGAGGATTATTAATGCCATGCAGTGGCCCATGCCAACGGCTCCCTTGCTCTGAGTCAGTGTTAAAATTGGACCACTCCGTGCCCTTTCCATTTTTCTTCGGTAAGCGAGTATAACAGTAATTTCGTCACGTGAATCTTACGGAGGCGTGAGTTACATAATTTTGTTAGTAAAAGATATATAGGGTATTTAGTCGTTGGTAATGTGCACCGTGTTGCATTCAAGATTTATTATTCTTGTTTGTCAATTACTAGTTATAACATCCAGCTCCTTGTGATTTTTTTTTTTGTAGGATAGCTAGCTTATTCGATCAAGTTGATTTTAAATTCAGGTGTAAAATTAATTAGAATCTCAGAAGTCAAAGGACTTTAATAATGATGTTGCTTCATTCTAAGTACTTATAGTGACTTCATCATCATAGTTAAATGGTCATTAGAGACTAGAAGCATCTTAGTAGAGCATGCTTTGTCTCATTTTTGGTATTTTGATTCCACAATATTCATCGATGAGATCGACTATGGTTATTAATATTCCACATTATTTCTCAATTAATTTTAGCGATTGAATGTCAACCCCTTCGATTTTCTAAAAAAGAAGAAGTTGTCAACACTCTGCTACATAAGAGGAGCGAGGTGTTGGACTGAAATCTATTATATGGGCACTTCATATTCAATTCATAACTTTTAAAATATAGTTTCCATAAATAAGCACAATGAGGTAATATGGAGCACAAAGAATTCGTGACCCACCATTGGTCAAATCTCCAACGCATCACTTGGGACTCCTCTACATAGTCCATGCCCAACAACGCAATCATCTAGAGCCTTAGTTGAACAAATCATCTGAAGCCGCCACCACCTAGGGAAATTCTATACTCTACAACTCTTCAACATAACTCCCGATTTTTTTTGTTTTTTCTTTTGAATCTTCAAAAATTCCTTCAAATTAGATTCTAAATTTTGATGCCGGTTGGAAAGGCATTTTCATTAGGTGCTGTATATGTGGTTACGCTTTGTGATACTTTTTACAGTAGGTCTCATTTGTGATAATCACTAATTAATTAAGTCATATTGTGTGATACTTCTAGCAATTCGATTGATGATAGTATATAAACGGTCATGGTTGAAAAATTAATTGCTCCAATTTTCAATTCGTTTGAATCGATGTGAAGATCTTATTTCTCTGATCATTTTATTCTAAAAGGTCATAATTAATTTTTGACTCTAAGGCTATCATTAGTTAGTCCTAAAAGATATTTGATTTTTTACGACTTTGGTTTAAACGGATTGAAAATTGGAGCACTTAATTTTTTAACCATATTTGTTAATATATAAACGGTCTATACATAGTTGAAAAATTAATTGCTCTAATTTTCAATTCGTTTGAACCGATGTGGAGATCTTATTTCTCTGATCATTTTATTCTAAAGAGCCATAATTAATTTTTGACTCTAAAGCTATCGTTAGTTAGCCCTAAGAGATTATTGATTTTACGATTTTCTTAAGACTGACTAACGGGAGTTTTAGAGTAAAAAAATTAATTATGGTTCTTTAGGATAAAATGATTAGAAAAAATAAGATCTTCGCACTTGTCCAAACAAATTAAAAATTGGAGTACTTAACTTTTTTTGCTTGGAACACACCTCAGCCATTCCGTTTGATTTTAGACGTACAGAGGGGTGACGGCAGGTGTTCAATTGATGAATTTTTAGAAAGTTCAGGTGTTTATATGTGATTTGTGTGGAAGATCAGGTGCCTAGGTGAAATTTTCTCTACAAGTAATGACGACCAACCGTTCCTTGGTTTCACAATCATTTTTGAAATTTATTTGGCATTTTAAAGGGGTTAACGTATTTCGGTAGTAACATTAGACATGAAAACCAAGACATGCATTTTGTAACGGCAGTTTTGTCAAATTCAATCGCGTCCCATTTGTTTTGAAGTATGAGGTTGTGGTGGTATGTATGGGTAGCATTTCCGGGAAACAGACGCTCAGTGCCAAAAGCCAACTACTGTTCGATCTTCTGCCCCTCTCTCTCTCTCTCTCTCTCTCTCTCTCTCTTGCAAGCATCCCCAACTGTATTTCAGTATTTCATGGATTGGGGTGTACTTTGTACTTATCAGTTTTTTGCCCATTAAAGGACGGTCTCTCTGGTGTCCTACAGCTGTAAGCATGACATAGGGTGGCTTCACCCTCACGAGGCCCCCCCACTCCCCGGCCCATCTGTGCATTCCATTCTGTGAGAAAAGTGAGCATTTCATGGTCCACAACACCAACTCCTTCACACAAAGACAAAAATACCCCCTTCACCATTCAATTATCCCTTCCCTCAATCTTTTTTGCTCCCCTTCCCTTGATTTTCTTGGTTGCCCTTGGAATGCAGAAAGTGTTAAAGAGTAGTGCAAGTAATTTGATGGGCATGTAGTAGCATTATCAAGGAACGAGATCCCCTCCAAATCCCTCAAAGAAACAGAACAATCTTGCTCTTAAGTTCCTACCGGGGTCCTTCTCGAGCCCATCTAGATGATTAGAATCTTTCACTCCTCAAAACTCGTCGAGAATGTTAGTCGCGTCAAAAGTCATTGTTAATCAAATATTGTTTGATATATTTCCATTCTAGTGTGTAACCTTTTTATGAGATAATTATGTCTTGAAATCATATCAACTAATATCCAATCAAGATGGTTTTGACGGGATTGGTTGACGATTTCTAAATGGTGAACGATTCCGACCCACCAAAGGATGAATAGGATTGCACGGTTTCATTATGTGACTGGACAAGATGGACCTAGGGTCTCTTGTGGCCAAAATATGGGGCAGCGTTTCGAGCCCAAAAATCTAATCCGAAACTGTTCACTATTGAGAGCTTGACATGTAGAACAAACTTACAAATAATCAAGTTGATCGAATATCGCGTGGTAATTCAGTGAACAAACCACATTTTTTTGGCAGTTATAAATGTCCCAAAATGTGGTTTGTACAATTTATGGAATATTTATAACTTCCCAAAAACTTAACTAGTTCATTTAAAAGTGCAAAGTACTTCTCTTTAAAAAAAGAAAAAAGAAAAGAAAAGGCATGGGACAATGTATCAAACTAGATAGATCTATGAAATTGTCCATGAAAGAAACTGAATGGTGAGTTTCATAGATTGATCATTTAAGAAGAAAAAAAGAGAGTAGATACTCCCTCCGTCCCTTTTTAAGGGTCATGTTTCGTAATTCCAACTTATTAAAAAGATTTTATCATTATACCTTTCACATCAACTTTTTCATCCATTTTTCCTACTTACCCATCATCATTACACTTTTACTCACTAACTTTTCAAAATGGAATATACTTTTAGGGGCAAAATGGAAAATTCACCAACTTTTACCTACTAACTTTACGAAATGGACACTTATTAAAGAACATCCCAAAATGGAATACCGGACTCTAAAAAAAGCGACAGATGGAGTAGTACTTATGTTCGTTTGGTTACTAGATCGGACAAGTGCAATTTGCAAGTGAGGAAACGTTCAAGAGATGTGATTTTAACTGCTACGGTTAGCCCACAGAGAAAGGTCGAAATCCAGCACAACTAATAAGTTTTTATTTTGGTGCGTCAATGGGTTTTCTTCTCAACTTGTTATTAGAATCTTTTGAGCTCTCCCACAGAGAAACAAAACGATATACCCTTAAAACGTTTGAGAAAATGCGTCAAAGGAAGGAGTACGAAGAGGTTGAGTCTACTTTACGCAAAAAAATGGTTCGTCCTTATTCTAAAGCCCTCCACTCCACTCCACACCCCACCTCACCCCTTCCTCAACTTCCCCAATTACTATAAAGATGCCCCACTTTCTTCCTCATATCCCCACCTTCTCCTCCTGCTCTCTTGATTTCTTCTCCTCCTCTTCTTCTTCTTCTTCTTCTTCTCTTCTTTTTTTTTTTTTTTTTTTTTTTCCCTCTGGTCTTTTGGTTGTCAAGTAAATCCAAGCTCAATTGAAGTTGGACCCTTTTTTCGTAGTCCAATTCCTTTCTTCCCATTTGACGTTTTAGTCTTTTTGGGTCTGAGGGTAGATGGAGAAGCTCAACTTCGTTAGGGATGGTGTGATGAAATTGCCACCTGGCTTCCGATTCCACCCTACTGATGAAGAGCTCGTCGTTCAATACTTGAGGCGCAAAGTACTTTCTTGCCCTTTGCCGGCTTCCATTATTCCAGAGGTGGATGTTTGCAAATCCGACCCCTGGGACTTGCCAGGTTAGCTTGCCTTTGTTTTTTTTTTTTTCTTTTTTTTTTTTTCATTTGTCTAATGTAGCCGACCCAACTGAATGGAACTTAAGGCTCAGTTTAGCTGGTAATTCATTGAACAAAAATCAAAATACAGGTGATGCCCCTTATCACCTGTATTTTGCGTTTATTTGAATTCCATTAGAAATGGGTCGATGGGACTGACATTCAGCTCAATTTTGATGAAACCGGAGGAAGTGTTTGTTCTGACGGGTACCGTAATCTATGTGTGTTCAGGGGACTCTGGGCAAGAGAGGTATTTTTTCAGCACAAGGGAAGCGAAATACCCGAACGGGAACCGGTCCAATAGAGCAACTGGTAACGGCTACTGGAAGGCAACCGGAATAGACAAGCAAATCGTGACTTCTAGGGGTAACAAAGTCGTGGGGATGAAGAAAACTCTGGTTTTTTACAGAGGGAAGCCTCCACATGGTTCTAGGACTGATTGGATCATGCACGAATACCGCCTCGTTGATGCTACTGAATCTACAATCTGGCAGAAAAAGAACTCAACCCAGGTGAGTGAGTTCCTTTTGTCCTGGTTTTAATCAATCAGAATTCAGAGTCCGAACTCGGTTTATAGGTTTTTCAGTGGTTAATGATGATTGTGTTTCGATTCCTTACAGACTGTAATGGAGGATTGGGTAATTTGCCGCATATTTTTGAAGAAAAGGGGCACTAAACATGACGAGGAGATGACAAAATCCTACAACTGTGAGAAAGTTGGGAGTGTGGGGGAAAATGGGCCTGTTTTCTATGATTTCTTGGGTAAGGAGAGAACTGATTTGAATCTGATCCCTGTGTCATCTTCTTCGGGTTCGAGTGGGGTCACAGAAATCTCTTCTCATGAATCATCAGATCATGAGGAAAGCAGTAGTTGCTATAGCTTCTCCTCCATTAGAAGAAAACCCTTGGCTTAGAACTTTTTTCGCAGGATGGCCGTATCAGTAATTGAGCTTCCAAAATTCCCATCGGAATAACTCCATCTTAGTTTCACATCTCTTATCTGTTCATATGCTCTACAGAAAGAGGTGGCCAAATTATTAAAAAAAAAAAATCAAGAAGGAAAAAAGAAACTCAAAAATCGGCATCAATTTCTTATCAGTAATTAGGAGAGTAGAAGGCAATCCATGTGGGTAGTACTACTATGTAGGCAGTCCCGAAATTCATAATTTAGTTCTCTCCTTCCTTTTATGCATTTAAATTTGTTTTTCTCGGAAGTTGTTGTACTTTACCATGCAATGCTTTTGATTTATCAAAAGGCAATCGATTTTGGAGGGAATAAAACCAGAGAAAGGACACGAGGGGAAAAGGGTCATGAAGATGGGAAAGAGAAGGCATATTGACATTCTCAATTTCTTTGCTGCTGTAAACTTTGTTCAATGGAGAGAGAGAGAGAGAGAGAGAGAGAGAGAGAGAGAGAGAGAGAGAGAGACTCCTTTTTTAGAAGAACAGTAGAGGAATAGGAACAAAATCTTGCGAAGATCTCCTCCGCATGAGGTTCTCTTGGCCCTTCGTCAAAACATAGCAAAAGTTGAATTTACCCAAACAGAACCCAATTCCATAATACTGGGATTGTACCCGCTATAGGAATTAATGGATTCCCCGATGCATTCTTTACGGAAAACCAATGCTGAATATAAATAAATCGAATGCACATATTCCAGAAGAACAATTCCATAATACCAGTGATTTCTATCTACGGTCTCTGCAGTTCTTCTGCTATGATGAAAGTATTGGGAAGATATGTAAGAGTTGCTCTTATCGCTTTGTTAATATTGTAAATCCATACATTTTTTATATATACATACATACAGGGACAGATTTACACGCGCTCCTACTCGAAATTAAAATACTTTTTTTATATTTTTGTATAAATTAGGGGTGATACCGGTCCGGTTTCGACCTGTTTTGGCATATTTTTCGGTCGAAACCGGTTATCCGGTTTGAGATTTTTAGAAACCGAAACCGGTTGAGATAATACGGTCCGATTTATCCGGTTTTCATTCATGTGCTATATTTTGGGCCCAACGCATCCAAAAATCCATAATTCAACCCCTTTTTTTAGCCCAATAGATTAAAAAAAAAAAAAAAAAAAACCCTATAAAAACATAATTAAGCCCATAAAAACAGTTTTTATATATATACTATATATTATATACGGAGCGGTTCCGGGGACCCTTAAAAAAACCGAACCCCTAAAAACACAGTTTTATATATATATATATATACACACACAATGGGCTTCCATTGAGGACCTAAGTTGCGGACTTTGCCTTTCCTGATCGAATTTCGATGATCCGAGCCGCTCAATGTGTTCAGAACGTGACACCAAACACACCGAGAAATCAGCAAAAAAATACCGGGAAGGGCTTCATCCGAGCAGTTTTTGTTTATTCTGAATTGAACGGTTCAAATAAAAACTGCTCAAATCAAGTCCTTCCCGGTCATGTTTTTTTCCGATTTCTCGCTTGTGCCCTTAAAATCACGTTCTAAACACATTGAACGGCTCGGATCATCAAAATTCAATAGGGAAAAGGAGAAATGAGGTGGTCCGCAACTTAGGTCCTCAATAGAAGGGGACTATATATATATATATATATATATATATACATACATTCATATACAATTACGCCTATAGTTGGGTTCCAACACATATGGCTTAGTAAACAATATTATTAGGCTTAATATTGAAACACTTAAATACTACCGACTCTTACAGAATCAATCCATATTTGTCCTCACTTTAATTGAACTTCAATAGTACGATCATTGATCCTCCGTAAACTAATTAAGTGCATGTAAGCTGGTCTAAAAAATCCCGAATATGAAAATAAGAAAAGACAATATCATTAGACTTCACAATGTAGAAACCGAAAGAAATGACCACTGCACCCGCTCACAGACATTCCGAACATATATAGTTTCACCAACATCTGTCACAATAGTCTGTCTTTATTTTTTTTGCATCGGAAATGTAGTTACAGTAGTCATCTTCAGAGGGGAACATGGTTAACTAAAGTTTGAATTTACATGACTAGTTGGTAGGAGTAGAGACACTGAGAATACATGCTTTCTTGAATAAGGATGGAAAACATTTTCAAAACGAGCTGTCCCATAATATTCTTTACCATAATTTTTTCTTGCAAGTTAGGCTAATACCTTGTTGGGTATCCCATACTGTCCCAGAAGAAGTCTATCTATGGTTTCACAGAATCCTCATCCCAACATAGAGATTCTTCCACTATGGTCCAACAATTCAACTACTCTGTAACTTCTGCCTAAAGTAATTCCCCAAGAATATTAGTACTAATCTAGTGTTTGATACTCTTAATACCAGTTGTTAATTAATTGACCTACCATGGCATGTGCCGTACACGCGGCCAACATCGAGTCAGCTCCGGTCCATACCATATTACCAGTATCTATCTTTCAACAGTACTCCTGCCATGTGCCGTACACGCGGCCAACATCGAGTCAGCTCCGGTCCATACCATATTACCAGTATCTATCTTTCAACAGTACTCCTTAATACCTCCAAATTCCAGATCCCAACCAGAATTCAAAACAATGATACGAACTATTCATTTCATAAATACCAAAGATACAACACCTATGCAAAAAAAAGTAATTTGGTTAAAAATCCGTAAGTACGTGAACAAATCGTAATTTGTTTATTGAATGGACAACAAAAATAAATAAATAAATAAATAAACTTACGTACGCTACCTATTTTAGTAGTAACCAAATTATGATTTTGTCATGTGCTTATCAATACCATAGCAAAGCATATTTTTTTAAAGTATATTTTAGGCTGCAAATTTATGAGATGAATATTTCGGATAAAAAAATTATGGAATGGGAAAAAGGGCCCACAACTGAAATTAAGAATGGAGAGATCAGAGGTATGGAGAGTTGGTGTATGAAGGGGAGCTCAACCCAACATGCGGAAGGTCACCACCCGGCTTTAGTAAATTACTTAAACTACTACTGTACGTACAAGAGTGATGATAATCGATCATATGTTCATAACAACCCATAAATATATATTTAGCTAAAAACAGGGGATAATTAGATCACAATCAGCAAGCACTTTCCATCTAATCGGTCTCGTCGGAGTAGTTTAGAGGTTGAGAAAATTCTATTTTTCCACAAACAATTTACTCATTTACACACACGCATGCATTTATTTTGTGGGTCTACACGTACACATTAGAAAATTCTTAGAGGTCAATATATATCATGGCACGCTTGGGTGAGATTTTCAAATGTTGGAGACGAGTTGAAAAGGGTGGGTCAGCAAGTGCCAAATGGACGCTGGACCGGTGAAGGACGGCATATGGTAAATGTTAGTTATGTGTTTGGTTTCGTATAAACTAGTCAATCAAATGTCATGACATCATAAGAAGGGTATTGACTACAAATGGTGAAGGGGAATCGTAAGATAAATATTGCCGACCAGTGTTTCTAGTGACGGTGTTTTTTTAACATCATATGAAACTGCAGGAGTTTTTTTTTTTTTTTTTGCATCAGAAATTGAAGGAGTTCTTCACGTCACTCTTTGTCTGTATATTTCACTTTCATGACACTAGATTGACGAGAGATCTAGAGAGTATTGTATTGGGTTCGCACTTTGCAGGTTAGTTGGGGTTAGCTAGGGGGCTTTAGAGCATCTTCAAGACGATCTCTACTTAGCCCCGGTTGAAAATTGTACTTAACCAAACCCAAATTTTAATGTTCCAAGAGAATAATATATACTCAACAATAGAGAGAGAGAGAGAGAGAGAGTATACTCCATTTGCCTATGCACTGTGTCTTAGTCTACTTCCACTAGTTACTAGCAGAGAGCAAAGAAGACTAGCTACTCTTAGCGATGGCAATTTGCCCTGCCCCGCCCCGCCCCGTCTTGATTAGGGCTGATTTTTATCAAATTTTCGGATACCGGGGCATGTTCGAGTTGAAATTAGAAAAATCCGACCGGGATTGAATTGATATTACCCCACCTCATTACCCGGCCCCCCAATTTTTTTTATTTTTTTTATGTTAAATTAAACTTTTAACCTAATCTAACTATCATTATACTTAAGTTTTTATACTTTTACCCTAATTTATTATCATTATAGGAGTACTTAAAATAGTTATATATTCTTACCTTTATATTTTCACCATTATACTAAAATACCACTTTATTTATAACTATTTTCTGTTGTTTTGTTTTAAGGTTAGCAAATTCTTTTAATTTCTTACAGAGCGGGGTGGGCAATTAAACCCGTTCGCAGGAATGGGGTACCCAAAAAATAGCTGGTCAGGGCCGTGTGATAATTTTCGGGTTAGGGTCGAGCTATGAAATTATGTTCGCACTAATGGGTCCTAGAGAGGAAGGGGGTGGGAGAGGAAGGGGGGGTGAGCTATTTTCACTATGCTATTGACCGACTCTTTCTTCGATACACACAATTAGATTAGCTAAATAAAGCAATTAAACAAGAGAAATGAGACGAAGTTGGTTTACTTGGAAACTATTTGGGGTCTAAACACCCCAAGCATAAAAGCACAAGCTAATCCTACTATTTTCCATTAATTAAAAAGGGTTATAAGAGATACTGAATTAGGAATTACCCACAAGACAAGATGCAACACCTAATTCCACCTCATGAACAAGTACCCGGGACACCTCTTCAATCCAATGGACCCCACCAACTTGATCTCCGAGCTACCCGGCACCGAAGCCATTCGGCTCGTGTAGGATTCAACCAGCAACCATAAATAATGAAAATGTGAGAGTTTTTTTGAAGGAATCAAAGTATACGTTACAAGCAATGTGTATATATGCACAAATAGTGATGGCTATTCACCTTGAGGGCTGTATGAGGATCAAGAAATTGATCCACAACCTATAAAAAAATACGAACTCTAACCTAAACTGGATTCCCTTATTAGCCCTAAATCATGGAGGCATTACCTACCAGAAAGGGAAGCTTGTACTGGCTTCCTCTCCAAGTAAAAATCGAAAAAGAATGATCTCTCCTGAAACAAAAATTACCACAGAACAACGAGTTCATTCATCATAGAACCACATTTATATACTAGCAACACAGCGTATTGTAATAGCTAATTAATGCTCCCCTATCCCCAAGTTCCAGAAGCTAGGAGGAATTTCAAGCTTTAGCAGCAAGAGTTCCTATCTTACAAATCGCATCAACTTCATCAAATATGTAAGTCACTTTGATCCCCTGAAAAGCAGAATTATGAAAGCATAAGACACCAGAGGGAATGCTCATTCTTTTAAATTAGATGGAGACTGCAGCCCTGCTTCAGTCCTGCTCAGATATTAGGGCTGCACATTTAAACAATTTGTAGTATCAAAATCAAACACAAAAAGTTTAAAAGATGACAAAGGACCCATGCTCCTAAGGCTAAACCTATCAAACCATACCGGAAAAAAGCTCCACAATTCACATCATATTTACCAGTGCAAACAGTTGAACAGGACCTTTTAAAGTTCAACATTTTGGCTAAAATGCACCAAAACAGTAAGATGCAAACTTGTATTCTACCAGTTTCCAAATAACTCCAACAAGTATACTCAACAATTCAAAGTTCAAAGAAAGAAGACAAGAGTGGCGAGCTCTTTCCAATGAAACCATTCCATCGGCGCACCGCCGCGTACGACAAGAGCTGTTTCGGCAAAATCGTTTGAGGAACCACCAATCCCGTGGATGAAAAAAGTTGGAGCTTGAAACAAAATCGCAGATATTTGGGGGAACAAAATTTCAAACGAGCGGGAGTGCAAAAAATTTCAGCGCTCTTTTTCCTTCTTTAATTTACACGCTATGGAAAAGGGAAAAAAAAACGCTACTGATTTCCCCAACTTATTATAGCGATGGCAGAAAAATGCTATATTCTTATGCAACAAAGTGATTTATCACATAAGCTTGATTACCTTTTGAAGAGAAACAGGTAATTAAACCAAAAGTCTTAAGGACCTCAACAAGCCTGCAACTGCAACCATGAAGAGGGATACAGGAGTCCCAAAATGATGTCTACATAGGATTTCACAAGTTATTCCATATTCAACAGTCTGACCCAAGTAAAATACACATGTATACTTTGCTTTTGAGAACAAGAATTCCACACTAAAGAGGAGACTGTGGAATCAATGAACTGCTTATCAGATAAACAAGGGATAAAGAACAAAGTCTGTCCTTCCTATACAACTCAGTCACTCGCATAAATCTAATTTTTCAATGTAACCTTGCAAAACACACTGCACTTCTATTTCTAACACCAAAAAAAAAAGTATGTCAAGATATATGTCTTTTGTAATTGTTTAGTATATCCGTATGTATTTGTGTTTCCTCACCAAAAAAAAATTAGCAAATTTGAGGTCAAAGAACAACTCTAAAAATTGTAGCATTTTTTCTGGTTCTTGGTATTTTCTAGCTCCATGTTTTGCTTCCTTGCATTAGTCAAGTATATTACAGTTTCAACCATGCATATCCCTTACGACTCTACTCAGTGTATCCAATTTTTGGTACCCATAGTTTTTGTCTTTTTCAAAAACACAAGAATGTAAAGCAGTGAATTGCTAGCCATACAGGATCAAAAGAAAAAATTGCTAGCCAAGGGGTCCACATTTGGACTTCTCCTAAACCAAGGGTATAGAAGTGGCGTCACAAGAACACTTATTGAACGTGAATGAATTCAACCCAAAAGCCCCAATATGTTATCCGAATGAAAATCGATTCCTCGATGAAAGTAAATCCAAACCCTCTGCAAAAACTGTGGAAATCTTAGATTGATTATCAAATGCTAATGATCGAAGATTAAAACCCAACCTTCATATTTAGGCAAGAATTAAGAACAAAAATCAAATCAAACCTGGTGAAGACTCTCCGAACAATGACCTCATTGCTTCAATCGGTGTAAAAGTTCTGAATAGATCTTTGATTCTTCTCCAACTACAGAGCGAGAGAGCAGAAATAAGATGAAGTCGAGCGATTAGTATGGAATCCAAGGTTAATCATCAGAAAGTAGGAGAACTAAAGAACAAGAACTAACCTTCAACTCACTATCAAAACCCTAGAATAGCAGCCAACACTAGTACGCAGTTTGCACGGCTGGAGAACACTCACGCGAGTTTGTAGAGAACGATTGAGGGATCAGGATTCGGGCGCCAGTGTGAAATCATGTGAAAATTTTGAAAACGTATGCGATTTGGGGCATGAAGCCATTTTTGTGTCTCTTAATTGGGCAGAACGCTGTAGATGGATTTAATGAAACGCTGTTATTTCAAACTTCCGTGTGTTTCGTTTGCGTTAACTTAGAAAACGCTATTATTGCTTTCCTTTTATAGCATTCCTGAAAGAACACTATGACATTATGCTATTAAAAGTGATTTGTTGTAGTGTGTCAAAGTGTATCAAGCATGCAAAGCCCCAAAGTAACAATCAAAAGAGTTAAGTAGAGTTAAGAACAAACCACCAAGTTTCTAGCATCTCACCATTAAAAACAAGAAAGAAAAATACTCTCCTCACAAACAACCAATACCATGTCTCCCCCTTTTCGGGTCCGGAAAGACAAAAAGAGTCCACAAAAATTGTAGGAGAGCCACCACCAACCATCAAGCATCATCATCCATAGTATCCTCGTCCATACTGTTCTCATCATCAGAAGGAAGCTTCATCTTAATCCGATGCTCCATCGCACTTAAGTCACCAGATAAGGAAGAGATGGCACTATCAAGCTGACAGTGTAGGGCATCAAGCTCCTCAGAATGTGTTTTAATCTCCTCAAAACGAGCATCAAACGCATCCAAGCAGCCATTCAAAACACCAAATTGAGCATGAAGATATTCAAACAAAGTACCCGATGGAGCATCACTAGCAGGAAGACAATGGGAGCTTCAGTAGAAGGTGTAGCTGGAGAAGGGCAGACATTTTGATTCCATAGGGGGTTATAGATTGGACGAGGGAAAATAGACGGAAAGGCTGGAGCAATAGGGGAAAGCAAGGCTCAGCAATGTGATGAGGCATAAAAGCAGCGTTGGAGTCCAAATGAAGCTGAGCGTCACTATTTTTTAAGGTCTGGAATGAGATGGCAGATTTGGGTTTTTTTGTCAGTTCTTTTGGTAAAAGAGGCACATCCTTTTTAAGCATAAAATAGGTGAGAAACAACATGAAGGGCAAGGCCAAGGTGCCACGCATAGACATCACTCCAAATTTTCCAAGCTCGGTCATAAGAATAACCCCTCCCAACACCATAAAGAAACAAAGCCCGTTCAGCAGAGATAGCAGACACATTGCATTGCTGAGCCTTTCTTTCCCCCTATGGCCAAGATTGCTTCAGATGGAAAGCGTCACTACGCGCCACAGTGCAAGCAAGTGCTCTAGCTAGCACCACGGAAGGAAAAAAAAAAAGGGCACAGGAAATAAAAAATAAAAATAGTAATAAAACACGAAGCGCTACCTAGGCGCCACCCTTGAAGCCATCACTAAGGGAGTGCAATTCTCTGAATCTAAGGAAGAAAAATAGGAAATTTCCAGGAAAATTGACAATCAAAATCAAAACTTCCCCTCATTTTATAACAACCAATTTGCACAAGCTCAAACATAAAAACGAACTCCTCCGAACCAAATGTGCTGAAGTTCATACTAAAACTACCACGCCCACTCTCCCCTAAAGGAATGCAAAATCGAATGGTCACGCAAGCACACATGAAATTTTTCTTACACAATGAGCATGCAAATAAAAGATTCTTCCTTCACATGATACCCAAGCACAAGAAGAACTAAGCTGGAAACTAGAGAATCTAACAATGAGGACATAAGAAAAGATTTCCTTTGACTCCCCTTTGCACAATGGATCTCAAAATGCACACACATGCACAAACAGGCATAAAATATGAAAACATCATTATCACAAATTTGCAATAATATGCTGCTAAAAAAAAAAAACGAATTTGCAATAATAACATACTTAAGCAAAAGAGAGAAATTTATGAGATTAAAGAACTAATAATTGATGGCATGAAACGCAAGCTAAGAAGTCAATGCATAATATGGTCAAATCATGGATCACACCAAAGTTTCAACTTTGAATTTCATACTCTTGGCTATTAAAGTGGAAAGTGAACTCTATGAGATTGACGCAAGGTTCTAATAATGTTTTCAACCTCATCCTTGCTAGAACGCAAAAGATACGGGTATTTCCCAAGTATGTGCCATTACAACCACCATGTAATTCAGTGTAGCAGGCAATGTGAGATATAGTATTGCACGGACAACCACCATGTAATGCAGTGTAGCAGGCAATGTGAGATATAGTATTGCACGGACAAGAGAGTAAACCATAAAAATCTAGAAGAAGACTAGAAAGGAAAGGGAGAGGAGCTTTAGCTTTAAGAAGAGTGTACAAAAAAAAAAAAAAAAAAGCTTGATTTTGAGGGATAGGTTCACCTGCTGCAAACCTATTAAACAGCATTCTAAATTGAAACACACCCAATAGCCTTTGCTTGGAGAGTGGTTTATAATATTTTCAACCTCATCTTTGCTCTAGTGCAAAAAGATATGGTATTTCCCAAGTATGTGCCCTTACAACCACCATGAAATGCAGTGTAGCAGGCAATGTGAGATATAATTGCACAGACAAGAGAATAAACTATAAAAAGCCAAAAGACTAGAAGCGAAAGGGAGATGAACTTTAGTTTTAAGAAGTGTATACAAAAAAGCTTGATTTTGAGGTTTTCATCTCCTGCAATACTTCTTTAAATGATGGTGGTCAAAGTTGGATGTCCTTACTTGAGCCAATTCTAGGGCTTATTAAAAATATTGGCTATTTGAATCGGCATAGTCAAAAGTAATGGAGGTGGTTCGCTTTAAGGAAAGGAAAAAATGCTCATTGATGACCAAACCTTAGTAGTAGGATCCTTCTAAAATGGGTGTGCTCCCAAGATAGGAGCTCAAATTGGCGCTCCCAAGATGGGAGCTTGACGGGAGCTCGCTCCCCCTGAGATGGGAGTTTATTGGACGGTTAAGGCAACTATTTTCATACTCTTGAGGGAGTTATGCCATTGTGAAAATAAAAATATGAAAATCTTATCACTTAAGAAGTTTCGCAAATTAAAAATATCTAACTTCGTTTAAGTACCCTTTAAGATCATGAAAACTCTCTTAAGTAATCACTTTTCCTTCAATGGTTAAGTATTTAAAGATACTTTATATACGTATTTATATGAAATCTATATATGCTCCTTAGGCGCTCCCAACCTTGAAAGCTTCTAGATGCCTCCGCTCCCCCGCACCTGCTCCCGCTTCGTGCTACTAAGGACCAAACTATCTTGCAAAATGCGCATTGAGGAGCCAAACTATCCTGCATTCTTTCATTTTTAATCTTGTTTCTCAATGACAACTGATCTCCTATTTTACACATCCTGTCATAAGATCCAATTAAGTGTTTACTTATGCCTTTGTTTCTTATCCTTCTAATCCACCTACACAAGGGAAAGTGTCGTGCCTATTCTTTTTTCTTATTCAAGATTCTCAACATTTGCAAATCATTTTTAATTATCTGCACTCCTCAAAGGCAAACAAATAAACCAAACAAAGGGAAGTCCTTGAATGAGCTTTCAATAGTACAATTAGAATCCATAATAGGAAGCATAAGAAGATAAACCTATTGTTCAACTTCACCATGATTATTATTCATCTAAACCTTCGTATTTGCAATTTAGGTAGATTAGAAAATTGTCATGTTGTTCTGGTGCCAAAATATCTTGAGCTAGTGATAAGTCATGCATACTTGAACAATCTCTCTAAAACTATCCATGGTCTTTTACATTTTTGTAACGTGATTGGTTGCCACCTAATCTCCCCCGGAAAAAAGAAAGGAGTACTGTGGCTCAATGCTTATCTTTGGCATAAAATAGAGCAATACAAACTGGACTACTATCTAAGTGAAAAAACTACTTTTAGTTCAACTAAACCAACCTGAAACTTGCTAAACTAACATGTTATGAGCCCCCATTAGAATCACAAATCATCATTACTCTCACTCTCTCTGAATCTTGTACCACCAAAGTCGACTCCAATATTTAGGTATGAACAATCTATGATCATGAGAAAAATATAATGCCTATTAAGTTTGCAAATACCATAGTTGTCAAGGGCGAAAGGCGCACCAAGGCGCAAAGTTCTATTGGGCCTGAGGCGAGAGGCGCAAGGCGAGGCGCGCGCCTTTTTGAAGCGAGGCGCACCTATGCAGAAAAATATAAGAAAAATATCATATACTAATATTTCAAATAATAAGCACTAAACCAATGAGTTTACCATCCAAAAGATACATAAAAACTCCATAAAGTGTCAAATAGTCACAAACATTAAATTAGTTCCAACTTGTTTATTCCAAATAGTCACAAATATTTCAAATAATAAGCACTAGTTTTTATATATAAAGCTACAACGTTAAAGAAATTATTTTTTAAAAATTCCAACTTGTTTTTATATATTTAAATTAATTATTTTCAAAAACAACTATTGTTGAAAATAATTAGTTCAATTTAAATTATTGTCAAAAATAAAACTAATTCTAAAAACTTAAAAAAATTAATCCTTTTCATATACAGTGTGCACTGTGTTGTGTTATATACAGGAGTACAAAGACTTCATTTGGTATTACATATATGTATGAAGTCTATGAGAGAGTGGGCTCTTGTTCTCATCGCCGAGAGAGAGAGAGAGAAGAATACCTTGACCGAAAGAGTGAGAGACGAAAGCAGGTGGGAGTCAATCTCTCAGGAGAGAAGTGATCGAGTGAGAGATCGATCGTCGGGCAGTCAACTTACAGAGATCGAGAGGACCAGTTGGCTTACAGAGATCGAGTGGGCTCTTGAGATGTAATGGCCAAGGTAAGAGTTTTAACCTACACAACAAATCCTAGGGTTGTGATTGAACTTCAAAGAAGCGCGCTTTTTTTGCGCTTCTCGCCTTAACGCCTTTCCTCGCCTCTTGCGCCTACCCTGCGCCTTGTTCAAGTCGCCTCGCCTGGGGTGACCCAAGGCGCTTGAGGTGCACCTCGCCTCGCCTCTCGCCTAGGCGCGCGCCTAGGCGCGCCTTTGACAACTATGGCAAATACCACCATCCTATGTAGTGGACACGGGATACTACACGAACGCACAAATTTTCAAAAAATGGGGTACACGATTGGGGGACATGTCAATACACACACAAATTATAGACCCGACACTTTGCCGAAAGCAACATACCGGTGTCACACACAAACATGCTCCAGACATGTGATCACCACTTCATCTCAAACTCCAAGATAATGAGAAAAAAATAAGGACGCTTTGTGATTTAGTGTTAGACACATGTCTGGAGTGTGTCCGTTTCCGAAATGTGTCCGCCAACGGCACGTTGCTTCCAGCAAAGTGTTGATGCTACATAGCCGCTATTGATGAGGGACAAAAAAGCAACTTTACATTGTTCACTATAGATACATGTTAGTGCTTTTTCCACAAGAATGGCTAAGATGCATTAACTTCATGATGTTATCAATCGGTCAAAAAAAATGTTAATGAACAAGTTTTTGGAAAAGAAAGACAAGATGGAACAGTTAAACTATTTAAGTATGATAACATACCCATGTCTCGTTGGTAGAAAAAGAAATATGAGCCCAACTTAAAAAGTAAAGCTAAAAGAATGATAATTGTTTCTTGACCTACCAATTTGACCACATTTCATAAACAAATGGTAGTAAACTTTACCTATTCATTCTCTCACAATTATGTTTGTATCTTAATCCTAAAACTCGAAAATGGACAAAGAAATCAAAATTACATAAGCAGTTTCTAAATTCTCTTGTCGCACACATATAAGGAGTTATTGCCACGAAAATGAGTCAATGGCCATAGACAGGCATTATGCTTCAACAACAAATAGTAGTTGTAAGAAGACCACATATCATAAAGGGATGCACCTCTCATATGACCGCATGCATGCTTGAACATACAAAGAAAAATGCACCCCACACACACATACAAAGTCACTAACCTTTACTTGCATGCTTGTTTCCTCGTTGACATCTAGAACCCATGGGCAAAAAATGGTTTTAGAAGTTTATGAATGAAGGTTGAAGCTATGTTCTATCTGGACAAATAAAGAAACGAAAATGATTTTATAGCATAACATGCCAAACTAACTCACATCTAAAACATTCATTTGAGGACTACAATTAGAGAAAAAATTCACTATGCAATGAATTATATAACTCAAATAATAAGACCCACACATTGCATGGGAGTCGTAGAGGGCATACTGTTTATACAACAATGCAAAAGAATAATAAAAATGAAGCCAATCAGATAAAAAAACAAAAAACAAAAATGATGGGGCTAATAGAATAAGTATATCTGATGGGTAAAAGAAGAAAAAACCTTTCAGTATAAATGAATAAGGAAATGAACCATTAAATAGTACAAGAAGCAAAAACAAACTGAGCATATGACATGAGAATTCGAGAAATGGTCTATGTGGAGACAAACTGTTGAATAGGAAGTTTGCAAGTTAATGTTTTGAGTTAAAATCTCTGTCTAAAAAAGGATTGGTACTTACAAAAAGATGACCAAATCGTGATACATATATACTAAAATTCAAAATGGAGAAGGCATTTTATCGAACACCTTACTCACGGGTTTTTCCCGTGGAATAAGGTACTTACTTGAAAACTTCTTGGTTTTCAGCACGAAAAAGATGCATGAATTCTGAAAGGTAGTAGTACCATGAACTGGTTTTCACTCTGGATTCATCTGTATACATTCTTTTGTTCTCTAAAAACCCAAGGAAAAGAGCGTTAATCAATAGACATTATAACTATGAATTGAAGAAGTCATATGTTCTTCTTGAATCATATCCTCTCCTTTCCTGGTCTCCTTTTTTCTTTTTCTTTTTCTTTTTCTTTTTCTTTTTTATGGGATATACAAGATGAGTTCGGATCATCCATAATATAAGTTAGAAGGAACTCATGTTTAAAGAGGTTATGGGTGGTGAGCAACGACTAACAAAGGACATTCAAGGCCACCGCAAGGGGGATCTTCAGGAGGTGGACAACCCCACGGATTCATAGACATCTATGACCATCAGAAGTGATCAAGTCAGCAAGTTCATAACTCCATTTATGAATTTGATGACGCTAAGTACCATGCAATACCCAAGACAAGTATGGATTTCATATTTTCTGAAGACAATCCTTTTAAGCGATGGGCAATCCAACAAAAGCCAAAATAGTGGCCTCAAAGATTAGAACTTTCATACCTTAAGCAATGAGTGGAAATCTTTCAGATCGTATTATTCTCTATAAGATTTAATGCAAGCCAATGCTTCAAAGGAACACAAACAAAGCGTTAGCCAATATTAAAAAAAGCAAATGAAAAAGAATTATATTAGCTTGAGTAGATACTAAAACAACTTAATAGGGAGAATGAAAAATAACATCATCGTGAAGGAAATATATACCAACCAAGTTTTTCATACCACCCCACAAATCATGAGCTAGCCAAACCCCACAGAAAGTTGATAAGACACCAAACAAACACAATACAATATCAACTCCAAAACAAATACATCAACAAACTACCATGGGACATCGTCAACTTCTCGTTCTTCTTCCATAGGAAAATGGGGAAATTTTGAATTCTCTCGTCATATTTTTGTCTACAGAGGTTCGCATTTTTACTTATGTTTCGCAACATAACCATACATACAAATATGTAATGAAAAACTGACACGAAAGAAAAAAAAAACTCCAAACACAAATAATAGAACTCCAAAGGTATTCCTATGCGAAAAACTATTGGCAAGAGAAAATAAAAGGATTTTAAAATGCATAGACAGCAAAATGCTAGAGGCCAACATCGGCCTCTTTGACGAAGGTCATAACATACAGTATGCTTCACCTCCTCCAACCAAAAGAAGGCCGGTTTCTTTTCTAAGACACCAACCAAGGCTTCAAACAATCAAACAAAGGTTGCATCAAAAACTTGAAATGAATGGTTTACACAATAGAGAAAATAAATCAAAGTGCTTTACCATATCAGGTGATCCTTTCTGAAGTAGTTACTTTGGAGGAAATACAGGGTCCCAAACAAAATGTTATACGTGATTGTGAGAGAGATTCACATACACAATCAAGCGAACAATATATTAGCATTCCCACAAACTTCATTGCACATAAAAACACTTCTTCCATGTTCACTCAAGGAAACTAAGAGAACTGAGAATACTAACAGCATCAGCCTACCTATTGAAAATTAAGAAACTACTTATTATAACCATTATAGTCGGAAGAAGGTATTTACCTATTGGCGTACCTCAGACCACAAGGCTTTAGCACCACCTTGCATGCAAAAACAAAAGAAGGAATACATCATGCATCAAAACACCAATCAATAAACACCAACATATAGATTAAAAAATACCAAATGTAGACTACTTTTCTTTTGTCCTAAATAATCAAGCCTGACAATACCCCATCCCGTGTGAAGGAAGAAATACGTAAAGATTAAAGGAAACATCCTACTCATGGCATGTCGAGACTATATATATAGAAACAAAAACTCTTCAAGAACCTTGATGAAAATCATGCTGAGGTCCAGCCAACTTAAGTTTACAACTGATAGTTGAGTCGCCTAAAACAGAAAGTAATTGTTCACACGTTGTCTCTTTTTCATGTGGAGTGGCACCCTGAGATGATATTATATCAAATAGTCAAAGTGGATTAAACGATTTCAATAGAATGATAGCCTCAAAAAGAAATCAAATGACGTTTCCGTACAAATGCTATTTAAGGAAATAACAGTTTCACATAGATGGTGGAGAACAAACTACATGCAGCCAACCTTTTGCGTGAAAAAAGACAACCCCTCTCTCCCTCTAGACCAGACCTTTTCTCTCAAAAAGCAAGACCTTTTGTCTTCGTCTTCGGCTCCTTTGTTGGGGGGGGGGGACCTCCACCCACCTCCTCCCGGGCTCCTCGTACTCTAGTTTTTCTCTTTTTTTTTTTTTTTGCAAGTTCTTGATGTTGAATGGCGACAGATCTGGCAACAAGACCTCCGTTATAGTGGCGCTCTCCGTTAGTTTTTGGAACTGGTGACATAACAGTGGGTTCACAACGAGTCGGATGCTTCACGGTGGGAATGTTTCCGTCGGCGGATTTCACCCTGTTTTCCGTCGGCTCCCTAACCCTTTTCTCCAGTTGCTATTAGTCATTCTTCAGCTCAGCCTCTCCCATTGCGATCTATCTTCTGCTACCTCCTTTGCTATTGGGTCTTGATCTCCGGTGTAGTGACCAATCACCGGGGTTTTCTGTTGGGGTCTCCGGTTTTGTGCCTAACGGCTAGGATGCTCTCAGTAGCTTTCGGGGGCGAGGCTTGCGCGTCTCTATCGGGTTTTTTTCCTGGGCTTTGATTGGTTCTTGGCCTAAGAACTTGTGAGGCGGCGGCGGGAGTTGGTGGTTCTCTTGTGTCATTTGGTTTTCTAATGGTGGTGGTGGATCTAGGCTGGCCGCTTTGTGGTGTTTGGTTGGCAGTGCTACGGAGGTTGTTATGCGTCGAGGTTACGATGTGTGGAGGTTGCGACGGTGGGTGGTGGGTGGCGGCTGTGTTGTTTGGGCTAGGGTGTTTTTTGGGCTTTAATTATTGGGCTTGTCCCATTCTATTTGGGTTGCATCCCGTTGAGTTAATTGATTTATCTGGGCATTTAGGCCTTTTAGGTGTTGGGCTTGGCGCTTGGGGTGTCTCTTAGTTGGCATCTTGCCAATCTAGGGATTAGGTCTCGAACTAGGCACATTGGTGCCTCTTCCCTTGCTCCTATTGATTTTTGCATTTCTTGAAGATTAATAAAATCTTTTTCGCCTTTCAAAAAAAACCTTTTGCGTGACACATAAACAAATCCTCAAAATTTAAATCCTGACTCTTGTTGAAATAAAGAAAGTGTATAATGAACCCAAAAGAAAAATGTACCTGGAGACTTTTAACAAAAACTGGGATAGGAGACAAAGTTCATTCCTGAGGAAATGATTTACATAGTAAGCACATAAGCAAAACACTTGCATGCTATTTTAGAAGTACAACTAAAATTAGAATGTGTTTATAATCCTAATGTCGTGAATAATACCATTGTGGTTATGAGCACTAAGATCATAATAGGTTTCCAATACAATTTGCGAAGTGTAACAAAAATATAGATCCAAAGACTCCGGCTATAGCAGAGTTCAAGCAAAGATAGCACGCAGGCAACCTCACCCTCATATTTTTGGAAGAGGCCGATTCTCATGACATCAATCCCCACCCCAAAAATCTATTGGAGTCCAACAAGTGGAGGGTATGCTAAAGTAAAAAGAAAGGAACAAACCAATGAAACATATCACATGAAAGCTGCTAGCACCAGCATGATGTCATCAGGCTATAACATTTAAGAGCAGTGAAAACCACCAGACTCACCATAAAGGCATTTCATAAGTTGAATTTAGGTTAGCCAAGAAGTAATCCATTAGTTAACTAATGGAGATAAGGCGAGACACACACAACATGCCTCTTTAGAGCGAGATTACTCTTATACGTAAGCATATAATTTCAAAATCTCAAAATTCCAAAATTAACGACAACGCCGTTACATTGATCAGAACTTAGATTCCCAAAGGGTTGTTCCTCATAAGCCAGCATAGACATCTACAACTATCAGAAGTGATACAAGCCATCAAGTTCCTAACCGAATGCCATTAAGTACTATTAAATGCCAAGGACAATTATGCATCTAACACTAATATTTTTCGAAGATAATCCTTTTAAGTAATGGGTAGCCTCAAAGTACAAAAAGTAAAAACTTTCATACCTTAAACAATGAGTACGAAAACTTTCAAACCTGACCGTAACAAAACATTCCCCAGGACATTGAAAGGAACCCAATGCTTTAAAGGTGCAAAAACAAAGAATTAATCAATATGAAAAATGCAAATGAAAATAAATGGAAAACAATTCACTGTGGTTAGTGAGCTTACAGTGACCAAATTATAGTTCCAAATTCAAACAATGAAAAAGAAGACCTAATCAAGCAATTTTTCACCACCATTTAACTCCAAGCCCACCTGCACGGAACCTAAAAAGGATCCTACATATAACTAGTGAAGATAGAAATCCCATTTAACTTCAATCCATGCATATTTTTAAGCAATTGAAGTCAAGCAAAAGCTGAGAAAGGACCTCAAAAGACAAGATGCAATTTTCATACTTTCCATAATGAGTGCAGATTGAATTATTTGAGATTATATGTTGCTAAGGATTATATATAGTGAGTAATTTGCATACGTTTTCATCGTTGTGTGAGTAAGAAAGCATCTTTCTCCAAATAGATTGAAGGTGAACCAATTCTTGACAGGAATAGGTATCTACAAAGCATAAGATGATTGTATAAATCAAAATAGTCACTCAAAAATAAAGAGAAAAAAGTGAAGAAATGGAAAGAGATGCTAAACAATTCATTATTCTACATTCTATTTGTTGAGCATTTGTAGGAGGGAAAGGAGCATTGAGAAAGGTAATGGATGTAAAAAAAAAAAAAAAAAAGAGGGGTCTAACAGGTGGATTATTGGCCAATAGAGTTTGAATTCTCTTATTATGATGATGTTCATTCCTATGAACATCGATGGATAAACAATAGGTGGTGAAAACGTTGATCAATGAAGGCAAGCCTATTGGCAATAGACAAATAAATCGATGCAAACAAAATAGATGAGAGAGAGGAGAAAAATTTACCATTCATAGCTCTCCAAAGTGCTCTAGAAAGCTGAGGGTACCCTACCAGATATAACAGGTAGCTGAACCTACTTATATAAAAACTCATATTTCTCAGTTAGCAGAAAGTCCAAACATTTTCTAGCTCGAAATAATTTGAGAAATAAAATGGCAGTTTTTCACCATATTATTTCAAGCCCACCTGCACCAAACCCAAAAGGAATCCTGCACCCAAAAAGAAAGTAGTAAAGACAGAAAGACAATTGGTCTCCGTTCCATACATATTTTTTAGAAATAGGCAATCAAGCAAAAGCTGAGAAAAGGCCTTAAAAGACAAGATGCAATTTTCATACTTTCCATAAGGAGTGCAGATTAAATTAATTGACATTAAATGCAAAGGATTAGATATAGTGAGTAATTTGCATATGTTTTCATCGATATGTGAGTAAGAAAGCAACCCACCCCAAAAAGATTGAAGGTGAACTAATGCTTCAAAGGAATAAATATCTGAAAAGCATAAGATGATAAGACAAATCAAAATAGTCCCTCGAAAATAAAGAGAAAAGGGTGAAGAAATGAAAAGAGATGCCAAACAACTCAATACTCCACACTCAGAAACAATTTGCACTTAACAAATATAACCAAGGCTACACACACACAAAAATGCCCACAAACTACAATTGTCTCCTCAAATTTAGCTTCAAAAACGATAACAACGATTCAAAGTTTTATATAATTCGATTTCCCAAAATAATATATTAAAACTTAGTTCCTAATCGTTTGTCTTCCCATAAACATCTACAATCATCAGAAGTGATCAAGTCAACAAGTTCATAACTCAATTTATGAATTAGATGTCATTGAGAACCACGCAATGCCCAAGACAAGTATGGATCTTACAATAACCCATGTTTTTAATCCCTACAATGATTGTACTTTTAAAGTGCATATTCTATGCTACATATTTTTGTAATGTATGTACACGTTCTTTTCACGCTCCAAATCTTGGGAGCTTCTATATGTACCCGTACCCGCTCCCACTTCGTGCAACTAGGATAGAGACATGATCAAGCATCTGCTCATGCCCTATATTTTGGGTTTGCCACGGGGTATTGATATAACAAGAGAATTCTTAAATGTGTCATGACTTTGAGAACTAAAGTGAATTTGTTTCGTGGCAGCTATCCTAACATAGGTAAACTGAAGCTATAATTGTTACTCCTTTTGGTCTTGCCCATTAGAAGTAGAATTGCCATAACTAAGGAATCATAAACGATGAGCAAATTGCCATAACTTGGCAACGTGTACAGCCCAAAACACATCAAGTTATCAACATGCAAAACCTAAGATTAAATTTACATACTTGTCATGCAATTTCTGTCGCAAACACTTAGAAGGATACCTACTTTTATTCCTAAATGTTGGTTAATATATCTTACCACCCCTCTCGGACAGTTGCATTGATCACATCATATAAAAGTCAAATTCTATCATCACTAAAGCTAAACGGATCTTGTACTATCTTTCCGAAACCAACAATATCTTCAAAATTACCAAGAATTATAGTTAGAGAACAAAAATCAAATTTCAATGGTGCCACATTGTGGTCCTCAACACCAGCTTTATAGGTCTAGTGGTATCAAGTTGGTTTCTCAACCTTATGGCACAAGTTACCATGTCATGTATCTGTGCTCAGCAGACACTAGTTAGCACCTGTCTGACACCATAAAAGGACCTAGAAAATCTATTAAGCTACTTCCTCTGTCCCTATTTATTCGTCCATTTTAACAATTTTGATTGTGTTTCAAAGGATTTCAAAACCTTGTGTTCAGTACTAATTGTGGCGGTGAAAAAATAATGTGATTTTTCAAAGGAGTGCCTCATTTGTTGGCCTGATGGATGGACACAAAAAAAGGGGGCAAAATATGGAAACAGGGCAACTTTACAATGTACTTCAAACAAAACTCAAATGTTTGAAATAATATCAGGCATTTCTTCACAGTACGTGAATTTGAAACATCAAGCTCAATAACAAGCTAAAATTTAAATAATGCAGCTAGAATTTCTAAGATGCGTATACACTCACAGAAAGTGGATGACATAAATTTAATGATAATGAAAGCACATGTAAAATGATTCAAAAGAAATTGGGTTGTCGTGAGATGAGATTTTTATCCATTGGAGGAAGGTCTCTAGGTAAATCTAGTTTGCTAAGACGGTGTTAATGAACTTGAGAAGGTTAAAAGGAACTGATAAGGTAACTATGTTCGAGTAAAGATGCGTGGCATTGTGGTTATATAGGTCTTTCTCTTTGGAGATGAAGCACACTGCCCTTCACCTTAAATGGTGGTGGCAAGTTAGATGCATAAAGAAAAAAATTCTTTCGGAAAAAAGTACTATGTTAAAAGCTGGGATAGAGATGGATTGTGAAAAGGTGACATTCACTCATGTCCCGAGACTCAAAAATCAATTTGCAGATGCTTTAGCAACGCTGGCGTCAATGGTTGAGGGGACACGAAAATTCTTGCAAGATAGTTTCAAAATTTTTAATTGACATATAAGGTGTCGAGAGAAATTGTAGAAGGTGGAATACACATACTAGCTTGTCAAGCATTTGTGAGAGGGGGAAGGGTATTGAGATGGGTAATGGATGCAAAAAACAAAAAAAAAACTAGACTAACAGGTTGATTACTGGTCAATAGAGTTTGAATTCTCTTAGTGTGATGAAATTATGCATTCAGGCCCATATCCTATGAATAGCGGTGGATAATCAATAGGTGACCTAAACAAACAAAAAAATCTACACAAAGAAAATAGATGAGAGAGGTGGAAAATTTTACCTTTGAGACCTGAGAAGTCAACCACCCAAGTGATTCAATTAGACAAACAATGCCTAAATTAGAAGAAGACTTCAAACACAAAAGCTTAAATTCATAGTAGTGAGTAAAAGGAAATAGGAGAAAATCCAAAGGAAAATCATTAGCATGTCAAGAGGCATTTAGGAAAAATATCCAAAAAGGCATTTAGGAAAAATTCCAACAACGTATGTAATGAGTGAACTCTTGATACCTTCAGGGAATCTTCGACCGGCATGATGTGGTGGTGGCGCTCAATTCTCTTATGCCAGAAATTAAGCCCAGCAGTGATGGGGAAGGATTATCCGAGAGGGAGAGACTAAAAGAGGCAAAGGGAAACGATCTTCATTTGATTACGAGAGATGTTCACTTGTCAATTGCACACAATTAAATCTTGTCGTTTTAATTGAACCTTGAAGAGCAGAATATTGATTGCCCTATTTGATAACAGTGATAGATGGATGGGATTCGTAAGGAGATGAGATTAGGATTGGGATTGGTAATGAGAATGGATTGTTAATGAGAATGGATTGGTAATGAGTATGTTTGTTTGGGATGGAATTAGATGATGAGATTATTAATATCATGTTTGTTTGAGATGGGATTAGATGATGGGATTGGATTGATTGAAGAAATTGGTAATGAGAAGGGATTGGTAAGGAGAGGGGGTTGGTATTGGACTACAAATACCAAGTCCCAAGGGGTATTACTAATACCCCCTATGGGCCGGATTGTTCGTCTCATGGGACTAGCAATCCAGACCAATGGAAACCAAACAAAGTATTACTAATACCATCACCTTAGCAATTCAATCCCAACCACCAATCCGTTTATCAAATGGGGTTAATGTGCATTGAGAACATGCATTGAAACATTGGAAGCCCTTGGTAATAGGTGCAAACATCTACTTGTTCTCTGATGAGCCCAAATCATCTAAATAACCAAAATTCCTTCAATCCTCACTCAAATTCGTCTAATAAACCAATGTAAAACAAATTCAATGTAATCTCCACAATGAAAAACAAATATTCCAACTATACATATGTACGTAGCAAGTATCCACAATATTAAATCATGAAGTTCTTTCTACAAGTTTTACTAAATACATGGTGGGAAAATTATGCTTTGTATAGAAACATGCCCCTTTTAAGTACTAGCATTTACTCAAACACAAGTGTGCATAATAATAACTAGGCCATGTTCTAGTACCCTTTACAATTCATAATTTTCCTGCTGAAGGGGAACCCCATACAAATGAAGATTAAAAAAGAAAACGTGAAAACTAAAATAATCCCAATTATAACCATGAAGAAAACACAGATCTCCAACCTAAACTCAACTTAGCAAATATATTTGAATTCATTTATTGGGGCTTAGGTAATACTTGAATGACTCTATCAGAATTTCAAAGTAAGTGAACATGAACACATATAAACATCCATATTTACTCATTTAGCATAAATTCTACCTCAAAGAGTGAAATCCCCAAAATGTAAGAAATTTCAAACTTGTCCGAATGCCACTTTGTTGGGATTGATATGTAGCCCTCTCCGTGCAGATCGTGAATCCTCTTCACGTTTTTGCGAGATTTTCGAGTCTTGGCTTTCGATTTTGTTGTGAAAGCATTAGGGTTTATACATATATAGGGGATGGTTCCAAGGACTTTTAAATTTTGATGATCCGAGCCGCTCAATGTGTGCAGAATGTGATTTTAAGGGTACCCGTGAGAAATCGGCAAAAAAAATTACCGAAAGGTGCTTGTTTTCAGCAGTTTTTAATTGAACCGTTCAATAAAAAACTGTTCAGAACTGTACGGATCAAGCCCTTACGGGTCATTTTTTATGCTAATTTCTCTCAAGTACCCTTAAAATCCCATTCTGATCACATTGAGCGACTCGGATTATTAAAATTCGATCGGGAATTATGAAACGTTTTAGATGTTTTTATAAATGTCCCCGGAACTGCCCCGTATATGTGTATATATATATAAATACACACACACACATATATATATAACACATATATAGAGTCCGATACCTATCCACACCTCTTCCCATCCACAACTGTCCGCACCTCCCTTTTCCCAATCGAATTTCAATGATCCGAGCCGCTCAATATGTTCAGAACGTGATTTTAAGGGTACCAACGAGAAATCGGCAAAAAATAACACCGGAAGGGTTTAATTTGACCCCACTCCGGCACCTCCATGTCTGGCCAACTGCAACTTCGGCCAAGCCCAACTACCCAGCTCCAACCAACCCCAGTTCCTAACTCAGTTGACTAAACAAAATTGATCATAACCTCTACCCAGATCTAGTTCCCTTTTAAAAGCCCAAACCATTCACAAATGAACAAACTTCATCTCATAGTTGTCTCCATCTCCTTCAAACAACTAAAACCTTTTTTCTCTTTTCCTATACACCAAACTACAACCTAGCTAAAAATCAAACCAGTATTAATTATACAAGTATAAACAGTTTATACTCTGAGTTGAAAATTGAAACCATTAGATTTGCCACATATTTCACACCAGATGTTGACTAACACCCAAGCAACCCATCACTGCAATTTGCACGCGGCCACACATTTGGGAGGAATCGACAGCAGCGGCGGCGGGTGGTACTTCGTTTTGGGTGGGTATTGTGGGGGAGTGGAGGGGGTCAAGAGAAGGTCGGGTTCATCGGAATTAGGGTTGGCCGGAGTTGGGGTCGACCGGGGTGATGAGGGAGTCATAGGGCTTGTGAGGGAGGGAAGCAAAGAGAGATTAGGTGTTAGTGAGTTAGAGGGGAGAGAGTAAAATCTAATCTCAACCCAAAAAAAAAGTAATTGCTTATCGTTTTCATAATTAACTTACCCAAAAAAAAAGTAATTGCTTATCATTTTCATAATTAACTTTAAAAGTGTAGCAATTCCCATAACATGTGGGTCCCAACACACTTGGTCCAAGATGCATAAACTCGAGCCCGACCAACCAAACGTACTTATACATGTATATGCACGTATATACCTAAAAAAATATATGGCTCACCAAATTATTTATTATAATAAGACATAGTACTGGTCTCTACCAAATGTCAGTAAGTTAATATGCTAGATTAGCACCATTGAGCATTTGACCCTTCTTCGTAAGCTCAAACCCCAAACCTCCCCTAGAAACCTAGGAGTACAAGCACTTTATCAGTTAAAAGCTCGATATCAAAGATCCACATCACGAATACACAAAAGGTTAGTGGAACTGAGAACATTAAATATTAGTATCTTACTATAGTCAATTTAAGTCTAGTTTTTCCTCTTAGGCCTTTCAAATTTATACTACAATACTACAGACAAACAACAAATTGAGTACGCAAAATCCTCACCAGCAAAATATACCAAACGCCATAGCTGTAGCGGCATGTCGAAGAATCACATCAGCAGACAGTATTTTATGGGTGTACGAAGTCAAGATAAGTAATGGTAAACATTTTGAAAGCCCCGATACCAATGGGCAAACTACTACATTCCAAATCAGGTATGCAAGAATATGCATCTATGGTTGCTCGTGGGGGTATTGGTTGCATAATAAGTATGCAATCTCAGCAAAAAAAATCCTAATACTCTCAAATAACAAAGTCTGTAGTCTACCTGATTGCTATCGATCACAATTGGCGAAGGAGTTCACAAAAAGAGAAACACCAAAAAGAGTTCGGCACCCTCGCTGAAACATTGAGCGAATGTCAGAAACTAGTATAGGGACCTTTGCCTTGTGAAGGTGGGTAGAAAGAGAATTGTCCTGCACAACCACGATTTTTTGTGAGAGACCTAGCAGACATTAGACAAACCTCATCCCAAAATATTCAATACCCAGTGACTCAATGCCTTCTTCGGCAACCAAATACTATACCCGGAGTGCCTAGCAGTGCCACATTGCACCCAAAATAAGAAACACCATGAAATGTCTTGTCGTTAGGTCTAATCCATATTCTTCAGCTAATTAAAATCTTGCTTGCACCATTGAATCGTGGTCAAAATGCAAACTATTGTGATGAATAGGCACAATCTGTTTCAAACTTTGATCAAGATAGCATAATATAAATTCTATAAAACATACTTATGCCAACTAATTTGCCCAAAGTAACTATTTTGAGTAAGAAGGCTGAATTGTGCTCCCAACACCCAAAAATTACCCAGAAAAATTATTTTTCCAACATTTATCACGAGCAATGAGTTTTTAGGGATTAATCAATAAGCTTTTTGTTGATTGAAACTCACGAAGAGTGGGATGACTGTTGGCACATAAATTTCAACCAAGGATTGGTGAATATTATTAATGCATCATATGTTGGGCTTGCGAACTAAAGGCATATAAAGAGCCTAAAAAACATGTTGACCCAGCAAGCCCGCGAATCAACAAATAGATGTTGGCCCGATAAGCCTAGCAAGTATATGAGGCTTGTTGAAAGCCAACGAATCAACATATACATGTTGGCCCGACAAGCCTAGCGAGTACATGAGCCTGCGGATGAAGTAGCAGGACTACAAATCAGTTGAACCATGTAAGCCTATATCTCGCAGGGCCTACAAATCAAATATTCAGTTGAACCATGTAGGCCTGCAGGCCCTACAAATCAAATACGGGTTCACGTAGTCTTAAATTGGTAGGTAGAGCCCAAGAAATACTTCTGTGGAAGCAGAAGAATATTCAAAGATGGATGTCATCTGATGCAACCAATATTCGAAATTTAAAGAGACGGAGAAGATATGCTATCATCCTATCCTCTGGCAACAACTATTCAAATTCAAATGAATTATTTGGCGGCCAAGCATTTGATGAAGGAAGCCCCTATAAATATGAGATCCATCATCAAAGGAAGGGACCGCTCCCTCTACATCTATCTCTTCTCGGACTCTCATCTATCACTCATCTATATCTCATCTACCTGAAGATCTCAGATCTAAAATCTCAAGACCTCCAACCTCAATTCTCAACTCTTCACCATTACACTCTCCATCCAACACAGAAGCCAAACACATCTCCTCTCCCTCAACGTAGAAAATATACAGTGAGGGAGAAGATATACTCCATTCAAGCTTAACCACTACCATCTACAACCACCAAGCAACCTACTCGCTCGCTACTACCTGCAATCTTCAGCAAACTTCGAAGATCAGTAAGAGTAAGCATATCAAGTGATAGGTAAAGGGTTCCAATCCCTCTAAATGTATCAAGTATTCTCTGTTTTGATGTAAACAAGGGTTTTAAACCCCAATCATCAATGAAATTAAATTATTATAGTCTATTTCTTGTTCTTTATTCTTCATTAATTGGAGGTTTTACTTTTATAGTATGTAATTAACGATTTGAAATCCAAATCGGAAATAGGAGCCTACATATAAATAATCAACACTGTTCGCTTGAACAGTGGGTTCGCTTGAACAGTGGATATTTGAGATATAGATTTCGAATTGTGGGTATATTCTACGGTTCAAAATTTATGCCTACAATGACAGAGTATTCTCATATCTAAGTCAAATGGGAGTTGGATTCGTAGATTCCCATAGAAGCAATTCATCAAACATCTCAAGTGCAATAAGTATTTTTGTCACTTTACACGACAAGTTCCTTCATGGTCTGAAAGTCAAAGTTATATTTAGACATTTGGCGAATGCTTATCGTGTAAAGTGACAAAAATATAGTGTTGAGAACACTTTAAAGGCATTAAGATTTTTTTAAAAATGGAATGAAATGCAAACAACTAATTGTGGTTAAACTCCAAACATTAAAAGAGAAGCCCAAATCAAAAAAAAAAAAAATTTATTTACCCCCATCTAATTTGAAGCTCACATGCTAAGAAGCAAGGATACAGATACGATATGGATACGCCATTTTTCCAAAAAGTAGAATACGATACTTTGGAGGATACGTTGAATATAAAAGTAAATAAAAAATATTATACATATAATTTTTAATTCGTAAAATTCCACTAATGATTAAGTTTTCTATTACACAAGTTTACCATTTCACATGCCAAGGGAAAAAAAAAACCCTAAAATCAGAGGGAGAGAGGGATGGCAGACACGAGAGAGACTTACTAATCTATATAACTATATGTGTGTGTGTGTGTGTACACAGCGAGAGAGAGATCAGAGATGAGAGAAGAGAGAGAGGGGCTAGAGACTCATTGGTGTTCGATGAGAGACGAGAAACGAGGGAGAGATTGTCGTTGTCACTATCTAGTTGCCATTTCTGTTGTCGATTTGTAGACTGGGGAAGAGAAAAGATATATACAGCCTAATTATAGTTTTAACCTATATATTTTAAGTAATAATTTATTTACGCCCGCACATAGCCAAAGCGTATCCAAAACATATCGATATACCAAAAATTAATTCTAAAAGCTGGATGCTCTAAAAAAAACGTATCCAATACATATCTGGAGTGCATCTGTATCCAATATGCGTACGATACGTGATACGGAGGCCAAAATAGAGTATCCGTGCTTCATAGCTCACATGCACCAAACACAAAACGGATCTTGCATCTCAAAAAAACCTAGTAAAGAAACGTCTTCATCAAATATGTCAGTCACAAATCATTCCTCCCTAAATAGATTGAAAGTGAGCCAATGCTTCAAAGGAATAGAAATAGAGCAGTAATCGATATGTAAAAAGCATAAGATGATAGGACAAATCAGTTCTTATACCTCTAAGAATTGGAGGATGACATGGGCATAAGGATTCTTGTTTACCGTTTCCATATATGAGTAAATGGCTTCTTGTTATTCATATCTTTCCTTCCTATTTGAGTCATTCAGCTACATTTTACTGACTGGTTGGCTAATCGTTCATCAGTAGACATCAATCGTTTTTTCCTCTTCGAATCCTGCTACTTCAAATGCACAACTATAAAAGAGTTTTGGGATATGTTGAAATCATGTCTACAAGCCAAGAAAAAGGGCAAGTTACTTGAAGAAAGGTAACCATAAAAAGAAACTAAAAACATGTAAAGCACAGACTTTATTCACCATAACATAACCAGATAATAAACATGACCTTAGGATAAGAATATGTACCCCTTCTACATCCTCCAAATACACTATACAATGTCAATTTCTTGTGCACTGATGTATACTTAATTTCAGGTGAATGATGTCGTGGTGCTTTCAGATTGTGGGCCTTTGAGGTAATTTGAGTGCACTACTGCTAATAGACTTAATTTGTGAATTTCCAACGTACCCCCAAAAAAACAATTTGGAATAGAAAATTATATTAAAGCACACAAAGAGGAGGTCTTATTTCAATGAGTGCAATCCATTCAAGTGAAATAGGAGAAAACCAAAAAGCATGGCACATAAATAACCATAAAGCCACAAGGAAAATAATTCGGTAAAAATTATAGCACAACGAAATCTTGTTCCATGAGAATCAAAATCTAACCTCCAATGTCAAACAGTAGAAAATAGAATAGAATTACCTAGCACATGTAGGACTTAGTTATAGTAATTTTTGGGATGAAATTGGTCCGCCCATCTTGCACTCAATTGAGTTCAGCTTCTGTGTAATTCTTTTCAACATTAACTGCAAGAGGTCATTAAGAAAGAGATAAAGAGTGATGAAATTAGAGCATCCATAATGTAATAATCAAAAGTGAATAATTAAAACTTGCCACTTCAGTTTTTGATTATTCATTTAAAGGGTTGCTAAAGTTAGCAATGTGAAATCCCACATTGGTACTTTTGATTATTCAAATGCCCAAATTTGATTATTGGTTAAGAGGTTGCTAACTTTGATTATTACAATGTGAGCACTTTTTTAAGCACACATTGCTAACTTTAGCAATCTTTTGATGTTGATTATTACATTGCGGATGCTCTTAGATAATTACTTTAGAGCAAAAGAGAAACCCAAAGGCAAAAAACACCAAATTGAGCAATAAGAAGCTTCCAAATTGGGGTTTTGTTCCACCTTTTTATCCATAAGGCCTTTAGATAGATCCTTAGAGAAAGATATTAAGAAAATGTAATACTTAATCAATTGCAGAATGTCATACCAAACAGTAAATCAAACTTCATAAGGAGTTTAAATTACATAGGAATATGGCATCAACCAAGGTGAACTACTTGAGAAATTAGAAACCCCATCGAGCAAGTCAATGCTTTGCCAAGTTCTAGAATAAAACTCCTGACAATAAAAAGGATGTTTAGTAACTAAAACCACAAATATTATAAAAAAATATCCCAATTGTTAGACAACCATTAAAACCTGAAACGAGAAAGCTAAACATAATGTTGTAAAGTTTACCATTTGTGTCATTGCAGCCCTCTTCAGTTTCTCGGAGAAGTGGATGATCTATGAAGCACCGACACTCCAAAAGAGCGTCATATCCACGTATTGGACACGGGGACACGGCTTGGGGACACGCCACGTAATTTTTATTATTTTTTGAAAGGAGAAACGCGGGGGACACAGCGGGGACACAGTTGGGGTCAAAATGTAATATTTTTAATTTTTTGGGGGTTAACATGAAATTATTCACAAAAATTGGAGTCAACTGTAATTATGCCTTTGAAAAAAAATTATACAATTAGTGAAATTACTCATATACAATGATGGTTCATAAAAAAAATTATGACTGATAATATTTTTTTATTTATTTATACACGTGGCATATCCCCCGCTGTGTCCTTATCCCCATTTTTTTAGAATTATCGTGTCCCGTGACCGTATCCGTGTCCATGCTACATAGTGGATGATCCCTCTTTTTTCAAATTCCATACATCCATAATTTGATGCTCACTTGAAAAGGAAAAAGAAAATAGACATTGATAAGAAGTTCATAATACATACAGGAAAAGCTAGTGATTGACATCTTCTTTATGCTTGAAGTAATAATTAAAGTCCCAATCTAACTTATTTTGGGCAAAGGAGTTGATCACACCAAGGAGGTTTAAGCAATTCTTTAAATGGGCTAGAGATGTGTGTCCACATTCATGGACACTATGAAGTATAAGAAACTAATTGTCATCTGCCCAAACTTGTTTAATCTCTCTAAATCATCCCATGTGCTTTCAAGTATGTGCGCTAACCTTGACAATGCAACATTTGCCTTCCCCATTGTGAATAGCATTAACAAGGTTAGTGTAGTACTGTAGTCCCAGTTCTTGATCACATTGTATAGCCCATCATGAACCTCTGTTGCTAAAAAAGGGTATCTTGGCAGTCGATTATGCATTTTTTTCTTTCTATCAATCAGTAAGCAAATTGGCCATTATCAACATTATGCTTTGGACAGTCTAGCATTGGTCACAGGCATTTCACTATTATACAAACAGAAGGATTGGAGGAGTAAATTTAGAGTTTCATCATGAAATGTATCAAAGTTATGGTTTCCGTGAGTGCAAATATCAAAAAAGAGAGTGAAAATTATTTCCCTCTTTTTCATCGGCTAATACTAGTCAATGTTACCAACTGACCGACGGCCCTTGTTTTACCATTTGATGCTACGGAATTGCAACATTTCTCAAACTAGTGATTCAGAAATTTGATACTCCAACCCCTGTGACTGACCTGGAAACTCCCATCACCAATGCAAGTAATCACACTCTTGTCTTTCACAGCATGAGCATAACTGAGTGTTGCACCTACAGACAACCGACCACCCAACAGATCTATACTGCATCTGAAATTCATACCTGAATGGAATGATACATGTCATTTGACTTAAATACCTCTATATGAATCGAAATTATGAATAATTAACATCAAAGCATCTTCAAAGTTCCTTTCTATTATAGCAACCTTTGAATAAAAATCAATGCAATCCCCAAATTTCTGTAGATTCACTTGACAAACGACACGGCCCCAATAACATTTCTTGGTTGTTATTGTGGCCAAATGAAAAGGAACAGAAAACAGAACTCTTGTATCACATAAAAACGTGACCAGTACCTTTATGCAACCTACATCTTGATTAATGAAAATAACATGAGGTTTAGTACTTCTTTAAAAGTAGAAGAAGTTATATTAGATAAGAAACCCTGGCTTACCCAAAATTTTCAGGAAGACGAAGCTTCTGACAATTGAACCACGAGTCCCCCATCTCTGCAATTACTGCAATGTCTCCACCTAGCAATTCCAGTTAATGAGATTGTCTTAATAATATGAACAATGCAATTCCTCTACACACAACATGAAGAAAGAAAATATATAGGGAAGACAGACTCACAGCCCTTGGGATAGCACTTGATCCATCTACTTGGAAGCAAACAAACAAATAGGCCCTAAATCTATCTCAAATTCAAACCTAAGAGGTCTCAAGCACCGATATCAACCAGAATATTACTAATCAAACCTTTCCAATCGTAGATCAGAGACAGAAAACAAAAAGAAACCAACAATTTTAAATTGACAGCCTTATATCCTTCCTCTTCATAAGAAAAGGTTGGGGGAGTCAAATTGGCAAGGTAATCAAGTTAGTCAAACATATTGGGGAAGAAAAATTAGGTCAAGCAACTTGTCCTAATTCTCATCTGACAGAACGATCACATGTTCTGCTATACTCTAGCAATGGTTTGGAAGCATACCTTTAAAAGAATGTGCATAAAGGTCAATCATTTTATGCGAAGTAATGCACATAGAGCTGTAATCGGATCAAGGTTTTGTCTAGGGATTTTTTGAAGGGCAAATAAAATTGAAGGAACTATATTCCATATATTTAAATTGTGTTCCCTTTGCCTTTTCTTTGACCTTAATAGAACCCTCTAAATGTGACTGAACTTTTGAAAAGAAGGAAAACCGGTAAAAAGGAAATATGCAGTTGTGTCACATTTCTTACCCCAAACCAAACATAAAGTTTTAAAGACCCAATCTCTCATTTACTTATCGAAGATAAAATATATAAGATTAGTAACTGAATCTGAGAGAGGAAAGTACCAGATATATGTACGATGAGTTGCACACTGTTCTAGACAAAAAGATAAGGGTCCATCTCAATCAGGCAAGCTAGTTTTGAATGGCCTTGTAATTGACTGCAAAAAAATTTAGTAATTTTGTAGAAGACCAATAAATCAGTGATGACAACTATCAATTCCATGAAACTTCACCAGCTGAGCAAAGATGCGAAAGAATACCAAGAGTTGGCCATGAAAAGATTCAAGGAAAGGCAACAGTAACAAATACAAAAACAAAAACAAGGAGGGAAATGCATATGACTATACAAGCAACCAATGGATCCTCGGGAATATTTTTATGAAGAAAAGCAAAATTCGGTAAAGATAACAGTCACATAGGCAAAATGGTTACCACTTTAAAGATGATATAAGACTGTTGACTTGAAACCTGAAGAACTTCAAATAATCTATAATTTCGTCAAGCATGGCAGCCCTATCCATCTGCAAAAAGGTTTAATGGATCAATGCTAGTTCCGTGTAAAGTCTACCGAAATTCATTTACATGAGCTACAGCTTCTGTAAAAAGTGAGTGGCTAAAGAAAAGTAAGCTATGATGTATCACGCATAATTCATAATCAAAGGAGGGATCAAATTGGCAAATATCTTAACTTTCACATCTTGGACGTTCAATATGCACCAGTATTTAAAAAGACACAACTAGTAAAGCAATGTTAGCATAAATCGACTCACATTTGGACAATGTCCACATTCATTTTAATTGTTAACTTCGAAAGCCAACACTAGTGTCATAGAATAATGTTACGTTCCAACCTCAGTGCTTTCAGTTCCTAATAAACTTTAGCACAACGACAATCATGCCAGAATAATGTCACTAATTACAATCCCAAGCTTTAATAGCCGCTATATCCGCAAACTGGCACTCTAAACACAAGGTTTTCAGTTCCTAATACTGACATTATGGAAAAAAAAGTAAAACAAGCAACTCAAAAGATGCACTAGTAAAAAAGGAAGAGAAAAGGAAAGGATGTTCACTATTTTTCCTGTTACGTCATCGAATCCTCTCTTCATCAATCAAAACAAACCGTCGAGCCGGCGTAGAGTTAGGAATCGAAAACCCTAATCTGCTTCTAGACCATCTCTGGGTTAAGACCCAACCGATCCGTGGGGCCAAGAACTAAATCCGTCAGTGGTGGCCTCAGTTCCTCGCTTCGCTTCAGGATCTTAACCTCTCATGACAGTTTTTTGGCCTGAAATCTCGCAACCGAAGCCACACGATTTGCACCTTGGTTCTGGACCACCGGATTTCGCTTTCGGCGGGGGTTTGGCTTAGGAGAGAGCAGGAGAGTGGGAGAGGGAAAGGAGCTTAGGCATTTCTGTTGACGCATGCGCAACTTCATAGGAAAAGAAGCGTGAAATTAAAAGCTGGTTACGTGGCTATCTTCGGTTCAAGAGAAGAAGTGTGGCCAAAATTACAATTATGCCGACCCGGCCAACCGCATGCCCCGATCAAGGGGTACAATTTGAAAAATCGAGCCAAAATTGGGAACCCAAAACTGGTTCTTTTTATATAGGTTGGAAATTACCTAAGAATGCTTTGATAGGCTTCAAAAGCCCACAATCTGAAAGCACCACGACATCATTCACCTAAAATTAAGTGTTTTGATTAGAAGAACATAATGAATTGAGACAACAATTATATGCAGACAATACCAACAGTTATATAATGACGATACCAAAAATAGTAGCCCTGTTAGCAAATCTTAGAAATATCATCGAAAGGGAAACAACTATCTTTCAGTTTGAGCTTTAAACCAAAGTAAAAAAGATAGATAAAGATGAACAATACAATTACTACAAGTGTAGCATCTCCAAAAATGAACACATTGATGTACAAGCAAAAGACCCTATATGCCTAGAAAAATAAACTATATGGTAAGGTCTTAAGCTGCAAGCTTCCGCTTAAAAGAAATCCTTTAAAAGCGAACGGAAGATAATTCTCCAGCAAATAGGCAACCAACGTTATGCTCTGGATCACTCATCATCAGCAGAAGAACAACGAAAAGAACACTCCAACGCTTATTTAGTTGCAATACTACCCACACCACAAAACATGTGATGCACATGGAAGGCATACATGATGTAAAGCAAAATGAGTACCACTGGCTTAAAAACCCTTTCATCGTGTTTAGCATTTAAATTTATGCATGCATTGATCAATTCCAAGTCTACAATGCTCTATCCCTACGAATTATAGTAGAAGGGAAAAACTTCATATTTTTAGAAAAAAAGAACATATATATTAATATACAAACACTATACAAGCTAAAAGTTTCAGCATAAAATCAAAATTGAAGCATAGCTGCATAAGTAGGATAAGAAAAGATAAGAACTTTTTCCTGTTATTGAAGTATACCTAGAACTTGGAAAATGATTTAATTGGTGATTAATGCCAATGAGCCAACTCAGTAATAGAAACACTTGGAGTTAAAGCCAAACATGAGTGATGTTACTGGTACCCCATGTGTTCACATGGAATCTGGGGGGGGGGGGGGGGGAGGAAGTTCTTTTTGTTTGAGAAAAATCTAAGCAAACCTGAGAAATGGACCAAAACATAGAGAAATAAATCCATTTCTAACATCAATTAAAGACCTTGAGATATGACATGAATATATCAAATTGATTACCCCAGAAAGCACTAAACCAATAAAAAAACATAGCACACAGAGACATTGTTTGGTATCTCAGACAGATAGATAGAGATCAAACGATGACCTAAATTCTGGTGCAGTGAACAATAAATTATGACGAGATGTTAGCTGATGAAATTGTCGGTCATTTTCACGCATCTTGGATAGATCCTCCAACGATGTATCTCGGATTCTCTCCTCTTTGAAATTTCACTCCCTGCCGATTCCCAATATTCAATCTAGACATATCCGCAAAGCTGTAATCCTCCATTTAACTGATTGATGAGTATCTTGATGTGCCTATAAGTGATCTAAGACTTCCTGCTAACGGGAAAAAAATTTACTAAAAACGATCAGGCATTTTGTTGAACAGCTTTGGCGCATAGTGTATAACAATGGCATTCAACGGGTTTAATAACTTAAAGGAACATCTTAAGAGTACCTTGGAAGGCAATGTAGGAGCATTAATTGAATTCACAAGTTGTAGACCATTAAATATCAAAAGTGAATAACACGGGTTTCCGGGCTTCTAGCAAGAGTTTTAGTCGTCTTGCCAAAGTCTTATCTTCTTTGGATCTCATTTTTGGGCCCCTTGAAAGAAGAATAAATTCCCAATGCCCGGTTTGAAAGCTGGTCTAAACAAATTCAACAAAGTGAAAGGAAGGAATCAGATTATGGAAAGACGTTCATGGAAGCAATACAATTATAATTGGCTTTACTTGCTCTCGTCTAAGTTAGAAGCTTGGCCCATAGAATCAACATAGTACGATAGGACACCAACTAATTAGCATAGTCTCCGCTAAGTTCATTTGTTTCGGGAAAGCATGAAAATGAAGGGGAACAACAATAGATATCATCCTATCCTATAAAACTAAGATAGGCATAGACATTTGCCAAGTATGAGGCGCAAGATTGTATATAGGTATATGTAAAATAAATGTAACAGGCATTTGAGAATAGAGCATGCAGCTCTACTTAGGTAATACTAAATATAGATTCATAGACATGCATTTTAACGTGTTAAAAATTCAGGGGAAAGTGTGATGAGGTCTTATTTGTTTCCCTAATTAAGAAGATAGTCCGTCCTTATTTCCATACTCCAAATGGACATATGCACATTCGCAAAATGCATCTCCACTTTCTAATGGCGGTAAACATCAACATCAGATTGATTATCTCTTTTATTAAGGAAAGAACACAATTAATAATGTTCACCATCACCCCAAATTTACTTCAAGTTCCCATGTGTGCTTTTACTATCTATTTGGTCTAGGTATATAAAACATAAACATAAACGTAATAGTCATTTGAGAATAGAGTATGCTACGGCTCTACTTAGGTAATACTAAATATAGTCAAAGACATGCATTTTAAAGTGTTAAAATTCAGGGGAAAGTGCTAGGTCTTATTTGTTTCCCTAATTAAGAAGATAGTCCTACCTTATTTCCATACTCCAAATGGACATATGAACATTCGCAAAACGCATCTCCACTTTCTAATGGCGGTAAATATCAACATCACATTGATTATCTCTTTTATTAAGGAAAGAACACAATTAATAATGTTCACCATCGCCCCGAATTTACTACAAGTTCCCATGTGTGTTTTTACGATTTATTTGATCTATTGAAGAGATGTTGATTTTATGACAGAGAATATATTTGGCATTCGACTCCCCTCAGTGTATACTTAATCAGGACCATAGCAATGTGTTTAGGGATTGAGTCAAGTTAAATATTTGAGAACGGGGGTTCTCTTGGTGTAGGTGACATTGATCAAATAGTTGGTGTACCCTATTTTCTAGTAAAAGGAGAAGATTATTTAAATAGCGGCTTGCGTTACCCAACATTGGCTACTCACCTATCATGAAACAAAAATCCACTCTTACGACAGGAATGGTGGGGAAAACATGGTAGATTCAATCAATTATAAGGTAAAACTAACATGAATACTTGGTACCCAACTCAAAAAAAATCATGAATACCCATACTTGTTATGAATTTGGGGTAACGGAGTCCGGCATGCTCGGCACTAACCCAAAACTCAAAGACCACAAGTAACTAAAACTGTCTAATTTGTGGTCACTTCACACCAAGGGAAAAGAAAGCCTTATTCCAACACCCAGGAATGTTAAGTAATTCCATCAAACAATTGGTGTGCATGACATCAACAATTCAATTTTTTTACAAAATATCAATTTGATGTTGAAAGCAGAGATATCTATAGTTGATGTAAATGTTTATGGTCGATGAAGATGGGGGAATAGAGGGTGGGAAAAATTAAACTTACTATGCAAATATTGTTGGAAGCAGAAAACTGGGCAGTTCAAAGAGGTCTCATGTATCAATCAGAAAGGGATGGAAGGCTAGACATCAAGATGGCTGTAACGGGCACCGGACTCGACTTCGTTAAAGGTCACGAGGATAGGGTCTGAGTAAATGTGGAGACAGACTCAGGGGAAGACCGAATTGAAATGAAGGGAAGGAGAGTCAGAGGAAGTCAGGGTGTTTGTAGTTGACAATGGTTAGAGCGTTCGAGAGATGGAGAAAAGATAGTCGTTTGAGTTGTTCGGAGGGGATTGTCAAGAATCCGAAATGTGGCATTCGGTTGGAAGCAAAAAACGTGAATGAAAAGGGAAGGCAGAGCCTATTAACTGTAGGTAAAAATGTGTCCATACGTAAGGAAGCAACTGTACAGAACGGACAAGAAGGTTAATGGCGGACTGATGCCATTGGAACAGACACATTGCACAACATCTTTACCAAAGTGCTAGGGGCATTTTTGGAAAGCAAAATGTAGAAAACATCTTCATACATTTAAAAGTAGCAAGTATAGATGCTAGATATTATCCGAAGACTAATCCACTAACTTCGACAAACCTTCTCTTCTAAAACATGATCCCAATTCGTCTTAGGGCGTTGAGGCACTTTTGGAGCTTCAAGTGCCTACAACAGCCAAGTATCCATCAGAAAGGTTAAAAATAGTAGCAGTTCGTTACCATAATAAGCATGAAGCAAAATGTAAAAACATAACTCGGAATAACACCATTCTCTATTTTATTCTGTTCAACACGCAGGAAAACTGCAAATGCTTTATTCACCTGATAAGTTACTTTATAACAACAGCAATTGCTACACAGGTGTTATACAGGCCTACAAGAAAGCATGGCCATAAACCAAAAAAAAAAGGAAGATTACTAATTCCATGATCTCACGGGCTAAAGTTTGTAGTTTGAAACAATAAAGCAGTCGACTGCAAAGGTGCAAGTTGCAACACAAAATGTGCAGCATGGTGCAGTACGGTCATAGAATGCAACCTCTTTTCGCTTAACAAAATTTATAAGCAAAATATGGCACAGAAGCTCAGATTCATGGAAATGTCCCAGTATGGTCATACCAGAATTTCTGCAGTCCAACCATTAGGGGCAAATCCAATTAAGCACATTCCACTTTAAACATAAACATAAATATGTCAAGTTCATTCTTCCTTCACCACAAAATGCCACACTATGAGCAAAATAAACATAAATATGTCCAGTCCATTCTTCCTTCACCACAAAATGCCACACTATGAGCATCACAAGTACCCAACCAAAAGAAACAAGGTATTTACCAATTAGAAAAAGCTCCTAGCTTCATCCTCCTGTAATATTCTCTTCTCCACAATGTAATCAAATAGCTCTCCGGACTTAACATACTCCATAACCACATATATGTCTGTCGATGTCTCGATCACCTCATAAAGTCGTATAATATGTGGATGCACAAATAACCTACATATTTTAATTTCTCTTCTCACTGCATCAGAGCAAGTATATTTTCTCAAAACAGTGATTTGCATTTCCCATGAATAACAAACACAGAAGTGAAATTGAACAAACAATACAGCGAAGGGAATAGCCATAAACTCGTATAATCCTAGGTCACAATCCAGAAAATTGAGATAGAGCCTATCAATCAAATATAACGTGATAAGTGAATTGAATCAACCAGATAAACATATAGTCATACGATTCATACCTTTCTCCTCCATGTTATGGCTCTTCATTTTCCGACAGTTGAGAATTTTGATGGCCACTTTGTACCCTGTCAGTCGATGCTCTGCGATTTTCACTTTCCCAAATGAACCATGGCCAAGCGTTTTTCCAATTGTGTAATTTTGCAAAGGCGTTTCTGCACCAGTGCCTCTGCCTGTTGGTCCATCCATATTCCTGTCAACAAAGATGAGTAACATCAAACACAGGGGCTTGGATATTCTATTTTGGCGGAATTACTCAACATGCAGATGCATACTGAACTTCATTTAGGGTAGCCAATATATCTTCCTTCAACAAGAACAGTTCAAGTTGTATATGAATTGTCCAATCAGGGCAGAACATATTCTTCGTTCCTGCTCATTTCCTTTGTCAAACTCACTGTTCAATACACGTACCAATGAGTTCAAGACACGAACAAACATCTCTTAGCGGGGTTATCAAGAGTTTCTGCACCATGTCCAGAGCGGATACACGAGTCTTTACCAACTTAATTTGCAATTTTATACTGTGTATTTAGGTTACTGAAACAAGTACTTTAGAGGAGCGGCTGAACTGATATTAAGACTCTAGCAAACTATTTCCGTATGTAAGTTCAAAACATGGCACAACTACACTTCAAGGAAGAGAGCTCTGATTCAGTTAACTATGGAAGGCCTACCCTATTCAATTCTATAAACTTTGGTTGTTTATTATCAGGTGATTCAATGGAACTCTAGCTATATTTAAATGCGGATTAAAATTTTGTGGCTTTGTGATGAAGGTCGAATATAGTATTATAACAACAATTATGTTACCTTTGAGACAGTGGTCGGCAACTGATGAACCTTGATGATGTTTCTTTTTGTGGCGTGAGGGAGCAAGGTGGTGTGCCTGCTCTATTTGTGCCCACAATTGGTAACTTGGTAGTTACATTGGAGTTTTCGATACACCTGCATTGAATAATGTGTATTAGTCTTTGTGGCCTTTTCTTATTTGTATTGTTATTGGATGTTCTTACCAATTGTGTTGTGCGTTAGCTTCAGGCATTGGCTGATTGAAGGTTAAAATGGACAATCCTCTGGTTGAAAGTTTGATACCTGTTAATTTAGCAACAAAAGTTAACTCAAGCATAAACACTATAACTTTTTTAATGTTTTTTCCATTAAATATAATGAATACGTTACCATTTTAAGTATTTACTTCCATTGTTCTCCAAAGCACAACTGGAAATGGTCTTTCAAGTCCAGCCAGTATTTTCCCCTCACGTTCAGTGAATTGATCTCACACCAACAGTATAGTTGGTGCCATCCTCCACATTGGATTTTAGTTTTAAAATGAGGGAAAAATCTAAAACCTAGAGTAAAGTATTGTAATTTTCAGAGAAAAATGCAATGATTGTTCTATCTTATTCATAGGATCAGAGTAGTGTCATTACCCTTGATCAATTGCTGTCACGTGTAGGCACACAGGCATCATTGCTGATCATTTAGGACCAACATTGATCCCAGCAAAAAGCACATCCATTACAGAGAATACCGTGTTAGAACTTGTTACCCTTGCATCATAAATAGATGAAAATTTCAAGCTTCAAGCGTGTACCAAATCCTTGAGTATCCTTGCAGTAATCCTCCAATTTTACGAGCGGGACAAACTTATATTTGAGACTTCTAACAGTGAGTGTTGGCACAGAGATTCCCTCAATTGGTGTTCATGTAGAAAGAGACCATTGCAACTCATTGTCTATGACACGATAATCGCCAGGAGTTGTATTGATATTGGTGATTGAATATATGTGGAAGACTTGAGAGTACCTTTCAGTACTTCCATATCACCACCAAAGATCGTGCATTGTATTTTTTTGCCCTGTATATAAGGTAAGGTGTGATGTTAGCGGTATATTTCAACAAATGTTGCATAGTAGCTAATTATGGTAAGACTAAATGGACCTCAGCATCCATGAGCCTTTTCATTCGATGTAACCCTAGGGATACCCTTTTCAACCACCATTCCCAAAAGGCCTTTCAAAAAAAAGAGAAAATTAAATTAACATAATAGAATAAAATCTGGGTAAATCCATCTTTGGGCAGCCTTGGCGTCAATCTTTACGAGGTTATGCCAGAGGAAATAGACTATGCAACCTTAGACCAAATGTATCAGTCCCTAAGATGTCTCCGCTCACCTTCCAAATGTCCACTTTGTAAGGTATCCAAAACAAAATCAGGTAACTGTAGAAAAGCAGCTATGAGTAAAGCTCTTCCTTGGAAACCCTCCTTGCCCATTCTTCCTCACCAGCCACCTATTCGTGCTATAAGAGCTAAGATGCCCAAGCACCGCCAATAACGACCAGGATCTTGGAGGCTATATCTCTTAAAGGGGACTATTGAGTCACTAATTGATAAGATACTTTGTTACTACAAACAGAATAACCAAAACTAAAACAAGATTACATGGAAGCAGTGTATGGGCTTTCGATTAACTAAAAAGGTTCAAAATAGACCAAAAAAAAAGAGCATAGAATAATATGCTAAATGTATTCATTGCCTGAGATTTGTAAAAATATTACAACTGCAAGGACCATTCTGATAATGCAAGGGACAGCGAATTTGTCATTGAATTGACTATCGAAAGGAATAGAAAGATACCTTCAAAATCTTCAAAGAGCAACACATCACAACATCTAAGAGATTACAAAGTGTCTTCAAGGATCAATTCATTTCTTTCATTTGAGAAACAGGTGTTCAAGAATAAAACCAGTGGCATAAAATAAGAAGTTAGGATATTTCAAAAAGGAGTGATGAACTTGGGGAGGATTTAACAGTGTTTCTGTTCTTCAGCATTTGTCAGGAACTAAAAATGACACAACATGTTTATCTTTCACCTAGGCTCATCTTTTGATTCCTCAAACTGCATAAAAAATAAAATAAAATAAAAAAGCATAAAATACCATGTAAACCAACAAAAAAGGACAAAATTACAACAATTTCATGAAGATATGTTGAGGAATGTCATTTAGAAAGCCAGAAGGTTGTGATAGGACACTATAAGCGCGATTTATCTCCCTCAATCTATGAATCGTAACACTTGTAAAAGGAAACTATCAATCATTCTTTTCGAACATAAGTAGTAGTTTTTCATTTAAAGAGAGAAAATATTCATCAAATCTACTGCAAGTACACATAAAAAGGGCACTAAATCAAGAAGCTATATCGAAATGAGTGAGGAAACAGAGGCAGCGATATTCGAGTAAAGGCTTTCTTCCGCGATTCCCTTGCCTAGAAGACAAAAGTTGTAACAATGCCTAACATGCACACAAGGAGACATCATAGTGATTGTAACAGAAAAAATTGCTTTACCTCACGGTTAGCCTTTTTCCTTTCCGGACCTTCTCCTTCACAAAAATGCTGAGACAAATAACCAAAAGATAATCATACCTACTGACTTTTGTTTTGTCACATGGAAGATATAAGTTGCAAGCCCCAGTGGAACGGCTTTCACTAACAACTCGAACAACTGCCGTCAGTTATATGGGTACGCTTCTTGCCCAGCGAGCATAGTTCTAGAAGTATAATATTAGAGATTATTGGGGTTGTGAAGCGATGGTGCCCACAATAGAAGAGAAAGAAACATCTCTTTCTTCATGCGATGAAAAACGTGCGGAAAAAAAGGTGGGAATTTGGGGGGATTTGGATGGAATAAATCGTCGGTACCAATCGCCGCTGCAGAACTCGTGGAGGAGGCCGCAGCCGTGGAAGATGAAGAGGTCGATATCGACGCCGCAGAGGACAGAGAGTTCGCTGGCTTTCTTCATGAGACCGCTACGTCGTTCAGAGAAGGAGACCTGACGTGTCTTCGATTCGCTTCAACTCAGGAAAGGCCAGAAAAGTCGCATATAACCAAAACCCTAACATCTTCTGGAACATGATCCAAGATGTTGACACAGAGAGTGAGAGAGAGGGTACCGTCTCGAACCCAGGTCCCGTCAGGAACAGCCCAAGTGCCGCCAGGCGGCCACGGCCGGAGAAGATGAAGAGGCCGATATCAACGTCGCAGAGGACAGAGTGTTCGCAGGCTTTCTTCATGAGACTGCTGCGTCGTTTGGAGAAGGAGACCTGACGTCTGTTCTTGTCTTCGATTAAAGTTGCGTATAACCAAAACCCTAAAATCTTCTGGAAGAGGATCCAAGATCGTTTTAGGGGTCTTGTCTATTGGTGAATGTGGTTGAGCATGGGATGAGGGTGTTTAGGGTTTTTGATAGGGAGGCGTTTTTTGGCCTGGGGTTATTGGGGTTCGGAGGAGGGAGGGGGTGGGCCGGGGGAGCCGTTGTCAGTTTGGAGAGAGAGACAGAGAGAGAGCGAGCAAATTAAAGGAATGTAACGGAATGCGTGAGGCGAGATTTATAGGTTGAAGAAGTTGACGATAGACGGTTTGGATTAAGATGCGGTCTGAGATCGGACGGCTGATGCCTGTTTTTTTTAAGGCGGTGCAACTAGCTGGATTACGTCCTTAAGAGCATGTACACAAGCATAGTTATATCTACACTTTTAGCAATTTTGGCTAGGAAATGCACAAAAATGAGCTTGCACCAGCCTAGCTAAACACTCATGTATTTTACATTTGTGTAGAAACCTCTCCAAATCTACCGAGGTGTTCATCGGTATCCAATTTTTTATTCCTTTTTCTCTCTCTCTCTCCCTCTCTCTCTCTCTCCAACGAACAACTCCTCTGGCACGATCTTGACGGCAAAGAATCTGGTTGAAGCTCGACGGAGGTCTGCAACGGAGAAAGGCTAGGGTCCGGCGACGACGACGACTCGATCTTGACGGCGTCCTCACCGGGTGACCTCGATCTTGACGGCGATCTCAACCTCACCGGGCGACCTCGATCTCGACGGAGGTCTGCAACGGAGAAAGGCTAGGGTCCGGCGACGACGACAACTCGATCTTGACGCCGGGTGACCTCGATCTTGACGGCGATCTCAACCTCACCGGGCAACCTCGATCTTGACGGCAACCTCGACCTTGATCTCACCCGGCGTTCGTTGGCTTCTTCGGCAGAGTTTTCGGAGCTGCTTCTTCTTATTTTGATCAGTTCAATTGTTGGGTTAATTGATTTTGCCGTTTCAATTTCTGGGTTTGATGTTCTGCAATTTCTGTGTTTTTGTTCTGCAATTTCTTTCTGGGTGTGGTCTGCTGCGTATGAGAAAGAGAGGGTGGAGAATATTTTCGTAGTATTTTAGAAGAATAGAGATGAGAATAGAGAGGATTGGTATGTGGTTGAGAGAAATTTGATTAGGTAAAATAGAAAAAGTGCACTTTGGATAGGTAAAATGCATCCCACCTGGTGTACTTGCTCTAACAGGGCGACAACAGTTTTTTTTTTTTTTTTGAAATGCAACAGTTTTTTTTTTTTAATGGTTGTGTCAATATTTTGCGAATTATTATTGGTTGGTGGCATATTTGATGGTTTTGTGTTAATGCTTTGTAAATTATTGGTTTGTCTCAGGTAGGAGACTACATTATTTAATACAAATTCTGGTCTAAATTTTGCAAAATACTTCTTTCATCCCAATTTGTTACGCCTTTATTAATTTTTTCAAAATTTATGGGAACATCATAATTATATGAGAAAATTTCACGTAGGCACCTGACCTTTCACACAAATTACATATAAATACCTGACATTTTCTTAAATTTCATATAAACGCCTAAGCTTTCTAAAAACTCATCAATTTTACACCTGACCGTTCTTAAATTTCATATAAACACTTGAGCTTTCTAAAAACTCATCAATTCAACACATGCCGTCACCCCTCCGTCTAAATCAAATATCTCTTAGGGCTAACTAACGATAGCCTTAGAGTTAAAAATTAATTATGGCCCTTTAGAATAAAATGATCAGAGAAATAAAATCTTCGTACCGGTTTAAATGGATTGAAAATTAGAGCACTTATTTTTTTAACCATATTTTTTAATATATAAACGGTCTATACATGGTTGAAAAATTAATTGCTTCAATTTTCAATTCGTTTGAACCAATGTAAAGATTTTATTTTTCAAATCATTTTATTCTAAAGGGTCATAATTAATTTTTAACTCTAAGGCTATCGTTAGTTAGCCCTAAGAGATACTAATTCTATGACTTTCTTAGGGCTAACTAATGAGAGCTTTAGAGTAAAAAATTAATTATGACCCTTTATGATAAAATGATCAGAAAAAATAAGATTTTTGCACTGGTTCAAATAAATTAAAAATTTGAGCACTTAACTTTTTTTGCTTGGAGCACCTCAGTCATTGCTTTTGGTTTTAGACAGAGGGGTGACGACAGATGTTGAATTGATGAATGTTTAAAAAATTCAGGTGTTTATATGAAATTTAAAAAAGGTCAGGTGTTGAATTGATGAGTTTTTAGAAAGCTCAGGTGTTTATATGAAATTTAAGAAAGGTCAGGTGTTTATGTGTGATTTATGTAAAAGGTCAAGTGCCTAAGTGAAATTTTTCCTAATTATATTGACTTTTTTGTCTATTTTACCCCTTTGAAAAAATATTATAATTTTGTAAAATATTAAAAAAAAAAAGGCCTAATCTCCTAATTTTTTGCTCTAGTATTTTTTTCAGTATTAATTTAATTTAATAATTTTTTATTCAGTCTATTGTCGTAACTTTTGTGATTAATCATTTGTCTTGATGGAATAAATCAGAAAAGTAAAAAAACTTAAATCGAAGTCGAAAAAAATCATATAGGTCAACACTAAGAAAGACATTTGTTTGGTATTTTTTATCTTCAGCGAAACATTTTTTTAAACTCCCCTCCTCGAGACAAATGACCTGTATATAAAACTTACCGCGAACCGAATAAGAGTAAAAATTAAAAAAACAAAACTAATACCAAAACTAAAATATAGTAAGAACAAGGCCTTAGTAGTAGGTACAAACTAGAGGTCGGGGCACACGCGATGCATATGCAAGTTGAATTCTTAAAAAAATTGTACAAATGCACTTTTGATTGAATTTTCACAAATTTTGTCAAAATTCGACTTGCACATGCATCGCATGTACCCGGCCTCTAGTTTTTGTTCCTGGTTGTATTTAAAATAACAACCAACTAATCAAAAAAAATCACTCCAGAGTATCAAATATTCTTCATAATCCAGTACTTATTATAAAAAAGGAAGGGAGAAGATGGAAAAATTAAAAAGAGAATGAGAGATTAGCGTTTGGATTCTTATATTACAGACTACACAACTAAGAAAATGACATTTTGTTTTCTTCTTCTTTATTTTCTTATCCAACATTTTTTTTTTTTTTTGAAAATGAAAATAGATTGAGAGAGAAGAAGGGAAAAAGACTCGAACCAAATACATCAAGCATTTAAGTATAAGTGGGTATGGGTGCATATATGATGTTATATTGTAAGTTGAACGGAGAAAATGTAAGCCAAACATGCTTGAAGAACTATCCCCTGTTATTGGAATTTAAGTGTAAGTGGGTATGGCCAAGGGGCAGACTGAGTAAGAGGCATGTGGGGTCACGTGCCCCACCTACCCCTTTTTTTTTTAATTTATAGTTTAGTTTCTATGTATAAATGAGTGTTTTTTTTTTTGTGGCAAAAAATGAGTGGAAGAACGAGAAATCCACACAAAAAACTCAACGGGAAGAACTCGCTCGATGCTTGATTTACTTTGTCATTGTCGGTCGCTTGTCTCTGTGGTCGTCGCCCGTCACCTCACCGTTTGCCTTACCAATCATCAATTAAAGTTGAGGCTACATGGCAAAAGTAACATTTTATTGAAAGGACTTTTAATTTGGAGCTACATAATTTACAATTAAATTTGAGGCTACATGGCAAAAGTAACATTTTGTTGAAAGGACTTTTAATTTGGAGCTACATAATTTAGGACTTTTTATTCTTTTCTTTTAAGGTTCGTAATATATATCTTGATTGTTTGGGAAAATTAGGCCTTCATTTCTTTACTTGGTTTTTACCCAATGAATGAAATTTACAATTCAATTTTCCGTAGTTTGTGCATTTGCGCTTAATTTCAATTTTTGCTTAAGGTTGTTTAGTATAATGTGCCCCCATGTGAGATAAATCCGGGATCCGCCACCGGGTATGGATGCAAATATGGTGTTATATTGTACGTACAGTAAGCCGTAGATAATCACAAAAAATATTGATAATATTCGATACAAAGAATTAGAACAAATTGAATCAAAATAACCAATTACGAGCTTCTATCAAACCAATTGAGCTGCTATAGAATACAAATAAATATATCAAAATGTAGACAAATCTTTGACAAGTCCTTAAGTTGCAAACATGTCACAACAAAAGACCAGACCTTAAAAAAAATGGTCAAAATTAGTTTAACCCCGAAAGGTAGACTCAGTTATAGTCAAGAGTGAGCATCTCCGGCTGCGCCAGTACCCTTTTCTAACACAAACCTTAATGCTTTGTTTGGTTTGGTTTTTGAAAAATTTTTTGAAAAATAGTATGGGTAATAAGTGGAGAGAGAAATAGTAGAAGTAGGGGGAATCTAGGGAGAATCTAGTAGGTATTTTTTGAAAAATACTTTTTGAAAAGTGAAAGGAACAAGGCATAAATCTTGGTAAAAACCACATAAACCTCGATCTTTCATGTCCTTGGCTATTTCCTCTCTCCCAAATATACAACTATGTCATTGATGATGAACACTTTTGATCACTCAAACTTTATACTAAGTTCAAACCAAATTTACAATCATGCATTAATGAATGCTTTTACTCCAAGTTATGGTTAGAACTTGAGTTCACACAAATATACAACTACACCATTAATGAACTTTCTCCTCAAGCCTATACTATTAGAGCATCCATCGTGGAATAAGCAAAACCAAAAAAATGCTCACATTGGAATAACCAAACTTAGCAACTTATTCGCAACTCATCAAATTTTGGCCTTTGAATAATCAAAACTAGCAACCTTTTGCCAATAACCAAATTTAGCAATCCTCACATTTTCTCAATCAAGTAAAACTACTACCTTTTGCCAATAACCAAATTTAGTGATTCCCATATTTTCTCAATCAAATACACCCATCATTACACAAAAATCTTCTCTCTCCTTCTGAACAATGTTTTCAAAAAATTATTTTTTTTAGAAACTTTTTGTATAAAAAAAAAAACTTTCTTTTTATGAAACTTTTTTTTTATAAAAATTGTTTCTTCAATTTTTTTTTATAAAAATTGTACTCCGTATTTAAACAAAACTGTTATTTTTTTTCATAAACTATTTTTTTATTTAACTATATTTAACTTAAACTGTTTTTTTCCGAGACCAAATATTTTTTTATAAAAATTGTTTTTAACATAAACTACTTTTTCAAAAGATATACGTGAAATGAATGGGAAAGTTTGGAGAAAACTCATGGAAGGAAGTAATGGTCCCATTGGTTTTGATTATGAGTAAAAAATAACCAATGTGGGACTTGATGACATTGCTAACTTTAGCAACCTCTAAATAGATAATCAAAATCTGATGTGACATGTTTTGATTATTCACTTCTGCTTATTCCACTGCAGATGCTCTTAGATTTGAGTCCACACGAAAGAAAGCTTTTTTTCTTCAATTTGTACTCAAATTTGGGTAAAAATTTCGAGTAAATATGTTGTAAGAGAACAAACTGCATGTGGTTTGTACTCAAACCAACCAAAAGAGCAATGCTAGGAACACAATTGTGAACACAACTACATCTAGAGCCGTTTGATGTACGTGGATCCACACATACATCGGGCGACTCCCAATACAAGTTTGTTCAAAGTCATGTTGGGAAGTTGTATTCCTAAACTTTTTGATGCTGAAAATGAAACGCTAAGGAAAACTACATGGCCTCCTCCTCAAATATTTCCTACTAAAAAAAAAAGTTGAAGAACTGATTCAAATGGGCAGAGGAGTGTGAGTTTCTTTTGATGGTTTTGCAGTGTATGATTGTACGACGTTGAGGGGCAAGTGCATGACGAGGATGAGAGGAAATGCATTTGGTACATGATTTACCATTTCAATACAACGATCAGGGAGTTGAATGGTGTGTTTCAGATATAGAAGTTTTTTTTTTTTTGATGATAAGCACTTTTTTCAGATATAGAAGTTGCTTGCCTTGAACATTGGAAAATGCAAAGGGCACTCAGTATGTGTTCGTGTGTGTTTACATATATATACCTACGTACGTATGAAATGAAGATCATACCCACCTATGAAATGAAGATACGTGCAGTGAGCAACAGAGTGATCTTTAGGGGGAGAGAGAGAGTGTGTGTGTTTGCGTAGTTCTTTCATTGGTGTTTAAAATGGACCTTAGGGGCTGTTCATTTCCATGTACAATGCAACACCACCTTCTTCTTCTTTTATTGGCAACAAAATTTTATTAGAAACTCGACAAGGTACATTTAGAAAGAAGCCAAATACAAACCACAGAAGTTGAGGCAAAGTATGAGACCAAGAGAAAATAGAAAGAAAAAGAGAACAAAGAAAAATTACATCGAACGAAAGATTGAAAGGGCCCAAACAACAAGTTACTATCCTTAAACTCCCAAGCATTCCGATTGATCAAAAGCAGAGGCAGTTATCCCATAGCTTCAGATTCCAATAGTAGAAGAGAAATCCAGCATAAATAGACAATAGAAGTCCAGTTTATCACTTTAAGGACAGATTCCAACAGCTTCTTTGAATATCAAAACAACTGCAATTGATAATTATGAAATCACTCCATTGAAAATAGACCACCCAAAGCATATGAGAGACAAAAAAAAAAAGTGTAGCAACAACATCATTCAGCAACAGCACCATATTTCCACCTTAGTGCATCATTCGACATAAGCTCAACATCACCAACGTGAAAACAGGATTATTGAACAGAGTAGAAAGCATAGCAATGATAGCAGCAGGAAAAGAGGAATGAGATGACAGTATCTTCACCCAATTCGCACCATATAAACAACACCAGAAAAGTGCGACAGAGAATAGAAGAACACTCGAAACTGCAGCAAAGAATATTATGATTGATAGCATCACATATTACATTTGAACACCAACTAGTGGGCACCGTTCCAGCAGCAGCAGTAAACATAAAAGTAGACCGCGACAATTCGACTGGTGTTCGTCTTATCTTCTTGGGATGAGGCGTTCATAACACATCATGTGGACCGCTGCAATCTCCTAAAGTCTGATACATAGATTTTTTTTTTTTAGTTATCAATACTTAATTCAACTATCTTTGTAGTCATCGTTTTTCTGAATCTTTATTAGATTCCTGTCAATTCTTTCGAACAAATTAATGAAATTTGAGTGATTTGCTTTTATATCCCTTCGATTTATGCGAAAAGTTCAACTTAGTCCTTCCAGTTTCAATTTCACCCAACTAAACCTTCGATTTGCAAATTGATTCCAATGTCATCCATCCGTTGGATGCCGTTACTAATTTGAACGGAAAATTGACATGTGCCCAGCACATGTGGTCTCCCCAAGGGCATATTTGCCCATTCCCCTCCTCCTCTTCCTTCCTTCCTTCTTCTTCTTCTCCATAAAACCCATGCTCTCTCTCTAGGCTCTCTCTCTCTCTCAACTGAATCGAACATGGCGCTCTCCTCCAGAAGAAAAACCGGATCAATCCTTCGCTCTCTCTCTCCAACGCCGTCGTCGTCGTACTCCGCCTTCGCGTCCTCCAGCTCCACCTTCTCCTCCCGCTCCACTGCCGCCGCCGCCTCCTTCTTCCACCGCCCGACCTCCCCGTCGTCTCAATCCGTACGGTTCACCCTCGACTGTCCCACCTCTCCCAGCCGTTCGATCTCCTCCATCAAAACCCAGAGCGGTCGTCTGATGGCGTCATCGTCGGCGGCGGCGGCCGCGGGGAGTCACAATCGGAAGAAGCAGACGTGTATGTGTTCTCCCACGACGCATTTTGGCTCGTTTCGGTGTAGCTTGCACAAGAACGTTAACAGCCACCACACTACAAGAAAAATGGCCATTCCCGGCAGTTTTATTCCTGACATTTTAATTAATGTCGGAAAAGCCACTATTACCGGCATTTCAAGAAATGCCGGAAAAAAATAATTATTACCGGCGTTTGTTTAAAAAAATACCGGCAAAAGTCAATTTTTCCGCCAAAATAATACCGCCAAACTATTATCGGCATTTCTTGAAAAAAATGCCGGAAAAAGTCTCCGTATAATATAAATATTTTTCATTGTGCGAGGTGACCCAATATGGTGGCTAGCCCAATTCGTAGTCTCACGCGCGCGCGAGCCAAAGGTCACGAGTTCGAAACTTGGGGCAAACAATTTCTCTACAAAATTTGCACAACACGTGGGCGCCACGTGGCATTTTTTTGGGTCTTATATGGTACTATTTTTCCCGGCATTTGTACAAATGCCGCAAATGAGTCCAACTATTCCCGACATTTATAGAAACCTTTCCCGGCATTTGTACCTTTACCGACACTTTCCTAGACGGCATTTGTAATAAATGCCGGTAATGCCTAACAAATGCCGGTAATACTTTTTGCCGGCATTTTTGGAACTTTTAATGGCATTTATGAAATGCCGGGTAAAGCAAAAATTCTTGTAGTGCCACCACCACCACAGTATGGCGCCATATCCGTCCAACAGGCTAAACCCTCGTAGATCCGCGATGATGAACTCGCTCGTAATTGATTAGAGTTAGGGGAGGGAGGGGAATGGGCAAATATGCCCCCGAGGGAGGGGCACGTGATGGGCACATGACCCTTTTCCGTCCAAATTACTGACGGGAGCCAACGGAAGGATGACATTGAAATCAATTTGCAAATCGAAGGTTTAGTTGGGTGAAATTGAAACTGGAAGGACTAAGTTGAACTTTTCGCATAAGTCGAAGGGATATAAAAGCAAATCACTCATGAAATTTTCTTCAACTTTAAAAAAATTGAATTAAATATTCGTCTACACGATGTTGAAGGAAAGAAATGGCATCAGCACATGTCGTAGGACGTGGCACGACAATTATTCGATCATGAGGACGGATCCCCTCTTATTGTTATGGACAAGTTTGATCTATATCTTAAAGTTTTAGTCAAGTGGGTACATTATGTTAAAACTGGACAAAACTAATTCGTAAAACTACAAGGGAATCCCAAGATCAAGTGTTCGTGCTAGTTCATACTCAAAATACCCTCCACCGATGCATGAATAGGCAGGTCGGTCAAATGTTGGCATGGGGCAGCACCAACTTCATCATTATTCCTGCTCACTCATGTAGGGGAAGGGTCTTCTCTCTGGATGTCCAGGCTTACTATCACGCCCTCGATTTTCAACATAAATATAAATGATTTCCATAAACAAAATCTCACAATATTCTATTCGAAAACCCAAAAGATTACTGTAATTTTATTCCCATAACAATAGTTCCAAGTCCATAAGGTTCCAACTATTACAACATCGGCTCGACGGCCCCAAATTAACATAAGTATCATATGTCAAAAGAGAATTAAGGGTTACAATATTCCAAGTCGAAGAATTACAATTTTAGTTACAAATGCATCTTTCAAAAAAGGTTTACAAAGATGAATAAGTAACTCTTTTAGTTAGCTTTCAAAAGTAATGACCACACTCCAAGCACTCCAATCATGCAAGCTATGGTTCCGGGTTAGCACCTGAAAATAATATAAAGTTTGAGCTACACTAACCCAGTTGAAAAGTCTACGCAAACTCTATATGCAAATGAGCAAGACAAACAAACAAATGATGGAAAGTCAAGTGACAACGGAGGAAGCACAACTATCATGATAAAATTCAAACCCATAAGTCATATTGGTTTAGTTTGTGTCTCAACAAATCGTATCTTTTGTGTGTCTGAGCCGAAGCTCCTGCCGGGCCAGTTATGGGATCCCGATATCCCCTGCCAAGCACCCACCTTGTAGGTTAGGCCTTGAGTGTTTAATATGAGCATTAGCTCCTGCCGGATCAATTATGGGATCCCGATACCCCCTGCCAGACACCCATCCGTCGATGGGTCCTGAATGTTCGCACGTCGTTCACAAGCTCAAGTTTATCGTTCGTACAAGTATCGTGCAAGAAACTTATATTTATCCCTCTATCATTCTACAAATTGTAGAACAATTCCAGTATACATTGATTAAAAGAAAATAACAAATAAAAAAAAATCACTTTACACATGAAGTCAAACCAAGCCATTTGATTTCTTATTATATATACATATAATAATGCATAAACCCCTTTGAATACTCAAAGGCTAGAGGAAAGAATGGATTGCAACGGCACACAAAGATTGAGTGTTTTACTGGTGGTCTACCGGTAGGTGACATGAGGTACTGGTAAAATGGAACAGGAGGAGCAAAACTTTGATCCATAAAAATTCTACCGGTAGATGGAAAAATGGTACCGGTAGAGTTTACGAAAAATTTGTAATCCTACCGGTAGGGAACAAGTCCTACCAGTACAAATCCAAAATAGTGAGCACACATTATCACGGCAACAAAATTCTACCGGTAGGAAAAAAAGTCCTACCGGTAGGAATCCGGAATTTTGACGATTTTTCACAACATGACAAATTTTGATCCATTTCCAATAGCAACCAACACAAGTTCAAAAGAGGCATACGAACACTCAAGTAACATATAAAGAGAGGTAGAATTTCCTACCTCAAGAATCCAAACCAAAATCGAAGAGGTTGAGCAAACCCTAGCTTCTGGAATCCAAACTGAACGAAAATAAACCCAGCCGAACTCTATCCAATGCGATACGAGCCCGAAGATGCAAGTAAACGATGGAGTTGATGTTGATTGTTGTAGATTTTGAATGATTGGGTGAGTTTTTGGGTAAGAGAGAGAGAGATGGAGAGACCGAGAGAAGAGAGATGGAGAGACCGAGAGAAGAGATAAAAATGGAAAAAAAGAAAAAAAAAACTCTCCTGGTATACACACATGCGCAAATTACACTAACTCCCCAAACTTTCCAAACCTTTACACATTTAACCCATAACTATAACTTTCTCATTAATCCATCATTTATCCATTTATAAAACATTAAAATTATATAATGGAAATTTACGGGTCTCTACATTTACATAAAGTGGCACTTGTAATCCCGTCTCCAACTTAGACCACTTGACCTGTAACGCCCCCAAAATCGGGTTCGTTAAATAAACATTTTATTGGATAAACTAGATAGAGTCTGGCTCCTTATTACATCATAATCCCCTCAGGGAGTACTTATATTACATAAAAGGGATGGACATCTAAGGTTATCTACAGCTCATTTTCTTCTTCCATCCTAGCAAGCTCCTCAGCTCCAAATGCCTCCAAGGTGTTCGGCTCTCCTTGTTCATCTAAAAGGTCTGACACATTATACCAGAGTCGCCACCAGTATAATATGTCAGGGTCACATAAAGCAACACCGTGAGCTTGAAAGCTCAATAGAGTAACCCAAATCCCACTAACCCTTAACTTACAAGTCAAAGATAGTATAGATACGATTTTCCAAACTTAACATGCTTAATTAAGAACACATAACAATTACACATGCACATTCATTACTCATCTAGCATAAGTGTCCGTGTCATCAGAGTTTCTCCTACGCAATGTTTCGTAGAACGTGTCTCGTTTACACTTTACCAAAACATTTCAAAAATCCGTTTTAACACACACAACCTCGGTTCCGCCGCTCCGGGTTCCCGAGTATACGCACAATGGTTCCGCCGCTCCGGATTCCCATTGGCGCACATTTCAAAAAAAATCAGTTTTAACACAAACAACCTCGGTTCCGCCGCTCCGGGTTCCCGAGTATACGCACAACGGTTCCGCCGCTCTGGGTTTCCATTGGCACACAATTAGCATTGGCTCCTCTCCACGGAATACCAAGCCATACCTCACCATGGTTCCGCCGCTCCGGGTTCCCATGGGAGTACACACAATTTCACAATGGTTCTGCCGCTCCGGGTTCCCATTGGACACACACACACCCTCACAATGGTTCCGCTGCTCCGGGTTCCCATTGGACACACACACCCTCACAATGGTTCCGCTGCTCCGGGTTCCCATTGGACACACACACCCTCACAATGGTTCCGCTGCTCCGGGTTCCCATTGGACACACACACACACACCCCACATAATGATCTTCACACATGGTCATTATGTAGTTTTGAAAATATTTTATCCTTTGCAAACACATCTCCACAATGGGCAAGTCCGGCCACATTGCGGGTTTTAAAACGCTTCTTGTTATTAATACACCCTAGACGTCATATTTCGGTTTTCGTGTCTCGTATTCATGCATAGACTCCGCAGTAGGACTTCTTATGTCATAAACCATTCATTGAAAGCTTAAAACCAAACTAACAAAATCATCCAACTCTATCTTAGATTTCATGCTCATACTATCACATCATCATTCTCAACATTTAACGCAAAAGTAAGACAAGTAACAAATAGACAACTACCAACCAAATCATGCAATCAAGTATTCTTAAGATCAAAGTAAACTAAGTAAAACAAGATCATACTAAACACATAGCTTTTTATACTTAGGGAAACTATACTTAGGGTAGAGAGTAAGGACACTCTACCGTTCTTCTTGGCGGTAGTAAGCTACGGAAGGTACAACGGAAAGAAAGTCGGCTATCGAACGGAATAACGGCTTACGATAAGTTTCCGGTAGCTTCGAAAGAGAATGGTTTCTCTCGAAATTAGATCTTAACTACAACTACTACTACTTTTAGATCGAGGTGGTGGTCGAGTGGTGGTTTAGTGGCGGCAATGGAAAGTTTCTTGAAAACTAGAAAGAAAGTAAGCAAGAACAAGCAAGAACACTAAACTTTTTCTAGAGAGAAGTTGGAGAATGAGGTGAAGGTGTGAGTTCAAAGCACCAAAAGCTTGGTATTTATAGGCAAGGCCTCCTCCCTCTCTCTCCCTAGCCGGCCACTCTCTCTCTCTCCTATATCTCATTTTTTTATTCTAGCAAATCTTGGTTGCTTGGAAGAAAAGCCCTAAAACCTAGGCTTGCATGGCTATGAAGATTTTGCTTTGCTTGTAAAAGAGAATCCCATAGATTGCATACTTTCAAAGTACAATGGAAGCACAATGGAGATCTTCAAGGTACAATCTCTCTCTCCTTCCTTCTCTCTCTCTCTCTCTCTCTCTCTCTCTCGGACTAAGTATAATAATATATATATATATATACATGATAGCAAACAAATATAATATATAGATATGGGTACTTCACAATCCTATACTTTCAAACAACTAAGATTTTCCAAATTAAATATTGGAATACACACATGGTACTTACCCATTATAATATATAACTATATAACTATATATATATATATATATAAGTACACATATAAATATATATAACCAAGTACTTCAAAATCCTACTAGATATGTCATATCTAATATCATAATAAACTATGTTATACTTTCAAAGTACTAAGTACTTATAATATTTAACCTAATGTACTAACTTTATTTTAATCAATTAACACACATGGAAGATCTATTATTTTAATAAACCTAGTACTTGATTGGCAAGTATAGCTATTGTCCAATGGGTAATGGTTTCCCTAGCGGTTATCAACCAATGGGTAAAGATGGTAAGGTCCATAGTCTATCGTCCAATGGGTAATAATCCTCTTAGCGGTTATTATCCAACGGTTAACACTAGGAAGTATTATGCTTACAATAATACTATAATCAAGTGCTAAACTAATGTAATCTTGATTAGCTAAGGCTCTCCTATTATCCAACGGGTAAAGATAACCCTAACGTTATTGTCCAACGGTTAATAGCTAAAAGGTTCAAAAGGTTCGAAAGATTCAACTAGGGTTACGAAGCTCAAGGGTTTCAAAAGGTTCACGACCAAGGCTCACAAGGTTCATCGAGGATTAGGAAGTGATTGGTAATTAGGTTAAACGATCGTTAGGTTAACCTAATTGGTTCGAAGCTAACGAGGCTTGCTAGGTAGGATTTCCAGCCAAGAAATGGGGTCTTAAGACTTACGACGGAAAGAATCGGCAGTGAACGATGATTAAAACCTACCAAGCACAATTAAAAGATTTTCGAATACACATACGAGATTTTTATTAGTCAATAACGACCGATTTTTGGTTATGAAAATAAAAATCCAAGTAATTAAAATAAAATTCAAATTTTTAACGAAATTTTTATTTATCAAAAATTAGGGTCGTTACATGACCGGTCTCATTGATCACATGAAAATTTGTGTAAAAGTTGGTAAATTCGACTTTCATTTATTGTGCTATAAACCAAAATCCTAAGAAGTGCTATAAAGTGTCTGACAAGATAGAGTAGAGAAAAAAAGAGCATTCAACCAAGAGCTGGTTGCATGACCCAAAGAAAAAAAGAGAGAAGAGAAATACAAGAGCTGAATTGGAAATACTCCATGTATTTGTGAATGGTGATAAGAATTCTACAAAAGAACATGAAGCAATAGAATTGGTAGCAAATGTGTGGGTGCGTGAATGAATTAGGTGTGTGCATGTTATACACCAGTAAACCACAAGTAAATACCCCTTCGTATATAAGAACAGGGCCTAAGATTCTAAGTGGATTTAGTAGAACTAATTATTCTTGAGGAATTAAACTACCCGAAGTGTTGTATGGAGTTGGTCATAATTAACCATCAGTTTGGTTAACCCTAACATAGACTAAAGTTTCTCTAAATAACGTGAAGTTCCTTATTGAATTAATGAGTGTTGAGATTCACAAATTGACCCTAAGCCATTTTCAAAGCCGTATAGGCCAGCTCACAATCGAGAAGGCCTAAAGATTTTCTGATCGCATTGTTAAATTGGTGTTGACACGAATTCATTGACAAATAGGTCAATCCGAGACTTAAGCAAGAGTACGATCAAGTTTTCATCTTAGCCCTCGACAATTCAAAGGTGAGATGCTCTACCTTAGTTATATTGCTTTTTCAAGCAAATTATGTTATGTGTTTCATATGCCCAAAGTTATGATATGTATGCAAGTTATCAAGAAAGCATGATTTGGTGAAATGATGTTTGCCATTCATTTTATGCCATGGAAATATGCTATGAACTTTTTATTCAAAGATGACAATTTTACGAGAATGACTATGTTTAAGAATGGATAATTCTATGATCACCTTGCCATCTAAAGGTGAAGATGCTATGATATTATGACTCTATGAACACCTTGTCATCTAAAGATGAAGTTGATGCATCGAGACAGCGGTGTCCCGGGTCTGGGGGACTTGTAAAGAAGGTGTTTAGTCAATGTTTTGAAAACTTCAAAGTTGGGAATTGACTACTCCCTGTTTGGCGTAAAGTTATTTTGTATTGTAAAGTTTTCCAATCTTTAAGGCTCTGACGGTATTTTTATGTCAATTTTACTTCCGCACTTTTAAATTTTTACAGTCTTTGCATCTCTTGGATTGCGTAATGAGGCCTCGGGTGGAGGTTAGATCCACTGGTCGGTCACGATAATCCTATCATTTTAACAACTTTTGGGATAGGGTCGTGACAGCATACCTCCATCTTCAGGCAAATCGAAGGTCCAAAGTGTGAGATTCTCTCTCAAAAGCTGCATAATTAGGGTATTGTCTTTATACGAATCCTCACTCAACGTATCCAACTGATCTGCAATTGCTTCATCAAAAGCTTGTTTAGCCAAATGGCATGCTCTAAAAATCAACCAATAAGAAAACATCAAATAAAAGAATGGGATGAAGATGTTACTGCAGAAAAAATAAAAATCTCGAAGCAATGACATTAGGTGCAGAAGATATAATAAGAATTACCTCTCTAGAGAATTCATTATTTCATTGTAGAAGACGGAAAAGTTGAGAGCAAGGCCGAGACAAATTGGGTGTGTTGAAGAGAGATTTGTATTAGCAGAGGCAGAAACAGCCGAACAAAAGAACCAACAAGAAGAACATTCATTTAATGAGAGTTTATATATGCAAAGCTATGTCGATAGGAAGATCAGTGCACCAAAGACAATTTAAACATGCCTCGTTGCCTTTCAATGATTGTTCAGCTGCTTCTTTCTTTTCCTAATCAGACTTGAACTCAGCAATATACCGGTAGTAGTCCCCTTTCCTTAATTAACCGAAACATGAGAAAAGATTAAACACTATTTTAAACAAACAACTTATCAGGAGGGAAAAAATGTAAAACAAATTCAACACCACCTCCCCGCTTCAACCAAATGGGGAATAGAAAGAGAATATCAATTGGAAAATTCACTTCCTCCTCATCATTTCACCACTTGTACAATGCAAGGAAGTAGAAAAAAAAAAAAACAAAACAAAGAGAGTATTCAACGTGTTGAATGTATATACTTGGATTTTTTTTTTTAAAAAAAATTAGGTTTATTGGTTAGAAAGAGAGAATTTTTGTATTGCATGAAATTAAATATTACTAAAAATTAGATTAAAGAAAAAGGAGACTGAAAATTTATTTTCAAACTCAAAAATAATGTAAATAAAAAAATGATTTTTTGATTTTTTTTGAATTGTATAAAAGATCTCGATAGATCTCATCGAGATCTTTCAAACAAGATCCATATTGTATATTTTTAGATTTCAACAAGTCCATTATTTTTAAATTTGAAATTGTCTTCTTAAAAAATAAAGACTTATTTCTCGTTCTAGAACGAGGCCCGAGTATCCCCATTTTAATCATTACTCACTCGTAACAAGTCATTAGATATTTAGATTCCACCTCAACGTTTAACAAGTCTTTCAAGTCAAGTTAATGATACACCACGTGTCTATCATCGAACAATATCGTCAAACTCATGAATATGCATAAGATACCCTAATAGAATATATGAACCACGACCTTAGAATGAGAAAATAGAAATTTTTACAAAAATCGATAGGTGGTATTGGTACCAAAGAAAGGGTGGTATCGGTAGGTACTCGTTAGGAGTGTTATAGGTAGAGTAAAAACAGTGGTACCGACAGCAAGAGTTAAATTTTTTGTTCTAATCAAGTGCTACCGGCAAAGCCAAAAAGGTGGTATCGGTGGCGATCTGGTGTTATGATTAGCTAGCTTAATCCAGTGTTAGCTATTATGGCTAGTTTTTGCCTTATGTGTAATAGCTAGTTGAGCAGTTAGGACGGTGCTGAGTCAGCACCAATTCTGTCTTTCTGTTTTGTATTCTGTTTTGCTACGGGCACTACATAAGAAGGGGGGAAAGGGAACCTATGTATTCATTCATTCATCTGTAAACATTTGGTGGGAATAAGAGTAAAGCTTTAAATTGTCTTTTCCTTTACATTTCTATCTTCTTCTTCCAAGCTGTAACAATGGTCTCAGAGCCAGCCATCACTCTCGCGCAAACCAGCCTCCACGTGCCGATTGGCGGCTTATGCACCGTGGTCGTTGCACTGCCTGCTAAGTCGGCCACCCGTGGTCGGTGGCAGCGAAGCGTGGTGGTTTGCTATGTTCCAGAGTCCCACACTGGCTAGTATGGGCAGCCATGTGCTCATATAACCACTGGGGCTCCGTTCCCTTGTAAGCCGGTTTTCAGAGGTGAGTTCTACCCCAGTGGTTGTAACATCTGGAGATTTAGAGCGAAATTTTTAGATTTCAAGGGGTTACAAGGACCAAAAACAGTGATCAAATACAAGATCTAGGTACCAAATCAACACATAAAGGAGGTGAAAAATCCCTACTTCAAGAATCGAAACCACAAACTCAAGCTCAAGCAAGCCGTGGACTCCTAAAGTTTGAAATCTACCAAGAGCACTCCTTTGAGCTCTTCCCACGCAATCCTAGAGCCAAGGATGTTAGAAAAATGTGAGATATGTGTGGGTTTCAAGGATCTACTTTGATGTAGCAAGAATTTTGAGAGAGAGAGAGGAGAGAGAAAGTTTTTTCTGATATTTTTTACTCTTTTATAGTCCAAATTACTCTAAGCACCCTACAATTTCTGTCACGACCCAAACCCGTGGGTTAAAGGTCTAATGACCGGCCAGTGAGTCTCGGTGATCACCCTAGGTCTATTCGAAAAAATCAGCTTAGAGAATTTATAAAATCCTCCCATCAAGATAGCTTTTTTTAAGAAATTCAATAAGCTGCGAAAGCACAATTCTCATAGTCCCAACATATCCCAAAAAACTATGTGCGCAACAAAAGTAACTACTTGACAACACTATTACACATAGTCATAGCATGACCTGACCGGGACAAATCGGTTACCAAAATAAAGGACTACAAGTTTCAACAGTACTACTACTCACCTATACTACACATCAGAACAGATAACCTACTTCAAAAACATGGACCCTAAGGATTTTCCTTTTTTTGCTACAACCATATCTGAACCAGTAGCAAACAACTGAAAACCTTATTACTGTACCACAAAAATACAAAATGGAGACCCTATAAAGTAAGAATCCTCTGTCTCACTCTACACCTCGCATAGTAGCTTAAGCTTTTGCATCTTGTATTATTGTTGTTGCTGCAAATCCTTCAAAACCAAAATAATGGTAAGAAAGGTAAGTCAACTTTCCAGAATGAATCTAAGATGTTAAAATTAATTATTGCAAAGCATTAATCCCAAGGCACTGGCGGTTAGCCTAGTGGTCAAGGATCGGTATTAGAAGTTTGTTCTCTTCTAAGATCTCAAGTTCAAAACCTCTCACATGCTATCAACTTTTTTGGGGTCAGTCCATATAGAGCTTTGTCTTGGTTTTATTCGAACCCCTGAAAGTGGGGCTGTGGAATTGGTACCCACGAATTAGTTGAGGTGCCCGTAAGCTGACCTGAACATTTCAGTTAAAAATTTATTGCGAATCATTTAAAAAAAGCCATGGGGTACCTGTTATATTTGTGTGATGCTCCCGGCCAATTGATTGTCTGATACATTCCTGCAACTCATTTACACCGCCAACCAATCAAATTCCCGAAGAAAATACATTCTTACGACAAACTTAGGCTGGATTTGGAAAAAAAAAAAAAAATTGGCTTCATCCTTTTATCTAGTCTAGGGCTGCAAACAAATCGAGCCGAATTTTATCTTGTTCGAGCTCGGCTCGCCTTAATTTTTCTCAGCTCGAGCTCGGGTCAAGCTCAAATCGAGCTGAAATATGTGGCTTGAGCTCGGCTCAAATATATGTTCAAAAGCTCGAGCTCGGCTCGCATGGCTCGCTCGAAGCTTGTCAGAGACCCTTGCGCTGCAAACGTAAAGTGAGGGAGCTGGATTATTTGTTTATACTGGTGCAATGATTGTAAGTTCTCTTGATTGGGTGATGTGGGACTAATATTTTTCCTCTCAGCCGTCCTCAAAACTTGTCCCACAGCGGCAAAAGACATGCAAGGAGTATCCACTGTAAGTTTTATTCTTAATGGAGTTAGATAATTAACACCCTATGTTATGCCAGTATCTAGAACTATTATGATCATCACATATACAATCATTAAGTATAAGTTAAATAATCAAGAATGACGTACCCGGATCCAATAATGCGGAACTTGAACGATCCAGTGATTAATTGAACTAAACACAATATTGCTAGAGCATTAAGCCCTAGGTGGAAAACGAGTTTCTCTCTCTTGCCTTTCATTCTAGCTATTTAGTATATCACGTTAATTTAATGGAACCCTAAATACTCTTTTATAGGCAGAGAGATGACCGATTTCCTTATTAAACATTGATACTAACTTCCCATCAAAATATAGCGTATTTGAAAATAACTTCTCTATTTGACCAATAGAATAAAATCTTAGGCATAATGATATAGAAAATCTCATTAGACCCATTATTCATATGTGCCATATTTAAAACATGCGGCTCATAAAGACTAATTATAAAATTTAGTCTTACATCCACTCTTCCTCTATAAAATAGAGGAAATTCCACTTTCACCCCCTGTGGTTATGGCCATGTGCGGATACACCCCCTATGATTTAAAAGTGTGCACATAACTCCCTGTGGTTTTCAAATTGTGCGGATAGACCCCCTGCCGTCATATTTTTCATCCATATTACCGGAAACAACGTTAAAAGACCGTTATACCCCCATCACGTCTCTTGATTCTTCTTCTTTTTTAAATCTAACCACACCATCCCGTATACCAAAAATTAAATCCAAACCGTTGATATTGTAAATTTTGACGAGTACTACGTCTATACCAAAATTCAAGTCAATCAAAAAATGAAAAGCTTATGGTCAAATTGATTTTGTTATGAAATTAAAATTTCAAATTTGAATTTACTAAAAATTAGATCACTGGGTTACTGATGGCTGATTAAGAAATTTTTTTACAGAGATACTCTATTCTTTATTTAATACATTATGACGACTCAGATTACATTCTAGAGGTGTGTGAGATACGGCTCCGTTAATATGGATGGAAAATATGACGGCAGGGGGTCTATCCGCACAATTTGAAAACCACAGGAGATTATGTGCACATTTTTAAATCATAAGGGGTGTATCCGCACATGACGATAACCACAGGGGGTGAAAGTGGACTTTCCTCATAAGAATATGCAGTGGGCCAAGCTTATTGTGGCGCTCCACGCTACTATGTGCAAACACGTGGGAAGTCAAGTACAAAATTTGACTCTATTCATATGTATATATATATATATGTATACATGTATATATGTGTACTGTATATGGTAGCTCGCAAGCTCGACGAGCCGAGCATTAAGTGGCTCGAGCTCGTTTACAAAACGAGCTGAGAATGATGACTCGAGCTCGTTCATTTGCTTGATGAACCGAACTCGAACGAGTCGTTAGCGAGCCAACTCACGAGCTGCTCGCGAGCAGATTGGTTCGTTTGCAGTCTTTATTCAAAAAAAAAAATTGCATTTGTTAAATTTACGCCAAGTTTTTGTAAATTATTGTTCGTCTCGATTAGAGAAATCAAAAAAGTAAAATATTATGAGCGAAACTCATACAGTAATTTTTTAAATAAAGACAAAAATAAATTAAAAAACCAGTCTTCTAGTAGATTCGTTGAGCAAAATGGAATAGAGGTGATTTTTTTAGATTAATGTACTGGGGAGAGCAAGCAGAATCTTTAATAGTATAATTCCGTGTATTTTGCTAAGGAGACCAATAATCAAGTTCTTCAGCAAGTCACCTACCGATATATACATTTTTTTAGTGGGGATTTTTTTAATTATTTATAACTAAAGTGTTCGGACCAATTTTCGCACAACCATGCACACACAAACACTCATGTGGTTGTACGTGCTTCACACATCTATGTGAACATCAGTCTATGTCGACGACTTGACACATCGTTGTGGTTTAGAGCATCCGTAATTGGTTTGTTAAGTAATGTGTTAATTATGTGTGCTAAGACTTAGCAAACAAAAATGTATTTTTTGCGCCACAATGCTTGTGTGCTATAGTGTGTTAAATCTAGTGTGTGCTAGCATGTATGCTAAGTTTGGCAAAAATGTTAGCAAACAATAAATGGGTCCCATCTCTACAATTCAAACTTCAAACCTCTACATTTGGGAGAGGTCGGCTCGGCTTAACGGCGAGGTTGGACTCCGGTGGTTTGTACGGCGGTGGCTGCCGGTGTAGTTAGGGTTTTGTGGCCTGGTTTGGGTGGGCCGGTCCAGGCTTGGGCGGGGTCTTGGGTGTTTGGACTGTATTTGATTAATTTGGGTATGGATTGAGCTTAATGTGTTTTCCGTTGTGGACCCTGAGAGACCTTTAGGTGTTTTGGGCGTTGCCCTTGTGGTGTATTATCTAACTTTTTGTTGGATCCCCTCCCCTTTCCCCGTTTTTAATACAATTCATTTTTGCCGATAAAAAAAAAAAACCATAAAATATAAATATCCACTACTTTTAATACACACTTGTGGGACCCATTTTTATCCCAACAAACATTTTAACACACAAATTTGCCAAACTCATTGTAGATGTTCTAACACACTTCTATGTTATCAATGTCTAACACACATTTGTGTGACCCATTTTTATCCTAATACACATTTTAATACACAAATATATCAAACCCCATTGCGGATGCTCTTAGACTTTTGCTTATACTAGATACATTCGAAACAAGAGCTAGTTCAAAAAATCCTTTCACATGTTAATGCGCCATAATTTGGACAAATCAGCATAAACACTGTTATACGGTAAAGATTTATAAGAGTACTAGTTCCATGGGTCAAATTAGGCCTTTCAATATATTGAACCGGATTGGATCCAATTCAAATCCGAAAAATCGTATATTCGATATTTCGAGGCAAAAATCCGAACACGATCCAAATTTCCTTTACTTATACTGGATTTAGATAGGAAAAAAATAATACATGCAATAACAGAAATACATGCAAAAAATCATTGAGCAAGCATCCCCCACTGTTATTACCGGATTGGATCGGATATATCTGAATATGATCCGATTAGTTTTTGGATTGGAGTTGTCTGATTTAGACGGATCCAGATTGGATCTAACCCATTAATTAATAGGCCTAGGTTGAATCAAATTTGTTTTCCCAACGGAAAGAACAAAATTGAGGAATAACTCACATAATCTGTAAGTTGCTCCACTGAATGAGTTGAATGACCTGGATTGGTATTTTGCCAGTCAACTTGTTACTGTTCAATCTCCTGGATGTAATCAGTCATATAGAAAGAAAATTATTTTCAAAATTTACTGCACAAAAATATTTGCCCATTATGACTCAAATTAAGATGATCAGAGAGATCTAGAGGGGGATGATCTGCATACATTCAATTTCAAGGATTTCAACTTGCCAAGAGTTGGTGGGATATGGCCGGAAAGCTGATTATTATAGAGGTCCAAGCTGATCAAGTGGAATAGTTTACCCAATTCCCTTGGAATCGATCCACTTAGGTTATTCCCATATACTTCCCTGCAATTGATATATGCATTCGATATATATAATCATTCACAATATTATTAAAAGTACAAATTAAATAGGGGGATGATTTTGCCACACCTTTTTTTACTATTGCCACACCCCTGCAGTGTATTTTTGCACCAAAAATACACTGCAGGGGTGTGGCAATGGTAAAAAAGGGTGTGGCAAAATAAATTCCCATTAAATATGTCAAAAGACAATATTATTAAAAGTACAAATTAAATATGTCAAAAGAAATTAGGGAGCGGTTTCTTTTTCTAGCTCTAGTAATCAGTAAGGGTTACAGTGTATACCTAGTTTACTCATTTATGAGCCCTTCGGAGGACCATCTTGATGGTAGAATTCATTCTTACTTTAGATCAATTCCTTGAGACCAAAATCATGCCAAAATTGATTCGTAATCGGATATCTATGATTGCTATAGACTCATCTTGATGCAAATGGATTTGATTCGGTGAGAACACAAATTCTTTTTCAAGATTAATGTGTTTTAATTTGTTCAAATAGTAATAGGTACATGTTATGCCCCCCAGTTCGTAGAGAAAATAACGGCTAAGGACGTATTTTGATAATTAATACCCGCCAAGAACATGCTAAAAAATGTCCTTTACGAGTATTAATTATCAAAACACGTTCTGAGCCGTCATTTTTTCCAGTTCGTATATAGGGATAGGCCCAATGTGGGTGAAGCCCAATAGCCAACGCCCCCAATGGACAAGCGGGTGGGTCGCTCGGTCCATGGTTTCACAATTCACGGGTAGGGAAAGGTGTCGGCCGTCGGGCCCAATGGTGACACGTGCCAGAAGTGGAGCCACATCAGTGGTAAGTGGAGCCATCGGAGTGCCTCCCGGCCGGTCGGCACCAGCCGGTCAGACATTAATGTCAGTTCCCTACTTCCCTGTCCAACAGAGCTAGCTAGGCGAGAAAAAGAGAGCTAGTTCCAGATCAAACCTGGAGATCCAACAGGAGATCTGGATAATGCAACTCCATACTTTCCCTACCCATTTGTCTCTCCGGCGAACCACTGAGCCTGGAGCATCTCGAATTTTTAAAGAACTTGATGATATGAGACTATTGTCGAAAACAAGATCCGGAACCATTGAAGTTTTTAGTTATGCTGGAACGATAGAAGATGTTGGGAAAATTTCAAAGTAGCACCTAACCTATTACACAAATTACATAGGCATCTGACCTTTTAATATTATCAAAAAAACATCTGTCCTATTTAAAAATCTATCAATTTTCCACCTGCCGTTAGCTTTCCATAAAAAAACAGACGGAAATGCTGAAATGCCCTACACCTGGCCATTTGGAGGGAAACCATTATACCTTTTGCGGGCAAAACACATTACTCTATTGATTTCTCCCGCCAAAACCCACCTGTGGGGTCATGAAGTTCCAATGACAACTATTTTTACTTTTACTGTACCTTCTAGTTTTATTTTTCTTTGATTTTTTTCGCGTTTGTTAGTTTTACGCCAACTTTTTGTGACTTCTTGATTCGTCTCAACAAGACGAATCGAAAAAATACATTATTTTTTTACTTTTATTCAAATATTTTAACAAATAACCACTTTTAAGTGAAAAAAATTTAACTATTTTCCAAAATATTTGGGATATTTTTTTTTTTTACTTTTCTGATTTGTCTTGACAAGACAAATTAGAAAACAAAAAAAAAAGTGAGGTGCAAAACTAAGAAACAGGAAAAAAATTCAAATAAGAACAAAATTAAAAATTATAGAAAAAGTTAAGCAGAACTGGGATGTCCCAAAATCCCCAAACATCTTTTTCTCCGTCATTTGCTTCACATCATCTCAAGCTCTGCCAAAAAAATGGCACACAAATTTGATCCCCAAAATGTGCAATAACCATTTCAACAAAAACAAACAGTTACAATAACCAAGATGAAGTCTTATAAGTATTACTCCCATATATAACAAACCATTGGAACTCCATGGCCCACCGATGGGTTTTGGCAAGAGAAATCAGTAGAATAATGTGTTTTCCCCCAAAATATATATTGGTTTCCCTCAAAATGGTCAGATGTAGGTCATTTCAGCATTTTCGTCTGTTTTTTGATGGAAAGTTAACGGCAGGTGAAAAATGGATGGTTTTTAAATAGATCGGGTGTTTTTTTAATAATATTAAAAGCTCAAATACCTATGCATGATTTGTGTGAAACGTCAGGTACTATTTTGATTTTTTTTTTGTCTCTCTGTCCCTTACTCTATTGCTTCAAATTAATCTGTATTTGATTTGGGCTCCAAAATTTCTGAATCACAAACCGTTGACTTTGGTTAGGGGGTGTTTGGACAAATAAGCCAAAGTGGCTTATTTTTTGTCCTTATTCAATTTTTTTTTGCATTTTGTGCAATTTTTTGGGGATTATTGTTTCGTTATGACGAGAGGAATCTAAAAAGTAAAAAATTTTGATCGAAATCCAATTTTTTTTGAATTTCGACGAAAATTGGTGGGAAAGCCACTTTTTTCGTCTTTATTCAAAAAAAATTGGATTTTGACCAATATTTTTTACTTTTTAGATTCCTCTTGTCATGAGGATGCAATAAAAAAATGATGATAAGCCAAGTGATACGAAAAAAATTTGAATAAGGACAAAAAAAAATTTGGCGGGAAAGTCAAATGGCTTTTTTGGCCAAACAGGTCCTAATAGGTGCTAAAAAGTGACAAAAACCGACCGAAATGTTTTGTTTTCTTGCATAGGACGCAGGGAAAAAAATCATTAGGCTTCCTATTTGCAATTCTATAGAGCAGAAATGTACGTGATTATAAAAGTTTTAGAGATAAAATTTAATTATGTCTCTTTCAAATAATATGATCAGAATAATAAGATATTCACATTGATACAAACGGATTGAAAATTGGAGCAGTTAATTTTAACTGTATTTTTAATATATAACCTGTCTAAAAAATTAAGTGCTCCAATTTTTAATCCGTTTGAACAAGTGTGAATGAATATCTTATTATTCTGAACATATTATTTTAAAGGATCCTAATTAACTTTTGTCTTTAAGGCTTTAATAATCATGTTTCTGCTCCACAGTATCCTAAATAAATTGCAGATACTTAATTATGAGAGTTCTAGAGATAAAAGTTAATTATGATCCTTTAAAATAATATGTTTAGGATAATAAGATATTAGCACTTGTTCAATCGGATTAAAAATTGGTGCACTTGATTTTTTTTAGACTATTTATATATTAAAAATACAGTTAAAAAATTAACTGCTCCAATTTTCAATCCGTTTGAACCATTGTGAATATCTTATTATTCTGAAGAGACATAATTAAATTTTATCTCTAGGGCTCTTATAATCATATTTCTGCTCCATAGGATTGCAAATGGGGAAGCCTAATAATTTTTTTCTCTCAAAACAGTACCATTTGGGGTGCGGGTAGGGGGTACTGTGCCTCATACCCCCGCGTCCTCTTGCATATGGGTGTTTGAGAGCCTACTTTTTCTTTTCATTTTTGGCTTTTTAGTCAGAATGTATTTTGAATTTGGTAGAGTGTTTGAAAGCCTACTTTTTGGCTTCTTATTTTTTTTGACTTTTTGACTTTTTGGATTATGGTCAAAATGTATTTTAAATCCTGATGAGTATTTAGATGATATGTGCAGAATGCATTTTAGAAGAGGAGTATTGTTTTGGAGATAAATGATAAAAGTGAATCATGTGTTTGTTTTTTACCATGTTGCCCTTGGTTCTCATTACTGTATTAAAAAATGTATGATTAATTTTTTTTCTTTTTTTAAATATATCAGCACAAACAAAACGTTTTGCACCCTTTATATATATTTAATAAAATGGTTAAAAAATTAATTACTCCAATTTTTAATCTGTTTGAAAAGATGCAAAGATTTTATTTTTTTGGTCATTTTATCCTAAACGATCATAATAATTTTTTACTCTAAATCCTTTCAATAAGCACCTTAAAAGAGCCCTAGAACCAAATTTAAAAAAAAACAAAAACAAAAACAACAACATACGGTAAGTTAACGTTTAGTGTGGGTAAACTTGTATTTTGTTAAAATCAATGAGGGTAATTTGGTCATTTTACCTAAAATGGGAAAACCCATTAATGCAAAAGAATACCTTTCCCCCTACTTCTCACTTTTGCCCTAGTTAAGGAAAATCAGTGAATCTATTTTGGCAAAACTCATTTTCAAAAGTTGGTGCCAAACAAGGAAAATCTAAAAAGCCATAATGAGAACCAAAAACTGAAAACACATTCTCCAAAATACATTTCCAAAATGGGCTACCAAACAACCAAAATGAAAAAAATAAAAAATGAGAAGTTGAAAATGTGGGAACCAAACATCCCCATAATCAATCAAGACACAAAGTACTAGAGTGCTAGTGGCTTTAATTGGAGTGCCAAAATCAATTCCCAAAAATTTAGTCTTGAAAACTTTGTGTAGACTGCTGTTTCCTTGTTTTAGGCCGAAAATAGTGGAGGGAAATTTCATATCTATCTGACAGATATACAGTGCAGTCAGGGGCGGACCTAGGATTTTGTGGCACTGTGGTCAAATATTCACAACAAAAATAATTTTGTATTTAAAATACTATGGTTGATTCCTTGCCAACTTGTTTGGTTCGCTTGGGTCCAAGTGGGCATATGATTGTCGATATTCATGGAATGTCAACTTAGTTGGAATTGTGTGCTTTTTGTTGTGATATCGTCATATCCTAAATATTAATCTTTGTAACTTCTATTGAAATTAAAGATTAATTAAAAAAAAATACAAGCATTACTTGATTAAAAAATAGATGGGATCAAAAAAATAAAAAAGATCAACTGCTGGGTGAAACAAATTATGCAAGATTGTAATTTTTCAATACTACTTAGGGCAAGATATAAGGATGAGAGTATAATGTAATGGGACAAAATTACCAAAACATCCAAAAATATATGCATATCTCTGTGGAGAATTCCAATAGAGTAGGGTTAGGTGACCCCGTTTGCCTTTACGTAGATTTGTCCATGATTACTCATCAATGAGATTACACATCCTATTACCTTTATTTTTTATTAATTATAGTGAGATTGTGAATTCAACTCTTACAAAGAAGAAGTTAATCTCGTTCTTGATAGATTGGGAAGTTGTTTACTGTAATATAGATTCTTCCAACGTATGACCCAAAAAAAAAAAACGTAGGACAAAATAAAGTGAAAACTGGCTAGAACAACCTAGGGATTCAATAAGATTTTAAGAACAAGATAAATGAAGTTAATCCTCATACCTTCTGAGTTGCATTCCGCTGTCACCACAGCAAGAGCAATTAAAGACGACGAATATCAGAGTTTGAGATCTCATTGATCGAGCAGGAGTAGTATATAACTGGAAGATCGAAAGGATATTTTCTCATATCGATCGCTTTGTTGCATTGCATGTGGCTCTATTTATAGAAGGCATTATGTATGTGAAATGGTCAAACGAAGGGATTGTGTAATTTTCAAAATTAACTGTTAAAAAAAAAAAAAAAAAGGAAGAAGAAAAAGGTCTCTTGACTAGATATTTGGTACGATTATAGTGTCCAGCGAATTCTACAAATAAAATATTTTAAATGACAGTGATTTAATATCAAAACAACGTTTAAAAAAGAGATTAAACGTCGTTACGTCAGTAAACTCACCAAAACGCACTAGGCCCTGGCAGTGCATGTAATAACGCAGGACCTTGTACCATTGTCCTTCAATATATTCTGGCCTCGTTTGATTCGCGAATTAACTGTCAGAAATAGAACTAACAAGTACTTAATCCTAAGTAATCCCACGTTTGGTTTCCAAAATGACCTTCGGGATTATCAATCCTGGTATTAATTTACTAAATAGATTCCATTAGGTGGGTTGGGTAGGATTAATAAAGATGGAATTGTTTTAAAAAAAAAATTCGGATGACATTGGAATTGTTCTCAAAAAGTATTTTCAAAAAAATATTTTGTAAAAATTTATATCGAACAAATGTTTTCAAAAAAATTCTTAATTAAAAAACTATTCTCATATTTTTTTTTCTGAAAATGTTTTTCAAAACTATCTTTTTCATAAAATAATTTGCAAACTCGTTTTCAAAACCATATTTTCTTTCGCTAGTTTTTTTTTTTGAAAACAGTTTTTTTGAAAAACAAACTGAATTTAAAGACTATTTTTCAAAAAGTAGTTTTTGTAATAAAAAAAATTCTTAGTAAAACTGTTTTTGTTAATTATTTTTGAAAAACTATTTTTTTCAATGGTTTTTTTTTCATAAAAAAAAATTCAGAAACTTTTTTTAAAAAAAAATTGTTCCTTACTCCCATATGTAATCTTATGCGAATCAAACATGGTATCGGATAGAATTGGAGATAAAATTAATCCAGGACAAATAGCCTATGGACTAAAATCACAAAACTGTTAATCCCATAAATTTTAATTTGCGAAGCAAACGAGGCCTAGACTTTGAAAGGTCAACAGAGTCGGCAGCTTCAAAGGAGATTCAAAGATCATTTAAAAACAAGCACGCCAGGAAAATTGAACTTGTCAATCATTAAGGGCATAGTCTGAATCTGTCAAATAGATCCGCATCCCTGTCTAGAAACAGCAATGAAGACCATACATAGTGAAGTGGGAAAGTTCAGTTCTTGTCGGTATTCTACTACATAGATTAGTATAATTTCAAATCAGTATATATGAAGTAGTCAGCTTAGAAAACATTCAGTAACACAACTTAGAAAGTTCAGTTTAGTGTCTTTTTATCACAGTCTTTTTTAGTGTATTCTCTTATATTTTATTAGATTCGGATTTAATTTTTACAGTCATATTGTTCGATTCACAAGTAAAAAGAAATGGACAATGAAAACAAAAGAATGAAGCAACTTTTTTTTTTTTTTTTTATTGTATTTAGTCTTATCCCAACTTTCTTTTTTAAACTTGGGTTCCTGCTACTAAATGATACTACTACCGTTTTAATACTACAAATAAAAAACAAACTCACCGCAAGTAACAAACATTAATAGTATTAATTATGAGACTCTACTTATTATGAATCTGGATTAAAGTTCAAAAAAATTAATTAGAGTATATATGAATCCGGAGAAGAGAGTGCCCAGGGTACTTGTAAGAAGAATCTTTTGGCAAAATATGAACCTCAATTATATTTATGTTTATTAAACCAAAAGAAACAGAGATGCACGAAAACTACATTAATTATATACTTCAGTCATTAATGTGATTAGGAACTTAATTAACAAAAACTTCCCCAACTTATAATTCAAGCAAGCAGTGAGTTGATATGAAACATTACTCCTCGGAGTTCACTAAAGAAGAATATGGTAGTAATCTATTAGGAAGAGGAAGGGGCCAGTGTTAAGATTTTCCTCAACATTCTTCACTTTTTTTTTTTTTTTTTTATAGGACTTTTTATTACTGATGAGATGAGATTATAGTTAAATTAAGTTCTAGTAGTGTATTAAAGAGCCAATCATAGAGACGAGCATGACCAATGATGTTTTTTCAGGAGGTTGGGATGTTAAACCAACAACCGCATAAACCTCACAGACAAGACGGATCGATCCACCACTGAATTAGGTACCTTGCTTCCCACACAATTGAGGAAGGATACTGCTGGCAATCCTAATGTAATGTGGGAGGTAAAACAGTCCCATCCAATGTTTAGCAGTGTGAGGCCATATTGAAACCGGAGTGATACAGTTATGGGGGTAATGCATATCTATTCAACCCATGGGATTCACTCACCTTCACTTCGGAGCAATCCGACTGGCGGTTACTTTCCATGGCAGGAAATGCTTACCTGTTACGTCCAGATTGGCTCTGGTCGATACCAGGTTCATGCAGTACCAACATGCGTGCATCGCTACCGTTCAAACTACCTTGAATGCTGGAACAGTGATCTTTACCTTTTATTCACATAAAATGCTTCACATGCCCACTGAGAGATTGTGGGCTCAATCAATCCTTCTGACTGGAGTTGTTGGAGCTCTTGGAGAGCAAGCTGGTAGTGTTCTGGGTTCATTCCATGATGGGTAAACTATTAGTTGTACTGTGGATATGTTGTATTGTAGTAGTACGTAAAGAAGAATAAAAGTCTAGCTGATGTAATAGTGTGTAATAAAGTTAGCAAGTCAGTAATAACTAGCGTTTTCCAGTTATATATCTTGTGTCCTATGTTTTCATACGATCCTAACCTACTTTGTGTTTGTACCCACTTTGTGTCTGTAAATTTGGTATCAGAGCCATGTTTTTCATTCTAGCTTAAACCCCTCTCTGGAAACTTCGTATTCCAAAATTATTTCAAATCTTTTTCTAAAAAGGAAAATTGAAGCGTATGCTCTGTGGTTGCCTCTTAAGGATCCTCCAAATCAGAAACTTCACTAACTATTTTGATTGAAAAATTTCTGTATCAGTGGGTTAAAAGTACCTTGAGACTTTGGGCTATTGAGCTGTGTGTCTCGGTTTATCTACCCTAATATACAGAATTTTATTAATCAAAATTGGTTAAAGTTTTATATTAAAAAAGAAAAAGATTTGTTGTATGAGGAAACGAAGAACCCAGATATTTCTTACTAAAAATGAACCGTTTGTTTACCACATATTCCTCTGCTACTTCCTCTCTCGTCCCTTCTAGCTCATCTACCAGTAGAAATTCCACCTCTTCTTCTAATCCTGAGTACTTATATGAGTTTGAATATCTACCTGATGACAGTAAGGTTTCCCTTACTGATCTCCCTTTTTTAAACCCATATAATGCCTTTTTCCGTCCACAAACCTCAGTAAAAAAGACTGTCACCCAACTCTTTTCTACAAAGCGTCCAACCTCAGTCAAAGAGTATGTCCAAGCCTCCAAATTTGATCAATGTTTCATTGCAGCTACTGAGGCTGAACAACTTTTACCCCTAGAAATCCCGGTTGATTTGCCCCGCATTTGACAACAACAGGGATTCACTCACCTTCACTTCGGAGCAATCCGACTGGCGGTTACTTTCCATGGCAGGAAAGGCTTACCTGTTACGTCCAGACTGGCTCTGGTCGATACCAGGTTCATGCAGTACCAACATGCGTGCATCGCTACCGTTCAAACTACCTTGAATGCTGGAACAGTGATCTTTACCTTTTATCCAAATTTCAACATGCCACTGGCAGATCCTCATCTGCAAACAGCCTTGAAAGTTCAAGTTCAAATTGGTGGTGCCTCCCAAATCTCCACTACATATGCAGCAACCCTCCACTACCAAATGGCCTATCGTCTCCAAAACCATGCCTTTGACATGTCTTTACCTTCCTCCACAGATGAAGCCCTTTTCCTAACCATAAACGCACCTCACCAAGCCTCTTGCGTCCATGTCCCACGTCAAATTTCTCGACCTGAGCTTCTTAAGCTTCTCCCAGAATCTTGGGTTACGACTTACGAGAAGAACCAACAAAAGCCCATACCTGTTCAATCCTCAAATCCACTTTTCATTTCAAAACCTGATGGTACTGTGGAAATTTCTTTCCCAAAAGAAGCCTCTGCCTCATCTTCCACCCATCCGGTTATCTTTCCTTCAAGGATTGACATGTTTGTTGATGGCTCCAAACCTGAACCTCCCATTAAATATTTTCAATCCAGTGGCTTTCCGGTCTTCTTTTTCAAAAATCCAGAAACAGGTCATTGTTATTTTGATACCTGTAACTGTGATGAGTGTCTTGAAGATAATTTTCTAGAAGATGATGAAGACTTTGAAGAACCACCTTCACTAAGCCCTCCTTCACCTTCTACTCCTTGCAAATCCCCACATTCTCCTCAATCTCCATCTAAAAATGATCCTTCAGCACAACCCAGTAGATGTTTTATGTTCACTGAATCAGATTTTCCTCCCTTGGAGTATCATAACCCTCAAGAAAGGACTACCCACCGTCATAAAGTTCCAGACCCAACTACCATTCTCCCTGATGGTAGCACCAAAGCAGAAGCAGCAGCAATAAATTGGCAGTCAGCAAACTCTCTGGCACAGAACAAAATTCTTCAAAGAATTGCTAACTCTCAGCAAAATTTGGAGAATGCTGTCCATAAGAAGTTGTCAACTTTGGAACTTCTTATCAGAGATTTGCAGCAGAAGATCCAAAATGTTCACCAAGAACTCCTTCAGATGGCCTATGCGAACCAAGCTTTCTCAGCAGCTTTTTACCAAAAGGATGCTGAAATGAAGCATTTGAAGAATCAGCTTCAATCCCTTCAAGCTCAGCAGTATTCTCAGCAGAAAAGCCCATTTGACATGTTCGCATCTTCCACTCCACAAAGCTTTTTTGGGTATCCTCAGATGTCTCAACCCTTACCAATAACTCCTACATCAGGATTTGGTGAGTTAAGCTCCAGTATCTTTGGGAGCCCGTCAGCCTTCCTTCCTCCACCAAAAAGACCATCTCCACCAAAACTTCCTTTTCCTAAGCCCCAGATAAAGCCTATCCAAGTTCCTTCAGCACTATCTCCACCATCCACTTCTACCTCAGCTCCAACTACTTCTGCTCCTCCTAAACCATCTGACCAAAATTCCAAATCACCCCAGTTAATGGTCCAGCCAACTCCTAGCCCTTCTAAAAATCCAATCTCCACTCTCCTCAATACCCTAGCCACTATACCTGAAATCCCATCTCCAGAACCAACCACTGAGTCTGATTCAGATTCTGAATCTACTCACTCTATGTCAACTCCTCATGTTTTCATGATGAACCCTGAAAACCAAGAAGAAAATATTGAAGACCCTATCATTGAAGAGGGTCCTGAGTTGGAAACACCTCCTGAAATTTCAACCTTTGATTCCTTCTCACATTCCAATATCCACACCCAAGGTTTTTCCTTTGATACCATTCCCCCATCAAAATGGTTGGATAAACTCTATGAGATTCATGCCTGGTGCACTGCTGCTATGCTTTCCCCTAATACTACGCTTAGTACTGTCATTACTAAGTGTACAGCAAAATTTCTTGGCCGTCTTCGTCAATGGTACATGGCTCTCGGTGAATACCGACAGCTACAGCTAAAACAATTGCCAACTCTTGATCAGTTCATCTCTGTTCTGCATACTGAGTTTCTTGGAGATCATAACAATACGAAAGAGTTCGTTCGAGAAGAATATCTCAGCATGAGATGCTGTTCCTTTAAACGAAGAGATCTGGAGATCCATTATGACCGTATGTCCCAACGGTTTTATCTTCTCAACGGTATGGATGATTTCAATCTCAAGCAAGCTTTTCTCAATTCTCTTCCTGAACCATTGGGAAATGAGACGACAAGGTTGGTTCAAACCAAAGGATTGACGTTGAATGCAACATCTCTTGGCGGTATTTATCAGCACTCTTTGATTGCCTTGGAGAAACTGTGCAATCACCAGAAATTCCTCAGAACTCTTGAAGAACAGGGAAAACTTCTTGGCAAAGCATGTGACCGGCTAGACTTATCCATCAAGTGTAAAGACAAGAAGTGCACCTGTCGGCCCTCATATCGAAAATCCAAACACTTTCAGAAATGGAAGTTCAGATCTCCTGGCAAGTTCTCAAATTTTCCTAAATCTGGCAAATTCTCACGCCAGAAAAAATGGAAGTTTTTCAAGAAGAAAAAGTTCACAGGACAGCGAAAGTCTGATCGCTGTTACATATGCGGGAAAAAAGGACACTATGCAAAGCAGTGTCCAAACAAAGTAGCAAGAGACAAGATGGTGAATTCTTTGGCTCTCATTGATGATGCTCTTGACGATGTTGATGTCGAATCCCTCTTTTCAGTTGATGATGAAGCAACAGATGAAGCAGTCCTGGCATTCACCTTTGATGATTCCCCATCAGAATCAGATGATTCTTCTGATGAGTCTGATTCATTTCCTTATGAAATCCAAACATTTGGGCTCTCAGACATCATGTTGGTTCAACCTTTGGCCAAGGTCAAAATTCTGCTTGGAAAATATGAGAAACCAATACCAGTTATCGCCTTCTTTGATACTGGTGCTGCAGCTTCTATCCTCAACCCATCAATTCTCCCCAGGTCCTACTGGCAATCATGTTTCAAACCCTTTACAGCAGCCAATGGAGAAACCTTTGTTATCACCCTGATCAGCAGGCCTATAATCATCCAACTTTTTCCCGGATATACCATCAAACACCAAGTTTATGGTTCTGATCTTCCAGGAAAAGATTTGTTGTTAGGCTTTGATATTCTCCAAAATCTCAGCAAAGTCTCCTGGCTCAAAAAAGGCTTGAAATACAAAAACTACCTGTTACCCTGGACCACTCAACCAAATCTCTTTTCCATAGAAAACTTCTCCTCCATAAAAGAAGCCATCATTCAAACCTCCTGTGCTGAATCCCATTCCCAGTTCCTTACCAAATGTTCCAACCCACTTTGGAAAAACCCAGATTTCTTCATTTCTCTTCCTTTTAAGAAAAACGAAGATATCAATCCCACCAAAGCTACCCATCATGGAATGAACCCAGAACACTACCAGTTTGCTCTCCAAGAGCTCCAACAACTCCAGTCAGAAGGATTGATTGAGCCCACAACCTCTCAGTGGGCATGTGAAGCATTTTATGTGAATAAAAGGACAGAGCAGATAAGAGGAAAATTGCGTCTGGTTATCAATTACCAGTCTCTTAATCATTTTCTGCAGGACAACAAATTCCCACTTCCTCGACGGAGTGTTCTTTTGGCAAACTTGCTTAAAACTCAAATTTTCTCAAAGTTTGACTTGAAAGCAGGTTTCTGGCAGCTGGGCATTCATCCAGATGATCGTCCCAAAACTGGGTTTTGCATTCCAGACCACCATTTTCAATGGTCAGTCATGCCTTTTGGATTGAAAACAACTCCATCTTTATTTCAAAAGGCCATGATTCGGGTATTTGCTCCCATCCTATCTTCAGCCCTTGTCTATATTGATGATATCCTACTTTTTTCTCCAGATATAGAATCCCATGCTATTTTACTACAAACTTTCCATTCCCTGGTCCAAACCCATGGCATTATGCTTTCAGAAAAAAAGATGCTCCTTGCCCAAACAGAAATTGATTTTTTAGGGATGCATATCTCTAAAGGTCAATACACCCTCCAGCCTCATATAGCCTCTCAACTTGACCATTTTCCAGAGGAAAACCTCACAGTCAAACAAGTTCAACAGTTCCTTGGAATTGTTAACTATATGGCTGATTTCATCCCCAACCTTGCCCAATATCGTACTCCTCTCTCAGCTCTACTAAAGAAAAACTCTCCTTCTTGGTCAACTCATTGTACCAAAGCTGTCAAAGACCTCAAAACCATAGCCAGAACCCTTCCTCCATTAACCATACCTTCAGATGGGAAAAGAGTATTTCAGACAGATGCCTCTGATCTGGGGAGCAATTCTTTTGGAAGAAACCTCAGAACAAAAGCGCAGAATTTGTGGATATAAGAGTGGTGCTTTTTCTTCAGCAGAACTTCATTATTACTCTACTTACAAAGAAATTCTGGCAATCAAAAGAAGCATTGAGAAGTTTGAATTTCATCTAATTGGTCATCATTTCCTAATTGAGACTGATATGATGAGTTTCCCCAGCATGCTCAAGTTCAAACAGAAGCACCTTCCAAAGGCACAGTTGCTCAGATGGGCAAATTGGTTTTCCAATTGGAGTTTTGATGCTGTCCACATAAAAGGAAAAACAAATGTCCTCCCTGATTTTCTGTCTAGGCTCAAAAAAGAAATCAGTCTGTTTTCAACACCAAAACCATACTCAGTCGTCCCTGGTTGTTTTCCTATGATTTCTTGTTTCCGTCCAGTTAATTTTCCTGTCCACCTTCAGTGTCATCTTTTAGAGTTAACCCTTCTTTCCAGGTGTGTACAAATGTGTCAAAACCTTCAACACCTCTGTATTTTCAAGTATGGTCTTGATGAAGGTCCCATAAAAGGTCTACCTTTCCATCCTGTCTATCCCTTCCTCACCTAGTTTGAAGTATCTTACCATAATGTCTTTTATTTCAAAAAAGAAGCCTATCTCCTCTTATGGTATCTAGTCGATGTTTATACTATAAGCGTCTGTTTTAATAAATCAGCAGTATTAGTCTATCTAGCACATGCGGCGTTCAACCAGATCCATCCTCCAGAAGATTGCTTTTTGAAGTTCCTCTTGCTCTTTGGAAATATACCATTTTGGCAACACAAAATCAGGAGTGTTCCTAGCAATGCAGACGAAGACCTCCAATTTGCTTTTTAGACAAGCCGCAATAACAGGAGTCTCCCTAATCCAGATGGTTCTATTACTTGGCGAAAGGAGTATCACACTATATTCCTTTCTGCATATCAGGAGTCTCCAAGCATTGAGATCCACAGTGGAAATTATCTGATCATGACTCAGACGATGTGTTCACTCAATGGATTGACACCGGCAGAAGTACCCTCATCTCTCCTCCATTATGAGTCAGCAAACTGGAAATTCAATGATACTTATCCGGAAGAATGGCGCCAAAATATTCGCTATCTCTTGCAACAGTATCATTTGACTGACAGGACTGAAGACGCTTCTGGGAAGAGTGAATCAGAGTGACACCAATGTATTCAGACCAGCTGTCCCTTCTTTTCCAGGAAGGGGTGAAATTATTAGTTGTACTGTGGATATGTTGTATTGTAGTAGTACGTAAAGAAGAATAAAAGTCTAGCTGATGTAATAGTGTGTAATAAAGTAGTAGTCAGTAGCTAATGGTCAATGTAGAAGTCAGTAGTTAGCAATTATATACAGTTTACTGTAGCATGTACCAATTATGTGTAAATACTGTGTATGATGATGCAAGCACTGCCTCTGGCGCCTATAAATAGAGGCTCCGACCCCTTGAAATATCCAAGTTAGCAAGTCAGTAATAACTAGTGTTTTCCAGTTATATATCTTGTGTCCTGTGTTCTCATACGATCCGAACCTACTTTGTGTTTGTACCCACTTCGTGTCTGTAAATTAGTCAAGAATGTCACCAGAAGATCACATTTGATTCAGTGCCAACTGATTTACATGCATGGACAGAATTTGCAAACACCGAGCAAATATATTTACCAAACAAACAAAGTCAGGGGACACGAAATCTACTTCAGATATATAATAACAATCTGCAAGGATCCTATTATGTTCCTACCCTATAACTACTTTTGGAACTCTAGTTTCGTTCTAATTCCTATTGGAACTATTACTAGCATTTGTCCCTACAAACTTCTTTCCCTTCCTCAATTTCCTTCAAAAAACACTTCCTCAACACGTAGAGATTTCAGCACACTTTGGCAATAACCAGTTCTTCAGCACACAACATTGCCAGTTAATTTCAATACTGACAAGAGAAACCAGCTCAGTATCGCAAACCCGACGACGATGTTGGTATGTCTTCAAAGGTTTCGGGTCCACCTCGTTAAAACAGTTGGCTATGGAACCATCTTCCTTTTCCGGCATCGAATCATATCCATGTTGGTCAAGCCCCTCCCTTGCTCTTCACCTTCCCATCACCGGTGGTCGGGTATATGACAGATAATACTATGTCCTTTGGAGGAAACCCAATCTCATTATCACCAACTTTATCGCTTCTGGTTGAACCTTCCCAACTTTCACCTTTCTTTTTGCCAGCAGAACTTTCCTGAGGTTGCATCTGAACTTCCGGACACCACCTATCGCGTATTTCAGTGTCGACGTCTAACTCGTCTCTAAGAACAAGACTAACCAATCTTCTCTTCTTCTGCCTATTTTCAGAAGAACAACCACACACCTCACCATCTGCTTGGACTTTGGCCCCAGTTTCACGCCTCCAAGTATTCCAGTTCTTGACATCCTTTCTTTGTACATCTCCCGAAGCAATACTTAAGCGAGAAAACAGACTAGATCTGTTTTCCAGAGTTCTATCTCCTATTCCATGTACGACGCTTTTAGTTTTCCGATTTGCCTTTTCCCAATTTTTGTGAGACTTTTGCAACTTTTTCATAATTTCATGAATTGATTCAGTCACTTCCGAGTTGTCTTCATTCTTTTCCAAAGAAGCTTTGGACTCAAAATTTAAACGCGAAAACACACTACCTTTTTTGTCTGGAATATCAGAATATAGGCCCTTGACCCTTGGATAGCTGTCACTTTGACGAGCTGGAGAGCTTTCATCACGTTGACCCCCATCTGCCTTATGTACAGAGGATGGCTGAGTTGAATCCCTCACTCCAAAAGACATTGGAAATATACATGCTTCAGCCAAGGACGAATCTTTATGACCGTCACAGGTAGCCTCTGAGAAAGCTTGCGCAGTCTCTGTTGGTTCGAACTGTTCAGGGGAAGACAAAGGTATGTAATTGCCAAGGCATGATGAAGTTGTATAAGAAGAGACACCTACGCACTCTGATTCTCTTTCCAATGGGACCGGTTGACATCCAGAAAAACATGAGCGTGCTATTGCATCACCAGAGGGAGTGATATTTTCATGCAAAGAGGTAAAAAGGTTGCTGGTTCCAGTGGTGAATGGGTGCTTAAAACGAGAAGTCCATCATTCAGTGTCTGTGGAACATCCACTAATTTAGTAGCCTGACTTTCAACCATGGAATCCTCTGTAGAATCTAGGGAGGTATATACTTTAGCCGTAGCATTAGAATCTCAATGAGACTCTCAGAAGATAAATTAGCCCTGGATCTCCAGGCATCCCAAAGCACGATGTAGAAGTTCCGTTTGTTAGTCAATCAATCTTGCTCAAAGATTTCTGAACTATAACCATTGTAGACTGAAATAAGTAGAGGAGCCTTTCAACCTGTAAAGAACGAGGGCGTGAACCTTCACCAAACTAATATGCTCAGATTCTAATTACAGAGATGTGATTTAAGATAAAACCTGACATTTAGACAGACCAATGTTGAACTTCTGCTCGGTAAAGTAATTCTCTCTAATCACGAAAATCAGGTTCAGAAAGTGGACAACAATTCCAAATAACAGTAAAAGAAACCTGGACAGGCAAAACCCGCAGAATTGAGATAAAATAGGTTTGAAAAGGGGAAAAAGGTTACAGCTCAAAGCAACAACGTCCGTTGCTTCACATTACCTGAAGGTATTATATAACAACTATAGACCAATTGGAAAGCATGAAAGAATGAACCTGGCAAGAAAAGAAGATAATATGGTACAACCAACAAGCATTACCTGTGCAGGGAACTTTTTCCCGGTTGAATGATACGCATGGGGTACAATATCCATTCTTTCATCAGACACTGCCCAAAAAACACCATAAAGTTTTTTCTGCTGAAACTCAAAAAGAAATAAAATCATTCCAGCTTTGACTTCTTTCACAAACTCAGCAAAAGCATGAGGAAGACCAAATAGTTTTCTCTCAAAACACTCTTTTATTGTACTCCGGTTTGACATGAAGATAGCTCCAAATTCAGGAGCATTTCCACAAGCAATCTTCTTCCTAAAATCATTTGGCAGCATAGCTGTTTTTGTGACAAGCTATCAATTTAAGGAGAGTGTTAAAACAAAGAATCCCAATGATTATCATTCCAGAAACAAGCACAAAAAAAGAATGAAAACATTGTACGCAAAAATATACTAGTCATTGGATAGTAAATTTTCTATTTCAAGAAGTGATCATAACAGGAAAAACGTTAATTCATTTATCTCTGCAAATGGAGAAAGTTATAGGCCTATAACATATCACATATCGAAATTAGAAGGGAAGTAACTACGATGATACCAAGAAAAACTTTGCACTTCATGGTTTATCTAGGAAAATGAGGTCCCGATAAAAAAAGAAAAGAAAAGGATAATGTGGTCCCAACTAGTAATAAGACAACATAATAGATACGTAGAACTCCTCAAGTAATGTCAAACTGTCAAAGCAACTTATGACAAGGGAGGTGTGAATTCCAATTAAGATGATATCTGCAAGTACTTCAATTAGAGACTTGGAACTATAGATGATCTAGTTCTTAGCTCTTATGGATCCAGAACCCACTGCACAGCCATTCCCCTTCTAAAAATGGAATTTAAACTTACTTAAGTTAGATTTTTGGCCACTTCAGCACAACTAACTAAAGAAACCATGTCTAAGGCCCAAAAGAACTATGAAAGGTAGACATAGAACTCAAAATGCAAGAGTAGCTCTGATTGTGATGAAAGGAAAACATACAACTTTTAACAAAATAAGAGATTACGAAGATGACAGTACAAGTCGAAATAGTTGCGCTGTATATAAGCACTAGAACACCCACACACATTTTCCGAAGTACCAAAAAAAAAAAAAAGCCCTTACACATCTTCCAAAGTACCAGAGAAACAAAAAAGAACACGCATACACATAATCTCTCTCTCACACATACAAACACAGCGCACACGTAGAGAGGAAACTAGATATCAAGCATACGCTGAAGTGGACTTAAAGAAGGCAAGAATAAGGTCAGCCAATAACTATAAACCCATTAAGCTTACCAAATTCCTATTAGAACTGTATTGCTAACTATGAAAATGAGCCGGATTTACGAGGAGGACACATAGAGAAAACGAAAAATTCAGAAATGAGCAGAGTAAACAATGCACATAACTAAGTTCATCTCCAAAGTATAGGAGGGAAAGAAGGTGTATCTCGATCTCTTACGAAAGAAATGATCTAGTGAAGACGAACAAGCTATATTCATTGTACGTACCCAATAAATACAATACAAGGAAAGCCAATATTCCTTCAACACGAGGATAAGAAACCTATTTTACCCTGGAAAGAATAAGGGAAATAAGTCGTCAAATAAATTACCTAATAATAGACCGTCTAAAATTTACAGTAGAATGAAAGTTGTTTGTTGCATGCAACCTTTTTTTAGTCGGCAACAACCTTTGCCGACCCTTTTCTGCCGACTAACGTGCCGACCAAAATTTTTAGTCGGGAAGGGTTTTTGCCGACTAAACAGTTAGTCAGGAATGGTGTTTTTTCTTGTAGTGGTAATTAACAAATACACAGTGTCTTCAAGAATAACTAATTTAGTTTAAACTGTACACCTTGTTAGTATTATTAATTAAGGGGAAAAAAGGTTAAAAACCGTCAGTGTACAAAGTATAAACTGTTACTTGTCGAATACTTTCACAACCAACAACTAGGTAGAAGAAATTGGACAGCTAACTACCCCCAGTCTGATCAATTTCACCTTCATATCTCCAATAAAATGTGAAACGTAAAAAGGCAGATGGCCTGGCCTGCCCAAATCCTTCTAGAACGGAGGCTGATAGACCCACTATCTTCAAAGAGATGACAATACAGAGGTTAAGTCCCCATATAATGTGTGTTGAGCGAAAATGGGAGTGAGAGCGAGAAAATGTCTTTAAAAAATATTCTAAATTACTAAAAATTCGTGAGAGTCAGGATTGGGAGCGATAGATGCTAGATTGAGGATTGAAATTGTAACATCTCAAAAGTTCGGTTCATTAACTATAATATTTTTGGAAAAAGACGGAATAAATTTTAACATTTTGATAAGAAAGTGAATTCATTATTGTAGAATTAAATATCGAGAGTGGGCCCGCGAGTGGAGTGTACAAAATTTTTATGCTAAATTTGTCCTACAATAATTGAATACCTCTCTCAATTTACAACGCTCCCGATTCACCTTTCTCTTTATCGTCTTAGTTATTTGAGATTTCATCTTATATTAATTTAAAACTTATTTGCAAATTTTGGTAGAAAACAAGACATTGTTTTGTTTCCTAGGGCATTTACAACAGCCTCAGAGCATTAGCCAGTACAAAGTGTCTCCTAATTAGGGGAAAGATTAGTAGTATTTAATGGAACCAGGAGTAGGTGGTATGCGGCATCATGTTGTGAACGGTGCTATGCACACTTGGACCGTTGATCTCGGCAATCAATGGTTGCGATATGTTTTTTTTAATTTTGACTGGTAATAAATATCTTTTACCGGTAAAAGTTTGTTTTTAATTTAGACCGTTGATAGCCGAAATCAACGGTATCGATGCGCACAACACGATGTTGTGTACCCCTGCACAACACTATCCCCAGTTCCTATTTAATGGTCTTTGAAGCATAGCCACTGTAATATCCCAAAATTTTTAATAAATTAAAATTTCGTGATATTATTTCAAAAATCATTTTCACTATTTTCCTATTTGCTAGTTAATAAATTTTGATTTAATTAGTTAATTTCCGTTTAAATTCAATTTGGATGTATTAATATCGACGAAAAATATTTTTTTGGCTGTCAAGATTTCTATTCCATAAACCGATACCGGAGTTAGTCTAAAAATATTTTTGTTAGTCTATAGTAATATTTCCAAATTTTTCCAAGCTCGAAAACCGAATCACCATACACTGTGACACGTTTCTGTGACCATAGAAATTATTTTCTCACCTCACATCTCTTCCATGCTATATCACCTGCAACCCACACCCCAATAATATCACCTCCCAATACACCATTAATTCCACCCATCACCTCCTGTTCCCTCTTTGCCTAATCAATCTCACCGTATTCAATTCACTCCTCCCCCACCTCATTTATACTCCCACATTCATCTCCCTCTCACTCCTATACATACACACCCACACGGCAACACACATGCACTGTGATTTCTTTCCAGAAAGAGACACCACTCTCGGCTCCTCCTCCTGCCACCACCTACACCGGTCTCCTCCGGCCACAACTGAACTCTACCACCTCTCACCATCATCATTTCCTCCAGACAGATCACCCACCACCGAACCCGCCACCTCCGGCCCGTACCCGTCACTTCCTCCTGCCGTATACCACCACCATCCTCGCCAACTTCACCACCGAAACCTCCATCACCTTCTGCCATCACCTCCGGCCCGTGCCCACCACCAGAAACATCTCCCTCCCTCTTCCAAATTCCATCCCCGTGGGTTCAATAAAAAAAAATAATAAGAGAAAAGAAAAACAGTGCGTGTGTGCACAGTGAGTTCGGTGTGGCGCCGCCGCCGCACGGCCCCGTTGGAGTGCCACCGGACACCGCCTTTAATTTTCGGAACCACCACGACGATCTTTGGACCCCGTACAACACTTAGCCGAGCTTAGAATCGCGTTTGAGGTAGTTTTTTGGGAACCCGTAACTCAGTCTGCGTTTTAATGGAGTTAGGACTAAAATTTTATTGTTGTTGTAGATGATAACCTCTTTTTAATTCCAGAAGTTAATTAATTACTGTTTAATCCTATTTTTGTTAATATTTAGTCCTGTCAGTGATAGAAAATCAGTAGTAAAGCCTGAAAACGTTTTATTCGTAAATTGAGGATTTTTCGCGAGATTATGGCGAATAAATGGCGGAGATAAGTAGTTGAATTGTGTACAAGAGGACAAGTGCAGGTTTATCGAATTAATGGATTATATAAAACAAAAAGGAGATTTTTAATCAGTAATTAGTAGTGAGTAAAATAGGAAAAAATTCATATAAAAGAAATATGTTTACCAAGGATAATTATTCCATTCACTTCACCGTATAGCTATTTAAATTTATTTTAGATTATATGTTAGCTAATATTTAACCCTAATAAATATTAATTAGAATAGCCTCGTAAAATTTTATTGTTATAAAAACCTCATATTAATATTTAGTTTAATTGAGTTAGTAAATACTAAATTTAGCAATAAGTATGTTTCAATGAAAACTTAGTTTGTAAAATCTATGAATAATATGAGAGTTAAAGATAATGTTTAAATAGTAGAAATGTTGTATAAAATTTCTAAAGGTGAGAAATAGACTTAATTTTAAGTGTAGTAATTAATTGTATGACTAAATAATTATTTTGTGATAATAAAGAAATAGAATAAATGATTTTGAGAATACAATATAAATTGATATTATAAGTTTTGTAAAAGAAAAAGAGAAACTTTATCTTTTAAGATAATGATTTTATTCAAACCGTCATATACTTATTTTGAGTTATTCACTAATGGATATTTAATAAATCAGAATATTGTTATGTTAGTCTTAATGCATGCGATATTGTATTTGAGTTTTGTATGTTGTTGATTGTTATGTGGATTATGGTGAATTGTATTGTTACGTGAATGTAGAATTTGGACAATAGGTGCACTGGGTGGTATTCGAGTTTGTGACTAAATTGATTAGACGATAAAAATTAAGGGAAGTGAAATATTGGAAAGTCACTGTGGTGACAGTTTCGGTCAGGAGAAAACCAAAGTGGCCGAGAGCCCGGTGGGTCCTGAAAGCATGGTCGGCGGAATTGGCACTTGTGGTTTAAGACCGGTGGATTTTGATATATCGCGCGAACCCTGAATATGGCACTGTTGGATTTATCTTCCGGAATTTCCGGGGGTGTTTTTGTTGGTTGAAACCGGAGTATGGGTATCATTTCTCGCGGTTGGTTGGTTTATCATTCGCTCCTTGTGATGGTACAGCCGAGTTTGACCCGACATGTAGTTTGGTCTTATTCGTCTGGGACCCCAAGCTGGGCAAGCAAGGGGAGGGTAAATCGGCAGAGTTTCCATAGTTCAGAGGTTGTTTGGGAGGAGTATTTCTCATGGTGGGGAAATCTAGAATTCACTTAAAAACAAGAAATTCTGTAACGCCCCGACTTTTCGGGAGCAAAATAAAATAATTTCTTAAGAAGATATTGCTAGATAAATATAATTTTTCAAAATAAAGGTTTAACTATTACAATCTCAAGAAATTTACTGATTCAAAATACATTAACTTCAGAGCTGACTCTAGACTTGATACGAATCCCACGCACACTCAATCTTCGTTATTGATATTCCTTCCGTGTCGAACTGCATCATCATTGAATCTCCTCCATTGATTCCTGCGCCTTCTAGCAAATTGATCGCCGAAGCAATCGATTTGCCAGGATACAAACGTATCCGTGAGTGATAAATCACCCAGTAGAATAATCCAACCCAACTACCCCTCTTACATTACAACTAGCAAGCAAACAGGATAATAATGGTGCGAAAAGGTAAAACAGAAATAATTCACATAACTTGATTCTTTGCTATCCATTAACTTAATATGAAATCTAAGATCTCTCCGCGAAATCTTTCCTCCCCAACCACTAACCATATCCCGTCCCATTAGATCACTTCCTTTTGCTGTCGCAGATACACCTAAGTTATGTACCGAGTATGCATCCCAATAACTACAATAAAGGGTAAGCTTATCATGCCGTTATATTGCTAGGGTTCGGCTATCTTATAAACCACTTCACAATCATCACAATCATTACTGGACTCTCGCCAGTCTATCAATTCATCACTGGACTCTCGCTAGGGTTCGGCTATCTTATAAACCACTTCACAATCATCACAATCATTACTGGACTCTCGCCAGTCTATCAATTCATCACTGGACTCTCGCCAGTTTCAATTCTCATCACAATCTCATCAGATCTCAAAATCACGCCTGCAAGCAATCTCTAGAAAGAAAGAACTTCACAATTTATCCATTACTTAGTATCGTCTAAGTGATTTCTATTTCGTATACCACCCCATGTCCCTAGAGTCCAATCTAACATTCAAATCAAGTATTAACACAATATCATTCTCATAATAATTAAAAACGAATAACAGACGGATCAAAACAAATATTAGGCAATGCAATCACATAATTTTTTATGACTGGGCCGTTGCCCTTAATCTTGTATGGCCACAAAATCATTAATAAGGTATGAACTATTTAATAAAGATTTAGAAATAATTTTTCTAGGCTTTTATTAATTTTAAATAAGTAATTAAATGCTAATTCAATACATTAATTAGGTAAAAGCATTAAAATAATTATCGTAACCCTAATAAGAGTCCTAAAGGTCCTCTATAACAAGTTCGAGTGCTAACAGTTGGGTTTAGAGGTTCGTGGGATTATTTTAAATAAAAAGATTAAGTTAAATGCCAAAAGAAGAATAAATAGTTAATAAATAATTAAATAATTAAAAATATGTTGATATTAACAAAGTTTCATCTTAGGACTGTAAGACGTCTAAATAAAATTATTCGGTATTATTAACATCTTTTATAATATTTTAAAGTATTTTTATTTAGAAATAATGCGTAAATAATAATAAATAGTTAATTAAATAAATAAAATATTATTTTAATAACATATCATATTTGAGATGTAAGAAGTCTAGGAAAAATAGTTTAGATGTTAAAAACATTATTTGGAAGGTCGCAACTATTTTTCGTTTGTAACTTTAATAAAAAAACAAATAAACATAAAATAAATAGCTAATAAAATAAAAAAATATGAAATTAGTAATTTATGATCTTTAATATGTTAGAAGTCTAGGAAAAATAGTACGTAGATTTTTAAAGTAATTTATAAGGTCATGAGGATTTTTAGTTTGTAAACCTTTACATGAAAACGAATAAAAAATTTAATAAATAGTTAAATAAAAAAAATATGACATTAACAAGTTATGATCTTTGAAGTGTTAAAAGTCTAGAAAAAATAAATCGGGGGTCGAAAACGAGGTTCGGGATGTCGAAATGAGGCTTCGAACCATATCAAGTCAAACCGCAAGGTTTGACTGGGGTTGACCTTGCTGCCGCAAGGTCCTGTGATCTGGTGCATGCGGCTGGCAGCCCCGAAGGTTGCGGCCGCAAGGTTCACGGCTGGGTTCGTTTTTTTGATTTTTTTGGTATGGTTTCGATGCATGAGACTACGGGGGCCATTGGGTTATGTCTAAAAATATTAAATATACTTAGAGGAGGCTTCGGATCCAATTATAATCCCTTGAATTGGATTAAATTAGTTTTCGATCGAAACTTGAACGTTTGGGGAAGACGACTTCGGTTTCGTCGATTGGGGAGCCTTGGGGCCGAATTGAATGGCCTTCGGGGATGATTGGGATTGTAGAAGGTGAATGGAACGATCAATTTGGGTTTCGGTTGGTTGTGGCTATGAAACCCACTTTTTTCTCTTTCTTTCTCTTTCTAAAACTCCATGAATTGGAGCTTTGATTTTTTTGTAATTCTCTCTCTCTTCTGGACTGGTAGCGTGTGAGAATTTTCGTGGTGAACCCTAGGGTCGACGTATTGAAGTATTTATAGAGAATTGAGGAGAGTTTTGATTAAAATCGGATTTAAAGAGGTTGTATCCTTTTAGGACTTGAATTGGGACGCGATATGAACGAAAATACGCTCACGGAGGAGGTATAAACTGATTACGAGGGTGAGGGACGAGAGAAGTGTGCATGCATGCAATTATATGTATGTAAATCAAGAAAAAATACAAATAGAATAAGATAAGATAATTATTTTTTTTTGTATTTGTCTTTTAACAAAAAGAATTTTATTAATACTAATAACACTTTTTAATGATATTATTAAAGATAAAATTTTACGGAAATAAAATTTGTAAATCTTAAAAAAAAATTGTTCGAAAAAAATCCGGGTCGTTACACAAGGCAAATCACATCCACGTATACTATTCTTCTACTCTTGAGCTCTCACAAATCTGCCAAAAGAGGAATGTTTGCAATTGCCGGAAGGAAAATTCTACTACCTGGCAAATCGTTTGCTTCGGCGATCAATTTGCCAGAGCGTGCAGGATTCTCTAGTGGAGCAGTTTATGCAGGTGGGACCCCTGGAACGGAAGCTGGGCCAACGTTGCTTGGAATCCATGTCAAAACTAGAGTCGCTCTGGAGTTTTTTGTAAAAGAATAAAATTTACAAAGATTTTTGTTTTAGTTTGAAATTGTAATTTTTGTATGAAGACAAATAGGGGCCCAGTAGTTTGTAAAATTCAGCATATTTTAAAGGTAATGCGCCCGAAATTCCTTGGAAAATCGGGGCGTTACAGCCACGCTTTAGCCAGTACGTAATATTCATACCTATAATTAAATTGAAGTCGATAACTTAAGGTGTCGGGCACAATGCGCCAATAGAACCGTCGAATAATTGCCGTAGTTGCAAACCGATAAAGGATGACTAATCAGTCATATTTCACATAGAGACATACATAAATACATTGGAAATAAGAATATCATGTCAATTGCACGTTTCCGTTGGATCACACACATAGTGTTGGCGCCACAGAAAGTGCGGTAGATTTGGGGCACACAACCACCAAATAAATTTTCCATGAGGTATCAGTCCCCCCCCTATCCTGCTCACAGGGGAGAGAACCTCTAGATCTCATGGAGGGGGACCAGTTTGACAAGCATTGTGCTTGGTAGGTAACTCTCCTGCCAATTTGTCTGTTTATGGTTAGTTGATATATAGTGCATGTAATAATCCTTTCTGGCTAATTAATCACTTTCAAACGGGAGATTACATATAAATTTAAAAACTACAAGTTTAAAAAACAAACATTGCTCCAAATTATTCAATTAGCCTTTCAACCTTTGGATTGATCTCAACCTTCCTTTCTTTCTTTCTTTCTTTTTCCTCTTTTGGACGGCAACTCTCAACCTTTCTTTCTCCTGTAGCATGCATTGACGATATCAATTTTTTTTTTCTTTTAACAAAGATGGAACAATAGAATCCAGCTTCTTCTTCTTCTTTTTTTTTTTTGGGTTTAGTTATGGAATCCAACTTCTCGAGTCCATTGGTATTATTCTCTCTTCTTCTTCTTCTTCTTCTTCTTTTTTTTAAATGAATACGCAGATAAAGTACTCCATATATCCACCAACTAGAGAATATTACTTTCAGCACCATAAATTGTAAATTTGAGGGGTAGCTTGAAGATTTTTGTCTTTCAAGTGGAAAAATGAATAGGGAGGGAAGAAGAATATAAGCTGCTGACGTGGAATTTTGTGATTTTTTTAAAAAATTTCTCAAAAGAGAAAGAGCATTATGTGACATACACGTTGATAAACGTCCTAATTACTCCTTGTAACGCCCCGATTTTCGGAAGTAAAATCGGAGGTATTAAATACTAATTTTCGAAAAACTTATTAAATCCAATTTGAAATCCAAAACAGATAATTCGTCCTAAAGATTCATCTATTACAAACCATTGTGAAAATACTAAAAATAGTCTTTGAAGGAATAAGCTAAACAGATAATAGAGCCGTCTTCTAAGATTGATATGGGTCCCAAGCGTATTCTGGCTCAACTCCCACTTCTGGATTCTCTTCAGTATAGAATTGATCACCTTCGGGATTCTGTGGTTCTTCCTGATTTTCTGCAAAATCTGACACGGATGCCAGGAAATCCGTGCCTGAGTGAAAGAGTTCACCCCGTAGTATAATCCAACCCAACTACCCCTCTTACTTTACATTTAGCAATCAACAGGATATAAATGGTACGAAAAAGTAAAACAGCAACTATTTCACATAATTCGATTTATTGCTATCCATTAACTTAATATGAAATCTAAGATCTCTCCGCGAGATCTTTCCTCCCCAACCACTAGCCATGCTCGGTCCCATGAGATCACTTCCTTTTGCTGGCGCGGATTGCAGCTAAGTTATGTACCTAGCGTGTATCCCTCTCATTCCAACAAAAGTAAAGCTTATCATGCCTGAATCACAGCTAGGGTTCGTCTATCCTATGCACCACTTCACAATCGTCACAATCATTGTTGGGCTTACTTTGCCAACTTCAATTCGTCACTGGGCTTACTTTGCCAGTCTCAATTCATTACTGGACTTCCGCCAGTTTCAATTCATCATTGGGCTTACTTTGCCAGTTTTAATCTCATCACAAATCTCATCACATCTCAAAATCACGCCTGCAGGCAACCTCTAAAAAGACAGAAACTTCACAATTTATCCATTACTTAGCATCGTCTAAGTGATTTCTACATCGTATACCACCCCATGTCTCTAAGATCCAATCTAACATTCAAATCAAGTATCGATACAATTTGAATCATGGTAATAAATGAAAAACGAACATCAAGCGGATCAAAACAGTTAATAGGCAGATGCAATCACTCAACTTTTTATGACGGGCCGTTGCCCTTAATCTTGTATGACTACAAAATCATTAATGTGGTAAGATCTTTTATAAAAATATTTAAAAAATATTTTCTAGACTTTTATTAATTACTACTCCCTCGTCCCAAAAAGGATGACAATTTTTGGAATTCGTGTCATTTTTCATCGCTTATATCTTTTAATCTATAAAGTTTTTCATGAGTTTGAAAATTTTGTATAATAGAACTAATCGAGAACTATCAAACAAGATCCATATTGCATATGTTTTGAGATTCATATTGAAAGATATAACGAATTGAAATTGGCACAGATTTCAAAAATTGACATCCAATTTGAGACGGAGGGAGTAATAAGTAATTTGACTAATTAAATACCAATTAAATACATTAATTAGGTAAAAATATTAGAATAATTATTGTAATCCTAATAAGAGTCCTAAAGGTCCTCTATAACAAGTTTGAGTGCTAAAAGTTGGGTTTGGAGGTTCGTGAAATTATTTTAAATAAAAGGATTAAGATAATTGACGAAAGAAGGATAAATAACTAATAAATAGTTAAATAATTAAAAACATGTTGATATTAACAAAGTTTCATCTTAGGACTGTAAAAAGTCTAAATGAAATTATTCGGAATTATTAACATCTTTTATAATATTTTAAAGTATTTTTATTTAGAAACAATGCGTAAATAATAATAATTAGTTAATTAAATAAATAAAATATTATTTTAATAACATATCATCTTTGAGATGTAAGTAGTCTAGAAAAAATAGTTTAGATGTTAAAAATATTGTTTGTAAGGTCGCAACTATTTTTCGTTTGTAACTTTAATTAAAAACATATAAAAATCTAATAAATAGAAAATTAAATTAAAAAAATATGAAATCAGCAAGTTATTATCTTTGATATGTTAGAAGTCTAAGAAAAATAGTAAGGGGATTTATAAAGTAGTTTATAAGGTCGCGAGTAATTTTAGTTTATACACTTTTACATGAAAACGAATAAAAAATTTAATAAATAGTTAAATAAATAAAAAAAATATGACATTAACAAGATATGATCTTTAAAGTGTTAGGAACTTAGGAAAAATAGTTCGGGGGTCAAAAACGAGGTTCGGGGTGTCGAAACGAGGCTTCGAATCAAAACAAGTCAAACCGCAAGGTTTGACTAGGGTTGACCTTGCTGCCGCAAGGTCCGAAATCTGGTGCATGCGGCTGAAAAATCCGAAGTTCACGGCCGCAATCTCGCTGCCCAGATTCTGTTTTTTGGGTTTTTTGCTATGGTTTCGATGCATGGGACCATGGGGGCCATTGGGTTATGTCAAAAACATTAAATATGCTTAGAAGAGGTTTCGGATCGAATTATAATACCTTGAATTGGATGGAATTGGTTTTCGATCGAACTTGAACGTTTGGGGAAGACGACTTCGGTTTCGTTGATTGGGGAGCCTTGGGACCGAATTGAATGGTGTTCGTGGATGCTTGGGATTGTAGAAGGAGATTGGAACGATCAATTTGGGTTTCAGTTGGTCGTGGCTATGAAACCCACTTTTCTTCCTCTCACTTTCTCTCTCTAGAGCTCCATAGATTGAAGCTTTGATTTCCTTTCGATTGTCTCTCTTCTGGACAATTGGAGTGTGAGAATTTTCGTGCGTGCCTTAGGGTCGAAGTAGTAATGTATTTATAAGAGAATTTTGATGTGGTAGGATTAAATTGAGTCCGAATCGAATTGGAATTGTGAATGGACGAATTGAGCTCGGTTTTTGGGTTACGGAGGAGGTAGAGATCGAGTAGGAGTAGGAGAGGGAGAGATGGAAGTATTGTATGCATGCATGCAATTAAAAAAAAATAGGATTAGATAATTATTGGTATTTATCTAGCAAAATAAATGTTTTTATTAAAAAGACATAATTAAGAAAAATAAAGCTATTATTATTATTATTATTATTATTAAAGCTATTAATATTATTATTATATAAAAAAAATTACGGTCGAAAATCCGGGTTGTTACACTCCTTGTGTCCCAAATTTATTGTCTCATATGACCATTATGGACATCTCAAAAAACTGTTTTATATTTTCAAATATGTAATATTAATTGATCATATTTTATCGATCTTAATTATGCATACTACCTATAAATAATTTACAAATGACATGCACACCAAAAAACATACATTAAATTTGGGACGGAGAGGGGAGTAGTAGTAGTATACTATAACGTAAAATACTCGAATGAATCCAACATTTTACAATGTATACGGCGCTTCAATCCCATATATCTAGGCCCGAGCCTGGGCCGAACAACCCGAACAGACCAATATGGTGGAGAGGTCTGGCCCAGTCTAAAATTGGCCCGAAGTCTAGAGCCACAAGACACTAATAAAGGGTTCTGACTAGTCAGTCCCCTTTTGTCATGGTCTATCCATCCAAGTCCACTGTATGTCAAACTCATTCCACATAAGCCGTGTTTTAAGTAAACTATCAAAAATACCCCACCTCTTCGTCGCTCATAATCTTATACGCGACCATCACCAGATCCTACTCCTTCTCTTCCCCTTCTCATCCACCGCCCCTCCTACTCCATTCCCAGCACAAATCGCTCGCATACCAACTCTCTCGCCCTTTCCAACGCCAACAACTCCTTCTCAGTCCTCTTCTTCGTCGCCGTCGTCATCTCCGATCCATACCCCAACCCCATCACCCAACCCCCTGCTGCTGTACTGCGCGGTCGCCGGAGTTCACCTCACTTCGGACTCAACCGTCGACGTGCAGGCGCTGTATAACGGTACCTTTAAAAATTGAAGCAATAGTTGATTAAGATGAAAATTCACAGCCACTCGCCGTGGCTCAGAATGAAAGATATCTAGGGTTTTTTCTTGTTGGTGTCGAGATATCTACAGATTGGAGGTTCTAGAGAGAGAAAGGTTAGGGTTTAGGAGATCGTACTTGTGATTAGTTGTTGTTGGTGGTCCGTTACCGTCATGGTGGTCTCGTTGTTGTCGATGCCCATGCCGTTTGAGTTCCGTTGGTGGTCTTCCCTCCGGCTGTTTGTGTTGTACATTCACCACCTCCCTACAAGACGAAGGTATAGACAGAGAGAGAAGTCAGAAGTGAAGGGCGGAAAGAGGGTGAGCATGCTACTTTTGATTTGTCGTGTTATGCTAATTAGAGAATTGAAAAAAACTTCGATGAAAAAGACATGTGGTGTTATCTGGTTTCTAGACTTTCTTTCATATTTTTCCGCCCTGTTTCTTTTTATGGAAAGCTCAAAGCATACGAGAAAGATATTCAGTACTGGTTTTGATTTGGTTAATTGTTGCTAGTATTTGTTTGTTGGCTAAGTTTTCAGTTTAGGGATGTGAATTCTATATTTTTCGAATGTGTGAATTCTTTATTTGGGTGCGACTTGTACTTTTTTTTTAAGGTTTGAATTTTGCAAAGGGATATGAATTTTTACAAAGGGGTTTCAATTAAGCAAAGGAGTGTGAATTCGGGGAGGAGGTGAATTCTGTAGAGGGGTATGAATTATGAGGATGTAAATTCGTGAGGTGAATTTCTGGAGGTATGAATTCTAGGAGGTGTGAATTCTTGGGGGTGTGAATTTTGGAGGTATAAAAGTAAGAAGGGCAAAATAGCAAAAACATCTTTGAAAAGGGCCTTGAGATGATAACATCTTTGAATTCTCGGGATGTAAATTCGTGGGGGTGAATTCATGGGGGTGTAAATTCTTGGGGGTGTAAATTCTGGGAGGTGTAAATTCTTGGGGTGTGAATTATCGGGTGTGTGAATTCTTGGAGTATGAAAAATGATAGGGGCAAAATAGTAAAAGTATCTTTAAAAAGGGTCTAAATGGGATAAGAGCATTTCCAATGAGAGATGTTAATTCCTACATGGACATTTTAACGATAAAAATTAACACCAAAATTCAATCCAACCTAACAGTCTTTCTTTGATGCCAAAATCTACGTGGCGTTGAAAGGAATGGCAAATCTACCAACTTTGACAGCCACCCTCCTTCATGCCAAATTTCAAAAAATGACCGTTTGGATTTTAAACATTTGACATAAGGATTGACATTAAGGGTTGGAGAGGGATAACTTGATGTCAAATAAATAGAATTTGACATAAGGATAGGAAAAGAAGGCTTTAATGTCAAATTGAAAATGTCACGTAAACCTTCAAAAAAAAAGTTTGGCATCTCCAATATAAAATCAAGGGTTAGAGATGCTTTTACACTTTAAAAAAACGTTTACATGAAACCCCATATAAAATTTGGGACTGGCCGAAAATTTCCCTGGGCTTCTTACAAGCCAGTCCTTTTTTGTCAACTTTTAGGGAAAATGACGGTCATAACGTGTTTTGATAATTAATATCCTCTAATGACATTTTCAGCATTAATAAATATTTTTAACTTGTTTTTGCCGAATATTAATTATCAAAATACGTTCTTACCCGTCATTTTCCCCAACTTAACCTCTAGGCCCACTCCGCGTCTTACCATATCCACATAATAAGTCCAGTTTTACGTGAAATACCCAAATACCCCAGTTTACCGCAACAACACTACACTATTAGAATTTCGTCCCCTCCTCTTCCCCTCTGTCTCCGGCGAGCTCTTCAACAAGGATAACTTTGTCAGGCGGTAGCGCGACGCCGTCCTTCTACCTACGCGTGACCACCAGCCACTTGTCGGTGACCGCCTTCTCTGTCTCCACCTTTTCAGCTGCTCCGTCACTCGCATAAATCTGAACGAGAAGCGGCGCTTTTTGAAGGTTACGAACGATCTCCGCTGTCGAATCTCTCATCCAATCGTCGAGCGTTTCGGAAAACAGGACGCCGTCGTTTACGGAACGCGGTGCGAGTACAGAGGAATTCGACGCCGTTGTTGTGGCGGAGATTCAAGGCCGGACAGTGTCGTTTTCCGATTGTGGATCGATGGAACACGGCACCATTCTTGGCGATGAAGATGGATTGAACGTAGATAAAACAGAATTCACCTCGTAAGGATTAGGGAATGCTGCTGATGGAGGCCATTGAGACACGGTGGTTTCCAGAAATCGTTAACTGACCTTTTTTTTTTTTTTTTTGGAGATATTGTTAACCGACGTTGGAAATCGTGAAATTGGGTGTGAATTTGGGGATGAATTCTGAAAAAAAAAAAAAAGTGAAGTCACACTCTTAAAAATTCACATCCTAAAGAATTCACACCTCCGAAAAAATGACTCAGAAACTATCCCGTATATAAATGAATGAAAATATCATATGTAAATAAAGAAATTAGAAATAAATAAATATATCTCTATCTCATACGTAGGTTTATCTTATACTTAGGTGACATTATGCTCTTAGACATTTTTTTTCCTAATATTTCTTTCGTGCTTGTTTTCCTGGGTCTTCGAGACCCTTTCAATGAATATTCTAACTTATAGCTGAACGAGGTGTGAATTTAGGATGGTGTGAATTTTAGAGGGTATGAATTTTGAAGGGTGTGAATTTTAGGAGGTGTGAATTCTGGAGGTATAAAAAGTGATAAGAACAACATAGTAAAACATCTCTAAAATTAAAGGGGTCTTGATAGAATAGCATAACAAAAAAGGATGGACATAAAATCCAAAAAAAAAAAAATTGAGACCGACGTTTCATTTCCCGAATACTAACTGATGGATAAAACCCACGAAGAGGAAAGCACAAGCCCAAAACAACTTGTTTCAAGTTTCAAGCTTCCTTGTAACTTGTAAGCAACAGTTAGAAGATTCATCAAGTTAAGTGACAATTTCTTCCAGGAGTCGAAGTGGATTTACTTGACGTTATTTTTTTTCTTTTTTATTATGGCAATAAGGGGTCTTTTGACTAGCTTACGAGCACATTAACTAATTTTCTCCCTAGTCCGGTCAAAAACAAGTCATCCACGCAGGACTAAGAATTCACAAGAAATTATTTGACGTTATCTACTGATTAGCCATCGATCGGGGCTAGCCTAGAACTCATATTTTTCCATAACAGGAGGTTTTTAGTTCGAACCTTGTTTCATGCATTGTGCTCGAACAATTAGCTTTCTTAATCTTGATTGTAGACTTGAGCCCCGAGATTTTGGGGTAATCGCCTTTTCTTTTCTCCTACGTCATAATGGTAGTAAAAAGAGGAGAAAACTGTTCATTTGTTATCAATCTACTCCAATATGGAAAGGAACAGTACTACTTGGTGTGAATAAATTTTTCAAAAAGTGATTTTCAATAATCTCCCAGTAAATCACAAATTAAGAAGAATTGATTCTGCTCAGTTTAATATGGTTCTACTTTGACCAAATTTATAAAAAAAGAAGACGACATAATCGATCCAATTGTCTTTGAAAACTGAAAGATCAATCGGACCAATATTCTGAAAAAGCCAAAGCAAGCTAATTTTTTCGATCGGAGTTACTTTTTCGATTCCTAAATTGAGGTCCTATAAAAAAAACACCCCTAATTTCTAAAATTAGGGTTTCATTTCGAAAAAAAAAAAATCCCAAAATTTTCTCGTTTGGTTGACATATCTAGTATGGAGTTTTCGTTTTTTTTTGCTTAGGCCTTTTACAGCGAAATTGAGCATTATTTTGTGTTTCTTATTCTATCAACGATATTGCTGTGATTTTGGTGGCAAATCCAGAAGATTTAAGTGTGGACTGGTTCTATTAAATTACTCTCTCCGTCCCCTTTTTAAAGTCCAGTATTTCATTTTGGGTTGTCTCTTAATAAGTGTCCATTTTGTAAAATTAGTGGGTAAAAGTTGGTACATTTTCTATTTTGCCCCTAAAAGTAAATTCTATTTTGAAAAGTAAGTGAGTAAAAGTGTAATGATGATGTCTCCATAGAGGGTAAATAGGAAAAGTGGAGGTAAAAATTGATGTGAAAAGTATAATAATAATATTTTTTTAATAAGTTAGAGTTACGAAACAGGGCCCTTAAAAATGGACGGAGGCAGTAATACTTAGTATGAGGGATTGGGGAGCGGTAACGGAACGAATCAGAAACTTCGTATTTTGGAAAGAAAGTGGTACATGCGCTTTTATGGGTTGGGTTGGGTTGGGTTGGGTGGGGTTTGTTCAAGATGTAACGAGAGCTAGCTAGTTTAATCGACTGCATTGTCCAACTCCTAAAGATCCATGAATAAAATGAGACTACCTAATTATATTTGGGCAATTTACCTCTAGGTCCAAAAAATAGAAAGTAATTCCCACCAAGTCTCCTCTAATTAACGAAACACTAAAACCCTATGAAAGTGCCTAAAATCCCAAATATTGAAAGTGCCTAACCCCTAGGGCACCCTATGAAAGTGCCTAAACCTCAGAGTACCCTATAAAAGTGCCTAAAACTCTAGGGTACCCAATAAAAGTGCCTAAATCGCTAAAACCCTATAATAGGAAAGTGCACCCTAAAACTCCTATGAAAGTGCCTAAACCTAAGTCCTAGGGCTCTATGAAAGCACCTAAACCTAAACTTTAGGGTACCTTAAACCCTAGGGTATCCTAAAATTTAAAATCTTAAAGTACCCTAAAACCCTAGGGTACCCTAAAATCCTAGGGTACCCTAAGATTTTAGGGTACCCAAGGGTACTAGGGTACCCATTAGGGTACCCTAAAACCCTAGCATACCCTAAAACCCTAGGGTGACACTTCTATTAATGATAAATGTATTTTTGTAAAAGTGGACTTAGTGGTAATTAAGTACTTCATCTCTCCTTAATGGAAATTAGGTGTCACTTTTCTGTACTTAGAGGTAATTAACTCATTATATTTTGGTTCTGATCTGTATCTATGAGTTTGGCCCTATTTTAACTGTAATGCAGCTCTGTTAAGTTGCGTAAAAAATGCTTTGTTATGGAAATGCATGCTATCAAATTAATTGCTCATACTAGTGTTTTTTATTTGCTGCGTGCACTGATGGCCGGTGACTTTCTGACATATATATATATATATATATATATATATATATATATATACACACAACTGGGTATTCCGTTTCCTCAAGACAACCTTGTTTTTTCTTTTACTTTGGTGGCAAATCAAGAGGGAAATCCTTTCACAGCATCACTAGGAAAATGGCTTGGGCTGCTATGGTGTATTACATATGGCAAGAAAGGAACAACAAGGTGTTCAAAGGAACCCAAAGACCTCAATTTTTTGTCCTTCAATTTCTTAGATGTTTCTTTTGTTTTATTTCTGGCTCTATCAGTACATGACATTAGCATTTTGGCCAAAACCCAAATGCAATAATAGCTCCGTAGAAGTGTATTCGTTTTTGGGCTAATATTGAGGAGAACTCGTTTGCATTTTGTTACTGCAGATAATAAGTTCACAAATGAGGTAGAAGTTGGACCCATTCCCCAGATACAAATGCTTGGAGCCAACAAAAAGAAGGGTTTTTGTTTGGAAAATTGGATGAAAAATCCAAGAAAGCTGCAGTGACCGAGATGATTCATGAGGTTAAACAGAGAGATATCGGCACAGAGATGACTCCGCTTGGCAGATCAACAACTTCGAGATGCCACGCGCTATTCAAGAGCACGTCACCCGCTCGATAAAATACCCAAAGAATAGGTCTTATACAACTCCTATACCAGCAGCACAATAAGTGACATTACCAAGTTGCAAGTAAATCAAAAGCAGTGAAAGAGATTGAAGCTATTCAAGTGAATCAAAGGTCAATAATTAATGATTAATTTATTGTAATTTGGAATATCAAGTTGTAATTAGATGGAATATCAAGTTGTAGTATCAAATTGTAGTTTTGCAAAACCTACCTTCGTATGTAATTGATAAGTGTGATGAGAACGGCCCAACGTGGGTTTTAAATTGGTCGGTAATAATTGCTCCTGGAGCACAACCCCACATGTATGTCTTCCAAGTCTGAAATAACCACTAAAATGACTCTATGTCTCCATGGCAAATTAATGAGCCCACATCCCAATAAAATAGATTGATCATGATGATTCACGCCTACAAATAGAGCAAAAGGCATGTTATACCTGTTTATCAAGTACGTTGTGGTAAATGTCATAACATCACCGAACTCCTTACAAGCTATCCTACTCTTTGCATTAGTCCAGAATACATTCCTTAGTTGACTCTCATCATCCAAATCCATTACAAAAAAGTAGTCAGAATTGTCGGCTTTTATCTTCATGAAAGAATTGTGCATCGCCTCAGCATCTCCTTCCACAAGTAGTGAACGTCACCATTTATTCATATAATTTCGGTAATCTTTCTGGATATATGGAACCTTACCAGGTCCTCCAGCCCCAATCTGAAGTGAGTCATAAGTCTTGTTCAGTTGGATCCTGGTTTTATCATTCAATTCAAGCTAGCTTTCTTTCCACGTGTTCATCGAGTACACTATTGCTCTTGAAATATCTTGCCTTTCCCAGGCTCTGGTCATGATTGTTCTCTAAAGCAACCCGGTTTAACCTCCACTCTCCATCCGGTTGTATCACAACAGTAACGTTAGCTAGACAACCAATTTTTACTTGTAGTCGTGGTCTAATCGGGTTGCTTGTTTTTACCCTTGCCTTTTCAAGACGACTATATTCATAGTTACATTCTTCAACTCTCCATCTTGCCAAAATAAAATCATCTAGTTTTAAAAAAAAAATATTCATACATGCCAAATCCCATTTTGCCAAAATAATGAACAGATAATGCAATGAATAGAATGAACAATGATATAAGATAAAAGAAGCTAAAACACATTCTCAAGTGCAATACATCAATTGACTCTAGATTCTACACTCAAGCCAGTTCAACATTCAAGGCAATTTGACTCTAGGTTCGAAATGAAACCCTAATTTTTGAAACACATGGAAACAAATAAAGAAGACAGTAGCAAAACAAGTAGTTCTACCAACTAGCTCACATCCATGTAATCAGTAGACGATTTTGGCGAGCTTCATAGTGTCATACAATGTCATGAATTCAATGTAAAAGCAACTAACCCCTAATTCGAAATGAAACCCTAAATTTTGAATTAGGGCTCTTTTTTTTTTTTTTTTTCTAGAGACTCAATTTAGGGTTTTTTTCCCAGCAAATCCTCCAAGAGAGAGAGAGAGAGAGAGATAGAGCACTTTGTGGTGGAGTGCCCAGAAGGCAGCGGCAGCGGTGGTCGCCGGAGGTGGGGGAGCACTGGGTTGGGCTGTGGTGGTTGCTGGTGGTGGGAGCCCCCCCCCCCCCTCGTGAAAGTGGAGGGGAGGGGAAGGAAAACCGCGCGCACGACGTGAGTTTTAATTTTGGTGTTTTTTTTTTTTATAGGCAAAACGACGTCGGCCATGAAGCTGATGTTAGCGGTTGTGTTTTTTGTTGTGCACCTAGCATTTCTGTAAAAGAGATCACATCAATGGATGCTTTCAGGGGAAAAAAAAATAGAGATCACATTAGGATACAGTAAATGGTATCCGGAATACTCATATCACATGACCAAGACAACTAAGGGGGTGTTTGCCCTAAACTAAAGTTGATTTTTTGTAAAAAAATTTGTCTAAAACTTTTTCGGTATTTTTTAGGGGTACTTTTTGTTGAGTTTTTCGTAATATTATTTTTGGATTAATCATTCATCTCAACCAGAGGAATCAAAAAAGTATACAAATGTGGACCAATGTTAAAAAAAGTTCACGTATAAGACAGCTATTTGGTCTTTTTCGTCTTTAGTTATTTTTTTTCTTTTGTTTTTGGTCATAATTTTGTAAATATTTTTTGGCTTTTGGTCATAATTTTTTACTTTTTGGACTCCTCTCGTCGAAATGAATAATTAATCCAAAAGATATTATGCAAATCTAACAAAAATTCGAAAAAGACATACAAAAGCCTTCAGTGGGAGACAATGGATGTCATGATTGAGATTTTTTTCACAAATTTCTAGGCAGACTATTGTCCTCGCATAGAGTATCAACTAAAATACTAATCAGCGGAAACAATTTGAATATTGTCATTAGCATGTAGTCTCTTAATATAGCGAAAACAAACAATTTTTTTTTTTTTCTTTTTAGTTGCCTGAAAAAGGAAATAACGATATAGTAACGGAATGTAAACTAACCAACCGCAAACTCTTTCCAAACGGTTCCCCCCTCCCTCCACACCCCACCCCCCCGGCAAACTCATTCCAAACATGTTCCAAAAGATCTAATACGAGTATCACTCTATGGGAGTACAATAGAAGAATGTGTTGAGGGAATGAAGGGGCCACTGTCTTCTTGGAATGAATTGATTACTGTTCATAAGGGCAACGTTTACACGCAATTAAAGATCACTTATTACTAGTCATCATATACAGAAAAATTACGAAAGAAAAGATAAGAGTTGCACTAAATTGAAAACTAAACTCTCAGCATGGCTTCAGTCTTGCTAGCCATATTTAAATTCTAGCCTAAAGAATTTCGGCTCTTGAAATTGAAATCCTCATTAAAATGCCTTTTCTATAGAGATCAACACTATCCACTGTTTATCTTCAACTTTGAGCATTCCCACAAGAATCATCCATCCCAACTTCATACAACCTATATCTACTAAGTATTGTGGAGAGAGAGAGAGAGAGAGAGAGTCTCGACCGAGTGATCAGTTCATTGCTTCTACCGCAAACCCCGAATAGGCCAACCCGTGCTGCCATCATTCGAAGGATCGACAACAACTGGTTTCATAACACAGTATCCGGTTCTTGAACAGGAACTCATCATCCCTCCCTTAATTTCATTCCCGCCATTTATATCTCTCACAAGTTTTCTTCTCTCCATTTCATGTCTTTCAGCTCTCTTCCTCGGTTTCGGCTGCTTAATCGCAGAGCTCCACTTCTCTTTACAAGTGTAGCTTCGCACCGGAATTGGAACGGCCTCAAGCCCCATCAATTTGGCCACCACCCCTGGTTTGCACCAAACCACACTTTCTCCTCCTACTATCGGAGGAAAACAAGGTGTTTTCCTCAGTTCAGAATTTGAACCCTCTTTGATCATTATGCCCTTTCTTAACCCAGGGTTGCAGCAAAATGACTTCCTGCTCCTAGCGGTACTGACAGGAGCCAGATTTTGAAAGGAAGACCGATACATGGCATCCTTACCATCGAGGGAGAACCTAGGGTACTGATTCAACGCATTCCGCGCCGATCGTAGAATGTCAGCATTGTCCACGCACGACATCCGACGCTGCTCCATTTCAGCACTGTACTCATCCGCCTTTGCTTTTCTGGCCATCTTCTCTTCAAATTCCAACTGTAATATCATCTCCTCCAAAGTTGTCCTCGTTTCTTGCCCCGATGTCGCGTCAACGAAAGGAGAACCGGAAAGAGATTGAGTTGTAATGCAGGAGTAATCGACACCGTCGGTTTTGCGTTGGTTGAGAGTGGACGTGGAGCCGTCGCTGTTGCAAGAGCTTCTAAAGCCTTTCCTCATCTTGGCTCCAAGAGAGTTTTTGAGGAGAAAGAAGGAAAAGTCCTTCATTCTGTTAGCACACACAGAGGAACATAACGGAAGAAGAAGAAGAAGAAGAGGTGGGGGTTTGAGGTCTTGAAGAGGGAGAATTGAGAGTTAAAGGGTAGAAGAGGGGTGTTGGAGAATTTATGAAACTTGAGCTGAGTAAATGGGGAGCGGTGTGAAATTTTGTTTGTTGAATGGCCTTAATAATACTCACATGAAGGAACGAAAAGGCTTCTTCACAAGATTTCCCCCTGCCTCTCTGCAAAAGCACTTTAAGGTAAGTCCATTAATCTCACACCCTCCTCCATGAAAAAATATGAACTATAAAAAAATAAAAATAAAAAATCGCTGATCATTCCAAACGACACCTTTGCCTCACCCAATCCAGCCATATTCTAGGCCCAACCACTCGGCGGAATTTCACATTGGATGAAATGATACCGCCAATCACCAGACTAAAATCGGGCTTTGATTTGCACGTTTGGGTATTCTCCTCAGTTACAGGCGCCAATCTCGCACCCTCGACCAACTTCCAGGTGGGACTGGAGTCGAGCTATGGCTCACCCTGGGGCGTATTTAGAGGGGTCATGATACTCTCGTCCTACTTGGTTTTAAGACTGACCACCTGTTTCCAGTCATGTAGGAATGGGAGGGATAGGTTCCTCATCAATTGCGTCCACTGATGGTTAGGTATCGTACAGTTGAATCTTTATAGTAAAAATTGAACTAGAAAACCAACCAACCAACCAAGTCAATCCAACCTGGAACCTATGATTGCACTGTCTTATGGGTGGAACAAAATTTACCCCTGGATGAGTCTTTTAGAGGCCTGGATGTTCTCGGCAAGAAATGAACTTATTCCAGATGTTTTTAGTTCAAATGCAATTTTGACATGTTCAATACCCTCAACCATGAAAAAGATCCCTCTACATCCCAATCCATAACACAAGGCTTTTGCCACTGGAAGATGAAAAACGAAAGAAGTTGTCCACAACTCTGCTGATAAATAGAATTAAATGAAAGCAAAGACTATTTTCATCAAAAAGATGAAGAGTCAAACTACTATAGGATTGACACTGAATATCATTTCCCAGAAGAAATATTCCATAGCAGCTACCCATTCTGGCTTCGTATTTTCACCATTGTGTGCATATTTGGTGGCATCAGCCCATATATCCTGCCAGCTACAAATATTCACAGCAGTAAAATAGGGCTCAAATGGCATAGTTGTTGTGCGGAGAAAGAGAGATCATGCTGGAATAAAAGTGTTGCCATCACACAAGAAACAAAAGGCCACATGACTTGTACATTTAAGTGGGAGAAAATATGAATATACATACAAGGTGGATCAGGAAAACTACATCTGAAAGAAGTCATTCAGAAGGGACTTAACCATCTGGAGCCTCTGTAGCCTTTACAAATCGACCTTTCACTCGCTTCCTAGTGTCTGCTCTGGCCTTCCTGGACTCGTACCGGATGTGCTTATCATATCTATTTACAACGCAAGAAGTTACAAAATGGTATCTTTGGTAAAACAGTCAATCGGATAGAACAGGGTAAAATAGAAATGGTGGCACTATGTACCTTCGGGTCTTCTTCTTTTCCTTGTAGCGTAGCATGGCATTTCCTCTGTTTTGCACAAGCACCTCCACATCAGCCTTCGTTAATGATGCTGTTCTTGTGGTGTCATCTCTCATCAGAACAGACTGGTCCGCAAATTGGATTTCCCGTGGATAGCATTTTGAGTTACCAAAGGCCAAACGTGACAAGGGTGGTCTTGCTATAGGTAAATTGTTACTCTCTGATGTTGCAGGCCCCTGGCTTGCCGTTGCATTATTTGGGCTATGCTGCATCATCAACTAAAACATGAATACTTTCCTGGCGGGTAAATAACGTTTTTTAAGAGCTTGAAATAAATTCTCCTCCAAATCAAACTAGAAATTCATAATGACTTATCTCATTCTGCTATAACGATAAGTAATGACGTATTGATATTCTTCCAAATTCACATTGTAAGCGATCTTTGGTCATTAGTGTTTAAAAAATCAGCAATTAATTCCTACATCTTTCACTAAGATTACTATTAATAGATAGTGTTATACTTCCAAGGATTCCACACTAGAGGTTGATACACTCCAGTATCCATTTTCACCAGTCTAAGCTAGACAGTTTTGCTGTTACGGTAAACAATCCTGCTGGCTGCTTTCTGACCCCAATCCCAGGGAAAAGTCATCCATACAGATCTCAGAAGGATTAAGTTTAAGTTTGTCACATATGGATGGCCAAGTCAAAAGAGCATTTCTTCCAACCATAGTTATACCCATATCAGCATCCCTCAGAACAAATCCGAGTGAAACAACTAAAGCTTATAAAGAATAACGCAATCCCAAAAGTAACTTACATATATTTGAAGGATTAAGTTTAAGTTTGTCACATATGGATGGCCAAGTCAAAAGAGCATTTCTTCCAATCATAGTTATACCAATATCAGCATCCCTCAGAATAAATCCGAGTAAAACAACTAAAGCTTGTAAAGAATAACGCAATCCCAAAAGCAACTTACATATATTTGAAGGATTAAGTTTAAGTTTGTAACATATGGATGGCCAAGTCAAAAGAGCATTTCTTCCAACCATAGTTATACCAATATCAACATCCCTCAGAATAAATCCGAGTAAAACAACTAAAGCTTATAAAGAATAACGCAATCCCAAAAGCAACTTACATATATTTTGTACAATGAGATAAATTTTGAAGTACTAGATATGAATGATTACAGAGCTTACATTGAATGTTGCGGTATCCTCATGCGCCATGGAGGGATTCATCCCAAAGATGTCTCCACAACCTTTTGGAGTTGCCAAAGATGCTTCTTTCAAGAGTTCACTATAACTCTTCATCATAAAACCTGAATCGTTTGCAGCATATACTACTTCCGATTGACCAGATTCTTCAGTGCCCCTCAACCGCCCTAAGTTAAAATCCCATATCTGCAAAGGCAAAGTAACAATGAGGACCAGTAGATTATTTACTTCACAACATGAATGAAGTAATAACGGAAGCAGAAGCAACTAGCAAGAGGAAATGGAGTAAGTTGAGAGAACATAAAAGAAATTCAGGAAAGGACTTCCATTATCCACGGTCCCACTCTACACGAAACTTAGTGCACACCAAGTTGGGAATTCATAATCCATTCCAAAGTAAACAATTTATAGTCGTCTACACTTCCCTGAATGTGGAATCAAGACATGCATCACTTCTCCCCTGCTCCAACCCTGGATTCTAGTGTTCAACCACTTTTCCGGTGAGAGTCGTTGACAAAATGTTTGACTGTTACATCCATGAATCCACTTTAAGTCATTGAGATTGCATTTCAATACATAGAATGCGTTTTTCCTCTTTCTTGGTTATTTTTTCTAAAATCCTCCTAAAGATATTTATTAATACATGGAGATAAATTAATCCTGTTGTTCAGATGTTCTTTGCTAGTATACCATACCATTGAGAATAAGTTTCAGATCCAAGTCGGATAGAAATTTCTTTGCCAGTATCCCCTTGAGAATACAGATTACTTAATGTCTAGATAAAGAAATCCTAATTACAACGGAGAACACAGCTCAATTCCTCAACTCGAGGAATAGACACCAATAAAAACAGTTATGGAAGTTCCACCAAGCATGTAGACTGGTAGCCCCACAAAACGCCCTCTCAAAATGTCATCACTAATATAATATGTACTATGAGAATATGCTCGGATCATAGAAGCTGTGGTATCAGGAACAGTTCCATGAAAAGAAGAAAAACAAAACAAAATTAGACAAAATTCATGTAGGGCAGGAACCAACAGAACCAAGAAAGACGCCAACTGAAGCTTGGTTACTTACAAACCAAATCAGTAACATATCCTGATGATCACAATAGAAGGCACAGGAGTATAGACAAGAAACAAGTAGGAGAAGTGAAGAGTATAAATCTACAAGCACATAAGCAAAGGCAACCATAGGTAATGAAGTGGCGTGCCATGGCACCCCCAACTTGCTATCAACAACCCATAAGCAGTGTGTACATAACATAATAGCAAGCTTCTATAGTGCTGGTACACCCTCTATGAGGTCTAAACACAATGTATTACCTGAAAAGAAGCAATGTATTACATAATAGCAAGCAAAGGGTTCTGGCTCCTAATCGCTCCCTCTCTCTTTATGTCTTGAACAAGTCGACTCCATGACAAGTAGTATTAAAAAATTTGGGATTTAAACGTTCGCCAATACCATTAAGAAAAAGATATTGGTTTCTGACATTCAGATTAGAATTGATTACCAAAATAAATTTTGTAATATGAAAGAAACATTGATCTATTTTCTTGTAGATGACCGCAGCTATCAACACAATTAGATTGTTATTCATAGACAGATGCATTTGGTCGCACTTTGCGAAGTTTGAATAGAAACAGTCCATATTTCCCAAGTGGATGTTTAATCTTCTAGTAATACATTTTCCTGTTCTTAAATTGAAGATTTATCAACCCTAAAAAACAAAATCTGCACAGAACTGAAACTCCAGGTTGAGCAAGAAAGAGAACCTGAGCACCCAGACCCTTGGGATTAATCTCCCACATGGTGTTGTTCCCAACAGCAACTGGATCCCTATCTTTCAGATCCACATGCGTCTGAACCATAAATAGGGAGTTATCAAAGGGTGCTTCTTCTTGTTCCTCTTCTTCTCGTCGTGGTTGCAGGGATTGATTCACATCCATACCAGCTTCAACATTCCCCTCCCAACCACTACCAGCTTCAACATTCCCCTCCCAACCATGCCTGTTCGGCGGCGTATCCGAAACCAACTTCTCCCCACCACAATCCACTCCCACTCCCTCTCTATTAAACAGCTGAATCAACTGCCTCAACACCACCTGCTGCTTTTGCTTTTTAGAACCAACATCGTAACAAATATCATCCGTCGAATAAACAATCCTGCCATTCCAATTCCCACTCGGTACCATCAAATCCTGCAGTGACTTATCATACATCGACGAAGAATCGAAAGGATTATTGTTATCATTATTAACGTTATCGGGGTCCTGATAACAAGTCCAGTTGACATTATGGTGGGGTCTCTTGGCATCTAGCAAATCGAGGCCCCAAGCGGAGGCGAGGTAGAGGGCGGAGGGGCATCCGGAGAAGGCGTCGACGGTGGAGCGACGGTGGGAGGAGGTGGTGGTGCCGTGGGCGTCCCAGTCGCAGTCCTGGCAGAGGAGGAGGTTGTCGGTGTGGCAGCAGCTGGAGACTGGCTGCGAGGCGCAGTTGTCGCAGATCTGGGAGCGGAGGTGTTTCCTGGAGAGGGCGTTGGCGGAGTGGACGTGGTTGTCGCACAGCAGGCACAGTTTGGCGGAGTCGGCTCTGCAGTAGAGGACGGCGCTGTGTTGGTTGCAGTAGTCGCAGGGCACGCCGTCGTCTCCGGTTGTCGCTTTCGGACTGACCATTTTCAAACCCTCCTAGAAATTGAACAAACGGATGCCGACTACTCAGGTCAGGTGGTTTTGATTAATTTTGCGTTTTTGGAAGACTCTGACTGTGAGAGAGATGAGACGTCAGGAGAAGAAGAAGAGAAATACCTGTATGTATTTAAAGTAGTACGAATGAATTTCGCAGATCAGGTTTGTGTCCGTTTGTTTTTGGATTACCGTGTGAGCAAGTTCGTACTACTCACGTCTTGTGTTATGTTGAGATTGGATTGGGGGCACATGGGGAGGAGGACGGAAGGGTGGTGGTTGCCCTGGGCTGTGGCAGATAAAATCACAGTTGAGAGAGAGAGAGAGAGAGAGAGAGAGATAAATTCGTAAGTAATTACTCCGGAGTACTAGTACAGTGCTTCCTCCGTCCCATAAAGAATGATAATTTTTGAAATTCGTATCATTTTTTATCGCATATATCTTTCAATCTATAATATTTTTCATGAGTTTGAAAACTTTGTATAATAGAATTAATCGAGAACTATCAAACAAGATCCATATTGCATATGTTTTGAAATCCATATTGAAAGATATAAGGAGTTGAAATTGGCACGGATATCAAAAATTGACATTCAATTTGGGACGGAGGGAGTAATATTTTAGTAAAGTAAACACTAAATAGCGCAATAATAATAATACGGAGTAACAATTATTCTACTTCCGCACTCAATTACATATTTTCACTCACAATAAAGGTATAATGTGTGCACCCTAATTTCTCTCCCTCTAGAACTCCCCCTCCCCCCTCTAGAGAAAGCCCATCTGAGCCGCCGCCGCTAGGGGAGGAGGCCTCCGCCTCTCCTCTTCCTCCTCCCCCCTCTTTTTTGTTCCCTCTCCCCCTCCTCGCCTCTCTCTTTTCCACTGTCCTCGACTTTTCGCTCTCCCAGTCTGGAGCGTCCGGAGTTTGGCCTGGCATGGTCCCCCACGCGACGGCTTTGTCCGTCGATTGGTGATGTCCCCCAGCCTGTAGGCCCTCTCGGCGTTTTCAGATCTGTGTTGCTCGGGGCCGGCACCGGCGCGGTGGTAATAAGGTGTGTGGTTGTTTAGGGTTAGGGTTTCTTTGTTTTCTTGTTTTTCGGTCGTTCTTGGCTCGGGTTCTACCGGCAGGTCTCCCATGTCTGGTTTGTTCCGGTCTAATTCGCTAGATCTGGTGGGCGTTGGGTGGTGGGTAAATAAGTTTTTAGTTAGGGTATTGGTGGCTGGCCGGATTAGTGGTTTCCAGTGGTTCAGTAAGGGTTTTGGTTGTGTTCTGGTTCATCTCGATATTGGCAGCGGTGGTATGTGGTGATTGTGTTGGGGTGTGCAGGGATTCGATCTGGTACTCTGTTGACCGTGTTCTCTCTATTTGGTTGGTGGTCAGCATCAGATCTTGCGAAATGAAGTTTTTGTTCTTCGGCCGTTGTGGACGCGTTAGGCCTGCTAGAGTTCTTCCTTGGTCTTCGCGCCCGGTGCCTCGCGTGGCAGCGGAGGTTTGCCTCGGAGCCTCTCCTCAGAGGACTCCACAGCCCTGGATTGGGTCTCCCAGTCTAGTTCCGGCTGGCGGCCGTTGAGGCGTGTCCTTGGGAACAGATCTTTCATTTCGTCTGTATTTGTTGTTGTGTGATTACATCAGTGCTTAGTGTTTAATGGTTTGTGCTGGGATTCAGTTTTGGTATCTCTCTGCCTAGTCCCGGACGGGATTTCTAGGCCGACACTTGTGTCGGATGCTTTTCAAGGTGTCCTTGAGTCTGTAGCCTATTGTGCTTAATGCAGTACTCGTGTTTCGGATTTGATAGTTTGGCGCATTCCTGTTATTGCAGTATAATCTTTACCTTCGAGTATAAATTAATGAATTGCCTGATTTCTCAAAAAGGTATAATGTGTGCAGTCTTCACTCCTATAAATGAGAGTGTGTAATTTGGTATAGAGTTAGAATTTTCGTAATAATAAGGGGCTCACTCTCACATCAAAGTAAAATAATACTACATAATGGGGTTCCCAATTGAGAAATATCTCCCTCCAGATAAATTATACTTTTTTTTTTTGATCAAATGGAATTTCGGATAAATTATACTTTTACACAACTATCAAAATATATATATATATATATATATACTTTTACTCTTTCTTAGTGTGTGGAAAATGCTAATGTAATTGGAATGGGCTCCCATCCAGTTTCATTTCATCCGGCCCAAGCGAGTTTGGACTACATAGGCTCTTTGAGAAAGCACAACAATAATCGAAATCGTTCACTTTTTAAAGGGTAATTTTTAGGCCGGCTCCAAAAAGTAAGTTTGGACTTAATTTAATTCTGACAAAAATATTCCTTCTTTATTTCAATCATTTTTCTTGACTTTTCATGCATTTTTACTATTTTGCCCATTCTTCTTAACTTTTTGTGTACATCTCTATTTTTAGTAAAATTTATATTTTTAGATACAACTCTTGACCCATATTATTTCGGACAAAAATGCCCTTAGCTATGTGAACTGCCACTTCTCATAACCAGTTAACATAATATTTCGGACAAAAATATCCTTGTCAGTTCACATAGCCCGAGTTAACATATTATTTTGGACAAAAATACCCTTAAACTATGGCTATGAGAACTGAGGTTATGAAAGCTATATTTTTAGAATCAATTCCTAAATCATATTATTTCGGACAAAAATACCCTTGGCTATGTGAACTGACTATGAGAACTGCCAAGTCTTATAGTCAGTTATATGAGAACTGCTCAGTTCTCATAGAGAACTAGCTATGTGAACTGAGTTATAAGAACTAACTATGTGAATTGTCAATTCTCATAATCAGTTTTATGAGAACGGTCAGTTTTCATAGTCAGTTCTATAAAAATTGACTACAACAAGTGACTGTTCTCATAGATAACTAGTTTTGTGAATTGGCTATGTGTACTAAAAAATACACAGTTCACATAGTCTTATCACACACTAAAATACATAGTTCTTGTAAAAAAATATGTAGTTCTCATAGAAAATACACGATTTTTATAGATGTTCTCATGGACAATACGCAGTTCTCATAGAAAAATACATAGTTCCCATAAAAAATAAACGGTTCTCATGGACAATACACAGTTCTCATAGAAAATACACAATTTTCATAGACAATTCTCACAAAAAATACATAATTCTTATAGAAAAATACACAGTTCTCATAGAAAATACACAGTTCACATAGCCTCACCACACATTAAAATACACATTTCTCATAGAAAATACATAGTTCTCATAAAAAAATACACAATTCTCATAGACAGTTCTCATGAATAATACAGTTCTCATAGAAAATACGCAATTCTTATATAAAATACACAGTTCTCATGGACAGTTCTCACAAAAAAATATACAATTCTCATAGAAAATATACAGTTCTCATAAAAAAATACACTATACTCATAGAAAAATACACGGTTCTTATAGCTCTTAAATATAACAGATTCATTGACTTATAGTCAAACACCACCTTAGAATTCGAAAATCAACAAATTACCTTAAAAAACTTAAAGATACCAGAAGAAAACAACATCATATGGATTATCCCACATGCCTTGCATACAATCACTGAATCACAGCACCTCAATCGACAATCAATACGACTTTCAAAACTTTTGCTACATCACCAACAACTTCAAGGACCCCTCCGACGATTTCGACGATCGATGATCTCGAGTCGACAATCAAGACCTACCAACTCAACTTCAACCTGGAAACCACCGGAACCCTCGATGATCGGACACTTAAGCAGTTGGAGTGGCCTTGATGCGATGTTGCGCACTTAATCAACGGCTCAACCTCCATGAACGCCGGAAAAGGAAGAACTTCGCCGCACTGATCTCACCTATATTATATACCAATTCTTTTTCTTCCATTACAGTCGGAATACTGCTTCACTCTAGCACGGGCCATTGGATCCGATGTTGGTGTTGGTGTTGGTGTTGGCGACGTTGGTGACATGGATGAAGTGGATGACGTCGTCAAGGAACGGGCTAGTGGATCTAATGTCGGTATCGGCGAGAAGGTTGAAAGCTGAGAGAGAGAGTATACAAAGGTGGAGCTCGTCGTCGTTGTTGGATGGCCAGAGAGAGTGATGACAAAGGTGGTGATCCACCGGTTGCGGTCGTTGTTGTTGTCGAGTCCTCTGATACACCGGTTGCGATCATCGCCGGAGAAAACGACTGTCGTGGCTGTGGACATGCCGTCGATCGGGAAGTTGCTGGGAGTGGTTTAGAGAGAGAGAGCGCGTCGACGGTGCCGTCCTTGTCTATCAGATCGTCTTTCTCTAGCTTGAAGCCGTCTGTGTTCGCCACACACACACACTCTCTCTCTCTCTACAAGGTGGGTTGAAAGGAGCAGAATAGAGAGTGTGAGGATGAGGGGCACAAAAGTCAGTACGCAATATATACGAGCCTTCCAACTTCGGTAAAATATTTCAGGGTTGGGTTCAAACCAAACCTAAAAGATAGGGGCGGCCTCTAATTTTCTGTTTTAAAATTTATTGGCAACATTGATCATGTCTGAAATGACGTTAATCAGATACTATTTGGTACTCCTTCCGTTCCAAAATGGATGACAATTTTTGAAACTTGTGTCATTTTCGTCGCTTATTTCTTTCAATCTATAATGTTTTTCCTGAATTTGAAAACTTTGTATAATAGAACTAATCGAGAACTATCATACAATATTCATATTGCATATTTTTTGAGATTCATATTGAAAGATATAAAGAATTGAAATTGATACGGATATCAAAATTGACATCCAATTTGGGATGAAAGGAATATAATTTTGAAATGCATTTTCAAACCAATAGGTTAAACTTTTGGGAGAATTAGTCGCATAGATTGTGCACAGATCGTGATGTGGGATCCGTAGTGGGGTTCCACATAAATAATCCCAGTTGTTCATTAAATTTAAAATATGTTTCCAAGAGTCACCACGAGAAATCAGCTCAATCCGCTACTTTTTTTTTTTATAGGCCTCAATCCGCTACTTATAAGTGCTTGATTCAATCATCTAACTTTTCATTCAGTTTTAAATCCTTAAAAATGAATGAAAAGTTAAATAATTGAATCAAACACTTATAGGTAACAAATAGAGCTGATTTCTCCTAGCGGCCTTTGAAAAAATGTTTTAAATTTAATAAACGACTCAGATTATTTGTGTGAGACCCGTTATGAGCCTCACATCACGATTTATGCATGAAAAATCTGTCATTAGCACTATTGATTGGCCGGCATCACTTAATACCGTCCATCTGAAAAACCGATCAAGGAAATAGTTAGAAGTCTTTAGCCAAACAAAATACCGAAATGATTGAAGTGGACTAAAATGCATCTTGAAGAATTACGCATTCTGTGTGAATACATTAGCAGAAATGATACTGGTACAGATATAAATGTGAAAATAGAATTGATGAAGGGTGGATTGGTAATATCACCGTACCAAAATTTGGAAACCCAACTCGCTTTTTAAGTTTTTTTAGGATGTTTGAGATGCTAGCTCTAACAACTGAACAAAATAAATAGGGAGCTGATAATATCAAAATCCCTTTTGTTCCTGCCAAAATTCATTATTTAACTTTTATTGCATAACTTAATTGCCCTTAACTACATCACTTACTTTACAAAAATGCCCCTTAAATTTTCTTAAGAGTATTTTAACGTTCTTTTAGGATTCCATCATCAGAGCATTTTTTTTTTTTTTTGAGAATACCAATAAACAGATTGCAAAACTTCAAAAAGAAAAACCCATCAAAAAGCTTCCTTGATCGGAAATTCTCACCATAAAGTAATATATAATCCCCTTTTCATGACAATCATTCCCATCATTTTCTCCTTAATTCCTCTTCTGTTTGTGAACCCGGAATCAATTAGCCGAGCTAATTTCCCATTTGGGTTTGTGTTTGGTACCACTTTTTCTGCTTACCAGGTACTGATCCATTTGGTTTTCTTCTGTTGCTCTGTTTCTTACAAATAACAGAGTATATGTGTATATAATATAGTTCGAAGGTGCTGTAGATGAAGGAAACAAGGGGCCAAGCATATAGGATACATTTACAAGGCAACCTGGTAAGCAATTAGATTAATAATCCAAACAAGCCCTTAATTGCTTTATTAGGATTGAGAGAATATTGAGCAAAAGCAAATTGTGTGCACTTGATTTGATTTTAGTGTTTTTAAATTATTTTATGTGTTTTCAAGACTTCAGCAATGCGGGCACTGCTGTTGATCAACCCCATCGATTTGAGGTGAATTCTAAAGATGAGTCCTCTGAATTTGGATTATTAGAAGGCCTGAAAGAATGTTGAAATACTCATATGGGTTTTCAAAGGGTATTTTTGTAAAGCAAGTGATATAGTAGAGGACATTTAGTCATGCAATGAAAGATAAACATTGAGTTTTGACAGGAACAAAAAAAGTTTTGATAGGAACAAAAAGGGTTTTGGCATTACCAATTCCCAATAAATTCTACATTATTTTTATGTCTTTACGTCTCCAAACGTTCTTTTTAGAAAAAAAATTGTGCCAATGTTCAGCTCAAAAGTGGGTGTATTCTCGTAAAAGATTTTTCAAATCTTTTTTTACACCAAAGAAAAGTTTTAATTGAAACTTTTCGATCAGTGAATAAGATTTGAAAAAATATTTATCTGTATATGCTAGAGTACATTTTTTAATATTAATGGTAACACAATTCTTAAACGAAATGTCATATTTTGAGTTTGATGGTGAGCAAGAGTTCACATATCTACAATAATATGAAAATTTATAGATTCGGACCCACATATGCAAGGGTGGAGGTGTATACTGGGCCCAGCAAATTTCATATTTTGGAGTATATTTGTACGTATTTTCTTATAAATATTAATAAAAACTTAGAAACTTAATTAAAAGTAAGATCACTTTTCATTTTGAGAACACTAAATTATGGTAAATGATACCGTGCAGTAACGATAATGTGTTCGCCGAATAACATGATAACAATAATACTTGAGATTAATCATTCAATTTATCAACATCGTCTCATAGTGGATTTAGTCTTGAAAAAATCATAGAATCAAAATTTTCATTAATGTTTCGGCCCCCTCCGATTTTGATTCCTAGCTCTGCCACTACACATATGTTTAGAATTGTCCAATATGTTTGGACCCGTATGTAAGGGATTTTATATGCCCGGATAATTTCTTTGAGAAAATATTGCTAAATAAATATAACTTTTCAAATAAAAGTTTAACTATTACAATCTCAAGAAATCTACTGATTCAAAATATATTAACTTCAGAGCTGACTCTAGGCTTGATACGAATCCCACGCACACTCAATCTTCGTTATTGATATTCCTTCCGTGTCGAACTGCATCATCATTGAATCCCCTCCATTGAATCCTGCGCCCTCTAGCAAATTGATCGCCGAAGCAACCGATTTGTCAGGATACAAACGTATCCGTGAGTGATAAATCACCCAGTAGAATAATCTAACCCAACTACCCCTCTTACTTTACAATTAGCAAGCAACAGCATGAATATAATACGAAAAGTAAATCAGAGGTTTCCACATAATTTAATTTACTGCTATCCATTAACTTAATATGAAATCTAAGATCTCTCCGCGAGATCTTGCCTCCCAACCGCTAGCCATATCTCGTCCCATGAGATCACTTTCTTTTGTTGTCGCAGACACACCTAAGTTATGTACCGAGTGTGCATCCCAATAACTACAACAAAGGGTAAGCTTATCATGTCGTTACATCGCTAGGGTTCGCCTATCTTATAAACCACTTCACATTCATCACAATCATTACTGGACTCTCGCCAGTCTATCAATTCATCACTGGACTCTCGCCAGTCTATCAAACCATCACTGGACTCTCGCCAGTTTCAATTCTCATCACAATCTCATCATTTCTCAACATCACGCCTGCAGGCAATCTCTAAAAAGAAATAAACTTCACAATTTATCCATTACTTAGCATCGTCTAAGTGATTTCTATTTCGTATACCACCCCATGTCTCTAGGGTCCAATCTAACATCCAAATCAAGTATTAACATAATATCATTCTCATAATAATTAAAAACGAGCAACAGCCGGATCAGAACAAATATTAGGCAATGCAATCACAAAACTTTTTATGACTGGGCCGTTGCCCTTGATCTGGTATGGCCTTAACATCAATAACAAGGTAAGAAATTTCATATAAGACTTTTAAAATAATTTCCTAGGCTTTTATAAATTTTAAATAAGTAATTAGGTTGATTAAATGTTAATTAAATACATTAATTAGGTAAAAATATTAGAATAATTATCGTAACCCTAATAAGAGTCCTAAAGGCTCTCTATAACAAGTTCGAGTGCTAAAAGTTAGGTTTGGAGGTCCGTGGGATTATTTTAAATAAAAGGTTTAAGATAAATGACAAAAGAAAGATAAATAGATAATAAATAATTAAATATTTAAAAATATGTTGATATTAACAAATTTTCATCTCAGGACTGTAAAAAGTCTAAATAAAATTATTCGGTATTATTAACATCTTTTATAATATTTTAAAGTATTTTTATTTAGAAACAATGCGTAAATAATAATAAATAGTTAATTAAATAAATAAAATACTATTTTAATAAAATATCATCTTTGAGATGTAAGAAGTCTAGGAAAATAATTTAGATGTTAAAAACATTGTTTGTAAGGTCGTAACTATTTTTCGTTTGTAACTTTAATTAAAAAAGAATAAAAAATCTAATAAATAGCTAATAAAATTAAAAAAATATGAAGTCAGTAAGTTATAGTCTCTGATATGTTAGAAGTCTAGGAAAAATAGTATGGGGATTTTTAAAGTAGTTTATAAGGTCGCGAGGATTTTTAGTTTGTAAACTTTGATTGAAAACTAATAAAAATTTTAATAAATAGATAATAAAATTTAAAAAAAATATGACATTAACAAGTTTTGATCTTTGGAATGTGAAAAGTCTAGGAAAAATAGATCGGGGGTCGAAAACATTGTTTGGGATGTCAAAAAGTCATTTCAAACGTTTTTTTATCAATTCAATCTACCAGATGAATTAAACTGATATAATTAATATTTTTGATACTACGATGATATTATTTTGTAAGAAAATAATATCAATTCAATAGTTTTTATAATAATAATATCAGAAAGATTTTAAAAATAATATCTGAAGGGTTATCTTCTACATAAATAATTACAAATAAAGTGTCGGGCTTAGAAATAATATCAATTTGGTGAATCTGGCCAAAAATTCTATTTTTTTCGTTTTGGCTCGGTTTTTGATGCAGGGACCAATTGGGGCATATGGTTAAGCATAGAAACACAATATATACTTAGAGAAGTTGTTGAAAGAGATTATAATACCTCGAATTGGATTGAATTAAATTTCGAACGAAACTTGAAAGTTTGGGAAGAAAGCTTCGGGTTCTTCGATCGGGGAACCTTGGGACCGAATTGGTTGATGTTTGGCGATGCTAAGAGTTGTAGGAAGCAATTGGATCGATCAATTCGGATTTTGGTCGGGTCTAGAACACAAACCCACTTTTCTCTCTCTTTCTTTTTCTCTCTAAAACTCCATGGATTGGAGTTCGATTTTCTTCGAATTTTCTCTCTCTTCTGGACTGGTAGGGTGTAGGAAATTTCGTAGTGAACCCTAGGGTTAAAGTTATGGGATATTTATAGGGAATTTTGGAAGAGGATGACGAGTTTGAATTCGAAAAGAATTTCGATTCGTTGGGTTTTGATACGGACTGAATATGGACGAAAAACAATCTGGGAAGGAGTAGAGATGGAGTAGGAATAAGAGAGGAATTGAAGAGTTGTATGCATGCATGCAATTTTTTTAAAAAAATTAAAAGAGATAAATAGGATGGATAATTATTATTATTATTATTTTTGTATAAATCTCTTAAGAGAAAGTATTTTATTATTACTAATAATACTTTTTAATGATCTTATTCATAATGAAAACTTTCGGGCTGCTATAACACTTATACGGTTACAAGTTAATTAATGTAACATTTAAACAAATTTTAATCACCAAAAATAAATCTAGGTTTCAATCGAATTATATTTTTATAATTAATCCATTACTACAGACTATTTGATTAAAATAATAATTTCTTTATTCGAAAAAAATTGGGTTGAAAGTCCGGGTCGTTACAGCCACCACCACAACCACAACCACCGACGACGATGCCGCTTCCCACCTCCACCGATGACCAAGCTTCCCACCTCCACTACCAGAACCCAACCCCAGCGCTCCCCACCGCCGGCGACCGCCAACACCATCGGCTGCTGGGCAGTCCGACGTTGTTACCTACGAAGGTGTCTCTCTCTCTCTCTCTCCCCTCAAACTAATTCAAAAACTAGGGTTTTGATTTTTTGCTAATCATGGGTTTTGATGATGGAGGAAATTTATGTCATTCTGTGTGTGGTTATTTATAGATGATTATCATGCCTTTGTTTATACACATACATGAAAATGAATGCCTTTTTTTTTAGTTGGGAATTCATCCTTTAGTGAATTGAGTTATTTTGGGGTTTAGGAATCAGTTGGGTTTAAGCACCCTAATTAGGGCTTTTCTTTGTTGTTTTTTTCCAATTGGAACTGAAATTTGTGATTAAAAGCAATAGAAATTAATATTAAGAGTTGGTTTTGATAACTAGGTCACTATAATTGAGTGTTCAAGTGATGTTACATGTTAAACCTGTTACATGTTGTAGCAATGATAACGGTCTCTATTTTATTGTGTGGATAATGCATTAGTTTTGTTATTGGATGTCAGATTGAATGTTGGGTTACGTAGAGCATTTGGTAATGCTGTTAGAGCAAGTATCTTGTGAAATGGTTCATGTGTCCAAATGGTTCACGTGTCCCAATCCTACCAATTCTATAAGAAGACATACTTATACAGTTTTTTGTGCAACACAGTTGAAAGGAGAGAGATTGGCCTGATGTTAACTCCTGAGTCCTGATGATGCCCTAACCTTTGAGATTGCAATACTGCATCTTTGTTGGATTTTCATTATTCTTTACTTAATAGATAAGTAGTACTATATTAAGGAAGTAGTGGACTTAATAGATAAGTGTTGAATGCATCATTTATAACAACCTGTTGAGGTTACTGGAACCCTACGGGCTGCCTTTGAAGCAAGGATATTTGCTATGTGTGAAGGAAAGATATTATGCAAGATATTGTACCTACCATCTTATTATATGCATTTAGCCTGATTTTAATTGTTTGAAATGACTAGTTTCTTTCAGCTTTGCTCGGACCGGGATTTGTTTAGGAATTTCTACAATGACGAGAAAAAGAAGATAGGAAACTTGGACCATTAAAAGAGCTTGAGGAGAAAGAACAGCCAGTGTTTGCAGTCAACAAAGAAACTTGGACCGAGATAATTCGTGAGTTTAAACAGAGAGGTATCTGCACAAAGATGACTCCACTTGGCAGTTCAACAACTTCAAGATACCATATGCTGTTGAAAGAGATTGAAGCTATTCAAGTGAATCAAAGGCCAAGAAAATGATCAATTGTTGTAATTTGAAATATGAAATTGTAATTTGTTGGAATACAAGTTGTAGTATGCTGGAAACTCACAACCAAGTATGCTGGAAACTCAATGGCAAGGATGCAGAGGACAACAAAGTCATACGCATACACCGAATAATGTTTTAAGAGTAATTCACATGCTTGTATTGTTTTTATATCGTGTCCTGTGTCCTTTTTTGTGTCATGTGTCCCCTTTTGTGTCTTTGTAATGATCTTTCATGAGGTAGATTGTTTGGAGATTTCTGTTTCTTGTTGACTTCTTTAATGAAATGCATTCTACTTTTTGTTCATAAAATTGCACCACTTTAGTTGTTGTTGACGATGGGTTATTCTTTTTGATTAAATGGAAATGGACATAGGCATGTTAGAATGTCAAATTGACATGTTGAGATCAGGATATTATTAAACAAGAGATTTTATTCGACATTATCATGCTACTGTATTTGGCATGGTCTCTCTTATTTTTTGGTCCTAGCCCGACGTCTCGCGTCTCAATCAGTACAACAATAGCAACAATAGAAACAACATGAGGTTATGCAAGCCCAAGCCGGACATTTTTCATTTTAACTCACCATTCACAAACCACATTCATAATTAAAATCTATTGCCAAATTATCATTTCACAAAGAAAACCATAATACAATAAATTTAAAACCCACGCCGGACTGTTCTCATCACAATTATCAATTACATACGAAGTAAGTTTCGCAATAATACAACTTGATATTACAAAGCTTAGTACATATTGATATTCTAGACTACAACAAATTTGATCATTTTCCTTGGCCTTTGATTCACTTGAATAGCTTCAATCTCTTTCACTGCCTTTTCGAGTCTCCACTAATCTTTGCAAAGCTATTGGTCCCGTAGCTAACTTTCGCAAGAGCTGAGCTATCCTTTACAGTTGCATGATGAGATGATTTCTTTTCTTGATATGCTTCACCATCAAGTGATCCCATATAGTCATTGACTGCAATACTGGGATGTGTTAATACTTGTTTCGGATCAATCAAGGACTGATATGTGCTGATACTTTTCCTGATATGGCTCTCTCCATTGGCTGCACCATACTTTTCCTGAAAAGAATAACATTACAAATAGCCAGAATGTTATATGCCGACAATCAAATAATAGATTGAAGTCAATGAATTATTAACGGCTTATTTACTTTTTTGGTCCCCAAAGTATTTTTGCTATGCCATGTTGGTCCCCAATATTTCAATTGCTAACATTTGGTCCCCAAAGTATCAATTTTGTCTTTAAATGGTCCCTGCGGCTCATGCCGTTCCTTCCCTCCGTCAAATTGGAGGGCAAGTTTGGTATATTGGGGACCAAAATGGCACAGCGAAAATACTTTGGGGACCAAAATGGCACAACAAAAATACTTTGGGGACCAAAAAAGAAAATAAAGCTATGGAGGAGGGCGGTGAAATACCAAACTTGCCCTCCAATTTGACGGAGGGAAAGAACGGCGTGAGTGCAGGGATCATTTAGAGACAAAATTGATACTTTGGAGACCAAATGTTAGCAATTGAAATATTGGGGACCAAAATGGCACAACGGAAATACTTTGGGGACCAAAAAAGTCAAAAAGCCAATTATTAACACCACCCAAGTTCATTTAAGTCACATGAATGATATGGACAGATTTATCACTCCACTTTCCTAACCCAAGACAAGGTATGGGTGATAAATCTCTCTCGCACACAGATTTATCATATCACTTATAATTTCTAGCCTCCACAGAAGAATTCAATATTTTAGCTTCCTAATATCCACAGAAAGAGAACTGTTAGTGTTGATAACTTTACAAAGTTAATAAAACAATAGCAACATAGCCACAGAACATGGACCTTGAAGAAAGGATACCCAGTTTAAGATAATGAACTCCACACACACACACAAAAGGATCCATAACTAACACGTCAAAAAATAGTATTGCAAAAGCCTCTCATTGAGAGGAATTCATCAAGCAAACAGCATAGTCATTAGTCATTAAAATTGCATCACAAAAAATTTTGCAATCGCAAAGAGGATTAACAACTAAAATATTCATCAAATCACAGAGCACATAGAGTGATTTTATAACCACTAGCAACTGTCAAGGCCTACTATGGGACTTATCTTCTAAGGGAGAAAAAATCAAGGAACTGCACAATCCACTCAATTAGGCAGCAGACTTCATAGACAGAAGGTCAAGTTGGATTGAGAAATTATTAGATGATGTTACTCAAGAATTGTTGCAACAAAATGAGAGTTTAGCCTTAATCTTAAAGAATGGGAGACCCGAGGTCAAATCCCAGCATACAGTTTTAACTTTCATGTGCAAACAACATGTGTATTGCATCATCTCAGAACTCCAAGGTATCCCACTTACTTTGCAATTCAGGTATTGAACTCTCTCTCTCTTAGATTCACGCTTCTATGCAATGTCAAACAATCAAGAGTTTTTGAATTAATGGACCATCAAGGTCAGCCCATACTTTGGTCTCTAGTTTGATTCTCTTCTTGGTGCCTTGTCCCTTTGTAGTAGCTGTTCAGCCTTCCCTTGAAGCCGATTTACTTTGCTGTTGCTAGTTCTCTGTGATGGTTATCAGTTGGTCATTTCTGACCGTGTCTATTTACTTTATTTCCTAGCTTGGCGGGATGTGCCAGGTAGTAGTAAGCTTTCATATTATTCTATTGTTTCACTTTATATCATATCCCGTTGCACTATCCTTCTGCTTATATGGATAGTGCAACGGGGGTATGATCTCAACACACGTAGCACTTTTGTTATATTCTTAATCTACCCTACTCTCCATGCGGGTTGTGCATGGGTTATCGCACTTTTTTTAGTTTTCTTCTTTTTCATTTTCTTTCCCTCCTCGGGTATGTCCTTGTAGGCTGTACATTCGGTTAACCTCTTTTAATTTCAAGCTAATTTACCCAAAAAAAAAAAAATTAGCCACCAAGGCAAGTTTACACAGACATCAGTTCCATCCCTTTTAACCTTAGAGCAAGCCAATTTGACTCAAACTTCAAAACGAAACCCTAATTTTCAAATTAGGGGATTTTTTTTCAAGAAACTCAATTGAGGGTTTTTTTTCCCAACAACTCAGCAATTAGTTCAAGGAGAGAGAGAGCGAGAGAGAGAGAGAGACCTTCAGGTGGGGGTAACAATGTTGGATTGCCCAGTGGTGGTGGTGGCGGCCGCCGGCAGTGGGGAGCACTGGGGTTGGGTTCTGGTAGTGGAAGTGGGAAGCGTGGTCACCGATGGAGGTGGAAAGTGGCGTTGTCGTCGGTGGTGTTGGTGGTGGCAGTTGTCGCACCCTCCCTCTCTTCTCTGAATATTTTCAGCTTCAATGGGGAGGGAACGAGAAGGGAAAAGGGGAAGGGTTCAACGCTGTGAGCGACCTGCTTTTTTTTTTTTTAAATCAAAACGACGTCGTTTTGAGATGACGTCAGCATGACATCAGCGGTTGTGAGTTGTTGTGTGGGAGATGTTGTGTGTATAGCATTTTCCTCTTTTGTATGGGTCTCACGTATTTGTTTTTGGACAATGCTACTCACACAACGATTCAAACACAATAACTTACATAACCTCTCATATGCATGTGGGCTCCACACACATGTGGGGCTCACATATAGTAGTGTGTGTAGAACTCACATGTATGTGAGAGGTTGTGTAAGTTGTTGTGTTTGAATTGTTTTATGAATATCATTTTTGATTTTTTTTACTGATATATCTTTTTTTTTTTGGGTCATTTTTTGTTAAACAATTACTACTAGTTTAGTCTTTTTGAATCGTCAATAACAAGACAAAGAGAAATACTCCCAAAAAACAAATGGGTCCACCCACCGCTCGGCCTCCGGGAAACTTTCTCGTTAAGTTCCCAATTGATTTTTTAGCAACAATCGACACCTTTAATGTGCATACAGACACATCATTAAACAAGCGTTTGTTGTCGTTCCTTTCGGACAACCAAAACTGTCTTTATTTCAATTCTACTAGATAGACTAGATAGATGAACTGAAGCACCACAAGGAAGAGACCGAGAGAGAGAGAGAGAAAGAGAGAGAGAGAAAGCGCGAGCAAGCAAATGAGTCAAGTTTACCACACGAGCCATCAAGGCCCCGGCCATCCACCAGGCAAATTTACCGTTTTCTTTCCCCCAGATATTAGAATTTATATAACATACCGTAATTAATTCATATTAATACTGATCGAAGAAGTAATTCTGTTTCTTCTGATTTCAGGGTACGGGCCAGGTCCGCCGCAGCCGCCGGGTAGCTACCCTTTGGCTCTACCACAATTCGGAGGGTACCCTCCGGCGCCGCGGCCTCCCTGTCCCCCAAGCTATCAAGGTTACTTTAACGACTACCCACCACAGCCTCAGTACGCGTACCACCACTATCACCAACAAGACGCTTCATGTCCTTCATTCCTCAGAGGCTGGTACTGTCATCTCTCTCCTTCTCCAACACTTTTAATAGGGCTTACTTTTGGCTTCGTGATATTTTGGGGCTTACAATGAGTTTCATAAGTGCGTGCTTTTGGCTCTCCCAATTTGTAGTGTACTACTTGAGAAATTGTTATATGTCTTCAACTTGTTATCAAAATGTTCTTTTTTGAACTCCTTAGTTTTAGTTTTGGATCCAAAACTAAGGAGTTCAAAAAGGGACATTTTTAGTGGACATATTATTGTGCACAATACTTTTGGTGTTTTTTTGTTTTTTGTCTTGGGCATATTACTAACTGTGCTCAATTACCAGGCCTCTTTTTTGAGTGGTGATTGATTCCGTCTTGTAAAGTTGCAGGTTTCAGTTTCAGGTTGTATTTTTTTATTTTTCTGTTAACAACACACAGTGGCTCCGCCACGAATCCCATTCCGAGGGGCACCTTTTTACAATAAGTTTAAAAGTTTTATAGTAAAATATAGTAATAAAGAAATACTAAACACAAAAGTTCAAAACTCGATTGTTCAATTTTTAATTCGAAAAGCTAGAAAATGAGTTGGATGGATTCAAAACACGCCAATTCACTATTTGCCTCGATGAAACAAGCATTTAATTCTTGAAGGGGTCTATTGATTTCGTTGGAAAGCCACGACAACACAGTAGACAATAGGCCCAATACCCAACATTTCCAATTCCTCTTGACATTTTTGTGAGTAGGTTGTAAAATAAAATGATTGTAGGTGATAAAAATCCAGGGGGGCACGTCACCCCTCTGGGCCTTAATTCCCTCCGCCCCTACCAACACACAAACTCTTGTTATAACATGTTTTTCCTGGAGTGGAGTTTGCTTGTTGAGAACTAAGTAGTCTAAAATCCGATGTCAAGATCAATGTCTGATCCTAGATTTGCTGTTAGTAATTTGATCAGTCTGTAAAACAGCTCATAGTTCTTTGCAAAACTAGACCTAACTTAGCCTACCCACTTTGTCATTTTTAGTGGTTGACACTTATTAACTATGATTGACATTCTCTATGGTTTTCCTTGTTTAAATCCAACTTGGTAACAACATGGGAAAGAATATCACTACGATTTTTTGAAGTGACATGGTTATTAGCATTCAATTAAAACATTCAGGTCTAATATGTCCTTTCAGTCAACAAAAATGATATGTATGGCCATACGAGGCTTTGTCCGACTAGAGGACCCTGGGATTGGTCTCGAAGGCTAAGTCAAGATGCATGTGTGTTCGTCTGGGCACTATGAGTATCCAAAAGAAATTGCTGTGTAGGCAAAAAAAATTCATATCATGTCAGTGAACTTCGTCTGCATGTTACTAATAAGAGGCATGTAAGCCCACGGGCCATAGTGATGTGATGAAGGCTTAAACTTGAAGGTATTTAACAACTCCTCATTGGTGGTGGATCTTTAAACTTGGGAGAAGTAGGAACATTATCCTTGGGCTTGAAAACATAGTTTATCCTACGGCCTTGGATGTTGGAGAACATCAGTATGTCAAAACTCCTGCTTTATCCAGAGCCTTCTTTTGATTGAGGACTAAGGATGCAATCATATGCCTTTGTTAAATAAAATGCTGTAGCATTAACTTCCTTGAGATCACTTTCTAACTTCAAAACCTTGTATTCAAGCGAACTTTTACTTCAAAACAAGTACACAAATTTGATTCAGGTCAGGTATAATGAACTTTTCCTGAAGATCGTCCCATTCATGAACAATAAACTTCTCATTGGTCTCCGATTCAATCACTTGTGATTGAGCTTTTAAAAGCTCTTGCGTCAGATTCCCATTAGATGTCTAACTCTATCTTCTTTGTCAACCTAGGATTCAACCTACTCCCTGTCAAAGGTTCTTTTTTGAAGCTTGTTATAGTCTTCCTTTCTTTTTTGGTCTTAAGTCAGAAAATTTTGTAGTACCTTGAACCCTTGCGTCCCCACCCGGCCTCAACAAGGGATCAACTTTGTATCCATACAAATTGAACCCACAATCTCAATGCACTTACGTGTAGTTACACAACCGTTAGAACAAGTGCTCCAGTTTATAGGCTTCTCCATAAATTTCGACTTTTCAATGTCTTCTCCTTCCTCCTTGTCTTTATCATGTGATTCAACATTATTCAATCCTTTTAGAGAGTTATCAACCAGTTTCTTGTGAATGCAAAGAAGCGATGAAGGAAATAAAGTTGCCATATCACCATTGTTACCTCCTTCCTCTTTAGGCTCTTGAAAGTCACTGTTAACCGTCATAGAGTGTGACACTATACATTTTCTTGTTTCAAATTTTGTTTTGTATATTGTTTAGTTGTATTACCACACAGTTCAAGTAGTGAATACCTTAAGATCACTCTTTTCCACTGTTATTCTTGTTTTCCTCACATGTCTCGACCTTGAGATTACCATTGCCTCACTTTTGTGTATGATTGCTGGGCAGTTTGTTCTTGTTTTGGGGATCTAATTTAACTTCTTTGTAAACATGGCCATTGCCTCATGGTCCAATTCATCCTCATGATCCAAGTTGGTTGTTACTTGTTACTACCTAGTACTTTTTTGTACTTAGTCTTTTGATTTTGATTACTAGTCTTTGATTTGGCAAACATGCCTCCTAGGTTTGGAGGTTTTTAACCATATCCTCTTGATTAAGAACATCTTGAATAACAGTTTCTTTCGGTGTACCTCGAGACCTTTTTCACAATTGTGGTTGGGAATGCTCTCTCCAAGGTTGTAAGTTTGTAACAAGCATTAACAATGTTGCACACCTTTCAACAAAATTTGTTGAAGGACTCACCCTTTTGCATAATTAAGGTTTTTAAAATGGAGCATTCCAAGTTTTCGTTCCATACCTGCATGAGTAAATCAAAATGTTCCAAGCTGCTTTAGCGGATTCAGGTGCCTAAATTCTTCAGCAGTGACATTATAGCCTTGATAGTGATATGCCAACCGAATTCTTGTAAATCTGCTTTATCCCAGATTCCTGATCCATAGATGTTTGGGGATGACCAAACCATCTTTGATGGCTGTTGGAATTTCATTGATAACAACAATAGACAAGAACCATGCTTTGTTCGTCATTGGATTTCAGACTAAGAATGCTCTCATCCTAGCTTCCCAGTACTGAAATTGTTGCCATCAATCAGTGGAGGCCTTGCAGTGGAAGTCCCTTTCTTAGGCAAATTCATTATTGCGAATGAATAGGGAATTCTTTTCTAAACTTTGAAAATTAAAATTCTCAACCGGTTCTAACATCAATTGAAATTTCCTTTGCAAATGATACAATTTAACATATGTAATCGGTAGGGAAATTGCTTTAACACTTGGAATTGTAAGGAACAATCAACGGCCAATTCTATGCTAATCAAGGCTTAATTAAATTAGTCAAAAACTATTATCATTGTATAATCTAAATTATGTTTAGCACACCAGAGAGGCACACAAAGTTTTTTGTGGAAAATGTCAACGGGGTGAAACGATAGGACCTAGTCTAGAAATTATGAATCAAAGTGCAATTACACTAGACCTTGCAATCCAAACAAGGTATCCGCATCCGTATGGACTTAAGCCTATCTTGTCTAATCCATGTGCACAACGAGCTGTGCTTGAATGCCTTTGGGATCCAGCTACGGTCTTGTAGCATAGTATCATCTACCATGCCACCCACCTCCGGAAATCCATCGTAGGTCTCCGCAAAAGAGAAAGTACGAGCTTCCAAAACCCTATATATATTGTTTCAATTGTTTGGGGAACAAAATACTAAGTAGTGGAAGTACAACTCAAGAGAAAGGGATCACAATAGGAATAAGTGTTTTTCTATGCGTATACCAGATTGCCAAGCCTTTCCTAAAGACTTTCACATCTCTTTTCTTATAGTTTTGATTATTACAACTCTTTGGAGCTTGATGTCAAGCCCTCGATTTTAAATATAAATATAAATGAATTTTCATAAACAAAGCCTCACAATAATTCGTACAATACCCAAAAAGTTTAACGTTTCCACTTTCATAATTGCACTTCAACATCCAAAAGTTTCCAATAGATTACTTCTTTGGCTCTGAGGCCGAAATTAACATAAGTATAGAGTATCAAAGAGAGTTAAGAGTTTACAAATATTCCTTAGTGAAGAATTACAATATTAGTTACAAATGCATCTTTCAATAGTTGTTTACAAAGATGAATGTGTAACTCCTTTGGTTAGCTTTCAAAAGTATGTCCACAATCCAAGCACTCCAGACATGCAAGCTACTGCCCCGAGTTAGTACCTGAAAATGATGTAAAATTTGAGCTACACTAGTCCAGTAGGAAACTCTGATCTAACAATATATGTAAATGAAATGCAGGGATGATCTCATGATAAATGATGATAACAAGGTTCGAAGAATGGACGATAACAACAACCATTAATCCAATACTTAAATTGCAGAACCAACCATGATAACAAGGTTCGAAGAATGGACGATAACAACAACCATTAATCCAATACTTAAATTTCAGAACCAACCGCATAACTTGATGAGTAACTTTGAAAGTACCACGTGTCCATTTGTGTCTCGTACAAGTGTCTTGAGCCGAAGCTCCTGCCGGGCCAATTAAGGACCCCGATGTCCTCTGTCAGGTACCTTACCCATTGGGAGGTCCTGAAGTATCCATTACGAGCATATAGCTCCTGTCGGGCCAGTTAAAGGACCCCGATGTCCTCTGCCAGACACTCACCCGTCAATGAGTCCTAAATGTTTGTGCTGTGTCAAAGAATGTTCAAGTATCACGCATCCTCGTATTATGTCATTCCAATTCAATCGTAGTTCATCAATGTAAAATTTCTACCGAACAAGGGCAATGGATGCAAAGATACTCCATAAACTCAACGAATACAGTTAATCATGTAATGGGGTGTTTTGGAAGTGTTTGAAACAAGTTAGAAGTGATCGGAGGTAAAAAAGATGAAGTTTGAAACAAAGGTTGGAAAACTGTGCCTAAGCAACAGGTATCGATACCTAGCAAAATGGTATCGATACCATTGGGCCAAGAAACATTCCAAACGCAAGGGTATCGATACCTAGGACAAATGGTATCGATACCAAGTGATTTTCTGGGTTTTGAAAGACAAAGGTATCGATACCAACTCAGTTCGAGTAGATTTTCATGGGTTCAACGACAACAACAACAACGATCAATGGCACAAATCAAGCTGTAGAAAACAAGTCATTAACATATATGGAGAGTTAGAATTCCCTACCTCAAGATTGAAGAGCAAAATCAAAGGGTTTTCCAAGTCCTAGCTCCAAAGCTTGATATTGGATGGGATACGCCTCCACCGAGTTCAAACCAGCGAAATACAGACTGCAATACATGTATGAATGAAGGATTAAAGGCTGTTTTGTGTGGGTTTTGGATGGAATTTTTGATGGGAGTGAGAGTGAGTGAGAGAGGCCGAGAGAAGAGAGAGAGGACCGAGAGACGGAGAGAAGAGAAAATAAATTCCCTGTCACTCACCGCACACATATATATACCATATTGCACCAACACCCACATCTTCCAAATCCTTGCACATTAACCCCCAACTATAATTTCTACATTAAACCATCATTTACCCCTTTACAAAGCAATTTAAATTTATTAAACGAAAATTACTGGTCTCTACACTTGAGAACCTATGTGTTTTCTGATGATGCCAAGTATTTTGTCTGGGGTTTCATGATGAAGGGATGTGAATGGTTCTGTCCATTTCTGCACTTTTGAAACACATTGGTGGTATTATGTAGTCTTATAAGCTACTGGTCCTTTGAGGTATGACTTCATTAACCAGTCCTGGATCCAAAACTGTGCAAGACATTTTGAAACCTCTACGGACATTAATTGTTTTTTGCTTCCTTTTGTGTCATTTTCAGTAGATAATTAATCTTAGCACAGCTTGTGATATGCTAAGACCTCGTCAACGACCATATACTTGATTAAATGGAACCTAATTTTCTACTTCATTGCGAGTTTTTTTTGTTGATCTGTAGTCACCAGCTAGACCGATGGATGTGACCTAACATTTTTCTTTCCACACTTTGTTTCTTCACAGTTTGGCTGCTCTTTGTTGCTGTTGTATGCTGGAGGAGTGCTGCGGCTTCTAGGCTGAGAAATAGGCTTGATCAAGGAATACATAAATAATTAGTTGTTGATGCAGGGAATGATTTCTCAGGAACTGCCAGCCTATTTTGTGTGTGATACAAATTGATAGCTTTATGATATTGTGAAACAATTACTTCGGTGGCATCAAACAACTTCTCTTTGTCCATATACTTCAGGCACCTTCTTAATCAGTTGTCGAAGACTAATAACGCCTCTCATCGTTGACCTCTTACATTGTAATCTGTTCCAAATCAAAAGGTATAATTCGGCTGGATTCCCTCTTTATTTGTTCCAATTTTATAAGGAGAACCTAGTAATGGAGTGTTATATATATATATACACACTCCGGATCCCCTAAGGGATCCCGGAGGGAAGGTTGGTGCGGGACGCGTGTATGAGCCGTTGGATTTAATCCAACGGCCAGGAAAAGAGAAGGCAATAAAAATGCGAGTAATTACACTTTCCCCCCTAAAACCCTCACACTTCCCCCCTTCTTTTCATTCCACGGCTCACGCTTGAGAGAGAGAGAGAGAAAGAGAGAGGGAGAAAGACGCGACGCGAACCAGAGGAAGGGAAAACGAAGAACGAAGAAGAGAACGACGACGATTGAAGCCAGAAATCTTACGCGATTCTAAGGATACACCAAGGTATCTCACTCTCTCTCTCAAAATCTGGTTAGGGCTTTTTTGGCTGATTTGAAATCAGCAAAAATTAGGACTTTCTTGCCAATTCGAACTTAGCTCTCTCTCTCTCGAAGATCGATCTATGCATTTACTCGAACCCAAAAAAGGGCTTTTTTTGAACCACTGTCCTAATCACTGAAGAAAAAAAGAAAAACTTCCAGAAAAGGGAAAAAAAGAAAAGGGTTTCAAAGTTATAATATATACGCGTTAATATTGCATATTCTAGAGGCCGGGAATATTGCATATTTTTCCCAGCCAAATATACGTCATATTTGGTATTTTTCGCGAATATATACGTCTTTCTCTTGACCTTTGTCTATATTCTGTTAAAGATACAGAGCTTTAGTTCATCAATTTGGTATTTGTGATATACCAGTGAACTGAGAGGTATTTTCTTACCAATTGTGATAGACAAAGGCAACAACTGAGTTATTTTTAATAGGAAGAGGAAATATCAGTGACTTAGTCAAGATAACACATAACCTGATGAATTGGACATTCACTTATACTCAAACTCAAATGCTCATTTTCATATCAAACAAGCACTAAATGTTAGCTTATAACTTCTATCCACTTGCCTATTTCTCTCGGAAGCCAACATGGTTTGAAAGAACCAGTGAAAGTTAGGGCAAAGGGTTGTGGTAAGCGTTTGAAAGGAGGAAAAGAGAAGGCCGTCAAGAAAAGTAGGAAATGTCATGGGTGTGGGTTATTGGGGCAATCGCATGACAAAAGAAATTGTTCGAAGCTTATGAACATGTAAGTGTACTTGTCTATTTGTAATTTGAACTTAATTGTTTACACACATAATATATTTTAATTGTCGTCTTATTTTTTTAGGTCTTCACAAGATGCTAGGTTGTATGATGACGACGATGACGACGATGATGACGATGATGGCAATGAGGAATGTAAGTGTTTTTTAAATGAAATACGGACTTGAAATAGATAGTGAAAGAAGGACTTGAATGCTAATTTTATTTGTATTTCAGGAAGTATATGGGTTTGCGGATATGGAGATGAAATTGGCAAGGTAGATGACGCATGGTAGATGATGCATGTTGAAGGAAATTTTACTTGTTATGTTGCTGTCTGCATGGTGTAACCTAAGGCTACAAGTTGTTGTATTCTCTTGATCACGTGGAATGGGCTGACTAATCTAGTTTGATGGATTAGTGGTTCTTTTATTTGTTGGATGATTGGCACGATGCTCCTAATTCTGTCAAGCATAAGATGGAATGGAAACATGTGGCTTCCTGGTATGTACAGAGGGTTGGGACCTAGTTGCATCAAGATTATTTCTGCTGCTGGCATTTCTTTCATGTGCTACGAGGCATGCAAGAAGATACTTGTTGAGGATGAAGATGATGTCTGAAATCCATTTCAAAAGGGTGGATATGGGAGTTTTATTTGTACTCATCACTGCTTCTTCCTTCAGTTATTTAGGGTTCTTTCATTTTGCGAGTGAGTTTTGGAACTCAGAAGTAGAGTTTGGAACTTCAAATGTTGTCGGCATACTTTTTTTGGTTTATAAGAAAACCAGTTGGTTGGTCTATTTTGATTTATTAGTGTAGCTGCTTAGGAATGTCAGAATGAATTTGGGAGTTTGGCAGACTATGAATTTAAATCTACTATGTTCTTCATATTTAGCACCTGGACGTTGCTCCAAGAAGGGTGGAATCAGTTAATATTGAGGAAAAAATGCAGTTATTTTCTTTCCAGTGATTGTGATCATCTTGTCAACCCCCCAGGTCCAAACTCCTGTGGTTTTACCAGTTTTCCACCACGCAGCAGCAAAATACTTGGACAGCACAATGGTTGTGTGGTTTGAAGTTCTCTGGATATGTATCGAGTTCCTGACAGAGAAGTGCACTAGTTCTCGTTCTTTCAACCCAACAAGCAGCAAAACGGTCAAGTCAAATTCACTTAATAACGCGTATTTTGGACCTACGATCAGTAAGCTTAGCAATTTGGTAAAAAAAAAATCAAATAACCAATTTGAATACAAGTAGAAGATGGTGCTTGTTTCTACATTCCAAGAAAATAGTACTTGATAGCTACCAAAACTCATTCTGAACAAAAGACCATAGACAACTATCATAGAAGGAATCAACTGGTTTAAGTGCTTTTGCCCACGCGACTGACTCGCTAAAACGAAGCGCAGAAGATAAACCATTTGAGGAGCCTCTCATTCACTCTGCTCTTCACCTTCTCCGAGTTCCCTCTCCTCTCTAGCAGCTGCCATCAACTCATCAAACTTCTCGGTCTTCCCCAGTAATATCTCAATCTATGATTGAATGAAATAAAATTAAAATTGAAGGTTAGTAACCACTATAAAATTAGCTTAGAGAACAAGAAGAATGCCAAAAAAATGGGCAAATGGAGTAAAAAATTAAAAATCCGGAGAAACCGAAGGTATAAATGCATAAAGGTTACTGTCTCATTTTTCATGTAAACCATGCTGCATATATGAGCAAAATCATAAAAATCCATTTCAATCCCAACTCACCTTAGCTTTCTGAACAGGCCGTCCTCGTAATTCATCCTTCGTATCGACAGTAGATGTCATAATCTCTGCAGGGTGTCGACCATAATCTCTGCAGGGTGTCGACCATTCAGTTTTGCAAGAACCAAGAGTTTGACAATTTGCTAAATATCATACATTCATTTCCTATAAACAACAATATTATGATTCTTACTCTTCTCAACAGCCAATCCATTATTTTTAAGAAATTCTGCAATGGAGACCACTATGGAGATAGCTGCACAGATAAATGTTAAAATTGTCTGTTATTGGCAATGATATACAAAATTGGTTCATTACCATAAAGCATCAACTTAGAGTACAGAGTACAAGGAAATAACAAAACCCACTAATCCAATCGCACCAGCTATAACATGAATATCGTTCAATCGACAGACTTTGGAAAACTTTACCACAGAAAAGTAGTTTAGTGCATTAATTATATCAGAAGCATAGCATGGCATAGCGGCGACGGCACATATCCAGAAGGGATTATGGATGTACTTATGCAGTTAAAATATTAAGTGCAATTCAACCAGAAATCATGGAAGAAAAGCAGCAAGCAGCAACATTACCAAGGGAAATACTAAGGAGGATTATACATTAAAAGTTAACTATTTTAGCACACAGCACTGACACAAATATTCTTCCATTACTATGACCAAAATACATTTCGTAAACGTGACCACCGCTACGTTGTTTCTAAATTCCCCGCATCACTATATCTCTCTAAGACTCCAACAGGCATGCTTAGAAACTTCTTTGGTTTCTGACTGCTAGGCACGACAGGTACCAAATAACAAGTACCCAGAAGGCTAGTTTCTTTTGCGTACATCAAGTACATTCAGAAATCACAACAAACACCACTGCCAACTATCCCTAAAATCAAAATAATCGTTCAAACAAAGCCCATTTTTGGTTCGAGTAAAAAAACCCTAGCTTTCGAACCCACCTCAAACTCCCACCCACTAGAAATTACCCAACCCAGTTGAAACCCCAACCTAGCCGAACCTCCAGACCATTCAAAAAAAAGCCCTTTTTTTAGTTCGAGTAAAAAAAACCCTAAATCCGTTCTGGTTTTTGCAGAAAATGCAGAGATCTAGCTAGGTTCGAACCGGCAAAAAAGCCCTAATTTTTGCTGATTTCGAATCGGCCAAAAAAGCCCTAACCAGATTTTGAGAGAGAGAGAGAGAGAGAGAGAGAGAGAGATACCTTGGTGTATCCTTAGGATCGCGTAAGATTTTTGGCTTCAATCGTCGTCGTTCTCTTCTTCTTTCTTCGTTTTCCCTTCCTCTGGTTCGCGTCGCGTCTTTCTCCCTCTCTCTCTCTCTCTCTCTCTCTAAAGCGTGAGCCGTGGAATGAAAAGAAGGGGGGAAGTGTGAGGGTTTTAGGGGGGAAAGTGTAATTACTCGTGTTTTTATTGCCTTCTCTTTTTCTGGCCCTTGGATTAAATCCAACGGCTCATACACGTGTCCCGCACCAACCTTCCCTCCGGGATCCCTCAGGGGATCCGGAGTGTGTGTATATATATATATACACACACCGAGACACCCCTCTAACTCTATCCGTTTTTCACGGTCACCCCCTCCCTCGAATTTCGCTACGGCGAGACTCACTCATTAAAGTTTTCATATGAGAGACCTTACGCCGTTGGACGGAATGGTTGAAAAGACTATTTTGCCCCCACCTATTTCTGCCACTAGTCACCACTCCCACTCTCTCCCCTCTCCTTTTGGCTAAAATTCAAACCAAACCCATTTCTCCTCCACCTCACCCACTGACACTACCGATTGCCGGCCATGGCTAGCGAGAATTACAACTCCAATGATCACACCACGCACCACTCCCACGTACTCACTCTCTCTCTCTCTCTCCCTCCCTCCTTCCCCAACCCCCCCGCTAAAATCACCCCTCTGAAAGTCACAGATTAAAATCGACTTGGAAGATTAGCTTCTTTTTGCATTTTGAAATAGATGTTTGCTCGTGACCCAATTTGATTTCAGCTCTCTCTCTTCCCCTCCGTCCATGCGTTCTCAATCCCCATATCTTTGATTTACACCTTCGGCAGTTGGACCCATAGAATCCTAGTTCTAGAATCATCAGTGTGTTAGCAGAACACACCCAAATGTATAATTAGGAAATTCGCCCAAAAAGTAATTACAGCACTTCAAACCCAAAAGTAGCAATTTTTGTTTTTTGAACAGACCAAATAGCAAATTGAAGCATTACTTCGTTGATATCAATTAAACGCAATCCATCTGCAATTTTTGTTTTTTGAACAGACCAACGGAGTCGGTGATGTAGGCATTGTCGGAGAAGTTGGCGGCGACGTTGTGGGGGGAGGGTATTGGGGGAAGGGGAGCAGACGACGGCGAGGAGGCGGAGGGTATGGTGGTCGTCGAGGATGCCAAGAAAAGAGGAGTTGGGGTAGGGAGAGGTGGTCGCCGAGTGGCGGCATGTGGCGGCGACGACGTGGAGATGGAGAAGAGGGTGGGGCGGCTATGGTTTGCTGGGCTGGGAGGAAGGAAGGATTGAGGGATGAGAGGAAATATAATTGAGAGTAATATTGGAACATTTTATTATTTTTGAAATAATTTTAGTAAAAAAATTAACAGAACTTGACGGAACTCTAACAGAAGGGGTGTACGGGACAAAAAAAACTTTAATGAGGGGGTCTCGCCGTAGCGAAATTCGAGGGAGGGGGTGACCATGAAAAACGGATAAAGTTGGAGGGGTGTATTGGTAAATCACCCATATATATATATATAGTCCTTTTCATATCCGGATGCCAGAATTTTCTTATGGTCCGGATTTGTGCCTTAGCTCCCATTTCCCGATCGATTTACGATGATCCGAGCCACTCAATGTGTTCAGAACGTGATTTTAAGGGTACCCGCGAGAAATCAGCAAAAAAAAAGACCAGGAAGGGCTTGATCCGAGCAGTTTTTTTTCTGAACCGTTCAATAAAAAAACTGCTCGGATCAAGCCCTTCCGGGTCTTTTTTTTTTTTGCTGATTTCTCGTGAGTACCTTTAAAATCACGTTTTGATCACATTGAGCGGCTCGGATCATTGCAAATCGATTGGGAAATGAAAAATCCGGACCATAAGAAAATCCGGGCGAGTGGATATGAAAATTACTATATATATATACAGGGCGCTTCCGTTGCGGACGCCCGCAACTAGCTTAGATGCGGACTTTTCCTTTTCCGATCGAATTTTGATGATCCGAGCCACTCAATGTGTTCAGAACGTGATTTTAAGGGTACTCGCGAGAAATCAGCAAAAAAAAAAGACCGGGAAGGGCTTCATCCGAGATGTTTTTGTTTATTTTTAATTGAACAGTTTAAATAAAAACTGCTCAAATCAAGTAGGGTGGAAGTCAATTTGTATGAATAATTCACACTGGGAAAAACTAATGGCAATTGGCAGGAATAGCATACAGTTGGTAGGTGAACTTGTATCCCAATCTAACCTTGAATCTGCTTCTTCCTATACTACTCGTAAAGCCGGTTTGTAGTTGCTAAGTGTGTATTTTAGATTTTATTCATTCACACATTTATCGGCAACGTGGTGTTGGTGCATATCTCAGAAGCATTGCTAAATATCCAGATTGCAAGAGAATATTCGTGTCCGGCTCCTCTTCAATCCTTTTAAAATTGGAGGATCCTCCAATCTTATTTCTAACTTGACACGTGGCCACTATTAAAATCTTACGGCTGAAATCACTCTTGCGCATGGTCTCCTCCTTATCTGGTTGAAACACGTGATAACCTCTTTCCCTCTTCTTCCTTACTGACGGCTGGCCATTTCCCATTCCCTTCCCTATTGTGTCTCCGCCGACAAGCCGCTATCATCTTCGATCAAATCAACAATTGCCACCTTTCTTCCCCTTCTCGTTGCCCATCTTGCATCCACTTTGCTCCCATCCTAGCCATGCCCTCTTGACACCACCGCATCAACATCAAACCCACTAAATTGACATTGAATGGAATTTTTAGTTTCAAATTTCCAATTACCGCACAAGGTCTTGTTAGTTATTTAAGTGACTGGGTTGAATATTGCTATTAATTGTTGGGAGTGAGAAAATGGAGGGGCAAAGAGAAAGAGAGTTTTTTTGTGTGTTCAATCACTAGGGCTTTTCATGTGGTGAATATATTGATTGTTGGATTTGAATTGGAGAATCCTCCAATTATTGAAAAATTGGAGAGGAGCCCAACTCAAAGTATTCATAGCTCTACAGAATGGGGACTTGTATGGACCAAGGATTTCAAACGTTCTCTTGGAATAAACACCATCTTTGTATGGGTGTATACACTTCGTAGTTGATTTTACACTGTTTTGAAACTTATTACTTGAGAGTTTACAAAATTACTTTGGTGCAAACTTTCAAATGACACTACTTAGGTCCCATTCCACTAAGGGTTGAATTAAACGTAATGTATTGTGAGAGAATGATTTATCTCATAAAATGAAGATAAAATGGAATATAAATACTTAAAAAAAAAAAATAAGAAACTTAGTGGAATGGAGTCTTAGCATTACCATCGATGGCGTTTTTAGCTCCAATTTAAGCATCCAAAACAGGCATTTGCCCGTCTTCGTACTTGCCAGAATTCATTTTATTAATCAGAACAAATGAAAATTTAATTTGGTCTTAGTCCATTCAGTTACGTTACAATCCAGAAGAGGCTTCTTGTTAGTCCGTTGATTTGGGACACGTTATGGTTGACAAAATTGGTGAAAAGGCACTTCCACGTTGCGTAATCCGCAATTATCCATCTCTCCCTCCACTCCTGCCTTCAATGTCTAATTGTTTTATTCATTTCGGGTTAAATTTTCATACCGTGTTTCAACTAGAGAAATCAGAAAAGTATAAGCAAAGTGAAAAAAAAATTCATAAGATGACAAAAAAAGATTAAAAAAAAAAAAAAAAACTTTTCCGTCTTTTGGGGTCTTTTTCGTCGGTTACTAGGCACTGTGCGTATCTACCATACAACGTTGTAGCTAGTGTGTTAAGTATCCCGCCTGGGGAGTACTATCGCAAGAATGAAACTCAAAGGAATTAATAGGAGCACGCACAAGCGGTGGAGCATGTGGTTTTAATTCGATACAAAACGAAGAACCTTACCATGGCTTGACATGCTGCGAATTCTCTTGAAAAGAGAGGGGTGCCTTTGAGAACGTGAATGCAGGTGGTGCATGAGTGTCGCCAGCTCGTGCTATAAGGTTGGGTTGAGTCCCACAACAAGCGCAACTATCTAAGATGAATTTTTTAAAGCTTTGGTCTATGTTTTTATATGGTTTCTATTTATCTCGTCGAGCAAAAAATATGCTGTAAAAATTTGATCCAAAACTTAAAAAGATTAGTAGAAAGTAATCAAAAAGACCGTGTTGAAAAGTTAGGTTAAACTTGCCCTAAAAACTGTTGGGAAAAATTTCGGCAGTCACGAAAATCCAGAGAACAATTTCCATTATCAACATGTAACAATTACATAATTGAACATAACATATTATGAAACCAGTAAGCAGATTACAGAGAATAAGAAAACCGAGATACAAACAAATCTTGGATTGAAACCGAGTCCTGTGCAGAGCCACAGTCTCCTTAAGAAAGATACGCCCCTACCGTGGGTGTTGTAGGTTGCGTCGGCGACTTTCTCCCAGGGTTAGCTCGGTTGAACCGCTAGCCGTCGGAACACCTCCGATGACCGCCTTGGCGAACTGACTACTGCCTGCCTCTCTCTCTCAAGAACGAATGTTGTAATGTGCTGATGATTGCGAATTTGCTTGTGAATTTCCCAAGGACGTGAGCCTCCTTTTATAGGGTGAAGGAGGCAGCAAAGGAGTAATGCAGCCATTATTCTGCCATCAAATTCTGCCATTGAAGAGGGAGGTTACGGGAGTTATACACCCACAATTCAATACGTCTATTGATTGTGGTGTGGTGCGTCCAGATTCAACGAACCCGAGCATGGTTGCCCCGATTTCATTTATCCGAAATTCTGAAAATTTCCAACAATCCCCCCCATGAATGGAATTGGCAGGCATACTGGTGCAAAGTACAAAGCTGATCCGAGAGAGCGACAACGGATAATTCCTGCATAGGATAGGTGGCTTTTGGCCTGGAACCTTCCCTTGTGATAGCCTATCGGGTTTACTGGCAGACCAGTGTGCGGTCCCGCTTTGAACTGTTCCGCCGCCGATGTAAACCGAGACAACAGACGTCACACAGGACTTCTCCTGACGTAGTTCAGTTCTCACTGTTGGGTTCATTTCGGCCATGACACCCCCTTCCTGGTTCTGCGAGTATTTTCTCGAGAATTTCGCCACAATTCTCATAGAAGCGGCCCCACTTCATACTAACATAGGTGACCTTCCTATAAAGGGTATCCTGCTATACCCCGCCTGGCAGCCCAGCGCATAGGAGTCATTAAAAGCAATGCTTAACCTCTTTTCACCTGCAGGTATCACTGTTCTTCATCATAGGAATGGGCAGGAGACCGCGTCTCCTCAGTGATCGTTCTCGGCTACTCGCGAAAGATAGTCTCATTGAACCTAGATCTTGGGATCTCCAGTCAACTAGGTTGGCTACCCCCACGGTAACTATGAGCGTAGTGGCTTAAGCCCCATCCCTTTTGATGCTCGGTCAACTAGCTCTCGGTTTAACCCTTTGGTTAGCGGATCCGCAATATTGTCCTTTGACCTCACATGATCAATAGCGACAACTCCACTTGAGAGTAGTTGCCTAATGGTATTATGTCTACGCCGAATATGTCTAGACTTACCATTATACATATTATTCTGTGCCCTACCAATTGCAGATTGACTGTCGCAATGGATACTAATCGGTGGCACAGGTTCCGGCCATCTTGGAATATCCTCCAAAAACTGACGGAGCCACTCGGCCTCCTCCGCCGCTTTATCCAGAGCGATAAACTCTGATTCCATCGTTGAACGTGCTATACACGTCTGTTTGGAGGATTCAAGAAACAGCTGCACCACCAAGTATAAAGACATATCCACTTGTGGATTTAGAGTCTTTCATATCTGATATCCAGTTGGCATCACAATACCCTTCCAGTATTGCTGGATATCTGGTGTAGTGCAGCCCCAGATCACGAGTATACCTCAAATAGCGTAGCACTCTAACTATCGCCTTCCAGTGATCAACTGGATTACTCGTGTATCTGCTCAGTCTGCTGACTGAGTAAGCTATATCGGGCCTTGTACAACTCATTAAGTACATCAGGCTCCCAATTATCCGAGAATACTCTAATTGAGATATGCCTTCCCCCCCATTCTTGGATAAATGCAGACTTAAATCTACAGGGGTTCTTGCGATACTTGAATCAGACGAGTTGAACTTCTCAAGGATCTTGTCAACATAGTGTGTCTGAGACAACGTAAATCCAACAGAAGTTCTGGTGATCTTGACACCCAAAATGACATCTGCAAGGCCCATATCCTTCATGTCAAACTTCGAGTTTAACATATTCTTGGTAGACTGAATAACCCTTTCATTGCTACCAACAATGAGCATGTCATCAACGTACAGGCACAAAATAACATATCCTTCGTTTGTGTCTTTGACATAAACACACTTGTCACATTCGTTGATTTTGAAACCACTTGACAACACAGCGTTGTCAAATTTCTCATGCCATTGTTTCGGTGCTTGTTTGAGCCCATACAAAGACCTAACAAGCCTACAAACTTTCCTTTCTTGGCCTGGCGCGGAAAAACCCTCGGGTTGTTCCATGTAGATCTCCTCATCTAAATCGCCGTTTAGGAAAGCTGTTTTTACATCCATTTGATGTATCTCAAGGTTACGCAAAGCTGCGACCGCGATGATCATCCGGATGGAGGTAATCCTTGAGACTGGTGAGTAAGTATCAAAGTAATCTAGGCCTTCTTTCTGTCTGTATCCTTTGATAACAAGCCTAGCTTTATACTTATCAATTGACCCATCTGCTTTCATCTTCCTTTTGAAGATCCATTTGTAGCCGAGAGGCTTACTGCCTGGTGGCAGATCCACCAGTTCCCACGTATGGTTTTGCAGTATGGAGTCAATCTCACTCTTAATGGCCTCTTTCCACAAAGGACCTTCAGGACAGCTTACAGCTTCCTGGTACGTCCGAGGCTCATTCTCTACCAAATAAGTCAGGAAATCAGGACCAAAAGATGTTGATGTTCTAGCTCGCTTGCTACGCCGTGGTTCAACATCAACCTCCTCTTCTTGGCCATGTCTGCTCTCATTAGCCGGATGCAAAGTCCGTTTAGCAGAACTTGACTCTCCAATGGATCTATAAGGGAATATGTGTTCAAAAAACACTGCATTCCTAGACTCCATGAGAGTATTCTTGTGAATATCTTGTATATCTGACTCATACACAAGAAATCGATAGGCAACTACTATCGTCTGCATAACCGATGAACACACAATCAACGGTTTTAGGGCCTATCTTCTCCTTCTTAGGAGGAGGTACGGCCACCTTCGCTAGACAACCCCATGTTCGTAAGAATGCATAGGTAGGCTTCCTACCTTTAAACAACTCATACGGGGTTTTTCCAACGTCTTTGCGAGGTATCTTATTGAGGATGTAATTAGCGGTGTGAACATCATCTCCCGACATGTTGTGATGCAACCAAGTTCTGATCTACATCTCGTTCTTCATATCCTTGATTGTAGGATTCTTGCGCTGTGCATTTGAGTTTGTCTGATGTGAATAAGGTGCTGTGGTTTCATAGATTATTCCGTGTTGGGCACAGAATTCTCCAAACGGTGACTGAAATTCACCACCACGATCACTTCTGACCACCTTAATCTTTCTGCTCAGTTGATTCTCAACCTGAGTCTTATAGTGAACAAATTTGTCCAGGGCTTCATCCTTGCTTTTCAGCAAATACACATAGCAAAACCGAGTGCTATCATCGATAAAAGTAATGAAGTACTTGTTACCGGCCCGTGTTTGGACATATTTCAGATCACACACATCTGTGTGAATTAAACCCAAAGGTGCTGTGCTTCTTTCTACTGCTTTGAAAGATGCTCTTGGCATTTTAGCCTCTACACAAGTCTCACACCTGTGTTTTTTATCAATTTGGAAAGCTGGAATATGGTCCAAGTTAATTAATCTACGCATAGAATCATAATTAACATGACCTAGTCTACCATGCCACAAAAAGGAAGACTCAAGCGCATAAGCAACAGGGGATTCCTTTTTATTGATAGTAGGGATAACAGTCATTACATTCATCTTAAAAAGACCATCGGTCATATAACCTTTCCCTACATACATTCCAACTTTAGTCAGAGTGACCCTATCAACCTCAAAAACCAGGCGGAAACCGTGCTTGCTAAACAGTGAACCAGAAACCAAATTCTGGCGAATATCTGGCACGAACAACACATTATTCAGAGTCAACTCTTTGCCCGAAATCATCTTCAGGACCACTTTCCCCTGCCTCGCAACATCCGAGGTAGCCGAATTCCCCATGAACAGCTTTTCACCGTTAGCAACCGGCTCAAAGGTAGTGAACAACTGCCTGTCACAACAGATATGGCGAGTTGCCCCAGTATCTACCCACCATTCCTGCGGGCTTGAACCGACCATGTTCACTTCAGATACCATAGCCGAAAGGTTGATATCGGCCACTGCAGCCTCCATTTCAGCCAAGTGTGCCTGAGCGCGAAGGTTAAACGGCTTCTTACACTCCGAAGCTCTATGCCCGAACTTGTTACAGTTGAAGCATGTACCCTGAAACTTCTCCTTGGGTTTCTTGGCAACACCACCTCTCGGTCCTAGATTGACACCTTTGTCCTTCTGTTTGCCAGCTTGCTTGTCAGACCGCTTGTCAGCACGCCTGTCATTCTGGTTTTTCCTCACACCGGAAGATTGACCATGCTCCATTATATTTGCCTTGGCCATGTAGGAGGCCTTTGCACTCTTATCCATACCCCGATTCTCCTCTTCAATACGGAGCTTGATGAAAAGAGCCTCCAAGGTCATCTCCTTATTCTTGAACATGAGATAGCTCTTGAATTCTTTCCATGCTGGGGGTAGCTTGTGGATCACTGCAGCCACTTGGAATGCTTCACTCAGAATCATCCCCTCAGTCCTGATCTCATTGAGCAGGAGCTGTAGCTCTTGGACTTGGACTGCCACAGACTTGGAGTCCACCATCATGTAATCAAGGAACCGGCCCACAACGAACTTCTTGGACCCGGCACCCTCGATCTTGTATTTCCTGTCTAAGGATTCCCATAACTCCTTAGCCGACGGAGCCTCACCATACACAGAATACAGCAAATCATCCAGAGCATTCAGAATGTAATTCTTGCACATGTAGTCATGCTCTTTCCATCTGGCCACATCAATCCTCTTCTGAGTGTCAGGATCATCCTCAGCAATAACAGGCGCATCCTCGACAAGCCACTTTGCCAAATTCAAGGTGGTGAGATAGAACAACATCTTCTGTTGCCACCTTTTGAAGTCCACCCCAACAAATTTGTTTGGTCTCTCCACGTGAGACATTGGAACGGAGGGAATCCCAGGAACTGGAGCATGAGTCGGAAAAGCACCACTGCCATTTCCATTGCCACTGTTACTGCCAGTATCCTTGTCTTTGCCAGTGTTGCCAGTGACAGTGGTTTTCCCTTGATCAGTTGTCATGTTTTCCTGAAATTAGGAACCACCACATAAGAGAACAAATCTCAATATCAAAATGACAAGCTATACATGCATAGATTAACAATCTATCAACAAGCTAAGTCTATCACCCCCATAATACCATGTAACCTGGGGGTCCCAGGGGGCGGGTGCAGGAGTCTATGGCGCGCCGTGAGTCTGGTGGTCTGTGGGACATTTGGGGTTTCAGAGAGGAAGAAGAAGTCAATCGGAAAATGGGATTTTGATTTGAAGCTACTAGCAAGAGTGTGGCCATCTAACTTCCCCTTCTGCCGAAACTGCATAATCTGGACGCTGGCTTACACCACATAGACCGTGTGCCAAGGCTGAGTGAATGGCTTAGTCACTTCAGGCAAGCCACACAAGGCCAAAGCCACCTCTGACTAATCCCATGCCAAGCATCCAAACTACAACTGCCAAGCAGACTATAACATTGGGATCAAGGCCAGGTGATGTCAAGGCATAAGCCAAGTAGATCACCCCAGAGGCCAACCAAGATTGAACCAAGGCCCAGCCGTGCTGACTGCCTTGGCCATAGCCCTGTTGAACCAAGGCCCAGCCGTGCTGACTGCCTTGGCCATAGCCTTTCGGTTACCGATGTGATCAAGTCACGCATGACTGATCAAGGCCGAAGCCATCCAGTTTATTTTCTTATCATGTTTCGATCCAACGATCAAGATGTAACAGTCTTGTATGAATCACAAATCTGCTGAGCAGATTAATTAAACATCCATCTCCAGTGGCTCTCTACCACATTTTAAATCAGTCATGAACCTGTTCTTGCAACTCAAAGATTAGTACAAAACAGAAACTGTTTTCTGGAATTCTTTGCCGATCAGAGATCAAAATCTTTCTTAAGCTTGTTGGGAAAAATTTCGGCGCAGCCACGAAAATCCAGAGAACAATTTCCATTATCAACATGTAACAATTACATAATTGAACATAACATATTATGAAACCAGTAAGCAGATTACAGAGAATAAGAAAACCGAGATACAAACAAATCTTGGATTGAAACCGAGTCCTGTGCAGAGCCACAGTCTCCTTAAGAAAGATTCGCCCCTACCGTGGGTGTTGTAGGTTGCGTCGGCGACTTTCTCCCAGGGTTAGCTCGGTTGAACCGCTAGCCGTCGGAACACCTCCGATGACCGCCTTGGCGAACTGACTACTGCCTGCCTCTCTCTCTCAAGAACGAATGTTGTAATGTGCTGATGATTGCGAATTTGCTTGTGAATTTCCCAAGGACGTGAGCCTCCTTTTATAGGGTGAAGGAGGCAGCAAAGGAGTAATGCAGCCATTATTCTGCCATCAAATTCTGCCATTGAAGAGGGAGGTTACGGGAGTTATACACCCACAATTCAATACGTCTATTGATTGTGGTGTGGTGCGTCCAGATTCAACGAACCCGAGCATGGTTGCCCCGATTTCATTTATCCGAAATTCTGAAAATTTCCAACAAAAACTAAAACCCACAAACTAAGGAAATTGAATTTCACCGACAAAATCTAGGTTTAGAGATCTCATATATATTAGATACTCATAAGAAAAATGCCACATTCAAACCTGTATAGTTGAATGGAATATTCTTTTTCCTTTACTCTGGTCTACATCAAGTCTAGTTGAATGGAAACGTTCCCATTCTAGAAAGCGTGAATTCGAGAAACAAATTCGGTCACGTGCTTCTTGTTTGACGTTGCCTGGCCTAGTACTACAGCTAAGCTGCGGCCGCACCCCTGACCTATTCAATTTGGCAAGCAAATTGGCTGACCATAACAACCGCAATTTGTAATTTGAACTTTAGGCCCTCATTTGACAAATACTCATGCCCTTTCAATTCGGTCACGTGCTTTTTCCCTTTTGTAAGTGAGGATGTTTGGCTAAATAAGCCAAGTGTTTTTGTGTGTCTTTATTCAAAAAAAAACAATTCTCATTTATTAGTCTTTCATCAAATTTTTGTGGATTATTCGTTCCTCTCGATGAGAGAAATTGAAAAAGTTAGAAAATTGTGATCCGAATTCAATTTTTTTTTTAATAAAGCCAAAAAATGTGATTTTTTTGGCTAATTTTTGTCTTTATTCAAAAAAATTTAAGGTTGGACCATAATTTTTTACCTTTTCGATTTCTCTAGTTCACACGAACCAATAATCTACAAAAATTTCACGCTAACCTAACAAATGCAATTTTGGTTTAAATAATAACAAAAAAATTAGTCACTTAGCTTATTTAGCCAAAACACCCTGTTTGGGGGGCAATGTGTTACATCCCACATTGGGAATCTACGGGAAAATGGAATAATTTATAAGTATTTGCGAGCAGCTACTGTATAACTTGTAACGCCCCGATTTTCGGAAATAAAATCGAAGGCATTTAAGTATTATTTCTGAAAAATTCACTAAATTAAAGTTTAAAATTCAAAACAGAATTCTCTACATAGAGATCTATTTATTACAAACCACTGGAGGAATACTAAAATAATAGTCTTTGGGATAATAAAATAACAGAGCCAACTTCTAAGTTTGATACGGATCCCACGCGTACTCGGGTTCGGTTCCCACATCCTGATTCTCCTCTGCATAGAACTGTTCGCCTTTGGAATTTTGTGTCTCTTCCTGATTTTGTGCCATCGAGGGATCCTCTCCATTGTACCCTGCGTACTCTAGCAAATTGATCGCCGAAGCAATCGATTTGCCAGGATACAGACGTATCCGTGAGTGATAAATCACCCAGTAAAATAATCCAACCCAACTACCCCTCTTACAATACAGCTAGCAAGTAAACAAGACAATAATGATACTAATAAGTAAAACAGAGATTTTTCACATAAACCAGTTCATTACTATCCATTAACCTGACGTGTGATCTAAGATCTCCCCGCGAGATCTTTTCTCCCCAACCGTTAGCCATGCTCGGTCCCATGAGATCACTTCTCTTTGCTGTCTTAGATAACCTAATTACGATACAACAACAAGGGGATAGCTTATCATGCTTGAATCACAACTAGGGTTCGCTTATCTTATACACCACATTACAATCATCACTGGACACACGCCAGGACATCAATTTGTTCCACTGGACACACGCCAGGACATCAATTTATTCCACTGGACTCTCGCCAGGACATCATCACAAAACATCACTGGACCATCCGCCAGGTTTTATCATCGAAATATCACTGGACCACCGCCAGGTTTTATCAACAGAAAACATCTCTGGACTATCGCCAGGTTTTAACATCACAAAATATCGCTGAACCACCGCCAAGTTTTATCAACAGAAAATATCGCGGGATCACCTCCAGGTTTTATCAAAATATCACTGGGCTTACTTTGCCAGGTTTTATCAAAATATCATCACAGACATCACTGGGCTTACTCTGCCAGTCTTAAATCATCTCCGGGCTTACTCTGCCGGTTTTAAATCATCACAACCATCACTGGGCTTACTCTGCCAGTCTTAAATCATTTCCGGGCTTACTCTGCCGGTTCTAAATCATCACAACCATCACTGGGCTTACTCTGCCAGTCTTAAATCATTTCCGGGCTTACTCTGCCGGTTCTAAATCATCACAGACATCACTGGGCTTACTCTGCCAGTCTTAAATCATTACAAACATCACTGGGCTTACTCTGCCAGTCTTAAATCATTTCCGGCAACCTCTAAACAGAAATAAATTTCACAATTTATCCATTACTTAACATCGTCTACGTGATTTCTATTTCGTATACCACCCCATGTCCCTAGGGTCCAATCTATCATTCAAATGAAGTATCGATACAATATCAATCATAAAAATAATTAAAAACGAATAACAGACGGATCAAAATAATTATTAAGCAATGCAATCATATAAATTTTTATGACTGGGCCACTGCCCTTAATCTTGTATGGTCACAAAGTCATTACGAATGTAAGAATTATTTAATTAAGATTAAAAAAATAATTTTCTAGACTTCTATTAATTAATTATAAGTAATTATGTTAATTAAATACTACTTAAATACATTAATTAGGTAAAAATATTAAAATAATTATCGTAACCTTAAATAAGGTCCTAACAGTCCCCTATAATAAGTTTGAGTGCTAAAAGTTGGGTTTGGGATACTTACGGAATTAATTTAAATAAAAAGAGGAAATTAATAGGCAAAACAAGAATAAATAGACAATAAATAATTAAATAGTTGGAAATATTTTTATATTTACAGAATAACATTCTAAGGCTGTAAATAGTCTAAATAAAATTATTCGAAATTTTAAACCTTCTTTATGATATTTTACGATGTTATTATTAAGAAACAACGCTTAAATAATAATAAATAGTAACTCAAATAAATAAAATTTTATTTTAATAACATATCACCTTTGAACTGTCAGGAGTCTAAGAAAAATATTTTCGATATTAAAAATATTTTTTGTAAGGTCGCTATTAATTTTCGTTTATAACTTTGGTTAAAAATTAATTAAATATTTAATAATATAAATTGACTACGAAATCAGCAAGTTATGACCTTTAACATGTTGGGAGTCTAGGAAAATAGTTTGGGGATTTATAGATTAGTTTATAAGGTCTCATTAAATTTTAGTTTACAAACAATTACACAATTACAACTAAAAATTTAATAAATAGAAGATTAAATAAAAAAAATATGAAACTAACAAGGTATGAACTTTAGAATATGGGAAACCTAGGATAAAAATTTCGGGATCAAATACGATGTTTAAAAGGTCGCACGATCAATTCAAAACGAAGACAAAAATCACGCGCGGCTGGTCCCTTTGGAGTTCGCGGCCGCGAACTCCAGGTTTCTGGTTCTTGCGGCTGTCTGCCCCGAACCTTGCGGCCGCAAGGTCGCGACTGGTCCGTTCGTTTTTGCTTGTTTTGGCTCGGTTTTCGTGCATGGGACTACGGGGGACGTTGGGTTATGTCTTATAAACATAAATATACGTAGAGGAGGTTTCGGATCGAATTATAGTACCTCGGTTCGGATTAAATTCGTTTTCGATCGAAAACTTGAATTTGGGGAAGACGACTTCAATTCCTTCGATCGGGGAACTTTGGGACCGAATTGGTTGATCCTCGGTGATCCTTGGGACTGTGGAAAGTACTTCAAACGATCAATTTGGATCTCGGACGAACGAAGCCACGAAACCCACTTTTCTCTCTCTCTTTTTCTCTCTCTAAAATTCTATGGATTAAAGCTCGGTTCTCTCGGGTTTTTCTCCTCTCTCTGGCTCCGTGGAAGGTGGTGGAATGATGTACGCGCCCTAGGGTCGGAGTGGTGTGTATTTATAGGAGAATTGGATGAGTTTTGAATTAAATCGAGTCCTCACGGTATTGGGTTTCGAAACGAACGAATTATGCACGGTTTTTGGGTCACGGAAGAGGTAGAGATCGAGTAGGAGAGTGAGGGAGAAGAGATACGTTCATGCATGTAATTATATGTATGTATATAATGATAAAATAATTTTTAGAGATAATTAGATAGAATAACTTATTTTTTTTTAATTATCTACTAATTATTAAATAAGGAAAATAATATTATCATAAATAAATAATTCTTTTTAATATTTTTATTAGTTCAATTTGCGGGTTATTACAACACTTATATGGTCACAAGTTAATTAATGTAACATTTAAATAAATTTTAATCACCAAAAATAAATCTAGATTTTAATCGAATTATATTTTTTATAATTACTCCATTACTTTAGACTATTTTGGCTAAAATAATAATTTCTTTATTCGGAAAAAATTGGGTTGAAATTCCGGGTCGTTACATAACTTGAGACCTTTTGAGCCACGTGGTCAGGCTAATGGTTAGCAGGTCAGTTGGGGCGGGTCAATTTAGTTGGTATCAGAGCACAACCCTGGTATAACTTTAGGTTAACCTTTTTGAGTCAGGTGGTTAAGCTAAGAGTTAACAGGCCAAGGAGGGTAGTTACAGACTTACATTTTGTATCACATGAGACGAGCTTGAGGTGTTTGTCGTGCTTAAGCGGGTACTTGTCCTACATCGCAAAGAGGACGTTGCGGTTCTAAGTGGGAGAGAGTGTTACATTCCACATTGAGAATCTAAGGGAAAATGGAGATTTGTGAGCAGCTAATGTATAATTTGAGATTTGATTATAAAAAAAAAAGTATAATTTGAGATTAACTTTTGAGCCACGTGATTAGGCTAAGGGTTAGCAGATCAGCTGGAGCGGGTCGTAACAAAATGTTAAAAGAATTTGTGGAGAAAATTATTCTTAAATATGTTTTCATATGATGGAAAGTGACTTCAAGATGATTTTTTTGGAACGTGACTTCAATATTTTCCAAATATTTTAGTCTTACATGACTTTGTATTGGTTTCGCATTAAATATCTTTAGATAATTTATTTTGCTTGACAATAAAAGTTTAAAAGAAAAAAATTATGATAAAAAATTTATAACCTTAAATAAAGATAAAGATAAAAATAAGACGAAGATTCAAATTTTGAATTATTTTGTCCATAGTGAATTTTTAATAATCCTTTACCATATGTTCTATTTTTTTGTGACGAAAAAAAATTGTAGACACCCCAATTTGGCCTAACGATTATTTCAAGTCCCACCTTGGGGACCATCCCGATGATGAAATGGATACAGTGATTGCTGATTGACTTCTTGTGAACCTTAAGACTTTCGGTAAGAACTTTGAGCCACTTAGAGGCCCCAATCTAGAGTCATATAGCCTTTCAGACAGAAAATACAGAATTCTAGGAGAATCCATCTGTTGGCTATGACATTGATCTCATGGCCTTAACATCATTTCTTCACCCGAGCAACCTATTGCCTGAAAATCTCCCTGAGAGATCGAACACTCGGCTGCAACAACATTTCCTCGGTCGCCAGATCATCCCTTTTCCAGATTCTCGAACGTTCTGTCAAACGTTTGATCCAAACACGAAACCTCCCGATGCGTTCAGGCTACGCCCAGGGATAGCCATGAGGAGTTTGAGATGCATTATAACTCCAATTCTCGTTGTGCATTTTGATTGGCCGGAGTGAGTCACCAATTGCCTATATAAAAGGCCTTTGGGTTCCGAAAATAATAGATCAGATTCACCTACGGAATCATTCTCTCAAACCACGAAATTCTGCACACATACTCTTTTAAACCCTCTCTTCAAAAGCCCTAACCTTCCGAAGGCAGCCATTAATCCGACGATCAAACCCCAAAGTTCAAACCCTAACCCTAGGGTTCCCAAGAAGCAATCAGTCAATCTCATTCAATCCGAAGCAATCAAGCTACTGAGGGATCAAGGTGGTGAGGCCCAGGGGCCTCCGGTTCAATTTATTTACTATTTTCATGCTTAATCGTAGCGTTTAATTACCTACTAACTTTTCAGTCTGATGTGAGGAAGAACACCGACCGGGGCTTCAATCCCTTAGCCGGTATATCGAGCCAGGAGGATCTCTCGGCCGTGACATCAATTCACCGGTCGCGGGATCCATTTCTTGGGACAGTTTGTTTTGCTTTCTGCTTTCTGATGCATTCTTCAATTACAATCTTGGCTCACCCTTAACTGCTTAAAGGCTAAAAACAGACTACGTGTTAGAATTAAATAAAGCATGTATACGTCTTATGTTGAACAACTGTGGGCCAGTCTCACGGCTGGGCAGAGAGGGGTGCCTAACACCTTCCCCTTACTATACTTTTGGCTCCCGTATCCAGAATCTCTACCTATTTTCCTAGTTTTAATAAACTAGGTGACGACTCTGTTTTGATGATAACTGCTATCGTGTGGCGATGTTCCTAGCCATGAGAATATCCTCGATCTTGGTTTATGAAACAAACAACTAAACAAGCAAACAACGATCAATCTGTAAAGCGATGCCCTGCTCCAAGGAGATGTCTACAAAAATCCAAGAAAATTTAATGTGAAAGTAACGAAAATTTATGTGGAACAAAAATTAAAAGAAATAATTTGGCAAGAAGTGGGGCCAAACACGTAGATAATAAACAAACTTTAGCATAATTGAACCTAAAATATGTGCAAATGGTGAGGTTGACTTTGCCTTCCGGTGTTTGATACAAAAGTGTTAGGATACATGAAAAGAAAACATGAAAGCGTTCATGAAACTGAAATGAACGGTTCAAATTCGCAGAATAATCTAAACTATTCATTCCAGTTTCATGGATGCTTTCATGTTTTATTTAATTCTATGGACCGTAGTATCCTCTACTGTAGTATTTTTTTTATCTACAACTTCTTGCCTTGCCAACTTGTTTTCACTAAACTTGTTAATTTTTTTTTGATCGGCCACTAAACTTGTTCATTTAGTTTAGTGTAACTTGTTTACTATTTTTAGTTTAGTGGAACAAGTTTATGGCTTTAAGTCAACTTGTCTATATGTTAAGTGAAACATCTTGTGTATTCCTGTTTTTTTTTTTTCTTCCAATCATCTTGTGTATTCTTGTTAGTTTAGTGGAAACACCACCTAAAATTCCAATGGATTGGGATTGGCATGATAGTCAATGCCTGAGACCTCTCTCCTAATGTTTCAAGTTTAAAACCTCCAAGTGCCATCTATTTCTTTGGAGCTAGTTCATATAGACTATAGAACTTTCGTATCTCTTTGGAGTCTAAGTAGCAACAGGTAAATAAATATTTATATGATACATTTAGACTGGATATATCGTAGTTTAGAGGAGTAGTAGATACGGTAAACGTTTAGCTATTCGGGTTTACGCTCTCAGAATGCGGTCTATCCAATCTACCCAAGGCCGAGTGTGGAACCTATGCTCTGATATCATTTTGTTACGCCCCGGTTTTCGAAAATAAAATCGGAGACATTAAATATCAATTTCTAAAAAAATTTGCTAAATAAATATAATTTTCCAAATTAAAGGTTTACAAACTCAAGATAAATTTACTGATTCAAAATACATTAACTTCAGAGCCGACTCTATGTTTGATATGGATTCCAAGCATACTCGATCTTCATTCCTGATGTTCTTTCTGTGTCGAATTGCACCATCATTGAATCCCCTCCTTTGAATCCTGCGCCCTCTGGTAAATTGATCGCCGAAGCAATCGATTTACCAGGATACAGACGTATCCGTGAGTGATAAATCACCCAATAGAATAATCCAACCTAACTACCCCTCTTACTTTACAACTAGCAAGCAAACAATATAATAATGATGCGAAGAAGTAAAACATAGATCTTTCACATAAACCGATTTATTTCTATCCATTAACCCTACGTGAAATCTAAGATCTCATCCACGAGATCCTTTCCTCCCACAACCACTAACTATGACCGTGTCATGAAAAATCCCCCCTTGCTTGTCCTGCACCGGGGCTCTAAACGAATTCACCTAAGTTATGTACCTCGTATGAATTCGTTTAAGACCATAGCAGGGGGCACGATTACCCTTTGGAACTTTCTATGGAGTACCATACGTTAGGGTCGCGCCATTCCTAAGCCACTAACTATGACCGTGTCATGGGACAATCCCCCTTGCTGGCCTTCCAAGGCACGATTACCCTTTGAAACTTCTCATGGCGTACCATACGTTAGGGTCACCACAATATCATCAATTCAGGGCCCAACAAGTCACCCTTGTCATTGCTATGGCCCAAATCACAATTCCACAATTTCACAACTCCAACATTTTACCATTTTTCCATTCACTTAGCATCATTTATGTGAATTCAATTCGCATACCACCCATGTCTCTAGGGTCCAATCTAGCATATAAATCAAGGGTCGGAGCAATATACAAATAATCATAATAATAATTAAAACAATAACAAGCCATACAATCATAAACTTTTTATGAATGGGCCGTTGCCCTTAGTCTTGTATGGCCAAGATATTAATGAAGCAAGAAACTTTTTATTTTTAATAAAAAAAATTCTAGGCTTGCAGTAATTATTTTTTAAGAAATTAGATTGATTAATAACCATAATAAATACTATGAATCAATAATAATATTAGAAATAATAGCATGACCTTAAAAGGATTCCTACGATCCCACGCAACGTGAGCGAGTGACAAAGATCGCGTTCGGAGGGTCGTGAGATTATTTTAAAGATATTATCAAAATTTACCGATAGTAAATAATTAGGTAATAATTAATCTAATAAATAAAATATGTTGAGGTTAACAAGATTTTGTCTAGGGGATGTAAAGAGTCAAAAAAAATTTATTCAGGCACTAATCACATAGTTTATAAGGTCGCAAGATAATTTCGATTGGAAACATTGTAAAATAAATAAATAAATGAATAGTAATTAAATAAAAAAATGAAATTAACAAGATATCGTCTTTGAGATGCGAGTAGTATAGAAAAAATAGTTTGGGAGATAAAAATCGGATCGGAAGGTCACAAAGTTATTTTGATTGAAAACTTTGAAAGATAACTAATAAATAATTTAATAAATAGATAATTCAATAAAAAGTTATGAGATTAACAAGGTATGATCTTTGAGGTGCGAGGAGTCTAGGAAAAATGATTCGGGTATCAAAAATGATGTTCGGAAGGTCGAAAAATAATTTCAAACGTTTTTTTTATCAAAACCGAAAGGAAGTTGGCGTGTGGAGTACTGCCTACAAGGTTTGACTTGGTCAACCTTGCGGTGGAGCCTTCTGCCGTGAACTCGGCTCTGGTTCTTGCGGCCTGAAGGTTGCGATCGCAAGGTTTATGGCAGGTTTTGTTTTTTCATCTTTTTGTCACGGTTTCGATGCATGAGTTCGTTCGGGGCATAGGGTTAGGCATATAAATACTTAATACGCTTAGAGAGGAGGTTGGATAGGATTATAGTCCATTGGTTTGGATCGAATTGAATCAAGAGCGAAACTCGGATTTTGGAGAAGACGATTTCGGTTTTGGCGATCAAGGGACCTTGGGTTCGAATTGGTTGATGTTTGGGGATGCTTGGGGTTGTGAGAAGTGATCGGGACGGGTTAATTGGGTTTCGGTCGGGTTTAGAATACAAACCGACTTTTCTCTCTCTCACTCTCTCTCTCTAAAATTCCATAGTTTGGAGCTTGATTTTCTTTTGTTCCTCCTTTCTATTCTGGTCGGTGGAGTGTGGGGAGTATCGTGGTATGCCCGAGGGTTAATGGGGTGGGGTATTTATAGCTGAATTTTGGTGGAGTAGGATAGGATTGAATTTAATGGAGTTGGGTACATTGAACTTGAAACAGACGAATTGGAACTGTTTTTGGGGCTAGAAAGGAAGCAAGGAATGGATATGAACGAATTGAATTTCGGATTTTGCTTGGTGATGAAGAATTTTTAGTTTTGGGCAATGGGGGATGAATTTGGTTTTTCGTGGAAGGAAAGAAATGGAGGAGTTATTGCATGGAGGGAGATGGAGCTGTGGGAGGAAGAGAGAGGGACAAATGAGGTGAGGGAGATGAGAGTGTGTGCATGCATGCACGGAAGAAAAAAATTTATGCATGCATATATGTATTTTAGGAAAATAATAATAATAATTGCATTAAGAAATAATTCTAATAACATTATTTTAAAAAAATTGGGTCAAAAATTCGGGTTGTTACAGATTGTCTCGTGATTTACTCATTTTTGTATTTGTTAGACGATTTGTTTGATTTTATCCAAGTTCTTTATAATGATCTCTGTTTTATAAGTGTTCCTGAGCTTTTATCAATACAATCTTCTCACTTTTGAGGGGAAAAAAAATGTGAATAAGTTGTTGATTAATGTGAACAATATGTAATTTTGATTGTTGATTATGAGTGAAATAGTGTCAATAAGTTGTTGCTCTGTTCTGGGCTGTTTTGGTGAGGACATAGTGCTATGGACTGCATTCAAGTACTTTGTAGCTGCTGCTCTGTTCTGGGCTGTTTTGGCGGTCACAAACCTGCTTTGTTCCTGTTATTTATGGCTGCTCCCACTACTATCCTGATCAGCTTGCAGTGTTTTGTTGCTGTTTTGCTTTCTGCTACTGTTCTGTACTGCTATGTTAAGTACAGTTAAGCCATGTTAACTTGCTACTGTTCTGCTACTGCTACTGTTATGCTGATCAGTACTTGTGACTAGCACTCACTGCCACCTCCTTTGCAATGAGTTGGCTGCTGTTTTCTATTTTGTCCAAATTCCTATATGGCTGTTCCGGTTTGCTGCAGCTCATCTAATGGCAAATTCTTTTAGATTTTTGGAAGTTCAATATGTAGTATAGGCCTAACCAACTGGGGCTGTCGTTGGGATCTCCCTTCGCAGAGGGGGACGTCCTCTGCATGGTATTATTGGTGTATAGTTGCTGTGTGTCCGCTGCTCATGCTCATGGAAGTGGTTGTCCATTTTGGTGGATATCAAACGGGCTGCAAACTGCTACTACTCTGCTGCTGTCCTCTACAGTCCAGCAACTGTCTGTACAGTAGTTGCTCAGGGGTACCAGGTGTTTCATTGGCCAAGTGTTTTCAAGTGAAGTGTTCCCAGGTGTATCAAGCTGTATCAAGCTGTTTCTAAGTGTTTTCAAGGTGTAGCAAGCTGTTTGAAGTGAAGTGTTTTAAAGGTGTCCAAGCTGTATCAGGCTGTCATTAGATGTATTAAGTTGTTTCCAAGCTATTATTTTGTTGGTCCATCAAGGCGATGTTTTCCCTCCCTCTTCTAGATGGGCGAAAAACACCGCATATCTCTTAGTTAATGTAGCCAGTTGGCGTCGCAATTTTATTTAATCTTTTTTTTGTTTTCTTCTTCTTTTCCTCCTGGGGTATGCCCCTTGTAGGCTGTATATTCGGTTAGCCTCTTTTTCAATTTCAAGCTGATTTAACCAAAAAAAAGAAAAAATAAGTTGTTGATTAGTGTGAAGAAGATGCTAAAATGCCAAAATTTGTTGATTAGTGTGAACAACATCCAATTTGGCACAAATTGTTCCCAAAAAAAAAACCGTGAACGGGTTTCACGTTTCTAGGGAGATTACCTTAAGATGAAAGAGTAAATAAGAATAAATGCCTGTTTCACATAGTTTTTTCGCCCAGAATTTTTGGTTTTCGTCCTTATTTAAAAAAATTCATATTTGTTAATTTTGAGTTAAACTTTTATAGATTATTGGATCATCTTGATGAGTGAAAGCTGAAAGTAAAAAAATTATGATTTTTACCCAAATATTTTGAAAAGTATGCAAGATAAAGCCCAAAAATCTTTTTTTTTTATAGCTTTATCTAAGATATTTTTTTCAATAATATTTGGATAAAATTCATAATTTTTTATTTTTCGTCTCTTTTCGATGAGGCAAACCAATAATTTACAAAAAAAAAAAAAAAAGAATTTGACATGATAGTTTGCAAAACTTTGACACAAAATTAACTATTGCGAAAAATTTGAGCAAGAACAAAAAATCAAAGAAAGTTAGTACAATCCATGACATATGGACCACGAAAATATTCAAAAAAATAAATGAATGATCTAGATTCATTCCACTATAAATCTAGACAATTCATTTACTTTCATGGTTTGGATATTATGAGTCCTCTCATTTTTTAAAAGAGATTAAATTCTTTCCAGATGAGGTGAAAATCTCATGGGTTCCGCCGCTCATCGTCGGTCCTACTGAGCATTCACTGTAGTAATCTGAATCGTTCATATTGTAGGACCCGAGAAGTTATATGTCCCCAAATTTAAATTTTGCTTTATAAAACCGATGGTCATGGATAGTTTAACTTAAAAATATTAGTGATAGAATTATGCCGTTTGTTTTTATAAACCAACTTCACTTTTTGAGAAAGCTATTGATGTTCAATCAAGTTAATTTTTTGCGTAGACATATTAATTCATTACGACCCATAGGAAATGAACAGTTCGAATTATTCCAAATAATGCTCAATAAGGCCCACAAGTTTTCGCCTCATCTGGATATAACACATTCGCCTCATCTGGAAATAACACATTCTCTAAAAAGTAGAAAGCGTGGGGCCCGTTTGATGCCCATTGCATGTATACTTGACTATGTATACCTGTCCCGTAATTTCTGCCGCGTCCTTGTTGCTGCTTCCTTAATTATGACAACTCTCGTGGAATACGTGCCATCTCCGTACTAGACCCCACCACCAACTCTCCTCCTCTTACCATTCTCGGCTTCTCTCTCTCTCTCTCTCTCTCTCTCTCTCTCTCTCGTTTATCTCGTGCCTCCTCCCTCCACAAACAAAACAACAACTACTCACCCCCTTTCTGCCTCTCGCAATTTATTACTACTACTCCTATAAATTCGCAGTAGCGGTTAAATAGGGACACGCCCAAATCGTCGTCATCATCATCATCAATCAGAAAGAGTGGTAGTTGTTGTTGAACCAGAATAGTTAGCTAGCTGGCAATGGCAGCAGGATCAGCAGCAGCTGTAGAACTCGATTTCTTTCAAATGGAGAAGGAAACCACCTCCACCATACCACCGCCCAAAAAACTCTTCCATCGCCGTACAAGCTTCCGAGGTCTCTACCTTCCTTCGACAACATCTACTTCATTACTTTTTAATGTTGTCTTCCTTTTGTTTTCCTTCTTTTGAATCGTCGCGGTTGTATGTATGTATGCCTGCCAGGCACCTGTTTATTGATTATTAGTATTATATCTCTGCTGCAGATATTCAGAGTGTGATTTCGAAGCTGAACCCTGAGCTTCTCAAGGCTGTGATAGCAACTGGCTCCGTCGATCAGACCTCTCTCCCTTTGAAAACCTCCTTGTTTTGGGTCCCCTCAACCCCCAAGCACGACGAGAATCCGTTTCCCTCTTTGCCTGTCTACACTCCAGCCTTTTGGTATGGAATCATTTTCAATTAGTAATAAATTTCGGTTTTAATCTTTCTTACTCTATATAGGAGTATGTTCCAAATCACATGCGAAATGATGACATTCGTTTTTCTTGTTTTGCCTGCCAGGAGCAATAGTTGTGGAAATTCTGAAAGCAGTACTTCTGAAACAGCTCCACTGACGATCTTCTACAACGGAACCGTTACCGTCTTCAATGTCCATCGCCACAATGTCCGTAAACAATCTAATTAAGTTCTCTTCTTTTCGTTTTTTCGTTTTTTTCGTTTTTTTTTCTGTCTTGATTGATTATTTGGTTCATCAGTGTACGTTGACTGATTAAAAACTGGCGATAAATTAATCGTTCAGGCAGAGAATATATTGAAACTTGCTGAGGGAGGAGTCTCCAAAATTTTTGAGGGAGGAGATGGACGCCAACTACTGGAAACCCTTCACGGAGGTCAGCCCCTGTTCTGTTGGATAATCATTAATTAATTATCTTGTCTTCTTTGTTAATGGAACAAGGAATTTAATCAGGCTAGGCTAAAATAGATTGGTAGGTGGAATGAGTTGGGTTAAAATTATTTGGACTAAATTTTACATATAAAAATTTCTTCTTTTTTTTTTTTTTAAAAGCTAATTAACCCTCTCTATAGCCTACCCTTCGATACTCATAGTTCTGCCCTTAAATTCTTGCCTTGGTTGAAGTTTATAGGCATAGGAATAGGAACTCGTGAGGATTGTGTAAAACTTGAGAATAAAGAAGAGCCAGGAAAATGAGCAAATAATTAGATTTGTATTTGTTTTTTTGGGGTGCATGCGCAGATCTCCCAATCGCCCGTAGGAAGTCGCTAGAGAGGTTTCTGGAGAAGCGTAAAGAGAGGTAGTGCTCTCTCTCCCATCAGATCTTATCCTCTCCTTGATGCTTTGCCTTGGGCTTTTGAAATTCTAAACGTCCTTCTCTACTATTTCCCGCGTTTTTCTATTGACCTTTCCTTTTAATTTACCCCCTTGTCATCTTTTGCACCTGATTAGTCATGTCAAAGATCTCGCGTATACATTTTATTTTATTTTGGTACTTCAGAAATTCAGGTCTCGTGTATATGCATCTAATTAAGTTGAAATGGACGGAAATAGAAAAATGTCACGACCAATTACTAGTAAATGTATAGCATAAAACGTAGTTGAACCAACAAATATTGCGTTCTAAAAAACAACAAATAATGTTTTGGTTTAATTTTTTGTAGTACTCACCCTCCGCCCGTTATTTGTTAGCTCATTGTTCCACTGTTTGAAATGATTTTCACACTCCTCTTTTTACAATCCACAATCCATTTTTGTCTTTATCCACATAAATTATAATGTTGCCCTTGGATGTTGGAAAAAATATATCGAAAATGGGCAACATAGTAAATTCATGTAGATAAAAACAGAAAAGAAAGTGTGGATTGAAAAAAGGGGAGTGTGAAAATTACTTCCCTTCTTTTTGTTCCACTCTTTTGAAGTGGAGTGATAACTTGTTTAAAGTTCATTGGAATTGTATTTGATAATATCACAAACGAGGGGTAAAATTATGAGACGAAGAGAGACTTAAGAAGTACTTTTCTCTATATTTTTGCACCAATTATGTGTATCATTTATCATCAATCTAAGTGAACTGCAACCATGGATCCTATATGAAATGGGGAATCTTTTTAGAGATGGTCCAATCATTTGGCTTCTGAACCAAAATTGGGATCGCAAACGTAATATTCATGCCATTGCAACATAGATAACTTCGTGTAATTGTTTTCAAATTAACCATTTACAATGCATGTTGTGGGGGAAAACGTAACAAAGATAACTGAAGTAGCACTAAAATTAGATACTTGCACTCATAAGGTCCTTCATTAAGTAGCCTTCCCAGTTTGGATCTTAATTGGAGTAGACTGATGGAACAGGTAGACAAAAGGTTGTATGGAGCAATGGAGCTCCATTTTAATTCTTGGACTGCTAGCTCGATTTCATATCAGATTTTCTAGGATCTAATCTAAGGTTTCTCAGCAGAGCAGATTATTTGGCAGCTAATTTCTAGTTATTCACTTGAGTATGCACGGAGGTTTGGCTGATGGCTGAGACACACCAGTTGTGTGCATATGGATTTCTTTTTTCTCCTTTTGGGGACATTGGATAAAATTGGAACAATAAAGAGATTTTTTTTCTTCTTTTCTCCACTTTTAGTTGATAATAAACCAAACCAAACAAAGCCGAGCCTTATGTCCTAATCACTTGGGGTTGGCTACATGAATCCTTTTTCTCTATTGATAATAGTGGAAGAAATTCTTGGAGAGGAGGATTTCGCTTTTTTATTTTTTTGATCAGGGATTTTGCGGAAGAAATCCTAATTACCCCCTCGTCCAAGGGGAGAAATAGTAGTGAAAGGTTTACACGGAGGAGAGAATACCTGAGTCTAAGTAGTTGTGTAAAAACTGAAAGTGACCTGGAAACTTGGTTTATTTTCTATTATTTACGTTTTGTTTAGACAGCTAGCTATTTGGAAGTATGTGTCGCCTATGGTGATTATTATTTTTATTAAACCACCTTACAACATGGGTTAGGTGGCCTAATAACAGGAGATCAATATTCAATAAGTAATTTCCCATACGTATTCCAATATACGCGTGTGTCAAATTCACATTACAGTTAAGTACTACTGTTCTCCAACGAAGTAGTCCTAGTAACGAGTTTGGAATTGTTTGCAGGCTTACTCTAGTTTCGCCTTGCGGTAATCCGAGGGAGCATGGAATTTCTGGGAAGAATACTTAAAGCACATGACGGAGATTAGGAGAAGAGAGAGAGAGAGAGAGAGAGAGAGAGAGAGAGACGCGTGTTAGAAAGCTGGAAACGATCGACGACCATATAACAATTACTGTACTACATCTCTCGATATCTTTAGGGAAATAATATTGCCACACCCTAAACTGTTAACGCCACACCCCTGCAGTGTATTTTTTGGTGCAAAAATACACTGCAGGGGTGTGGCGTTAACAATTTAGGGTGTGACAAAATCAGCTCCCTATCTTTATTAATTAAGGCCAGCTAGCTGACTTTGAATATCACTTCATTTCTCCCCAAATGCACGTTTTAGTTATGGACCTTATGGTTAATTGGGAGGGGGAAGGGCGACTTCGTCAATTGGGACTTCTTCTTCCTCGCACTTTCTTTTGTTATAGTACTAGCTAGTACGTAGTATCTCCGTAGACTTGATGGCTTGTTACTGGGGTATTATATACTCTATTTAGGGTCTGTTTAGATGGGCGTATTGTGAAAGAAGATTGTGATTATCCCTCTTTTAGTCCGTAGGTCCAGCCTTAAGATCTCGTTTGGAAAGAAAAATGGAGAGGGTATTAGCTAAGCCCAGTGGCAAACCCAAGATTTTCGTATACTGGGGCACCTATTATTCAAAATTTTAAAAACTATTTCTCTATCTATATACCACTAAATTATCGCTCAATCATTGAATATTAATCACTCATTTTATTTCGCAATCGATTTTTGACAATCTTCATGATTGAAAATACTCTTTCAACTGTCACGGTGGCAACCGTAAGATTAATAGAAAGTAAATTAAAGAATTTAGTAATTTGATTTTCATAATATTTTAGATTGGGAGAAAAACACAACGAAATAGGAGAAAAATAGAGAAATAAAGGAAAGAGTTAGAACAAAAATGGAGAAATAAAGGAAATAGATAGAACAAATATGAAGAAATAAATGAAAGAGAGAACAAAAAAAGAAAAAAAGAAAAAAGAAAAAAGGAAAAATAGAATGAAGAAATAAATGAAAGAGAGAGAAAAAAAAAAAAAAACAGAATGGCATGCCGAATTGAACCGAGGCGCCTTGTGCAAAAAGAGAACAAAAACAGAAAGAAAAAACAAAATGGCACGCCTGGGAATTGAACCCAAGCGCCTGAAGCTTTGCAGAGCATGCATAACCACTCAACCACACTGATGCTTTGCACAAGTGTAGGAAATTTTTATACTGTATATTTTTATCAATTTTTTATTATTTTTAAAAGGTGTGGGGGCACGTGACCCTACGTGCCTCAACATGGGTCCGCCCCTGGCTAAGCCCCGAATTATATTATACCCTCTAATACCCTCAGAGGGGGGATTATTTATGGGGAGGTTCTGAAATGTTATTACATAATACCTCCGGATAATACACCTCTCTTTCCATTTCAATTACAAAACAACATTATCTCCCCATTTTATTCCTCATCCAAACTAAGTAGTATTATTTAATCCTCCGTCACATCAATATAGGTCCACCCTTCTTACATAATACACTCTATTATCTTATTCCCTTTCATAACTAATACCTCTAATCCTTATCCAGCATTCAAACGGGCTCCCACTTTAAACGAATCGAATCTTTCAATGCTTTATCTGGTCGTAGGTTTAATGAAAAATTCATTATTGGTTGATGTTGTTTTGTCCATGTGTAAGTATTTTGATTACAATTCGTTACGTTTTCAGCATTGTTCTAAAAGTTGGCCGTCTAATCGGTGCCTAGGTACTAAGCAACCTTTTTTCGCCCGACTAGCGCTTGGAGATTTTTAAAACATGTATTGTCGGTTGGTTGAAAATCCAACAAAATTGAATGGTTGATTTGTTGTACCAAGAAAATAGTAGTTGATTGTGGACGTACTATGTAATTTGAAAAGGTGAATGTAGTTACAGAGTGATTCGGATTAAAAAGGTATCACTATTAGGTTTTTTTTGGGAGGGTAAAAAATTCAATTCATCTAAACACACAGCAGATCTTTGCACATATTGTGCACAGATTTCGTTGTGGGGTTCACTACGGGTTCCACACAAATCATCCGACCTGTTCATTAAATGTAAAACATTTTTTCAAGGGTCCCCGTAAAAAATAAGCTCAATCTGATATCTATAGGTGCTCGATCCAACTATATAACTTTTCATTGTTCAGAAATCTGAATGAAAAGTTAGATAGTTGGATGAAGCACCTATGGGTATAGGATTGAGCTTATTTTTTACGGGAACCCTTGAAAAATTGTTTTACATTTAATGAACGGCTCGGATGATTTGTGTGGGACCCGTGGTGGACCCCATAACGAAATCTGTGCACAATCTGCTGTGTGTGTAGCAGAACTCTATTCAAATAGTATACAGAAAACAGACTAAACACAAATAAAGTTACAGTGAAATAGAAAATCCTGCACTAGGTCTATGTAAAAGATGTTCGGCTGTAACTAGGAATGCTTGAAAGATGACAGGCCCTTTCTAACAAGACAATGGGCCTTGTTCGTCTTTGCACTCAAATTAACTAAATAATCCTACAAAAAGATAGCTTGAAAATCTCACGATTGAGGCTGCGCAACAAAAATTAATTAGCAAAGTGACGCTTATTCTTTTCTCCTATCTGTAATGGAGCATTTAAACTATCAGTAAAAATATGTGCAAGTGCAACAGTGAAATTACTATGGATAAATTTATTTACAGCTCGAAGAATTGTTAAAATTTCTGTTTGTAGCGGACTCGAACTACAGTATGTAGCAAAATGATGAACTACAAAACCATAGGTGGAATTGGCAATAAAGCCAACCCATTCCAATAGTCTCTCATTCCAGGCGCCATCCACTTAAAAGATTAACCAATCACTAAGGTTCAGCTTGGATGGCTAGAATCTTGAGGAGAAATGAAAACGTGACATTATACTTTCATGATTTCAACGTTTGGAAGGAATAAAAATAGGAATGTGATATCACACTCTCAGGATTTCCATGCTTGGGAGAGACGTGAACAAGATTGTGATTCCTGACGACATATTCAACCAAAAATCACATTACCGGATTGAATGAGAATCTAATCCCTCCCTTAGCCCACGGGAATCTTTGATTCCTTGCTCAATCCAAACTGGGCCTAAGGCTTGCTCGGGGATTCGGGATATCCAGGGAAGTTTCCCATAGAACCTGATCCTTGAGACCCCATAACTCTTTCTATCCGAGAGAACCAAGAAAATGCCTTTTTGGTAGATAATTATTAGTTGTTAACACTAATCATCTTAAACGGACTAGTTATAGTGATCTCAATTTACTTAAGAGAATAAACCCTTTCCACCGGCGGTGTAAAAGTAGGGTTTTTCATCGTCGGCTTTTTTGATCCTATCGTGTGTTAATTGTTAATCTAAATCGTTCATCTTGCAGATCCCATATAATAATGTATCCACGCAAAAAATGAACTTGATCGGACACCGATAAGAGTGTCAAAAATTGCATTTTGCTTTGCAAAATGAACAGTATATTTTAATTATTATTGACATAATCAAATCGTCCATTTTATAAACTAAAATTGAAATTTTGATAGTATATCTTTTGACTTCCAATCAAATTGATTTTTCGTATTGCAATACTAGACTACAGGTATTAAAATATGAACAGTTTAGATTACAATAATAGACGCTCGGTGGGACCTAGAATGGACGGTGGTGAAAAAGTGAAGTTTTACACCAACGATGAATATAATTTATTCTCTTTATATAATAGTTAATTATAATAATTAATTAAATTCATATAACAAGAGAAGGGTGTTTTTTCAAAATGTCTTCTCACAAACTAACTTTTGGATGGCATTTCGTAAATATTATGGATTTTCAATGGCAAAAGAAGGATGTGTTTAATGGCTGAGATCAAACCAATTCAAGGGCTGAGAAAAAGGATGTCATTTTGGTAAATATCAAGCTGATAGGGTTCAGAGCAGGGCTTTTTCCAAATCCTGATGAAGACCACGAGACTCACCCATTTGTTTCAAAATTTGAAAACTCTCTGTGTAGCCTCACTCCTCTCTCTCTCTCTCTCTCTCCAATTGAATCATGAACTCTCTCTCAGCCCTTACCTCTGTTCTCTCTCTCTCTCTCTCTCTCTCTCTTCCTCAACCTGTTTTCTTCGTCGCCTCACCACCGCCGTACGCTGCTTGCTTCTCCGACGATCCAAGCCCTGATTCTGGGGTCCGAACCGACAATGATTGAGGTAATATTCTATACCTCTCCCTCCATCTCTCAACGTTTGGGTCTTTGATTTCGACCTAGGGTTTAAGCATCTGACTCCTCTATCCCTGTCTTCCTGTCCTATTCTTAACCCTAGCAATCGACCATGGCTGACCAAGAGGCATTGCAAGGTAAGCGTTTTTGGGTAAATAGGTTGGGTTGTACCGTTACAGATCTTTCTTCCAAGAACGTCAAACACCGTACATGTTTTATTGTACCGTTACAGATTTTTTCCTGTTAGTTAAGTTTTTTGTAATTACTCAAGAGTTGATTTTTCAGTAGTGGAGTATTCTTTCCTTTTTAAACAATTCATGAGTATGTCTTTCCGATGATGTCTTCCATATTGTTAAAGTTTACCTACCTACACTCATAGATTGAAGTTTGGCTATTGACATGTATTTCCCCCCTTCATTGATTTTTCTTCTCTGTTTTTTTTTGTGTATACAAAATTGATATTGTCTACTTTTTACTAAACTACGTGAAATTGATGTAGAGAAGTTGATTAAGGTTATTTTGATGTATAGACATTGATTAAGGTTATTTTTCCCTTCCTTTTGCAGGTACACACGGCTTGCATAAAATTAGTGCAGAAAATAGGAAGGTAAGAAATTTCCAGTTCTCTGCTTTTATTGTTTTCTCTACTTTTATTTTTCCCTTCTTGGGGCTTTTTTGTTCGGTTCTTTCTTTTTCCGTAATATTCTTTCACTCTCTTTAATTAATTATCTGAGTATGAGGTGTCGGGGCAAACAAATCTTTCTTTTTTCATCTTCTTCAACATATGTAACACGGACACGGACATTGTTATCAGTGTCTCTATTGTAGGGGACACGTAAAGTCCCATACGTGCTCCTGCATGTTGCGTGTCCCCGGAGTGTCTGACACGGATACGACAATTTCTTTGAGTGTCGGTGCTTGATAGTTTTCAACTATTCATTCCCATTTCCTTATAGTTATTGGGATTTAATAAATCATCTATTTTGGTTAATTTTTATTGGCAGTGTATTTGTAGCTGATCATGGTGCTACAGGGAAGCAAATCAGGCTATCCTTTGCCAATGTTCTAAATGGCGCTCGGAGGTAGTCGGGCGGAGACTCACCTCCAAGCGCCAATCCGCCTAGGCGGCGCCAAGCAATTCGGCGGATTTTTATTTTTATTTTTAAAAACCATTATCCAATAAAACTATATTCCATGTATTCATAATGTAAGTTCAAACATCAAAGTACAAACCCAAATAAAATTAAGTAGTAGCAACTAGCAAATAAGTTGAATAAGACAATAAGTAGAAATAAACGAGATCGGAGATCCCTAATGCCAAGTTCAAAATTCATCTCCTTTCTCTTAACTCTTCTCCTCCATACCCCTCCAAAACTTGATCTCCATTAGTTTAATACTATACATTTTGGGCCGCCAAAGGCCTCCAAAGACGCCGACGCCGCCGCCAAGACCTGCCAAGGCCGCCGAGACTGTCGTGGCCACCGAGACCGCTGTGGCCGCCAAAGCCGCCTAGGCGGCCGCCAAACACCGCCAAACCTCCCTGGGCGCCAAATCAAACGCCAAGGGGTATTGGCGTGGCGGCAGGGCACCTCCAAGCGCCTAGGCGGCCGCCATTTAGAACAGAGTCCTTTGCTCACTTGAGGTATTACAAGGGTTGTTTGGTCTAAAAAACAAACATGGGCACTTTTTGACAGGGAATACTGCGCATGCCATTTAAAGTTGATGGTTACAGAACTCATCTTAAATTTGGTTTGATCACATTGGGTAGGCAATTGAAGGGAAAAACATTTATTTTGTTTTTCTTTTAAAAAAGTACTTAGATGGTTCAAATTTCTTCAAAATAAATTTATTTTCCCGTTCTTCTCATTGATTAGCATTGTGTCCATAGATTTAATGTAAAAAGATATATAGTTTGTGATATTAGGTTCCTAATTTTTTAATGAATTGATTAAGAACTCTTTTGTGATCGTATTCATTAAAAAAATTAGGACATGGATATTGATCGACAACGGACATATTACATCCATCCTATAATTTAGGAACCTGGATGCTATGGAGATTCTGGGCTAGCCTATTCATCATAAAGTTCCTGTGGATATGAGGGAGGGTTTGATTCGCCCTGTGGGTGACCATGAGATTTTTGTATGGGTTGGGATGTTCAGGTGCATTCATTACAAGAGGAAATGCAAAATCAGGACATCCTATTGTGATGAGATTTTTTATTGATTTGCATTGTGGGTGACCATGAGGTTTTTTTTTAAAAGATCCGTACTACTGCTCATTGCATTTCATATTCTGAAATTAGCATCAAATTACCTTTTCTTTTCAAAAGGAAAAAAAAAAAAAAAACAGTTCTTTTCCTTCATGCCATTTTGCTAAAATGAGTTCTATAATGAACAACCAAACACCTAAAATGCAAAAATAGGTTAATGAGAATGTGAAAATGGGGGAACCAAACAGGCCCTATCTCTTCAGTGATATTATCTAAAGTAAATTCATCATTAATATGATGCTAGTACCTTCTTCTTCTTTTTTTGAAAAAATTTCACGTAGGCACTTGACTTTTCACACAAATCACACATAAATACTTGACCTTTCTTAAATTTCATATAAATACTTGAGCTTTCTAAAAATTCATCAATTCAACACATGACCTTTCTTAAATTTCATATAAACACCTACGCTTCTTAAAAACTCATCAATTCAACACACGTCGTCATCCTTCCGTCTAAAACCAAACGAAATGGCTGAGGTGCTCCAAGCAAAAAAAGTTATGTGCTCCAATTTTTAATTTGTTTGAATTAGTGTAAAGATCTTATTTTTCTGATCATTTTATCCTAAAGAACCATAATTAATTTTTTACTCTAAAGCATAGTAATGAATACCATACCGTATCGGCCGGCACGTACCGTTTTTACCCAAAACCAGTACCCTAACCCCCTAATTTCATTCCGGACGCAATACCGGACCTTACCGGTCCGTACCGGCAAATCCGGACGATCTCGGCCGAGATGGGGTTACCGGAGATTTCGTCCGGTATTTTGCAAACAGGACCAGAACAGAGATGAAAGTCGAAGGGAGGAGAGAGAGATAAAAACAAAAGCAAAATCCAAACCTAGATCCAAACACATGTCGATTTAGGGTAAGGAGAGACTTGCCCGTGCGAGAGATACTGATCGCCTTGCTGTTCTACACTGCTATGATGGAGGTCAAAGAGATCGTCACATTGAAGCTGGCTTCGCGGTGCTCCATCGGCGGTGGTTCAATGGGTGACAGTGCTCTGTTGCAATCGTGGGTGTGTAGAGAGAGAGGGAGAGAGATAAAATGGGGTAAGGCTAAAAAGAAGGGGAAAGTGGAATTCCAGTGGAAAAATCAAAGTTCTGTTTTTTTTTTTTTTTTTAAACTCTATTTAAACGGATTGAAATTTGGAGCACTTATTTTTTTAACCATAGTTTTTAATATATAAACGGTCTATACATGGTTGGAAAATTAATTGCTTCAATTTTCAATTCGTTTGAACCGATGTGAAAAGCTTATTTCTCTGATCATTTTATTTTAAAATGTCATAATTAATTTTTGACTCTAAGGCTATCGTTAGTTAGCTTTAAGAGATATTTGATTCTACGACTTTCTTAAGGCTGACTAACGAGAGCTTTAGAGTAAAACATTAATTATGGTTCTTTAGGATAAAATGATCAGAAAAAATAAGATAGTTGCACTGGTTCAAACAAATTAAAAATTGGAGCACTTAACTTGTTTTACTTGGAGCACCTCAGCCATTCCGTTTGGTTTTAGACAGAGGGGTGACGGCATGTGTTGAATTGATAAATTTTTAAAAAGCTCAGGTGTTTATATGAAATTTAAGAAATGTCAGGTATTGGATTGATGAGTTTTTAGAAAGCTTAGGTGTTTATATGAAATTTAAAAAAGGTCAGATGTTTATGTATAATTTGTGTGAAAGGTCAGATGCCTAGGTGAAATTTTGCCTCGAAAAAAGGAAAAATTAGTGAAAGGGTTGAAAATACTTCTAATATCCGCTCATCATTTTCTCTTCTCCTAATCAAAATACTCTCTTTCCAGATTTCCAAATATGCTACAGTACTGTTTAATCTCCAAACTGTGAGAAGTGAGAACTACTTTCCTCTATTAAAGTCAACATAAGAAGCAAGTTTTCAAAGGGTAGGGGATCGCTAAATTGAATTCTGCACAAACGCAGAAAAGTTAAATACACAAATCCGAGAAGCTTGATGCATAGATTCAAACAAGCTGGGAAAAAAGACCATATAAAAGGACCAAAGAACATTTGAGGTCATCATATCATATAGATGGTAGGGCGAGAGGGGGCATCAGTTTTAAAAAGCTCGATTTTGGAGCCTCATGGTTAGGGAAAATGATGGCCAATTACGTGTTTTGATAATTAATATCCTCCAATGACATTTTCAGTAATAACAAATGTTCTTAGCTTGTTCTTGGCGGGTATTGATTATCAAAATACGTTTTATGCCGTCATTTTCCCTCATGATTATAGATCAGCCCAAATATATATTGATCTTCTCATCATCTGCCCCCTATGAGTATTTGCATGTTCAAAAAACGTAAAAAGGGAAATCGATGTGATGAAGAACAAACATAGACGAACAAAGAAACACACACACACAGTTCAAGGGCGTGAAATAGCGAAAACTGGGAACGATATGATTACTGATCGATAGTAATCTGCTGGGTAGGTACCTATATGTATATATATTATATATATATAGAAGAGAAAGACAGACAGACGAAACAGAGGAAGCACAATGCAATACCCTCCTAATTCTCTTTGTAGTTTGCTCCTCGGGCCCAGCCAGTAGCAGTACATTGGGTCCAACAGTTTCTGACTCTTGGCCCATATCTTACGTATAGGCTTCGACCCAGTCCACATGGAAGCGCTCAATGGAGACCCAAAAGTAAAATTTGGAGACAATCTCAATAACGAACGATGAATTTCTCCAAAATTCTCTCATAAATAATAAAGAGTAAAAGAAAAAAGAAAATAAATTACAAATTCTTCCGTTATCCATTTTTCATTTTGGAGTTTTAGAGATGAGTTGGAGATGCTGACTACATCAAAATAGATATGGCGACGCTTTGACCCTAAAACCATCCTGTTTTGGTTCTCCCTTGGCCTTGGGTCCGAATACTCCTTGCTCTTTGTCCATGTTCGGGGAATGTACATCGTCACCTTGGCCAACTGCTTCTTGCCTTTACGCGGCATCACCAAACATGCATTAGACTTCACCAAACCTTACACCGATCATCGATTTTCGGATTGTGACTTACTTCCTGGTGAAGTTTAAAGTTTGGTGATAGAGTCCCCTAGGATAAAGATACAATGAAAATATTGGTGATGTCGTGTAGAGGTTGGTCGTAACTCGTGAACTGTAAAGTCTAGTTAAACTTTTTCTTTTACTTTGCGAAAATTTATTTGCTCGGCATGTATATTTAATATTTGAAAGTATTTATAATTCTATAATAGAACCAACCATTAGAGACAGTGCCAAAATTTCGGGGGGGGGGGGGTACACTTTTTGGTGCCAAAATACATTTAGCATTGAACTTGCTCTAACACACGAAACAAAATTCTGCTACATCCATACATGTTAACCCAAAACAAATCTTAATAATTAAATCATCCAAATAAAACAAAATCCACCACAACCAAAACAATTAAATCCTCCTTTAATAAAGTCCGTCACATATTAAATCCTCACAATCAAAACAATTCTCACTAATAACTTAAAGGAAGTTTGATAAAACTGGAAATTGAAATTAAAAGCTGAATGCTGAATTTTTTAAGTTGAAAAACTGTTTGGTAAACATAGTAATCACTGAATTAAAACAAAAATGATGAATTTATTTTAGTTTCAATTCTCTCTCAGTTTTACTAATGGTCACAATGTAGTTGGATTGTGCCGTTGGATCGTGCATCCGACGGCTCGGATCTCATTTAGGTAACCAACGATCGAGAGCCATTCATTTCCGAGATGAGATCTGAGCCGTCTAAAGCACAATGCGACGACGCATAAGTGCGTAGCACAATGTTGCGCACACCATTACACATCACCATCCCCCAATTCAATATAGTTATGTTAATGGTGGAAGGGTGATTGTGATGATGGTGTAGACACCCCAATTTGAGACTCCATGAACTACCTTAGATTTCCAATGATGATATGAGATAGAACCATAAATTTGAAGGCAACTGTCCAGCACAGGGCATCAACTGCCTAGCACAAAACAGTTCAACAGACTCTCCAGCGCTGAATACAAACTCCTCTGTGCTGGGAATCTTTTTCTATTACTTACAGCTCTAACTGTTGCAAGAATCTTGTCATGACCCCTACAAAGCATCTAGTCGACTCTAAGTCTGCATAGATGCTCTTTCTCCATTTTTCCTATAAATAGAGGTGTTTAGAGCCACAAAACACAATACACCCCAATACATAATACTCCTCATTCTTGAAACTCTCCCAAGTTTGGAACTTCTTTCTCTTTCTAGAATACATATATCTAGGTTTTCTTCATATATATGTGAAGAAAAATCTGAAATTTCTTGTATATCTTGAAGAGAAAAATCTCATTTCCATCTAAAAAATCTCTATTTCCTCAATACTCCATCGTAAAAAAACCCCTTCATTTTTTCTTAACTCGAAACGGTTATCAAACCATTTGAATCAAAGCTTAAAGTCTTGATCAAGCACTCAAAAGGTAGTAAACTACCAACATCTCTAGTTTCTGTTTATCTGAGAAAACCAGTGTAGACACCCCGATCTAGATCTCCCGATCATTTTACGGTTTCTTGTTTTCCCGATGATGAATCGGATTAAAACAGACTTGAGAATGGAATGGATTGAGTTTGGAGTGCTTGGAACCCTTCTTGAACCTTTTTGAACCTCAAAAACCTTAAGTCAAAACCCTAGCCAAGGTTTGACCAGCGCGCGTGGCTATGGAACCCTCGCGCGATGGACAGACTGCCAGGTACGGGTCAAAGTCAAAGTGTTGACTGTTGACCCTTGCGCGATGGTTTGCATACTCGCGCGACGGTCCCACTTTATCGCGCGATGGTTCTAGCCTGTCCCCATCACCTTTTTCCAGCTGGATTTTGTGATCATCAGGGGGCCTGTAAGCCTATGGAACCTTATTTTCCACCAAAACAGTTTTTGTAGACTGCATGGTTGGCACCTCCCAATGTAACCACTCCCCCACCTTGTCAGCCACCTTCTTCACCAAGCTAGACTGGTCAGCCTTGTTGGCTGGTTGGCTTTTAGGCCTAGTTTTATATCCCCCCTTGGCCTCCCATTGTCCTATAAATACCCCCCATGCTTTCAAAGCTAAAAGGTTACCACAAATCAAGCAAAAAGCTTACAAACCCTCAACCACACTTGTTATTCTCTCATTCTTGTGTTCTACATACACTCATTCTTCAAAATACACCACCTTGTTCAATCCATTTCAAAAACAACTCAAGCAAAGGTATAAACAATTACCTACTTTCTGTTTTGATCCCCTGAGGGGGGCTGGCAGGGCCAAGGCTGGTAATTAATACTAGTTCTGGCATTAAAGTCAGCAGGGTTACAAGAAACTGTGGATCAACAAACCCGCGCGTGACGGTCCCAGAGTCTCGCGCGACAGTTCTGTCTGTGTGGGAATGGACCACGTGGGGATGGGATGTTGGTCATTTCCTGTTTTTATTATGTCCATAGTTGTTGTGAAGTATATTTAGGCCTTAACTCACTATGTTGCATATTAAAAATCATAGACTAGCTTAGCTTGCTGTTTTATTTGGTTTGGAATGCCTTTGGGTTGCTTCTGACTGTCTAACAGAGCCTCAAGCATGCAAAGCAATTCCTGGAAGTCCAGTCAGGACCCTCGCGCGAGGGTTTCACTCTGTCGCGCGATGGTTCTTTGATTTCCAGTGACTGCCCTTGCATGGCAACTAGGGCTTTGCCCCCTGTTTACTCACCCCCACTGTTTAGGGGTTGTATTTCTAAATTAATTCAGTCTGTTTGTAATAATTTTTTACATTCCAATACATATAAACTGCTTGGTTTGCCTCCTGGGTGAGCACTGGTCCTTCCAGAGCCCAGAAGGGGATGAAATTTAAACTTGTGGCGAGCCATCAACGATCGCGCGAGGGTATGGGTATGTCGCGCGACAGTCACTTTGCATGTACGTAGATCCATGCATGCAAAGTTGGCCATTGTGCATGTCATGCTCATCCCATGTGCAATTGTGATGTTCTGATGAGAGGGTTAAGCTTTATCCTAATCATTTTCATAGTATTCCACCCATCCATGCTATATTGAATCACATCTTGCAAAATGTTACGGTTTAATCCCCGATTAACTGTTTCTCCGCCCTAAATTGGCTAAAAATTGGTTAATAAAAGAAGAATCATAAATATTTTCACAAAATGCCTAAGTAGAGACCGATCTCCGGATTGGGCGAGAGGGATGCCTTAAAACCCTTCCCCTCTCGTAACCTGACTCCCGAATCCAGCTATGGTTATGATGGACTGGTTTCCTTCACTTTTTTCAAATCAAATAGTGCGGTAGGTGCTTCGAAGTACGGTTCCTTGGGTGTCAGACCTTCAAACCCGAGTGGCAACTCTGTATTCCGAGCACTTGCTTCTCCGCTCGCGCTCCGTCAATTTTCGGGCTGCTTTGGCGAAAATGAACGGAATCCTTTTTCCAAGGGCATGCTGCCCACAACCAGGAACTCAAAGCAGGGATTAGGGGTGTTCAAGAAAACCGCCCGAACCGTAAAATCAGTCTGATCCAAACCGAACCGTCCTATTTGGTCTGGTTTTGCAGTTCTGCGGTCAGGTTATGGTTCCAAAAAATTAAAAAATATTAATTTTGGTTAGGTTATTGGTTATCAATTAAAGAACCGTGGTTAGAACCGGATCGAACCATTTAGAACTAATATATATAATTATATAAAAATAAATATATGTATGTAATTTGGTAGGTTAATCTTTCTTGCTAAACTTACTTTATTTAGAGATGAAATCTCATTTGTTATGAATCTTTTATTTTCTTCCTTCCTTTTCTATTCTGGTAGATTATCTTCCTATTCTTTCAATTCTTTGCAACCTTATTTAACAGATTAGTCTTTATAATTTCAATCTCAAGTCTTTCTTTCTTACACACCGGTGATAGGTTTCCATTTCATCAAGTTTCATCTTTTCAAGATTTTTATCGTAAGTAAAGTGATAGTGATTTAATAAACTTTCAATAACTATTATACGTTCTATTCTATAACCTATTATATGTGCTATTTTTTGTGGCGAGAAAACCAATAATTCTGCTAACCTACGTGAGCGGCTTAGTGTTGATGCTTCAATGGAGGAACCCATTGGTGATCTTTTATTGTCTCCTGCTGAGGTAGAGGTATGTCTCTCCAAAGAAAAGGGTAGAAAAGCAAGTTCTGCTGTGTGGGATCATTTCTCCAAAATTTATTAGAAAAGCTGCAACAAACCTAAATGGATAGTACTGGAATCGAACCAAAATCGGACTGGTTATGCGATTTGGTTCTGGTTAGGTTTCACACATTTATTGGTTAGGTTTTGGTTCTCAATTTTCTAGAACTGTTTGAAATGGTCTAGTTATTGGTTTTGTAGAGAACCGGACCAATCCGGACGGTGTACACCCTAGCAGGGATACGAGCAGGCCAAAGCGATCGTGGGCTTTGTCACAAAAAAATGTGATCGCATGTGCCTTATGCTAGGGAGTAACTCCCCAGCGCTGAGCACTTTCTCCTGGGCTCGCTGATTATTTTAATATCAATGGGGTCCTTGGGCTTTTACGCCATTTCTAATATTCATTATTCGTTTTCAATGCTGTCTTTTTATTACTTCATCCATAAACACCTCAAAACATTTTCAAAAAGCCATTATCCATGCATTTTACTAATTAATCCATTGTTTGGATAAAAAGAAAACATTTTCAAAAACTAATCTGGACAAGTGCTTTGCGCTGGGCATAGGGACCCTAGCGCATATGAGTTGTCTCCATTTCCTGTAGTTTTTAATAGTTTGCATTCTTTTCATTCATTGCATGTAACTTTCTGTGTTTTTCTACTTCTGTGTATATTGCACATGCCTAAACCATACACTTTACTTGCTACGTGTTTTAAAGGTTGAGAATATAAGCATTTTCTGAAACTTCTGCAAATATTTAGTAGAGATCGATCCTCGTATCGGGCGAGAAGGTTGTCGAATAAAAGCCTTACTTTTTCATAACTTGGCTTCTGAGCTCAAAATCTCTGGTTTATCTTTCAAACTCAAATATCACTTTTAAGTTCAAGTGGCAAACCATTTTACAAAACCTCGGGTGGCGACTCTAAAACGATTTCGAAAATATTGAGCCCATCGGCGAAATTTTCTAGGCGGGTAGCCCACAGGTGGTGGTGGGTTGGTGGTGATGGAGTGAGGGGGGTGGTGGTGGTGGTAATGGCGACAATGAGTGGTGGCAGTGGAGTGATGGTAGTGCAATGGGGGCATTGTGGTGGTGGTGATGGTGGCGGCAGGGTAGTGGTGGTGTGTAACGACCCGCGTCAGCCGACTTGCTTAATCCTTAACCTAACCACATGGCTCAAAAGGTTAACCTCGAGTTATACAGTAGCTGGTCAGAATCACTTATATATTATTTCAACTTTTCCTTTTACCCCATGTGGGATAGATTGGGTTGTCACAAGCTCTCCACCTTACGATGCAACGTCCACGTGGCATTAGCCCAGCAACCTTCCCCTGGTGGTCGTGGTGTAGCACTTAGCTCTGCACAACACAATCAGTGTGCTTGTACCTGATTCTAGAGGTGACTCCCACTATATAGATCAAAGTTGTGCTCTGATACAAACTGTAACGACCCGCGCCAACTGATCTGCTTAACCCTTAACCTAACCACGTGGCTCAAAAGGTTAAACTCGGGTTATACCATAGTTGATCAGAATCATTTATATATTATTTCAACTTTTCCTTGGTACCCGATGTGGGATAGATTGGGTTGCCACATGGTGGCAACATGGTGGTGGGGTGAAGTGATGGTGGTGGAGGGTTGGTGGTAGTGGTAGTGGTAGTGGAGTAGTGGTGGTGGTGAAGTGATGGTGGTGGTGGTGGTGAAGTGATGGTGATAGTGGTAGTGTACGTGGTGGAGTGGTGGTGATGGTGGTGGTAGTGGAGTAGTACTGCTAGGGTAGTGGTTGAATGCAAGCACATAAGAATTTAGCGAAAATTAAGTAGTTCAAACTTTTTAGCCTATATTTTAAATGACACTTAATTTGTTAAATACTTATTTTAGTTAGTGGAACGGTGCCTAACAAGAGGAATAGATGAACAATATGGATCATCTCTTGGGCTCGAGATATGACCATATGAAGGTCACACCGACCACGCCCTATTGTCCGTACTTTCAACCAGGGACAGACCCAATTGGAGTCTCGTGTGGGCACGGGCCTCCACTCAATTTTTTTAAGATTACAGTGATATCTAATATATGTTAATTATATTTTTCTTTGAGTCTAATATATCTTTATGAGGTTATTTCTTCTATCTATTTCTTAGAGTGACAAATTTTCACTCCATCTTTTTTTTTTGTTGTACAAATACACTCATTTTTGTCTATTACCCCCTCCGTTCGGATTTAATAGTCCTTTTTGGGAGCTCGTGCCATTTTTTAATCGATTATATTTTGTAATTTATAATGTTTTATGTAATTTTGAAAATTGTCTTATAGAATTAATTGAGATCTATCAAACAAGATTCATATTGGATATAAAATTTATTACCAATTTAAATATATAACTCATTTTTTATTCGGTTAGAATTAAACAAGGGACTATTAAATCCAGACAAAGTGAATACTTATAAGATGAAGTTACATTATATAGTCACCAATGAAAAAATTATAAACGTATGTGCATTAAGTTTTACTAATTGTGTGTCCTCACTAATGTGGCGGCCTCCCTTTCCCCTTTCCCTAACGACTAACTCACTAACCTGCTAACCGCTGATGTATATCGTTGTAAAAAAAAAAAAAAAATCCCTTAATCATCCACCAAATTTTTTTGAACGCACACTCCAATGGAAGCCGAGCATAAGCATGACGATGGTTTTTATTGATTTTTTCGTGAATTCACTAACACCCTCACTACATTGACTTGTAATGTGCGACGATAAACATAATGTCCATTTTGGAATTCTTAAAAGTGTATTCGCGGTCCAATTCGGGCACATATCATTCTGAATTTCACAGAGTTTTACAGGTACATCTTAACAAATGAAAAAAAAACACATCAGAGTTTATAAAAATTGGATCGTGTGTGGTGATTTGAGCAATGGGGAGATTTGGTCCAACGACTGTGTAGCTCAACTTAGTTGCAGTGAGGTTATGGGCTTAACTCCTATGCAGAGGCGGCGCTATTGAGGAGCTGAAGGGGTCCCCGGGCCACCCAAATTTTAATTGCTTAGTATAGTTTTCATAGGATTTTTTTTATATTTATTTGTAAATGAATTGGAGTTATTACCTGCTTGAGACTTTAGATAGGTTGGAGTTATTACCTTGTTGAGACTCCGCGGACCAAGATCTAGTTTTATTACTATGGGCAATACCAAACTACTTTAGTGGATCATATAGATTTAGAAAAGGACTGTGATTTTGGCACTTCATAAATTGATAGAGGGGCTCTAAAACTGAACTGTGTAAATACACAAAACGACGTCGTTTTGGAGCCCCTCCTTAAATTTTTGGAGTGCTAAAATCTAGAAAAATACAAACTTCTAATTTTGATGAATTGAAAACATCCCTTTTCCATTTATAATCTGTAATCTCCAGCTGAATATGAAGTTAATCTAAATTTTGTATCCACAAATGCCCTATGTCACGAAAGAGTTGTCTACTTAATTTCACAAGAAAGTACACTTCAATTGTATTTTTAGTTGGAAAAAAAAAAAAAAAAAAACTGAACTAATGCCATCACTTTTACATATATTGTATAAGAAACAACTTTCTAACTGGTGCATTTTAGCACGATTTTTATCCAAGTCAATCACCAATAAAAGTACATTTTTTTGCCTTTCATACATTTTCGACCAATTTCACTCTAACCAAACGGACCCTTAGGTCAACCCTCATATATGATTTGTTTATTACCATTTGTTTCTTTCCCCATGAGTTAAAAGGGTATTAGATAATGCTAAAATGAATCAAGAAAATCTTCTTTATTTTCGATTCCAATTTTAGCTAGCAGACCCACTCTCTTACTAAATTCTTGATACTTGTGTAAAAGAGGCCGCTACTCGGAGTGGAAGGGATTTCTTAATCAGGATTCTCCAAACTTGGCTGAGGCTAGTGGTTCTCAATTTTATCTCCCTAGGCTTTTCAGCAAAACTCATTTACGGAGAGAGATTTTTGGTTGTTTAGTGCTTGTGCATATCTGCTTCAATTATTTAAGTGTAGTTGGTAAAGAGATGAGATTGATGATTGAGTATATTTGTTTGAGATGAGATTATTATTATCATGTTTGTTTCACATGGGATAAAATTGAAATTAGTAATGAGAAGGGATTAGGTGTACTTATTACTCCCTCCAATTACTTCCAACCAAGTATTTCCAACCACGGGCCTCTCTGGATCTCACCACAAGCACATCCAATATGTTCAATATTTTTTTTAGGGACAATGAGGGAATACCCAATAAAAGATTAACCTTTCTTACACATCAAATCCAGACCCTAAAAAAAAAAAAAAACAACCCAGGTGAAATCAAGAAATTCAATTCCAAGATTCCTCCAGTACTGTCAAAAACAAAGTGAGAATAAATATGGGTATTCAAAAGTCAGTTGATTAGCAATTTGTGAAATATAAGATGAAAAATGGAATGAGCCATTAAACTTTTAGTGAACTTTAGAGGAGTATGATTTTGAATCACAAACATTCACAGCATTATGAGGTTTGGCCTGATTCTCTTTCTCGTTTGAACTCCTACGTTTAGGAGGGCCAAGAGCTTCACTTCTGAAGTTCTGGCCTTTGCTTGGACTGTCTCTTTACTTATCAACTCCTCAATATTGGAGGGCTAAGAGATGAACTTGCCATGTTGGCATTATGATACCAATTCAGTCTTGGTGTCACTGATGCTTACTCTTATCAACTCCTAAACATGAGTCCTAGTAGCTATAGTGTTTTTTTGGTCCCCCTGTTTTGGCCTCTTTGTTTCTTGTCTGCTTTTCCCTCTTCCAACTCTTTGTTGGAAGTTCTTGTTTTTCTTTTCCTAGTCCATGTATCAATATTATGGATTAGGTTTTCTCTTTTCTTTTTCTTAATGTACCCTATCAAGTGTAGGTGGGAGATACGGGGGACGGAGGTTGAGAGCTTCTCTCTCTGAACACAGAGAGAGAATGCACTCCCTCTGTCAAAATCCACCACACAGCCGATTATGAGGTTTAGGAAAGGGTTGTTCTTGAGGTAATTTGCTCTGATCGGCCCACCACATCCTCATACCTTCCATCTATCTACAATCTGGTTGTTCAAGCCACTGCACAAGACCCCGATGGGGGTTCAATCACGTCAATCATCCGTTCAAATCCACATCCGGCGAGTCATCTAGTACCATGGCTGTCTTCATTACTGGTCCAGACTTGCTCGGTTGTGGTACACGGCGGAGGGCGGCGGCTCGCCGTACGTGGTGGAAGTCACTCCGTTAAGATCTGGTATTTTTTCGGATCCATTAGAGGGTTTTCTTATCTGATTTCTTTAACCTCAAATCGCACCAGGGCGGATGTGGGTTTTCCAAACCCATCTCTATATCTATCCCACAGGTTCGAAGCACTATAGCGGATCTGGTTTGAAGAACAGGCCATCTATGGCTTGAAAATCTGGCTGTACAGGTCAGCTCTCTTCCCAGTGACGGCGAACTAGGTGTTGGGCATCGTCGAGCTTACCGGCCATGGTGGTGTCCTACTTCTTCGGGCCGGCCAAGCTACACCAGTGGAAGTTCACAACTGGTCCCAGGATCGGTTCTTGCCGGGCTTCCCTTTGGTAGGTATCCAAAGTAAGAAGGTCGAATGTATGTACTGGGCAGTCTAAATTGGCTGCAAATTATTTATAATCTGTAGATTCATATTGACAAACTCAATGGGCAGTCATCTGTTGGACTGAGATTGCGTTAGCACGTTGGTGTGACCATGATTGGAAGAGTTCAAGTACAAATCAATAGAGATGCATTGGTGCGGATTTGGGTTATCCAATCCCACCTCAAAACCAGTAATTTGTCCTAGAAAATCACAGTAAGTTCTAGTACAAAGCAGCTGACTGGGTATTTTCATGTTCAATAAGTTCAAGAGCAGGTTTGATTTCTTGTTCAATATGGACCCATTTTCATGCCCAGTTTAGTTACTGGGCACATATTGCCCAATTTGGGGCTCAAATGCGGTGCAACTTGTTGTGGAGCTCTACAAGCTCTTTGTTGAGCTTCTTTAAATCCCTAGTTTCTATGCTTCATTAACCCGGAGGTCGTGCGTAGTATGGTTGTGACCGGGGCTATCATTGATTAGATTGGGGTCTTGCGCTGATTGAAAGGGGTAGCTTTGCGGCTGCCATTGACTAGTTCGGTGGTTGGGCTCTGATTGAAAAGGGTAGCTTCCGGGGTTGTCATTGATTAGATTGGTGGTCGTGCACTAATTGGAAGGGTTAACTTCGTGGGCTGTCATTGATTAGATTGGTGGTAATGCACTGATCGAAAGGGGTAGCTTGGTTCACCTGCGGTTCGAGTGACCACTTTTGTGGCTCCTCTTTCTGTCCCTCTTTTAGATTATAGCGAGCCTAGGGGATTAGGTTGAGGGTGTATTAGTCTGGATGGAATGGGCGTGGTGTACAGGGTACTTGGGAGGGTAGCCTTGTCGAATGCCGACATCTCCAGTTCGAGTCTTTTCTCGGTTCCTTGTCCCTCTATAGTAGTTGTTCTTTAGAAGTGGATATTATGCTTGTTCTCTGGGTTTGGTTGGAGTATTAGTCTCTTGGTTTGCTTATCCCATCTCTGGAGTCTGTGGTGATTGGTTGTTGGCTGAGAGCGGGTTGTTTCCTGGCGAGCCTTAGGCTTGGATGAGGGAGTATTAGGCCGGATGGAATGGGCATGGTGTGCAGGGTGGGGCCCCCTGTCGGATGCCGACATCTCTGGTTCGAGCCTCTTCTTGGTGCCTTGTTCCTCTGTAGTAGCTGTTCAGCTTCCCTTGATGCCGAATTGCTATGTTGATGCTAGTCCTCAGTTTGGTTATCTTTTGGTCAACTCTGGCCGTGACTATTTATTTTATTTCCTAGCCTGGCGGGATGTGCTAGGTAGTAGTTCAAATTCATGTTATTTCTTCTCGTATCACTTCATATCATACCCCGTTGTACTATTCTTTTCTTAGATAGATAGTGCAACGGGGGTATGATCTCTACACATATGGAACTTTTGTTATTTTATTTACTCCACTCTACTCTCCATGCGGGTTGTGCATGAGTTATTGCAATTTTTTCAATCTTCGTTTTTTTATTTTCTTTTCCTCCTGGGGTATGTCCCTTGTAGGCTGTATATTCGGTTAACCTTTTTTAATTTCAAGCTAATTTACCCCCAAAAAAAAGTGTAGGTGGGAAAAGAAGAACAGTACCCTAAACTGCACTGGTTTGTAACAGCTCCACGTGGTGTTCGATCAGAACCCTATCGTCTTCGCCTGAACCCTAATCTGCAAAACAGATAAGGGGTGAGCGCACCTCTGCCTCTCGTGGCAAAGGCCCTCCGATGCCTAAGTTAGTATCTCGTACTGTATCAAACCCTAATTATAAGTAGGAAAGTATAGAATGAATGCAACTTATTGCCTCCCTCTTGCCTCTAGTTTTACCTGGTATTTATAGACTCGAGGATGTTTGCTGCCCAAGTATCCTTGTCGCCCTAGGTTTCCGTCTCGTATAGGAAACCTGGCCTTTATGGGGATCCTCTTGCCCAATGAACCGGGATCCCTTACTCATAGGGACTCTTCCCTACATGGTACTCGTTCCATAATAGGACTGTCTCTTCTCTTAAACTAACTAGATATTGGGTATTTCTCCTGGAACACTCTTTTCGCCTTATCTTTTACGGCTATGTTCCTTTTAGATAACTCTATCTGTCCGGCATTCTCCTTGCCGAACAGACTGTACCAATTACTGATGTCTCATTTTTAAAGGGTTTACTGCCGAACAATTGGTACTTTATTAAACAAGTTCTCATGTCTTTTGGTCCATTTCTGCCAGACATGCTACCTGGTCCGACGACTTCCCTCAATGTCGTACACCATCTTGCACGACGTCTTATATCACTTTCCTTAGTGTACGGACCCCGTGCACCACGTGTCCGGCCACTAGTTTATGTCTGTTTAGGAATACGTTCCTACAATTGCTCCCCAGCTTTCCTCGTTGCCACTGTTCGGGGGCAATGGGTAAAGCTTTTTAGAAACAGTCTTTAGGCCGAGCTCTCGGGGGCTCCATGCAGCCATAGTTTTTGTATTTATTGATGGTTTTGGCGGATTGACCATTATGCCTTCTCGAGGCAAGAACTCCTCGTGGCGTTTCTCGTACGCCTCGTTTTTAATTTGAACTGACGTCTTATTCAAACGACGTTTAGAACAGTACCTCCCTGATTCACTTTCCGTTACTTCTGCGTAACGGCGTGAGAGGAGACGTTTCGTCTCCGTCTCTCATCTTTAAACCCAAAAAGGGGCCTTTTTGGGTTTTTACAAAAAAAAGAACTTTAGAATCTCGTTCTTCTCTCTCTAGAAAAACTAGGCGGAAAAAGTTTTCATTTCGTCTGCCATCGCCGCCGTCTGCAAACTTGATCTTTCTTCAGGAGATCATCACATCATCCTAGTAAGATTCCCATTCTTCCCTTACTTTCCATTTCTCCCTGAGATCTCGTCCTGAGTTTTATTATTTCCTAGGGTTTTATTCGCACCCACTTCCAGATTTCGATCCTTTCCCAAGTGTTTGCCATGGCGGATAAGAGTGACAGTGGCCCCAAGCCTGGTAAATTTAGAAAGCTTTGTGAAACCCCCACGGCAATGGCAACTTTTAGGACTAAATACAGTGTTCCAAATGACATGGGGCTCGAACTTGCCACTTTAGGTGCAATGAGGAACGCAGCTTCATGGGATAAAACTTGTATTCCCATTGTTACTATTGTTGAGGGTGGAGTTCGTTTCCCCTTGGACTCTCTCCTTCGTCACGTTTTGAACTGGTACCGCCTTACGCCAATGCAAGTTTCCACTAATTTTTTTAGACTAGTGATGGGAATTGTAGCCCTTAACAGGATTCTAGGAACCCAAATAGGACTCTGGGACATCCAATGGTGGTATAGCATCGTGCTAAACCCCGAATACAATACCTATTATTTCGGATGTCCCAACCGAACGTACACATGCCCAAGGTGCCACAGAGACAACTATTAAGTTGGAGGAAAACGCTGCCGGGGGTGATACCAACATAGAAACCACTACTGAAGTTCCAAGTCACATCCCCCTAGAGATCCAGAATCTGAACTGAATTTGGTAACTCTTTTTTACTCTGTTTCCTGAACATTTTGCAATAGTTCTAGCAGGTCCTATGTGACCGTGGTTTTCAGCCCTACGTGGCACTAGTTTCCACATACCTTTGTTTTAACACAGGTATTCGGCCCTTCGTGGCATAACACTTGTTTTGGTGGCCATTTGTGGTTTTTAGAATTGCATTCTCTGTGATGTTGTGAGTATTTCGTACCATCATTGATAAGTGTGAACATACTTACCAGGTACAGCGTGTATACTCGTATACACCTATAAGTTTTAGAAACATATGTTCATATGCAACTAAGTTCTTTCATATTTAGACATTGCTTTAGCGTTTGCTCATACGCTTTTTAGACAAGTTTAAGTTTCTCATGCTTAAACATCATTAAGTTTCGCGTACTTAAATAATTCTAAGTTTCTCGTACTTTAAACAGATTGTTACGTGTATTCGTACGTTTGCAGTACAAGTTTCTCATACTTGTTTTATAGTTGCATTTGTTTAAGTATCACGTATAGTAAACAAAAACATGAAGTTTGTTCGTACTCGTAGAAGTTTAATACGCATACTCGTGCTTTACTAAGCATACTAAGTTTTTCATACTTAGTGAGCATGCTAAGTGTTTCATACTGAAGTTGAAAGTTTTTGTCGTATTTAGCAATCTGTGCATATATGCGTATGCAATACAAGTTTTTTTCATACTCGTATAATTTAAGTTTCTCGTACTTAGAAGATGCATGTTTACGTATGCAGGTCAAGTGTTTTCATACTTGCAAAATTTATGTTTCTCGTACTTAGATAGTTGATACGTGTATTCGTACGTACCAAGTTCATTCACACTCATTACCTGCTCCCCAATACGAAAAAGGGAGAATGAGGCCATCGTTCCTAGGAGGTCTACGGGAGAGACCCCCTACTCGCTGGCATATGGAGCAGAGGCTGTGATTCCATTGGAGGTTGGTTTGCCGACCAATAGGACCACATTGGTCGAGAACAGGGGCAATGATAGAGCCCTAGAAATTGAGCTGGACCTCGCCGAGGAGACGAGAGAACGGGCTCTGGTGCACCTGGCCTCGTACCAGGAGCAGCTGATGAAAAGCTACAACAAGAATGTCCACCCACGAGAATTTGGTGTCAGTGACCTTGTGCTACGAAAGGTGCTCGGCAACACCAAGGTGGCCAACGAGGGCAACTTGGGGGCCAATTGGGAGGGCCCATATCGAGTTACAGAGATTGTGGGCATTGGGGCTTATCGATTGGCAGATCTAGACAGGAACCCAGTGCCAAGGCCCTGGAATGTCTACAACTTGAGGAAGTTCTATGTGTAAAGAACTTCAAATTCGTTTTTATTCTGTTTTAGATGCACATCGTGATTGTGTGGGAATTATGAGTAAAATTCCCTTGTGTTTGCTTTGGTTAGTTGCAAGGAGTACGCGTAACGCCCTCTTGAGTTTTCGAATTATGAATAAAATTCGCATATTTTGATAACACAACGCTGTTTTTCACAATTTTTCTTTTATCATACTTTAAATACGAAGTCAGGCTTCGTCCTTAATCCTCACTTCGTATTGGGGAGCAAAGGTATATGGTAACTGTGTAAAATTTCGAGTACTTCAAAGCTCGAATATACTTGAGCATTTGCTCGGGTACGAATATACCCACAATGCATACGACATTATGTACAATGTTCTCAAACACGAATATGTTTAGGATATTTCCAAGTACGAATATACTTGACCATTTGCTCGGGTACGAATATACCCAAAATGCATACGAGATTATGTACACTGTTCTCAAACACGAATATGTTTGGGATATTTCCAAGTACGAATATACTTGACCATTTGCTCGCATACGAATATACCCAGAATGCAAACAAGACTATGCACATTGTCCCCAAGCACGAATATGTTTGGGAAATTTCCAAGTACGAATAAACTTGTTTACCTATACGGGTGCATGCATACGTGAACATGCAATACAATCAGAGTACAAATAAACTCAGGGTTGCTATGGCCAAATACGAGCACATTTGGGTAATATAAGTACGAATATACTGGGGAAATTTCTGAGTACGAAACACTTGGGATTGCATACGAATACATGCCCTAAAATACCAGATATGAGCACATTTGGTTGATAATCTAAGTCTGGACCTACTTAGCTATTTTGCTCGGATACGAGAGCACCTGAAGTACATACGAGATCATGTACGATCGAGTCAAATATGTTTGGGCATTCGTTGAGTACAAAAACACTCATGTTGCATACGTGAACATGCAATAGTATCTGAGTACGAAAATATTTGATGCCATGCTTAGGTATGAGTAAACCTGGACCACAAACGTAAACATACAACATCATCCAAGTATGAATATACTTGACAGACTGCTCGGGTGCGAGCAGAGTTTGAACACACACGAGCATATGTGTTATTCTAAGTACGAGAAACTTGCAAAATGAATACAAATAGAATCATTGGCGGGCACGATGAGACCTGGGGAGCATACTTGAATATGCACACATAAAGCTAAGTACGAGAAAACTTAGCACGCGAAATATTGGCCGTAAGAAGGCCACCTACATTGAAAAAAGGCCATGAAGGGCCAGCCAAAAATTGTTCTGGCCAAACAGGGCCACCAAAAAACATCCAAGGGACACGAAGGACCAAACCACCAGTTTTGAAGTGTGTAGAAATGTTTAGTGCCACGCAGGGCAGTGCTAATGGCCACGCAGGGCCAGCAAAAACTGATTCCAAAGTTCCAAGGGAGGAAAGATCCAACTTACTCTTCATGAGTTAAATCCTAGATGGTAGGTGGAGAGGCCGGGGCACTTGCGTCGTCCGCCACAGTGATTGGTTCAGATGGACCACCATTGGCTTCCTTTTGGCCAAGGTTGGTCGCTTCTCCAGATTGATCGGCATCATTATTCTGCTGCTCGGAGACGTTGACGTTGAGCTCCCTGTCCAGGCTGTCTTCATCCTCTACAATCTCTTCCGCGTCATCTGGTGCAGCCATGGAGCTTGGGAGATCCTTGTTGGTCCAGAGTGGACTGGTCTCAGGTGCACCAATCTTAGTAAGACATGCAGTCCAGGCTGTGTCCCAAATCTGGTCTTGGATCGCTGGTATCTGAGATTTATAACTCTCAGTAGCCACACGGATCCCTTCGTTGTAGCCCTCTTGGTAGACCGTCTTGTTCTCTTCCTTGCTTGCCCCCAGCTCCGTCAGGGTTTGGTTCAGGCTGTCCTCCATGCTTTCCAGTTTCGATCTCAACGCTCCCGCGTCAACACGAGCCTGATTTCTCTCTCGCTCAAGCCTCAGAATAGTGAGTTGGAGTTTGGAGTTCTCACTTGCCAGCCTGGCACGCTGAGGCTCAAACTAGCCAAGCTTCTGGGCCATGGCCACCATTTTTTGCATCGCCTGGACAATCACAAGGTTAGACAAATGACAGTAATTACGATTTGAGGCCGTTAACACGCAAGTGTGAATACTAGAGGCTTACCTTGGCACTGTGGCTCATGAATGAGCCAAAAAGGTTATCTGGGGAGCTGGCGACCTCTTGTTGCATGTCCCCAGGAAGCATGAATGCTTGGGACAATGCGAGGGCGGTTCCCTCAAACTCCACCCTGTCTCTGATCGTGGCAGGGCGGCTACCATGGGTGAGCTGAGGGGCCCAGATGGGAGATGACGTAGAGGAAGCTTAAGGAGTCTTTCGAGCGTTTCTAGCCGCTGACGCTTGTCGCGGTGACTCTCCTCGATCTCTTGCTGAGAGAACCCTGGGGGCGTATCAGTTTGAGCCGCAAGACGGCGCCCGCGTGCTGGAGCAAGGGTCTGAGTCCCATCTCGATTTTGGGAAGATCCGCGGCCACGACCCCACCTATGGCCTGGGATGGTGAGCAAGCTTCCGAGATTGATTGGTTGGTTCATGGTTCGACTGTCTAGAGGAGAAGGGGTGTAACCACTGGACGTGGAGGACGATGCTTCTTCGGCTAGACGAACTAGTTTGTCAGGTTGGGGCGGGGTCTGAGAGCGCCTTCCTTCTTCTTGTTCGGGAAGCAAGAGAGGAGGATCAGGAACTATCGGATTGTCGGCAGCTCGGATTCGCCGATCAATGAAACCCCCGTACGATACCCGGTAGCTGAGAAGTACTTGCGCAGCCCTTGCTCGGCCTGCAAGATATGTACCTTGCCGGTTGAAAGCAAGGGCACGGTTGATGTCCGCTACGTGAACTTGGGGAGTGATGATGGCGTGCCCCTGATTGACGTTTATGGTTGCAAAGAAGAAGTTCAACATATAAGATACAACGAGATTGTATGACTAAAGCACGAGAAAGCTTTAGGTAAAAGAGGAACTAACGTGGTCGCCCAAATCTGTGAGGGGCATGGAAACCTATCACTCGGCCTTCCTCGTTTCTGGGCTCGAAATTCTCAGTCACGATGAGGAAGTCATCGTCGTCTCCTCGGGCAGAGTCAGGCAGTTCGAGCATGAGCCTTTTTCTGGAATCCCTACTTTTGAGATAGTAGGTCAAGGCATCTTTGGTTCGTGAGATGCTATACAGGCGGTGAATGTCGTGCAAACCCAAGGATGTGCCTAGCATTTGGTTAAGGGTATTGATACCCATGACAACGCGAAAGAAGTTGGCGGATACTTGCATGGGCGATAGTCTATAGAAAGCTAAAACCCGGCGAAGTAATGGGGCCAGGGGAACCTAACGCCACCCTCAACGACGGCTACTACGGGAATATGGAGAATGTCTTCGTCTGGACTCTCACGAAGGGCGTCTACAGGGGCCAGTTCCGTGGCAATATTGTCAGGAATCTCATAACGAGATCTGAAGTCCGCCATTGTCTGAGGAGTACTGCAGAAACGTCTGAATCTCCCCATCTTCAAATGGAAATGTGCTTTACAGACGACGAGAGGGGAACTAAAGAAACCCTAAATCGGCTAGGAAAATCCTAGACCAAAGAACGAAATGGAATGAAAGGAGGGATAAGGACTTACGAGTTAGCGGACGAAGGCCCTAATAGTAGAAAAGAAAGAGGCCACGAGGTGATGAACAGAGCTTCAATGGCGGGAGTGCTTGGGCGTTCTTTCTACAGAGGAAGTCCAGAGAGAGAGTGGTTTTGAATTTGGGCAAAAACCCAAATATACCATAACAGATGGGGTGGCGTACGAAGAAACGTCACCCCAGACGCCGTTTGGGCGTTTCGTTCCCCAAAACGTCTGCTCTCATTTGAGAGCAGTGCAATGAGTGACGCGTGTAAAAGTAAGAGCTGGAAAAGCCTGCCCAGCCCAAATGATGAGACGTTTGGCCGAGACTAATGATAAAGCCTGCACCAAATATGAGAAACGAGGCGCAGGAGCAAAAGACGAGAACCTTGCTCGGTGTCCATAGCTTTGCTCATCATATTAAAAGAAAATAACGAGTAAAGCTGGGGAGCCATTGTAGGGAGGTAATCCCGAACAGGTACAAAAGAGGCCCGAACACGTTGTACATGGGGCCAGAGAATAAATGTAATCAGAGCAACCGCCGCGCAATATGGTGAACGGCGATAAGGATCAGGGACATGAGAAGTCTCTGGTCCAAGATGCCCGATCAGGGGCATGGTCCAAAGACATGAGGAGTTGATGGACCAGGTGCTTGGGAAAAGGACAAGTGACATGTGAAGTCACTGGTCCAGGTAGACTGTTCGGCAATGATAAAGCCGAACAGGAGCAGCATTCTGGAGGAGGCAGCAGAGGACGCTCCAGAGATGGTAATGCTCAGTAAGGAAAAAAGATCTGGAGAAGATACCCAACGGGAATGGGATGTGCGGCCAGTTATGGGAGGAATTCCTAGATGGTCTAAAAGGTAATATACAGTTAAGGGAACGAGAATCCATGATATTCTGGGTTTCCAATACGAGAAAGGAAACTTAGGGCAACAAGGTAGCTTGGACAGCAAGCATGTGTAAATCTATAAATACAAGGTAAACCTAGAGGTAAAGGTACACAATTCTTGGCAATACGTTCTATACCTACTGAGAATTAGGGTTTTCAGCTAGTATGTGACACTAACTTAGGCATCGGAGGGCCTTTGCCACGAGAGGCAAAGGTGCGTTCACCCTTTGTCTGTTTTACAGGTTCACTTCTGGCGGCGTGCTAAGGTTCCGGCGAGGAGTCTGAAGTAACCGGTACGATCTTGTGCTGTTCAAAAGCTCTTTCGTTTTCCTACACTTACAATCAAAAATAAAGAACAATGGAATTTTACTCATAATTCCCACACAATCACGTGATCTAAACAGAATAAAAATAAACTGAAATCTTTTAAACAAAGAATTTCATCAAATTATGGACATTCCAAGGCCTTGGCACCGGGTTCCCGTCCAAGTCTGCCAGCCTATAGACCCATATGCCCACAATTTCAGTTACTCGATATGGGCCTTCCCAATTTTCCCCCAACTTGCCTTCGTTCGCCACTTTGGTGTTGCCAAGCACCTTTCGTAGTACAACGTCCCCAATACCAAATTCTCGAGGGTGAACGTTTTTGTTGTAACTTTTCATCAACTGCTCCTGATATGCGACTAAATGCACCAGAGCCCCTTCTCTTCTCTCCTCGGCAAGGTCGAGCTCAATTTCTAAGGCCCTATCATTCCCTCCACTTTCAACCAACGCAGTCCTGTTGGTAGGAAGACCAACCTCCAATGGAATGACTGCCTCTGTACCATAAGCCAAAGAATAGGGGGTCTCTGCCGTAGACCTCGTAGGTGTTGTTCGGTGAGCCCACAGCACCAGTGGTAACTCATCAAGCCACTTGCCCTTTGCCTTGTCCAACCGTTTTTTGATCCCATTAAGAATGATTTTGTTTGATGCCTCTGCTTGCCCATTACTCTGAGGGTAAGCTAAGGTTGAGTAATAATTCCTCATCCCATATTGGGCACAGAATGTCTTGAACTTTTTCTGGAATTGGGACCCATTATCCGTAATCAACGAATATGGGACACCAAATCGAGTGATTATACTCTTCCAAACGAACCTTTCTATCATAGGCTCTGTTATTTTGGCCAGAGGTTCAGCCTCGATCCATTTTGTAAAATAATAATCTGTTGCTACCAACAGAAACTTCTGTTCCCAGTCGCTTTGTGGAATGGACCCACAATGTCCATTCCCTATTGAGCAAACGACTAGGGGCTCGTCAAGGGTACCAGATCCTCAGCTGGTGTTCGGATCATTGGTGAGAACTTCTGGCATTTTTCACAAATCTTCACATAAACCTTTGAATCTTCTTACGTTTGTGGCCACCAATATCCTTGAGTGATTACTCGGTGGGCAATAGATCTTGCCCCCAGCATGACTTCCACAAGTCCCCTTGTGAATTTCATGAAGGAACTTTTGCACCATCTCAGGATGCACACAAAGCAAGTATGGTCCAGTAAAGGACTTTCTATAAAACTTTCCTTCTAGGGACAGCCAAAACCTAGCGGATTTAGTTTTTACTTTAAGAGCCTCCTTTTTGTCAGACAGAACAGTTTCATCTCGTAAAAACTCTACTATTGGATCCATCCAACTTGGTCTCTGGTTCACGTCCAAGACCATTTCTACACTTATCCCAATACTCGGTTCACTGAGATAATCGACCGCTACCTTCCGTTTGAACTCAGTAGGGACAGCTGCAGCCAACCAAGCCAAAGAATTTGCATGAAAATTTTGTCCAGAACTTATCTGCTCTATATATACTTTCTCGAAGGTATTGAGTAAATCTTTGGCCGCCTCTACATAGGCGGCCATCTTTTCACTTCGGGCCTCATATTCTCCGGACAGTTGATTCACCACAACTGGGAATCGCAATAAATCCTAATTTTATTTACCTTCGAAGTCTTTGCGCTTTTAAGGCCGATCAGAAGAGCCTCGAACTCCGCAACATTGGTTGATGTGCTGAAACCTAGCCGAACAAATAATTCAACCATCACCCCATCAAGAGGGAAAAGAACAATACCAACACCAGAACCAGTGTTACAAGCCGAACCGTCAACGAATAACTTCCATTCCAAAGGGTCCAGTTTGGCAGGCATCTTATGCTTCTTGGTTGATTGTTGAACTGGTTGCTCCCTTCTCGTAGGAGGCTGGGGTGCTACCGTTGGTGAAAACTCCGCCACAAAATCAGCCAACAATTGACCCTTTATTGCCGTGCGCAGCTGGAAATCGATATCATATTGGCTTAACTCGACAGACCAAGTTGAGATCCGTCCAGAGAAGTCTGCTTTTCGTAGCAATGACTTTAATGGATATTCAATATAAACCACAACCTTGTGGCTCTGGAAGTAATGAGGTAACTTCCTTGTTGTTGTCCTTAATGCAAGGACCAATTTTTCAAAAGGCAGATATCTCGTCTCTGTGTCCAGTAGTGTTTTACTCACATAATAAACTGAGATTTGCTCAGATCCCTTATCCCTTAACAGAACTACACTTACAGCATGCTCAAAAACTGCCAAATATAAAACCAAAGACTCACCTGGGTCTAGAGTTGACAAAAGTAGGGCCTCAGCCAGGTATTTCTTTAAATCCTGGAATGCCTGCTCGCATTCTGCTCCCCATTCATATCCTTCTCTTTTCTTCAAAAGCTGAAAGAATGGCCTACATTTGTCACTTGACTGGCTAATGAATCTATTGAGGGCTACAACCATCCCAATTAACCTCTAAACTTCCTTTGTCGTTTTGGGACTCTGCAGCTTTTGCAAGGCTGATATTTGATCAGGGTTCGCCTCAATCCCCCTTATGGTCACAAGATGGCCTAAGAATTTCCAGAACCAACTCCAAATGCACACTTCGAAGCATTAAGCTTTAACTTATACTTTCTCAAGATCTCGAAAGTCTCTTTCAAGTCCCTGATGTGTTCTTGTCTGGTCTGGCTTTTTACCACCATGTCATCTATGTAAACCTCCATAGTTTTGCCAAGCAGATTTTTGAACATGATGGTTGCAAGTCTCTGATACGTTGCCCCTGCATTCCTCAGACCAAAGGGCATGACATTATAACAGTACAACCCTCGTGGTGTAACAAAAGAAGTCTTCTCTTGATCAGGCCCAAACATGGCAATCTGATGATATCCTTGATATGCGTCGAGGAAACTCATCCGTTCGTATCCAACAGTTGCATCTACCAACTGGTCAATCCTGGGAAGGGGGAAACTGTCCTTTGGACATGCTTTGTTCAAGTCTGTGAAATCCACACAGACGCGCCACTTTCCATTCTTCTTTTTCACTACTACAGTGTTGGATAGCCATTCCGGATAATAAACTTCTCGTATTGCTTTGGCCTCCAGTAGACGTTCCACCTCTTTAATCACAGCATCGACATGCTGCACAGCTGCCCTTCTTTTTTTCTGAATTACAGGTTTGTGCTGGGAATCCACATTTAGATCATGGCAAATCACGTTTGCATCTACACCGGGCATCTCCTCTAGTACCCATGCAAATACGTCAATGTGTGCTTTCAAGAAACCCATCAGTTTGGCTTCCTCCTCTGTTGGGATTGTTTCTCCAATTAGAAAATATCTTTCGGGATCAGTCTCGTTGATCTGTATTTTCTTCAAACCTTCAACCACTTTTTCGGTTGGCTTTCTGTCAACATCCTCGATAGTCGGTTGATCCAACGGTTTTTCCACTGCATGTACATGATAGGCCCTTGGGACTTTCTGGATAATGGAAAGCAAGCATTGCTGCGCCACTTTTTGATTTCCTCTTATCTTCTCAACGCCATTAGATCCTGGGAACTTCACCATCTGATGATATGTAGAGGAAACAGCCTTCATCTTGTGCGGCCAAGTTCTCCCTATGATCGCGTTATAGGAAGACGGGACATCCACTACCACGAAGTCTGTTCTCAACACTACAGATCCTGCTCGAACAGGTAGTGTTACCTTTCCTAGGGGCTAGACTGCTCCCGCTCCAAATCCAACCAAAGGAGTCATTGATTGTTCTAGATCCGCCTGAGCCAATCCCAACTTCTTGAATGCGTCGTAGTACAACTCCCTGAGTCCACTAAGATTCTCTCAATGTCATATTCCCCAATTCGTAAGGTTATGACCAAAGCATCGTTGTGGGGCACTTGAATTTCTCCCAGATCCTCATCTGTAAAAACTATGCTTTCGTTGCATATGTTGCTCTCTCAACTTCTCTTGTTTCCCAACCGCATAACATGCTGGTCATGCTTAGCTTGCCTTTGGAGCAGCCTAACCTTATTTCTCGTATAAGGTGTAGTCAATCCATTATCATATGGATTATCCCCTTGGGATTCTGTTCATATTCTATCTCCATGGCTTTCTCTTTATCTTTAGGATCCTCCTGGATGAATTCCTTGAGATAACCACGAGAGACTAAATCATCAAGATGTCTTTTGAACATTTCACAATCTTCAGTCATGTGACCCCAATCTTTGTGGTAACTGCAGTGCTGATTCGTAGCACGTTTTGTATCTTTATTTCCACCTAGAGTTGGGGGCCATTTAAAATAAGGCTGATTCTTTATTCGGTAAAGAATCCCATAAATGGGTTCCTTCCAAACAGTGGTAATAGAAAAGAAGGATTTGGGATCAGGTACTGGCTTTTCTTTGTATGACTCCTTCTTAGCCTGTCCGTACTCTTTCTTCTCCCTAGAAGTCTTGGGCTCTGGCTTATCCACCTTTTTTGCCGGTGTCTTCGGTTGTTCGGCCACAACCTTGCAATCCTCTCAGAGTATGTCATCCTCCATTCTGGCATGATGCTCTATTCGCTCCATTAGCCTAGCTAATGTTTGTACAGGATGTTTGTTCAATGACTAGCGTCGTTCCCCCCAACAGGAAGGCCAATTTTGAAGGTTGCAATTGCATATTCTTCGCTGCAACTGTCAATTTCATTGAAAGTTTCCCAATATTTTTTAGCGTAGTCCCTAATCGGCTTGCTGTCCCCCTGCTTCATCGTGGAGAGGCTTTCAAATGTTTTAGGAGCTCTCCTACTGGTTAAGAACCGAGCAGTGAATTCTTCTGCCAGTTGAGTCCATCTTTGTATGGAATGTGGTTCTAACTTATGGAACCAATACAAAGCTACCTTTCCTAGACTTGATGGGAACATCTTGCACATGATGTCATCATCCCCATCATGCATGAGCATAGCCTGCTGGTAATGTTGAACGTGAGCAACAGGATCCGCATCTGTCTCGTAGAGTATGAACGCCCCGTGCTTCACTCTGTTCGGCAACCGTGCCTCCTACAGCGTTCTCACAAAAGGTGACGCCACTATGTTACTCAGGGCTTGCCATGCTGCTTCTCGTGCAGTCATGTTTCCATCTTTTCGTTCCTTAGCTTTATGGGTACCAGCCCTATTCCAATCGGATTCAAGTCTCTCGTATCTGTCCCTATGGTGTTTCCTAGTACCTTCATCAGGCAAGGAGCTTTGGCTTCTACTTCTCCGTTTCCGTGGAGAAATCCTCTGCCTACTTGGACTCCTGCTTCTCCTTTTTCGTGAAGAAGTCCTCTTTTGTTTTGAAGAATAACTCCTACTCCTACTCCTTCTGTGTGAAGGAGGTGCTTTGTATTTGACCATAGCCCATTTATTTCCTCTGGAATGTCCTGTGAAAGCCCAGAGTCTTCGGAATGCTCTCTGATCCGTTCCAACTGTCGGATCTCATGCTCTCGTTTTTAAATCAGTCGAGCATACTCCTCGATCTCCTGCCTCTTCTTATCGAGGATATCCTCATCGTTATGCACACTCCTTGAATGCGCAACTAAATCTTCTCTTCAATGGGATTTGCTCCTTCGCGTGGAGTCTGTAGCCGTTCTGCCTTCCTTGTTCTTGGAGTCAGATGGTCAGGGGACAATCTTTGCTTGTCGTCCTCCTGCCATGGCTACAAGCATGCTTTTTCGGAGCAGGTGTGACTGGATCTACTTCCACCATTGTCGTTTTTCAAAGGGAACTCGTTCGTTTCCCACAGACGGTGCCAATTGTAGGTGGGAAAAGACGAACAGCACCCTAAATAGCATTGGTTTGTAACAGCTCCACGTGGTGTTCGATCGGAACCCTATCGTATTCGCCTGAACCCTCATCTGCAAAACAGATAAGGGGTGAGCGCACCTCTGCCTCTCGTGGCAAAGGCCCTTCGATGACTAAGTTAGTATCTCATCCTGTATCAAACCCTAATTATCAGTAGGAAAGTATAGAATTGATGCAACTTATTGTCTACCTCTTGCCTCTAGTTTTACCTTCTATTTATAGACTCAAGGATGTTTGTTGCCCAAATATCCTTGTCGCCCCAGGTTTCTGTCTCGTATAAGAAACCTGGCCTTTATGGGGATCCTTTTGCCCAATGAACCGGGATCCCTTACTCATAGGGACTCTTCCCTACATGGTGCTCGTTCCATAATAGGACTGTCTCTTCTCTTATCCTGACTGGATATTGGGTATTCCTTCTGGAACACTCCTTTCGCCTTATCTTTTAAGGCTATGTTCCTTTTAGATAACTCTATCTGTCCGGCATTCTCCTTGCCGAACAGACTGTACCAATTACTGATGTCTCATTTTTAAAGGGTTTACTACCGAACAGTTGGTACTTTATTAAACAACTTCTCATGTCTTTTGGTCCATTTCTGCCGAACATGCTACCTGGTTCGACGACTTCCCTCAATGCCGTACACCATCTTGCACGACGTCTTGTATCACTTTCTTTAGTGTATGGACCCCGTGCACCACGTGTTCGGCCACTAGTTTATGTCTGTTTAGGAATACGTTCCTACATCAAGGTTTTTAACAAAAAAAAATTTGCCGATCTAAAAAAAACATTCACTGCATGCATTCTCCAAAGGTATAAAGTACAAGTCCAAATTTTAACAACTTAAAATGTAGAAATCAACGTTCAGACATTCTTCAAAAAAATAACAAAGGGAAGAGTTTCAGCAATTTTCCGTGTTTAATGGAACTCAAAACAAGAACTAAAACCTGTGATCTTTTTCTTTCTCCACTGAAGATTTTTGACAAACACTTAGTAAGCATACCAACAGCATTCATCTATACATGCATACCAATAATTAAAATGCATTCACATATCAGCAAAATGCCTTCACATATTAGGATCTGGCCTTTCACCAGATCTGGAATTTACCATCACAAATTTTTAGCCCTTGTTAATAAACTAAAAAGCAAAGAGAAGGTCAAAAATATCACCGTAAAGGAGCTGTTGTTACTCGCCGGAGGTAGATATTTCGAATTTCCAGCCACCAAAGAAGATGGTGTCGTCTGTTAGCAGATGTTGTTTCCTGATCTTGAGAGAAAATGACGGGGGCTAGGGTTTGTACGTGCATATAACCTACAGGTAATTTGGTCAATACATGGTTTAAGCAAGGCTATTTTCGTATTTGAGCATTGGCAAGGAGTGGACTGGATTATCAATACCAAGTAGGAGAGGCCATTCGCAATACCCCCTAAGGGCCGGCTCCCAAACCCATTGGACTCATAGTCCACACCTCTTTTTTGTAACCAAACAAGTTATTGTGAAACGCATGGGATTGGTAGTCCAATCCTAATCCCAAAGCCTAAAATGGTTATCAAACGGGGCCATAGATCTAATTGATACGTCATTGGATTAGTCTCCTATAATAGAATCAGATGTAAAGACAAGTCATATGAACATCTCTTTGCTTTCAGATACCAGATATGGTACAGGATATATAGGAAAAATGTATCATCAACCAACTTTCAATCGTGGGTACACATATATATCCTAACCATACTGAATACTATGATCTACCATCCTGGTCCAAATTGAAAAGGCAACAACACTAACTATGAACACCGACATGTGTTTACATGCATATGCGGACACCTAGATTATGCTCACATAATGCAATTAAATCGTAAAAGTTACTTTAAATCAAATGGAAACTAAGTTGGTACGATCTCTCAAACTCTCAATAATTTAACCTAAAACGTTGTTTCGTGCATTTGAAATATGCAAACACTCACTAGTCACACAAACTGTAAGCTTCCAAATTTGGGATAGTCATCAGCTCACCAAACCAGGGTTTTATTCACTTGCAAGAACTTTACCATCTTACATGACCTAAACGTAGCCGATTAGGGCTGCATCAGCTTACCCCCCCCGACAGGAAACAACCTGCAAATCTCTCAGGCAAATGTAGGTGAGAACAAAGGTTAGGCATAGTGAAGTATAGCTAGCCAGTAACCACAAATACTACAAACAAGAATAAGAACATTTGCATTCTTGCAGAGCTCAAACACTAGGCAAGGCAATCCACTAAGCTTTGAAATTCACTCCTAATACCAAACAGAGTAGCACCCTGATATGACCTTCAAACCAATTCATACACACTGCCCTTTCAAACAGCAGAAGGCTAATAGTCATCGGTTCACATGTTTCTCTATGACCAAAGTTATCAACAGTAATTCCTCTCCCACCAGAGGGAACCCCCACCTTAAATGCAAGTTCCATGAGACACTTTGGTAATTGCCCCAATCCTGATGTAACTATAATCGATCGGACTTTCACATGAACCAATCTTAGCATAATATTGGAACTTTGTTACTCTTTGAAGCCAATCTGGAGTACATAAGCATGTTTCGAGAATTCATCACTGCCTTCACCATAAGATTGAACAAAAAAAGCATATGATTTTTTACATCATGATCCATGAAACACTTCAATCTAGGACAAATATGGGGTGCTCCACATAACCTTGCTACACACAATCACCAAATATCACACCAGCTACTTTTCAGTACAGTCCGCCAACAAGTGCAAGCAAAAATAAAGGGTCGTCACCTTTTGTGAACGAGCGGGGAGCGCAACAAGGCCTTTAGCTCCATGATCATCCCTGTATTTCCCTATATATTAGAGAATCCAAATTGGTTCTCATTAGAAAGGAAATACCCTAACTTTCCTTTTCCCAGACTTCCTTAACTATGGTTTAAGGTGGTTGACCATTTGACCTTATACTTCATGAAAGTTAACAGATCATCATTTGAGGGCTACAGAGGCCCTTTCAGAGGACAGTAACACCTTTGAACGTGTTGAAGGAAAAGACAAAGAGGGTAACAGGGTTGGTTTTGGATATGTGGATCTGGATTTGAGAACAGATTTGAAACCTGTGAAGGATTTGAAATCTGTAAATCTCCTTATACAGTTATAGAAAATGTGAAGATCATAGGAGTCACTCTTGATTACAAATTGTAATAAACAGAGATCTACATGATTTTAGCCACAGCTTCAAATACAATAGGCTCAAGTACACATTACACCAGAACATTCAAAAATGTGCTGCCGCATATGCACCAAACTTTAAAAGCAGCAAAACTAACTGCCCATGGACCACAAGGAAATTGCAAGTGAAACCAATGGGGCTCCCAAGTGGCAATTGACAGAACACCATAGCAAAGTTTCCACAGCCAATTGTGGAAAATAATAAATCCATAACAAGCCATCAAACATGCAGGTAGGACTTATCTAATCTAGAACCAACTGAACTTGAGACGTACGATGACTTTTCATTGGGGGTCATCAAACACGAAGAGAAATGGAGATCATCACAAGAGTGTCACCCATTAAGGGCCTAACTAAAAAAAAAAACACTACTACCAAAAACGGAAACAAGCTGAATGTATCGATCACCCAACAAAAGGACACAACAAAACAGAAACAACCCCAACCTATAGAACACAACCGACCAAAGATTGTCTGAGGTCCATTCTTGTCAGCGCCACCCGTTAAATTTGGTCATAGGAACTCTCACAAGGCTGCCCAATTTGTTTTTGAATGTTATACTCTACATCTCTCTTTCTTTTCTTTTCTTTTCTGATTCGCCTCTACATCTCTAATTGAGGTATGGGAAAATTTGTTAGCGTCAATGCCGGAAGCCGGAACTTCAAACTTTGTGCCCTCGCTAAAAAGAAGGTGAAACATTTGGTTCTGAAAAGAAACTACAATGAAAGAGAAAGACAAATAAGGATTCACCTCTGTTCTAAATGGCGGCCGCCGAGGCGCTTGGAGGTGCCCTACCGCCACGCCAATACCCCTTGGCGTTTGATTTTGCGCCCAGGGAGGTTTGGCGGTGTTTGGCGGCCGCCTAGGCTGCCTTGGCGGCCATGGCGGTCTAGGCGGCCTTAGGGTCTTGGCGGCCTTGGCGGCGGCGTCAGCGTCTTTGGAGGCCTTTGGCGGCCTAAAATGTATAGTATTAAACTAATGGAGATCAAGTTTTGGAGGGAGTTGGCCTTGGGGTTTCTTATTGGTGGCTCCTTTTGAGGGAGGTGGCTGAGATAGTTTTTTTGTGTTCTGTTTGGACCACGATGTAATCTTGTTTGGGGCTTTAATGGAAGAGTACATTTACCGAAAAAAAAGTTTTGGAGGGGTATGGAGGAGAAGAGTTAAGCGGAAGGAGATGAACTTTGAACTTGGCATTAGGGATCTCCGATCTCGTTTATTTCTACTTATTGTCTTATTCAACTTATTTGCTAGTTGCTACTACTTAATTTTATTTGGGTTTGTACTTTGAAGTTTGAACTTACATTATGAATACATGGAATATAGTTTTATTGGATAATGGTTTGTAAAAAAAAAATCCGCCGAATTGCTTGGCGCCGCCTAGGCAGCTTGGCACTTGGACGTGGGTCTCCGCCCGACTACCTCCGAGCGCCATTTAGAACATTGGGATTCACGAAGAACTACTTCCGAACAAAGAGGGAGCAATCTCCTCTGAGTGAAACAAAAAGGGCAAAGCAAAGCAAACAATCTCGCACAAATTGACGAGCGCAATAGACCAAATGCTTAAGAAGAAATCTCCAAGCAAGAACTCTTTAAATGTAACACACACTTGGTTAAGATATCATAATTAACAACTACCTTCTCAAAATTAAAATCCTATCATACAAGACCAGGAAAAGAAGTTCTTAAAAATTATCTCTATGATATTAAACACTTGTGGGCATCCGATTTTCAACTTACAGTAAAGCCACATGCTGCTGTCACACCTTAAGGTCGGCCATTATTTGTTGAAGTGTGTTGCCCACCCTCGTCCTATATACTGTAGCACCTGTACTTCCGTAGAAAACCAACACGTGCCCTAATGTTTCAAAATTTCAACATTCTAAAACTTGCTCTTTTTTTTATTTTAAAAAAGGCAAATCTTCTAATACTAATCTAAGCGGAAAGGGGCTAGGCCCTTAACTGATGCAAGGAGTATAGGGCACCTATCACTAGGCTGCCAATCCATTTGCAAACGTACTCAAATAGGCACCATACACTTGGCTAATGTTGCCACAAACAAGTACTTTTACAGTCACACCAAAGAAATTCCCACACCTTTCATTTGTCTAAAAAAGACTAATGCATGAGTAATTGTCTACCATAGTTCCTATTTCCTTCTGATCAAATTGATAACAACACCAAATCATCCACAGACCAGTAGAATAGAGCCAAGAATTTTGGGACTAGTAATAGCACACTAGATTGAGTTGTTAATGACGCAAAAACATTTTCTTGGTGTAACAGGCATTTTCAAGTGTACACAATTTGGCAGTTCTAAAACAAACAACTTACTACCTAAGTTTGTTCATGTTTTGAATTTTATGGCATCAAATCTACAGAGTCTCATCAAATGAGAAACATTACTGCAATAACCCCCAATGAACCATTTTCCTCATTCATCACCTTATTGTCTATGTTTTATGTCACAAACAAGTAGGAACAAAAACATGCGAAAGAAACAAAGATATGAACAAAGAAACAATTCAATACCAAAAACAAACACCACACACCCACATATTACCACTATTGAAGAGAAGAAAAGGTACTTGAACCAGCCCAAACTTGCATTTGCCGTATCAGGAAAAGCCCTTGGGAAGCTTCTGAATAGCCGAACATAGTTTCCTTCTGGAACCAATAGCATTAATCCCCATATCCTTGAGATCCTCCAAAGTCAACAAAGGCAACACTTGATCATCCACCTCATGTATCTCGAACACTGCCGCGTACCGCCCCAACCCCAACCCAGCCAGCCAATTCCTCACCCCATCATCAAGAAACCCATTGCTTCGATCCCGGTTCCGCCCCCTCTCACTCCCACCACTCCCGAAATTCCTATCCCCACTCGTCTCCGGCACCCCCCCATTGTCCGAAACCCTAACCCTACCACCATTCCTCCCCCAGTAATTCAACCCCACATTGTCAACCGACTGCACAGGACTCTGTTCTTTCCCCGAACCCTCCTCGATTTCCGGCTCAAACTCCCTTATTAACTCTTCCTTATCTTTTGTATTACTTTCGCCTTCGATTCTACTTCCGTTGTTATTATCATTACTCATCGCCGCCGTCGTCCAATTCGTACTCACTCTCTTCGCCGTAGTGATCGCAGTAGCTCTCTTTGATTTCGGCTTGTGGTGTCCGAAATCGAGATTGACGTCAGCAGCGTCCAGCATTTGGTGGCTGTTGACGACGAGATTGGTTAAAGGGCGAGTAGTAGTTTTTGAGGACTTATTAGAAGGTACAAGAAGAGCAGGGTGTTTGTAAAGCCTCCATGGCTTGGGTCGACGGGGGGTGTAAGAGTCGTATGAGAGCGTCGCCGCAGGTTGGTCGCCGATCTCTCCTAAGCGGACGCTAGGCCGGCGCTGCCGCTTCGGGGCTACACTCGGCCCGATGTTATTGTTATTGATGGTGTCGACGGATGCCGGTAGTATTGCTGGCGTGGCGGCGTTGGTGGTGGTTGTCGTTGCTGTGGTTGTGGGGGCGTCAAGTGGGCATTCCGGTGGGACCAATTCGGCCATTAGAGAGAGAGTAGTGAAGTGGAAGTTGTCAGACAAGGAAATGAGGTGAGTGTGCGATTAAGGAGAGAATTTTGTAGCAGTAGTCACTTTGACTTCGGTTTAGCTCCCTTCGCTCTCTTGGTCTTGGTTGATCGTCTATCGGGAAGCGCCATTTTTATATGCTCTCTCTGGTAGGGAAAATTTTTCAATGCCGAGCGGGTACCACGTGTGCCGCTCCTGCATTCAAGCCGTTAATTTCGTATTTGAACGGTTCATATTTAAAGAGAGAAAAAGGAAAGAGATAATGTTAGGATGAGAGGAGAGAGAAGATTTCAATCTGAGCAGTCCAAAATGAATCGGACGACTCAGATAAGCCGAACGGGTGTCACGTTGACAATACTCGCTCGGCACCGAAAAAGGTAGGCTGGCTGGTAATGAGGTGTTAATTTCACTTTTAACCCCAAAAGTACTTTGTTGCTCAATCCGTCGCGGCTGCTCTAAACCGTGAAATGAATCGTGAAATCGGTCCAAATCAAACCAAACCAAATTGATTTGTACGTTTTAAATTGGATCCATGGATTAATAGTTTGGATATGGATTCAAAAAGTAAAGGAAAAATGACGGTTCAGGATGTGTTTTAATAATTAATACCCGCCAAGGGTTCAGGATGTGTTTTAATAATTAATATCCGTGAAGGACATTTTTAATATTAACAAATGTTCTCAGCATGTTCTTGGTGGGTATTAATTATCAAAATACGTCATGTGCTTTCATTTTCCCAAAAGTAAAAAATCGTGAGATACAGACCAGTTCACGAATTTTCATTTTAGAAATCGTGGTTAACCGAACCGCAATGTGAGATATTTATTACATGTACAAATAATTTTAAAATATAGATATATAAATGTATGGAAAATAATTTTACCTATTTTTACAAATATTTTTACCTTAACGTGATAGCAAATTGCTTTCCCCCGACCCCACACCCGTTTCCCAGATTACCCCCCTTAAAGTACTCCCGCCCTGTAATTCATTTCTTTATTTAATTACTTTTATCTTATTTATTTAATTTCTATAATACACCCTTTCTATATTAAAAAATATAGTTTAAAAATTAAGTGCTCTAATTTTCAATTCAGTTGAACCGGGGCGAAGATCGTTTTTATTATTATTATTTTATTCTAAATGGTCATAATGAATTTTTTACTTTAGGGCTTTTCAACGAACACCCTAAGACTCATTATTTAGTTTCAAGGCTCTCTTAAGGTGTCCATTGAAATGCCTTGGAGCTAAAAATTTATTACGACCATTTAGGATGAAATGATCAGAAAAATAACATCTTTGCACCGGTTCAAATGGATTGAAAATTAACTATATTTTTTAATATATAAAGGGAAAAAAAAGGAAAAAAAAACAGTCGAATTTATTAGAGGCAACACTTACACGTCATGCTTGGAGTGCGAATAAAAGACAAGTATTAAAAATGTTGATTCGTGTGCCAAAAATGTAATTTCTGGAGGCTATAAAAGGAGGACTTTGTGTTTCAACTATATTTTTTAAATATAAAATTGAAATACTTAATTTTTTAATATATAAATGGTGTAAAAAAATGATTGTTTCAATTTTCAATCCATGTCAACCGGTGCAAAGTTGTTATTTTTCTGATCATTTTATCCTAAATGGTCATAGTAAATTTTTGGCTCTAAGACTTTTCAACGAGCACCCTAAGACTTTTTAGTTAGTTTCAAAACTCTCTTAGGGTGCCCATTGAAATGGCTTAGAGCCAAAAATTTATTACGATCATTTAGGACGAAATGATCAGACAACTTTGCACCGGCTCAAACGGATTAAAAATTGAAACACTTATTTTTTTTAACTATATATTTTAATATTTAAATGACAAAAAAAGAAGAAAAAAACAGTCAGATAAGGCAACGATACATCTCATGCTTACACCTTAGTTCATGTGCCATAAGTTTGGTTTTAGTTGGTCACGCTATAAAAGGAGGATTCTTTTCCTTAGGCTTTCCTCACAAACTGTGTACACAAAATATAGGAACGCCGCAGCGAAAAATTCGGGGTGGAACAATGGATAACTACAACTTTTCAATTTCAGATAATTTGTCATTTGAGAATGATGTTCATAGTGGGGAGAGTATCTCCCACAATAGTCGCGATTATAGACCCGAATTTACCACTGACCAGGTTAGTTATTACTGTTTTTGTTTTGCATATTCATTATTTATTTTAAGGGAGCTGATAATGCCAAAACCCATACTATTTTCCCTTTGTTTTTCGAAAACTCTTTGTAAGGAAATCTTAGAAATTCTAGTACACACTACTCTGTTTAATGGAAGGACTATGTAAACAAATTGTCTTATTCAGTCCACAATAAGCATAAGCTGGTATTAGTTTACAGAAAATATTCATTTTTTAGCAAATCTTAGTAATTCGGGTCATTAATAGTAGCATGTAATGTTTAGTTAGAGAATACCGTACAACTTATCCCACATCTCCGCAGAGAGAAGGCATGAGGCAGGGGTTTAGTTCTATAATTGTTTTGGCATTATCAATTCCCTAATTTAAAAGTAGAGAAAATATGTTAAGACTGGTTATTTTTTATTTTATTTTTTTGACGAACAAGCTCAATGCATTATATTAACACAAGATTACAAGTTCAACAAAGCTGCCCTTGCTTTCACATGAGCAGCCTGCACTACTTACCTATCCACCTTAACAACTTTAACTACATTAAAACGAGTACATAAGGAACAAAAATCCAAAAGAGCCATTTGCAAGGTAAACTTGGCATCTGCAGGATTGAGAAGGCCCTACTCAAAAGCTGCACAATCAGTACGAATGCAAATGTCCCGCAACCCTTGACCAAATGCCCATTCCAGCACTAACTAACCGGCCCTGATTTCTACCATAGCTGTCGAAGAGGAGCTGCACCTAGTTACTTGAGATGCCACCTCTTGCCCACCATCTCCTACTTGGACCCAAGCCATCGCACCCCTTTTTGGATTGGCTTGCCACGCACTATCCGTAGGGAAAAGAAACAAACCCTGTACATCCTCCCCTCCTCTACCAAACACAAACCTCTTTGAAGTAGCCCCGTTACCAACACTGAAATGCCAACCAACCTGCAACTCACATTTCTTCCTGAACTTGCATAAGTTCTTTTGGCCAGAAAAATAGTCCAACACATTATCCAAAGGATTAACCAAGTCGCAGTCAACATTACAAAATACAACGTCATTACGCACACACCAAATAGACCACAAAAGAAAGACTGAGTCCCAAACCAACTCCAGAGAGGGTGCCTCCGTCAACCACTTTGCAAACCAAACCCCAAACAAAACTGGAGAACCCACTTCAAAATTAAAGCCCCACTGTGAGGCCCGCCACAACCTTTTAGCAAACCAACACTAAAAAAATAGATGTTCAATCGTCTCCACCTCTTAACCACACATAGGACAACTCAGATCAACGTCAACATTCCTCCTTAACAGAGCATCCTTCACGGCTAAAATCCGGTGCAAGACCTTCCAAATACACAACAAGTACTTTAGAGGCAAACCCAGGCCCCAAACTCTCCCCCACAGCCCAAACAAAACTCTAACCTTTTCAAGAACCTTAATATGAGATTTTGAAAACTAAAACAGGTATGCCGACTTAACCGAAAAAACACCATTATTGGAATACTCCCACACCACATCATCCTCCACATTAGAGATTGGAACATACACCTCTGAAATTTTCTGAGCTATCTCTCCCGGAAAAAGCATAGGAATTAAAGGCATACCCACACTCTAGAGTCTTGATCAAACAAGCCAGCGACTTTAAAACTATTAAAATGCCGAGACAAATCCCTACCAACATAAGGATTAGAGGATTTAGGAATCCATTCCTCCTTAAATATGTCCACCTTATTCCCACTGCCCACTCTCCATCTTAAGCCTTCTTTTAGCAAATTCTTCCCCCATAGAATACTTCTCCAACCCCAAGACGCATTAGAAGCAGCCTTAGCATCAAAAAAAATTGTATGGGAGCAATATTTTCCACGTAAAACCAACGAAAGAAACGAATCAGGATTTTTAAAAATCCTCCACACCATCTTAGCTAACAACGCTTGATTTAAACACGCCAAATCTTGCAGGCCCAAACCACCTCTGCTCTTAGGCAAACAACAAATACTCCATTTCCGCCAAACTATACCCTTTTCCGTCTCACCATGCCACAAAAAACTAGTAACCACCTTTTTGACTTGATTTAAAAAATATACAGGAGCCCGAACACAGAGAGCAAATAAATTGGAATAGTCAGCATGACATGCCTAGCCAAAACTAGTGTTGCCGCAAAGGGCAACAAAGGAATCTTCCAATTACTAAGTTTAACTTGGATCCTGTCTAAAACACAAGAAAAAAGACTCCATTTCCGACAAGAAAAATTCAAATTAGCACCCAAATAGACCCCAGGTCGATCAACACCTGACACCAAATATATGCTTTAACCAATCCACATCCCTTAATTGCATATTAGGACTTCCAAACAACTCTGACTTCGCAAAGTTGATCTTTTAACCAGCTTGAGCACAATAAATATCAAGAAGTAATTTAAGACACCAAGCATGATCCATGTTATTCTCCATAAAAATAAAGCAATCATTTACAAACAATAAATGTGAGATATGGGGGGCGCGAGGACTTACAGCAATTCCTCGGCACACATTGTTAGCTGCAAACTCCGCCAACCCATCAGAAAGCGCTTGAGCAACCAAAATGAACAGATAAGGCGAAAGGGGATCCCTTTGCCGAATTCCACAAGTTGGCACGAAAGATCTAGATCGCTGTCCATTAACCAAAATAGAGAACGGCACTGTGGTGATACACTGGCGTATCCAACCCACCGATTTCTGACTGAAACCCAAAACTCACAACAAACTAAGTAGAAGATCCCAGTTAACTCGATCATATGCTTTATTCATAGCCAGCTTTAATGCAAAAAAGCTTTCTTGCCATTCCTCTTTTTTCAAAAAAACTCCAAGGTTTCATGCGGAATCATAATATTATCAAAAATAATCTGCGAAGGCACAAAACCGTTTTGAAATTCGGAAATCAAGCAACCCAAAACGGACCGCAGACGATTAACCAACACTTTTGAAATCAACTTGTACAACACCTTGCACAAACTGATAAGCCGAAAATCCCCCACCCTCTGCGGATTAGGGACCTTAGGGATCAAGGTAATAATTGTGTGATTCAATTCCTTTAATAAATAACTAGATTCAAAAAAAGAAAGCACTGCAGCTGTAATCTCATTGCCCAGCCAATCCCAATTTTTCTGATAAAAAGCAGCAACAAAGCCATCTGGCCCTGGAGCTTTAAAGCCAGACATTTGGAACAAAGCCTTCCGTACCTCCTCACCTGTAAATGGACAATCCAACTCCTGGCACTGCTCCTCCGTGAGCCTAGACTTGACCATTCTGAGCAAATCCGGATCAACTCCCGCCTCGCTGCCACCCCCTAATTGTAAAACAGAAGGCCCCCAGCCAACTCCCCCACTAGCTCCCTTGCACTTGAAAAGCTCCAAAAAATGCTCAAGAAACAATTCCTTAATACGACATGGATTTGTCACTATGCTACCCGCTGAATCCATAAGAGCCACAATCCTATTTTGCCTTGATCCCCCACCTCCAGCCACCGTTGTTTAGAGCGCTGTGCCCAGTAAAGTTCCTCTTTTTCCAGCAAACCTTCCAACTCCTGCTTACCCTCCACATCTTGCTCCAACCACAAAAATCGATCCTCTGAGCTTAAACCTTTGTTGAATTGGGACTAGATATGCGCCAATCGTCTTCTCCTATCCTCAATTTTGCCCTTCAAAAAACCAAAGGACAGCCTATGCCAATTCGCAAGATGCCTCAACAAAATTTTTTGCTTTTGCACCAATTTAAAGGCTACTGAACCCGCCAAAGGAATATCCCAAACTTTCCTAGTAACCTGTTTAACATCCTCACAACTAATCCAGCCTTCCTCAAACCGAAATAGCCTCCTCCTTCTCGGTTTCTGCCAATGCATATCCAAAATAATAGGACTATGATCCGACCGCTGAATCGGCAAAATAGAAAGAGATGCACTCGTGAAAATTTGACTCCACAAAGAATTTCCCATAGCCCTGTCCAGCTTCTCAAAGGTAACAAACTTAGCACTCCTGTTATTAGACCAAGTAAAATTAACCCAAAAACTGGGGATATTAGATAACCCGTACTTGTCCACAAAATCTTGAAGCCGGCCCAACCCCTAAATGCTTCACCCAGAACTGGACCACTTCTCCTCATGATTAAGCACTTGGTTAAAATCGCCAATAATCATCACCGACCCAGAGAGCTGACCCACCTCATCAGTCATTAATTTCCAGAAGGCCTCTCTCTCCCTCAAAACTGGAGGTTCATACATCAAAAATAAAAACCAATCCCCATTAACAGCATCTAAAACCTTCAAGAGGAGAAACCTCATAGACTTCTTAATGACACAAGCATTTACCGAGTCATCCCAAGCCACCCACAAACCACCCCGACTAGCCATGGCATCCACCTCAGTGTAAAATTTGAAGCCCATGTTAAGCCCCATCTTTTACACTTAGTCTCTATAGGGAAAAGAAGATTAATTCCATTGTCCTGGACCAGAGATTTCGCTGTTCGAACAGTGAGGGGATGGCCCAGCCCTCGACAGTTCCAGCTCAGAATTTTCATGGCGATGGAGGAGGTTGATGAGGGCGAACCTCCTCCAAAAACCTGTTTTTTGGATCATTAACCTTACCTTGACTCAAGCTCCTACACCATGACCAGGTGATGCCGAAACTCTTTTGCCAAACGTTGGTTGCACTCCAATTCATCGACACCCTCATCCCAAATGGATAACCGAGGCCTCCTCACCCTAGTCCCCGACCCAGACTCCTCATTGACAGAACTCTGCTGAAATCTTCGAGTCAAAAGAGTAACCGATCGAATCCACCGAAACCGCTGTAATTCTTGAGTAACATTCTGTATTGAAACATCCTCAATTTCCTCTTCCCACGCCGGATTGTCATACTCATGCACAGACCCAAGTCCGCACCCCTCCAAGTCAACACCCAAAATCTCAGAGGTCAATCTTTTCCGTGAAGGGAGAACACGCTGACCTTCTTTTTGGGACGCAATGAATCGAAATTGCTCCGCCGCTCGCCTGACCTCCACAGCCCCATCTTTGTCACCGTGCTCAAAATCCCAAGATGAAGAGGATCCCGAAGCCAAATTTGACCCAGGCTCCGCACTTGAAGTGGAGTCAGATCCCGAAAGCGACACCGACCGTCATTTTCAAACTCCAATCTCCCGTTTCAACAACCGCCCTTTCCTCTTATGTGATCTCGATCAGCTATATTGACCACTAGACCCAATACGAGCCAACAGCCGCACAAGAGCAGCACAAGGGGTCTCCGAAGCTCTCCGAAAACCTCTGCATCTAATCTTTACCCGCTTTCCCCGCCGCCGACGAGCCAAGAAGAGAGCTCGCCACAAAATTCTTTTCAATTACAATTGAGGCCAATGCGAAGCTAGAAAATTTGTTCCCCCATTAACCGCCAACTCGAGCCCTGGCACAGTCCAATAAGAGCAACCTTTTGCAAATGGACCAAAAGATACTCTTCTTTTAGGGGCTGGACCTAAGCCCAAAGAAGAGGAATCTGAACTGTACTCCTGCTCCTCCAAAGCTCGTTTACCTTTTCCCTGAAATCAGCCCAAATCTTATTCAACAATGGAGCCCACTCTGTCCCCAGGTTCACGAATTATTAGAGAGCCCGTTGAACGAAGCCCAACATAAACAGCCTCATGCTGACTTGGAGCAAGATTAAGATCCATAGGCCCACTCCAGTTAACCTCAGATTGGGCCAAAACAAGGTCACGGTTCACCTCCTCATCTCCACCACGCACCCTTCCAAAGCATTAACAAAAAGCCCCTGGCTAGAATTGATCACCTCCTCTGTCACATCAAAATTAAAACAAAATTCACTACCCTCCAGAGAGTTCCTAGCCAGCAATGCAGGATCATTAACACTAATCCACCTATCAGGATTAACTCCATGAGCCCGTACAACCAACTCCCACTCCACCCACCTCCAGTCCATCTCTTCCATCGTCGACACTCCTTCCTCCAGCACCCATGGCAACAAACTTATCACTCGCTCTAAAAAGTCTTTTGTATCCCGCTGCAAGTCTGCTTGAGGCGGGAAAGAAGAAAGAGAACTATCACCGCCAACCCCATTCAACTCCGGAACAGATGAACGCGCCTCGTCGGTAGTCGAGGAGGTGAGAACTACCACCAAGTCACCGACCTGGAACACTCCCAAGTTTGGGTATTGGAGTCCCCAATCCCAAGCAACCTCGTAATACTCCAAAAAATGGTCAAAATTGACTTCACCAACCGGATCTCTATTAATAGGCTCTAGCACCGCCGCTGGACTATTAGTCGGGTTACCTGGAATAGATGTCGCCTCCACTTCATCAGAGTAAAGAGCTTCCCTCACAGCCCACGTATGAGTGTTTCGACGAGAAGAACTCCGAGCAAAAGCACAAATACATTGAGTGTAAAGAGGCCTACTTGCATTCATACGCTGCTCAGCCCCCAAACGAGAACACATGTCTTGAATCACATCATCAACCCTTCTACGAGCTTCAATCACCGAGAGGTCACAATGAGGATAAGTATGACCAATTCTTCCACAAGCACGATAAAACTTATAAACACGCTCATATCAACACTCAATCCACCTTGGAGCACTTCTTGGAATATTCAAATAAAAACCACCAACCAGAGTCGAGTTTGGTGTCACCGAATCCTCAGACGAAGATAGCGATAGTGTTGAGGAAAGGCCCTATCCACAACCACCATAAGCCAGTTCTCCAAAGCCTCTCCGAAAATTTCTGTCGCTGGCATCGTAAACACTTCAAAAGGAAGATTATACAAACGGACCCACAACGAGAACTCCCTAACCCTAAAATTCTCATAATCATCATAAGACTGCCAACCGTCGAGAACCAGTAAGCCGCCTCTGATAACCTAAGGCCCACGAACAAGCGCATGCCCCATATCTACTTCTGAGAAAAAAGGAAAGACGAAGGAGTTCGAGCGACGAGCAACTACCACCACAGGCTGATTCGTATGCCATAGCTCATTAACAAATAGTTGCATGGCCTTTGTAGCAAAATGACGCCGGTCAAGGAATTGACCAACCAGCAGAAACTCCGCCCTACGCCCGCCCAGCATCCAAGTGCGGTTTGTAAGCTTAAGGACAGGACCATCCCGAATATTTTGAACTGGTGCTCAGGAAAAGGAAAATCCACTCTTTCCTTAGCAAACTCAGAAACAGCGAGAGACCAGAACTAGCAGACCCAACCTCATCATCTGAGAAATCCGACATTATAAAAGAGGGACCACTAGGCAGAGAACAGACAAATAAGAAAAAGACGCCAACAACCCGTCAAAGGAACCACAAATAGAAAGTAGGACCACAAGAACAAGAAGTAGAAAGCAGGACCACACTAGAAAAGAAAGATACACGTGAATAGAAGGACCACTTAGAAAAGAAACTTAAAAGTCTGCAAGAGAGACACAAACAGGAGCAAAAGAAATAAACACAGTCAAGATGAGACAAATAGTGACGAAGAGCAAGAAAGGCAATACAGTTCCCAAGTAAAACCAAGGCGTGAAAAGTCAAAAGGAGAAGCTCTCAAGTTTAGAGAGAGAAAGTCCACGGTGATGACTGATTAATGTTGTACTTATACATATTTGTTATTTTTTATATAGATTTTTGAAAGTAGAGAAGATATGTTAGCTTGGGCGCGGAGTGTTGGTCTAAAATATGGTATTATGGTGGTTATTTTAAATTCTGCTAAGCTAAAAGGCGGCAAGCTGCCGAAGTGCATTCTTGGTTGTGAAAGAGAAGGAAAGTACGAACCTCCACGGTATCTGGTTTAAGGAGTATTAGGCTGGAAGGATTGGGCGTGGTGTGCAGGGTACTTAAGGGGGTAGCTTTGTCGGATGTAGACATTTCCAGTTCGAGCCTCTTCTCGGAGCCTAGTTCCTCTGTAGTAGTTGTTTTCTTAGAGGTGGGTATTGCGTTCGACTCACTAGGTTAGATTGGAGTTTTAGAATCATGGTCTTCATATCCCATCTCTAGTGACTGTGGTGATTGGTATTTGGCTGTGGGCGAGTTGTTTTCTGGCGAGCCTTGAGAATTGGGTCGAGGGAGTAGTAGATTGGTTGGATTAGGCATGGTGTGCAAGGTTGGGCCCCATGTCGGATGCCTTCAACCCTGGATCGAGCCTCTTATCTGTACCTAGTTTCTCTGTGGTAGCTGTTCAACCTCCCCTCAATGCCAAGTTGCTCTACTGCTGCATTTCCTTAGTGATGGTTCATCAGATGGTCGTTGTTCAACCGCGACTACTTTATCTTATAGCCTAGCCTGGCGGGCTGTGCCAGACAATACTTAGCTTTCATCTCATCATTACTTCTTGTATCACTTTTGTATAATACCTCGTTGTGCTTTCTTCCTGATGGATAGTACAACGGAGTATGATAACAAATCACATTGCACTTTTTATTTACTTTAATCTACCTTACTCTCCATGCGGGTTGTGCATGGTTTATCGCACTTTTTTCACTCTTCTTTTTTTCCTTTTATTTTCCTCCTGGGGTATGCCCTTTTTAGGCTGTACATTCGGTTAACCTCTTTTAATTTTAAGCTAATTTACCCACAAAAAAAAGGGCAATCCCTGCAAAGAAACACTGCGACTAAAAAATGCGATTGCCCATTTCAACTGCGAGGTATACCACAATCTCCATACGGCGTCATGTGGGGTTTAAAGGTTATTTGTGGTTCCCATAATCATGAAATAGCAAAATATATTGAGAGCCACGAGTACCTGTCAAGGCTAAAACCAATAGAAAAATAATTGGTGGTCAACATGGCCAACAACACCGCGCCTTGTGAAATCCTTATTATTTTGAAGCAAAAAGACCCATCAAACACTACGGGAATCAAAAGCATTTACAATGCCATTTTTTCAAACAAAGAAGCCAAATTGGACGATCTAACTCCTATTCAGTATGTCATACGTCAATTACTTAAGAAATATTACCTCCATCAATTTCTTACAAATCCAAATACCAACAAACTCAAAGATATTATTTGGGTTCATCCTATAAGCCTAGAGCTATCTGTTAACTTTTCATCCGTATGATCATTGATGCCACGTACAAGACCAATGAGTATCGAAAATCACTATTAGAGGTTGTGGGAATCACATCCACATAGCAAACTTACTCGCTTATGTTCACATATCTTAGTAATGAGAGAGAAGAGACACTAACATGGACATTAGATACCTTAAAAAACTAGATGCTTCAAAAGGGGGCATCGTTGCTATTCGTGTTTCTTTCAGATCAGGATTTAGCGCTTATGAACGCCATTGAAGCATGTTTCCTCATGGCAAGTCTCATCCTGTGTATTTGGCACATAAATCAGTGCGTCATGAAGAACTGCAGCCGTGTGCTTGGTCCGAAATGGAAGCATTTTTTCATGTCATGGCACTCGTTTATCAATTAATCTACACAGTTGTCTTTCGAACAGAAGTGGCAAGCCATGTGCGACGAGTTACGCCAATTCCCGACTGTCATAACTTACTTGTGGCAAACATGGTTAAGGCCGTACAAAGAGCGGTTTGTTTCGGCATGGACAGATACATGTATGCACCTCAGAAGCAATTCAAGTCAAAGGTATAATCACTTTATAACTTTACTATTAAAATTTTTGTGCATTTCTCTACTACTAAAGAATACTTTTTGATACTTTCCTATTTAAACATAATGCATTATTCTATTACAAGGCAGAGTTTGCACATGCGAGGCAAAAGCTATATTTGGAGGATACCATGTCATCGCTACAAACATCTTTTGATAAAATAGAAAAGATGTTGAAAATTTAGTTCAGAAAAATTAAGAAGTCGTTCAATAAATCTTTGAATATTCCACGCCACAAACAATTACGTGATGACATTTTTGATCAAGTAAGGTGTCGTATTTCATTAGAGGCAATGGAGTTCATGCATGATCAGCTAGAAAACGCTTTAGAAGTATCCCCCCACATAGCCAGCTATTGCAACTGTACGATCAAAATCACACACGGATTGTCATGCATGCATGATCTTGCATATTATCGTTCCATTTTCACTATAATTCCGCTATGCAGTATCCAAGCGCATTGGACTAGGTTGTCTATGCACGCAAACGAGTTTAATGACGAGGGAACATGACCTGACAGGACATCGCAGGTTGTTAAGATATTAGATGGGATGGATCCACGTATGCAAGAGCATATCATCCACGTATGCAAGAGCATATCATAGATAGGTTTATCGATATGGCAGATCCATCTCGTAGCACAGTTCGACTTCCATCGTACAACACAGAACATAGGTCGACCTACAGGTAGAGATGAGCAAAGTACACGTCGCATATCTTTTTTTTCAGAAGCATCCACTTCAGGATCAAGAACTGCAACATCGCAAGTGAGAGGGAGACGGAGACGTGGGAGGGGGTCGGGGGTTCGCAACACTCAATTTACAGTTTCACCCATCCCTGATCGCTACATTTAGCGATTACCTCAGGCTTATCAGCGTTATATTTTTCACTATGTTGACGTCGAAGGTGATGGTTATTGTGGATTCAGGACGATAGCTGCACAAATCGGGTATAGTGAAAATGATTGGAATCGAGTACGAAATGAGCTTATTGAAAAGATTCGACAAAATTATGATCTATACAGTGTGATTTATCCAGTAAATGATTGGGCAAACCATCTACTATACTTACTGGATTGGTTAGAGCCTACAGCACCAATGGCACATTGCATGGAGGCTATGACTTTGGGAGTTGTCATTGCAACAAGGAACAACATTGTACTGCATACATTTGATGAGAATGTTTACGGTTATTTTACTCACTTGCCGTTGAGGTCCCCTCCAGTTCCAGTCGAAGACCGCCGAGAAATTGCTATTGCCCGTGTTGACCATCACTTCGTGCAAGTTTTCTTAGAACCTCATTATCCTGTACCACTCATCCCAACATGGTGGCAGGACCATGCATCAAACGAAACTACAGGATGGGCTGCCAGTTATGGAACATGTATACAATTGTAGTACAAAGTAATGAGTATAAGCGCACCGGGAGCAGAATTTGAAGGAAATATTGATTAGAATTTGTGTTTTTATGTATTTTCATGTTTTGACAATATGTACTCAATTATAATAAAATGAAATTTTGATTAAATTTATTATTGTTGATTAGAAGTTATTTTTATTATTCATTGTCAAGATAAATTAATTAACTAATTAAAGTAATATAAATTTATTAAGTATAAAGTCAATTTTAATTGAAAATAGAATTTGAGTTAATCAAAAAAAAAAAGGGGGAAAACCGGAAAGGAAACAAATAAAGAATAAAAGGAAAAAAAAAAAAAAAGAAGATCAAATCATTCAAGATTTTATAACGGGGGTGCAGGGGGAATGCACCTTGATATGATGGATCCATATTCCATATAAAACCTGTAAAGTTTGATTCTTATAGGCCTGTTCATCTAGCTGTGTCCGAATCAAAAGCTCAGGTCTGAACCGAAATGGAGAGAGAAGCCAGACCTTGATTGCTGGATCGCATCTAAACAACATTTGATCAATAGTTTCTGGGCAAATCCCACACAGCGAGCATATTGGATCAACAGACACTCTCCTCTGAAACATTGCATTATTAAAAAATGTTTTAACTTTCATGGGTGCTTGAATCCGCCAAATTCGTTTCCACTTTCCATCGGCCCCAATCGTCCCGCTTGTTTGGCCCCTTACAATTCCATTCCCCCTCTGAGCATCCAGTAAATCCTTCGCTACAAATCGCCCTGTTGTAAAGCCTACCCATATGCGTTTATCAGGAACCCCAGCGGTGCTAATAGGGATTTTCAAAATCTGGTCCACATCCCTCTGGTTAAACACCTCCTTCGCAACATCTTCCTTCCAAACTTTCCTCTCCATGTCAATGAGATCACTAACCATGGTCTTGAGTTCGAGACTTAGCAAAAGTGTTGAGTTCTGAAAAAACAAACGCAATGCGCATATAGCAAAAGTGGTGGTGCCATGGTCTTACAAGGTATGGAGGAGCAAAGTACTTTTTGGCCCAAGAAACTTGAAGCACCTATATTTATTGCTTATTTCTAAAGGGAGGCCCATTTGGGGCCACCCAGGCAGGGGTCGGGCCTGCTCATGAAGTATAGACTACAATATTCATGTGTTTCACGTGAGACTTGCCATAAACATTAGGATCAAAAGTTAAGGTTCAAAAGAAAAAATTTAAGAGCCTCAAGCTCCACCGGTAGATGAGCTTTTGCCTAGTTGACAACAACCAAAGTACTTTGTCAGTGCCAATACAAAACAAGAGAATCCTCCCAGACACACACACTAAGATTTATAATTACTTTAAACCATCTTGAGTTGATGAGATTTACATAGATAGCTAGCTCCCTTTAAGATCCCTAATTATCGACTTTGTTCCAGTTATATACTTACATTATCAGTATTCCGATGACCTTACCGGGGATCACTATCTCTGCTGACAGCTTATGACCACGTCTCAACTACCAGAAGTTACCCAGAGAGAAGGTTTTAATTGATCCATAGCTCAGTGATTGTTCGACATTTGAAACATCCGGCACCACCTCAGGTCCTCAGCGGTGAACTTCATCGGAGAGTTGTACAGGACATTTTCAGGGGGAAAGCAGGTGCCATTCATTGCAGTAAGATCGGCGTAGTAGTTCCTTGACCTATTTAACTCATGCTGAGGACCTGTCACTTGGGAACTAGCCTTTCTAGCCCGGATACCCTTGGAAAAAACGAAAACACAGTGAATTCCTCCATTAATGCATCGTAAGGATTTGAAATATATTTCTAGAAGACTTCCAAAATCATGTAAAAAAATGCTTACAAATCTTTCACTTTGACCATCTTTGTAAACCATCATGAAATCCCCAGATTGCAGTCCATGTGCCCTCACAAAGTCACCTGCAACATTTCAGTCATAGAAATTATTAATTCCTCAAATCAGTTATAGTGATTTCAAGTTTACGATCTGACGAAAAACAATGAGATACATAGCCTCACCAGTTTTCTCAAGTACGAACATTCGGCTATGGTTGTTTTGCCAATACCTGCACAAAGATGCATGGGACCAAAATTGCATAAACATACCCAAAATCCTGAAGATTGCAATTTCGACTATATGTAGCATATTAGAATCGAACTAGTGACACGTTTCTGAAGGTATACCCGAGAAACACACCCTTCTAAGACAGGTCAACCTAAAAGATGGACCACCTTAAACATGGTAGCACAAATCTGCAAGGCTACATGTTCTTTTTGTTGGTCTTCTTAGTAATGTGATTGATTATCTTTATTTTATTTATTTCCGTACGATGTAATTTAATTTTCATGTTATGTGGAGAGGTTTTAGAAAGGACTTCATTGAGAGAAGCCACCATGTTTGACTTCACAATAAATGGAACAGTTCACCTATGTCCTTCTGGTATCTCTATAATCTTTTTGCTGATCAAAAATCTTTTTTTTTACAATCCACGTACTTTCTATATGTTGGATGCAAAAAAAAGCCAAGTCCAGCCTCACATATCTAGTGTAATTTGGAAGATACATGAGTGTGATCGATGGCCCATCATATTGGTCAGTCGTTGATAGCCTATCATATTGGTCAGTCGTTGCTCCTGGGACAATAACATAAGATAGCAATGCAACTCAAACCTGTAGCGGAAAACCCAAATTTCACAAGCATCCATGTCATCCATGAACACGAAAAAACCTTCTTTATCAGTCAGAGCCGGGAGATACCTTTCTGCATAACCCTGTAAGAGAATGCATTGACGCATTTGATATTGGATAAAGAAATAGTTCAAATAGTAACATGCTTGTATGCCCACCCAAATCAATTAGCTAGAAGTGCTTGTACTTCGTCCAAGTAATTCATTTGTTAGACGTGGTCTTGCAAAAATTAAATTTCGTTTGACCAAAATAGCTTCTCCAAATTCCAAGCCCCAAACTGAACATTCACACTCAAACTAAGTGAAAGAAACTAAATAGCACAAGCAAAAGAAATTGGTAAACATAATTAGAATCTAAGACAAAGAAATTCAAGTACTTTCCATGGCCAAAGCTGTATAACTCATAAAACTAATAGAATTTGGAAACCCTTTCCACGTGCATCAAACTTTATTATTTTTTAATTCAACTTAACTCTTTAAACCCAAAATTTGTTCAGACATAGGTGGTAGGATTAGCTCTATGAGGTATATCAATTTTGAAAGCATGCTTAGATTCAAAGCTGCTTCTCTTTTCTTTTCTTTTTCTTTTTTAAAGTTTTTTTCTTTTTTTGCATGTGGGAACATCATATTTCCTAGAACTTGACTGTTGGCAGTTAGCCAACGATTATCAATTATTTGACAAGAGCATGAAATCCCCATAAAATTGAGCAGTAAATGTGCAAACCTTGGGAATTACAATACGACAAGCTGGCCCTACATCACTACATTTCAGTTCTTTCTCGAAGAGAAACTGTGCTGTAAATGGATTAACTTCCTGCAATGCACAATGATTGAAATATTACATTCCGTAATCATACAGCTTACTAATAGATAGAAAGTGGATGAAATTCGAATGAAGGGACAGATTCCATAGTGTTTGCAACTCAATCTCACACGAACTATTAAAGATTAAGACCTTTGAGTCCAGTCTCATGAAGCCTAAGTGCACGACTAACAAAATTTGATCTGCTAAAAATTCCTTTCCTTTCACATACATAGCAACCAATAAATATCTCTTTAGGCCATACTGTGGCTATGATCCATTCACCCTGCATGCTTAGCAACTACAATTAAACATTAGAGGCACATGACCAATTTGCAGCATGTAGTGAAATGGGTAAGATTCACTATCTTACATCAGTTTCCAAATATAAGTGCATGTTCATTTTCAATCTACCAATATAGTGAAACCAAATTATAGTACCTAACTATATATATATATATAGTTAAACAGTTTTGAAGTTTAACTATGTTTAGTGGTTTTGATTCATCAGAATTGTTACCATAGGTCCACAACCATTACATCAGGGGAACTTATCAAACCACTAAGCAGCATTGAACCGCAAATTTAGAATTAAATCAATTGGCATTTAAAAATGTCTTCTCTGTCGGTGATGTGGCACCTGTTTTATTCTTTCCATTACAAGGAAAAAAATGAACGCATATGAACAGTTAGAAGACGACAAAGCAATCAAATGTCCTGTTTCATACTTTCATTATGTGCTTAGCTTTTTATAACGTTAAGATTCACGTCATTATGTGCTTAGCTTTTTATAACGTTAAGATTTACGTCAATCACAACTTTGTCGGCTGTTAAGCGCCGACAACAGAATAAATGTCCAACAAATTAGGAAGCAACTAATCATTGTAAGTTCTTTAAATTTGGGAGATTTTAATTGTTGGGATTGTTCCAAAAAAAACTTCTGCATGGGTTGTCCATTTATATTCAATTCACGTCAAGATGTGCTAGGATTTCGAGGTTAGGGACATTTTCGGTTTCTGAAACAACAAATTCATCTTACTTGCATAGATGAAATTTTCAGGAGAATAATAGAGAGAAAGATGAAACAAGACAACATTTTAAGACAATAGGTTATCTAAATCAGATATAGCACACCATCCTTCATTTCGTTTGAATCCAACAACTCTTACAAATACTATGTTGATTTTCAACACCTTAACTTCTGACTTTTGGAGGAAAAGTGAAAAAATTATAAAAAAGTGCGAAATATACAGAAGAGAGATTTGTCACAAAAATAGATCATAGCATCTACACACCAAATGGTTTAACCCAACATGCATAGAATCGGAAGACTGAAACACGTAATTCCAAAAGCAAATAAAGAAACAAAAGAAATGAAATGAGTCGTCAAATCATATGGTCAATTGAGACGGAATCGCCTGAAGGCCCAATAAAACATACTGTAACAACTACTACTCCTTTACGCACGCAGGAAATAAACATTTGCCTTGGAAAATTACTCTTTAATCACAACTCCACATATAGTAACAATCAAAGTCAAACACTTGGGAATCGGGTCAGGTGTATATGCAGAAATTATGAAGCAAGAAATTAGAATAGATAATGAAAAGAGGAAGAAGAAAGGTTACGGTTGTAGGAGGCGGCGGAGGGCGGATGGGTTTGGGTACGAAGTGACGTTGCATGACCGAAGCAGAGCCAAAACCCTCGGCGGCGGCGGCGGCAAGTCTCCTCCTCGCCCTTAACTCGCTGAGTCGCCTCAGTGCACCAACACGATTACTCCCATTCTCCTGGTGGAAACCAATCCTTTGATCACCCCTCATCGGCGGCCCCATGCCTTGAATTGGTAAACCAACGTCGGCCATGTCCCCGCTTCCCACCTCCACAGCCTTTCCCTTGATATCTTCCATTGTTGAAGAAGGAGGAGGAAAAGTTCTCACTCTAGTGTATCTCTCTGAAAGAATTTGTTGGAGGTTGCAGTTGTAATATGCGAGCGAATGTGTGTGTGTGTGTGTGTATAGAGATGAAGGGATAGGGATATATTGGTTTTTGTTGGGTTGTAGGAATAGAAGTAAGCGTGGAGTGAGTAGCATTGTGTGTTGGGTAACGCTCGGCAATGGGCGGAGATTCGGATAAATGTTTTGGCGACAGCGAGTCGGTGTGTGTTCGTTAGTTCGATCTATTTTTGAAAAAAATGTGGTGTGAATCATTCCGAAGGGAACCACACTTGTGCTCATTACCGTTTGGCTTGATTCTGAGGGGTTACCTGGCCTCGGGGCCAAAGAATCGTGAACCCAAGGTCTGAATTTGGTGCCAGTTCAGAGATTAACGTAATCTCTGCTTTCCCTGTGGGATGGGAAGATCAGAAGAGGAAGAGTATGGAGATTGTGTGTGTGTGTCTGTGAGAGAGAGAGAAAGAGAGAGTGAGTTGGGAAAGCGCGGAAACGTGAACCCCCCCGCCCCAAGAAACTTTAATTCAATCTCTCCTCTCTCTCTCTCTCTCTCTCTCTCTCTCGTGGGGTTTGGAGGCAGCGGCAAGTTGAAACCGCTCGCTGCTGCGAGGATGTTGACTTTGGATTAGCTCTTACTCCGTGACTACCAGAGACAATAAAGCTATTTGTTTGCTTTTCTTTTGTTGCACAAATAATAGAGTTCTATGTGCACAAAGAAAAAGAAAGTGCATATTCAAAAAAAAAGAAAAAGAAAGTGCTCAACAACACCAATATACAAAACCAAGGCATAACATGACCGAATTAAACCGGCCACCCAAATACAATGGACTTCGGCTTATTCAAAAAAAAGAAAAAGAAAGTGCTCAACAACACCAATATACAAAACCAAGGCATAACATGACCGAATTAAACCGGCCACCCAAATACAATGGACTTCGGCTTGGTGCGGTGTACAGTATTATGTTGCGCACTTTCGAGTCATTAGATCATGCATCTAACGGCTAGGATCGCATCTCTACAATCAACGATTGAAAGCCATTCATATTTGAGATGAAATCCGAGCCGTCGAATGCATGATCTGACGGCTCGAATGTGCACAGCACGGTGCTGTGCACACCATTGCATAACACTATCCCCTAATTCAAATAAAATACTACTAGTTCCGCAGTATTAAAAACACATACGAACAACAAAACAAAAAGACTTCGGCTTGGGAGCAAAGCCAAGTCCATCTATTGTTATTGACCTGAAAAGTAAGACTTTAAAAACTCCATAAGCAAAAGCTCATATGAAACATCGCTCATCTACAACACATCTAATCGTGGATTTAACTTACGCCATATAAATAGTATCATCGCGATGTAGAACAAGGTCTGTATAACAGATTCTACCAGACGCATTGGATTCTAGACAAAATATCAGTAGTGAGAATCTCGGATATACGATGGTAAGCCTCATGTGTCAAATGTAAACCGTCCCAGAATATGTATCGATTTGGGTTACGGCAAAGAGGCACGCCATGTGATCCACACAGCCGATTGATATCAAAGTTGTATGACCCTCCTATTCCATAACATGATTTCAAGAGTGTTTGTGCGTCAAATCCTTTAAAAACAACTCATCATGAAGACTTACATAGTTGTTTCTATTTGGATATCTTGTAATAATTATGATATTAAAATTAAAAGTTTGAAATTAATATCGAATATTAGAAAATTGAATTAATTATAAAATTTATAGTCAAATTACTTAATTTGATAATTTAAAAATTTTAATAAAAATTAATACAAATTAAAGTATATTTATAACTTAGTATATATACTAATTGCTAATACTACTATGTGCAAGGACTCGGGAAATGTACAAAAACTGTACTTATTTTTCTTTCCTTTCGACATGAAATACAAGATATCTGTAATACATTTTGTATTGTAAGACGTAGTAGAAAAACTAACCAAGATTAGGTGCGCGACGAAGAACTGATTCGAAGGATGAATAGTAGTCAGCGTAAAGTATGACAGCCTGTCGAAATTCTTGCCTAAGCGAGGCCAGAGCACCTTGAAGATAGTTGTTCTGAAACACTGCAAAGTTATTTAAATTGCGCAAGCAACCAAGATCATCATATATAGGCTCCAGGATCAGCACTTGGCAACGCAGTAAGGGCAAATGGAAAGCATCCTACTGGAAACGTTTCCAGGAACTACAATTCGTATAGCACCCAGCCGTATCACTTCCTACACAAGGAAAAGAAATATACTCCCTCCGTCCCATAAAGAATAACAATTTTTGAAATTCGTGTCATTTTTCATCGCTTATATCTTTCAATCTATAATCTTTTTCATGAGTTTGAAAACTTTGTATAATAGAAATTATCGAGAACTATCAAACAAGATCCATATTGCATATGTTTTGAGATCCATATTGAAAGATATAAGGAGTTGAAATGGGCACGGATATCAAAAATTGACATCCAATTTGGGACGGAGGGAGTAGCAATTAACCACTTACTATATGTTACTAATTACAGTTGTGTGGGACCCATAAATAATTTTTTTGAACGAATGTGTAGTAGGCCGAACACGGCCCGCACCGGTCCGATGATGTTACACTCTTGCTGTACCTGGTGCTAAGGTTGGCGACTTAGCCGAAGCCCGTCGCTCCCCTATTCGTGATCATTACACGTTCGGTTTTAGCCGACGACGTACCACGCTCGGCTATCCTCAGGAGCGGACCTAACAAATGACGACGTTGCACGTAATCAACGCTAGGCTCGGCCACTTACTATATGTTACTAATTACAGTTGTGTGGGACCCATAAATAATTTTTTTGAATGAATGTGTAGTAGGCCGAACACGGCCCGCACCGGTCCGATGATGTTACACTCTTGCCGAACCTGGTGCTAAGGTTGGCGACTTAGCCGAAGCCCGTCGCTCCCCTATTCGTGATCATTACACGTTCGGTTTTAGCCGACGACGTACCACGCTCGGCTATCCTCAGGAGCGGACCTGACAAGTGACGACGCTGCGCGTAATCAACGCTGGGCTCGGCCACTTACTATATGTTACTAATTACAGTTGTGTGGGACCCATAAATAATTTTTTTGAAGGAATGTGTAGTAGGCCGAACACGGCCCGCACCGGTCTGATGATGTTACACTCTTGCCGAACCTGGTGCTAAGGTTGGCGACTTAGCCGAAGCCCGTCGCTCCCCTATTCGTGATCATTACACGTTCGGTTTTAGCCGACGACGTACCACGCTCGGCTATCCTCAGGAGCGGACCTGACAAATGACGACGCTGCGCGTAATCAACGTGGGCTCGACCAAGAGCGGGCGCGGTCGTCAGCAGGGCTTGGCCGCCCGCGGAGACACGTCCGTTTTCCACATGCAGAAACGGTTACACTGGAGGATAATCATGAGCGCACATGGGCAATGCCAGCTCACGCCAAAACGGTTACCAGATCTATTCAGTGACGTCATAACAGCGTCACTCGACCCGTGCCAGGCACATGCTCGTACTTGGAGAGCAAGCTAAGGAGACTCTATAAATACCAAAGGATGGCAACTCTAAAAGGTACATGCTTCTACACACACTCAAACCCTAGTCTAACTTTCTTCCCTGCCCATACTTACCCTCTCGCCGGAGGGCCTTGCCGGGGAAACCCCGGCCTGGTCTCTAGTCGTGCGTTCTTTTGAAGAGGAAGCGGAGAGGCTAGCCAACCCACCATACGATGGAGGAAGGACTCGGATCGCGGTTCACGGGCCACACAGAATGAGTACTGAGAGATTGTTGGATCCAACGGTTGTATAGGTAGCCTTAAGATGAAAGTCATAGTTATTAGTACATGTAGAAGCAATCATATAAGGCACGGAGGCTCTAGCTGCAATTTAAGCTTACTCTAACTGCATTTGTAATATTGGCCCCAACAACATCTGGCACAAGATCCTGGAGCTCCTGAATGGATTTGCCTTGACTAAAAGCGTAATTGAAGTCATCTCCACCAATCTCACCCATGAAAATGAGAGCCCTCCTGAGCTTTAATCCGCACTCTAGTTGACAATTAATGGACGTCAAGTACATAGAATGCATTCATTTATTTTGTAACTCGTTAGCAGGGGTATTGATTTTAAGATCAATCAGTTATTGGGGGTCAAACCTGCTGGTGAGGGGCAAGTGGAGGTGAGGAGGGTTTTAAACCACTTCAGCTGAGTGCTTAGAGAAATATCAATAACAAGAGGTTGAATGCCCCTCGCCGCAGCTAAGAAAGAAGTGTCTAGTGCAGTGCTTCCAGCAACCGCAAAGTTGGCACCATGATCAAATAAAGCATTCCTATCCAAGTATGGATTAAGTAGTGGTAGTTGGAGAGCCACAGCTGTGACATTACTGACATAGCGAAATATAATTCACACAAAAATACTAGTGCACATTAAAGACCACATAGAAATCAGTGTGTGAAACACATTTAAAAATTGTAGTCAGACCATATATGAATGAATCTGAACGATACTAATTTTTCTACCCATATTTTGTGCATCTCTTTCTTGAAAATTATGTCCCAAATTGAATCATTCCCTTTTTCTAATTATGACTATTTCATGGCATGCATAACTTATAGCACTTCTCTGTTTCCATTTGTAAGCAATATCCCATGATCGAAATAAGCATAACATTCATTATCAGGCTGAGTATATTATGGGTGTTTGATCCAACCTACCAAAGAAATCTATGATTAAAAGTCCATCAGACCGGCGACAGGTAGGCCTATGGAAGATAGTTTCACCATATGGGAGGCGGGCAGCAGCAAATGCACCAATGGGGCCTACGCAGATGAGGTGGCCGGTGTCTGAGATTGAATCTCCCAATTGGTATACATATTCAAAGGGACATATCTTCTCTTGGGCAACACAAATGACAAGGAGCTGGGTGACGATAATGAGAGAGTAGTAGTAACATGGAGATGCAGAAGCCATAATTGCATGAAGATGTGGCGAGTTTGCAGAAGCTAGGAAATATCTGTTGGGTTTGTGTTATAAACACATTGAGAAGATTACTTTTCCAGGTTTTTCGGCCAAGTTGCATAGTGGTAGTTTGGTTTTATGCCAATAATAGCAATTGTGGAGTAGAACTTACGGTTAGGTGCCGATGACTTAAAAACCACTTTGAGATGATGTTGTGAGTCTTGTGACTGTTGTCTATCCTCTTAGGTGATATCAACTTTTTTGGGTCAATTCATACAAAATTTTGCTCTTACTTTACTTGGGGTCCTCATTAATAGACAATGGGATTGGTTTCCAATTATACTTTGATGTACTGATTTGGTTTGTAATTAACTTAATCCATTTGTTAATGGATTCGTGATAATGGTTGATAATAGGATCCAAGGGCAAAGCTTTTTTATAATCGTTTTTATGGGTTTTCTTTTTTCATTCAGTTTGTGTCACTTAAATGATTTGTTGGGAGATTTCACAAAATTTTATCTTAATCGGATATCAGTAGTGATTTCATCAAAAAATTCGATTATTGGGTATAGATGATGCATGTAAATAGACCAAAACTAAAAAAAATTTATGTCTCCGATCATCATCGAATGAAGACTCACAATATGCATCATCAAAGGTGAAAGTGAACAAAAACAGAATATAAGAGTGGTCCATTTCACTTCTCAGAAAAAAAGAGGAAAGCCAAAAATTGAAAAATCGAAAAGATAATTTGGAAGAGTTAGAGCATTGAGGAAGTGGCATTCTAGTAATTGTGGTAATAACCAGTGTTCTAAATGTCGGCCACTTAGGCACTAATCGGTGGTCTAATTAATGCCTAGATTAGGTAGCGATTAGTGGGCGCCTACTCCACTCCTAAGAATTATGTGGATGACTAGTCAACACCTAGGTGCTAGGCGTCCCCTTTTCCGCCCAACAAGCTCCTAGCAATTTTTAGAACATTGGTAATAATTCAATCTAGATTTGGGGGTTGTTCGGCTTAATAAGCCAAGTGACTTATTTTTTTTGTCCTTATTCAAATTTGTTTTGCATTTATTAATTTTTCAACAATTTTTTATGGATTATTTGCTTCGTCATGACAAGAGTAATCTAAAAAGTAAAAGAAATTGACTTATTTATTCAAAAAATTTAGGTTTCGATCGTAATTTTTTACTTTTTAGATTCCTCTTGTCATGACAAAGCAATAATCCACAAAAAATTGACGAAAAACTAACAAATGCGAAACAAATTTGAATAAGGACAAAAAAAAAATAAGTCACTTGGCTTATTAAACTGAACAACCCCATAGATTAATTTTAGGTTGTGTTCCGCTAAGAATTCTTAAAAAATAAGTACTGCACTTATTTACAATTTTCAAATTTAAAAATACTAGACTTAGGATGCGATCTTGTAAACTTATAATTTGGAACTTATTGTGATATTTTTTATTTTTCGTAACTTTTTTTTTTATCTTTTCGTCGTAATTTTTGGGATTAATCATTTGACTAGATGAGAAGAGTCCAGAAAGTACAAAATTATGACCAAAAGCAAAAAAAAAAGTTCACCAAAAACAAAAAAAGTATCAAACTACTATTATACTTTTCTGATTCGTATCGTCAAGACGAATGATTAATTCCAAAAATTACGACAAAGCTAAACAAAAAATTACAAAAAGTAAAAAATACTGAAATAAATTTTCAGACTATAAGTTTACAAGAATGCACCCTTACTGAAGTAATTTTTTTGTGCAATATAGATCTTGTTTGATAGATTTCTATAAGATCTTTTGAACGATGCAAAAAAATCAAAAACTATTTTCGTAAATTCATTATTTTTAAATTAAAAAATTATAAATAAATACTTATTTATTAAGAACTCTTAATAAGTACTTAACGAACTGATGGCCGTTCGTGGCTCTAGGAAATCGGTTAGAGAGAGAAACTCGAGGCGACTTTGGGCGAATTGCCCTGCCTTCGTTTCCTTCGTTTCTTTCTTCTTTCTTCGTTTCGTTCTCTTTTCCATTCATGGTCGTTTCAGATTTGTTACTAGCTGATTTTCCTCCCTTAGCTTCTCCTTCTCCTTGTCTTTTTCCGAAATCCCTTGCTGGGCCATTGAAGGGGGGTTTGGCTTCTAGGGTGATTTGTGCTCTGGTGGTTACTGAGGAAAGGAATATTGCGTTTGAATTGTTGGACGCTGATCTTCAGAAGGAACATGCTCACCTGCGTATTGAAGTCTCTGATGGTTTTACTGAATGACAATTGAAAACCCTAACTGCGGAGAATCTGATTTTGCGTAGGAAGGCGGAGGACAATCTTTCTAAAGTGTTGATTAAAGGTAAATCTCCAATTCCTGGTGCTGCTTCGTCTACTCCTTGGAAGAATTTGCTTGCTAATGATGATGGAAAAAATGATTGCATGACTATTCAGTATTTTCCTCCTTCTATGGAAGGGGGTAAGCTTCTTGTAACCCCTCTCTCATCTGTTGGGGAGGATGGTATTCTGAAATGGCATTCTAGTTTAGTTGGTTATTTTTTGGATCGGACAGTCCCTTCCATGATTGTTAAATCTATTGTGTCTAAAATCTGGGAAAAGTTTAGAATTACAGATGTTCTCTCTAATGATGATGGCTTCTTCTTTTTTTTGTTCAATAAGGATGATGCCTACAAGCGTATTTTAGATTCAGGACCATGGCACATTGGGGGTCGATTGATGATTTTAAAGAAATGGGAACCCCAAATGAGTCTTGTTAAGGATCAGTTGGTGAAAATCCCGATCTGGGTGCAATTTTTTAATGTCCCTCTAGAGTTTTGGATTGCTACAAGGCTTAGCTATGTTACTAGCGCCATTGGTAGGCCCCTTTATGTTGATTCTAGGACCAGAAGATGTCAACAGCACAGTTATGCTAGGGTTTGTGTTGAAATCGAAGTGGGTGCTCATCTTCCTCTGTCTTTCACTCTGAGGTTTGATAATGGAAAAGACGTTGATATTAAGGTAAAGTATCCCAGGAAACCCCTGCAGTGCATGGATTGTATGTAGGGATGAAAGTTTTAACCGAAAAATCGAACCAACTGACCTAACCGAGCCATTTTTCACAATTTCGGCCGGTTTTATTAATATGGCGTTCGGTTCGGTTTTGAATTTCTGAAAATTGTAAATGTCGGTTCGGTTTTGGTTTCGACAGAAAAGGAACCGATTGACACCGAACCGAACCGATTCTTTGTCTCAACACACAATGCTAGATATACATATACTAGCGTATATCCTAATTCAAAGGCCTTTCATCCACGCGTCCACTGATGAGTACTAACAGGTACATCCATTCCTCTGTTCCCATTTCCCCTTCATTCTCTCTCTCTCTAAAAGGTAACACCCATCCATAGTTCACCTTCAGTCCTCGTCTTCTCGGTTCCTCTCTCTCCCCAACGGTGGCTTATGGCACAAGACAGCCACAAATTCTTCTGCATTTCACACTCTTATCTCGCTCTGTGAGGACAAAATCTTAACAGGTTTCACATCTCAACAGATTATAGCTCCAGATCTCTTTGTTTCTTCTAATTTCTCTTTAGTTTGTGTTTGGTCATCGTTATTCATGGCTGTTTTGGGGCGTACATTTTTCCATGAATGGAATTTTTTTCGACATTCGGAAAACCGATTGAACCGACCGAACCGAACCGCTTAATTACACACCGAACCGAATGGTTAATGCCATTAGTTGGTCGGTGTCGGTGTATGGAATTCAAAAACCGACTTGGTCGGTTCGGTCTAAAAAGTGTCGAAAAACCGACCGAACCGAACCGATATCATCCCTAATTGTATGGTATTTGGGCATAGTGAGGGTGGGTGTAAGAAGAATGTTTGTCACGCCCTCGATTTTCAACATAAATAAATAATTCATTTTCAATAAAAGTCTCTCGCATATCATAGATAATACCCAAAAGAGTCTTCCACCTGTTTAATTTACAAACAAAGTCCCCAAGTTTAGAAAATTACATCCATGGCACCACGGCCCAAATTAACTTAAGTACAAGTACGAACAAGTTTTCCTTGAATTACAATGGTTTAGTCAAAAGGAATTCAAACGTTTTCAGTTACAAAACCATCTTTAAAAAAAGGGTGATCATTACAAGACGATTAAGTAAGGAATGAAGCTAGCTTCCAAAGAAAATGTCTTTCACATTGAGCACACGATGCAATGCAAGCTACTTCCAGCACTTGAACCTGAAAAGAAGGATTTTGTTAAGCTACACTAGTCCAGTAGAGAAAATCTATACTCAAGTTATATGAAAATGCAATGAAATATGCACCTAACGGGAATGAGACTGAACAAGCGAACATGAGATGCAAGAGGGGTTACCAAATTGAGTAGCCAAATTTAGACTTCGGGATTCCGGACATCTTAGAGATAACCCTAACCATCCACACGTCAACTGGAAGTAGCATTAAGACTCATATCAATCAAACAAACAACAACAATAGTTCAACCACATAACAACGTTTCAAATGAATTCCACAAACCACTTCCCCTTGTCATACCATCCACCATGGAACCCCATTTCATAAAATTTTCCTTTTAGATTTCCAAAACAATTTAGAGAACTCAAGACCATCATAGGTCAAGCTCCGTTGATTCGAGCTTGAATACCGGAGTCCATTGATTTGTGCCCAAATACCGGATCCGTTGATTCTCTCAAGAATAGCCGGAGGATTTTTCATAAAAATCATTTTTCAAAAAAAATATCAATTTCCTTTATTTTCAGAACTTCGATAAAATCAATCGTCTATCCCCTTTTTCAACAGTCACCATTTCAAGTAACAACATACACTTCGGGCGTCAACTACAACATTCATCATTTCATGAGACGTTCAACTGCCTTACCACCCCTCGCGTCAGAGAACTCTCTTTTTACCCGGGTTTCCGTCTTACCACACCTTGCGTAACGGGCTCTCTAGAGTCTCCGTATTTCCACACCTTGCGTTGCAGGACCCTCAATTCAAAATTAACAACTTACACATACACACATGCATTACCAATCCATATTCAAAAGACAACATTTTTGAATCTCACATTCTTTCATTTATCAACACTCAAGGGATTACAAATTTCTAAACACACTCCATCGTACATCGATACCTAGCTCAAGTCCACGTTATTCCTATCAACCTCACGGTATGTTCTTCAACCAACGACGTTAATATTATACACTAACGAATGCTAAGAGACACGATTGAACAACGAGCCATTAGGTCACAAGCAATCATACTCGAGAGTGACTTAAACATGTTCTAATCATATAGGGAGTCATAGCACGAAACAAAAACAACTTGGGAATAACCGACAGACATTGGCGGGCTGACACACCTTTTCAAATGGTCATAACTTTCAGTGTACTAAGAGTTCTAAGGTGATTCCGGTATCAAACGACAACTGACTTCAAGACCTTCAAATCGACATAAAATTTGCAAGAAATAGACATCGGACGAAGAAGTTATGACCGTTCGAAGTTGGGCTGAAAGCCAGAAACGGGCTGAAATTCCCAGATTCGACTGAAATGCAAAACCCAACCTCAAGCACGAAACAAAGCACGATCTGGGTACATAAACTTCACATAAATGCATAACAAGAGTAAGAAATCACTACCACAATGGGTTTTGAGCAAAACTCTAAGTCCACCAAGTGGATTAAGCCCTAATCTTCCAAGAACAAGCTCCTCCCAAGTTTTGCTACAAGATCTAGGGTAAATATAACCCAAAAACAAGATAAACAAGCAATGATCAACAAGTGATTAAGAGGAGAGAGAGAAAAATGTGATTGAGAGCCGAAAAGTGTGAGCAAGAACACAAGACTTACCCATTGTTCACCAAATGCAAGAATCACGTGTATTTGAGGTAGGAATCCTTTGAATCTTGATGATTTGAGGTAGAAATTGAGAGATTTGAGTGAGATTGGAGTTGGGTAGGTGAGATGGGGTTTTTAGATCTGTTTTCGTGGCCTATGAGTGTGAAAAATGGTAAATGGGGTATTTATAGAGGTCCAAAAAGCGTGCTGAAAATTGCAGAAAAACACAGCATGTATCGGTACTGGAAAAAGGCTGTACCAGTACATGAACCTTCAAAATGTCAAAAAACACAACTTCTGGACACCATGTACTGGTACTGGGAAAAGGCTATACCGGTACAAGCAAGGCAGAAAAATGAACTTTTTGCAACGGTCACCGGATCAAACCCCACTTGCTACCAACACTTCCAAACATCAATACAACCCCAAAATACAATATTCCACATATTTAAATGATTAAAGAAAAATATAATAATTCGCGAGTCTCTACAATGTTCATGGTCCGGAGCCTGCGCCTACTCATCCAGTTTGGGTGGCTAAGTCAAAGAAAGGCAAGGAGTCTACTGTAGCTATTTCTTCTACCTCCGTGGGTTTCAGTCAGGCAGTGGGTGCCGAAAAATATAATGGGGTGGGTGGTAGTCCTAGTAATAGATTTGCTGCTCTGGCTAGTATTGTTCAAGAATCTGATGAAGATTTAGGTTTTGTGGAACCTATTGGCATGGTGGCTGTGGGCTTAGGAGCTAAGCTACATCAAAGTCAGGGTATTCAAACTGATTGTACTTGGTGTTGGTGGATGAATTAAGGAAGTTCTCTGATTCAATTGCTGTAACGACAAGAGTTTCAAAGATGATCTTGCTAAGATTGTAAAGCCCCCCTGATAAGGATCAACAAGTTTTGGATGTTGCTTTTTCTTCTAAGGGTGCTTTTGTTGTGTCTGATTCTCTTGCGCATGAGCAGAGTTTGTTGGATCCTATGGCTAAAATGAGTGAATCTAATTCTACTGTAGTGGTTCTCGGTTGTAAAAACCCTACTGGTCTTGATTCTTCAGTTAAGGGTCTTGATCATGCTATGGGAAAGTCTGTAGTACAAATTATTCTGGAGATTGATTAGATTGAAGGACTTCCTAATGAAGGGGAAGGGGGCACTGCGGTCCCTGGGGTGCAAAAATAGAGTAGGAAACCAAACAAGAAGCGATGATTAAGTTTGGAGCTTAGAATATTAGAGGCTTGAATGATCTTTCTAAACAAGTGGAGGTTAGAAAGTTAATTGTTGATAATTGTTTATCCCTATGTAGGATTGTGGAAACTAAGGTTAGGTCCTTTAACCTTGTTTTGACTATGAAGAACTATTTACCTGCTAATTGGGATTCCATTCATAATATTGGTGTTGGGTCTATTGCTAGGATTCTCTTTACTTGGATAGATCTCTTATCAAGGTCGATCTCATTTCAAGTAGTGTTCAACATGTTACGTGTAGAGTCCATCATGTTAATTCTTTGCTACCTTTCGTTGTCACTGTGATCTATGGAATGAATCAGTCTAGTGATATGGCTGTTTTGTGGAATGAGCTAAGGGGGTTGCATCAGTTCTTGGGTTCAGAACCTTGGCTACTTTTGGGTGACTTCAATGCTGTTAGAGATGTTAATGAAAGAAGTGCTATCGATAGTTTTGACTATACAGCTGCTACTGCGTATAATTCTGTATAGAGAATATTGAGATTGAAGATCTTCCAGCAAAAGGGTTTTAGTTCTCATGGTCTAATAGAAATGGTGGAATGGGCTGTAATAAGAGCAAAATTGACCGAGTTATGGTAAATCATATTTTGCAGGATACTGTTACTGAATGTGAAGCTGTGTTTCTTGCTCCAGGGATATCTGATCATTGCCCTCTTATGGTCTCCATTTTTCATTATAAACCCAAGAGGAAACCCTTTAAGTTTTTTAATTTTTGGATGCTCCATATTTTGTTTTCTACGCTGATCATGGAGGCTTGGGCCTAGAATAAGAGTTCTCACCCATGCAGAGGCTCTCTTATAAATTCGGGATTATGAAGGGGTTGCTTAAGAAGCTGAACACTACCCACTACAGTAGTATTAAGGCAGATGCAAAAGCTAAGCTGGTTCGAATCCAAGAGGAAGCTGCCCTGGGTCTTGTTTTTGAGGGGGTTATTGCTCAAGAAAGAGAGGCTATACTTGTGTATAGAAGTTTAAGTGCAGCTGAAGAGGTTTTTAAACGGCAAAAATCCAGGGTACAATGGTTGAATTTAGGGGATAATAACACTAGTTTCTTTCACATGAAAATGGCTACTAATAGGATGAGGAACAGGACTCTGTCCTTAATGATGAGCATGGAAAGAGACTTGAAGATCCTGCTGAGGTTAGGAAGGAAGTTGTTTCCTTCTACGAGAAGCTTCTAGGTACAAGTTTCCATTATAGAGTTGATTCTGCTGCTGTCATGAATAGTTTAATGTCTGCAAAAGTTCCTGTAGAATGTCATGATGGTCTTATTTGCCTAGTGTCTGCTGATGAGATAAAGTTTGCTATGTTTTCCATTAGGGGGGATAAAGCTCCAGGGCCTGATGGATTCAGTGCTGGTTTTTTCCAGAGGAATTGGAACTTGGTAGGTCTAGATGTGGTGTTGGCTATTCAGGCTTTTTTTGTCACTGGTTCAATGCCAAAAGGTTGGAATGCAACTGTATTCACCTTGGTTCCTAAAGTTTCAGCCCCTACTAGTATGAGGAATTCCGTCCTATCGCGTGTGGTAATGTTCTATATAAGTGCATTACAAAGGTGCTGGCTAATAGAATACAAGGCATTTTGCCCCTTATCATTAACCATGGTCAGTCAGCTTTTGTAAAAGGAAGATCCACGGCCGACAACATTCTTCTTATGCAATAGCTAGTCAGGAACTATCATAGGGATGATGGCCCTCCAAAATGTGCTATGAAGATTGATCTTATGAAGGCTTACGATTCTGTTTCATGGGAGTTCTTGCGAGAAATGATGAATGCCATGCATTTTCCAGGTCAGTTCACTAAATGGGTTATGTATTGTGTGTCTAGTGCCTGGTTTTCAATAGCTTTACATGGTGATTTAGAAGGTTTTTTCCAAGGGAAGAGGGGGCTAAGGCAAGGGGATCCGATTTCTCCCTACCTTTTTCTGTTAGTCATGGAAGGTTTCTATTCTATTTTGCAAGCCAAGATCATAGGGCTTTCCACCAAAAATGTAAAGCTTTGAAAATCCACCACCTTGCATTTGCGGATGATTTGTTTGTTTCGTGTGGGGCTGATAAGCATTCTTTTTCTATTGTCAAGTCGGCTTTGGATGATTTCTCTGATTTTCTGGGCTCCAACCGAATCTTCAAAAAAGTGCAATCTTTTATTCTGGAGTAGGCCACTTTACGAGGGAATTGGAGTCTATTCTTCCTATTCCGCAAGGTACTCTTCCAGTTCATTATTTCGGAGTTCCTCTGATTACATCTAGGCTATCCTACAATGATTGTGTGCAGCTCAAGGAGAAGATCTTGGAAAGAATTAGAAGTTCGTCTGCGAAACTTTTGTCTTTTGAGGGAAGATCTCAGTTGATTGAGTCAGTGTTGTGAAGCATGCAAGTCTATTGGTGTTCTATCTTTATTCTTCCCCAAAAGATTTTAAAGGAAGTAGAAGATATGCTTAAGGCTTTTCTATCGTCAGGGGTTTAGATGAAGCAGACTGGGGCAAAAATAAGTGGGATTGGGTGTGCTCTCCAAAAGAGGAAGGGGGGTTGCGCTTCAAACCTACAAGACTCTGGAATCAAGCAACTATGACACGTCATTTGTGGGCTCTAGGTAAGAAGGCAGATTCCTTATGGGTCAGGTGGATTCACTCTTATATTATCAAAAGGAAATGTCTTTGGATGATGCAATTGCCTAAGAATTCTTCGTGGACTATTAGAAAATTATTCAAGCTAAGAGACAAGGTGCAACCTCTGATAAGCATGTGATTGGAGATGGGGATAGTACTTTCCTCTGGCTAGATCATTGGCATAATGTTGGTCCCCTATATAAGGTGTTTGGTGACAGTATAGTTAGGAATGTCGGAAGCTCTAAACCAAACCAAACCAATCCGAGCCTTATGTCCCAATCACTTGGGGTCGGCTACATGAATCATTTTTCTCCATAAAGCTCTGTCAAGTGCCATTTGTTCACACAAACCTATTATACTCAAATATTTGCACACCACAGCATCTAATGTCAATTTAGGTTTACCCTTTCCCGTAGCATTGCTACCCAAAGCTATCCTATCCGCTCTCTTTACTACTGCATCTCCTAGTCTACAGTAGACATGCCCAAACCACCTTAGTCTATTCTCCCTCAACTTCTCTTTTCTATAAGTGTTACACTTACCATCTCACGAACCATTTCATTTCTAATCCTGTCTCGTTTAGTCTTACCACATATCCACCTCAACATTCTCACTTTCGCTCCACTCTAAGTACACCAGTAGCGCTCCTCCACTTGAGTCACCCCACTTGGATCCTATGGGTCACATCGACAATCTCTCCATCACCACTAATAATTGAGCCTAAGTACCTAAAATGATCACTCTTAGGTATCTCTTGGTCTTGGAACACCACTCTTTCTTCAAGCACACTGCTGGTACCACTAAACTTGCACACCATATACTCAGTTTTACTCCTACTTATTCTAAAACCCTTTGACTCCAATGCTTCCCTCCAAATTTCTAGTTTCGTATTAACACCTCTAGCGGTTTCATTTACGAGGACAATGTCATCTGCAAACATTATACACCAAGGGATATCCTTTTAAAATTCTCTAGTCAATTCATCCATAACTAAGGCAAAAAGATACGGGCTTAAGGCTAACCCTTGATCCAACAGTAATTGGAAATTCACCCATTTTCCCTACTGGTGATCGAATGGTAGTGACGACACCATCATACATGTCTCTAATCACCTCGATATACCCTTTGGTCACTCCCTTTCTCTCAAGAACCCACCATATGATGTCTCTAGGCACCCTATCATAAGCCTTTTCTAAGTTTATGAAAATCATATGGAGATCATTCTTCTTTGCTCTGTGCTTTTCTACCATTCTCCTTAATAGATAGATAGCTTCCATGGTTGATCTCCCAGGCATGAACCCAAACTGTTTCTTTGACACCATAGTCACCATCCTCAAGCGATGCTCAATAACTCTCTCATGTAACTTCATCATGTGACTCATCAATTTAATACCTCTATAGTTGTTGCAACTTTGAATATCCCCTTTATTCTTATAGATAGGTACTAGCGTGCTCCTTCTCCATTCGTTGGGCATTTTCCTAGTCATAATAATCTTATTAAACAATTTCGTCAACCAAGTCACCCCCAGTCACCTAGACTTTTCCACACTTTAATAGGGATACCATCTGGTCCTAAGGCCTTACCCGGTTTCATCCTTTTCAAAACTTTACCACTTCGAACTTTTGTATTCTCCTATAGAATTCATATTCTATGTTCTGCCAGGTACATACACTTCCTCCCCACTAAAGCCTCCTTCATGTTTCTCATTTAACAACTTCTCGAAATACGACTTTCATCTATGCCTGATCACCTCGTCTTTTTACCAACACCACCGAATCAATATCTTTTATACACTTAACTTGAGAAACGTCTCTAGCTCTCCTTTCTTGCGATTTAGCAAGTTTATAAATAATCTTTTCTCTATCTTTACTATCGAGTCTATTGTAGAAATTCTCATAGGCTTTCAACTTAGCCTCCCTAACGGCTTTCTTAACCTCCTTGCTAGCTTGCTTATAACCCTGAAATTTTTTCTCATTCCGGTCCTTTTGCCACTTTTTGAAACACTCCTTCTTGGCTTTTTACCATGGTCTGAACATCGTCATTCCACCACCATGTCTTCTTAAAAATTGGACCTTTTTCCTTCGACTCCCCAAGAACTTCTTTCGATATTCTTTTAATACCGTCGGCTATGGTATTCTACATGTTGTTACTATTGCCTTCCACTCCCCATTGAACTTCTTGAGATGTTCTTTCCTTGAATACCTTTAATTTCTCCCCTCTTAGGCCCCACCATTTAGTCTGGGGGCAACTGGTTTTCTTTTTCCATCTCATATTCCCCTTGAGACAAATATCTAACACGAAAAGTCTATGCTGTGTCACTAGCTCTCTCCGGGAATAACCTTACAATCCTTACATGTCAAGCGATCTGCACCTCTAGCAAGAAAATAGTCAATTTGGCTTCTATTGGCTCCGCTCTTAAAGGTAATTAAATGCTCTTCGCGCTTCCTATAAAGAGTGTTCCCCACTATAAGGTCAAAAGCTACTACAAAATCTAAAATCCTCTAACCACCTTCGTTAAGGTCACCAAATCCAAAGCCACCAGGCACCTTCTCATACCCTTGCTTATGCCTTTCCACATGACCCTTGAAATCGCCTCCTGTAAATAGCTTCTCCCCAAAACGTATCTCTTGAACCACGTCATCCATCTGCTCCCAGAATTGTTCTTTAACAAGATCATCCAAGCCTACTTGGGGTGCGTAAGCACTAATAATATTAACTATGCTTCCTCCAATCACAAGCTTAACTAGAATAATCCAATCTTCTTTTCTCATGACTGTAACTACCGAGTCTTTCAGGTGTTTATTTACTACGATACCTACCCCGTTTCTATATCTATCCTTACCCGTATAGTAAAGCTTATAACATGTGCCATCTATCTCCCTAGCTTTCTCCCCTATCTACTTAGTCTCTTGAAGGCAAGCTATATTAATCCTACTCTTAAGCATGGTGTCAACTAGCTCCCTAGTCTTTCTCGTTAATGTCCATATATTCCAAGTTGCTAAACAAATCTATAGTCCTGGTCTAGCTTCTTTACCCGCACTCGTCTAGGCACGCGCGAGAACCCTTGCTCATTTATCACCACACCCGGGCGCCGGTGTGGCCAGGGGCGGAGGGGATTGGGGGGGCGAGGGGTCACGTGCCCCCCCCCCCCCCCCAGATTTCACAAAATTAAAAAAAAAAAATTTTTTTTTTTAAAATTGGGGAAATTATATTAACCCCTCTCACGTGCACCCCCCGCATCAGTTCAACATGTGAGGTTCTACTCTATATCGGGGAAGAGGGAGCTACTTTGTAAGATCAGGGAGTAGGCAAAGGAGCTCATAAAAAATTGACTTCGTTTGACTTTGTCTTCATCTTGCATGTTGTGAATGAAATCATTAACATGTTAAGACGTGTGTCTTTTTTGGATATTATGTAATGGTTAATCGTAGGATTCATGTACTTATTGTTTATATCGAATGTATTAGCGTATTTGGGTGCCCCTAGGGCGGGCTCATAAGTTTTGGAGGCTGGAAGCGAACCTCTTGAATGAGGCCATCTTATATTTTTCATACAAAATAGTCAACAAAGAGTCATTAAAAAAAAAAAAAAAAAAAACCAATACAAAAGATTTACCATTACAAAATAGAAGCATATAATTATGCCAAAAAAAATGCAACTATCACAACACCTCAAAATCCATCATTTGAAAATTATTCTTCTCGCACTTTTTGCTACAAACGTATTGATTAAGTCTTCATAGTCAAGCTGCTTCACCAACTCCTGCTCGATAGACAACATAGCAGTCCTTGTGATCGGCTATATCTTCTTCTTTTTCTTTTTTGATGATCTTCTTTTTTGATTGGCTATATCTTCCTAGTTCTTGCCGACCCTTATGTTATTTTCTTTTTTAACGCATTAGTGTTTCTAATGAATAATTTCACAATTTTGGCTTATTTTGTGGCTCCTAAATTTCAATTGGGCCTATTTTTGTGTAAAGGAGGATAGTGCAATTTTTTTTGGACCATATATACATATATACATACATATATTATATAGGAATCTTAAAAATTTGGGGCCCTCGTTTTTAATTTTTTTCGGGGGTCGGAAGCGCAGGTTTCCCTCGCTTTGGCTATAAACCGGCTCTGGGTGCCCCCTCCCACTACAATTCCTGGCTCCGCCACTGGGTGTGGCGCCCCTTGCTTATTTTTCGAGGCAGTGGCCAAGGCAGCGTAACAGAGTCATCATGCAAATAATGGGGAGCTCCCCCCTAGCTCTAAAGCCTAACCCTTTGGTTGTTGATTCTGTCATCTAGACTCCTGCCCGTCATGGTATGTTCTCTGTTAACTCTGCGTTGCAGGCTTTTAGAACCCCTCTCCCTAAGGTACTATGGGCTAATATTGTTTGGTTTAAACAAAGGATTCCTAGATGGGCCTTTATAATGTGGCTTGTTTGTTGGGGTAGACTCTCTACCAAGGATAGAATTCTTTCTTGGGGATTAGTGGTGGATCCCATTTGTGTCTTATGTCGTGGTGGGACTGAATCTCATAGTCACCTATTCTTTGAGTGTCCTTTTTCAGCTTTGGTTTGGGCCAAAATTTTGCAGAAGTTTGGTATTTGTAGGTGTCCTCTGGCTGGTCTCAGGAGATTGATTGGGCTATTCATCACTTCAAGAAGTCAGGTTTTCTTTCTTCTCTTTATAAGTTGGCTATGGCAGGGTTAGTATACCACATTTGGAGGGCTAGAAATGAGTGTATTTATTGTAACAAGCAGCCATTCTCAGAGTTAGTTTTTGATCGGATTATAAACGATCTGAGAGACAGGGTCTATTCTTGGAAGAAAGTTGGGGTTAGCCATGGCAACAAGGTTTTGTGTAAAGCTTGGAATATCTCGACGAAAATCTTGTAGATATGATGTATAGGGCTATTTGTCTTGTTTTGTGTTGAATCTTTGTGTAATCCCTTTTGTTTTTAGGGGTATGCTCCTTTATTTCTCTTGTATTCATCTCTTTTAGAAATAAAATCATTCTTCAAAAAAAAAAGTACTTAACGAAGCATGACCTTAATAGAAAACGAGGGCAGTGCATTTTAAGAAAATTGAGGCAAGACTTGCACATTTGTAAGAAACCTTAGGGTGGTAGGTGAAATGCATATATCTCTATTATAAAACAGAAGGGTGTGGGGACAAGTTGTTAGAACGGCTTAGATTCATTTGATCCAAAGGCTATAATGCATCCTCCCACTTCCCGGTTAAGTGCCTATGATTTGTACCTAAATCACATAACTGTCATTCCCTTTCAACCGGGATACGTAGTGCCGTAGACACGGGCTAGCACTAGTATATATATATTCGAAAAAGTAAGTAAGGTTAGTGTATTTTCTTGAATTTCAGAAGGAAGATCGTTGGAGTAGTATTTGTTAGAAATTTCAGGGGAGGAAGTAAATGAAATGAAATGAAATTTACTCCAATTTAATTTATTCAAAACTCCTCCGTATAAAATGACAGCTAGATTTGAATCACGGCGAGCCTTGCTGTCAATTGGCCTACCGGAGCCATCCTAACAAGTTTCGGATTGCTGACATGTACGGTCCAGATTCAAACTCACCCTGGTCCTCTCTATTCTGAGGAGTCTCTCGTCCTCCAGAATCATAATCTCTTTCCTTCCTCTCCCAACCCTTCTCGTCAGTCTCAATTTCCTTCTCTCTCCCAAATTTTCCTGGTTCCAAATTTTTCCTCCTCTCACAACATAATTAAAATATATACAGTATAAACATCATCACCAACCTTATACAGTATTCAAGATCTGATTCTCATGAACATTCAAAATCTCGTCGCATAAAACTCTCAGATCTAGGGCAAAAAAACTTGCACAAAACCCTAAGTTTGAAATTTTGACCTTGTTCTCTTCTCCGTATATCTTTGTATATATACATATCCATATCTGTATATGTATATGAGTCTTATATGTAGAGTCTTTTATAGATAAAAACAGATAACAGATTGTGTATGGCATCCGATCTGGATTGTTAGGTTTGGAGGATTATTTATTACTATTTTGTATTTAAGAATTCCGAGAACAAAGAAACTCTGATAATAATAATAGGCTGTGAGATGGGGCAGTCGATCGAAGACGTGGAAGAAGGTGAAATCTCTGACTCGGGTTCGGTGGAGGAGATCAGTGAGGAGGACTTTGTGAAGATGGAGGCGGCTACTAATAATAATAACAATAATAAGCCCAGGGTTTGGACGGTTCAAGATCTGTACAAGTTTCCCGTTTCACGGAATTACTCCTCCGGTCTCTACAACCTCGCCTGGGCACAGGCCGTACAGAACAAATCCCTCGACGAGGTTCTGGTCAAGCAAGAAGAGATCATCAACTCCAACTTGAAGAGATCGTCTTCTTCTTCTTCAGCCACCAACACGAAACAACCGATTAAGACGAGTAATGGTTTAAGTTTGTCCACGCTGAAGGATGCGGAGAAAGTTATAATTGATGTGAGTGGTGATGACGACGACGACGATGAGGGTGCTGATAAAGTGGAGAAAAACAAGGAGGAAGGTGAATTGGAGGAAGGTGAGATTGATTTGGACTCTGAGATTGTGGTCAAGATTGAAGATGATGAGGGTTTGAAGGGGAATAATGATGGGGTGGATGCAAATCAATTGGACAATGACGTGAGGGATACAATTCAATTGGACACTACTGATGGGGAAGAGAATGAGGTGGAGAGGAGGGTTAACTTGATACGCGAAGCACTTGGGACAGTAACCATGGTTGATGCGGAAAAGTAAGTTGGCTGAATTTACCGGAGCCGGAATGATTGATGAGAAATGTCCAATTTGAATATACGTATAAAGAGTAATTGCCCAAGTGAATTGTACTGGATTAACGTTTTTAAATTTATCTGCTGTAGATCATATAATGCAGTTTGTTCCCGACTACATTCCCTGTTAGACAGCTTGCGGGAAGTGGTTTTAGGAAATTCCACTCCTACGGCCGATGCTCTTATTCAACTTTCATTTACTGCAATACAGACTGTGAATTCTGTAAGATTACCCACTGGTTGTTTTGTTCATCTGATTTGCTCTCTTTCCTGGTGGGATCAATTTGCTGAATCGTTCTGTAGGCTAAGACTCAATTTTTTGCAGGTTTTCTGCTCCATGAACGAAAACCAAAAGGAACAAAATAAAGACATGCTGTCTAGGTTTCTGTTTTACCCTTTTGTGTTGTCCCAAACATTGGCATACATAGGTTGCTTATCCCTTTCTTTTCTGAATTTGGTCAGGTTGTTATCTAATGTGACCAGCCAAAACCCTCCTATCTTTTCTCCTGAGCAGTTGAAAGAGGTTTGTTATTCTGCACAACTTTTCTCAAGGACTATAATTTTTGGTAGTTGTCAAAATTTAATGTGGTATCTGTTGTTGCAGCTAGAGTTAACGATCACATCTGTGGATCCTCCAACTGTTTTGCCACCTTTGAAAGGCAACAATAAGGCAAACAACATACAATTCACTGAGAGGGTGAATCAGAAAGACTCTGATGCTTCTGAAAATGCTAGTCATGATTTGACTATTTCAATGGATATGGAGTTTGAATCTGCGTCTGTTGAATCTTTGCATCCAAATGATGCCAACACATTTATGGAACGATTGAAAGTAGGACCAAGTAGTTCTAGGGGCAGGGGAGTGTTGCTTCCCCTCCTTGACCTTCACAAAGATCATGATGAAGACAGTCTTCCATCCCCAACCCAGACAACCCCATTGCTCATGCCATTGAATAGCCTATTGCCTATTGGAGGTGGAGCTGTTAAACCGGAATGGCCTCTACCCCACCCAGCTGAAGACACTGTAATGCATCCTTATGAAAGGGATGCCCTCAAAGCTGTTTCTTCTTATCAACAAAAATTTGGTCGCAGTTCCTTCCTTATGAATGAACTTCCAAGCCCAACCCCTTCAGAAGAAGATGATGATGGAGATGGCGATACTGGTGGGGAGGTTTCTAGTTCTTCCATGGTTGGCAGTGTTAAAACTGTCAATCCACCAATTTTGGCACAATCAGCTGTTTCTTCATTCCCGCATGTAGACAGTTCCAAAGCATTGATCAATGCAAGTTCAGCACCTAATACAGCAGCATCATTTAAATCCCCAGTGAAGAGTAGAGATCCTAGACTGCGATTTGCCCATCCTGATTTGGGTCTGGATCTTAATCAGCGTCTGTTGCCTATGACTAAAAATGAACCTAAAGCGGATGCTGTCGTGGAAACAGCAACCTCAAGGAAGCAGAAACCTCCTGAGGAACCTATTTTGGATGGCCCTGCTCTGAAAAGACAAAGGAATGGACTGACTGATTCTGAGGTTGTTAGGGATGTGCAAACTGTTTTAGGAAGTGGTGGTGGTTTGGAGGATAGGGGCACTAGTGGACCTCAGTTCACTAGCAGCAGGAGTCAGGTGGTGGAGAACACAGGAGGTGACCTTTGGAAATTCGAGAGTGCAGTTACTGCCTCTGGTGCTGGCATCATTTTGCCAAATTTACTACTAAATGGAACTGAGACCTTATCGGGGGCAGGTGGGAGCACGCCTTCCTTGCAATCTTTGTTGAAGGATATCGCAGGGAATCCAACCATTTGGATGAATATAATTAAGACGGGACAACAGAAGTCTGTTGAACCTATGACAGGCTCCACGCATACGCCAAGCTTGAATTCTATACTGGGAGCAGTTCCATCCCCGAGTGTTCCTCTGTCGAAACCCCCAGTGCTTGGCCAGGGATCTGCCGGATTACTTCAGACTCCTCCAACATCTTCAATGGTGAGGATCTATTACCTGATAGTCTTTTCCTCGTTCCAGTTTTGGCGCAACTCAATATCTTCCCAACGTTATGTGCCCGGTTTAGAAAGAAACCTGCTAACACCACCATAGAATTGATAGGGAAGAAATAGTCTAGTTGAAGAATATTTGCATTTTTTCCCTTGACTCTTGATTGCTATATAGTTTCCTCCTGACTGCGATGGTAGACAATTCTTAAGCAGCTTATACTTTTGTATTTAGAACTTCAGATATTCCCTAGTGGAACTGTTTACACTGAACAGCTAATTCAATTAGTCCTCTTCCAGTCTGAATGTACTGATATTTTTTCGCTAAACTTTCATGATAGTTCTGGAATATGCACTTGTGGGAAAATTGAGTGGGATGAGGCATATTAAATGCTCAAGGCGTTGCATTTAAGTTATTTTACTTCCATTTTTGTTAGCAACATTGTGTGTCCTGTTCACTGTTTTCTTTTACCGCCAAGGTTTTTGATCATTTTTTGTAATTTACAGAACTTGCAGGATGAGTTGGGAAAAATCCGCATGAAACCACGTGACCCTCGACGTATTCTACATAGCAATATATCTCAAAAGGCTGGGAGCTTGGGACCTGATCAGGCCAAAACAAATGCAGCTCTTGTATCGAGCTCTCAGGAAATGAAGGGCAATTTGAATCTTCAGAACCAAGATCAAGCAGATAAGAAGTCCACGCCTCCTAAAAATCCGCCAGATATTACTTCACAATTCACCAATAATCTGAAAAACATAGCTGATATTTTATCGGTTTCTCAAGCATCGATACCTCCACCAATTATACCTCAGAATACTTCTTCACAGCCCGTGCAAGTTAACTCGAATAGAATGGACATTAAAAGTGCAGTACAAGAATCAGTTAATCTGCAGAGTGGGACCATTCCTTTGTCTGCGGAAGTTGCTGCAGGCCCTTCTCCACCACAGAACACCTGGGGAGATGTTGAGCATCTGTTTGATGGATTTGATGACCAGCAGAAAGCTGCTATCCAACGAGAGAGGGCTAGGAGGATTGAAGAACAGAACAAGATGTTTGCTGCACATAAGTTGTGTCTTGTGTTGGATCTAGATCACACACTTCTTAATTCAGCCAAGGTATTTTGGTATCCTGGTCTATTTTAAGATTGTTCCCGGCTATATTGTGGCTTTGTAGGACACAATGTGAAAGCATTCTGTTTTGATTAATCTCTGTCTGTTTCTTCAGTTTTCTGAAGTAGATCCTGTGCATGATGAGTTGTTGAGGAAGAAAGAGGAACAAGATCGTGAAAAGCCATATAGACATCTCTTCCGGTTTCCTCATATGGGTATGTGGACTAAATTGCGACCAGGGATTTGGAATTTTTTGGAAAAGGTAATAGGAATCCTTTTATTTTTTTAATTTTCTTTTGGGAAACAAGGTTCTTTCTTGGGCTTTTCTCATGAAGCTCATAGTGCGTCTTGTGTTTATTTCAGGCTAGTATGCTTTTTGAACTGCATCTCTACACAATGGGGAACAAGCTGTATGCTACAGAGATGGCAAAACTGCTTGATCCAAAAGGGGTCTTGTTTAATGGACGAGTAATCTCTAGGGGTGACGATAGTGATCTTTTTGATGGTGATGAGAGGGTTCCTAAGAGTAAGGATTTGGAGGGGGTTTTGGGTATGGAGTCGTCTGTGGTAATTATAGATGATTCTGTTAGAGTCTGGCCACACAACAAACTAAACTTGATAGTTGTAGAAAGGTAAACATGCCTATCTATGGTCTTGAAACATAATCCAATTTCTCCTGTTTGCTTTACTTTATTGGCTATTTTCTTACTTCAAATATTTTTGCAGGTATATTTATTTTCCTTGCAGCAGACGACAATTTGGGCTTTTAGGTCCTTCTCTCCTTGAGATTGATCATGACGAGAGACCGGAAGATGGCACTTTATCATCTTCTTTGGCGGTGAGATTTTTAGCCACTTAACCATGAGATTTTACAAATGACTTCCTTACCAATTCCCTCCCTGTTGATGTATAATGTATTGTTGCCTAAAAAATAGGTAATTGAGAAAATACATCAAAACTTCTTTTCACATCAATCCTTGGATGAAGCTGATGTTAGAAACATCCTAGCTTCAGAGCAGCGGAAGATTCTTGGCGGTTGCCGCATTGTCTTCAGCAGGGTGTTTCCAGTTGGTGAAGCCAATCCTCACTTGCATCCATTGTGGCAGACAGCTGAACAGTTTGGTGCTGTGTGCACCAACCAGATAGATGAACAGGTCACCCATGTAGTGGCCAACTCACTTGGTACTGACAAGGTATAGTTGCTTATTAGTTTTCTGTCTTCTGAGAAACAACTCATATTTTATTTCTTCATAGCTCCGTCCAGCCTGGTGCTGTTTAGATCATGATATGGATGTTCTAGAGTGAGCATACAAAAATAAATTGAGGTGAGGGAAAAAGGATAATTGAGAAGAAAGCATGTAGGAAGATGCCTTAATGAGATAGAGCCATGATGTGGCTTCAGGATTCTTGTTTCTTCTCTCTTTTTTTTTTTTTTTTTTTTGGCGTGTGATTTTCTTGTAAAAAGTTTTTTTGATATAGGCTCTTGAACCACTCTACCATTAGCAGTTTCTACACGAATGTGAGTTAGCTCCATCCCCCATGAGCACTTGCCAAACAAAGGGAATCTTATTTGCCATGAAGCCTTTGTGTTGGGGCTGGGTTTTGACCATCTGATGTCACAAACTATTGTGCGCCACCAGAAGCTCCCGTCTCTCTTTGATTGTGAAGGCTAACTCTTAAGCTTGTCTCAAACAGGTCAATTGGGCTCTTTCAACAGGAAGATTTGTTGTACATCCTGGCTGGTAAGAATGTGCCTCTGCTTTCAAATGTGATTGAGTGTATTTGGTTTCTTTGATTGAATTTAACACATAATTTTCTCTATTCTAACCGGAAAAAATGACAGGGTGGAAGCATCTGCTTTGCTTTACCGGAGAGCAAATGAACATGATTTTGCCATTAAACCGTAAACACTCATCACACCCCAACCAGATATACTGGGACCTCACAATAGAACCCACAGTTCAAGCGGAAGTGGAAGCCCAAGCTTGGAAAATAGAATTCAAGGGTCGTACCGGTTGGGAAAGGGGCTGGGCTTAAACGTGTGGTTGCTACCATTTAGATTTCCCTTTAGTGCCCTTAATGGAAAGCCACTGCAAACGGGAAATTTTTTTTAACTCAGATTGTCCATCTTACCGGTTTAGGCTTTTGATGACTGGCAAAAACTGAGTGGAGAAATAGAATGGAGGGTCGATGACCAGTTGAAATTTGGATAGCTTGGGGCAGGCCTCTTTCCATCTGGGGTGATATGGAATGGCCTTGACTGGATTCAATTTGAGCGTTTCGGAGATCACCAGATGTAGGCGCTTTATAAGAGCAAATGTACAAGTTTGATGAATTTTAAAATTTTGGATTTGAAACTATCCTCCTTAAAATTTCAAAAATAAAACATTTAACTGGATATTCATTTAACTGGATCTTATTTTGGGAGAGCAGATGTGAGAGGATGAATCAGTTAAACTTTGGTAACGCAGAATGGTATGATCTAACGCTGTTGAATAAAAGGACGTCTGAAAGAAGATAACTTCAAAATCCCAGTTTCGGATTTGAGACCCTACATTTTTTCAGTGCTTAGCAGGGGAGGATCCTATATCTGCAACTCTCTCTCTCTCTCTCTCTCTCTCTCTCTCTCAAAGGGACCGTGAGATTGGTTGAGGATTTGTTTGGGACGGGTGATATTGTCCGTGTGTGGTCCAAGAAAGTGACACAAATCTCGTTCCTTGAATCTGAAGCAATAGTGTTGCAAAGCAAGGAGTAATTATTAGTCATCTTGGGACTGTTGACACCATCTGGTGGTAGTGGTATCTTAATACTCTTTAATCAAAACTATGGTTTCTTGTGGGATTAATACATTAAATAATGCCATAACGGTCTCATATGAATCTGCGGTGTTGAACAAGAGATCTCTGATGGGTGCCTTAGGAGAGTCGCGTCAGGATCAGAGTGCAAAACAAAGAAAATTGAAGTCCACAAAATACGTAGCACACTTTTTTTATACTGCATGTTTCATGTTTAGCCAACGGAATGTGAGCGAGGGTCCTATTTCCCTGTTGAAGCTTTCCCGGACGGTATGAAAAGGTCGTAGTACCTGGTTTGGTTGGTTATAAGCTTTGTCAATTCTCCCTGTCTCCTCCTATCCTATCCCATGCCACCGTCCCGGACGTCATTTTCACACCAAGTATTTTCTACATATGGAATATGTTCCTTACGGCACTTCCTCTCCAACCCAATATCCTCTAAAATAGGGTTGCTCAAAAAATCAGGTGAATTGTGAAATCGGTCTGAATTGAACATATCCATACCTTTTGGATTTTGTGCGTGGATTAATGGTCCGGACACGGATTGAAAAATTAAAAAATCGTAACTCGCGGTTCGGTCTATGGATTTTCATTATGAAACTGTGGATTAACCGAACCGGATCGTGAGATATTTATTTTATATAAATATATAAATATATGTGTGCATTTATATAATTAATTGTTAGTAATGTTAAAACATATTATTTTATCTTAATAATGGGATATAGTGTAGATGTACATAAAATATAGGAGGTAAATCGTAGTTTGTTTTTATATAAGTTACGGGTAACCCTAGTTTAATTTTACTAGTTAGTTTCTTTTCCAGTTTTCCTAATTTCCATTCCTTGCTCAAGTCACCGTCACACCGTTCTTACTTCTTCGCCTCTCCCTCCTCCTCCTCCTCCTCCTTCTCCTCTCTCTCCCTCTCTCTCTCTCTGTTTCTTCAAAGTAACAAGTATTTTCTGATAGCGGGTGTTAAACTTAATTCTGAATGTAACATTTTTCCCTTTTCGTGTGGGATATAAACTTGAACTTTATTTTTGCTAAAATCCGTGGACAAAACCGTAACCGATCCGCAAGTCATAGATTAGATTGGAACCGAACCGTAGGACTTTTGGTCTGGACACGGATTTCATTTTGTAAAAACCGTGACTAGCAGTTCGGTCCTCAGATTCCTAGGAATCCGAACCGAACCGGACCGTGAGCACCCCTAGCCTAAATCTCTTATCTTAGAGAGACTATCTTAGAGAATAAAAAAAACTATTTTATAATGAAAGACTAGATTTCTTCCTCTATCTATATTCTTAAAAACTCACTCCAAATCTCAAACTTCATTACTTTACCTTCAAAATTCAAATTCTACTCAATATTAGTCTTATTATAGTGGAGTAACTGATATTGCAAAAATCTTTTGATTGGTTCCAATTTTACAAAAAAATAAATGTTATCAAAACAGAATAGATCCTCCATATTTTTTTGGTACTTCATATTTGAACGATGAAAGACCATCCTCCCAAATGGAGGAAAATATGGAGGGTGGATAGGAGTGAAATTTTACTTCAAAATGGAAGAATGAAGGAAAATTTGAAGACATGGAGGGTAGATGGGAGATGGTCTAATAAGGCAAATCTATTACTCCATATGTCCTCATTTGTGCATTTTTTATTGTTCCAAAAAAATTATGCAAGTTCAAAAGTAATGGGTAAAATTGATAATTTCCCAAGCCCACTTTACAATTCTTGTCATAGATACAACAAAATTAAAATATTAGAGAAAAGAAGTTATTGACCAATTTTCCAAATCCACTTTACAATTATTGTCATAGACCTCATATTACAGGACACACGACCGTCGACAGAGTCAGGCATGCATCGAAGGCTTTGGGTTTGCTTCTAGTGGGGAACCACGCATGCGATGTAGTTGGGAGTGATTTTGCCCTTTACAATTGCATTTGAGAAATAAATTAAAAAATATTGTGATTTCAATAGCCTAAATTGATAGGCTCTCGGGCACCTCATCTATTTAATGGCTAGTTAAAGTGGATAATAGCATTTTGTTTTGGGTAAAATGCCTAGGGATGGACTGCCGGGATGCAAGTTAGGGACAATAGGGGAGCCTGCAATTGGCGCCAATTTTTCCTCCTCCAGTGCTCATTGCCATTGCCACATAGGAGGCATCCCTGCCAAGTAAGTTGAAAATGGCCACCTCACCAACTTCCGTTAGTGTATTGACAGAATTTGAGGCCAGGGTCGGAATTAATGACAGAATGAAAAACACGGGGTCTAATTCAAAATAATGAAAGCTCTGGTGTGTATTGGACATTGGGTTTAAAGGGCATTTTTTTCTTCTTAAATTTTCGCTTATATTCCTCATTTCATAAATCCCTCAACAAATTCATGTGCAAACGCATGCAGGTGTCGCCATTGTCATGCCATACGGGGCTCATGGAAGAGGGTCTTTTGAAAGAGTACGAAGAAACATATCTCAAATTTCTCGCTTCCACCGGCTGGCTAATGGAAACTTGATTGCGCGACTCCACTTTGAAACGGACGAGAGAACAAGGCTGTGGCCCGCTCTTGCTTAATTCATTTTCGCTAAGAAAAAAGCCGCTAAATATGTCAATGAAGAATTCGGCATTAACTACAAAACTAAAACGAAATAAAGTTGATTTTCATGTGCTCTATAAATTTCAATTTTGGACATACTCTTCTAATGGTAATAAAGTCAAACAACATAGACCCACAACAAACAAACAAGTCTTAACCAAGCAATTATTTAGCGTTCCCGGGCCCCGTCATATCCCGTGCAATTGCCTACGTGGTACTCCAAACTATTTAAGTCATTTAAGTCTTAATCGAGCAATTATTTGCCTTCTTAACCAATAACTTCTTCATCCATCATACCATTGTTTAAGGAAGGAAAAAAAACGATAATGGAGAGAAATAATCGGATCTTGCAGCAACGATTGACCTCTTGACTTTCTAGAAAAAAAATTGTAAATAACTGATCTAACACCATTTGCAGAATATACATAGAGTAACTTCACTTGAACAAATTTCCGAGTCCGTTTCGGACATTGCCTGAAGGCTAGAACACCACTTTCCTTTCAGCAACTCCAAATTCATGTGCCAACGGCCTTGCAATCCAATAGCACTTTCTCACCACTTTCATATGGAAGGTGAGAGTTCGATACTCGTTAGGAGCGCGAGTGCTTGGTGTGATGGTTGATGCCCTTTGGGCTTGCCCCACCTATATGCCGCTTAGTGGTACCCCATTCCCATCCCCTATAAGAGTAGGCTAGACATCTATTAAGTGACAAAAGAAAATTTCCAAATTCGTGTGAAGTGGCAAATTAAAAGCCTGCCCACAACCACAAGACATCCATCCGGGAAAAATACAAGGTTCTAAAAGAATTGAAATTTTGGTATACCCCTACAATTCCTCAGAAACTGACACTAGAAACGGTGAGTAGATGCCTTCAGAAAGAGAAACAAAACAAGAAAATTCCATAACTTATTTAGTGCTAATATACAGGAACCAACAGGAAGTTGAAATGCCAACAAAAAAAAAAAAAAAAAAAAAAATGAAGAAGAAGAAGAAGAAGACACTTCATGATACCATCACCATCAAACTGCTCTAAAAGTGTACTCAGAGCAGGGACAAACGATAGTTGGAGCTTCAACCTGCATTTTCAGACAATTGAACTCCAGAGCCAAAATTGGTTTCGATAACAACACTGATGTGCTGAGGTTCCTTTCGTTTTGTACGAGATCTCTGCTTATTATGGAATCCACAAACTTGGAACTTGGGGTTTCAGGAGATTGTTCAGCAGCACTTTTTGGTGCTACGGACGGCACCGACACCTTTGCTGGTCGCACTGCTCTTATCCTGCACAAGATAGGAGTATTACAGTTTACAACAGAAACATTGCCAACACAGGAGGCACTAGTTAAAAAACAACAAAAAAAATAACTTGAAGTTCACAATGGTCTTGCTTTGAACCGTTGGGGTGCAGCTGCTTATTCATTCTTGGAGATCTATCGGTGGATAGTCATGGAGATTGTGAAGCATTAAGTATGACAAGATATAGCAGACTAACCTGCACTCAATTTGGCAAGAATATTTAAGAAGATGAGGATTATACTCTGTACGTCCACTGCGATATAATAGATGAAATAGAGATTAGTTTCTACAAAAAGGGGTTTAGTAATGCAGACAAATGCAGAAACCACCTGAAGCTTGGAAGTGACATCTTGATAACTGGCCCAATCAACTTGTTGGAATTTAGCTCTGGCACTGCCTTGGCCAAGGCTGAGATGAGGGATGTGAAATTAAAAATCAATACGCAAATTGCGAAAGCACCTTCTATGTACTATAACAAGAACAAAAATTCAGTTCCATTGTAACCTGAAATGTGTACTATCAAATAAGAACAGGATTATTATTATTAGTATTATTATTATTTCCAACAGCCGTAAGAGCAGGATTCTAGTTGCCTGCTCTAAACGTATAGTTCACATTCACCTCCACCCATTGAACATGTATACAACAACAACAACAGCAAAACCCATGCAGTCCCCCCAATGAACATGTAAGTGCAAGAAAATGTGCCAGGTAAAGGAAGGAAAATAGATAGGTTTGGCTTCAAATCAGGCCTTCCCAATTACAGTATGAAGTTAAAACTTATACAAATAAACTTCAAAAATATTTTAATTAGCGCACATGATCTGTAACCCAACTCATGCGAGGGAATGGCCTGACTGTTTGGGTATTTGATAATAGCAAACAAGACAAATACTCCAACTTACCAGCAGTACCAACGTTGATGGTACAGATATCTGTTGCAGAAGTGCCATTGATTTCAGTCACTTGGATATCTAAGCAATTCTTTGGATGACTCAAAACAGTGCCGACCCCTATCATTCTCAAGAATCTAGTGGAGTTGTTTTCTGATTGCCCGGCTATTGGTGTAATTCTCTGCAGTAGAGAGAAACCATATCACATAAAAAAATCACCGTGTATGTTTTAAGATAATTGAAAAAGATGTTTGCAATCAGAAATATCAGTGGTTTGCTCATATTTTGGCACATCTGGATCCTGTGCCTACCTTGTAGAAACCGAATGGTATAGACAACATGGTAGGAAATAAACCTTGGTTGAGAAAAGTTGGCCATTTTTGAAGAATTACTTACATCAAACAATAGCCAAAAGGAGCAACACAGACGTTCTAATTTTCAAGTATGAAAGGAACAATGAAATGTTGGTTAAAGGCCCACCTTGGAAAACTTGGCAACTTGACTAGGAAGTCCCACATCCTGCAAAAATGAATACAAGAAAGGCAAGTAGAATCACCAGACCAAATAACAAACTGAAACCTTGATAGTATTAAAGGATTTCTTAACCAGCCCTTCCGCTTTCAAAATTTCCAATGTCAATACAAGGAGAAAAAGTTTTTCCAACTGTCAATATTTCCAAAATACCATTAGGGAGCTTCCCACCTTTCTTCCATGTACACAAGCCTCATCACTGTTCACAAGTACCCTAGCAGCCCATCTGTTCATAGAAACATTTAAACCTACTTACGAGTAGGGGTGGCGAATTGAACCCAGACCCATTAACAAACCCAGACCCATCAACTAAAAATAGACCCAACCCAACCCATTTATTAGTTGGGTAAGAATGGGTTCAAACCCAGCTGACCCATTATTAGTTGGGTTTTAATTGGGTATCAATTGGGTCAATTTAAATGACCCAATGGGTACCCACCAAAATTTCCGTCCCTTTACCAGATTTCACTGGGAATGAATCGGCACAAAGCGGATCAAAAAAAAAAATCAGCACAAAGGCTCGGTAGGTAAAAAATTAAAACGTAAATCAAATTCTCACTCTCTCTCTCTCTTCACTGGGAATGAATGGATCCGAAATGAATCAGCACTACCTGTAAATTTACTTATTCTTGTCTTTTTGAACAAATTTAGGAGTTTCGATCATAATTTTTTACTTTTCCGATTTTTTTCGACGAAACGAATCACGAAGTCACAAAAAATTTGACACAAAACTATCAAATACGAAAAAAAATTGAATAAAGACAAAAAAGAAGAAGATATATACATCTCGCAATGGGCTAGTTTTCATTTTGATCGAATGGAAATTTACGGGTACAAACAAAACAGATATATACATCTCGCAACAATTTATTATATAGAAAACCCTAGCACTTTATACAAGTTCCAAAATTTTCTCTCTACCTACACCTTGAAATGTGTTTAGAGAGAGAAAATTCAACTTATGAATGGAAAGTTGGCTTGTTCATGGCTTATTTTTTTGTTCTTATTCAATTTTTTTCGCATTTGTTTATTTATCGTTAATTTTTTGTGGATTATTGCTTCGACATAATAGGAGGAATTTAAAAGGTAAAAAATTATGATCAAAACCTAAATTTTTTTAATAAAGACAAAAATAAGCCAATTTTTTCGTCTTTAATTAAAAAAATATGAAATTCGATCGTAATTTTTTACTTATTGGTAACATGCCCATTAAAAGTAGTAGAAAACAAAGTGTACTACTAGATTGAGATTAGTACGTAGGACCACCATCACGCACTTCAATTTGGTAATTTTAGTGTACATTAATATTTTAGTCATTTAAATTTTTAGGGATAATACGGTCATTTTAGTATACATTGGTATTTTAGTCATTTTAATTGGGTTAATGGGCGGGTCGGGTTGGGTTTTAGATAAATGGGTTGGGTTTGGGTATGGGTAATTAGACTAATAATTAATGGGTCTAAATGGGTCAATGACCCATTAAAGACCCAACCCACTTACAACTTGCCCAATTTGACCCAAACCCGCCCGTTTGCCACCCCTACTTACGAGTTACATATAGTACAGCAAATATTACATTTAAGTTATGGTTCCATTGTCTAATCAACGCGTTCCACCATACCATGAACCAGACAAGTCAAATCAGCATGTAAGAATGGTTAATGGTCAGGGTGCACACTTGACAAACTGTTCTAGTTTGGTTCTTTTATACGTAGTTGGCTGAAAATTTATGGTGCTTTGAGTTTGAGGCGTACAGACGAACCATGTAACCATTATCTTTATGAAAACTGGTCCTTCTATTTTTATTTTTTTGGGAGAATGCTCCTTTCAATTGTTTGCTAAAGATTAACAAGAAAAAAAGACACATTCAAGTCACCAAAAAGCTAATCGTGAGTGGTGGGCATCCACCTTGATTTTTTATAAGCCAGATGAGCATTGAAGTTTGGTATGGTTGCATCAAATCCCTCAGCATGAATATTGAATAGTGAACCCAGACCCAAACTCAGATTTTTGTTTGTTACGACTGACTAGTAAACATTTTGTGGGTACTATCACAGAAATTACATGTGCAGATGTCCTAAACCAATTATTTGCTATTACTTTAGCATGACAAAGAAGAAAAAGGCAAAAAACTTACGCACAAGATGTAGGTGGATTCCATACTATTCCGGCAATCACCACGAGCTGCACAAAACAATAACAAAATAGCCAAGTCACCTTGCCAGTTCACAATTACGGGTAATTATTTTTTTCGCAGAAACATCACCGGCTCAAGGAGTAAGCCAAGGAAGCAACCGCTTCCAGCCTCCAAATTGTAGCCCAAAATAGGGCCCCTATACTTCGGTCGGTCTGCTACTACTCCATAAATTGCATGGGATTGAAGCCCACCACCGAATTAGAGGAGAACTCAACTAATTAATTAATAATTTTTCCAAAGCCTGAACTACTTTGGAATTTATAGCCTCTATGGAGTCTTTTGTTTCTTCTACAGATGATGTGGGGGGATAAGAAACAAATACTCATATATCTCTCACTATTTGTTTGCTTTTCGTGAGGGAGTATTCATTATTTTAATGTGCTGCCTGCAAGGGACTTCAACTAATTCCTAAATTAGCTTTCATGAGGCCTCTAAACTCTATCAGCCTCACATTCACTGAAAAAAATTTCATAATTTTTTAAGTTGGATGCTTCTTCAAGTTTAGCTTTTTTGACAATTAGATATCTGTCTTGGATATATTTGTTAGATTGCTTTTTTTTTTTTTCTTGGAAAATGTATAAAGGCCCCATCATAAGAGTTCGCTTTAGGCCCAAGAAAGTCTTGACCCGGCCTTGCGCAGAAATCAATGTATATAAATATATAAGTAATTGCATGTGTTAGCGTTTTGTGCTTTTCCACAATTTAATAAGTTACAACTTGAGCCAGAGGAAGCAAATCTAAAGGTCAACACATAAAACCTCATCAAAGATACCGGCTGGGCTGTCATCATAGCTGGCAAGAAAGAAGCCACCCAGCGTATATCTGTAGAGGGCAGGTTCATGTTAGTTAATGAGAAATAAAATATCTACGTTCATCTCATTTAATTGCAACTTCTTAGGAAAAGTATCGTAAATATATACCCGAAAGCTTCAACTAATTTGAACTCTTTGGGGATGAAAGGGCGAGCAGTTTCTGATTTCACAAGGTGAAGATGATACAAAGCACTGAAACAGGAAGCAGACCATCACGTTTTGATGTTTAAACCAAAAAACAGCCACACCTAGTTATGTGGACCCCAGCACGTAAGATGATAGAGACACCCTGAGTTATAAAAAATAGACAAGAGAAACTCTTGCCTGCCTTTGAATTCCCATGGAGGTTTACCATACCCCGGAGGAGGTTTTGCTTCTTTAACCTCCATAAGACTAAATCCTCCAACAGAATGGAATAGAAAACAATAGCATCTTTAGGAGAGTCCCAATTCAAATTATATGAGCTCCTTCCACATACTGCCTACAGGAAAACAATTTTTATAAAGCATCAGCATATGATTTTGGACAAAGCTGCCCCAAATTATCAATGTACTACAGACAACTACTAATCTACCAAGCAACTTGTAGAAAGTAAAGCCATGTATTATACTACTATATATTTATGGGTTCCATGTGCAGCCAATAGTATGCAAGTTGCTAGTTGAAACAGCTACAGATATACCTGAAACAGTAAATTTAAAAGGAGGGAGCTCTAAACCATTAGCAAAACCGCCAAAGCCCACTGAGTTTCACTTAAAAGTTACAACTTTTATGGATGAATGGTAATACTATCAAGTATCAACCTGACTACAAGGGCATTCAAGGAGATTGAAATATAAGGAAATGTAGCTAACATAACTGCAAAGCCATCATCAATATGAACGAACTTTAAGAAGCAAGTAGATTTCTGGGTTCAAATGGCACATATGTTGTCCTTATGGCAAGGAAGTGGACAATGCATTTGGACCCATCTAGCAATTGAACTGGAACAAAAGAGAAATCAAAACATGAAAGCCAGAACAAGATCGATATTTGAGCTTGGTCTTTAAGAACAGGAGAAAACCACATCGATCACTGCATAGCACACATATATGAACCAAACGAGTGTAAAAAAAAAAAGCACACATAACCGGTTAAAGAGAGAGGTGTACTGTGGAAGGAAAGACTACATTAATGTATGGAAGAAAGAGAAAATGAGTGACGAAGAAAGTGTGCAACTTACTGATTTTTCAGCCACAACCCAAATACCAAATGAGTAGAAGAAATCAAGAGGAAACCCAGAGACTTAAAAGAAAGCTTCAGCTTGTGAGATTCATATTCCTATGTGGGTGCGAGGGTATGCTGTCTAGTCTAGTGAGTGAGGAGTAGCAACAAAACTGCCAATGTGAGACAAGTAATGAGTCGCAGATTTTTAAGAGAGAGAGAGAGAGAGAGAGAGAGAGATGGAAACCGACAGTGGTAGATGACATCAGCAACCATGTACTAGTATTTATCCAATTCGGATTACGAATCCAATTCCGTTTGCAAACCCAGTTTCAATTTCCCACGGCCTTCGATTTGGCGCCAACTGAATTCCGCTTCCGCAGTGTAACAAATTCATCTTCACATCAAATCCCACAGTATTAGAAAACCACCTCAACCCAATTGGCCCCCTCCTTTCTCCCTACTCCTACCACTACTGGTAGTATTTCCTTTCCTTTTTCTGTGCTTGTCTGTCTTGTCTCTTTCGCTTGCGTTGGGGTACCACAATTTAGGGATAAGGAGTTTCGTTTAGCCCACACGAACACGATAAGAGAGGGGAGTGATTTTCTCTCATTCTTTTATGTCTTTATTATTTACTATTTATATATGAATTTACTAGTATGTTGTCATTTTTTAAGGAAATGATATTGCCACACTTTTTTTTTGTTATTGCCACACCTCTGCAAGTGTATTTTTGGTACACTTGCAGGGGTGTGGCAATAACAAAAAAGAGTGTGGCAAAATCACTAACCATTTTTAATACGCTTTTCAACACATTCTAGAGTAATATTGTAAATTTATGTATATAAAGAAAAAAATAGAGTTTTAATTGTAAAAAGTGATGTGTGAAAATTATTTTTCTGAAATAATTGTCCACTTTTCACTACTTGTGTTTTTAATTTAAAATATTTTTTATATACAATTTGATCTTACTTTGATAAACTCACTAGTCTTATTATATACTCCATTGTATCTTACGTCCAGCTTATTCGATTGGCTGAATTACTTAGAACCTGGGCTTGCTGTATTTGGCTAACAGTTTTTTATTTTATTTTTGGATAAATTACCTTGAAATAGGAAAAAGACTAACCGAATATATAGCTAAAAGAAAGAAAAAGAAGACTAAAGAAAAAATTGAAACTTGAGCCAAATGGCTACAAGATACTAAGAAAAAAGATACCAATTGTTTTCATAACATCTAAACCAGAGGGCACGAAAACAACGGAGTAAGATAAAAGTTTGAGTCTATACAAAGCTATAAAACGGGACAACATGGAAACAGAATGGGTACTGCCGCCATTCATTGGCCAAGCAATCAGAGCATAGCAGCTACAAAAGTTCATATCACCATTCTATTTGGATCACAGTTGTTATGCTGGTGCCATTTCGCTTTCTTTTTAAACATTCTTTTTCAAAAAGAAAGTAATTTTAAGCTCAAATATAATGAAAATGAAAAATAATTATTTAATTTTTTTTGCACTGTTTAAAAGATCTCAATGAAATCTATCAAACAAGATCTATATTGGTAAGAAAATTATTTGCGTAAATACATAATTTTTTAGATTAAAATTACATTCCTTTTCTAAAAGTTCATTTTTTTAGGAAATTGGACATTCCAGGCTCGAAAATATAACTCAAAATCGTTCTTTTTCTTTTTCAAACGAAGGTAATTTTAAATTTAAAAATTATGTGTTTACGTAAATAATTTTTTTACTAATATGAATCTTATTTGATAGATCTCATTAAGATCTTTTAAGTGGTGCACAAAAAATTGAAAAAATATTTTACATTTTCATTATATTTGAGTTTGAAATTTCCTTCGTTTGGAAAAAAAGTATTTTTAACAAACGTGGAACACCGCCTTAATAAAAACGCAAGAGTGTGGGGACTACACAAACACAAATTGAAAGAAGAGCTGAGATTCATTTGATCTAAGGGCTAATGTTTGCTCTCCAACTCTCTTAAGAAAACACCAGCACTCTTACAAATATATTTCAAAAATACTATCGATTCTTTTTATCCATTGCTTGGCTTCTGGCATTACTTGTCACTGTCCTCCGTTGTTTTCAGGTCATCTCCAAGCGGTGAACTAAAATGAAGTTTTATGATGTAAAAGTACACAAGTGGGTCTGAATTTACAAATTGTGTGTGCTAATTTAGGGGGTGTTTTCATTAACAAAAATTAAAAAAAAAAACTTAACGTATTTTTTCATTTCGTTTCCACTAACAAAATAACTTTCAGCACTTTTACATTTCGTTTTCATTAATAAAAAATTTAGGGTTATTTACCTTTATATCCCTTCGACTTATCCTGAAAGTTCAACTTAGTCCTTCCAGTTTCAATTTCACCCAAATAAACCTTCAATTTGCAAATTTATTTCAATGTGATCCTTCCGTTGGATGCCGTTACTAATTTAAACGGAAAGTTGACATGTGCCCAGCACATGTGCTCTCCCCAAGGACATATTTGTCCATTCCACTCCTCCTCCTCCTCCTTTCTCCCTCGGCCTCCTTCGTAAATCTTTCTCCCTCTAATTTCTGAAAATTCCCGTAACCCTCCTCTCCCATCTCCCACCAGCCACCACCTAACGAAGAAGAAAACCCACTCTCCACTCTCTCTCTCTCTCTCTCTCTCTCTCTCTCTCTCCCCTCAGATTCTCCTCTCTCAATCTCCCTCTTATTCGGATTTTCTGCGTGATTCTAGGGTTCTTAGGTTTGGGGAATCCGAAATCCCCCCTCTTCTCTGTGACTGATGTACGGCGGTGGAGGTGGGGGTTTATGATGGTGACGAGTAGTGGTTGGGGTTGTGGATGGTGACACGATTGAGGTAAGGGCTTTGTTCTCATACGATTTGAATTCCGAATTGGGGGTTTGAGGTTAGGGTTTTAATTTCGAATTTAGGAGTTTCTGACATTGGGGTTTTGAAATTCGAAATTGGAGTGTTTGGGAGTTTGAATTCGGGTTTGTGCTGACGGTGATCGGTGGTGTTGACTAGTGGTGGTAGTGTAGTGGCTGATGGTTTTTGGTGGTTTGTGGTGATGATAGCTGGTGGTTTTTGGTGTTTTGGGTGGTGATGGTGGTTCGGAGGAGGTGATGGTGGCAGGTGGTGATGAGAGGTGGGGAGTGGGAATGGAGGTCTACGGTGGTGGGAGGTGCACAGTGGTGGTGATGGTGAGAGCCACCATCGGACTGCCGTACCAAAATCGAACTTCAGCAGCTGCAAAATCGAACTCGAAAGCAGTGGAAACAAACTCGAAAAGGCCTATTTTCCATTTATTCTTAGTCTTTTGTGTACGATAATTGTATACTGTAAAACTCGAAAAGATCTTTCTTTCTTTCTTTTTTTTCTTTTTTCTTTTTCTTCTCTTCTTCTTCGTGTCGTGATGTTAATTTTGAGCTGAGTTTTCCAACTTCTGTTCAATCTTTCAACAGATTTGGCGAGTTCAAATCCAAGTCTGTGACTTTCAGGCTTCTTTCACACCATTTAGGGTTTCTGTTCTAATTTATTATTCCAACTGGTTGAGATTTTAGGCAAAGATCGCTGTTTTTAATGGTCAGGTTTGAAAATTTTCTGAACTGAGCCTAGTTAATTTCCACTTATTTCCGTGCATCTATTTCTCTATATTTTTCCCCCCAGTGAAGTTGCTGAATGAACTTTGTTCCCGTGAGAAAAAAAAAAGAGTTCCCTATTGAGAAATCACTGGACTATAGATGGGTTGTTTGGGTTTGTGTAGAATTCATGAAAAATAGTGAGAGAGAGAGAGAATTAAATTATTCATTTTGCTAATTATTTTTTTCTAGGCTTTTCTCTTTTTTTTCTTCTGGGTTTGAAGAAGAAGGAGAAGGAGGAGGAGTGGAACGGACAAATATGCCCTTGGGGAGAGCACATGTGCTGGGCACATGTCAACTTTCCGTTTAAATTAGTAACGGCATCCAATGGAAGGATCACATTGAAATAAATTTGCAAATCGAAGGTTTATTTGGGTGAAATTGAAACTGCAAGGACTAAGTTGAACTTTCAGGATAAGTCGAAGGGATATAAAGGTAAATAACTCAACAAAAATTATTTTTGTTATAGTAACTCTACTCACAAACCACCAACTTATTCACTACCGAAAATAATTTGACATTTTTTAACAACTTATTTACTACCGAAAATACCTAACAACTTTTTTCAACCACAAATAAAAATCTACAAATTTTTAATTACCGAAAACACCCCTTAATTTGTGTGAAAATGCTCCAGTAATGAAATTGAATCGTGTATTAAGAGGAAGAGAGCATTTGAATCGTGTATTAAGTGAAATTGAATCGTGTAAAAAGTCGAAAGAGGTTGAAAAATTAAGTATTCCAAATTTGAATCCGTTTGAACGGGTGAAAAGATTTTAGTTTTCTGATCATTTTATCATAAATGGTCATAATTAAATTTTGACTATAAGGCTCTCGTTGATTAACCCTAAGAAAGTCGTAGAATCAAATATCTCTTAGGGTTAATCAAAGAGAGCCCTACAGTCAAAATTTAATTATGACCATTTAGAATAAAATGCTCAGAAAAATGAAATCTTATCAACCGGTTCAAATAGATTGAAATTTAGAACACTTAATTTTTTAACCATATTTTTTAATATATAAACTGTCTAAAGAGGTTGAAATCACGTATTTTTTAAAATAAATTTTATATATCTGAAATCTACTCAACGAAACCTATCAAATAAGTCTAATATTGAATATGAAATAATATGTTTAAATGAAATGATTTTTTTGGACCCAATATATTATCTCTTTGTTTTTATTTTGTTGTCCTTCATTTTTTTAAGGGCAAGACTTCCCAGTGCAATCAATTGTTTTTCCTAGGATAACCTATTTTTGTTATTTTTTTATTTAATTAATAATATTTATACTCTATATCTTTTTCCCTTTTATTTATTTAAAATTATTTTAGTGTCCCGATTTTCAATCCAGTTCAATCGGTGGAAAGATCTTGTTTTTTTTTATCATTTTATCTTAAATGGTCATAATGAATTTACAACGGGCAACAATTCTATTAATGCTGTAGGTCTAACTTTCAACCAGCGCTATCAATGCAACTCGGGTCCTGATGATCTGAAAAACATGATGTGAGTTCAGAACGACTTTCTTAGAGTTAATCAACGACAGTTCTAGAGTTTAAATTTAATTATGACCATTTAGAATAAAATAATCACACAACTAAAATCTTTCCATCGGTTTAAAAGGATTGAAATTTGGAACACATTTTTCAACCTCTGTAGATAGTTTAAACTACGTAAAAAATATAATTTTTTCGTTTTACATTATTTCATCATCAATATTAGGCTTGTTTAACAGGTTTCGTTGAATAAATTTCAAAAATTAAAGTTTATTAAACAAAAATATGTGAAAAAAAAGTTATTAACATTTAGAAATTTATAACAAAAAAATTAAAAGAGAAAGAGAGAGAGTGCTGAGAGGGAGGGAGAGAGAGAAGGCAAAAGGGAGAAGGAGGGCCGTGTCAGCGGGGGGGTCTGACACTGGAGGGTGAGTAGTAGTTTACTAAGTGGAAGTGGGTCCCTCTACTTTTCTCTCTCCTATTTGCTTCGGGCACCATCACACCCTTTCACCTCTCTCCGTTCCTTTTCTGACAGCATTTCTCCCTTCCTTTTTTCTTTGTTCGGTCAATTGGTCTCCCTCTCACTCTCTCTGGTTGCAGTTTGCTCTTTTGCAGCGAAAAATATGTAGATTTTTATTTGTAATTGAGAAGTTATTAAATGTTTCTGTCAGTGTAAGTTCTTGAAAGATTTGTGAGTAGAATTAGGGGGTGTTTTTCAAAGAAGCCAATGCTCCTTCGTGTATCTCCTCTGGCAATTCCTCCCTCTCACCTCCTGATACATGGTGTCTCCCCTCTCCAGGTGTGATTAAATTTAATGTTGACGGTCTTGTTGATAGGAATGGTGGTCTGGTAGGTGTTGGGATTGTAGCCCGCAATTTTACTGGACAGATTTTGGGTATTTAGCTAGCTATCCCGTTTTTTGGTTTATTCTCCCCAAGAACTACGGAAGCGTTGAGCTTCCGAGAAGCTTTTAGTTATTGCTACGAACAAGGAATTCTCTCATATTATTGTTGAAAGCGATTCTATTCAGATTGTGCAAGCTCTCACTCAAGCAGGAAAATTATTCTCCGATTGTAGCTCTATTCTCTCTGATTGTAGGGCTTCTTTCTTTATTTTCCTCCGATGAATTTAAATATGTTAAGTGTTCATTTAATAGGGTAGTTCATTCGTTGGCTAAGTAATCTCTATTAGGTGTTAAGTTAGAAAATTCTGGGGTTCTATCCCTCAAAATTTAGCTAACTATACCTTTGCTGATGTACGGTCTTCAGACCTGTTTTCCTCTTAATAAAATCTTCAACTCTTTCTGGGAAAAAAAAAAACCCGTAGCAAAAACAATTTTTGTTGACAACTTTTTTCTTAGTGGAAACGAGATGGTAGAATGCTAAAAAAAATTTGTTCGTAAAAACAAGAAGATAAACTGTGTTAAATTTTTAGTGTTTTTTGTTAGTGAAAACGGAGACTGTGTGGTCTGAGCTAATTGCAATTGCACTTTTGCTCGCTTTACTTTCACCTTAGTTACACTATAGAGTCCGATTTTATTTTACTATTGTTGTTAGCTAACTGGGTTAATTTCTAACCTAATTACAACATAAACCACACAATTGGAGATGCTCTTAGCCAACAAAGAGTGGTGGTGCGTTTTTGCTAAACTAAATGAACTACATGCTAATGACAATAGACAAAGTAATGATTGAAGAAAGAAGTAATGAGTAGAAAGAGATGACAAAGTAATAAATAATAGTTGAAGAAATAAGGTAATTATTGAAAAAAAAAGAGGCCAGGTAATGATTAAAAAATAAAACAAAAACAAAATGTGAGACGACCTACGCCCAAGGGTTTTCATTTATGGGGATGTAACTTTTACACTTTTATAGGAATAGTATTATTAGATCTTTGTTAGTGATGCGTATTCTGCACATATATCTTAATTTATTTTTGGTAAGATTTGATTTCCATTTCCTTTTCTTATGACCACGACACAATAATGACAAACAAAATTATTGATTTCGTTATGCTTGTTGATTAAGTAATTCACGTAAATTTTTTGCTTGATCAGGTTTAGAAAGCCTTTTTATCGACACCCGAATTCAATCATAAAATGATATTTTTGTTTGATTAAGGGTTTAACGATAAGTGATCAACTTCATTCTTGGTACATATGATTTATTCATATTATGTAAAAGAGAGACGGTTCCAATCGAAAAATAATGCCTTAGAGATGGGGCTCGGGTGGTGCATTATTAGACTTTAATGTATCTAAATACCTTAAATGTTTTTCGATTATGCAATTGTCGATATATGATGATCTCTGATTTTGATGACAATACTGAATATCGTATATTTTGTGATTTTATTATAACAATTGTGGTTATATTATTTAATTATTGTATGATATTTTACCAATTATAATTATCGTTAACTGAACATTCTGATTGAATTTTTTTATACGACACGTTGTGAGTATGAAAACGTCAATTTATGGTGTTGTCATAGCAAATTTGATTATATTACTGAATTTGTAGTATTTTGGACATGTCTTATCACGGAATATTTTAATCAAATTCCTTTAGTACAACATATTGTGGTAATAAAACGTCAATTTATGATATTGTCATAACAATTGTGACCTGTTATATAATTTGTGGTATTTACATATGTTTTCTTTTGATACGACACATTGTGGTAAGAAAATAACAATTTTAGGTGTTGTCAAAAAATTATGGTTATTTCATAAAATTTGTGGCATTTTACAAATATTTTTGACTTGGGTATGACAATTGTTGATTCTGGTACGACATATTTTAATTTTGTTACGGAATATCATATGAATCAAAGAATTTTTGGTACAACTTATTGTGGCAAGATAATGCTAATTTATGGTGTTGTTATAACATTTGGTTAGGGTACAAGCATGATGGATTTTGGTACGAATAATTATGGTTACATAATAACTATATTTTTAATTATGGATAACCTACAATAACCTGTTCAGTCATAATTTAGATATACGATATACCTTATGTACCATAGCTTTCTTAAAAAAAAAAAAAAAAAGGTACTTGCCCCTCTCTCTCTCCATTTGAATAGTAGTCAACTCCAGAGGCTAAGGAGGTGTTCCGCTTTCTGGAAAAGTTAACTTTTGGAAAAGGAAGATAATTTCAAGCTCAAAAATTATGTGTTTACGCAAATAATTTTCCTACCAATATGGATCTTGTTTGATAGATCTCATCGAGATCTTTTAAACGGTGCAAAAAAAATTAAAAAATTATTTTTTATTTTCATTATATTTGAGTTTGAAATTATCTTCCTTTTCCAAAAGTTAACTTTTAGAGAAAGCGGAACACCTCCTAATTTCCCCAAAGTTACTCGTATTAGTCCCACGGTCAATTCTAGAGGTTTTTTTCTTTCTTTTTTTTCTTTGTACAATCTACTTTGAAAGAGAGAGAAAAGTCCGGTATAATTCTTCCCCTCCTTTTTTTTTTGTTTGTATTAAATCGATATTGGACAGGAGGTTCGATGCCTTTATCCACGTAGAGTTCTTTCTTTGGCTCAGTTTGGATGACCGGAATCTTCAATAGGAATAAGAATGTGATTACTAGGAATCAAATTCGTAGGAATTTTATTGAGTGGGAATAGGAATATGATTGCTAGAAATGAAATTCCTAGGAATACGATACCTGAAGTAATTTCATTCCAGTGTTGGGGTTAGTTCAGTAATCTTTTGCAGGAATCAATGTTTTTGGAAATTATCAAAGTCAATATTTCCTTTTTTTATTGATTGAGCCAGGAATCTAAGATTCCCGTGGGGTAAGGGAGAAATCAAATTCTCACTCTATCTGGTAATGTGATTCCTGGTCGGATGTGTCGTCATGGATCACAATCCTATTCCTGTCTCTCCCAAACATGGGAATCCTGAGAGTGCGGCATCACATTCCTATTCATGCTCTTTCCAAACATCAGAATTATGAAAGTATGGTATCACATTCCCATTGCTCCTCAAGATTCCTACCATCCAAACATAGGGGAATTTTTGTCCAAAGGATTATAAACCACTTTTTGGTTGGACAAATTCATTCAGCTTTGTGGATCATTACAGTCGTTTAAATATAGTATTAGTTACAGTTTTTTACTTGAGAGATTTACCTTTATATCCCTTCGACTTATGTCAAAAGTTCAACTTAGTCCTTCTAGTTTCAATTTCACCCAAAAAAACCTTCGACTTTCAAAATTGTTTCAATCTCATCCTTCCGTTGCCCCCGTCATTAAATTGGACGGAAAAGGTCCATGTGCCCATCACGTGAGCCTCCCCCCAGGGGCATATTTGCCCATTTCCCCCTCCCCTAACCCTATATCCATTGGAGGGAAATGCTGCCTCCATTTATACCGCCATTTTCACCCATTATCCACACCTGTCTCTCTCCTCATCACTGGTTAGCATCTCTATCTCTCTCTCTCTCTCTCTCTCTCTCTCTCTCTCTATATATATATATATATATATATATATATATTTCGATCTATAAATCCCTCTCTATCTTTCTGTGTGTAACTCTCTCTCTCTGTCTCTATCTCTCTCTGTCTTTCTCTTTCTGTCTTTGTCTCTCTCTCTCTGTCCCTGTGTCTCGCTCTCTCTCTCTTGTTTTACAGGTTATCATTTCCCACCCACCATGGATTCTTCATCTTCAACAAGCACAAATGCAGTGATTCCTAGGTACAGAACTAAATATTGCCATTGTAAGCTCCAGGCAGTCATCAGAGTGACTAATTCAGATCCAAATAGAGGAAAATTATATTACTCATGTCCAAATGGAGTCTGTCAGATATGGGATTGGTGCAAGCCAATTAACACAGTCCCAAATGTGCCAACTCAGAGGAGGTTCGTCCATGAAGATGAGACAGAAAAGGGAACATCAGGGGATGAAAATGCAAGACGTGGGGTTGATAATGCAATGGCAGCTAGGATGCAAGTGCTTGAAGGGCAACTAGGAACTGTAAAGATGATGGTGGCCATGTGCCTCATCACCATTTTCTTATGTTTTTTTGTTATCCTACTGAAATGAATGTAATGCAATCTGAACCGAAGTGAAATGAATCAGCTATTGTGGGTTTGGAAACCTGTGTTTATTTACATGGCATTACAATAGACAAAAGGCAGTGCAATAATACACCAAGCAAACCATTTGACACTTGATGAATAAGACAATTCATTGAAGAAGAAGACAGTTGCATTGACTATAGTATCAGTTTAGAGCCAAAATCAGTGCAATACAACCATTCAACATCAGTCAATACATAAACCGAATACCAACTTGGGAACCAACCATTCAATATCCAGTTAACAAAAAAACCCACTTGGTAAAAACCTACTTGGCAACCAACCATTCAATATCCAGTCAACACAAAAATCAATATCCAGTCAACACCAAAACCTAGTTGCCAACCAACCATTCAATATCCAAACTTTACATAAACCTACTTGGCATTTGTCTAATAAACCTAATGTGCTCAAAAGAACCTATTGTGCTGGTGGTTGTGAAGCTTCAGCAGCTGGTGGTGGTGGTGGTGGTTGTGAAGCCCTACCCCTTCCATAACCCCTGCCCCTTCCAACAGTCCTTCCCCTTCCACCATCAGTCCTTCCCCTTCCACCATCACCCCTTCCCCTTTCACCATCAGTCATTCCCCTTCCACCATCACCCCTCCCTCTTCCAGCACCACCCCTACCCCTTCCAGCACCACCCCTACCCCTTAATGGTTGGCCTCCTTCATTGGTGCAGCAACAAGTCCCCTTCATCTGCTACTAGATGCTTGGCTTCCTCCTTGCCTTGGCCTTCCTCTTGGCTTTCCAGTTGGCCTACTGAATACTAACCCTCCACTAGGCCTCCTCCTAATGTCAGGATTGACTTCGTTTTTGCAGCTCCTAATATTATGGCCCCATTGACCACATTTGCCACACCTCAATGAAGTATTCTGTCTCTTCAACTTATCTGCATTAGGATTCTCCAGCTCTTCTCTTTCCTTCCTTCTAGATTTCTTTGGTCTGCCAAAAGGTCTGCCATAGTTGGGAGGGAGAACTGGGACACATCCACTTGAAGGCCACATGGTCCAACCATTGATGGGGTAAATGATACCCTTATAGATGTTGGCATTTGTCTCCTTTCCATAGCAAGGGTGGCAGTAATCTAGTATGTTTTCATTTTTGAAAGTAATGGCAACAATAGCATGGACACATGGGATACCTTTCAAATCCCATCTTCTACAGCTACATGTGTGGTCCAACAAATTCAAACTATACTGCTCTGGTGGAGGGCAATGTATTTGAAAATGTCCCTCACCACACCATATTGGGTTACAACCACCAACTCTCTTCTTGTACTTCTCTAATTTATTAATGACATTGGGGCTTATGCAGTTTTCCCACTTGGTTATTTTGTCTCTCCTTTTGGCCATTCTTGTCATTAAGTAGCACCTAATCCCTTCCAACAAAGTTATAATTGGTTTATCTCTAGCCTTCCTTATGTCTTTGTTGAAACCCTCACATAGGTTGTTAACAAGAATGTCACAAGTATTAAAAGTGGAAAAGTGAGACCTGGACCATTGACTGGCTGGTTTTTCTGCTAGCCACTTGTATGCCTCCACATCAGTAGTCCTCATCAAATCCATTGCTTTATGAAATTCTGTGACTGTTGTAGCTCTAGCTGCTGCCCATAATTGTTTCCTCAACTCCATCCCCTTGTGTGAATCTCTGAAATTTGTAGACAAGTGCCTAGTGCAGAATCTCATCTCTGCATTTGGCACTATTTCTTGTAATGCTGGAACCAGACCCTACAAAGTGAAGCATGAGAAGATGAAATTCAATATACTCTTGCACCATTAAATAAACAAGATGAAATGAAAACAAACAAGTGAAGCTTTACCTTTTGTTTGTCTGTCATGAATGTCCATGCACTTGTGTTCTGAATTTGTAAGTCTTCAACCACCAACTCCAAAAACCAGGTCCATGTCTCCTTGGTTTCACTCTCAGCAACAGCATATGCAAATGGGAATGACTGATTATTAGCATCTATCCCCACAGCAACTAACAACTGACCCCCATGTGCTCCTTTCAAGTGGCATGCATCCATACATACCAACCTTCTGCATCCAGCTAGCATTCCTTGCTTTAGTGCCCCCAAACATACATAAATTCTCTCAAATATTGGCTGACCATCTGGAGTTGGAGAAGGTATAGTTTTCATAATGATTGTGGTGTTAGGGTTTGTTCTCCTTATGTCTTCACAATAATCCCTCAACCTGGCAAATTGTTCCAAATTTGTTCCCTCAATGAGGTCAAGTGCTTTCCTCTTAGCCCTATATGCTTGGGTGTGGGAAATGTCAACTACAAGATCCTTCCTCACTCTTTGTTGCAAGTGATCCAAAGGCATGTCAGGGTTGGATCTTATGCTGTCCACATACTTCTCAGCAAGGTACATTGAGGTTACATGCCTTACTTTGAATGATCTTAGACAATTATGTTCACTTTTGTGGCTTTTCACCTGAAATGATTCACCTTTTTGAGAAACTGAAGCCGTAACACTCCAACCACATTCCTTTGTAGCACATTTAGCTTTTACCCTTGTGGTTTCATTCTTTACAAACTTAATGTCTTTTCCTTCTTTTATTGAATACTCTCTCACTGCTTCTCTAAACTCTTTTGCTGAGGGAAACTTCATCCCTACAGTAAATTGAACCTTTCCCAAATCAGTTTCTCTTCTATACTCTTGAAACTTGTCTTTCTTCCTATCATCATCAGAGTTTGAACAAGCACTATGGAGGTCATCTGATGAATCATCTCCATAATCTTTGCCATCATCATCATCATCTAAGTCATCATTCAAGTTTGGTTCTTTCCCTTTACTATTGTCAAACCCTACCCATTCAGCCTCTTCATCAACATTAGCCTCATACAACCCATCATCATCAGACTGCTCATAGTCACTATCAACCTCAAATGACACATCAGACTCACTAGTTCTATCATCTAAATCTTGAACATCTACCCCATCATAGGTTGTAGCATCACAAAAATCATCTTCAAAAAAAGCATCATCAACAAGTAAATCTTCATAGTTCACATCATGCAATGGCCCTCCCTTATCAATTGGACCCCTCTTATCACTTCTAGAACTCTTACCACATTGTCTTGGACCCCCTTTATCACTTTTAGACCGCTTATCAGTTTCATTTGGACCCCCTTATCACTTTTAGACCCTTTATCAGGTTGACTTAGACCCCCCTTATCACTTCTAGCCCCCTTATCAGTTTGAGTTGGACCCCCCTTATCACTTCTAGACCCCTTATCAGTTTCAGTTGGACAGTCCTTTTCAGTTCTAGACCCCTTATCATTTTGAGTTGGACAGCCCTCATTTTGAGTTTCAATTGGACTCCCTTTATCAGTTGGAGTTGGAGTTGGACCCCCATCATCAGTTTGACTTTCCATCATTTCAATGGGAATAATTGGTTCTACATACATGTCCACTATCCTACTTTGGGGAAGTTGCTTAATCATCTCTATTACATCATTGTCAGTCAATAACATTCTTAACCCATTGTTAATGTTTTTCCCAGTCATCACATAGTAATAATTTATCATACCCCGTGTACCCCAATGTCCCGACAATATCACCAACAGTAATTAAAGACATTACATCTGGGATACAGTTTTCACAGGCTTCAACACAACCACCTTCATACCTGATTGTGGGCCTATTAAAGAACTTTCCCCCATGATGAATCCGTATAGTGAAAAGGCCTCCTGCACATAATTAAACAATTTTTATGGGACCACAATCAGAAAGGAGCACTACAACAGACAAAAAACAAAACCCAACACTTTTCAAAAAATAAAAGCCAACCGACACATGCAAACAACCCAATCCAGAACCCAATAAAGCACATCTGTTCAAAAAAATAGTTTTTCTTTACTGAAAAGGACAACTTGTATCAATTTCTTCCCAAAATTTATGGAATCGATGTTTATTCTACACATAACCGAACGAATAACTCACCTAGGGTTTCTTCTCTGTTCCTTGGCATGCTTCAAGATCGTCTGGAAAATCGACCACGATTCCCTCTTCCTAGTCTCTCTCTTACTCGACCTCGAATCCCCCTTCGTCCCTTCGTCGTAGTCTCTCTCTTACTCGACCTCGAATCCCCCTTCGTCCCTTCGTCGTAGTCTCTCTCTTACTCGACCTCGAATCCCCCTTCGTCCCTTCGTCGTCTCACCTTGTTGGGTTCAGAGGAAAATTTAGGTCGTCTGAAGGTAGAGTGAGAGAGTGGAAATCGATTAGGGTTAGGGAAGGGGGGGAATGGGCAAATATGCCCCTGGGGGGAGGCTCACGTGATGGGCACATGCCCCTTTTCCGTCCAATTTAATGACGGGGGCAACGGAATGATGAGATTGAAACGATTTTGAAAGTCGAAGGTTTATTTGGGTGAAATTGAAACTAGAAGGACTAAGTTGAACTTTTGACATAAGTCGAAGGGATATAAAGGTAAATCACTCTTTTTACTCATAGTAGTTTCTATTTGGGTCAGAGAATAGTTTTTAAAGAGTAGGAATTTGACCATTAAAGTAGAAAAGTTACTTTATCCAAAACCCTGGGTTTGGAATTCCAAACCGAACAAAGGCCAAGAAAACCTTATTGGACTCCTCTCCTACTGAGAGGAAAAAGGAAAAAAACAAAAAAAACGCAAACTCGGGAAGTTATTTGAACCTTTTCGAAATTGAAACCTTTCAAAGAAACTGGGTAGTGCCGCCAAGAGGGGGAGGAAGCTATTTCTAGGGATTTTTTTTTTTTTTTTTGACCGGAAGCTATTTTTAAGGATGATTGGAAAAAATCGCGGCTATCCGAGCGGAGAAATTGGCAACGAGGCAGATAGGTTCTTCTGGCTGTGTGGAGGAACTCACTCACTCTCTCTCTCTCTCTCACACACTTTTTCAACGAAATTCGGTGCCCCCCTGCCGACGTCGAATGGGGACTGAAACCCTGTGACCCATTTTGACTATTTCAGAAATCACACGAAAGGGAAAGATTTGCGTATCAGCATCAGCACCCAGTACCAGGGAAAGAGAGATAGAACCCCTCCTCCTCTCTCTTCCCCCATAAAAGAAATACGCCAAGAAAACATTAGGGTTTTCTCTCTTCTCTTTCTCGTATGTTTCTGCTGCTTAAATCAATCCAATTCGAAATCCTTGCTTTCAATTCTCTACCCCTATTCACATGAGCATTTGCATTTTATTTAATAAAAAATAAAGAACCTTTATATGCAAAGCCCCTATTGTATAAGAGGACGTATGCTTTATCCCAATGCAGATGTTTGAGAATCCGCATTGTTCACATTGTCCTCTTGGACCAACTTTTTGTTATTCTTATTATTATCAGCATAGTAATTGGATAATAAACTTCTGTCAATTCCTTAACGAAACATTCGTATTCGATCGCTGATCCGAATTTGTATGTGCTATGTTCATGTATTGCGTCAACAGATCACTTTGTCAAACGGGTGGTGTGGGGGAGGGTACCAAACCGCATTAATCAATCTGGGCATCAAAATAAACCCATCTTATTTGTTGAATTGGGTTTGAAGGGAAAGGATGTGCGAGGGTGGTCCCCCGCCTCCTCACTTCTCCAAATCCAATAGCCGAATCTTCATCGAAACCACCTATGGCCCCTCTCCCCGACTCTATCAAGTCTGGAAAGGAAGCAATGTAGGCCACCCCCTCTTTCCCCCTTTCATTATTTCTTCGTGTTTAGATTATACTAACTCTGTTTGCCTGTTTTGTTAGATGTAACTTCTTCACCAACCTAGTACATCTTATCGCCATTTTGTTCGTCATTTTGTTCTTTTGCTCGTCACTTTGTTCTTTCGCTCTGTAATACCCCAATGTTGGTCCCATGTTTTTGGGTTAGAAGAAGTTTCAACAGAATAAGACAACCATCCTTTACTACCAGCTAACTTAGGTTTCGGCATTTTGGGCTATGTTCTTAGGCTTCAAGAAATTATTGAATCAGTAAAGGGCAAGTCGTTGCAAATGGCATCAGAGCACAATCCCGTTGTAAGTTGTGTGAGCTAGGTGCTACACCATGGCCATAGGGAGAAGGTTGACAGGCCATGGGGCAATGAGGATGTTCGCGTTGAAGTCGGAGAGAAAGTAGCACCTCAATGTTTGTCCCACATTAGCGGGTGTTGGAATAAGTTTCAACGGAATACAAGGACCACTCCTTAAAACCAAATAACTTGGGTTTAAGCCTTTTGAGCCATGTTAGGGTCCAACAAGCTGTTAGGCCAGTAAAGGGTGGAAGCAACGACCACCACCGTTTGGCTACCTAGCAAGTTTAAGCTCCAATTGCTCTTTTAGTATGCAAAGGACCTTACAATTACACCGTTTTCTGTATTGTTTTGGTCTGTGTATTCTATGTAATGGGAATTTATATTTTCCTAAATAAAGACCAAACCACTCATCACTGTTCTGTATTTCCTGCAGAGATTCTTCATTGGAGGCCGGCTTATATTTGGTCCGGATTTCAGATCACTATTCCTTACAATGGGTTTAATTGTGGCTCCAGTGATATTGTTTTGTGCTTTTGTTTCTCAAGGGCTTGTTAATGAATTCCCACACCACCTGGGCCGTCTTATTGTAGTTTTATCTGCTGTATTCACGACTTGTGTAAGATTCCTCTTTTTAATGTTTCTTGTATATTCCATCTTGACTAATTGGTTGGCTGATTGTTAGGTATCGCCAGTTTAGATTATTTTTCTTCCTCTTCTTGATTCTACGCATAAATCCATGAAATGATATAATGTAAGTCAAGGTAAACAATATAGCGTTTACATCGAATGTGATGAAAGAATGCAATGGTTCTTTTTGAGCTGATGGGCCTTGTACTATCATCCCAATAGAATGGGCTATTGTTTATCTCTAGATGTGGGAGTTAGGGGTCGCATGTGCAAGGTAGGAGGAGTGCTAGAGACTTAAAGCTTGTCACACATTGATTAAGTATTACCTCTGAAACTAGCAAATGACCTTTCTTTTTCACTCATCTTTGGTTAGTTTTGTTTTGGATGATTTGACATCTTTGAATTTGAATGGAGTTGGTTTTGAGTTGGATTTTTTTACATCTTTGAATAGTAATGGAGTGATACTATTTCTTTTTTCTTGACACACAAAACTTGGCTCTACTAAACCAATTTTTTGGTTTCACTTTAACATGGGTCTTGTTTGATAGATCTTTTTTTTTTTTGAACGGCGAAGCAAAAATTTTATTAATGGAAATTTTTTGATAGATCTTAATGCAGAGATTATAGAAGATACTTATTTAAGAACAGACATCAAGTCAAAAGTTGTCATAACTTAAGAATTGAAAACCAAAACTAAACATTAAGGCAATTCTTGTAATAAGATGGTCAGTTGTTGAGTGTGTGGACTAGTTACCATAAACTCGTTCTACAGGACCTCCCGTTGCTAAATTCTTGTAGTAAGATGGTTAGTTGTTTTGAGTGTTTGATGATGTCCTGTCTTTCTTAAGTTTTTAATTTAAGTTGATTTGGAAATATGATTTTCGGATCAAAGCAGGTTTTTAATCTTTTTAAGCTTGCGGAAGCAATTCATAATTCATACCTTACACAATACACACACATGAAGGGCGGCCTAGGGGAACGGTAAGATTGCCCCGATCTGACCTGGTGGTCACGGGTAGCGGGAGCCTCAAGCACTGGGTGACCCTTTTTACAACTTAGGCATCCTAGTAATGGTCATTTGAAATAGATGATTGCAATGTTCTCTACACCTTGGTTCTGACAAAACATGCAGTTGACTCTATTAGTTGTTATTTATTGCAGATTATTATTCTTCTCTTCCTCATCTCTGGTCGAGATCCTGGCATTCTTCCTCGAAATCCACATCCTCCAGAAGCAGATGATGATATGTCTAGCATCTCCACGGACTGGGCTGGAAGTCAGAGTGGTGGTCCTGCTTTACCCCCTACCAAAGAAGTAACTGTGAATGGGATGGTTGTTAGGGTTAAATATTGCCAAACATGCATGCTATATCGGCCACCACGCTGCTCCCACTGCTCAATATGCAATAATTGTGTTGAGCGCTTTGATCATCATTGCCCGTGGGTGGGACAATGTATCGGGAAGGTAGTAACAAGTCAGAATTATCTTTCCGTTTTGAACATTTCTTTTTTTTTGGTTTTGTATTTTTCTCTGGAGAATTTTTTAAAATATTAGAATGCTTAAGATAAAATTCTAAAATCAAGACAACTGTTAATACAATATCGACGATTAAATAGATTATGAACAGGAATCTTGGAATATACGAAGCTCATTGACAAAAAGTTTGGAGGACTAGTACGGGAAGGGGGTTTTCCATTGCAAGGAAAAAAAAAAAAAAGGAACATTTTAACATACGAAGTTATAGTAGTATGCTTTAGTGAAAAAAAAGTTGTGGTTGCTATCTTCCAATAAAAAAACATAAAAGTACTGACCACTGTTGAATGTTCCAAATACTGCCGAAAAACCCGGAACAATCACTGCTTTGGTTTGTTTCTGTGTGTTTTGTTGGAAACAATGAAATTTTTGCATCATAGTTGTTTCGCTTTATATATATCTAAGAAACCAAAGCGAAACAACTATGATGCAGAAATTTCTTGATTATGATTAGGTGGGGTTCCTGCCCACCATCTTATAGACATCTATACACTTGGTGCCAGATGCGTGATCCCAGTAAGTTACTTCCATTGGAAAATATTAATTGGTCATCCTATTTTGTGGCCTTGCGAAAATCATTGCTTTGACCTAAAGCGTGTTGAGGACCTTAATTCTTTTTCCACTACTTTTCTTTCCCTGTTATCCTCAAGCTAAGAGGTTAATTGTTTCCATTTGCAGAGGAATTATCGGTTCTTTTTCACATTTGTATTCTCAACAACTGTCCTCTGCCTATATGTTTTTGCCTTCTGTTGGGTCAATATCGGCATTATAATGGAAGCATACCATTGCAGCCTCGGGAAGGCATTTGCGAAGTCACCTGTTTCAGGAATTCTTATACTGTATACATTCATAGCTTCTTGGTTTGTTGGAGGTCTCACTGCATTTCACCTTCATTTAATTTTCACTAACCAGGTTGTTATTATCTCTTTGTCCATTACGGCGCTTAATTGAATCTTAGTTCCTTTTTACCTTTACATTGTCAATTGTTAGTGCAGACAACATACGAAAATTTCCGTTATCACTATGATGGGAAGAGGAATCCTTATAACGTTGGATGTGCCCGGAATTTTAAGGAGGTCTTTTGCTCTAAGATACCCAGATCCAAGAATAACTTCCGTGCAAAGGTGAAGGGTGACTCATCTTTTATTGTCAGTGCTTCAAAGCCTCTGGGCCGACCCATGAGCCCAGAGATGTCCAAGACGAGCTTTGATATGGAGAGAGTGAAACCGCAAGTCGTCAATGCAGAAGAGCTTGAAGATATAGAGAGCCAAATTGAGAGTGTTGGACAGTTAGAAAAACGTGGGACTCAAACAAGACAACCCAGCTGGGATCACAGAAGCCACTGGGAGATCACCCGTGACATGCACATGCTTGTTGCTGAGTTTGGAGAGGAACATAAGGCAGGCGGGGCAGAGCTGATCCATGGAAGCCATTGAATTTGGTCTTGAAGGCTACGAATCTGAGAGGGGATAGGTTATAATTTCGATTTTGACAAACGTAATCGCATGTGCTGGGAATTGAAGTAGATTCTACAAATGAAGAATTTTGTCCAATTTACTTCTTAGAAAAGGAACGGGTAGATTTCAGATAAGAGACAAAGGTATTGCGATTACCTGCTTCTCTCATGACTTTAGGCATCGGTTTTGCTTGCAAGTTGACAGGGATTCATTTAGCCATTAATTGTTTGATCTGTTAGCATTCTGTACAAAGCAAATGACAGGAAACATAAGATTGTAGAGGAAAAATAAATTACAGGAAGGGTGGAATAATGGGTCTGATCTGATTATGGTAGAGGATTTGGCTAGTAACATTTACCTACAGTGTCATAGCGCATGAACGAATTGTGCACAAGAGCTTCTAACCACGTAATCAAATTTCTTGTCGAAGACCATGTCAAATTATCACCAAGGTCTAATATGTCTTTATAATCATGTCCAAAGTTGCTATAATCTTTATATTCCAAGTCACCAGTGGCACGATGCTCTGCTACAGTTGCAATTACCCTTCGACCTCAAATGGGGACAAGGTAATAAAAACCTCCATGTGGGCTATCATGGTAATCACGGTTGACATGAATCCAGCAGATAAATGGAACATGAATAACCATGGCACTGTGTGAAGAAAATGCAGAATTAACAAGTCATAAAATTTCAATAATTTCCACATCAATAGACATAAATAAACTTACAAGGGAAGGAAATTCTTACTGGACTTGTGTGTACACAAAAGCTCTGTTGGCTTAGATTAGCCTAGATCTTTGTTTGATTAGGAGAGAATAAGTGTACCAAGCAAGAACACAATTGCCGTAACTTGGTCGGGACGAACACACGTAGAAACTGGAAGCAGGGGAATGGGAGCACTGAGATTTTTTTTGGAAAATGACGGCCAACGACATGTTTTGATAATTAATACCCGCTAAGGATATACTGAGAACATTTATTAATGCTGAAAATGTCATTGGCGGATATTAATTATTAAAACACGCCATGGGCCATCATTTTCCCATTTTTTTTCATTCACTTGTCTAGAGACTTCTTTACAAGCTTTTCTAAGACTATTGGACCTTACTTGGGCCTACACATTTCACATATTAACCCAACTACAAAACAACTTAAACATGACCTAATTACATACTAACGTTTTATGGCCCAAAACTAAACATAATATTTTAGCCCACATACAAAATTACAACAAGACATTAATTTTATCAAGCTCAAAACAAAAAACTATACGTCTAAACAGCCAAACATGCAATCTGACCATGAAAACCAAGCTTGAGTAAACTACCCAGCAGCAAAACAATACCAAATAATCAAATATGTTCAGCAAACCAGATTCCACAGGAACTATTTTTCACCACACAAGGATTGAGTGGCTATCACAATCTAACCAACGCACAACGCAAATGAAATATGTTTTGATTGCAATCATTGAGTGGCTATCACAATCTGACCTTAAGAGGACTGGTGCCAAAGTCTCATGGGAACACCTTTGCTCCCTTGTCAAGGAAGGTGGATTGGGCTTTAAATCTATGGAGATCTGGAATAAGGCAGCTGTGGCCAAACACATTTGGTTCCTTGTCTCTGGGGGGAACAATCTATGTGGTGCCAATGGGTCAAATCTTATTTACTTAAGGGCTCATTTGGATGAGGTATTAGGTTTGGAGGTATTATGTAAGAATGAGGGATTGGATAGTAGGAGATATTAGTTAATAATGGATAGTAGGAGATATTAGTTAATAAGGGATGGCCAATATTGATGTGATGTTTATGGAGGAGAGATTAAATAGTGATTGGTTTGGATGAGGTATTAGAAAGGGGGGATAAAATAGTACGTGATTTGGATAGAGGATAAATAGGGGGTATTAGGAAGGGTGGATAATGTAAAAAGCTGTGAAATGACGATTTTGCCCTTGTGCATACCCAAACTTACTTTATATATGTATAATTAATTTTTCAAACTTAAGCCGTAATATTATTTTTACTAACAAATGTACCTATTTAATAAATGAAAAAGTCAGTTTTACTTTGAAAAAATTCGTGTTTTTTATAATAAAAATTCTGTTTATTTTTAATTTGTTGGAAAAATACATTGTCTGGTTGTTATAAATGTGTCCAACAATTTTGTTAGGTGAATTCACATGTGCCGAACATATTTTTTCTTAGTGTACTAGGTGATGGCCACTCCACTTCATTGTGGTATAATAATTGGCATCCACTTGGTCTGCTAATTGCAAAATTTGGCTCCAGAATTGCCTTTGATTCTGGTATTTCTAAGGATGCTACTGTGTCTCACATTTTACAAAATTCAAGCTGGGTTTTTCCCATCACGCAAACCCTTGAGCTTAATGAAGTAAGAAGAACCTTGCCTCCTCTTATCCCCTCAAGATTGGAGGAGGCAGATCACATTAGATGGACTCTTACCCCTAATGGTCAATTCTCAATTGCGTCACTGTGGGATAAATTGCGAACGCCCTTCCCAACAGTTGTGTGGTACAAATTGGTGTGGTTCACTGCCCATATTCCAAAATGTAGCTTTATCACTTGGCTGGCTATCCAGAATAGACTATCCACTGCTGATAGGCTGGTGCTGTTTGGTATGAACCTCTCCACTCAGTGTAGTTTTTGTCAAAGAAGTGAGAGTCATGATCACCTTTTCTTTAATTGTGCATTCTCTCAGAAGGTGTTGAACTCCATGCTCTCCAAAATTAGGGTCTCTTGGCCTGAATGGGTCACTTTCCTCGCCAATCTCAAAGGGAAATCTTTTCAAACTGTTATTGCAAAGTTGGTCTTCACGACTTCTGTCTATCACGTTTGGATATTTTTGTTTTTTGTTTTTTTTTTGTTTTTTTTGTTTTTTTTTTGGGGGGGCGGGGGGGGTGGGTGGGTGTGTGTGTGCGTAAAATAGCTTGAAATAGAAAAAGGGATAACAGGATATACAACCTACAAGGGGCATACCCCAGGAGGAAAAGAAAAAAGAAAACAAACAAGAATAAGAAAATTGACTACGCCAAATGGCTACAAGGCTTGATGAGGAGCTATGTTTCCAATCCATCTAGCAAGGGGGAAGGAAAACAACGCCAATTGAGAGCAACAAAATAGACTACACCCAAGTAATGGGTGTACTTCTGAAACAAAGCTATAGCAGAATAGAGCATCTATATCAGAACAGTAGCAGCAACCGAAACAGCAGCAGCAGCAGTAAGAAATCTATTGAAATGCTGGACATGGCATCAAAACACAAAGCACAAATCTGGACAGCAGCAGCAATCCTTTGTGAACTTGCTGTTGGGAAACAGCAGCGACAAGAATAGCAGCAGCTGCTGCTGTAACAGCCAGACAGTAGCAGCAGCTCCTAGACCGGACACAACAGCGTCAGGAGTAGCGAGACAGCAGCAACACTATCAGACAACATCATAGCAACCGATGTATCGCAGTAGCTACTTGGAAACTTAACATTACTAACAGCAGTACAACACTTCTTCGTGCAAAAGTAAGCTAGGGACATGCCCCCTAGAAAAGCTTAAACGTTCCAAGGGACAACCCCCCTAGGATAGGTCAAAACCAAATGGAATAGTAACAAAAAACAGCTATGCAGAAACACAGTAGCAGTTGTAGCAGGTTCCCACTTGCAGCACAATAACAGAAACCAATAATACAAGTGCAGCAAAAATGGTCCAGGGAATGTAGGGTTCCACCAACTTCAGTTAATGTAGCCAATATGAGCAGAATTCCAGTACATTGAAGTATCAAATATGCTAACAGTAAAACGGACAAGGAGTTAATGAAATAGCAGGTGTGAAAACATAACAGAACAAAACAAAGCTCTTGGTATGTATAGATCTCACTCCTCGACTCCCTTGGATCCTCACAACTCTCACTCCCTTTTTTCAATACCATGAGCAAGGGTCCCGTATCTCCCTCCACTGTTTCTCTCATAATTCCCCCACTAGTTATTACCTCCGCTCACAAAAATGGATGGGGCTCTAGCACACATCTGACTAGGATTACTCACAATATAGTAAGATCACTCATAAATTAAGAAATGGCAGTTCAATGTGCAGGGAGTAAGTTAACTACCTGGATACATAGAAGTAATAGAAGGCCAACAAGGATGAACCTAAGATTGCATCTGCTCTGAAAGTTTGTGAAACCATATTTCCTCTGAATGTGACTGAACTGATCAAGGGGATAGCTGTTAGGCTAACCACCCTTGAGGGGTGACCTGCAAATGAGATGATGTGAGTAGAAATCCAATCTACCAAGTATAATTAGATTAATGGTGAATGTTCCACATAGCAAGTAAATTCGGAGGTCTCTTCAACTCTAAGGACAACAGCCTGTTTCTGACCTCATTTGAAATTTTGTTAGCAACCACTCTAGGGGGGCAGCTAAGATTTTGGAAACTTTTTAAAATTCCTTTCAAGCCATAGTTGGTGCACATAGACTGTAAATACAAGCTTAGCAACTGTGACTGCCAAGGATTTACCCTTCAAATTGGACAAATTACTTACCCACTGCTGCCAAGAAGACAAGCCTACCATATGAGGGCATTTAGAGGAAAGAATTCCCTAATCTGCGTAACTATGGGGCACTCAAAAAATAGGTGATCGTGGGATTGAGAGGAATGTGAGGAAGTTTCAAGGTGTATCTTCCTCTTGGGAGGTAGTTGCTCACAAAATTTTCTCCATGGTGAGGTCACTACTTTTATCATTACCATCCTTGTCTCCATTTCGAGCAGGGTGGATTGCTCAGGAATGGAATATTCATGGGTCTTAATTCTCTTACTGATTGATGCCATTGCTGACATAGCTTCACAAGTTTTCTAGTTTGTACTTGTTTAGCTCAAGGTTGTACCTACAGTTTTACACTCATGGTAACATAAGGCAAGGGGGCTGTGCTGGATTCTGCTATTACTTCTATCCTAACAGGTTTATACTTTAATCTTTGGTGACTGACATTTGAGTTACAATTTTGAAGTGTGAACTCCTATATTGTGTGTTATCCTAGTGAGATGTGTGATTGAGCCCCATTTTTCTTGAGAGCGGAGGTAAAAGTTAGTGGGAGTCTATTGGTAAGGGAGAGTTGAGGGTGTTTGGTTCCCTCTTATTGCTTTTAGAATTTTGGAGAATTAGGTTCCGAGGGGGTTTGTTGGGGAGCAGAAAAAGCAATAGGCATGTTTCTATTTCTGTTCATGTGTTGCTGCTGCTGACTGTCAGATTTGGCTCTGTTGTTGATGCATACAATTATATTGCTGTCAGCTCTGTTCTGCTATTGTCTTGATGCATTCTGTGAAGCAAAGCTTTCAGTTGTTTAGCTATTGGAATTCTGTCCAGCAGGGGTTGCTTTAATATTATTATCATGGTATTTCTGATTTTGTGTATGAGCATCCACACTTTCATTCTTTCATCTTTGTTTGGCTCATTCATACTTTCATGGTATTATTATCATGGTATTTCTGATTTGGCTCATTCACACTTTCATCTTTGTTTCTAAAGTTTATAATTACTTTGCATTTGTATTGTCCTATCCTTGGGGGGTTGTCCCTTGGAGCGTTTATGCTTTTCTGGGGGGCTGTCCCTAGTTTTCTTATGCACCATGTATTTGCTACTGCTGCTACTGTCTATTCTCTCTGTCGGTTTTCTTGCTACTTCTGCTATGGTGCTATGTGTGGTGCTTGAATCAGGGAATCAGGGTGCTGCTCTGTTGTCTCGTGGGGTAGCTGTTAGCTGACTGTTATAGCAGTGTTCCCATGCTGTTACGGCTGCTGCTGATGTTCTGATTGTATGCAGTCCAGTAGAAGCTGTTTGCTTTGCTGTCCTTTTGTGTTTTATGTTTTTGTGAATTGGCCCTATCAAAGCTGCTATCCTGTTGTGGTATTATGGTTGCTGTTCTGATCCTCCACTCGTATGTGGTATTGAAGTTCAAGCAGCTGCTTCAAGGAATTTGGATATTCAGTATAAGGCTTTCAAATGTTCAAGGTGTATGTAGTTGTATTTCAATAGTAGCTTGTAAGATGCCTGCACATATTGTCATGTTGGCTTCCTTCCTTTAGTCAGGTTACACTATGTGTAGCCCTTTTGCCATATGTTTTGTATCCCTCTTTTAAATGGATAGGAAACAGATGTTCCTATTTCTTCTAGTCGTTTGTAGCCGTTTGGTGTGGGCTTCTCTGTTTTTTTTTTCCCCTCCTGGGGTATGCCCTTTGTAGGCTGAATATTCGGTTAGCCTCTTTTTTTTTTCCGGTTAGCCTCTTTTTAATTTCAAGCTGATTTATCCAAAAAAAACTAATATAATAATTATATAAAATATTGTCATTTCGTTTTTCAAATGTTTAATAAAAATACTTAATAATGGTTAAAGTAGGAAATTTTATCTTTTTTGAAAAATGTTTTTTTTTTGTAATCGAAATTTTAAGAATTTTTTAAAAAAACCAAAATTTTAAAAATGATGGGGACTAGATGGTGGTTGGAAACATGTCGGTGTTAGTTGAACTCATGTGTGGAGTTGGTTCAACAAATTATTGCCTCCAAATTATATATAAATAGCACTCATTTTCCATATTTCATCCCACATCTCATCTTCATTTCCTAAATTCGTTATTTTAATTTTTTCATCATTTCAGTGGCACGCCGGGCTTGGAGCGAGGAGGAGGAGGATACATTGCTGACAAACCTTACGAGCCTTGTCGATCAGGGGGTTTGGCGAACCGACAACGGAGCGTTTCGCCCTTCCTACTTGGAAGTTCTTAAAAATGATATGCGAGTTTCTTTCCCTCAAGCAGGTATAAACGAAATTCATAGTAAAGGAAAGATCAAGAAAGGAAGAGTGATTATCGCATACTAGACGCCATGCTTAGGCGTCCTGGATTCGGGTGGAATCCAAATGAAAACAAACTAGTGGTGGGAAATGAAACTTGGAATGAATTTGTCCAAGTAAGTACTGTTCAGATTTTTTCAATTTTGTATAAAGTATTGGTCTGTAAATTTTGATAATGTTTTCCTAACATTTATATGTAGGATCACCGACATCAGAGACATTTTCGGGACAAGCAATTTCCACATTTTAATTGATGGGCCTATTGCTTTGTTTCTGATGAGAATAAGAAATCGAAGTTTAAGGTGGGCATTGGAAGAATAAATTGAAAGTTGCGATAATAAATGGATTGACGAATAAATTTGTAGCCTTCCTTATGTATCGCAAGTATTTAATTTTATTTGAGATTAGTACCGTTTAGCAAAATAATACAATCTTCATTTCCAAAACAGCTTATACAGTCTTCTCAACCTACTTCGTCCAAATTCTTAAAATAAACTTACAACTTCATTCCGAATCAAAAAGATGTGCCAATAAAATACAACATATGAAACCTAACAAAAAAATTACAACAAAGTTTGTTGTTAGACTAGTTTGATGTCGAAATTCCAAAGCACTTGTGGATGTTGAAGCACTTGTGGATGTTGAAGCACCGTTACTTGATTGATGTTTGGTTTGAGCCAACTGCATGTCTTGAATGAGCCGGTATCTTTCCTCATGAAATGCTAACGATGCTTCTTCCGCTTCGTCTAATGTGTTGTACTTTTTCAACAAGTTCCCCGCATACCCATTAACTTGCAATTCTGCGCTCGCCCAACTTGTATATATTCCTGGTTTACGGCCAACGAAAATCACCCAATACTTGTCTTTATCTTCACTTCCCACCGGAAATCTATTTGGAGAAAAATAAAAGCCAAGCCAGAGAAAGAAATGAGAGATATCACCTCACGTAGGAGCAACAAAAGGCAAGGCAAAAGAAAAGTTTGGAGTCATCCCCCAACTTGAAGCGTTGAACCTGCAGTTCGTTAGTTCCACAACACAAAAAGCTAATAGAACAAAAAAAAAAACTAAAAAGGAAAAAAAAACAAATATATGAAATTTTTATGGAAAGTGTACCACGCTCACGTGGATTTTGAACGTCCACCAAACCTTGAAGAGTTATGAATATAAACACCTCACCCCTCTTCGAGCACTCTTCTAAAAATTGAATTCGACAGTGTCATATGATCAAATACTTTGAGTATCGCAATTGCTTAAGTTGTTTAAGAAATTTTAGTTCCACCAAGCATGCAATTTGAACCAAATTGATTTTCAGATTATTGACAATGTCCACTAAACATGGAGGAAAAACCAAATAATAATCATCAACCCCAAGAAAATCAATTAGTTCTACTTTATGAATATTTGGCAATGGTGGAGGCTTAATAGGAGGGGTGGTATCATCTAGCACTGTGTGGGCTTGATTTTCAAGTTCAATTGGACTTTCAACAACTGTCGGGATTGACTCCTCAAGAGTTTTTTAATGAAACAGTGTATCAGATGGGCAAGTAATATTAGATGGGCAAGTAATATTAGATGGGCAAGTAATATCAGATGAGCACTCTCTCTTCACGAAGGGGGAAAAACATAGAAACAAAGGAGAAGAAGAGTCCCACGCTACACCAGTTCTTCTGAATCTGTTGTGGTTACATATGTGCTGTACTCAATACTTCTTTGTACTTAATGGCTTATTCCTTTTGCAAGGTTGCACGATGCGCAATCCTTTTGCTATTTGTTTTGTATCTCTCTATTAGATGGGTAGGAAACAAATGTTTCATTCTGTCTTAGTCCTATGTAGCCGTTTGGCGTAGGCTCTCTCTGTCTTTATTTTTATTTTTATTTTTATTTTATTTTTTTCTTTTTCCTCTTGGGATATGCCTCTTGTAGCCTGTATATTCGGTTAGTCTTTTTTTTAATTTCAAGCTGATTTACCCCAAAAAAAAAAGTAGAAGAAGAGAAAGTCTAACCTACTCAGTTGAATGTAAAGGGTCTAACGCTACACATGCAATCAGAGCATAAATCACATAGTTCTTACTTCTTAGGGGAAGCTTTAGGATAAGATAGTATTAATGAACATTGCCCCCATTCCTCAATGCTGGAATGAATAAATCAAATGCAGTGCCAATCTTCTATTCCACACTTTCGAATTGCTATTTTGTTTTTATTACACTTCGGCTGTGATGGGTATTGGGAAAGGATGAGAGAAGCGAAAGGTCACATATAAGAGAGAGTGCCTGGGAGCTGTGTTGAAGTTGTATCAACTCCGTGAAGGGTGGAGTGCAATAATCCAAAGCCCCAAACTACAGCACGTTGTCCGTTTTGGAGCTGCTGCGGGTGTCTCACTGTCTCTCACAGCAGCGCCATCCCATCCCCGCACAGATTTCAATTAAATCCCAGGACCTTGCGAGACCAGATCCCCTGTCCGAGTGATTTTCGGACAGGCGCCTGTCCCAGACCTCCGAGCCGTTGATCTCGCAAATCAACGGTTCAAATCTGCCGAGCACTTTTTGCTCCAAAACGACGTCGTTTTGGCTCGGCAGATCTGAACCGTTGATTTGCGAGATCAACGGCTCGGAAGCCTGGGACAGGCGCCTGTCCGAAAATCACTCGGACAGGGGATCCTCGTTGGGACCTTGCTACTGGTACAGCAGGTTGTACACAGACAGCGTGTACAACGCGCGTTTTGGCCCGTCTTGGATCCAGCAAAGATAATCGGAGTCGCTCATTTTATTCAATATATTTTGCCTAAGGTTCCTATAAAAAATCAGCTCCATCCGACATCAATCAGAGCATTTACGCGCTGTCTGTGCACAACCTGCTGTACCAGCAGCATTTCTGTAAATCCCATGTCAGAAGAAACAATTCCCATCCCACCACAGAAAGCATACAGCCTGCTATTTTCTGGAGCTGGAAAACTGGCCAAGCAATAGCAGCACCTAATCGTTTTCTCATATACCTTAGGAAATCTACAAGTCTAGCGCTTGAACATAATCAACCCACCATAACAGGATCGACCAATTAACATCAAATACTGAATCATTAACTCAATGAGAACAGATTTACAAGGAAAGCGCCCAGAGTAGCTCCTCTTTGAACAGAATTTTGGAATTTTCTACCATCAACTGGCTAATCAAGACGAGCTTTTGACCCATTTGACAAAAAATCACCCCAGTTTCCTAACCCTTTCACAGCAAAGCGGAATTACCAGTATTTTTCTTATGATCTATTCCAGGATGTGAAGATAATACGACCGAAACACCAATTAACAGGTATTTTGTCCATAAACTAGAATTCTTGCTTATCCATGATGACGGGTAGTTCACGGGGTAGAGAATGCTTGTTCACCACATGATCTAGTGTTTGTATTTCCTCTGTTAATGCGACTAACATCCAAAGCAGACATCAGCTTGTTCACCACATGATCTAGTTTAAGTATTTCTTCCGTTAATGCAACTAACCACCAAAGCATACGCCAATACAGCGGCAAGAACAGTAACCAACAAAATACCTGGGCTAACATCATTACAACGGATTCTAGATAAAATCATACAGAATCCACATTGGCTACTATTGACAATTGTTGCATTCAGAATGTTTATCTAACACTGAACATTATATCCACCACAATTAGACGCCAATCACATGTAAACTACTTAAATATTCTGCTACTAGGAGACTGAAGGAAATTAACACATGGAACTTTGTACTGACAGCGCACCATAGCCATCCCAAGTATCAAAGAATGGAAAAGTTGTCTTAACTTGATGCGTACACCCAATTTCATTCGGCAAAAACCAAATAAAACACGAGATATATAGAAGTGAAAACACATAGCCATCAAAATCAAAATCTTTTTGTCATCAGACTACTACATACCAATAGGGAAACTTAAAACCCAAACTGAAAAGGCCACAAAGACCAAAATCCCATGCCGTTAAACTACTACATCAGAAAAAAAAGAACATGAAACAAAACAAGTGCCTCTTCCTTTCCTGAAACCAACTTAAAAGAACTCAACCGGCATTTACCAACTGCGTCACCATTAGAATGCCAATTCAATCACCCTTCTTCCTGAAAGAACACCCCTCGGTGAGTCTTGCACGACCCCCAGTCGGCTGGCACAACACTGTCTGACAGTTCCCACATACCACAACTGTTTGCGAATGGCTAAACACGGTAGTTCTGCAGATCATTTTTAAACGTCACTTAATATTCTACTAATCAAGCTTAATAACGCCACCAGAAAAGTAATCACCTCATAAAGCAGAAAACGAGCGTACATTGATAGAAACGCATCATTTATAAAACATAAGTTCCAATTCTACTAACCAAGCTAAACTATTCTACCAGTAGGTCCAGTACTGGAAACACCCCATCATCAGAAAATAATAAGATGGACAATTTGGACGACGAAAATTGAACAAATAAACAAAAAATGGAGGAACTTACATGTTGAAGCAACCTTGGCACTTAACATCCTACAAAGACCAAAAAGGAAAAGGAAATCAGATAATACCGACAGCTGAATAACAATCAACGAATGTATGTGTAAAAGGCATCAATAAAAATCAACGAATTCATGGCAACGGATAAAGGAAACATACCATGAAGAAAGAGTTGGGCGACTGCACAAGACGCTTGAGCTTGTGCTTCTTCTTCTCGAGCTCAGCCGGTGGGTTCAGCAAATCAATATCGTTAGGAAGCACCTGATAACAGAGAATCAAACACATATGTAGTATAAGATAAAGAAAACTCCCCCAAAAAAGAAACCAATCGAACCCACGAAACAAATAAAACAGAAAAAAAAAAAAAAAGAACAAGCGTATAATCAGAGGAAGATCGAAAGGAACTGACCATGTTTGCTGAATAGCAAGCGAGAGCAGAATTCGATCGCAGAATCGCCGACTGCAGCAGGAGGGGGGGAGGGATGCGACTGAAATGCCCGAGAGACGAGTAGGGCAAACATTAGCGGTGCTTATATATGGACTCTGGAAGATTGTAGGTCGTTGGATTCTTGAAGGGCTAGATCTCGGCCTTTGATTACACCTTCTCCAGTCGTCTAGGGCGTCTGGGGCGTATTCGTCTATTCGCCATTTTTATTGTTTTTGTTCCCCTTTTTGCCCTTGTAATTAGGGTTCGGGCCGGGTCTGTGGAAGTACAAATCCGTCCGGAACCAAATATACTATACAGCCAATCTGAACCCAAAACCTAACGTCAATTGATTTTCTGCTTATTTTGGTGGATTCTAGATGGTAGATTTTGGATTGTGATTTTAGACCTTTTTTTTTATCAGCTGATTTTAGATACAGAAAGTCTGTGGACACAGCACATCTGTGCACAAATTGGATTTTTATGTGGGGCCCACTACGGGTCCCACGCAAGCAATCCGAGCCGTTCATTATATTTAAAACATTTTGTGATCTAATACCTATATTGACTTGATCTAATCGTCTAACTTTTCATTCTCTAAAAACTTGAATGAAAAGTTAGATGATTAGATCAAGCACTTATAGGTATCGGATTGAGCTGATTTTTAACGGGAGCCCTTGAAAAACTGTTTTAAACATAATGCATGGCTCGGATCACTTGTATGGGACCCGTAGTGGGCCCCACATAAAAATCTATGCACAGATTTGCTGTGCCGGTAGACTAGTTCTTTTAGATAATTAGAGTTCATCTCATTAGAGCATCCACAATGGAAATAATCAAAATCAATAACTAAAATATGTCACGTTAGTATTTAATTATCTATTTAGTCCATAATCAAACTAACAACATCTACCTCTACCTTTGCATTGGTTATTTTTACATTCCTAACAATAAAAAACCCCCCACAATACACAATGCATATTTGTCCAATCGCAAATGAGTTTAAATCACCCATCCGACCACACCAAATTATTCGTCTCGATGAGACGATTCCAATGTGGGGTGTTTTTGAGTTATTGAGTTTGGTTATTGAGTTTTGGTTATTGGTAAAAGTTGTTAAATTTGGTTATGGAATGGGTGGAATTTGGTTATTTGCTAAAAGACTTGTAACTTTACTTATTACAATGTGGAGTATTTTTTGAGCATTGCTGTTAAATTTGCTTATTCACACTCATTTGTTTATCACAATGGGGATGCTCTTAGGAGGTCAGGAGTTTGAGTCTCCCCACTTGCGTGTGGGTGTACTTCCCTTGTTGGGTTTTTCTTTCTTTCTTTGTTTCTACCCTACTTATTTCTTGAATAGTTGAGTTGTTGGGCTTGGTTGTCTCGTGGATTCTCTTACAATTGGTGTAGTGTCTTGGGTTTGTACTCTGTATTTCATATTTGATGTAAAATGATCTCTTCTATCGATTGACATAAAAATAGATTCTGGATAATTCATAAACAAAATTTGTGAAAGTGTTCGTGAAATGTGAATGTTTGAAATAGATTATGCAACTTGATAATGTACTCACATTACTAGATTTTGTGGGTGTACATGTGACCATGATACCCTTGCTATTGGTGTCCAGGCTCTTAACCAGGAAGGAAGAAATTATTCATATTGTAACTCAGATAATTTCATATTGTTTAGAGCTTATGGTGCTATTTTATCCCTGTACTTTTATGCATGTTACGCGTTCTTTTAAGCCATGTTACACGTTCATGTAATAGGGTAGCTCACTCGTTAACTAAGAAAGCCCTAGTAGGCACTTGATTGAAAAATTGGGGCATCCTGTCCTTCAATGGATTACTAATCTTCCACTTGCGGATGTTTGATCCTCGGATCACTCTTCGATTAAATAAATACCACATTGTTTCCGTGAAGAAAAAAAAGACTTTGATAATTTTTCACAAGAAATCTATTAGTTGGGCGAACTTGAGGATAGTGTTGTACGGGTGGTGCCACCATCCAAGCCGTCCGTTTGGCAATTTAATGTGGTCCAAATTTTATCTTGGCAATGAACGGCTCGAATGCTATACGGTGGAGATGAAATCTAGATTGTTGAATTGCCGAACAGACGTTTTGATGGTGCATAGCAAGGTGTTATTACCACTCGCACAGCATTGTGGACACCTCCCCAAAGGGGCGTCGCCACACAGAGATCCTCACTAGAAGTTTACTCCAAATAAACCAGCATCATGGATACTCCCATGGCTAGGACTATCGCGACACGATAATGGTTTCCACAAATTAGAGTCGCAACTTAGTTATTTAAAACTAAGAAAACAAGTAGAGATTCCGGATACGGGAGACAAAAGTACGATGAATCGAAGGTGTTAGGCACCCGACCGGCCCATAATCATTCAACACACAATTAACGTTTATTTTATTTAATCTTACGCAATTAAACCGGCTATTAAGCCTTTAAACAGTTTAATAGGTGACCCAGGATAGTAAGTAAACCACATGCAATATAAACAAACGAAAGCAGAATCTGTCCCAACGGATGGATTCCACTGCCGGTGAATGGACGTCACGGCCGTGGGATCCCACAGGATTAATATACCGGCCGACTAAACAAAGTCTCAGCCAGTATTCTTCCTCACATCAGATTATGAACAGTTAATAGAAAGAACAGATTAAATGCAAAAAACAGAAATTAAATCAAACTATAGGCCCTTGGGCCTCACCACCTTGATCCCTCAGAGATTGATTGCTCGCATTGCGATTGATTGCGGATAATGGTATTTGATTGTGGTGGTCAACTTCACAAAACCTTAGAACAAAGTGGGTTCTTTGGGGGTTTTCACTCTCCGATGTGGCTACTCACAAGACATTAGAACTTTTACAGAGGATTGATAGGAAATGATTTATGTAGAATTTGGGGGTGGGTGATGGAGTGGAGAGATGTGCTTTTCAAAGCTCTAAAGGGCCCCTATTTATAAGGTTTCGAATGGCCGATCAAACGGACGAGATTAACCCAATTGATATGAAAGTTTAGGGCTTTAAGACCTCTATGGTAAGTGTATTCATAGCCCCGAAGTAATGGCTTATGGCTGCTAGGGTTTGGACGAAGAGATCGTGTTGAACATTCTAGAATCTGGAAAACATCGATTTTTCGGCCTCGGAAAGTATTTCGCGACCAAGAAAAGGATTTCTTAGCAAAAGACCAAACTTCGTGAGCTCGCTTTGAACACTCTCGAACTCGGTTTTGCGTGTTTTTTGGACTATTGGAAAGCTTGTTGAGTTTACTTTCTAACCCAAGTGGTTTGGATCAAAAATATTTTGTACATCAAAAGATATGATGATTTTACCCTTAGTGAGTCATACAATAGATTGCTTTAGTAAAATCCTTTTATCTCTCCCCTTTCAAATTTGATTAAGGCTTATTATATATATAGAGGGTTTTGAAAGTACTACATGCTGGTGGATTCCAACCATACAAATAAGGAAGTTTGATTGATGAAAAATGGGCTGAAGCAGACTTAATTGAAGATCGACGACGCTACTAAGGCTAAAACACGTGTCAACACATTTCTATTCACTCTAAATGTCGTTTGGCACTTGTATCTAATCATCCCTTAATAGCTTCAAAAAGTTCCTACTGCTTTCATGAGTTCAACCATAACAACCACATATTTCTTTTTCATCATCAGGACGGTCCCCAAGGTGGGATCCGAAATACTTGTCAAGCCAAATTGGGGTGTCTACAGATGCCCCTCTTTGACGGAACTTGGATGACCGCGAGGCGTATTCAAGTAAAAGTCAAAGCCGTAAAACAAATCAAATTTGGCAAAACAACTATCTCAAGAGCTTACGAAAACATTTTTAGTTATGGTCGAGCCAATTGGCTGCCTACGTATTCCACAAGGGAAATTCAAACCAATTGTAGTTCGGGGCAACCAAAAACCAAAAATAAAAGCGTGGAGCTTTAAAGGAGAAACTTGCCATTGGGCCATACCAAGCCTTCAGGCGATGTACCTGAAATGCGAGCGCGGAGCTTGGAGCGAGGGAATCCTTTCCACAGTTCAAGGAAAGTTACTATACAGTAGGTCAATCTCACTTTAGAAAGGAGATAGAGCCAATCACCTTCTTCGACCATCTTTACTTGAACCGAATGAATCCCAGCTGGGTAGCTTAATCTTGCGAATGAGATCGATGGAATTGATGTAGTTGAGGCGGAATTCAAACCATCTTCTAGAACCATCTTATAGAGACAACCGAACGTCAGTCTTGAGAGATATCGGCATGGAGCTAGTGTTCAAAGCATGGAGCTTAATTTGATAGAAACCGAAGCGCGGGGTTGGTTGTAGTTAGAGGGCCAAGAGCTAGGGGTCAGAGTGCGGAGCTTAACATAGACCGAAGTGCGGAGCTGTTAGTAGGACTGATGAATAACCAAAGCGCGGAGCTGGTAATCAAAACCAATGATCGAGGCTCGGGGCTGATCAATTAATGGGAACCAAAGCACGGAGCTAGTTGCAAAAACTAGCTAACATATTGAATCAACAAAACTTGAAATAAACTAGAGATTATGATTGATCAGAAGCGTAGCTACAACTTCAATGAAGGTGAAAACAACAAAACTAAATTAACTAAGGCATAAAATGCAATTTTAAAGCTGGAAATATGAAGAACAAGCAATAACAATTCAAAAAGTAAGCAAATCCTACTCTAGATCTTGAAATGCAATCAAATCTACTTGATTACATTTGTGACATCACAGCGAATTTATATCGCGCCCCATTCTCGTACAGAATATTCCCAAAGATGCCCTAAAAATTATGCTCTAAAGGGCCTCGGTACCGATACCTCTTCTGAGTTGGTACCAATACCGACTCAGAATGTTTACCCACTACTGGAGCACACCGAAGGCTCCAACTCAATGAGCTTGAAGAGATCCGGAGAGATGCTTTGTGCTCAAGCTCGACCGGAAGATGGCATGCTTTCCCAAAAACCAAACGATATGGTGAAGCTCCCAATATGGTCTTGTATGCCGTGCGATATGCCCAAAATGCGTGTTGGTTAGCGGAAAGAGATAAAAGACTACTCAAGCCATGAGGTGCTATTCACCCCATGACCAAGCAAGACTACTCACTCATATCTAGAGAGTTAAAAGCAAGGCGAAAACTAACTAACATATTGAATTAACAAAACTTGAAATAAACTAGAGATTATGATTGATCGGAAGCGTAGCTACAACTTTAATAAAGGTGAAAACAACAAAACTAAATTAACTAAGGCATAAAATGCAGTTTTAAAGCTGGAAATATGAAGAACAAGCAAGAACAATTCAAAAAGTAAGCAAATCCTATTCTAGATCTTGAAATGCAATCAAATCTACTTGATTACATGTGTGACATCACAGCGAATTTATATCGTGCCCCATTCTCGTACAGAATATTCCCAAAGATGCCCTAAAAATTCTGCTCTAAGGGGCCTCGTACCGATACCTCTTCTGAGTTGGTACCAATACCGAGCTCAACAAGCTGGCTCCATAACCCTCTCAGTACTGATACCTCTGTTGCCTTGCTATCGGTACCGAAGGCTTTAAGCTTCTACGATTGATCCACTCGGGACCGATACATTTGCTGCCTTGGTACCGAAGCCTCTAGCTTCAGCATCTACTCTTTGGTCCTTGTCTTGGCCTTTCGTTCTGTCGGGTCACCTCCGGGCCTTCTCGGCTATAGCGTTTGGGGCTCGGCTACCCTCAAGGGTCTTCCACGACATTGAAAATAGCTTATTTGCACGAGTTTTCCAGAAATATCTTTGGACAACCTTACGTGCAAAAGTCAAAGAAAACAACTAATTTAACGACATAATTAAACTAAACCAAGGACTTAGCGCACCCTCAACGACATTATCGGGTGCTTATCAACCATCCCGATGATGAATGGATAATGTGATTGGTAATTGACTTCTCATAAACCTGAGGATTTTGGTGAGTACTTTTAGCCACATAGAGGACCCAATTCAGAGCCACACAACCTCTCAGATAAAAATATAACATTCTGAAAAAATACATCTGTCAGCCACACGATCTCACGGCCCCCAATTCTTTCTTTCTCTTGTGGAATATGGTGTTTGAAATTCTCCTAGAGAGATTGATTCCTCACCCGCGAGATTCATTCCTCGGTCGCTAGATCGTCTTTTTTTCAAAAATCTGGAATGTTCTGTCGTCGTTTGATCGAACGTACAAACCCTAGCAGCCATTCTCTGATTCTTCAGGGCTACAAAAAGATATCCATGGAGAAATCTTCTAACCCTATACTACCTTATTGATTCATGCCATTTGATTGGTCAGTGTGAGTCATCCCATGCCTCTTTTTTTTTTGGTAAATCAGCTTGAAATTGAAAAAGAGGCTAACTGAATATACAGCCTATAAGGGGCATACCCTAGGAGGAACAGAAAAGGAAAACAAAACAAGAGTAAAGAAAATTGCTTATGCCAAATGGCTACATGGGCTAAAAAGGTATGCATTGTTTCCAATCCGTCTAGTAAGAGGGAAGGAAAACAACGCTTTAATGACACCAACCAAAAAAGGATAACAGAATAACATGAGGCTTAATCTACTGAAAGCCTTAAACTGAACTCCATAAGAGAGATAGAGTGAATTTAGGTAAACAACCCACCCTAACAGCAGTAGGCCATCCTTGCTTTTAGCTCATAACAGCAGTCAGCATACTATTCAACTAAAAACAACAGAACGGCAGCAAGGCACAGCAGCAAAATACTGCAGTAGCAGCAGCCAAACTAGCAGCAAAACACTTCAATTGCAGTAAAACCCTTCAAGTGCTGGTCAATAGCACAGAACAAACCAGCATAACAGTAGCAACAGTTTGCTGCCATATCAGAAATCAGGTGAAGCAGCAACATCAGTAGCTAGCAGCAAGGTTTGCCAGAGAACAGTGAGGTAACAGCAGATTGCTGGTCAGTAGCAATAAAACACTTCAGTTGCTGGTCTGCAACGAACAGACCAGCATAACAGTAGCAGCAAATTGCTACCATATCAGCGATCAAGTGCAACAGACAAAACAACAACCACCATAGATGCAACAGTAGCAGTGGCATTGGGTTGCCATCAAAACAACCATAAGAGAACACTTTAGAACAGGCAGCCAAAAAGCTGGAATTGGCAGCTACACAGCTAGGGACATGCCCCCTAGCAAAAGCACAAACGCTCCAAGGGACAACCCTCAAAGGATAGTTAAAACCAAGTGAAAATCAGCTAAACCTACTCATGCTATTATGACAAAGATAAATAGCTCAAGTACAGCAAACTAGTAACTCAGGTATGACCAACGAATTTGCAAAGAGGTCAAGCCAACCAAGAATACACCTGCTGGACTACACACAAGCAATTTGGGTGGACTTCCACAAGCACACAAGATGCATGAGTACTAATGTCGTAAGCTCAAAATGCCTCAAATAGGATCAAATGAAGTTAAGTGACATGAAATGCAGATGGACAGAATCCAGTAAACAGAGGCTAGACAAACTCCTCACAGCAAAGTACTCACAAACAGACAAACAATCAAGCAGTCAATCAATGTCCCTAGTAAGTATAGTATTCACACTTCTACTCCCTTGGAATCTCACGACTCCCACTCTCTTTTTCAATACCAAGAACATGGGGACCCTATTCTCCCTCCACTAATCCTCATAAGATTTCCCCACTAATTATTACCTCATCTCACAAGGAATGATGGGGACAAAGCACTCAGCTCACATGGATTGCACTCAATGTAGTAAGAACACTCAATGTAGTAAGAACACTCAAGTAAACCAACAAGGAGTAAGGTAAACTACCTGAGTACTTAGCAATAATAGGAAGCCAATGTGTGTGGAGCTGTGAAAGTATCTACTGAGTCATGTATGGCTCCAGCCCTCCTTCCTTGCTAGATCCAAGGCATGGCACTTAATTAGCTATTCTGTTTAGGCTCCACAACTCTGCAAAACAACATGAAATATGGAAGTGGTGAATGAAATGATACGAAGTTATGTAAATGTTTTGGGTACATTACTAAACAATGTTCCATTGTACTTTTAAATGTCCAGAATGTAGACCATTAGGCAAATTAGCAATTGACAAAAGTCTAGTCCTTATATCATTGGAGATTTTATGAGCAACTACAGTGGGAGGACAACAAGAGTTCTAAAACTTTCTATAGTTCCTTTCCAGCCAAATATGATGGACATACACTGTGAATGCCAGCTTTGCAATGGTGTTGGCCAAAGACTTACCTCTCAAATTAGAGAGGCATTCCACCCAAGGCTGCCAACCCTGATGTCCACTCATGTGGGGGGCCTTAGGGGACAGGATACTCTTGATTTGGAAATCAAAAGGGCATTCAAAAAAGAGATGGGCATGGTTCTCTACAACAGGGAAAAATGTGCATTAGGATGAGGATTTAAAAAGGCACTTACGGTTCCAAAATACACAATTCAATACACCTTCTCTAGCCATGATACTCTGCAGAAATCATCTCCCAAACTCTCTCTACAAAAGTCCTAACCTTTCATAGGCAGCCGCAATCTAACCATCAACTCCTGAAGTACAAACCCTAACCCTAGGGTTTCAAGAAGCAATTCAATCAACCCCCTCCAATTCAAAGCAATCGAGCTACTAAGGGATCAAGGTAGTGAGGCCCAGGGGCCTATGATTCGATTTATTTTATGTTTCCATACTTTAATCATAGTTTTCTGACTAACTGTTCATATTCTGGTGTGAGGAAGAACATCGGCTGGAACGTCGTTCCCGCGGTCGGTATATCAACCCAACGGGATCCCACGACCGTGGAATCCATTCGTTGGGATAGCTTGTCGTTTCCTACTTATTCTGATGCATGTTTTACTTACTATCCCGACTCATCATATTAACTCTTTAAAGGCTAAAATCGGATTACTTGTTTAGAATTAAATAAAGCAAACGCTAATTGTATGTTGAATTATTATGGGTCAGTCTCTCGACTGGGCAAAGAGGGGTGTCTAACACCTTCCTCTCATTGTACTTTTGGCTCCCATACCCGGAATTCCTGTCTTGTTTTCTTAGTTTTAATAAACTAAGTGGCGACTCTTTAGTATGGGTTGTCATCAGGTGGAGATGTTCCTAGTCATGGGAATATCCATGATTTCAACAAGTTGGAAGGGAAACAAGTGTTAGAGAATATCTGTATAGCGATGCCCTTTCCGAAAGGTGTCTACAGTTACACCATACATATTGAGCTTGAAAATTGTAAAAAATTACATAAAATAAATAGAAAAAAACTTCTTTTTGAAATTATTTGTCCTTGATAAAAAAAATTTAGCTTTTAGACAAATTTTATTTTTACTCTTTATATTCCTCTCATCAATGCCAATCTAAAAAGTGAACAATACTAATAAAAAATTAACAAACATAAAAATAAGTTCAAACAACTCATTCAGACCGCACGATCACTTAAATTGATCGATTTGGTAGTGTTTTAGAACATTTGGCACAATTGACATTTAACATTTTATCTCTCTCTCTCTCTCTCTCTCGTCGAGAAAGGAGTTAACTAGATTATGAAATAATAAGTATGAGATATTTAACTCCTACAAAGTCTTCATGCAATTAAAATAACATAAATGAATGAAAAAACAACGAAAAAAGACCAAAAATCAAAAGACTTGATAAGAGCTTTCTTCGTTGGAGGTCTGCCCATTTGTTTGTTTCCCTAAACTCATGCTTAATTGCCACCGTCAAAAACCCCGCCAATAGCAGAAATGAGTTTTACACAATGGATTTACACAATGGATGTGAATTTGTGTTGTTTTGATCCTCCAACAGTTTGATAATGGAATTGGCATCCACACTGACTTCAGTGTTAGACCAGTTACGATTCTTGGCTACCATAAGCCCCTCTTAAACCCCACAATTCTGCTGTGGTGACGGTGGTCACAATAATTTTGTTTTGTGTGATTTTGAAAAGAGTAAAAAATCCAGGGGTTGTCCGTGAAAATATACCCTACCATAAAAGAGAGTCAACATAAATGTTGAATAATAGACATCAATTGTTGAATGAGTCGTGTCAAGTTTGTATTCAAAACACATAACGAAGTCTGGAGAGCGAGTCCGCTAAAGATATTCAATGCCATGAGAGAATATTGAGCACAAATTCGGACCACATATATTGGTATTAGGTCCACCCAAAATCTTTACACATGCCATTAATGTGGGACTCAGATTCACGTTCCACACTGCCAAAAGGAACATTGAATAATTTCTCGTGAGTCCGCGGTCCACCTAAAACATACAGAAACTTTCGACTTCAAACCACCACCACCACCAGTATCGCTCGCAATTTTCCATTTAATCCGTTGTTGGATTCTCCCCGTCGTCTCTACGTGTTTATTTCTTTATGCTTTCACTTGTTTCCCACCTCTCTCTCTCTCTCAAGGGAAATCGAATAGTTGAGAAATGGTTTCGGTAGCTGTAGAAACAGAGTGTGGAAATGAGGAGGCGCAAGTCAGCAGCAGCTACGAAAACACAGAGATAGAGCGAAGCAAAGTGGGAATCATGAGAGCCCCTGTCGAAAGAGAAGACCCCTCCGCAAAGGTAACCATCCATCTTCACTTCTCTTCTCTCATCCTCGTTTTGTTTTCTCTCTGACCTTGTAGTGTTTTATATTTTGATTTGTTTATATGCGAATTTAATTTCTGTTGTCGTGCTTTGAAACTTTCCTCTCTCTCTAGTTTTATTCAATCTAATCAATAAATCTGCGTGTTTATCTGCGGAGATGAAAGTTACCGAAATTCATGATGATGCTCTGTTTAATGCGTGACAAAAAAGTTGCGAAAAAAAGCAGAGCCCACCTGATTTCTCTCTCTAGTTTTTATGCCAGTGTCTGCCAATCTGGTGGTGTTCCTTTCAAGATTCACTACTGCACTCTCAGTTTTTGTTTCCCTGTCTCTGTACTATTTCCATCGGTGTATTAGTAATAGATTTTAAATTTAGTTGTTGTTCTTCTCGGCTTTTTTGGGACCTTTTGGGGCTTTTTGTGTTTTTTTTTATTAATTTAAATTTTTTTCGTGTTTGTTAATTTTGTGTTAAACTTCAGTCACATGCCATTTCGAATCACCTGAACTTTTTGCGTAAACTTGAGTAAAAGCTTTGCTGATATGAACACTTAAAGGGCAAACTTAAATCTCTTGATTCAATTCATGGTTGACCCCAAGTTTGAGTTCGATGAATGCGTTGAGAGTTTCAAGTGAACTTAACTCAAATACAGAGGTTGAGTGTAGAAAAATAGGGTGAGGGCTGGAGATGCTATTCTGCTGATGTATTCACAATTTTCCCAAGTTAAATTAGGAGGCGTTTTCACTAAAAAAATTTGGACTACAAGTTATTGCATTTTGTTCACACTAACCATCAACTTCTTCCTCTATTTTTTCCCTCTATTTTTCCCTTCAACCCACTCATATACCATCTACAACTTATAGGTTATTGGAAACAAATTAACATTTTTGGACAACAGAAAGTTGTCCATAACTCCATAACTTAATAACTTTTGTGAGTGGAGGTAATATCTAGTGGGAGACATTTTGTTAGGGAGAGTGGAGGGAGTTGAGGTTTTCCCTTTTGCTTCTAGTTGTTGGAGTGTTAGGCTTCAAGGGAGTTGAAGGTGAGTCGATATATTGTGTATCTGTGGTTGGGCAATGATGAACCATTATGCTGTTGTCTGTTCTGAATGGCACCAGAATAGCAGCCAACTGCTGCTCTTCCTTCTGTTATCTTCTGTTATCTTGTAGTCTAGCAAACTGCTGTTGTTTGCTGCTGTTTTTTTTTTTTTGCTGCTACTGAATGGTCTGGAAGCTGCTGCTATCTGCCATGTTCATATGGTGTGTCCATGAGGTGCAGCTTGTTTTCTATTGGTAATAGTTGTTTGGCTGCTACTGTTTCTGCTTTTTCTGTTTTGGCTGATGTTCAAACCAAGCAGCTGCTGTCCAGCAACCGGCTAGCCAGCATACTGCTATCTTGCTGTCCAGCAAACTGCTGTTTTCTGTTGTCCAGTAACCGGCTGTTTTCTGCTGTGGTTCTGTTGTTTTTTTTGTATGGGGATACTCATGTGCTAATATAATAGTTAAAATGCTAATGGTTGCTCCCAGTTGGCTATTTTTTTTTTTTTTTTGGTTGTTCAGTAGTTCACTTAGCATGTGTAGCTGCTGGTTGTACAGTTTGTCCAGATTATGGCTGTACCAGTCTGCTTTCAATGTGTAGTATAGGCCTAACCAACAGGGGCTGTCGTTGGGATCTCCCTTCGCAGAGGGGGACGTCCTCTGCATGGTGTATAGTTGCTAGTGTCTGATATTGGTTAAGATGTTTGTTCAAAGTCATGCTCATGCGAACTGTTCGAGCAGTAATGGGGCAGCAACTGTTGGCTCTCAAATCTGTTTTGCTGCATTCTGCTTGCACCTGTGCTTCCATTTGATACTTCCATGGCCTGCATTCTGCTTTTGGAGCTGTAATGATACTTCCATTTGATACTTCTATGTTTTGAGGCTGCTGCTGCAATTCTGAAGATGATGTTTTTTTTTTTTTTTTGGTAATTTAGCTTGAAATTAAACAAGGTTAACCGAATGTACAGCCTACAAGGGACATACCCCAGGAGGAAAAGAAAAGGAAGAAAAGGAAGAGTGAAAAAATTGTCATAACTTATGCACAACCCGCATGGAGAGAAAAAGTAGAGTAATGGAGCATAACAATATGCAATGTGGATTGGTATCCTACCCCCGTTGCACTGTTCGTCTGTGAAGAACGATAGCGTAACAGGGGTGGGATATAGGATGATACAAAATATGCAATGAAGTGCAAGCAATTACACATAATGATAGCTGCCTACTGCCTGGCACATCCCGCCAGACTAGGAAATAAAGTAAGTAAACTCGATCGAACAACGACCAGATAATGAACCATCACTGAGGACAAGCAATAACAAGGCAGATCGGCAACAAGAGAGGATGAGCAGCTACTACAGAGGAATAAGGCACCAAGAAGAGTCTCGAACTAGAGATGACGGCATCCGACAGGGGGCCCCACCCTGCACACCACGTCCATTCCATCCGGCCTAAAACTCCCTCAACCAAGCCTAAGGCTCGCCAAAACAACCATTCACAACCAACTACCGATGACCACAAACTCCAGAGATGGGATAAGCAAACCAAGACAATAATACTCCAGCCAAACCCAAAAAACAAGCATAATACCCACTGCTAAAGAAGAGCTACTACAGAGGGACAGGCACTGAGAATAGGCAACTGGAGATGACGACATCCGACAAGGCTACCCTCCCAAGCACCCTGCACACCACGCCCATTTCATCCAGACGACTACACCCTCAACCTAATCCCCTAGGCTCGCCAAACCACCAATCTAGCCGAAGGAAATCTCAGACACACCACCGATAGGCCACTAGAACCGCAAGTGAGACCAAGCTGCCCCTTTCAATCAGAGCATAACCCTAATCTAATCAATGACAACTCGCCAAGCTGCCCCTTTCGATCAGAGCAATACCCCAATCTAATCAATGACAACTCGCAAAGACACCCCGTTCGATTAGTGCCAAACCACCAATCTAGCCGAAGGAAATCTCAGACACACCACACTATACTAAAAGACTAGGCCAGCGATACAAAGAACTTGGAATATGAGAAGCTCAGCAAAAGCATGAGCGATTAGCCCTAAAATGGGCAATGATGACCACTAGTTGCAAGCTGGTCCTAAAATCACCGCTGCTGGAATAAAACACATTAAAGTGTTTTTACAATATGTCCCAAATTAATTAACTAAATTCAGATGGTGGCCCACTGATTGCAAGCCGGCCCTTAGGATAATGGAAGCACATGGTCTTCTTCCTTGCACAATACAAGAGCCCACGGTTTCCGAAAACCATAAACCAGATTGCAAAACCACTAACCACCCAAACTCCATTGCAGATTAACTAAAACTCGCACCAAGCGTTAAATCTTCAATACAACTCTAATCACACAAACAAGAGCTGTGTCGTAGGGATAAATCCGAAGATCCTTACCTTTTATGCCGATTTCGAAGCGTGAAAATCTGCAGCCATGGATTCTGCAACAGATTTCCGTTGTAGAATGCACAACTCGCCAATTGATTCCCCGCCAGATTTCATTAAGATGCTTAGTTCCGAATGGAACCAGCAGCTGTTAAGAGCAGTACCCATCCCACGAGATTGAATATTGCTGTAACTCTACCTCGTAATTACGAAGCCCAACAATGATGAAGAGCTCTATTAGCTTGACAGATTGAAACTTGCTGTTGATTTCTCCGATGCAAGTATCTCATGGGTCATCTTCGTGAAGATGAGATGGATCCCAGCGGCTCTATAAGGTTGAATAAGTCCCACGACTGTGAGATCTCTGTGAGGAATAAGACCCACGGCCGTGCGAATAAAACTCACTGCTGAACAGAGCTTAGATTACCTCTGGAACAGATCGAGAGTGAGAAATCTACGGTGGATTTTTGACAGGGGAGTGCATTCTCTCTCTAGATTTAGAGAGAGAAGCTCTCAACCCCATGGTTCTTTAAGATGTCCTCAAAGATGATGTTGTTCCCTGAGGAAGCAGGGTATTTTGTTCCAAAATGGGGCAGCCACTGTTGGTGGCTTGGAAACAATTGTAGTATCACTTAGTAGATGGCTAGGAAACAATCTCTTGCTGTTTTGTTTTTTATTCATCTCATTATCTCGTTAGGTTATAGTTTTAGCCTTCATGTTGCCACTTGGCTTGTTCAAATTTCCTCAATCTTTATTTTCTTTTGTTTTAGCCTCTTTTTTATTTCAAGCTGATTTAATCAAAAAAAAAAATTAGCGGAAACGCTTTGTTTTTGAAATAAATGCATTTCGCACTTTGTATTTGGATCATAGTTTTGTGATTGCAAGATGTAAGTGTTCTCAATTAATGAGTAATATTAGAAGATGAGATAATTTATACATAAGCAAATCTTAGAGATTGCGCCCCTAAATTAGCCTGTAAACCTATCTTGAGATCAGTGGTACGTAAACGTGGAGTTACACAGTTACGGGAATCTGGGTCTTAGCTTTTTTGTGATCCGCTATCTGGGTCTTAGCTTGGTCCTTACCTTTGGGGCTCAATTGGTTTTCGGTTGGTCACATCAGTTATCTGCCAAGTCTATAATGGATGGATGTTATGCTTTGGTCCTTCGTTTCTGCAGGAGGTGGATGATTTGATGATACGGAGATTTCTACGGGCTCGTGAGCTAGATATTGAAAACGGCTCTCTAGCCTACTTCTGAAATACCTAAACTGGAGGCGGGAATTCGTTCCAAACAGCTCCATATCTGCATCAGAAATTCCTAATAACCTCGCCCAAAACAAGCTGTTTATGCAGGGGGTAGATAAGATGGGGCGCCCCATAGTAGTGGCCTTTGGTGGCAGACATAAGCCCTCACAGGGAAGTCTTGAAGAGTTCAAACGTATGTTGGTACTTTCCAATTATGCGTGATAGTTTTGAATCCTTTTAATCACTTGTTTCATGTCAGTAAAAGCACGTTCATGGTTCCTTTTGATTCATTTACATGCGTGGCATTAGACAAAGGAATTGATATCCTTTGTTGTTCGAATGATGCCTACATAAAGCTAACTTGTTCTCTCGTTTTCTACAGGTTTTATGGTTTTTGGTCTTGACATGATATCTGATTTCTAAGGCTCATTTTCTCTTATTACATAGAGTATGAAAATTGTAAATGAAGGGCATCAACTTCTAGGCAAAAGCTTGTTATTGCATGTGATGTGGCAATATAATGGCTTGAGAATAGATGAAATGAATATTTGTTACCTTGCCTTGATACTCTTAATGTGTTTTGTCTTGAAAGTTTGCTACTTCAATTGAAGCTACTTTATTTCCCTAATTGCAAACCAGAAGTAAGAAATTCGTCATCATTTCCCGTGTAACATACCGAAGACATTCCATGTTTGGCGAAATTTGTGACATTTGAGCCAGTTATTAATCTTACTTGCCATCCCCTTGATCTCTTTCCGAATGCCAAGAGGACAGGAAAAGTTCCTTTGCATTGGAGACTTTGAGGGATGGGGATACACTAGCAGTGACATCCGAGGATACTTGGCAGCTCTATCAATCTTACAGGTGAAGTTCTCACCATTATACTTCCCAGGGAAAGTGCTATTATGTTTCAACCTAAGAAATTTACCAACTTCTCTTACTCACGAATGTGGCATGCCATAATGTAACATTAGTATCTGATATGGGATCCCAAAGGACAATATGACGGGGACAACAAAAGTTTCGAAGATTCATCAAGCTTGACACAATTTCTTAGGAATACATGCCAGATTAACATACTGGTTCTGTGGCTTGGCCAAGTGAACAATCAGAAACGACTCTTTACTTGCCTGCGCATGCCCACTCTTTTCCTTTGAACTTGCCGAGAACATTGCATCCAAGTATCTAACTGGTGGAGATTTACTGCAATGTCGTATCCATATATAGTTTTGCAATGTCGTAAAAAATTACAATTAAAACCCATTTTTTTAATAAAGACAAAAATAAGCCGATAAGCCAATTTTTTCATCTTTATAAAAAAAAAAAAATTGGGTTTTGAGCGTAATTTTTTACTTTTTGGGTTCACCTCATCATGAAGAAGCAATAATCTTCAAAAAAAAAAGATTTAGGGCGATCTCTGACAAGGGTGGGCGGTTTGGGTTCTGTTCATCATGGGGGACGGTTCTATCTCCATGGCTGATGGATTAGGACTCAAAGTTGTTGATTCTAATGAACTTCGAAGGAAGATCCGTGGTCCAACTCCCACTCACCAAAATCTCAGCACATCCAAAATCGTTTCACTCGGTTCCGCAGTTGTAGATGGGTCTGTAACTCCACTCAAATTTCCACCCGAGAATTTCGATTCTTTACCAAATCACTCCTCTGAGCTTCCATTCATCTATCAGACCTCTGAGCATTCGGAATCCCTAAAACTGAATGTTTCAGGAGATCTCAATCTCGGATCTACTGTTCGAAGCACTGTTCCTTCAGTATCCCCAACCGAATTTGGGGAGTTCAGTCCTAACTCGGCCACAAAATCTGGTCCATCTCAAAATCTTCAACAGGTCTTCGAGCATGCCCTAATCCGGGAAGAAGAGGATCGAGCCACTCATTTGCATTTCAATGCCTCTCCGTTCAAATGCCACCAAGAGCAGGTGCAGGTACCCAGTTCTAACCCTAAGATTCTGTACAATGTCAACGGAAATCCTTATGTGGAAGGAGATCCCAATTTCGGTTATACTGTAGAGGATACTCTACCTAGGGCTGGGAATCGTGCTACTGGTTCTACACATAATGTCAAACCTCATAACAAGCGTCATCAGGAGTTTACTCTTACCCATGGAAATACAAGGAACTGGGCTTCCCTTTTCGCAGCTCAAGGGCCTTCGAGAATGCTGAAGTTGGAGCACTATCCTCAACTTCAAAAAGGAAAGCGTGCTGTTGTGGAGCTAGATGAAACGGACATAGATGAGGGCAGTTGGAATCACTGTCTTATAGGGCATTTCCTTGATGGCAAGATGGATTTTCCCTTACTTAAAGCTACAGCCCGGACAGTATGGAAAGACAATCTTATGTCAGTGAAGGAAATTGGCTCGCGATACTTATTTGAGTTCAAAGATGAAGATGCTAAGTTGAAAGCGTTGGAAGATGGCCCCCATTTCTTCTCTAGAAGATTTCTTGTTCTTCAAAATTGGCAACGAATGATGCTCCCAATCAAGGATCAACCTTCGAGAATCCCAGCTTGGATCAAAATATTGAAACTTCCACTCGAGTTTTGGACAGCGGAGTGCTTTAGCAAGATTGCTAGTACCATTGGTAAACCGCTTCACGTGGACCAAGCTACAGCAAAAAAACTACGGTTGGATTATGCTCGTATATGTGTGGAAATTGATGCAGGAACTGACTTGCCGGATGACATTCAAATTACAATCAATGGTGAAACTGTAATAGTTGCAGTACAGTATCAATGGCTCCCTCCAATTTGTACAGAATGCAAAGTATTTGGGCATCCTAAAGGAACTTGTGCTAAGCAATCGGGTCCTAAAGTTTCAACCACAGAGGATGAGTGGCAAGTGGTTCATAAGGGTAAGGGTAAGATTGATGGTCAATCTGTATCAATGGTAGCAGATATATCCTCTTCCTCTCTTTCTGTGATTGAAGAGTCCAATGGCATTCCTCGTGAGCTAGCTGAAGTTTCTGTGGTTAAAGGAGTTGTGGTTACAGATCCAGTGCTTCCTGATCATTCCATCCAAGAGGCGTATCAACCACTCCTATCCATTCCAACTACCTCATCTCCTCAGCAGTCCTGTGTTTCATCCCCTGGAGAGGAGCTTGATTCTGAGGAAGAGCTATTAGAGGTTCTAGAGTTGGTTGTAAGCAGTTCTAAGGAGGTAGAGCATGTGCCTTCAGTAAAGGATGCGGTTTCATTGGATCCAGTCATCAAAGCTGCTCCTCAGGCTGCATTATCCAGTACAAAGAGTGCCCATATCTCTGATAAAGTGGGTAACTCTTTATTTGGAACATTGCAACCTCCTAAGCCGCCTGATATTCATAGAGACAAACTTAAGGAAAAAATTGCTGAATTGGAGGCCAACAAATCCTTGTCTAGATCTAATAAAAGGCGGATGATAAAGCAATTGAAGGAACAGGCACTTGGTTCCTTGTCTGGAGGAGGGCAATAGCTCTCTTGTATCCTTTTTGTCAGGGCAGTATTCTTATTCTTCCATTTTCTGCCATTGCATTTCCAGTTCAGCGTTTAGTTATTTTATGTCTCTACAACCTCTTAACATAGGTTTTTGGAATATCCGGGGCCTTAATGACCCAATCAAACAAAAAGAGGCTAAAGGTTTTGTGACTCATAATAATATCTCACTTTTTGGGTTGCTAGAACATAAAATAAAGGAAGCTTTGGCTTCTAGAATAATAAATTACGTTTGTCCTCAGTGGAATTTTGTGAGCAATTACCCCCAAGCTCCCTTAGGGAGAATTTTGGTGTGTTGGGATCCTACTGTAGCCAATCTTCAGGTTATTGATCAATCTGATCAATTTATTCATTGTGAGGTGCAATCAAGGTGTGGTGGGCCTCCATTTTGGGCTACTTTTGTTTATGGAGCTAATAACTACCTGGTAAGACAAGCACTTTGGTCTAGACTTCATCATTTTAGCTCCTCTTCCCCTTGGATTGTTCTTGGGGATTTTAATGCTATTAGGTTCCCTAATGAGAAGGTTGGTGGCCTTACTTCCTGGCCCCCCCATATGGATGAGTTTAATAATTGTCTGTATGATTTGGAGCTTGAGGATCTTAGGTATTCTGGGTGTTTCTACACATGGGCCAACAAGCAAGACCCTTCTCATTTTGTTAGTACCAAATTAGATAGAGTATTAGTTAATGAGCATTGGATGGCTGCATTTAGCAGCTCTTCTGCTCATTTTCTCACTCCTGGAGTGTCTGATCACTCTCCTGCCATTGTGCACATTCTCCCTGGTCCTAAGCGATCTCATAAGCCATTTAAATTCTTTGATTTCCTTGCTGACCATCCCCAATTCCTTTCTGTGGTACAGAAGGTCTGGAGGGGTGTGGTCATTGGGAATCCTATGTTCTGTATCTGTGAGAAACTTAAGTTGTTGCAACCTGAGTTCAAAAAGCTTAACCATAGGGATTTTAGTGATATCTCTAAGAGGGTGGTTGATACTAGACAGGTGCTTGAGTCCCTCCAGATTCGGTTGAGTTCTCATCCTGATTCCTCTCTTGTAAGCCAAGAGAGGATGGTTCATAAGCAATTCCTCACTTTATTGAGAGCTGAGGAAAGTTTGGCTAAACAGAACTCTAGAATTCAGTGGCTCAAACTTGGTGACCAATGCACTTCTTTCTTCTTTAAGTCTGTGAGCAATACCAGGAATAGAAGTAAGATTACTAGTTTGGTTTTGGAGGATGGGTCTCTGACCCATGACATTAAGGCTATTAAATCCAGTTTTGTACATTTCTACACCAATTTGCTGGGTACTGGTCACCCCACTCCATATCAAGGGCTTTCTAGGATTCAACAAGTTATTCAGAAAAGACTAACTAATAGTCAAATGATGGACATGGTTGCTGAGGTTACAGACTTGGAAATAAAAGAAACCCTTTGGTCTCTTAATCCATCTAAAGCACCAGGTCCTGATGGCTTTAATGCTGGTTTCTTTAAAAAGGCTTGGCCTATCGTCGGTCATGATGTCACTGCAGCTGTCAAAGCTTTCTTTAGATCTGGTCAGCTTCTCCGGAAAGCTAATTCTACCATTGTAGCCTTTGTTCCTAAAATCCCCAATCCTTCTAAGGTTGGGGACTTTAGACCTATCTCTTGTTGTAATACTATCTATAAGTGCATTTCTCGAATTCTTGCCAAGAGATTGCAGATTGCCCTCCCTTGTTTAATTGATTCTGTACAATCAGGCTTTGTTAAAGGGAGGAGGATTGCGGACAATATCTTTCTTACCCAAGAACTAATGAGGGGTTATCATAAGTCCTCCTCTTCGCCCAGGTGTGCCTTGAAGGTTGATATCATGAAAGCCTATGACAATGTCAGGTGGGAATTTCTGTGGGATGTACTATCTTCCATGAACTTTCATCCCACCATGATAAAATGGCTTCAAGCCTGTGTCACTACGGCTAATTACTCTCTTAGTATTAACGGGGATGTCACTGGTTTTATTCTTGGGAAAAGGGGGCTTCGACAAGGTGACCCCTTGTCATCGTACCTATTTGTCATTGTGATGGAGGTTCTCACGTGCCTCCTGCGGGAAAAATCCCTTCTTCCTGATTTCCAATTTCATTGGAGATGTCGTGATACCAAGCTTATTAATCTCTGCTTTGCAGATGATCTCATGATATTCTGCAAGGGGGACTTGACTTCAGTCACTCACATTCAGGATGCTCTCACTGAGTTCCAGGCCTTGTCGGGTTTATCCCCTAGTCCTGGGAAGAGTAGCATTTATTTCTCTGGGGTTATCTTAAATACTAGACTGGCCATTTTAAATGTTTAGGGTTCCAAGAAGGCACTCTTCCTATTAGATACCTTGGAGTGCCACTGATCTCTACCAAACTTAAAGCTACTGATTGCCAGCGTCTAGTGGATAGTATTGTTGCTAAAACCAAGTCTTGGACTAATCGGGACCTAACGTATGCTGGTAGGGTGCAGTTGATAAGGAATGTCCTATTCTCCATCCAAACCTATTGGTCCTCTCTTTTTATAATTCCCAAGAAAGTGATTAAAGAAGTTGAATCTATATTGCGGGCTTTCCTTTGGTCTGGCCCTGACCTTAAGAAATCGGGGGCTAAGGTTTCTTGGGAGCACCTCTGCTCCCCAAAAGAGGAAGGGGGTCTTGGCTTCAAATCCTTGCAGGTTTGGAACAAGGCTGCCATTGCCAAGCACATTTGGTTCTTTATCTCGGGTGGGGAACAGTCGATGTGGTGTCAATGGGTCAAGTCGTACTTATTAAAAGGGAGGAACTTTTGGAATTTGAAAACTCCTGGGGATTGCACTTGGGTTTGGAGGAAATTGTTAAACCTCAGACCCTTGGTCCATCCCTTTATTCTGAATGTAATAGGTGATGGTCAGTCCACTTCCTTGTGGTATGACAATTGGCATCCCCTTGGTCCTTTGATGGCCACTTTTGGTCCCCGAATAGCTTATGATTCTGGTATTCCCAAGGAGGCTGCTGTGTCTCATATTATCCATAACTCAAACTGGGCATTTCCCGTCACACAAACTTATGAGCTCAATGAGATAAGAAGGAAGTTACCTCCTTTTATACCTAGCAGAATGGGTGGGGCTGATCAGGTTAGATGGACTCTCACCCTTACTGGAAAGTTCTCCATTTCATCTCTTTGGGATAAATTGAGAACTCCCTTCCCTAAAGTTGAGTGGCATAAACTGGTATGGTTCTCGGGCCACATTCCCAAATGTAGCTTTATCACATGGTTAGCTGTCCAGAGGAGGCTGTCCACTATGGATAGGCTTATGTTATTTGGCCTTACCCACTCCCCTCAGTGTAGTTTTTGCCAGGGTAGTGAGAGCCATGACCATCTTTTCTTTAACTATCCATTCTCTCAGCAAGTGTGGAACAACATCCTTTCCAAAATCCATGTTTCTTGGCACTCCAGAACATGGGCTGAGTGGGTCACTTTTTTCTCCCATATAAAAGGAAAATCTTTTCAGGCTATAATTTCTAAATTGATCTTCACCGTAACTGTTTACCAAGTGTGGATTGAAAGGAATATGAGGAAATTTCAAGGTAAATCTTGTACTCTGGAGGTGGTTGCTCACAAAATCTACTCTATGGTGAGGACAAAGCTTTTATCATTCAACACATTACCCCCATCTAGGGCTGACTGGGTTGCACATGAGTGGAATCTTAATGGTTCTTAAATCATTCATATTGTTGTTACTATGTGATTTTTGGTTCTAGAATTGATATTGGTATTTGGCATTTGGTTCTGGACTGATTTCTAGCCTAGTAGGTTAGCTTGTTGCAATGGACTGCTACTACTTCTAGTATCAGGTATATATCTTATTCTCAGTTCCATCTTTGTGTGTCCACCTTCTGTGTGTAACCGTGAGATGTGCGTTTGAGCCATAATTTTCTTGTGAGAGGAGGTAATATCTAGTGGGAGTCATATTGTGAGGGAGAGGTGAGGGAGTTTGGACCCACTCTGTTGCTTCTAGTTTTGGTGGTTTAGGCCTCGAGGGTGTAGTAGTTTAGCAGGTAAAGCAATAGGGTTCTGTTGTTGTCATACTGTCAGCTGCTACTCCATGCTGTTAAGCAGCTACTTTGTGGCTGATATCTTGGTTCTAATGGCTGCTGTTCTCTGTTGTTACTGCTGCTGCTGTTCTCTGTTTGGAACTGAGAATAAGCTGCTGCTGTTCATACCTGGCTGCCAAGTTCACTTGTGGCTGCTGCAATGTGGCTGTCCAGTTCAGCTTCTGAATCTGTTCTGTTTTGTGATAATTTAAATGATGTGTTAGCTATCACTTCTCTATGTTCTCTTTAAAGTTTATCCTGTGGCATATCATTAGTTCTTATAATGGCCTGTTTCTTGCTTTTAATTGTGGATTATAGTTTATGCCTTGCCCAATGTTTATTCTGCATCTTTGCTGTCCGATGTACATCATTGTCTGAGTTTTTATATTGTAGTATATGCCTAACCATTAGGGGCTGTCGTGGGATCTCCGTTCGCAGAGGGGGACGTCCTCTGCATAGTGAATAGTGTTCTGGCAGATTGCTATGCATCTGCTCTGTGATTCTGAAGGGCTATTGTGTTGTCCTGTCCCGGCTGGTTGCAACTGCAGTTTGCATTACCTCACTGCTCCTGCAACTGCTGCTTCTGTTTATGCTGTTTGGAAGCTGTCATCCTAGCATTTTGCTACTCTGATCTGGTCTCAACCGCAACCTGCTGCTGTGTATAGACGTGGCAGCAGTCTGATCTGCTGCTGCTATACTGAATGGGGATGTGAATCCCATGCTGTTGCTATGTTCCTACTGTTGCTATGTAGATGATCTGCTGCTGTCCAGAACTGCTATGTTTCTACTGTTGTGACTGTTGTGTATCACTTCTGTATGCTGAGCCAGCAGCTGTTATTGCTGTTCTGCTACTGTTCTGCTACTGTTTAGTAGGTGCTGTTGTGCTGTCCAGCAGTCCAGCAAACTGCTGCTGATGCTGTTCTGCTCTGTTCTGCTTCTACTGGTACTGTAATGGTAGTGGGCTGTCCAAGTTGTTTCATGGCCTGTTATGTGCTAATGGTAGCTTATGGATGTGAAGAGGCCTTTTCGATGTATCTATTCTATTTTGTATATGCCATTTTGGCGTTGTTTCCATTCCCTCTTGCTAGATGGATTAGAAACAATACATCACTTAGTTCTTGTAGCCAGTTGGCGTAAGCTTTTTTGTTTACTCTTGTTTTCTTTTCTTTTCTTTCCTCCTGGGGTATGCCCCTTGTAGGCTGTATATTCGGTTAGCCTCTTTTTCAATTTCAAGCTGATTTACCCAAAAAAAAAATAATCTTCAAAAAAAATCGATGAAAAACTAACAAATTCGATTTTTTTTTTGAGTAAGGACAAAAAATGACTCATTTGCCAAACAAACCCTAATGAATGCTTAAGGTTGTAAATTTGTAATTTTTTTTTTTTTTTTTGATCCTCAATTTGGTTGTTTCAACACAGGATTTTTACCCGGAGAGGCTGGGCAAGTTATTTATAGTCCATGTACCTTACATATTTATGTCAGCATGGAAGGCTGTCTATCCATTTATCGACAAGAAAACGAAAAAGAAGGTAAATATGAAACCTCTTTTGTTGTATTAACTGTCGGTAATCGTTTTTATCAGCCTGGACTCATGGGAGTATCAATCTGATTGACGGTTCGTACAGCCCCTAATTTCGTGCCCTTGGCCTTTCTGAATTGGACTGAGATCAATGTCACACATTGCATTGGTATTTTGCATGGTTGAACTTAGCACAGTATAAATCAAGCATGTTAAAAGGTCGTTTTTGTACAAACTTTTTCAGGCCCTTAAAATGTAAGTAGAAAATTGATCATAATTCACAAAAATTATTATCCTACTTAAGATAAACTTATACAGGAAAAGAAGGAAATTGGATGAGTACTCAGTAGGCGAGACCAGATAATAGAGAGAGCAAACATGCCTGATCTCAAAGTTAGTGACTCATGCGCACATTTTATGTCTTGTAAATTCAAGCGACTAACTGACTAAGGTTTACATGTGCAGATTATATTTGTTGAGGACAAAAATTTGAAGTCAACTCTACCTGCTGACATTGATGATAGCCTACTTCCAGAGACCTATGGAGGCAGACTACCATTAGTTCCGATACGAGACTGTTAATTAGTTACCAGAGCCAACTTTCAGTTATTAAGGAGAAAAAAAACTATTAGGACTTTTTTTTTTTTTGTTAATAACTATTAGGACTTTTGATTGCTCAAGCCTCAAAGCTACACGTCTACACGAGACTCTTTAAATTTCTCGTTTTTGAACTTCTGTTTTTGGCTTAGCTTGATACCCAGGCATCACAGTGTGGTACAAAGCTGCTTGCAGTAATCCAACCATTGGCCTCGAAATTATTTTTCGTTTTGCCAATCAAGCACCACGACTACTGTAACATATGGTTAGATTACTATTAATCCATTTACCGCTTGATGGATTCTATTGAAAGGTTTCCTGTATGCACTATTTTTATCTTTCGCGTAATTCCTCTCCTTGCAATGGAAAACTGTGAACCCTGGGAAATCTTGTTCCAAGTAGATAGAGGCACTTGTGAGCACATAATATATGTATGTGCGGCTGTGAGGTACGTGCATCTAGAGTTTAGCTCTTCTGTGTAAAAAAATGAAATTTCGAAGAGTGTTCTGGTCTCTACCATGTGATAAGATGAATTTCGAGAGTGCTGTGATCTCGTGTGGAAGAGCATCAATACTAATTGTGGCTCGAAATGTCAGATTCTATTTTCCACCCAAATTGATTGGTTACTCTCTTTTTCGAGCTGGACCGCCAGTGGCTCCAATATGGTACAAATTTTACAAAATGTGAAAAATGTGAATGGCGAACCACTACCAATAACATGCATCATCTACCATTTAAACAAAATGCCCTGGGAAAAAGCAGCAGTAAAATATGTAGCTGTAGGCAAACGCAGGCAGTTCCATCTACCATTTTCTAGAGGTGGCAAACGGGCGGGTCTGGGCGGGTTGAAACAAGTCGTGGGTCAAATATGGTTCAAAAGGTAAACGAGTTGAAACGGGTCGGGTCAAATATGGGTCAAGCCAAACCCAACCCGACCCGTTTTCCTTCCCCTTTCCGTTTTTTGTTTCCCTTCCCCTCTCTTCTCCCCCTTCTTTGATTTGTCTCAATAAAGGGATTCGGAAAAGTAAAAAAAAATTATGATTCAGAAAAGTAAAAAAAAATTATGATCGAAACTCGTGATTTTTTGAATAAAGATAAAATAAGTAAAAAAATAATCTTTTTCGTTAAAAAAATCTGAGTTTCGATAAAAAAAATTTACTTTTTTGATTTCTCTCGACGAGAAGAATCAATAAGTTACAAAAATTTGAAGCAAAATTAACAATACAAAAAAACAATTGAATAAAGACAAAAAAATCACAAATATTTGACGCAAAATTTGCATGTGGACCCCATTTTTTTTATAAAAAAAATATGAGTTTCGATCAATTTTTTTTTTTACTTTTTTGGTTCTGAATTTTGATCATAACTTTTTAAGTTTCGTTTCCTCTCAACGACGAATAAAAAAATCACAAACATTTGACGCAAAATTTGCAAAATGTAAAATTTTTATTGTCTTTCATTAGGGAATGCGACGAGAATAATTGAATTAGTGTGTGTGCCTGTGTGGTTTGTAAAGGTTTGGATGGTTCCATTCCGTTGAAAAAAAAAAGGTTTGGTTGGTAAATGGGATCCATGTGGACCCCATTTTCTTTTTCTTTTTTGAAAATTCCTTTCCTGGGAGTGAAAGAACGATAGCCAAGAGCGATAGAAAAGCCGACATACGGGAATAAAAGTGAAATGCAGGCATTCGAAAATTTTAGATTTTATTGGGGTTTTTTAAAATCAGTCCATATTGAACCCATTTTTAACCCATCTAAACCCAATGAAATATGGGTTTATATATATGGGTTCAACCCATATTAACCCATTATATAATATGGGTGGGTTGGGTTGGATTATAAGTGGGCGTATTGGGCGGGTTAAAAAAATATGAGTTGAGATTGCCACCTCTACCATTTTCCATTGAGAAGATCAAACTAGACAATCAACAAAACAGAAGGCGTCTCAATTTGATTATTCAGTGAATATTCGAAGCACCGATAAGAGTAGAAAGTGCCAAACCAAACAAGCCAGTTGAATTATTCATAGTAGTCCTGTCTAGAGCTGGCAATATACAAGATCCAATACAAAAGGTTACCAAAGGGTCGAAAACAGACCATAACCTTGCTGGTGAATACTGATTTCACACATATTTAGAGGAAAAACCAAAATTTAACACAACGGATGCCCACTGTTGCAGCACTACCCTAAGTAAACTCCATCACAAACTCTCACCCAATCATCAACTTGTTTTCCTCCAAGAAGCTGTAAGTAGGTACCTCCAAATTGTAAGGTGCTGGTCCCTTGCGGATCCTGCCGGATATGTCATAATGCGATCCATGGCATGGGCAAAACCATCCACCAAAGTCACCAGCATTTGGCAAGGGGATGCACCCCAAATGGGTGCACACGCCAACTACCACAAGCCATTCTGGGTTCTTTACTCTGGAAGAGTCGTCCTGTGGGTCTCGGAGTGAGGCAACATCAACACTGTTAGCCAACTTGATGTCGTCCTCAGTTCGGCGCCTGATGAAAACCGGCTTACCACGCCACTTGACCGTAACAGTGGATCCAGGTTCAATGCTGGAGAGGTCTACCTCAAGGGAGGCAAGGGCAAGAACATCCTTACTGGCAGACATGCTCAAGACAAACTTGAGTACCAGAAGACGGATCAAGGACGCATACACAAACCTGCCACCAGTCAGCACAAAGTATGCAAATGCACGTTTGCTTGGGTCCCCTGGTGGATAACGCTCATGATTGTGCTCATCATAAACTATTTTCGAGGTAGGATTCTTGACAGCTGCCACCGTAGCTGGGAGGTCTGAGATCATACCAATGTCATGTGTGGGAGCCAGAGATTCAGAAGCAAATCCTGGACCATAGTTCAATTATCGTAAAAAAGAAGAGTAAGTCACTAGTAAATATTTTGTGGTTCTTTCCAAAGGAACACAACACATAACCATCAAGGATAACTGAAAGTAGTCGTGGAAGCATTCCCCTGCTGTAACACTATAACACAAAACTATTGAACCAAACATTAAATCCGGCCATACTGCTAATAGGAGAGAGGGAACCACATATTTGCTAGCACAGAAAATTGCATGATTACATCAAAAGCAAAACAAACAATTGGCTGAGATAATGGCTTTATGAACTCCATCAAATTTGGACCCTACTTAACAATGCCTTCCACCTCTATTTGAAGTTTCCAGACCTGCAGTCATGAAGACTACCCAAAAAGAGAGCAAAAAGTAGAGAAAATTGCAAGTCCACACCCATGCATATGCGACCAATTACCAACTATCACTAAACCCGAACACCAAACGGACCAACCAGTTTTGGAGTTCATCTTGGTTAAGCATTATTTCTCGTGGAGTGACAGATAATATAATGAGATTGACCTTATTTAACAATGCCTTCCACCTTCGGTTGTAGTTTCCAGACCTGCAGACTGCAATTGTGGAGACTAAACCAAAAGAGAGTTAAAAATAGACAAAAGCATGAAGTCAGCAACCTCTCTGCATATGCTAACACCCACCAGTTGTGGAGTTCATCTTGACTCAACCAACTTTTTTTCCTTGGAAAAAAGCGTGATGACTTACAGAAATGGACGACTTCCCTCGTTACATTGGTGATATGACCAACGAGCGTATTGCTATGACATTCCTTTTTACAAGTGTCCAAACCAAATCAATTTTCAACTATCAAGTCTTAACTACAGGTATCCTTCCAAGGACCCAAACAACTGCTTAAAAAGGTATTTCTTCTTCCCAAAATAAAACCTTCCGGGTTTTCAAATAACCAGAACTAACTATAGGCACATCAGTGCCGTAACTTCCTAACAAGTGTATGTAGGATATATAGAATCCTTCAAGGTGATTGAACACATCTTAGTCATCAAAAGGAAGATGAAAAGGTCAAGGAAAAAGAAGAAAATTAAGTACCCCCAACCATCCAAGTGGCAGAAACACTGCAAACGAAGATAGGCAATGCTCTTAAAACCCTCGCGATTAGAACGTACATTCTCAGGGGGGGAAAAGGAAGATAAGCACCAAAGAGAGAGCCAGGCCCATATCTATGAAGCAAAAAAATTCTAAGATTATCTGGGTTCCATTGAGGAAAAAAGTCTCTGTAACATAAGCTCAACGGGCAATATCTATGAAGAAAAAAAGAATAATTAATATAACGATGATAAAGCAGGCAATGCTATATAGAGCAAAAAGAGAGGCAAGTGGAAAAAGCATCCTATTCGTAGAATGAAAGAGATTCAAATGCAGATGTGACGATAGATGTGTAGTGTATCAGTAATGTTGGAAGGAAAATAACACTGCTAGATGGAACTAGGAGCAAACATTGGAACTAAAATGGGACAAAATGACTATTATGGCTTGGGCATCCAACATAGACTAATGCCCTCACTATATAACATGTACAAAACACCCGGTAAGAGGAATATTGAGGTACAAGAAAATTGATTATCATGGATTTTTAGCAGAAAGCGAAGTCATAGAAGAGTGTCGTCTATTTCAACTCCTGACCCGTGACAAAAATAGATGGTGAGTGTTGTCCAGTTCAAAAGTTTATGATATTGCATGATTCAATGTTAATGTTTTCAGATTGTACTTGTTGAGTTCTCAGTACCCTTGAACGACGAACATACTATGCATGGATCATGATCTTGGGTTTGTATGTTTATAAGATCTTGTACATTCATGTCAGAAACTTGGATAATCCTTGGATGTACGACTAGAATGGCAAAACTATAGAAAGTTAGCATAATAACTTAGATTATGTCCAACGTTTCGGAACTCCGGAATCTGTCAACTTTGAAACATTGTTGTAAAATATTGCAACATTCTCAACAGCGAAAATTTCAGCCAGCGAAAAGATTTCTGCAAAAGTGAATTTCTTGATCCATAGTTCTACCAAGTTTCAGAAAGTCTCAACAGCGTATGATATGACTTTTTGAAAAAAACATTATGACTGCAGTTTGCTTGAAATTCTATTTCTCGATAGAAATTGAACTTTGAACTTAATTACTTGTTCTAACCATAACATGGGATTGACAACATGGGCCGCCGTAGGCGCTTCAGTGATTTAAAAAGTGCACTTAGACGGGCGCTTAAGCGCGCTTCAAAGCAAGGCACGTGTATGGGGCTTCAATCTGTTTAAGCGAGGTGTGGGTAGCAAAGCGTGGGTGAGGCACAAAAAGTGCGCGCCTCGGGACTAAGCCCAAGGCGTGTGAAGCCCACTTAACCATTAAATCTAAGAAATCTTTGTCTGACATCCATATTTTGAAATCTATCTAACAAGAATAAGATCCAACGCACCATATTAAAGCTTTTAATAAGATCAAAGCACCAGATCACGACTCATGTAAAATGCCCTAAATCCTAATATGTTTTCCACTGGCGCTTCTTCTACAAGATTATGACTCTTTATATAAGACAGCTATTAGCTTACTATCACTTCATCACATTTCTAATTTCTAAAGATAAACATTCAAAGATTAGTTTTTGATGGATGCATAGTATGTTCTTTTGTCACCATTTCATATATGGTCATTTGAATGTCATGTATGATTATTGACATTCTACCTTCTGGACTTCTAAATATGGTACTTGGCTTGTTATATATGTCGCTTTCTATAATAGATGTCATAGTTGATGATATGGGGTCATTTTGTCATAGTTGACAATGTAGAAGGTACATTTTACTCTCGTTGCTTATCCAAGCACCAAGGGCCCGCGTCACTTAGGCTCCAAGGGCCCTTGGTGCTTGAATAAGCCTCAGGCTTTTTAAAACATTGGATGCTTGAACCAAAGCGCATTAACATGAATGAGATTGAGAACGTGCATGATTGGAATTTGAGAACAGAACGATGGGATTGATATTGTGGTATTTGAGATGAGACAAAACAACGGTGCCATTCAACCATTTCCTAATCCTAATAGTGTGACTAGCCTTGTGGCAAGGGTGATGATTGGCTCTAATGAGTGACAGATAATGAAGTTCCTCTTTTACCGTTCCATATTTAAAATTAGTAGTACGAAAAAGTGAGAAAATGAAGTGATTGCAGGGTAAAATGAGAAGAAAAAATTCTCAAAAGCGCAATAATTGTGCTCCCTTATTTGGTTGGAATCCCCAAAAGGGACTAATAAATTGGAACGGAGGGAATAGTCTAGAAGAATGGTACAAAGAACTCAAAGAAAAAGGTGATTTACTTAACCCGCTTTTATCATGTGAAAACCCAAATGCATACTTCACCAGAGGACAAGTGAAAATGAATTAAATTTTCATAAAGGCCTCCTTAAAGAAAGGGAGAAAATGCAATGATCGGAATGCCATCTGAATTTAATTCCTTAAAACGAAATGATCTTTGACCACGCCATCAACCATACAGCACGAAAGCATTGCATTAAGGTCAAATGCCGATGATAAGCCCCAGAATCAAATTCATTTTCTTGCCATTCCAAATTCGAATTCGATGGTGCACAATTTACCAAATCATTTGGAGAAACTAGTAGCTAGCAAGTATATTAAACAGAAGATTAAATATGTAAGCCCTGGAAGTATAGAAACTGCTATATCCGTTAGGTTATTGACCAAATTGAGGAAGTTGATTTTCCCCGCTTGTGTCAGCTTAGATTCCATAACATGAGAATGGAGAATCTGAATAAACCTAATCTAGAGCTCTCTCTTTTTTTTTTTATAATCTACATCTCTATCCTAAATCCGTACATAACCACTTTCGATGCAGATAGAAAGATTCAACAAGCAAAGAAACAACGAATTAGCCATGTCAATAGATGAAAACAATTAGACAGTAGGTCAAACGAAACACGTGAATCCGCAACCACGAGCACGAGGGTTAAAAATCGAAAAATAGAAAGAAAGAAAGAAATCGGACCTCTAATTGAATGGAGGAATTCGGAGGCGAGTGAAAATGAGTAGTTAGGTGAGGAGATGGATTGGGGGCCATTTCCACCGGAGGATGAATCGCGACCGTTGAGCGGGTTACTAGCGATGAAGGCCGAAGATGATGAAGCGGGAGAAGATCTCCATGGAATAGAAGAAGATAGCTTCCTCCCTGCAACTCTCAACATCTTCTCTTTCTCTTTGTTGCCGAAGGCGATTTGGTTTGTTAGGGTTTCAGCGGGGTTGGGTTTGCTTCTCGGGGAGGGAGAAGATGATGGACAGGGATCGAGAATGAGAAAATAATAAAAGAAAGGTGAAAGTACATAAACACCCCCTCAACTATCACTCTTTCTCGTAAACACCCCCTCACATTTAAAAGCGCTCATGAAGACCCCCTCAACTATTGAAAACAAAAATTTGACAAACTCCGTTAACAGAATGAATGAATTGACGAATATGCCCTTATCATATTATATGGTGAAATACGATTCCTCTCCCATTCCCACTTCACTCGACCAAAAAACACTCCACCCATGGCGATTTTCTCTCTCTTCCTCTCGACTCGTCACTCTAATCTTCTCTGCGTAGTGAATCAACAGAAACCCTCGAAGAAGACGCATGCTTTGATCGTGGCAACGAAAGAACCGTAGATCGTGGCGAACCTGAAACCCTTGTTTGAAGGTACGTTTTGTACTAAAAAAAACCCTAAACGTACGTGAGACAAACACACGAATGTTGATGTATTTTTTATATAGTATATGATTTAGTAGTATGTTATGAATTCTATATTGTATTATTAGGGTTCTTGAAAGTAATATTATATGTATTCCGTAATAAAAAAATTTGGGGTTTTGACTTTGTTACGAAAAAGATTAGGGGTTTTGTTGTTTTGCATTTGGTTTGATAGTTTAATGGCTTTTGTATGCTACTGGTCCCCTCGATTAAGGGAAACACATCTCATTTGGTCCCCCCCTGTCTGTCTTTGTCCGAACAAGGCCATTTATTGACCCTTGTTTTTTGTTTTTTTGTTGTTGACCTTTTCAGTTTGAAATGGGCTTTGCAACAGTAACACTTCATTTTTACCATGAAGGTTATATATCTGAGGGACCCGAAAAGAAGTATGTTGGTGGGAATGTGACCCCACTTGACATTGACCCTGACCTGATGTCGTACATTGATTTTAGGGCTGTTGTCAAGGAATTAGATTCAGAAATTTGTGAAATGTACCAAAAAGGTCCACATCAAACTATGGATGATGGGTTGGTGGGTCTAACCTCTAACCAAACTATGTTAGACATGTTTGCAATGCACAAGGACAATAACTCTAAAGTAATTGATTATTGTATGCATTAACCCACCTCGTAGTTCACACAGCCCAAGAATCTCCTTTCGTGGTTGGCATATGTTTTTGAAGTCCTCAAGGGGGCTTTTTCTCCACAACCGCAGTAAGCATCACCCCAGTTCTGGGTTTGGGTTTTGCTGTAGCTATTGCTATTTTTGCTACGGCAATGGCGGCTGCTGTTGCTGCTGTTGTTGTTGTTGTTGACAGATGCCATGGCGAGAGAGAGGGCGAGAGAGAGAGAGAGAGAAAGTCACCTGGACCTGGCTTAGAGAGAGAGAAAGGAGAAAGAGAATCACTGGGTTTGTCTGGGGAACAAGATGGATATAGTAGTGGAGAAGGGCATTTATGTCCAAAAAAACCCCATGTGACTGACATGTGGTCATCCAGCTAACGGTTCTCAGACGGAAGGGTATCACATGGGTAACGGGATTAGTTGAGAGGGTCTTCATGGGCGCTTTTAAATGTGATGGGGTATTTACGAGAAAGAGTGGTAGTTGAGGGGGTGTTTATGTACTTTCACCTAAAAGAAAAAAACGAAAGTGGACAATTAGAGGGTCCGACTATGAGAAATGATTTTGGTATTCTTTTTTTTTTTTAATGTCACTTTTCAATAAATATATTTTTGCACCAAAAAATATTTATAAGAAAATGTGTTAATAAAAAAGAGAGTAACAAAATCAACTGCCCCGACTATTTGCAAAAATGAATTATGTAATCTATTTTAAAATAAATTATTTTTGAACAAAAATGTTCTTAAAAAATGAATAAAAATACCTCTACTTTTAGGGTAAACTATAGTTTACCCCCTCTAACTAAGCCTCGCGTGTACTTTGCCCCCTCTAACTTTTTTTTTTTGAACTCAAATCCCTCTAACTAACATCACTTCAAACGGTCATAACTTCTTCGTCCGAAATCGAAAACATGCAAATTATATATCTATTTCGAGGTCTTGAAGTCAACATTCTAATGACACCAAAATCACATCACGATTCAAAACACACAAAAAGGTATGATCAAAACGGTCTTTCTGTCTACCAGCCCTTACTCTTTTGATCATAACTTTCTGTGTGCTTTGAATCGTAATGTGATTTTGGTGTCATTAGAAAGCTGACTTCAAGACCTCAAAATCGATATATAATTTGCATGTTTTTGATTTTGGACGAAGAAGTTATGACCGTTTGAAGTTATGAATGTTTGAATTTCAGTTAGTTAGAGGGGGTTGAGTGCCAAAAAAAAAAGTTAGAGGGGGCAAAGTGCACGCGGGGTTTAGTTAGAGGGGGTTAACTATAGTTTACCCCTACTTTTATTATATACAACTACAAATATACAACCACATCCCACCTATCCTCCCTCCAATTCATCAACCCACCCCTCCTCCCTCCAATTCATCAACTTCCTCATCTGCCTTCCTCCTTCCCACCATCAAGTTTTCGGCTGAAATGGCTATAATTTGTAATCAAATTGGAGGAATATCCATCTTCGGAAACGTTTTGTAAAAATAGGCCCCTTTTCAAAACGCGTTATAATGATTAAGCCAACTTCTACGTGGCAAAGAAGTCCAAGTCAGATTATTATAGCTCCTTTTCAAAAGGCGCTATAGGTAGATTATTATAGCGCCTTTCCAAAAGGCGCTATAGGTTTAAAATCTAGACATATACATAATCGAACCCTCCCCTTTTCTCCTCCTATCTGCTCTTTCCCTTTCTCTCTCTACATCGATCGCCACCTCTGAACCTGCGCGATCTCCTCCAGCCACCCCTCCTCATCTCCGTCGTGCTCTCCTCATCTCCATCGTCACTCACAGTAAGTCTCTCTCTCTCCATCTTCCTTGTCTCATGTATGTGTATATATATACTAGGGTTTTGCTCGAATATTAGCATTTCAAAAATCGTCATGGCTCGAAACACACTTTTTTTCCAAGTTTAAATTGTCTGTAACACAATGAAATATATCAAGAGTATTGAATCTAAAATTCCCAAAGTTCAAAACCTTGAATGCAATATAAAATTCCTAGAGTTCCGAATGCCTATAAACTAAGGTAAAAAAAAACTAAGGTCAAAACCCCCTAAGAGTTCACAGTCATAAAATATAGCTATCTCACATTTACCTCAAAACATTATTAATAATGTGAGATTGCGGGTCCTAAACTAATAATAGTCTCAAGAGACAAGATGCAATGCAATTTCGATACGATGCACCAAGAAAGGAATGGAGGAAGAGAAGGTTTCACCTTCTAATATAAGACCTCCTATCCCTATATCAGGATTTAATTTGACAAATCCTAATAAAAATTCTGACTTAGTCAAGGAATTACAGAAAAGGCTTCAAGGTCTTTCTATTAATATGAAATCGGAAGAGTTGAATTTTGATATGAGTAATCAAGAAATTCTGGAGTTAGAAAATTCTTTCACTCAGAATGATACTCTTAATAAAGTTCAATATCCCTCTAAAGGTTTTCCATATGGGGGAGCAGACATGTAACACCCATCCCGAGATATTTAGAGTTTCAATTTAATTTTGAGGTGCGGGACTTAATTCGTATTCGTTGGATTCTATAAGGGGCCTTGGTGTGATTTGCATGGAAATTGTTATTGGTTTGGAACATAAGTTAAGAGGAGAGGTGACCACATGGGATTTTCTTCCTAAGTGACTTAATAGTCATCAGGAGGATATTTTCCTCATTCTTTCCATTTCTGCCGACATAGCAAGAGAAAGAGAGAGGGAGAGAAACGGAGGACGAGGCCACGACCAAGGGGAGGGAGGAAGGAGAGGTCCGCTTTCGGTGATCCAACCCGATAACAAGTAAGTTCTTGTACTCTAGAAGTGTAATCCATGTTTAATTTCATGTTTGTGTCGTTAGATTCTCCATGGATTGAGTTTTGGAAGAAAATCGATAAAGTTCATGTTTTGGGTCGAATTCATTGGGTTTTGTTATGGGTTTGTTTGTGAGGCATGGGTGTGAGTTAGATGTGTGTAATTTTCATTATAAGATGTTGTGGTGGTGATTTGGTGGCTGTTTGGGTGGTTTTGAGGTGGTTGGTGGAGGTTTGAGGGTTGAAATTCGTGGCTGCCTCGCCGCAATTTTTCCAGATTCGTGTTCAAACTTCAAACAGGCATAACTTTGTCGTTAGAAATCGAAATGAGGCTTATAGTATATCGAAATTTATGTGCTGAAAGTGTACTTTCCAACGGTGGTAGTCTGGTAAGCTAATTCCAATCGAGTAAAAAGTTATGGCCAAAATAAGACAGGCTGTTTGTGGTTGTCATACTAGTTTTGGGAGTTTTGTTGCGTTGGGCTGTTTGGTTGAGTTTGTTCACTTGTGGGTCTGTATATTTGGTATATTTGGGTGTTTTGGAGTACCTTGCAGTATGGGAAAGTTGTGTGAGGTCTCCCAAGTACGTGGGTATTCCCGGACACCTCTAGAGATTTTGGCGACTTGACCTTATGTCGCATGAGCTAGTGTAAAAAAAAACATGTTGTGACTTGTTATTCTAGCATTTGGTTTAACATTCCTGGATGTTCATATGCTAATATGGGTTAACTTGTGGCTAGGTAACGAGCCGGTCTTTTAGGAGGTGCTGAAACCGTAAGTTTGGCATCTCCAGTCGAATCAAAGGTGAGTGTGTTTGATATGGTTCTTCTCCATATAATATTATTGTGGTGGTGAGTATATATCTTGCTAGTTGTGGTTAGCTTTCGATATGATTATCTTTAATGAGATATTGCTGTAGTGGTGAGTTGTATATCATGCTATTGTGGTTTAGCTTTGAAATGTTGTGAATGTGTGCGTGTGAGGCACACCATGTCGTAAGCCATATTGTTCAATAGACGATGGTTGGGAGCATGGTGTGTGGGACACGAGATTTGGTTATGATATGTGTGTTAGATGAATATGCATGCTGATGGGTGATGCTTGAACCGCCGAAGGTTAGCGTGTGAGGCATACCATGTCGTATGCCATGCCGGCTAATTGTCGGTGGATGGGAGCATGGTATGCGGGACACCTCGTCTTGGGTACATGCAATGTGGCAGACGTGCCACTGCATGCTTAGGTGATTTATAGTCATGTTGTTGTTGATTCAGTTATTGCTATGTGGTTGTTTATTGGTTAATACTGTTGTATTTTGGAGGATGTGGTGGTTATATCTATTGTATTCAATTGGATATTTCTGTTAGGTTGGTGAATTCATTCACTATGATATTCCTTTGGGTATTGTGATATTTTATGGAGCATTTCTATATCTCACACACTCTGATTTTCCTTTTTGGACTGCCAGGTAGCAGGTAGCTTAGAGTGGGTCCACTATCAGTCAACGCTTTAGGGAGTGCTGAGACTAGTGTCGGGTGGCATCTTTGGTTAGATTGTTGTGTAGTTAGTTCATCTAGAGGTTAACTTATGTGTTTTGTAATTAATAGGAGAGATGGTTATTTATTATAACTTGTGAGTTGAGGTTTTGGCGTTGAACTAATTGTATTTATTGTGAGAAGTCTTCCGCTGAGTTTTATTTTGATTGATTGTAGAGTGTGATGTGGTCTTTTGTGTGGAATGCCACGTGACCGCGCTGACTCGGGTCCACTCTGGGTGCCGTTTGCGGGGCGGGGCGTGACAAGACAGATACTACTATACGAGACCCAGTCCTCAGGATATGTTGTTTGAAGAAGCTGGTTATCAAAAGCAAATGTCCTACAGTGGTAGAACCATTTATGAATGGAACATAGATGGCATGACCGAATACCAAATTTTTGGAGTAATACATCAAATGATGATGTATAGTACAATTTGTTCTCAAAATGAGAATAGCGGGAGAAAAATCGCTACTTGGATCACAACTGGTTTCACCGGTATGATCAAAGGATGGTGGGATAATATCCTCACTGCTGTCCAAAGGGCAGAAATTTTAACTGCTATTAAAATAGAGAATAATGAAGCTAAGGAGGATGCTGTGTATACCCTTGTACAGGCTATAATCCTTCACTTCATCGGTCATTGGGATAACCAACGTGAGCAAAGCAGAGAACTTTTGCAAAAGTTGAAATGTCCAACGTTAACTCATTTTCGTTGGTATAAAGATGTTTTCCTTGCTAAAGTAATGTAGAGAAACGATGCTAATAATGAGCATTGGAAATCCAAATTTGTGGATGGTCTTCCTCATTTCTTTGCAGAAAAGATTAGGAAGAAATTAAGAGATCAAAATAATGATACTACCATTATTTATGATAACTATACTTATGGACAATTAATTTCCATTATTGTTCAAGAAGGATTAACTTTATGTAATGACATAAAGTTACATAATCAGTTAAAAAAGCAGAATTTAACTGGTAAACAAAAGGTGGGTCAATTTTGTGATCAATTTGGTTATGACCTGACCCAATACCCAAAACCTGCTAAAAAGACTAGCAAAACTGATAAAACTACTAGAAAATACTCCAAAAGAAAATCTAGTAAAAAGAATAAAAAGATTGAGTCATCTGACTCAAGAGAATCCACTTCTAAGAAGCATAAGAAGTCTAAAAAGACTTCTGATGAGTCTAAGAAGGCCATAGCTAAATGCTTTAAATGTGGTAAAATAGGTCATTATGCTAATAAGTGTAAAACTAAGAAGAAGCTTAATGAGCTTCAAATAGATGAAGGGTTAAGACAGCAACTCTTCAAAATTCTTCTCGATTCTAATGAGGAGTCTTCTAATGAAGAAACAGAGGATCAGGTTAATGATATATCTGATCAAGAGAGCTCTTCTACTGAAGAAGAGACCCCTTGTAACTACAATAATCTTGAAATTAAAAGTACCATGTCCATAAATAGTAGATGGACGTACTGGAGGTATTGTCCAGTGATTTAATTGTTCTTGCATATTGGCATATTCAACTAATTCAGAATTTTTGATTCTATCATTATCATTTCTAAATAATCTTCTCATAGTGAGAGGATGGATTGTGTCGATGCTCCAATAGACTATAACCTCATGCTATTAGTTTTCTTTACGATCCTTGTACTGTTGTACACAATTCGGTATCAGAGCCAGTAATGGCTTAATTCTGTTGTGTTGATGTAACCATAGATTATAAAATCATGTAGTTGTCCTTCAAATAAAACAATTTTAAATTTGAAGGACAATTACATGATTTTATAATCTATGGTTACATCAACACAACAGAATTAAGCCATTACTGGCTCTGATACCAAATTGTGTACAACAGTACAAGGATCGTAAAGAAAACTAACCTTATTATTATTGAGGCCGAAGCCAATTACAATTGGAGGGAGGAGAGTACAGCAGCGGAGAGAGGGGATTTTAGAGAGAGAGAGAGGGTAATCCAAAACCTCTAGTTTGAATCCTACAATTTAGGACTTCACCAATATTTCTATCGGTCAATGATAGAGAAAGATTAGGATAAGTATTGAAATAAACAGGACCATGACAAAGACTGGTCTCTATAGCCCCCATGATTGAGGATCTCCAATTATTACACCTTCCATCACGTAAAGTGACCTGAAGACAGGTGTCCATTCCTAATAAAGTTAATGTTTTAAGAGCAATTTGAACTAAACCAATATGAACATAATTATAATTACGCATATGAGCAAGAAGATCACTTCGATCCATAAGATTAATTATCTTATCATTAAGCTCTATGCTTTCTATTTTTTCCTTAGTTTTAATAGCTAAGGTGCTCTTGAAATTAAAAGTACCACGTCCATAAATAGTAGATGGACGTACTGGAGGTATTGTCCAGTGATTTAATTGTTCTTGCACATTGGCATATTCAACTAATTCAGAATTTTTGATTCTATCATTATCAGATCTAAATCTTTTTTATTATATCCTCTCCCTCCATTGGTAACCTCCTCCAATTTCAATCTGTTCCTGTGATTCTGTCCCAATATCATCAAATACAAAAACACAATTATATCCTAACATTTCAAAATCTAGAAATCCGAATCTGTAATATTCGGATTCTAGATTTTGAAATGTAAGCCTGTCAACGGACCGGATCGGATCCGAATCCGATAGATCCGGATCTGATAAGACTTGGATCCGATCCGGATCCGATAAGACTCAAATCCGATAGTGGTAATCCGGATCTGATCCGAAAAAATTGGATCCGATCCGAAAATTCGAATCCGATCCGAAAACTTTTTTACTTCAAAAATTTTAGCAAAAAAAATACAATTTTTTTTCAAAAAAAAATATATTTCCCAAAAAAAAATAAACGAAAAAATTGAAAATAAAAATACAAGTTCTTAAACATTTTTTTTTTCAAAATAAAAAATTTACTGTATTTTTTTAAAAAAATTCAAACATTTATAAAAAGTTAAAAAAAATAAAGTTCGGATTCGGATTGACAACGGATTTAATCCGATCCAATCCGATCCGATAACATTACCGGATTCGGATATCGATGTTATCGAATTCGGATCGGATTTTTCGGATCAGATCTGGATCGGATCCGATCCATTGACAGGCCTAATTACAGTGTATATTGGATTCAACAATCCGAAAAATATATCACATGTCATACATAAAACATCCGAACTAAAATACATCCCACAAAGTTAAAATATGAGTTGTAAGAATAGTTTGTTGCTTATTACAAAAATGCGTAATATTAATTGCGTACGCACGGAATGCGTTTTACGGAGCTTGCGTGGCGTTTTTATTATAAAAAAAACACACACACACACACATCACGCATCTTCAAGATGCACTATAATGATAGCTAGAAAACTAACCTCCCCCCGCGTTGCGCCTATTTGGTTTGAATAATTGGGCATGATTTTGTGGGGTCTATCTTGGATTTAACATAAATGATTTAAATTGCAAGTTATTTTTAAAATATTATTTTTATGAGTTCTTGAGAAAAAATTAATTCAATCTGATATCGATAAAATGGCTATTTCAAGATCAATTCGTAGGGCCCCTAAGAATGCTGAAAAAGCCCTTACGATATCTATTTTTTTATAAGAACTCATAAAAAAATATTTTAAGATTAACTTACGGTTTGAATAATTTCTGTAGGACTTGAAATAGACCCTACAAAATCATGCCAATTTATTCGGCACCAAATAGGGGCAACACAGAGGTTAAAATTTTTTCCTAACTTTATAGCACATTTTTTAGAGGGAAAAATTCAAAAAAACCCCTGAACTATCAATTTAACCCCTGCCGTGACTTTCCTAACGGCAAAGGGGTTTTTTTTTTTTTTTGACAGATTTTTCTTTTATTTGGGGACTTTCCTAACGGCAAAGGGTTTTTTTTTTGTTTTTTTTTGGACAGATTTTTCTTTTGTTTGGAGAATGGGAATTTTTTTTTTTGGAGGTTTTCTTTCTGGAGAGAAGCAGAGAAGCAAGGATGGCAACCAACTTCAAGAACCAATTAACACCATTTCACTTGCCGACACTCACAAATCAACCCATTTGACTTTTCCACTTTAATTCTCAGCAACATGCACTTCAATTCTGCATGTGATGTTGATCTGAATACAGTAAAATTTTTATCTTTATTAAAAATAAAAAAAAATTGGCTTATTTTTATCTTTATTAAAAAAATTAGGTTTCGATAGTAATTTTTTACTTTTTAGATTCCTCTCGTCATGACGAAGTAATAATCCTCAAAAAATTGACAAAAAGCTAAGAAAAGTTAAAAAAAAATTGACCGCATTTGATGAGTGTCCTTATTCAAAAAAATTCACATTTCTTATTCAAAAAAAATTGACCAATGCGGACACTCATTAAAAAAAAGCTAAGAAATGTGAAATTTTTTTGAATAAGGACACTCATCAAATGTGGTCAATTTTTTTTTGAACTTTTCTTAGCTTTTTCTCAATTTTTTGAGGATTATTACTTCGTCACGACGAGAGGAATCTAAAAAGCTGAAGTAAAAAATTACTATCGAAACCTAATTTTTTTTAATAAAGATAAAAATAAGCCAATAAGCCAATTTTTTTATTTTTAATAAAGATAAAAATTTTATTGTGTTCGGACCAACATCACATGCAGAATTGAAGTGCATGTTGCTGAGAATTAAAGTGGAAAAGTCAAATGGGTTGATTTGTGAGTGTCGGCAAGTGAAATAGGGTTAATTGGTTCTTGAAGTTGGTTGCCATCCCTGCTTCTCTGCTTCTCTCCAGAAAGAAAACCTCCAAAAAAAAAAATCTCATTCCCCAAACAAAAGAAAAATTTGTCAAAAAAAAAAACAAAAAAAAAATCCCTTTGTCGTTAGGAAAGTCCCCAAACAAAAGAAAAATCTGTCAAAAAAAAAAAAAAAAACCCTTTGCCGTTAGGAAAGTCACGGCAGGGGTTAAATTTATAACGGGGACAAAGTTCAGGTGTCTAATTGAAGTTTATTTAAGTTCATGTGCCTATTTGACATTGAGTTCAAAGTTCAGGGTTTTTTTTGAATTTTTCCCTTTTTAAGAATGCGTTACTTGCTTGCGTGGATTTGTTGCCACACAAATTATGTAACAACACATTTCGTGAATGCGCAATTAATATTATGCATTCGGTTAATGCGCGAAGAACTATTTTTACAAAACGTTATATATGGTGGACAAATCAACAAAAACTCTTTAAAATGTTCAATACTTTCAGGTTCAGAAGTTCAAAAATGTTATGACCAATCAGATTTGTATATCCGAAAATTATGACCTGAATCAGATTCAAAAATCCGAAGGGATCCAAACAGTTAAATCCAATCATGGGATTTTGGAGCGAGAAAGGCATGAAAGAGAGGTTAGTGTTGTAAAGAGAAACCATGGGGGTTTTAAGAACAGTAATAGTAATCGCCATTTGATGGTCGATGCAATTGGCGGTGTTGGGGAAAACTTGAAAGTTGAAACAGCAATAGTAATCGAAAATCAAGTGTTCTTTTCTTTTCTTTTTTTTCCCAGTGAAACGATGCTAGTGGTGGTGGTGGTGCGGTGGTTATGGAGGTGGTGGCGGTGATATTGGGCTGCTGCTGTGAAGAAGGGGAGAAGAGAAGAGTGGGTATAGGGAATGGGTAATTTGGAGAGTTCATGGACATTTGTTAGGTTGTATATTGTACAGAGTATATAGTAAATTGTTATAAGATTTTATGGGTTTGGTTTAGCACAGGCTACATAAAAAGTAAATTTGCAATTACAAATAGTCGGACCCCAATTAAATCACCGGATGAATTATAGGCTGAAACGCTGTTGCATCATGGTGTCCGGGCCGAAATGCCTCACTTGTATAGAAGCTTTGCTAAATAAAATCACAACTTTTATAAATTCTTATAAAGAAATATCCCTAAACTTCCCATTTTGCCCTCTCATTCTCTCTCTGGTTTCTTCTCCCTTCTTTTTTCATTTCTCTCTTCTCTTTCTGTTCAACACCCACCACCACAGCACACCACAACACCCCAAAAAAACGCAAAAAGAGATCTACGAAATTACAGAGATTGACGAGGGACGACTTCTTACATGATCGACAAAAACTCTGATCATTGAGGTACAACTTCTAAATTCTCATTTTAAATAATTTAAACTCTCTGTTGAATGATGAAATTAGTTGTCATGTGTGGAGGAGAGAATGGGGTGTGGAAGAAAAGGACTAAGTATTGACTATATATGAGAAAGGGTAAAATGGTCTTTTCATCGATTCCATCCAACGACATTAGGCCCCCAAACAAAAACATTAATGAGGGGGTTTGGTCGTAGTGAGAATTCGTGGAGGAGGTGTCTGAAAAAACAGGTAAACTTTGAGGGGTCTCTTGGTAAATAATTCAAAAATAGAGAACTTAGAGCATCCGTATCAGACTCAACAGATTTTGGACCAAATTACATATAGTCATTTTCTATTTTAACTACTCACTTTTTAAGAGTATACTGCATCATCAGACTTTATATTCTAACTTTATTTTATTAAACTATTCTTTCTTTATACTTATACTTTTCAATTTAAATGTTATTTTTTAATCGTTATTTAATGACAAACAACTATTCACAAGCAATCTTAAAAAAATAAAGTGCTCTATTTCAATCTGTTTCAAACGGTGTGAAGATTTTATATTTTTGATTATTTTATTCTAAATGGTTATAATTAATATTAGCTCTAGAGTTTTCAATAAGAGCCCTAAGAGAGTCATAAAATCAAATGAAGAGCATATATTTAATTATGAGAGCCTGAAGACAGATATAAATCATGACACTTTAAGATAAAAATGCTCAGAAAAATAAGATATTCGCACTTGTTCAAACAAATTGAAAAATTGGAGCAATTAATTTTTTTATACTGTTTATTTATTAGAAAATAGTTAAAAAATTAAGTACTTCAATTTTTAATTCGTTTGAACAAGTGTGAAGATTTTGTTTTTCTTATCATTTTATTTTAAAGATTCACAATTAATTTTTAACTCTAGGACTTTCAATAAGAACTCTAAAAAAGTCATAAAAGCAAATGGAAAGCGTATAATATTTAATTTAATTATTAAACATCCGTTTATCAAAAAGAATACCAGTAATAGAACTGCAAAAACTCATGAGTAGTAGTAATGTGATGAAAAGTGGCTAGTGGGAACAAACGAGCCACTGTAGCAAATGTTAACCAATTTGCAATGTGGCGAGGGCTAGAGTGATGTTGATGCTTAGGCTCTGATTGGAACCTATGGAAAGAAAAGGAAAAGAAAGGAAAATAAAAAAATTTTCCTTTCCATTGTTTGATTAAATGAAAAAGTGTAAAGAAAATAAGAATTTTCAATATAATAAATAGTAAATTTTTCCTCTTATTTTCCTCTCATTTTCCTTCCTTTTATTTTCCTTTCTTTTCGTTTTTTTTTCCGTTGGTTCCAAACAGAGATTTTTTTCGGTTTCTCTCTTTATTACTATACCGTTGAAGTGTTGAACGAGGGCTAATGCTCTTTGCCTCTCTCCTCACGTCCGATTTCAACAAACCAGATCTCACTCCTGAATTCAAATTTCAAACTCCTCTCTCCATTCTCTCCCTCTCTCTCTCTCTCTCTCTCTCTTCCCAAGCCGTTAGCCGTATCAACCCTTCCAGGGTCCAGCAGCCGAGAAGGGTAGCCACATCAACCCTACCATGGGTCCAGCAGCCGAGAAGGGTAGCCACAGAGAGAGAGAGAGAGAGAGAGAGAGAGAGAGAGAGAGCAGTCATCTATGGCGCGATCAGCGAAGGGGAGCGCACTGAAATCGACAGCTGTGGTGGCCGGAGCCCTAACCTTCGGATGGCTAGCCATAGAAAATCTGCGGCCTCAGCCTCCGTCTCCGCCGAGTTGTGAAGCCCCAATATAAAAACCCTAGGTGCCTTTTGCTTGCATACATCTTTATGATTAGTTGATTACTACGGCCTACAGGGTTTTATACTGATATGAGAGTTTTGGAATCAGTTGCTTAATAGATTTTACCTTCCGATTTGGAGTTGAGACTGTGCTTAGTGAGCATGTTAAGAACATGAATCATAAATCTAGGGTTATATAACGAAGTTAGATTAAGTATTTTGCAATTAGCAGAAGAATTCTAGATTCTTCGAATCTCTCTCAACGTATTGCTTCGAATCTCTCTCAACCAGTCTCTCTCTCTGATATGCAATCTCAAGCCAACTATAGTCGCAAGTGTGGGTAAAATTGCTTGACCTCCATCGTGGTGGACCGTGATTTAGTCCCGCCAACCACACACACACCCCGCTTCCTCCACGCCGTTGCGCTGCACCAAAGCTGAGGGGCCGACGAAATCTACAGGAATTGGGGCCACTGGCTGGAGTTCTGTTCACCGACAACGGCCGGGTCTAGGGTTCTGCAAGGGTATCGGCCGCCATTCGACCCCACTGTGGTGAGGAATTTGAGGGAAAGCGGGGCTATTATTGTTGGGAAGACTAATTTGGATGAGTTTGGGATTGAGGGTACTACTGAAGGTTCTGCATACAAGGTTAGGGTTTTGGTTATTAGTTTTTTTTTTTTTTTAAATCTCTGTGTATCATTTAGTCAATATTGGAACTTAATTAGTTATTCTTTTTGTCTAGAAGAAGATGAAGAGCATGAGATGGAGGCTCCCTGTGCCTGTAATGGAACTCTAAAGATAGAGGATTTTTTTTCTTCTTTTTGCTATTTGGTTAACAAATTTGATTCTGGGTCCCAAACCCTAAACGAGGACTTATTTTAATTTTTTTTTAATCAAAGAATATATAGTTTAGAATTCTATTTGGTTAACAAATTTGATTCTGGGTCCTGTAGAATAAGTTGGATGAATGTATTTAGTCTATGGAGATATATTTTTTTCGTAAGCATCCATCCTCCTCCCCAAGTCCACCGGGATAGATTAGATTAAGTTTAACGAATGACAAAAAAAAAAAAAGTATTTAGTCTATGCAATGGAGATATTTGTACAGTGGTTTGATGTTTTCTTTTTTGAAAGAATCCTTCGGAAATAAGCATATTTGGTTTAGATAAGCTTTGTGTTTTTTTGGTTTACTTGCTAGATAATTGCTCTAGAGTCTGTACAGATACTTCTTCAAATGGGTTAGAGAATGGGGACTGAATTTGAGCATCAATCATCCTCTCATGGGTTAGAGATATTCACCAAAAAAGAGTTTTCAATGGAGCTTGAATTTGTAAATTTTGGGTATTTCTCTTCAAATTCGATATCTTATTCGTGTTTATTCGGATTATTGTATTTTCCTTGCTAATTTTGTGATGGGTTGGGATGTTTAGGTGCATTCATTAGCAGAGGAAATGCAAAATCAGGGCACCCAATTGTGATGAGATTTTTGATTGTAGGCATTGCCATAATGAAGCAAAGGTGTGGTCTCTTTTATTTGCTATTTCTCCTTTTGCTCTTCTTTTCCCTGTTGAGGACATAAGATTTGTTCCTTAATTCTTAACTGCTAATACCCCCTTCTTTGATTTACTTATTATGAATAGAACACACATGACATAGATCCTGGACATAGTTTGCATGGGGAAGTACTTTTACCAGAAATGCAAATTCTTCGACGATGATGTAAGTTTCATTGTGTCACCCGTTGTTTATTCTTAAAAAAATTGGTAAATCTGCTTGATTAAAGAAGGTTATGCATATCAGGTTTACTTTTAGTACATTTATTCATTTCAGTCATATATTTTCAGCCCTTAGATCTCTTATATTTTCAGCCGTTTGATCATAGATAGAAGTTGAAGAGAGAAGCTTCCTCTGCACCCGAAACCCAAGGCCCAAACTCAGATCCCCTTTCTCTCTCCTACGATTTGTTAAACGTTCCCCTCTTTCTCTCTCCCTCCCTCTTGGATTTGAATTGCAGTGTCAAAAAAGTTATCTCGCATTTTGCCTCTCCTCTCCACCGCTTTGGACAATCCATTGGTTATTTTGACCTTCATAACCTTAAATTTCTACTTTGTCTCTCTTTGCGTCATCACTTGACATAACTCCCAAATTTTCTTGATGGAGGGACGAATCGAACATTGCGCTCACCCCAGCAATGAGAACAGCCAAGTCCAATGGTAAGAACACTCCTATAGTCCCTGGTTTTAACTCTCCAGCGTAATATCTCCGAGAAATCAAGGTGTTCATGTGGGGTTTTTTTTTTTTCATTATCTCTTTTATTTTGTCCAAAGATTTGATTTTGTTTTCCTGGGTGACTTGATCATTTGAACATTAATTTGTGGTTTGAATGGCTTGAACATTAAATAGGCGTTTTTAAGTGGTTTGAATGGCTTCATCTTTGGTATGCTTAATTAGGGATTTTCCTCTTGCAATTGTCCTGTGACCTCTTTCCCGGGACGTTTTCTTTGTGTAGTAACAGAAGTGTTCAAGTGTGATTCAAAAGAGTGAAGATTTTTCTCCATAATTGGCCTACTCATGAATAAGTAGTGTTTTTTCAATTGACTTATGGTCTTACCTTACTTTAACATTTTAATTGGCACGTGCACCTAACGTATCTTGAATCCGTTGCTGGCAATGATGAAACAATTACAATGTTAATGAAGGTAGTGCCTTGGCGAGGTAACTTTTGTTGCAGCCATGAGTACCCTCGTGCTTTTCCTAATACTTTTCTGAGCCCAGTTGATGGTCATATGAAGAACCAAACAGGTGGCTATGGTGTGTTATAAGCTGAGCCAAATTGGGAAAAATTAGTGGTTTGGCTGTGATGATATTTTATCTGAACCTAAGGACAGGTTTCTTTGACCTATCTTGGCGGATATGATCTGTTTCTTATTGAAATATGTGATGGTGTCCTGCCAAATCTGTTATTAATGGATTGGGAAAGTAATTTGTTTATGATCCATGCACCTGCAATTTCCAGTTTTCAGCTGCTAGGGCTTGTGTGTGTGTGACCCGCTGGTGCAGGTTTGTGACTGAAATGTAGGTGTTAGTGTGGGTTGGCTGAAATACTGGAATTACTGTGGTGCAGGTGTGTCAGTTGTGTGCAGGTTTTTGTGTGACCTGCTTGTGTAGGTTTGTGAGTGAAATGCAGGTGTTAACGAACGTTGTGCCATGGCAGGTATGTGTGGGTTGAGCAATCAGCCTTGTATCCTCGTACGTTGATGCATTTCCATATTGTGGCATATGTTGTTGGCTATGAGCCAGAATGAGAAATTATATGAGTTTCCTTCCAGTTTTCAGCTATTTTTATGTGTATGCAGGTCTGGACAAGTAGTTGAATGACATATATTATTGGCTATTCTTGGCCATGATGTGAATTCATATATTGTTGGCTATGATGTTTAAAAATCTGAGCCAAAAGGCATATAGTGCACAGTTTAAGTGCTGTTTGAATGCAGTTTGTAGTGCAATTTGAATGCAGTTTTTAGTAGAGTTTGAATGCAGTTTTAGTGCACATTGCTATGGAAGTGCAACTGTTGCTGTGTGTGTGTCCGAACTGCAGTTTTAGTGGAGATTAAAGGCTGTTTTAGTGTAATTTTACTGTAGTTTATGTGGCAATGATGATTGTCTGGGCCCACAAATGGGCTACTTCCAGTTTTCAGCTCTGTAGTTGTATAAATGTTGCTTTGGCAGGTTATGAATGATTATATTTATTCATGATAGGGCAATGATGATTGTTTGAGCCCATAAATGGGCTACTTCCAGTTTTCAGCTGTATTTCTGTGTATGTGTTGAGCTTGGCAGTCGTGTGCAATGTTGGACACGGTTTGGCACTTGACAAAATGAACTTGGGAGGTTATATGTGTGCTATGTGCTGGACAGAGCTATTGTTGCCTTGTGGTATGTGTTGCTGCTGGTGGTGTCCAAATTGAGTCTAGGATAAGGTTCCTCCTGATTGTGTTTTTCAGCCTTGCGCATGTCCAGATTTTCTGTTTTCAGTTGTGTGCTGTTGGTGTCCAACTTGTGTCCAAACCATTGTCCTTCCTGTGTACAAACCAGTGTCCAAATTGAGTCCAACCTGTGCCCATCCTCTGGTATGTCCAAGTTCTGTTCAAACTGTGTTTATGTTCTGTCCAAACTGTGAGCAATGTCTAGCAGGTGTGTGCATGTGTCAAGAGGTGTTTGAGGGGTTAGCAGCAGGGGTGCGTGTGTGTGTCTTCCAGCAGGTTTTGAGCCCGCTCCGACCAAGGCGGCGAGGTTGATCTGAAGACCAAATCTGGTATTGCCTGGTCCCACAACTTCCTCAACTAGAAGCAATGGCACCTTCTCTCCTACCCCAACCAGCGCTGCAAGTGGATCGCCGAGGAAACCCGCGCCCAGCACCAGTGCTACGCTGAAGAGGTCTCCTGTGAGGTACCAATCTCTCTCCTGAGTGAATGGATATGTTATTTCAATTGGGGCTTTTGAGTTATTGGGTAAATGACTAAATGGTGATAGTTAGTGCAGCTAAATATCGTTAGATAATGACAACATCTTCCTGCCTTTCCTCAATTTGAGTAAAAAAATTAAGTAAAACCTTGATTTGAATATTAGGTATCTATGCATAAAGAAATTTGAATTGGGGCATTGAGTTATTACGTAAGTGTTGATTACGAGTGTTGTTAAATTAGAAGTAGTAACTTTTTCCTATATATACATCTAGTAAATGAGACTTGTGATTCAACTGCAGGTACTACTCAGGTGAGAGGGAGATTTTTCCCACTAATGAAGAAGTGGTTATTTATGGTTAGAGGCCTCAAGTAATGTTTTTAGCATTACTAATCCAGCTCGGCTGAGTGCTGGGCGACCATGTTCTTGGATAGCCTGAAATTCTTTCGGTATGCATGCTTCTTTTCAGCCTTGGTTTCATGCTGTTGTCCATATCTATTGTCTAAGTTTCATGTTTTTTGGAGATCCTTTTAAAATGGCATCATTTCATTTTCTCTTGAATAACAACTGAATGGCAACATCCATATCCTTTATATTGGTGGTATTCAGGAAATGAGAGGAAACTTCTGCTCATGAATTAAAAGAACAAGACTAGACCACAAGCGAAATATTTCACTTGTAATTTTGTGTGTGTGTCCTCTCAGTCACATCACGAATAGATAAGTAGACCTTTTCAGACTTTATCATACCTGCAGATCAGTAGAAATGTGCATATCACATGAGAAAGTGATGGGAAAAGAGAAGGAATTTGGCCGGTGGGAAGTTCAATTCTAAATTTCTTTTTAAAACAAAATGGATTTTAATGAAGTTATTAACTCTAGGCGTCACCTACTGGTTGATTCTGTATTCCTTATGTTTCTCTATATTACCTGTGCGACCTCCAGGTGATTGGGACATAAGGCTCGGATTGGTTTGGTACATGTGCAACTCCTTAGCTGTTTCTTGAACTGCTAGGCACGATATTGGATCTTGGGTTGAGGGAGGGGAGCAGAAAAGAACAAAGAAGAGAAAGAAAATGAAGTCTAAGGATATCTTTTACCTCTTTTGTGGTTAGGTAAGCAAAAATGAGTAGAAATTTGTAGTTATGAAAACTGAAATTTTTTGTTTGCGATAATGATTTTTTGACTATAGCAATATATCTATATACTCTCTCTGATGAGGAACCCTTCCTTGGCAGGGCCACTTTGTAATCTCATTTTCCTTTCTTTTTTTGATAAGCAATTGTATGATGAGGTACCAACGGTTGCAAACCGTCTTTGCAAGTAGGTAAGCTTACAAAATCTATATGCTGCTATATGACAAAATGCATACTGCAGAGCCTCTACAAACTCCAAAAATTATGTTCTTAAGATCAATGGTTGGTGCCCTTTTCCCTTGGCAAGTCCACAATCCAAACATGGCATAAGGGGACTTCTAGACATGGTTATCTAAAACTTTCCTCAGTTTTGAGATGTGTAAATGATTTTTCCTTAGAAAGTTCATTCTTGTTAAAACTTGTTCCTTCGGAGATCATTTCCAGCTCCAGCATACCCATTAAGTTTAAAGTTCCATATCTCCACATTTGTCATACTATTATTTTAGTTTCTAGCCTGTTGAAGCAACCTTGGATTGTGTTTTTCTTTTTTTGTGTTGATTAATAAACAAGCTTGTAGATCCCAAAAAAAACAAAAAAAACATCGATAACAAGCTGGAGCATTATCTTGATCAAGCTATTAGAGATATTGATCTTTGCCATATTTGTATAGGCAACTGTCATAAATTGCTGATTTCCACATATTTGCTGCATTTGCTCCTTTGACGTTCTACGGTTCAATAAAACAAATGATTTATGTGATGAGATCATGTACAATCTACTTGGATGCCGCTAATGTTTTCTGTATGTATATGTTTTTTTTGTGTGGCTCCTCTTGATATTGAGAGCTACAACACATAGTTCTGCCAAAATTAATCCTAAATGACTTACGTTTGTTTTATCTTCTATTGCCAGGAATGGGAACAAAGATGCGTTGTATAAGCTACTTGCACTGTGAGAGCAGGTGATAAGACAGTAATGGGAATCGTTCCAAATGAAACCTCAGCGCCGAGAAGGAGCAGATTCAAGCCATCCTCAAGTCCAGTGTTCTAAATGGCGGCCTGGGCGACTGCCTAGGCGCTTGGTGGCACCCTGCCGCCACGCCTATACCCCTAGGTGTTTGAATTGGCGCTCTAGGAGGCTTGGGAGAATTTGGCGGCCGCCTTGGCGGGCTAGGCGGGATTGACGGGCTAGGCGGGACTAAAATGTGGCTTTTAAAAATAAGAGGGCTTAATAGTTAATATGTAATTTTACAAAATGATATATATATACACACACACACTACAATTACACATTAGTCCACACTTCACATTTCAATCGGCTTCCACAGTTCCACCGATCGAAGCCCGAACTCCAGGCGACTCAGGCAAGAAGTTCTTTCGTTCTCCTCTCTTCATTACGTAGCCGGACTTCGCCGGTATGTCTCTCTCTCGTCTCTCTTCTCTCTCTCCCGTCTCTCTTCTCTCTCTCGTTTATTTCTACTGATTCAACTTATTTGCTACTACTTAACTTCATTCGGGTTTGTACTTTGAAGTTTGAACATTAAACTTTGCATTATGGATTCATGGAATGCAGTTTGATGGATTATGGTTTGTAAAAACCAAAAAAAAATTCCGCCGAATTGTTTGGTGCCCGCCTAGGTGGCTTGAAGGTGGGTCACCACCCGACTAGCGCCGAGTGCCATTTGGAACATTATCCTCAACTGCATCCAACTCCTCCTCTATGATGTCATTGGATGGTGCATCTCATCCCATTACATGTCAAGCTCTGACCTTGTGCAAAGTGTTAAAAAACTGGAATGTGACCGATTTTCTTCCCCTCTCCTTTTCTTCTCCTTCCTTCTACCATCTTCTGCCAAAAATGAAAATCAGCTTTGTGCCTCTCTCTCTCTTGTGAAATCGATCTTCATTCTTCAGCCTACTCTCATAGTTGTTATGGTCTCTGTTGTCCTCCTTCACTCCCTCAAGCGTCACACTGTTGCACACCACACCGTCCACCCCACTTCTTACCAAAACCATTTCATGGTAGCGTTAGGGTTTCTTCTCTTCTCTTCTTTCCTTTGATTACAGAATTGGACGTTTTCTTCTACCTTTCAGCGGAGAGATCAAACCGTAACAACTCGATGATTATCGTTTGGAAGAATTCTCAATTTGAACTCGACGAACTCAACATTGACCTGGGTGCATTGCGTGTGCAGCTCCAGAATGTATGTGATTGGTTTATTTTACATCCATTCCTCCTAAAATTACTACTAAATTAATGGTACATATCAATTTATATTCAATGAAATTCTATTTATTGCTGGAATTCGAAACTCGACTTGGACATGCCTTCAATGTTCTCGGGCTTGAGCAAATGGTGAATAAGATGGCTAATCGTACCTGGCCTTAACCAATTCACAATCTTCACCTCAATGCCGAAGCATTCAATGAGTTCCTGGCTGTCCTTGATCTGCACCCTTTTGATTACCTCATGCTTACCATGTTGCCTACTGTTCAGTTCATGGTCATCGTCTTCCATGGCCACAATGATAATGAAAGACTTTATGACTGGTTTTAGTCCAGTTGTTCTAACCTTACATTGGTAACTCTTCATGCCATGTGCATTGCTGCACATATTTTGCAGAAACTCTTTTGAAGCATAAAACTTGCCATTAGCTTGCTCATATTGGCCTATATAATTACGTTTATCATTAGGACTGCTTATGAACTTATGCCCTAAACTTGCTATAAACTTAACGTAAATATGGATGTTATGTTAACTTATGCTTGTGAATGTATGCGCGCATCGCTTAACTTGGTAACCTGTAACTTACACCATGTACGTAATATCCTTTTGGTTTTTGCATAACCAAAGAGGAAGCTTTTGGTTAAGCTTTTTGCTTATCCATGAAAAGGAAAATCTCACCCCCAAAAAAAAAAAAAAACCCTCTTAAACGGACATGACATTCGTGCCTTGCACGAAGCCCGGACCTAGTCCCAATACAAGTTAAGCATATTTGGCGTATCTATCTATGAATTCTCATATGCTTTGTTTTTTTTCTCATGTTGATCAGGCTGACAAGCGCTTGCAAATTGAAGGCACCCTTAATTCTTTTCTTACGTGAGTCTACATCTTCGTTTGACTTTTTTTTCTCCTCCCAAATAACTTTGTATATAGAGGTTTAACTCCTCCAAAAAAAAAACAATGTCAGGGTTGTTATCCTCGATGAGCAAGAACTCAACACCATTCGTATTCATGAAGTAAGTCCAGCAATTGAGTCTTTTATCTTATCATTTCCTCATATTGTTCTTCTCCACCTTACCCATGTACATGTTATCTGTTTGTTGAAAGGAAAACGAAGGGCTAAAGCTATAGCTGCAGAAAAACTACTGGCAAACCGTGTGGGAAAAGGAAAATGCAAGGCTACATGTGCGGACAAGCGGAAAGATAATGCCTTGGTACAAGTCTTCAGGCTTTTCTACCCAACTTTTACTTCTGGGATATGAAATTTATTTGTGAAAATTTAATTCTAGCCCCCTTTATGCTTTTCTCATTTAGTCTACATCTTCTTCATATAACTTCTTTAACCTCTCATAAATCACTTTGTAGGTTGAACTTCGTCAACGAAATGGTGGAGTTGTGATCCGCAGTGAGTTGGAACTTTGTATTCGTTCAAAGAGTAGCTTTTAACCCATAAAACTCCTCCCAAGAAAGCCGTGTCCCACTCAGTACTTCTTCAGCCTCAATACAATACATACATTGAGAAAGATACTTTCTGCATGTAAACGTATCCCCGTTTGAACGGTGATGCGACACTCCCGCGTCCTCTATCTCTCATCGGATAACCGATCACAACTCTCGCCGCCACCAATCCTCATCCCCATTGATTGCTCCTCCCAAAAAGTGCAAAAAAGGATCCCAACCAGATTGATTTTTATGCGTTGTTCTCCGTCGATGGATCCAGACTCCGTTCTCGTTAGCCCTAACCACCTCAATTGAACCGAAAGTCGCGTTTTTTTTTAAATTTTTTTTCCCTGTTACTATTTCGTTTCATTATAATTCGTTGTTTGTGTGTTTTTTTGTTGTTGCAGACGAATGTGTTGAGGATTCAGATTTGTTGGTCGCCGGCGAGCTGCATTTGCATGTTTTTCGACGTCCAGTAGCGTCAAGGTATTGGAGGCGGCAAAGGAGGGAGAAGGAGAAAGGTATCCTTAATTGAGTGAATATATAATGTATAAGAAGAAGTATCTGATTGGAGCGGAGCATTATACGTTGTACGAGGAGATAGGGCAGGGTGTGAGTGCTTTGGTTCATCGCGCCCTATGTATCCCGTTCGACGAGATCGTTGCCGTCAAAATTCTTGATTTCGAACGCAATAATAGTAGATAGACGGCTATATGAATATATATATATATTTTCCTGCTATAGTTCATGTCAATTGGGGATTTTTAAGTTGATGGGAATGAAAAATGGGAAAAATAGAATTAAAGGTTAAAACTTTCACCTCTATGATACTATCCATTGTACAAATTGGCAAATTGTTTGCATCACCCCAGAAATTGGCCAGTAAAAAAAATATTCAGTGGAAATTGTAGACCATTAAACATAGGTGAAAGAAAAAAAGCAGTAATTTGTTGGTAACTGAATAAGTGGAGAGACTAGCCTCTCATTACCTTACACACACACGCACCCACATAGACATTTTGCCCTCTTGCAGGTTCTCGGAAGAGTTAATTATATCACCATTAGCCAAGACCCTTTCTTTCTTGACCCTAGTTATGGTTTTAGAATTGGAGCTTATTATGAAGAAGGTTAAGCAACTTTGTGTTAGTCATAAAAACATAATCTAAATGGGAATTTGAAATCCTAGCTAAATTGATCGTGATTTTAGCAGTCTCCTGTCTGAATTTTAGGTCCACCCGCTGTTGTAGTAGACTAGTTGTTGTTTATCATGCGGAGGTTATTGTACAGAGGGGGAGGGAACATAACACGCGTTAGTCTTAAAAACATAATTGAAATGGATTTTTAAAATCTTGGCTCAAGTGTTTGAGATTTAAGTTTAGATTTGTCTCTTGTTGATTTGTGGGATTATTATCTGCTTTCCCCTATGTATTAGTAGTTGTTTAAAGTTTTGGCTATCACAATTAAGCCTATTATTAATGTGTGCCATGACCTAATTTAGTTGTTTAATCTCATGTTGCCATTCCTTTGTAGAATAACATATCTCGTGAAGCACAGACAATGATCTTGGCTGACCACCCTAATGTTCTCTAGTCACACTGCTCGTTCGTTATTGATCATAATCTTTGGGTCATCATGCCATTTATGGCTGGAGGTTCTTGTCTCCTCATATTGAAGGTTGCAAATCCCGATGGTTTTGAGGAGGTTGTGATTGCAACTATATCGCGTGAGGTATTGAAGGGCTTGGAGTATGTTCATCACCATGGACACATTCATTGGGATGTCAAGGTTAGTAGTTTAATTTAGATTGTATTTATGCTTATGTTCTGCAGTTGGTTTCCGGGTTTGTTATTCTTGCTTGATTATGTTCACTAGTCTTGTCACCTTGAACAGCATGCATGCATGGTTGTGTACCTACCTCACTTCAACTTTGCAGTGCTTGTGTAAATACAAATGTCTTCTTATTCTTGTTTTCTGGGAAATCAACTGTTCTAATGTGTTTGACAGAACTTAGTAGTGAAATGTCACTCAGATTCTTAGTCTGATTGTATTTGAAAGTAGTGAACTTCGAGTAACTCTTATGGCTAGTGTAGTGACTAATTTAGTCTCGTCCAACGTGTACTCTCCAATGCAATTGGCTCTTTTTCCACATAGTTGTATTATATAGAGTATGATCTCACAAGATTCTCTCTGTTGTGTAGTTTTTGTCCTGTAAACTGTTTAAATGGAAAGTAAATGGATGATTACATTCTTAAACTAATCAACAAGAAAGCAAATATGTTTGACATTTGGTGGTTAGACTTTTCATAGGAATAACTTTTGGTTATGTGAAGAGATGCCACTCTGTACCCACCAAGTTACTAGTCACCATTCTGTCCAAGCTGGTCTTACGTAGAAATTTAAGCCAAAAATTCCCCACTGAGCAGTTAATAATTATCTGCGGCTCTTCCTCAAGGTCCTATGATAAATTAAGAGCTAGCTGTGGATAAGCTAAATCTAAGTTGGACAGGGAAAAACCATGCAGGGTAATTTCCAAATTGGTATCTGTAAAGTCCCTGATAACTAATTAGCTCTGGTGAGAACGCAATGCAAATATACTTTGAGATTGATGTTGTCAAGTCTGTACAGAATCTGTGAGGCTTGAGCTAGATGCTTTTCCGGAACTCTGGATTGGTATAGTTCACTGCTGACGAATACCAATTAATGTACGATAGAAGATGCCTTTGAACTTTCTACCAAGTCAAAGCTCCCATAAGGGATTAAAGTCAATAATGGTGGGAGAAGTTTTGGCGAAGTGAGAAGAACTGATTGTGAAACATTAATGATACCGTGGACAGACTGGTTAAGAAGAGACTAAAATTTCATAAAAATGAAGTGCCCTGCTGTACTTTGTTTATATTACAGATCTTTCTTCTTTATACTTGCTTTAAAGTAATCTTTCGTTTCTGATAAGCTGGAAATATTCTCATTTATGAAAATGATGCAATTAAGTTTGGGGATTTTGGTGTATCTGCTTGCTTGTTTGATTCAGAGTGGACAAGAAAAACATTTGTGGTAAAACCGTGCTGGTATGCATTTTGTATTTGTGGCTCTACTCATTCCAATATCTCTAGGTTTGTTTGCCCATAAATTTGGCTAATAATCCTGGTGAGTGTTGGGCCTTGACCAGGAGTATTTGCTTAAACATCTTCATCGAAAGTAAAGACTTTGCAGAAAACCAGAAGGATTCAATAGCATTTTGTTTGCATCTTTAACACAGTGTGGCCCAGGGATTAGCTTCCTCTTGTCCTTTATGTATGCAATAATTCAATTAATTAACCTGTGGAGAATCTTTGTTTTGCAGGATGGCACCCGAGGTTATGGAGAAATTGCATGGTTATAATTGCAAGTATGTTGATATTTTCACTGCAAGTGTTCGTTCCTTTGTTTCCTAATTACATACTGTGACTGATCTTTATTGCTACTACCTCCATCCCAAAATGTTTGTCCGGTCCCAAAACGAGGACTCAAAAATCTAAACCTTTTTCATAAATTAAAAGAACTCATCGATATCAAGTGAATTGTAGAAAAAAATTTAAAGTTTTCTTGCAAAAATTGTATTATTTTTACGTCATCATTTTATGTACCGGACAAACATTTTGGGATAGAGGGAGTATTATTTTCTTGCAGGGTTGATATCTGGTCTTTTGGTATTACTGCTTTAGAGCTAGCCCATGGCCATGCTCCTTTTTCAAAGTATCCTCTAATGAAGGTGCATGCTTTTAGTTGCATATATGTTTGAAATATCAGCTTAAATACTCAAGCTTCTTCACAATTGTCAGGTATTACTCATGACTTTGCAAAATGCGCCTCCTGGTCTTGATTATGAGAGAGACAAAAAGTTTTGTAAGGTACGTTCTTGTGAAAGTGGAGTTAATTAAACCTTTGTTGTGAGTATGGAATGTGAAATGTCCTTTCCATTTGTTTGTGTTTTTCTTTTTGGTAGTCCTTTAAGTAGATGATTGCTAGTTGATTGGTAAAAGATCCTTCAAAACGACCTTCTGCACAAAAGTTAAAACATTCCTTCTTCAAGAAAGCTAGATCCAATGAGTACATAGCGAGAACTTTTTTGGTGGGGCTCCCCGCTCTTGGTGATCGTTTCCAAGCCTTGAAGGTCAAATGTGTTACCTTTTTAAGGATATGATTTGGCATGCTGTTGAGAATATTTGGCGCTTAAATGTGTTCTATGCCAATGAGTGTGCAATTATTATCTACAAAGAAAAGAACAAGACATGCTTGCAGAAAAGAAAATACCAGATGGGCAGAAGGAGGAAATGTCACAGGTTTGCACTTTTGGATGCTCCAATGAGCTAAATATCGATAGTACCAGATGGGCAGAAGCAGGAAATGTCACAGGTTTGCACTTTTGGATGCTCCAATGAGCTAAATATCGATAGTTTGATTTATTTGGTAGCAAGATGATTTAATATGATTCCATTGGTATTTTTCATCTCTGTGCAGAGTTTGGTGTACAAAATTTGGCCTGGTCTTTGGTGTTAGACAGTAGGTTTTGTATTTCAGTAGAAATCTTTTCACATGAACCTGTTTTCAATTTTATTCACGGATTGAAATTTCCCATTTGCACTTCATCTTGTAGTCTAGCTTGTAGATTCATTTTATTAGTTATGATGATCTTACATTGACAAAATGGGTGTTACGACAATCATGCAGAATTATGTCAGGACTCTAGAGTATCAAAAAAGTTTAGTAGTGCATCAAGCAACTAGTGTGACATGAAGACGTTTAGTAGAAATTTTACCATTTCCTAGCTGCAATTGCAATCTTTCCTTTGTCCATTTCTTGTTGGTATGTTTGGTCCTTTTTTAATAGACACCTTCTCAGAAGATGTCCTTTTTTTCTTGAGCATGCTGTCTCAGGAGATGCCTAGGATACACAAACTACCGATAGTGAATAAGCAGAACATCCAATTGGTTAGTTCAGTGAATAAGTGTTAGATTATGGGTTTATTTGTAATTAGGTTATTAGTCGTTCCATTGTGTAACTAGTTCATTCTCTAGGACCATAGTGTAATTAGTCTAATGTGTTGTATAACTATCTCACGTTGTAATCATTTTATTCTATGAGAAAAAACCCTTGTTTTTGGGTTCCCAATTCCATCTCCTATTTACATGGTATCAAAGCTTCGATCCATTATTGATCGTGTATTATAGAAGACGTGAAGGCGTGGGTACCTGATCGATCAGAGAAGACCATCGTTTTACATGGTCTGTTGCTGTCGTCGACCATATCTAAACTGCTGCCAGCAGTCGCTGACTATCGACGACACCTTTTTGTCTATTGTCGACCGTCCGCGCTGGTTTCCCGCTGACCGGCGACTCTCCCTCTCTCTTGTTTTTTTGTTGGGTGTTGAGTTTGTCAAGGGTTTGCTCTCCGACAGGCCTGAATCTTGTTCGACGCCCACTGTTCTGACCACGTACAGGTCTGATTCTCGCCGGCGACCCTTCTCCAACCTCCGACGACCCTCGCCGGAGTTTCATCAGCCTCCGGCAACCCTTCTCCAACCTTCGGCGACCTTCCTCAGTGCTCGGTTTTGATTTTCTCACGTGACCCAGTTGTTTTGTGAAGACCCAGGGCTCGCCGAACACCTACTAGCATTACCCAGTACAATCCGACCCTCGCCGGAGCTCCGTCAGCCTCCGGCGACAACCGACGAGCATCACCAGAATATCACCAGCCTCCGGCGACCTCCATAGCATCTCCGGTGATTTTTTTTATTGACAAATAGTGCACAGAACCTTTAATCTGCTCTGTTCGGCACTGTTCACGCACTGTTCCACTCATTTTTGGATATAACTCTCGTTTGCCCTTGACTCTCATTTGCTCTGCTCGGAAAGGTCTGGGTACTCTCTTAAAAGGTTTTTTTGTCTCGGAAATCACTGGGTCAGGGCTGGTTGACCTCGGTTTACGCTCGCCAATTTTTTTTGGAGTTATGAGGTATCTCGAACTCAGTTCTCAGCACTGTCCACGCGATCGAAACTGTATGTGTGTGAACATATAAGGTATTTCGGCACCTAATCTTTAGTTTCTACACTGTTCTGTATTCGAACCTACTGGGTTGGCAAGTTTGAGATCTATTTTGTGGCTTCCAGTATTGTTTGACTCTGTTTTCACAAATAGTGTAAGAGCTTCCATCTGCTGTTGGGGTCCTCGAATATCTGTTTTTTTTGGCTTGATTTTGACTGGTTATTGCTTATTTGGAATTACTATTCTTCTATTGAAATGTCGGAGGATAAACAAAAGGTTTCCGCTAGACACTTTTCTTAGGAGGAGATACAAGCTTTCAGGTGCCTAATAGCTCGGGCTGATTCTCCATCTACTATAGCTTCCGCTTCCACCTATTTTGCTCACACCGGTATCCCAGCTAGTGCACTTACTGCCTCTCCTGCTATTCCTTGGATTATAGATTTGGGTGCTTCAGATCATATGACAGGTTGTTCCTCTGCGTTTGATTCTTACTCTACTTGTTCCGGTAAGGATAAGGTCAGAATAGCAGATGGGACTTTTTCTGCTATTTCAGGATAAGGTTCCGTTCGATTATCTCCCTCTCTTTCCCTCTCTTCAGTTCTACATATTCCAAACTTTGCCACTAACCTTCTGTCTGTTAGTAGTCTTACACGTTCCGCAAATTGTTCTGTGACCTTTTTTCCTACTCAAATGTGTTTTTCAAGAACTGGATACGGGGAAAGTGATTGGCAGTGGTAAAGCACATGGTGGCCTCTATTTTTTGGAGTCTGCAGCTCCTCCTCCTCATTCATCCATGTCATGTGGTCTAGCTCAACAAACAGATACGAGTCCAGCTCTTTCTATGTTACATCAGTGGCACCGTAGATTGGGTCATCCTTCGTTTGGGATTTTAGAGAAACTTTTCCCTCATTTAAATAAGCATTGTTCTCGGAGTCAATTTTTTTGTGAAGCCTGTGAGCTTGGAAAACATAAACATTCTTTTTATGCACCTATTAATAAACGTAGTGCTTCCCCTTTTATGGTTATTCATTCTGATGTTTGGGGTCCTTTCCCTTGTTACCTCTCTTAAGGGTTATCGGTGGTTTGTCACTTTTATTGACTGTTATTCTCGTGTTACTTGGGTGTATTTACTTAAGTCAAAAAGCGAGGTCTTTTCTTGTTTTAAATCTTTTCATGCAATGGTGTGCACCCAATTTGATGAGAATATCAAAATTCTCCGTAGTGACAATGGCACTGAGTATATCGATAGGAATTTTCGAGCTTTTTTGGATGAAAATGACATTCTTTTTCAGACGACTTGTGTTGACACTCCACAACAAAATGGAGTCGCTGAACGCAAAAATCGTCATCTTGCTAAGGTTGCTCGCTCTCTTTTGTTCACCATGAATGTTCCCAAATATTTATGGGGAGAAGCGATTTTGACTGCAACATACCTTATCAATCTTATGCCATCCAGTGTTCTCCATTTCAAAACTCCGATTGAGTGTCTCCTTGGTAGTTTTCGCGTCACAACTCTTCCTCCGAGAGTCTTTGGTTGTGTGTGTTTTGTTCATGCCCCTCACCCCTATGGTGGAAATTTAGGTCCTAAAGCCCATAAATGTGTTTTCATTGGGTACTCTCCTACCCAGAAGGGCTATAAGTGTTATGACCCTCACTCGAGTAAGTTTTTTGTCTCTATAGATGTCACATTTTGGGAAACAGAGTCTTTTTATTCTCCCTCCACTCCATCTCTTCAGGGGGAGTATCGGCAGGAAGAGATGAGGGAGGAAGAGATGTTTACTTTATATAATCATGGTAATCATGGTGAGGGGGAGAAGGAAAAATCTGGAGAGGAATCAGTATCTGTCGATAGAGCAACACATGACATTGGTGATGACATCGAGGAACTACCACAACGGCTGCAGGGGTCTAATTTGAAGGTCTACACTAGAACTAGACGGAAAGATGGAAGGTCCCCCTGTGTGATGCCACCTTGTCAATCACAATTGCTTGCTCCAGTTCTGGACCCCTCCGCTGACTCATCTGGTGATGAATCTTCTCCCATTGAAGCTCATGTAATTGATTCTGATAATCTTCCTATTGCTCTTCGGAAAGGTGTTAGGGCATGTACTCAACATCCCATCTCCCGGTTTGTATCTTATGATCGTTTATCTCCTTCGTACCATGCATTTGTTTCGTCTCTTTCTTCTATTTCCATTCCACAAAATTGGCAGGATGCACTCAAGGTACCTAAGTCGAAAAGAGCTATGGTAGAGGAGATGACAGCTTTGAAAAAGAATGACACTTAGGAGCTGGTATCACTTCCAGGAGGGAAGAGATCAGTGGGATGCAAGTGGATTTTCACTGTTAAGCAGAATGCTGATGGTACAGTTGAGAGATACAAGGCGAGACTTGTAGCCAAGGGTTTTACTCAAACCTATGGCATTGACTACGAGGAGACGTTTGCTCCAGTAGCAAAGATGAACACTGTGCGGGCTTTGATTTCATGTGCTGCCAATTTGAATTGGCCTCTTCACCAGTTTGATGTGAAAAATGCATTCTTGCATGGTGAGTTAGAAGAGGAGGTGTATATGGATATACCACCGGGTTTTTCTTCCTCAGAGACTGAAGGAAAGGTGTGTAGATTGAAGAAAGCTCTTTATGGGTTGAAGCAATCACCTCGAGCCTGGTTTGGCAGATTTTCAAAGGCTATGTTGAGGTTTGGTTACAAACAAAGCCATGCAGATCATACTATGTTCATCAAAAGAGGTGCTGGTAAGATTGCTGTCCTTATTGTTTATGTTGATGATATGATAATGACAGGCAATGATGTGGATGAGATTCTCAATCTTAAGTCCAGTCTGGCTCAAGAATTTGAGATTAAAGATTTGGGACCACTAAGATATTTTCTTGGAATGGAAGTGGCAAGGTCTGATAGAGGTATTTTTATCTCCCAACGGAAGTATATACTTGATCTTTTGGAAGAAACAGGTATGTTGGGCTGTAGACCTGCAGATTCTCCTATTGAGGCGAATCATCATCTTAGTGGAGATGTGGGGGAGCGGACTAATAAGGAGAGGTATCAGCGACTTGTGGGTCGACTGATATACTTAGCGCACACTCGACCGGATGTTACTTATGCAGTAGGTGTTGTTAGTCAATTTATGCATGATCCTCGTACTTCACATTTGGTTGCAGTTTACCGTATCTTGAGGTATCTCAAGTCTGCTCCAGGAAGAGGAATTCTGTTTTCTAATCATGGTCACCTACGGTTGGAGGCATTCACTGATGCCGATTGGGCTGGTTCTGTGGATGATAGACGCTCTACTTCTGGCTACTGTACTTTCCTTGGAGGAAATTTGATTACTAGGCGAAGTAAGAAGCAATCAGTGGTTGCCAGGTCTAGTGTAGAAGCTGAGTATAGAGTGATGGCACATGGAGTTTGTAAGCTCTTATGGCTCCAAACAGTGCTACGTGATTTGGGAATTTCTAATAATGGTCCTATGAAACTCTACTGTGATAACAAAGCTGCTATAAACATTGCTCATAATCCTGTTCAACATGACAGAACAAAGCATATAGAGATTGACAGGCACTTCATTAAGGAGAAGCTGAGCGAGGGTTTGATATGTATGCCTTTTGTGAGATCCGAAGATCAATTAGCTGATATATTCACGAAAGGACTTGGTCGCAAGAGTTTCCACCCCATTGTGTTCAAGTTGGGCTTGATTGATATCTTTAGTTCAGTGAATAAGTGTTAGATTATGGGTTTATTTGTAATTAGGTTATTAGTCGTTCCATTGTGTAACTAGTTCATTCTCTAGGACCATAGTGTAATTAGTCTAATGTGTTGTATAACTATCTCACGTTGTAATCATTTTATTCTATGAGAAAAAACCCTTGTTTTTGGGTTCCCAATTCCATCTCCTGTTTACAATAAGGTATTATCCCTCGTTCAAAAATTTATGGTTACGGACAAAGAATCCATGAATCTATCGTTAATTTTTCGCATTGTGCATTGGGATATTGGTTGGTGCGTACAACTTCTTGTGGTTGTGCCTCATAATCATGTGTTCTGTTTTTGAGTCTTTTGGCCAGTGGTGTTAATCGTGCTTGAGGGTTCAAAATTTTCTTCCTGAATGATAACTTGCTTATTATTGTGATAATCCCTCTTCCTGTTATACTATCACTGCCTGCTGCAACTTTTTTTCTCCACAATGCTCTTGATGAATATTGTTGTTAGGTTATGGAATCTTCATTTGTTTTTTGCTGATGAATCCTATTTTCTTATGTCTGAATGATATGTCACTGATTTGATTAATCTAATCTGTTTAACAATGTCCCTTCTTGTTGTGGTCCTCGTTTCTTTTCCATACAGTGTTCTTTTTTAGATGGAATCTTCTGTTTTAGTATAAACGTAGAATCTTTCTTCGCAACATAGTTGATTTTGACATGCATTTTGTGAGTTGTGTAGGATGAATATAAACGAGGGATTAGTGGTTGGAATTTCAATCTTGAAGACGTGAAGGCTCAGGCTTCCTTGGTAAAATAACTAGCTCTTTATTTTGTTAGATTTTCTGGATTATACTCATTAATTTCATGTAAATATTGGTTCACTAATCAACTTTAAATCTTTGATTGGGTAGATCGGACACTCAATCTGAAAAAGATCTGCTTCTGGCCTTGACCAAGGAAAGAAATTGTAGCATCAGTTGTCTTCAGTGAGCCACTGTTCAGAAGTTTCTGATCCAGTATGTTTACACTCTTTACCCGATTGCCTTTGTTGAGATTTAGCCCTATCCTAATGATGTGGTACTTCACAGGAAGATAACGACTTGATGCAAAATCTACCAACTTGTTCAGCAGTCGACTCAACCGTGACCAACAACTTGTATGTCTTGCGTGAATTATCCACATCTTTCCTCCCATAATGTTGCGTCCTGCAGAATAGTTGTCTTATTAGGAATCCTATTATACGGCTGGTGCTTATGCCATGACAATTTCTGTGTGTATGTCACGTTTTTATTTTTCATATGACCGAGTAAAGATCGTTAGGTGTGTAAACCAAATAATGATTAGTTCTTTACTTTCCCGAATGAAGTATGAGAAATCTGATGACGATGCGAGCATAGCTAGTTCAACCCAAGAACACCAAGTTTCTCAAAATTCTTCTCCCAGATTTCATGATAATGTCAAAAATAATTTGGTTGGAAAACCTGGTTTGGTCATCAATGGAAGAATCTTTGATGGCATGGCTGTGCAAGCTACTCAGAGGAGGGGAAGTTCATCAGGCAGTATTGCAAGGAAAAACCTTCATTCTTACCATGTGTTACATAATTGCGATGCAATCCATTGCTGGTTTTAGTTGAATTTGGGAAATTTTCAGTGACAAATCGCAAAATCAGCTTCAGAAGTTCTCAAGTAGAAATGGAGCTCCTATTCCCCAAGAAGCAACTTATTTTTTTGCATAGAAAAGTTTATTGAAACCATTTAGTTGATCTACGTTATACATGTTATATTACTTTGTCATGTACATTTCTTCTCTAGTCATCTAATTGGATTTTGTTTTGACAGCAACAAATGACGAGCAAGATGAGAAAGCAAAGGTTGCAGTTGTTCAACAAAGGGACGTTTTAAAAAGTCATATCCGAAAATGTCGAGTTAGACAAGGTACACTTTACTCTCTATACTTAACGATTATGCTATTGACGCAGGCCGAGACCTGCAAGGTTGGGCTATCCCCAGGATGCCATTTGACTGGGGGTAGCAGATGCCACCCGACGCGACCAAGACACTCACTCCAAGCAAGTCGCACTCGCACAACACTTAATAATCAACTCAACTCAACTCAACTCAACTCTCCTCTCATTTCATTAGATCAACTATATATAGGGATTACAAAGATGGGACTCTTCAAGGCTAATAATAAATACTCCCTCCGTCCCAAATTTTTTGTCCGGTCCGCAAAACGGAGTGTTAAAAATAATGCAATTTTTTCAAGAAAAAATTCAAACTTTTTCCAAAAATTAAAAATACTCATTTGATATCTAGTAAGTAGTTGAAAAACTTTTGATTTTTTCTTGCAAAAATTGTATTATTTTTAACACTCCGTTTTGCGAACCGGACAAAGAATTTGGGACAGAGTACTCGACAATTAGACACTTTGACCAAATTAATATAACTCCTCGTTTCCATATTAGCATTATTATGCTCTTGCATCAGATATAGAAATGTTCCTAACAATATCTTCTATATTTCATTTTAGGTAGCCCTGTCTCCCTTGCTACAAAAAGAGTCACAGTATGCAAGTTTGTACTTTTTAAGCCAATTCAGTCATGTAAACAATTAACTACAAAAGTGTTTTCATTCAATTCAATCACATAAAGTATTACTTGAAAGTAAGGGTGGCTTACACTAATACCCCCCGTGTTCGTACTTTTCAAGTCAACTTAATCACATGGAGTATGAGTAAAAATTGCTGGGGTTAAATACCGGGACACCCCTTAAACTATTCCTGTTTGTCTCGCTACCCCCTAATAGAGTTTTGCCCACGACCAGACCCCTTCATTAAAGTTTCCATTTGGAAGACCGAACTCCGTTGGACGGAATGAATAAAAAGACCATTTTACCCTTATGTAAATATAACCACAGCTCCATTCATTCCTCCCTTCTCTCTCTATCTCTCTCAATTCAAACCCCCAGCAACCATCAACGCCACCACCCCAATCAAACGACCACGAACCCTCTACCCCCACCACCACTGAACCCGACCAATCCTCCATCACCCCTCCTTCTACTCTGACTACGCTACTGCCAGGATCCAATCCAACCCAACCACTATTCGAACTTGTTGATGTCGGGGCCGTCCTCCCACTGAACGTGGTCGTGGTGGCGAGGTGGGACGAGATGTTGTGCGAGGAGCTCATCCCGGCGTCGTTCAAGTTTTACAGCCTGTTCAAGGACTTCTCGGCGATGATGGTGAGGGAGGATGAGGGTTACAGAGATTCCATGTCCTCCATTTTTGTTGATTGACTGGTTGATTTTAGGGTTTGTGATCTAGTTTTGGGGGAAGGTATTTGGGATTTGTTGAAATTGGAGAGAGAGAGAGAGTGTGTGAAATTGGAGTTAGAAGAGATGGTGACGGCGGTGTTGGTGGTGGCGGGTGGCGGTGGTGGTCGGGAAGAGCTGCAGAGAAGGTGGATGTGGGAGAGAGAGACTGAAATTGGAATTAGAAGAGATGGTGACGATGGCGTTTGGTGGTGGCGTACGTGGTGGTCGGGAAGATGAGTTCTTGTGGCAGCCATGGATGACGAAGACGACGGTGGTTGTGGGTGGCGGTTGTGAAGTATTTTAGTGTTAGGGACTATAAGGGCTAAGGGAGGGCAAAATTGGAACGTTTTCTCACATTTTAAAAAAATTAAGGCAAAATTCTAACAGTTTTGGACGGAACACTAACAGAAGGGGTCTATGGGACAAAAAAACTTTTCTGAAGGGGGTGGCCGTAGGCAAAATTCTATGAGGGGGTGAGCGAGACAAATAGGAATAGTTCGAGGGGTGTCCCGGTATTTAACCCGAATTGCTGTAAGTTAGGCCCCGTTCCAGATTCTCAAAAAAGTACTTAAAAAATAAGGACCTATTTTCAAACTTTAAAATTATAGGTTTACAAAAATAATTTTTCAATTTTTTATTGCAAGGTTTAATAGATCTCATCGAAATTTATCAAATAAGATCCATATTGCATATTTCTTGATTTTGGTAAGCTCATTATTTTTAAACTTCAAAATTTAAAATAAGTATTTATTTTTTAAGGGGCCAAACTGGAACGGACCCTCACGCTGATAAATGACAACCCTTCCTTTTCTTTTGGTAAACACCACTAGGTTCGCCTCTTCAGATATCATTGTGATCCTCACTCAGGGATATTTGGCGAACAGTGTTAGTTGAAGTCATAAATTTTAACCTTTGCCCCTTATCACATCTATTTCAAACATAACGGTAGTATTAAGAGAAACAAGCAAATGAAATTCTTTCCTCTCTTTTAATCATGCCTGTTACACAGGGTTGGAATAATTGTGTACATCTTTCCTTTTCGCTTTCATGCTCACTTTGTATCTACGATTTGATTTGCATATAAATCGTATTTGATGTAGAAATCCCGAGTATTACACTTGATAAAGCCATTTTATGGGTTATGTAAGTGATTACCCAACATCCTTCCTTTCCTCTTCCACTACCATCTCCATCAGATCCTACACCACCGAAGCTTGTTGGCCATTCCCTTTTTCTGATGGTTCAGTCTGTTTTGCACGCAAATATTCATCAAAGTGTATGGGTTTTGTATATGTGTTCGACATCATTGTCACTAAGTATTTCAGAATTTTTATTTATCATTTCATTCTCCACAGGAAATTATCCTAAGCCTAATGAAACAAGTCTCAGTTGGTGACTTTACAGGTGTGAGCAATTAGTTCTTTAAGAAACTCATTTATTTTATTCTATGTTACTTGTACATCATATGTTAGACCGATTGTGCAGTTGATGGAGGAGGTCTTCGAATGAATACATCTGTTATAATGCATTGTTCCTTGGCCTACTTGAATTACATTTTGAAGAGCTTGATGGGCCTTCTTTAAATGATCAAACCCGTACTATCAGTGGGTCACTGGTCAATGCCATGGTGGAAGCTTGACTGGATAGACATGAGGATGTGGGGTTGGGTCTGTATGAACAAAAACAGAACTAGGATTAAAGTCTATGCGCAAAAATAGAACTAGGTAAATTTGAGTTTGTATGTAATGAAGGCCTCAGTACACATAAAAGTGGATGGTAATCTTCATGTCCTGCAGTGAATGTGGGTCATTTCTAAGATTAAAGTCTTCAACTAAGGATTTTGAACAATGTTGGAGTAACAAGGGCTAAGACCAAGGGGTTGGCCTAGAGGTTGAGGCGCTCCCTTAACAAACACAATGACTAAGTTTGAATCTTGTGATTGCAAGAGGCAACTTCCCAATTCCCCCTCCTATCGATGGTAACAAAACAGAATTAGGCTCCACATGATTTTGATGTTTATCGTTTCTTTCTTCTTTCTGTTAAATTCATTAAACACTGGGGTTCATCTTTCCAGCAAGGACAAAAATGTATTCATTCGCCATACTAAATAAGAAACTTTAGGTGTTAGCAAAAAACAATTTATGTATCCTGTTATTTATCTAGTGCTTAGTGTGGAGTTCATAGGTGATGTACCTAAATGTTGGCAGCCATAGAACTTGAACCTTAGCTGTTGGATGTTCTTTGGTCTACCAAGATGTCAAAGGGAATTGACTATTGGAGGTTCACGGTTGATAGATGTTGCCTAGGCTTTGCCTGGGAGAGTCATCAAACTTGTACGAGAATACAATCCAAATTTGCTTCGACAATTCCTCGATACTCGGTTCTTTTCCTGCCATGTGGTCTTAATGTTTAAACTGATATCATGTGACGTTGAATGGCCCCTTAAGTTATTTTCTTTCTTAGCGCAGTGACTTAAGGAGAGAATTTCATATGCTTGTTGTCCTGTTGCAGCTGGAGGCAGCTCATGATAGGGAGAAGGAACTACTTCGCGAGAAAACTGATTTGCAATTGAGGTATCCATGATCACGTAGACACGCACACAACAACTTACATTTAATTGTTATAAGAATAATCCCACAGGTTTTGGACATTTTTTCGTATTTTATTTTACTTTTTATGCAGGCTAATGCGTGCCCAAGAGGAGCTTCAGAAGTATAAAACTGAAAATGTGCAGGTTAGCTTTTGAGCTTATCCTTGTCTCTCATTTTTTGTTCCAGTACTTCTGTTTGCTTTCTCTAAATAGTTCATAAACCCTAGTATCTCACTTTCAGGTGTGATTACTCTCCAACTGGCTTGAGAAAGATCAAGAGCAAAATCATCAACCCAGTACATTGACCAAGAAGAAAAAGAGTAAGGTGATTACAGTTACTAACAGACATGACAATGTCTTTAGATGTTCCGTCTTATGGGTAGATCTATTTTAACTATCTATGAAGTACGGATACTCTATTTTGGCCTCCGTATCACGTACTGTACGCGTTTCAGATACGGATACGCTCCGGATACGTATCCGATACGTTTTTTAGAGTATCTGGTTCTTGAAATTATTTTTTGGCATTCGGATACGTTTCGGATATGCTCGGATACGTTATGGATACGTTTTGGATACGCGCGGGGTAAAAATGTTATTACTTAAAATATATGGGTCAAATTGTAATTTGGACAATATATGTTCTTTTTTCCTGTTGGGTAAGACGAAAGGGAGAAACGAAGGCAAAAACAGAGAAGACTCAGAAGACATCGATCTCTCACTCGTCTCTCATCTCTCATCTCTCACAATGACTGTAAGTCTCTCTCTCTTTCTTCTCTCTCGTCTCTCATCTGTGTGTGTATCAGTGTATATATCTATACATATATAGGTATATATATGGGTATACGCAAATATATATCTCTCTCGTCTCCCTCTCCTCTTTCTTCTCTCTCTATCGTCTTTTTCTCTCTCGTCTCTCTCTATTGTCTTCTTCTCTCTCGTCTCTCATCTCTGTGTGTGTGTATCAGTGTATATCTATATATACACAGAATAATATGATTTTAGGGGTTTTTATCTATATATATACAGTGTCTCTCATCTATCGGGTTTTTTTTTCCAGCATAATCTGATTTTATTATTTTTATCAAGGTTTTATTGTTATTTTTTATTTATTTTAATATTCAACGTATCCCCAACGTATCGTATCCTACTTTTTGGAAAAATCACGTATTCGCGTATATGTATCGTATCGTATCTGTGTCTGTGCTTCTTAGTTAACTATTAGTATGCCACGACTTTGTAGCTCCCCTAATATGTGCAGAACGCTTGGTGAAGTTATTCATGTACATAATCCTCTAACTATCTTCTTACTTCCTTTGTGATATATTATAGTTAGACCTTTGTTCTTTGGATTTTCTCTAGCACACAGCAACGTGAATTTCTTTTAGGTTTTGTACGTTTTGAGTTCATCTATACGTAAATACATTCGTTCATCTTTGTATATTTTGTGAGTTTATCATTTCATGTTCGGATACTTTGGATCTCCACGAGGATGGAGATGGTTTCCTATCTTATCGTCGATAAATGTTGGAATGTTCTAAACATATGTAAGGGCTGGCTAGGAGCCAATGGAGGAAAATTTACCTAGTATGCCATCTAGGTTTTGCTATGGCAGGGAAAACTAAGTTCTTTCTCCCGCCCAGCAGAAGTGGCAACTATTGAAGGTTGCTATAATGCTGTGCATGAGTTGATTTCAATGATACATAATGCTTTCAAATAGATTAGTGTGCATGATTGCTCTAGATCCTCGTGTCACGATAATAATGGATTTACCGACCAGCGTTTCTAGCTACCGAGACACTTCGCACTGTCTCTTGATCAATTCAAAGAGCCTAGTTATTCATTTTTGTTGTTGGCTTCAAGGGATAGTGGTGGTTGTTGTGGGTTGGAAATTTCTAGTTCCTGCTTTTCATCCATCCAGAGTTGCAAAATTTCAACTTCTTAATGATTACAGTGAAGGACACTCATTTTCATTGTTCCTATATATGTTTGAAACCTCTTGTAATAATTCGAGCACCCTTTAAGGGTAAGAGCTCTGTAGCCATTCCACTTCTGGTGATTCCATTGGCTCTGGCTATGGAACCAGGTCGGGTCCGATGGTGATTCTTCTGAGACTGCATTTCTTGGTGCAGTCTCCAATCTGGTCTCTGGTATTGGGGTACAGGCTCAAGGGGAGATTGGTGGGCCACAGAAATTGAACTTGGATTGTTGAGGTTTTGGATTTGGAAACGGGTCTAGTGCTGTTTGGACCCAGTAACTACTTGGCCCTAAAATTTGGGTGTTTACTGTTCAGCCTTGTAATAAGAATAATAATGTCAATGGAAGTATGCTATGCTTACATGGTAAGTAGTGTGTGTGAATGGAAATCAGTGATGCCATTCCTCATAGGGATGGCAATTTGGACCGAACCGATAACCAAAATTTTTCCTGAACCTTAACTGAAATTTTCCCCGTGGATATGGGTATGGTTAAGGCCTTGGATAACCGAATGGGTATCGGTTCGTTTATGGTTCATTTGCTACCTGAACCGATACCCAAACCAAACCGAAAATACCCTTAATATCTCTCTCACACACACACACACACACACACACACACACACATATATATATATATCTTATATATATATATAATATAATATATAATATATAGGGTGTGTTCATTTTCTCTCTCATCAGCTACTTGCAGTTATCTTGTTATGATGTTTCCTTATTTAATTCACGCTCATGCAATGTCTACTTGAAAATTGGTTCCAATTTGGGATTTGTTTTTATAACTAAATCTGGCCATAATCAGATGATTTGTACTCTCAATGCAAATGGGGACCATTTCTTGATTTGTTTCTCACCTGAATCTGAAATCTTGTTCAAATCAATCTCAGTGCAAGTGGGTTTTTAACCTTTTTGTGAGTTTCAATTTTATTTTTCTGTGTAGAGGTAAATTATGTTTCCTGTAGAGTTTGTGTTTGGATCCTTTGAATCTTAGGGAAAAAAACTTTCAGTTTTGTTTGCCTCTCGTTCCCTTCGGTTTTGTTTTCCAGTTATGGATTGTGATGGAAGCTTGAGAGATTCTGCCATGGACGAAAATGTCACAGTAGACCTACTATGGTGGTTTCTTTTGTTGGGTTTGGGTGGGAATTGAGTAAATGAGCTCATCTTTTTAGTTTTGTCCATGAGTATTGTTGGAATACTAGTATACTAGTATAATGTGTTTTGTCCCACATTGCTTAGTTACATTATGTAACGTACTATCTCTTTATATAAATAAACGATTATGTGTGAGGGTTTATTCAACACCCTACACACTTTTCCTCTCTAAACTAGTGTCGGGATTCGTGCTCTGCACGAATCACGTGCTCAGTAAAAAATTTCGAAGCGATGTCATTGTTTTGAGGATTGGAATATGATGACATTTGGTTCGAAATGAAGAATGATTAGTTTTTATACATGCATTCATTAGGTAGAAGTTCAATACTAAGAGTAGATCCGTTGTTCGGATCTAACACCATGGTATGTAATTCTATATGTACATTAGGATTGAGTACTAATGTGTTGTAGATTGAAAGAGCACCATATTTTGTGGGGAAAATGGCCACCGGTCCCCCCTTTAATCTTTTCTGAGCAGCTATGGGAAACCAAAAAGTAAACAAGTACCGAATATCAGATAATTATTTTCAGGTTTCGGTTGGAGCTTGCTCACCTCCTCATTGTTTGGCTAAGTTACATACCATATAGATTATATGGATTGGGCCTTTCCATCATGACATACAACACTTGAAATTAAAAAAAATGGAGAGCAGAACCATAAACTTTGTCAACCTCTCTGATCATTGCAATGGTAATCTTTCATAACAGTCTTCAAATTTTATGTATGTGGAGTCGAAACTGTGCATTCTTTATTTACCAATTTCATCATTGAAATTGGAAAATTTGGGTCTAATTTAGCATATAGGTGTTGTTAGAAGTGTTAATTCACATGCTAAATAATGAGAGAAAGAGTGAGTGGTACTTCTTCCTCAACTTCTCCTTGACATTGCCCTTCTCCACTATCTCACATTTCTCTTTATTCACCTCAAGCAATGGCTTCCACTCTTTCTCCCTCACATCCAATTCCCCTATATTATCACCATCACATTCCTTTTCCTTCTATTTCTTCGCAACCACTGGACTCTTCTTTCCATTGCCCCTCTTCGCAATTTCACTCTCTTTCACCCTCGTAGCCAATTTCTGCAAATCGTTGCAAAAATCTGTAATCTGACTCAGAATATTGTGTCAAAGTAACTAAAGAGGCAAGCCAAAGTACAAGAACAATAAAGATAAAAATCAAACAGGGGGAAAATGAAAGAAACTTGCCTTTTCTTTTAAAGGGGTTTGTTCTGAGACGATTCATTGGAACCTGTAATGAAAATAGAATAGAATTTGTCAACATTAAGACCAACAAAGCTAGATCCTATGAGTTGAACAAGAGAAAATTGAAACCTATAAAGCCGAAAAGATATACAGTAAACAAAACATCTATTGACATACAGGTGAAGCAAGGGGTTTGGTTTAAACACATTACCTCACCTAGGGATTCTGAGTAGCATCACTCAGCCAAAAGCCACTAAGTCTCAGTCTTTCAATGGCCTTAACAAACATGCAAATAGCATTACTCGCAAAATTATCACAAAACCCATTCAGTACCCCTAGCATTAGTTTTCAAACAAAGCTATTGAGAACCTAAAAATTCTCAACCACCTGTAACCGTATCCGAGAGCATTTTAGAACAAAGATGCTAACATATAAAGTATCATACAAAATTCCCAACAAGAGAATTAGTTTAAGCAATTGCCAATGAGCTGTGCTTGTTGTGAATAAGAGACACAAATGCGGCGTATATATACGCCATGTACATGTTGCCGACTTGTTTTGGTACAATGTGGTTGGTTGAACCTTTGCATCATATAGTGGCTTTACAACTTGCTGGGATGCCTGCAAGAAAGGTCGATGTCAAGAATAGCTGCTATAGTTTGTAGAAAGAAACACCAGCCGGAGCCTACATGTATGGATGCAAAGACTTGGGGGTATTTTCTGCATACTATCATGATCTTTCATTACCTATAAAAAAACTGCACGAAAGGTCGATACCAAGAATAACCACTATAGTTTGCACGAAGAAACATCAGCTGGAGCATGCATGCATGGATGCAAAGACTTGGGTAATTTTTACATACTATTACGATCTTTTATTACCCATAACCAATAAAGCACAAGGAATTTTTTCACCGAAGACAAAAACAAAATTTTCCGCTCTCTCATGGCTAGAGGATCTCAAGCAACAACACCACAAAACCATGGTGGTTGGTCTGCTCTAGATAGAGTAAAATAAACTAAACTTATTTGGATCCAACAGCGAAGATTGATATCTTCTATACAAAATAGAATTTACATTTTTCCCTTCCTTGATGCGGAGATTAAATAAATCTGAATTCAATACTGGAAACAACAGCTGTGCAATCCCAAAGCTTACCGGGAATGGTCCAAAAATCTCTTTTGTAACCAGGTTAAAATTGTTCTCCTTTAATAATAATATTTTTTCCAGCGGGAAAAAGACATCAGTTGGTTTTATGGCACCATATGCTGGAGGAATACAATCTTTCTCCAACGCTCATGCCTAAGAGCAGTAAACTGCAACAACCACCGCAAAATCCTAAGCCGGCAAGAGCAAATAGATCCAATATCGATGAAGGAAATGCTTCATAAGCTAAAAACACAATTAGTAATTTAGGCAAAATGAGCTAAGCCAGAACAGGCTCAATTTTAATAATGAATATTCCATCAGAACTGTCTCATTTATACGAGTACAAGTCAGCCACAAAATAACTATATCCATCAAGCGCTGTTACTCCAGCATCCAATGTAGTTCTTACTACTCTCTGCATTTCATATACTTAGATCACCTAAGCTTTCTACACTACCCTCAAATGGGTAGTAAACAATTGTTTAACACGTTAGGCCAATCTTCCCACAAACTATACCGAGCTATGTACTGCGGAGCAATCAACAAATATAAGAAAGTGTGCATACTCGCCGCCAAAATGGGGCTAATCTCTCTCTCTCTCTCTCTGTGTCTAGAGATTATGAAACCCAAGGCAGATGAAGCAAATGAAATGGTATCTCCTAAAGTTAGCATTTGATCGATGGTCTTATTTACATAAACTTCTGAACAACTTCCAGTGAGATAATATGAAAAATGAAATTTCCGTAGACTCGGAAAAAGTTTTTAATAATTAGACTTGGCTTACATAAACCATGAAGGGATCTCGTGTCAACCTTACTAATTTGAAACTTATGTGTTTTTTGCCAATTCTGAATGGGTTTTGGTAATATTGCTTATCCCTTGTGTGTGTGCGTGCGCGTGTTAGTGTGCATCATCCAACAATGACTTCCCCACAAACCATGCTAGTCAGATTACAAATCCATTCCTTGGTTTGCCACTTGAATCTGGAAGATGTCAGTGCAATAGTGTGCGTCATCCAACAATGACTTCCCCACAAATCATGCTAGTCAAATTACAAATTTATTCCTTGGTATGCCACTTAAATCTGGAAGTTGTGAATCATCATGTGATGCCAGAGAACCTGGAAAATGTGAAGGTATTAAGTTTTCACGTTTTTTTCTTGTTTGTTGCTCATAAAATTACGCTTGCTTTCAGCCAGTTATTCTGTGGAGCACTGCCAAAGTTTCATTACTCTTTCCTTTCAGGTCATTTGGGTATATCGAGTCACCGATTCCTATATATGTCATCCTTCCCACATGAGCGAGCTAAAGGGGCTGCCTAACCTATTGTGTCTAAACTGCCTTTCATCCTGCAGGTTTTTCCACAACATCCAACAATGACTTCCCTTTAAGGCATGCTAGTTAGGTTACAAATCTATTCCTTGACTTGCCCCGTTACATTTTCAGCCCAGGTAAAAGAAAAGGTAGTAAAACGTGAATGTATTAAGTTTTCACGTTTTTTGTTGTTCGTCACTGGTAATTACGTCGAAAAATCTGAACAAAATGTATTCACATGCTCTCAACCTATGTTTTCGTGGAACACTACGAAAGTTTCATTATTGTTTCCTTTCACGTCATTTCAAGCATATCGAGTTACTGATTCCTATATATCATCCTTCCCAAGTGAGCAAGCTAAAGCAGCTACTTGGCCTATCGTGCTTAGAGTGCCTAAAGATGAAGAATAAGAAGGGCCTTTTTAATCCCTGAATAGTTTTCCCTATTTTGTACCAGAGACGATGCCACCACGACACCATTTTCTTGCATTTATCTTTTTAATTCTTGACCAAAAATGAAAGGGCAGAGCTTTCCCTATTTTATTGTTACCTTTCACGTCATTTCAAGCATATCGAGTTACCGATTCCTATATATCATCCTTCCCAAGTGAGCGAGCTAAAGCAGCTACTTAACCTATCGTGCTTAGAGTGCTTAAAGATGAAGAATAAGAAGGGCCTGGACATTCTGAGTTTCTTTCAGCCTAAAGGTTTTGTTTTTGCACTTGTCTTTTTAATATTGTGCCTAGAGCCTAAAGGTTTTGTTTTTACACTTATCTTTTTAATCCTTGAATAAAAACGAAAGGGTGGAGCTTTCCCTATTTTGTGCCAGAGCTAGAGCTGATGCCACCACGACACCATTTTCTTGCACTTATCTTTTTAATTCTTGACCAAACACGAAAGGGCAGAGCTTTCCCTATTCTGCGCCAAAGACAGTGCTTGAATCTACTGGAATCATTACAAATTATTGATATCATAGAGCACAGAAATCACGAAATTGGTCCTCACATATCTCTTATTTTTTTGGGAATCAGATTTCAGCGCTTAAAATGCGGCCTTTTTAGGGTTTCCCCTAAAACATGAAGACGATTTCCTAGGGAGAAAAATCTACAACCAATTAGTCGATGGTTTTAAGCGATTCCAGCAGCAATAGAACAAGCGGAGAATGTACTTTAAATATCATGAAGGATTATAACCCAAATTTACAATGCAAGAATGAGAAATCATCCACGAAAGGAACCCCTGTAACCTGTCCCAAATCTGCTGTGTATATACATGCATATATACACAAAAATATGCAAATATAATCAACCAGAAAGAGGGAGAAAATGTGTACCTGCAGAAGTGATGAAGTTTAGAAGCGGTGTTGATGATTGGAAGTGGTAGTGACAATTGGTGGATAAATCGGCAGTCAATGGTACGCGAAGTTTTGAAACCGAAACTGGAGAGAGAGAGAGAGAGAGAGTTGACTCCAAGCAAGACGGTCGATCAACGGGAGCAAGACGAATTGATCGATGATACCATCATTGTCGACGTCGTTCACAAGTTCAGCACGAGAGAGAGAGAGCCATAGTTTAGGGTTTTTGTTTCTGCTGGTCTCGATCGCGGAGCGATGATGGCGAACTGCAGTTTACCAACAATCATAAGCAGAGACAATGAATCAAAAAGAAGAACAACATGCAACAACAACAGATCACCCCCGCCGCCTCCACTTCTCCTCCTGCAGCTGATCAGGTATCATCTGCTTTGAGACGCCTGCCTGGCCGTCCGTCGCAGTGATCATCGTGGTGGCCGGATGAAAGAAAACCCAAAATGGGAAGAGAAGAAAACGAATTGGAAAAGCATGACCGATCAAAAAAAAAAATTTGGGAGAGAATTATCAAAAAAGGGAAAACTGAATTGCAAGGGACAGACCGGCTGGATTCCAGCCTTTATTCCCGCGTATACAGTAACCGGGGGAGGCAATTTTACCGGAAAGCCCCCAATTCGAACACCACTGCGTGACAAAATAGTGTAGAAAATTCGGGACACAGACGGAAAACATCGAAAGTCCCAAAACCCGTTAAAGTAATTCGTAAATAACCCAAATAGTATCTATGACCCACCACTTTTGAGCATGAAATGACGGAAATGCCCAAAACCCCAAAGAAGTAAATTCAATCAGCTAGTTTCTGAAGTGAGGGGTATAATCGTCCGGAGATGGCCAAAAAGTGTAAGCCACTTCTAGGAACTCCATTCCTTTATAGGCGCCTATGGATAAACAACATGGTATCAGAGCGGGTTCTCAACCCCATTCTTAAACCACCTTTGAAACCCTAGCCACCAACCACCTTCGGAAACCCTAACCCCGACAAATTTATCTCCTTCACCGATACCACCGCCACTGCTGCCCTCGCTTAGTTCGATACCACTGCCACCGTCCGCCGCTTAGTTCGACCCCACCAGCCCAGGCCCGTCGGCCCGCGGCCAGCCCCCGTCGGCCCTCGCCCAGGCCCGACAGCCATCATCGCCCTCTCCCAGCCCCCGTCGGCCCTCGTCCAGGCCCGACAGCCACCATCGGCCCTCGCCCAGGCACGACAGCCACCGTCGGCCCTCGCCCAGCCCCGACAGCCACCGTCGGCGCCTCTTCTGATTGCTGCTCTCTGTCTCATGATGCTTTTGCCACTTGCTTCTGACACACTGGTATGAGTTTGCCATTGGTATTCTGCTATCTTTTTGTTTGTGGGATTATTTGGCCGGCCTGCTTTATGTCTGGCTGTTTTGGACTCCTGGTTTCTTCTTGGTCTTGTTATTTTACTACTCTTGTTCGCTGGTGATCGTGGTTTGTTGATGTTTGTGGCTGCCTCTGTGTTATTTGTCTAGTTTCTTGTTGGTATATTTGCAATGGGCTCTGGCACCGAATCTGTTTCTAGTTCTCTATTTACAGATAGTGCTATGACTTCTGCTGTTAGTCGTTCTTCTCGGTCTCGTGTGAGGTTGTCTATTACCTCCACCTTGTTGAATGGTCGAAATTATGCTGTTTGGGCTAAGGCCGTTGAGGTCTATTATGTTGGGGAGTCGGAATACCACTACCTTACTGATGACCCTCCCGCGGCGACTGCTGCATCCTATGCTGCTTGGGTTCCTACGGATGCTAAAATTAGTGTTGAGCTTTAGAACAGTATGGAGGAAATATTAAGAATACTCTGGTTTTCTTGTCTACTGCGAAGAATCTCCGTCGGACTTATGCTCTTCATCAACAATTCTTTTTCTCTTGAGCTTGGTAGCTTATCTTTGGAGGAGTATTATGCCAAGTTCTGCGGTGTTTGTGAGGAGCTCAACACTTGTGAGCCTATTTCTTCAGATATTTAGGTTATGGAGCGTCAGCGTGAGCGCTTGCAGGTGGCTTGTTTTCTGTTTGGGTTACCTTCGCCATCCTATGATTCTATCTGGTCTAATCTTTTGGGTGGTAGAGATTTACCTTCTCTCAGTGAGGTGTTCAGTCGAGTCCGCCAAGCCTCTGTTTCTGACCCCAGTGCTGTTGATTTGACTCTCGCTGCTCGCTCGGCCTTGGTTACCACGGTTCCTCGTGGTGGTCCTTCTTCTCACGATTTTGACCGTGGTAGTCGAAAGTCAGGGGGAGGCAGTCGTGGTCCCCCTGGCCGTGGCTTTGGTCGTGATTCTGGTAGCCGTGGTCCGGTGCAGTCTGTTGGTCGCCGTGATTCTGGTAATAATAGTCGTCCCCGTGGACGTGGCCCTCGTTATTGCACCCATTGTCATGGTACTAATCATACGGTTGAGTATTGTTGGATTCTTCATGGTCGTCCATCTGCGCATCAGGTTACCGTTTCTGAGGATGATGGCTTCATGTTGCCTAATTCTGTGCCCAGCCCCATCCCACGTGTTACTATTCCCGAGGATGAGTATCATCGCATGCTTTCCCAGCCAGCTTCTCATACATCCTCCTCTTCCACTGCTACGTTTGCTTAGAAAGGCTCCACCTTTGCTGGCCTGGCCTCCATTAATCCATGGGTTATTGATTCTGGTGCTACCGATCATATGACAGGCCACTCCATCCACCTCTCTGGTTCTCGTCCTCTTGTCAAGCCCTCTCGTGTCGCCTTAGCCGACGGTTCCTCTTCTGACATTGCTGATTTGGGTTCTGTTATTTTATATTCTTCTCTTACCTTAAACCCTGTTTTACATGTTCCTCGTTTTCCCCATAGTCTTATGTCTGTTAGTAAACTTACCCAATCCTTAAATTGTTCGGTTACATTCTTTCCTGGTTATTGTGTTTTTCAGGATCTCCGGAAGGGGAAAAAGATTGGTGGCAGTGTTGAGCGTGGTGGTCTCTACTATTTTGATACTGGCGAACCTCCTGCCTCCGTTGCTCTTCAGATTTCCGTTTCTCCACATGAGCATCACTGCCGTCTTGGTCATCCCTCTCTTCAAACTCTTAAACAGTTAGTCCCGTCGTGTCGTAGTCTTCAGTCTTTGCCATGTGAGGTCTGTGAGTTCAGTAAACATCGTCGTATTTCTTTTCCTCTTAGAATAGAGAGTCGAGTGTCTCGTCCTTTTCATTTAGTTCACTCAGATATTTGGGGTCCTGTGCGTGTCTCTACACGTGGTGGTTTTCAGTATTTTGTTATTTTTGTGGATGGCTATTCTAGGCTTACTTATGTTTATCTCATGAAAAACCGGTCAGACTTGTACTCCATTTTCTAATCTTTTTATATGGAAATAAAAACTCAGTTTGATGTTTCTCTTCGTATCTTTCGTGTGGATAATGCTGGTGAATATTTCTATAATGTTTTGTCTGCCTTTTTTGATGAGCATGGTATTCTACATCAATCTTCGTGTTCTCGTACTCCCCAACAGAATGGGGTTGCCGAACGCAAGATACGTCATTTGATAGGTTGCCCGAGCCCTTTTAATTCGGATGGCGGTTCCCAAATCCTTTTGGGGCGATGCCGTTCTTAGTGCCGGATATCTTGTCAATCGTATGCCCTCTCGTGTTCTTGGGGGCTAGATTCCTTATAGTATTTTGCACCCTGGTTGTTTTTATATTCCTTACCTCTTAAAATTTTTTGGTGCACGTGTTATGTTCATGCCCTTGATCTTGGTTGCGATAAACTTGATCCACGTTCTATCAAGTGTGTATTCTTGGGGTACTCTCGGACTCAAAAAGGTTATAAGTGTTATTCTCCCACTTTGAATCGCGAGTTTGTCTGTGCTGATGTTACATTTCATGAGTCGTTATCCTATTTTCCGACTTCATCCCATGGGGATCAGTCTGAGTATATGCATATTTTGGTTCCTTCCGGGCAACCTCAAAAGCAGCACCCCCCGATGCAGGTATATGTTCGTCGTGCCAAAGCTGCACAATCACCACATCCGCCTGCCACTGAGCCTCCTCCTCCGTTGCGAGATCTGAGTCCTCCTCCTCTTTTGGCCCCTACTGATCCAACTTCTCCTCCCATTGCTCTTCGTATATGTATTCGCACTTGTACTATTTCTCATCCTATTGCTAAATTTATATCTTATGATCATCTATCCCCCACCCTTCGTGCTTTTACTGCCTCTGTTTCCTTTGTTTTTGTTCCTAAAACTGTTCAGGAGGCCTTGTCCATTTCTGAGTGGCGGATAGCTATGGAGGAGGAGATCTCTGCGCTCCATGATAATGGGAGGGAGTTGGTTTCTCTACCCTTTGGAAAGTCAACTGTGGGGTGCCGCTAGGTATTCACTGTGAAATATCATCCTGATGGGTCTGTTGAGCGTTATAAAGCTCGCCTTGTTGCTAAGGGCTACACCTAGACATATGGTGTTGACTATGCTGAAACTTTTTCCCCGGTTGCCAAGCTTGGTTCTGTCCGTCTTTTTATCTCTCTCGTCGCCAATCTTGGCTGGCCCTTATTCCAATTGGATGTCAAGAATGCTTTCTTACATGGTGATCTTCTTGAGGAGGTTTATATGGAGCAACTACCTGGGTTTGTTGCTCAGGGGGAGCGTTCTCAGGTATGTCGTCTTCGTAAAGCTCTTTATGGGCTTAAACAGTCTCTCAGGGCCTGGTTTGGCAAGTTCACTGATGCAGTTTTAAAATTTGGTATGAGTCGATGTCAGTCTGATCATTCTATTCTCTCTCTCACATCTACTCGAGGTAAAGTGTTATTGATTGTGTGTGTCGATGATATTATTATTACGGGTGACGACCAGAAAGGTATTGATGCGTTGAAGGTCTTTTTGCAAAGTCAATTTCATACTAAAGTCTTGGGTAGATTGCGGTATTTTTTAGGTATCGAGGTGGCACGATCTAAAGAAGGTATTAGTTTATCGCAGAGGAAATATGTGCTGGATATCTTAGATGAGACTGGTTTGTTGGGGGCGAAACCTGTTGATACCCCTATGGATCCCAATGTCAAACTACGCATTGATCGGGGGGAGGCGCTATCTAGTCCCGATCAATATCGTCGTTTGGTTGGTAAACTGAATTATCTCACTATTACACGTCCTGATATTTCATTTGCAGTGAGTATTGTGAGTCAGTTTATGTCTGCTCCTCGTTTGCTACATTGGGAGGCCGTTCTTAGAATTGCCAAGTATCTCAAGTCTCATCCTGGACGTGGTCTATTTTATAGGGCTAATGGTCATTTGCGTATTGAGGCCTTCACTGATTCTGATTGGGCAGGAGGTCAACCACTGGATATTGTGTTTTTCTTGGTGGCAATCTTGTTAATTGGAAGAGTAAGAAACAGACCGTGGTTGCAGGATCTAGTGCAGAAGCAGAGTATAGAGCCATGGCTCACACCACATGTGAGATTGTGTGGGTGCGATCTTTTCTTGAGGAGATCGGATTCAATGTGCAATTGCCTATGAATTTGTATTGTGATAACCAAGCAGCAATTCACATTGCATCCAACCCAGTATTTCATGAGCGGACTACGCATATCGAAGTTGATTGTCATCCGATGCGAGAAAAGTTGACTGATGGCGTTATAGCAACTCCCTTCGTGTCTACAAGTGCTCAGTTGACTGACATGTTCACCAAGTCATTATTTAAGCCCCAGTTGGAGATGTTATGTGACAAGCTGGGTTTGTGTGATATCTATTTCCCAGCTTGAGGGGGATTGTTGGAATACTAGTATACTAGTATAATGTGTTTTGTCCCACATTGCTTAGTTACATTATGTAACGTACTATCTCTTTATATAAATAAACGATTCTGTGTGAGGGTTTATTCAACACCCTACATACTTTTCCTCTCTAAACAACCAGTATTAGTCCCACATCGAGAACTAAAGAAACAAGGAGAGCTCCCTTGCTCTATATTATTGAATAGGCGTGAAGAGCGAGATTTAAAATGTTCCTATGGATGCCCAATCGTTGATATTAGCCGAAACCAAATGGGTTTAGTTATGGAACCTCTCATCTTCTCTTTGATGGGTATTGGGGCGGATTTGGGTAAATATAGATATTTGGGTATCGAGTACAGAATCTTTGATATCCACCCCGATCCGCCCCGTTTCCATCCCTAATTCCTCATAGTAATTCAAAAGATATTAATAAATAAATTTGGTGAAGTACCTTATGCAGAAAGTCTACACACACAATCTGTGCACAAATTTTGTTATGGGGCCCACCACGGGTTCCGCATTAATCATCCGAGCCGTTCATTAAATGTAAAATATTTTTTCAAGGATCCCTATAAAAAATAAGCTCAATTCGATACCTATAGGTGCTCGATCCAATTTTATAACTTTTTATTATCTGAAAATCTGAATGAAAAGTTAGATGGTTGGATGAAGCACCTATAGGTATCGGATTGAGCTTATATTTTTCGGAGACCCTCAAAAAAATGTTTTACATTTAATGAACGGCTTGGATGATTTGTGTGGGACTCGTGGTGGACCCCACAACGAAATCTGTGCACAAATTGTCTGTGTATGTAGCAGGACTCTACCTTATGAATGGAGTTGGGAATGATTTTGATCTAATTTATTCTTATTTATTTGGTTTTCATTAGCTCCTTCAGGTTAGGGTGAGTTTCCCCTTTTACCATTAGTCTGATGACAAAAAATTTAGCGATGATTCACCTTTTGTTGGGCAAATACGGAATCCAATCCAGGATTCTCATTTGGATTTCTTCAAGATCACACAAGGAGATGATAAAGAAAACACGCAAAGTAAATCACCTAGAGAATCCATATGAGAGAATCCTAGTTCTTATTTGCAATAATACTACGTGCACATTTGTCCGATACGAATCCGACACCTTCCATATACATGGGTGCACAATAGGATTCTTGTGTTGTAGGGAGGGAGGTGCGTTTGGATCTATGTACGCATCTTTTGTCAATTCATAATAACCATGTACTTGCTGCACATATTTTGCAGAAATTCTTTTGAAGCATAAAACTTGCCAGTAGCTTGCTCATCAAATCAAATCAAATCGAGCCTTATGTCCCAATCACTTGGGGTCGGCTACATGAATCATTTTCCTCCATTGAGCTCTGTCAAGGGCCACTTGTTCACACAGACCTAATATACTCATATCTTTTCACACCACAACATCTAATGTCAATTTCGGTCTATCTCTCCCCGTAGCATTGCTATCCAAAGCTATTCTATCCGCTCTCTTAACTACCACATCTTCTGGTCTACGGTAGATATGCCCAAACCACCTTAGCCTATTTTCCCTCAACTTCTCTTCTATGGGTGCTACACCTACCATCTCACGAACCGTTTCATTTCTAATCCTGTCTTGTCTAGTCCTACCACACATTCACCTCAACATTCTCATTTCTGTTACACTCAGCTTGTTCACCTGTTGTTTCTTAATAGGCCAACATTCTGTCCCGTAAAGCATCGCTGGTCTGATGACAGTTCCATAAAATTTTTTCTTCAATTTTGTGGGTACTCTCTTGTCACACAGTACACCCGTAGCACTCCTCCACTTCAGCCACCCCATTTGGATCCTAGTAGCTTGCTCATATTGGCCTATATAACTACGTTTATCGTTAGGACCGCTTACGAACTTATGCCCTTAACTTTCTATAAACTTAATGTAAATATGGATCTTATGTTAACTTATGCTTGTGAATGTATGCACACAATGCTTAACTTGGTAACCTGTAACGTACACATGTACGTAATATCCTTTTGGTTTTTGCTTAACTAAAGAGAAAGCTTTTGGTTAAGCTTTTCGCTTAACCATCAAAAGCAGCATTAATCTCTGGCCCCCAAAAAAGAATCCTCTTCAATGGGCATGACATTCTTGCATTGCACGAAGCCCGGACCTAATCCCAATACAAGTTAAGCATACTTGGCTTATCTATCTATGAATTCTCATATGCACTTACGTAATATCCTTTTGGTTTTTGCTTAACTAAAGAGGAAGCTTTTGGTTAAGCTTTTCGCTTAACCATCAAAAGCAACATTAATCTCTGGCCCCCAAAAAGAATCCTCTTCAATGGGCATGACATTCTTGCATTGCACGAAGCCCGGACCTAATCCCAATACAAGTTAAGCATACTTGGCGTATCTATCTATGAATTCTCATATGCACTTACAAAGAACTATACTTGAAGGCTCCCTTAATTCTTTCCTAATGCAAGTCCATATGTTCTTCATCTGACTTTTTTTTCGCCTCCCAAATAACTTTGTATATATAGGTTAAACTCCTCCAAAAAAAACAATGTCAGGGTTGTTATTCTCCCACTTAAAGTACCTCCGGGTTTTATATTAAAGAATCATATTATAATCATCTCTATAGAGATTTTCTCTGCTTAGTTGTTTGGTTTTGTTTTCTTCAATTGAGTCCTTTTTTATTCCTTGTCAAAGTTGGTTTAAGTTTGAGTCGGTTTAGTTTTGTGAACTACTTCCTCCAGATTCAATTTATATTTACCATTTGTTAGACATTTCTTAATGCATGTTACCTATTTTTAAAAGAGAGAAGAAATGCCAAAGCAAAAGTTGCGGAAAAACGAAAGGCAGACTCTATTGGCAAGGGGAAACAAAAGTCTACATTTGTGAACAAGTGAAAAGAAAAAGCCTCGGTACGACTCTCCTTACATTTCTTGTTTTTTCATAGAGAGATTCTAAGAATTGCCCGTGCCTAAAGAGATTTAGCAAGTAAACCCCATCAGAAGTTGAATGTGAAGTTTTTACATTATACTAGAGACTCTACTGAATGTCTGTCCAAATTTATATTATTATTATTTTATCAATCACATTAGAAGTTATCTATAGTTGATTGCCTTATACTTATTCTTCTCCTATAATCCATACCCTTCTTGGTTTAACTTTTTTGACTTCTCAATTCAACTTCTATGCATTGGTTGATCTTTTGCATCACATAAATGGAGTTGTAATCCGTAATGAGTAGGAATTCGTATTTGTGAGGTTTGTCACCCATCTAAATTTGTTTTCTTATCATATTTTTAAACATTATTGATACATGTCACCTATTTATCAATACGAGAAAACAGGGGCCAAGAAAATTGAAGGGAAAAACTGAAGGGAACCTCTATGGGAAAGGGAAAACAGAATGCACCATGTGCAAACAGGGGCCAAGAAAATTCCACGGTACGAGTTTTTGAAAATTTATTGAAGTTTGTCTTAGAATATATAACGAGTAAACTCCATAAAAAAAATACAAAACATGATTGAATATCATGTTTTGCTGTTTTTGTGCAAAGCAACATTAACCCAATGGGCGCGATGAGATCGAGAAAAGAGAGAAATAAAATGCCTCGGGATGACTCTCCTTACATTAATTCTTGATGTTTGTTTTCATAAAGATACTAGAAATTGCTCGTGCCTAAAAAGATATAGCAAATAAACCCCATTATAAATTGAATGCGAAGTTTTTTCTACCGACCATATACTTTTACTCTTCTCCTTTAATAATCCATAGATTCTTGGACAACACTTATGAGTAGACCCTCCCCAAAAGGGACAATGTCTTCAATCGGTACAACAGATAACCTCTTTTTTCATAGCCAATCGCCGGCATCCTACTTGCTTGGAACAAGGCACAATTTCTACCAATGTGACTGAGCCTATGCAAAAGCATCAAAGGGTTACACATATCGTTTCTACAAATTTGGCTAACATAGTGACTGAGCTGGCATCCTACTTGCTTGGAACAAGGAACAGTTCGATGTCCTTGCCAAGCACATCGTCCGCTCCACAAAGAGACTGGTAAAACATGTTTAATTTTTTTTAAGATAATATCCTAAAGTTTACAATTTGAACACTCTCAAATTTGTCATGTGAATCACAATATTTGTAGGTCAACTCCTACAAGCCAAATCTTCCAAGAGGATCTTTCTTTGGGCGCAACAAAAGTGTTCAAGTGTGAAATATAATAATTGCAGGTAAAATGGGGGAGACACCGATGGTTCATATCAATTAGACTATTAGAGTCATGTTGAAATTTTCTGTGTGTTCAATTCCTCTTAATTCATAGCTATTGGTTTCCTTGCTTCTTTCAAGTGTTTTGTATGAAATCACATGTATCTTAATACCTATTTTTTCTTTCCCAGTGTTGGATTTCATAGTGATGCAATAAGAAAATAGATTCTGTTTGTCCTACATTGTGTACCAAATACGATACTAAATAACAACTGCATAGAACACAGAGAATAAAAGGTCGGGGGTGGATGTTAGCTGCCCTATTGTAGCTGTCATACATAGTAGCCGGGAATACATCCTTCACTTTTGGATGGTGTCTTGCTTCTGTAACTTTTGAAACCATGGGAACCATGACTGAGATGTTCTCTTCCCCTCTTATTTTATACATTACTTCTGTTTACGCTTTCTTTAAGTTTAGTTTTCCCTCTTTTGCTTTGCCAGGCGTTTGGCTAACCGGGCTAATTCTTATCACTTGATTTCTTTTTCTTTTTTATAGCAAGGAGATGGTGAATTGTGCGGCTGTGTCACGGAAAAGGAGCTTATACTGTCGTCTCTGGGAAGGCAAGCTTTGTATCCCAATTTGGACAGGCCGAACAGGTAACTCAAATGGACTGATTTATCCACCAGTTTGAGTTGTTTGCTTTGTCGGTTAAAATGGATATAGTTTTCTATGAGTATTTGGCTTTTTTTTTCTTGCGGGATAATGATTTGTATATAACTGAAATGAGCAAGCTGAAAATTTAAAACTGTATTCTGACGGCAACAAAGCCTTCAATTCCCAATAGAAAAGGCCTTATCTTAAAAATTAGGAGATTTGGAGCTAAAGGATCTGTTTGTGCTTTCAAAACGTGTAAGAGGATGCCATAAACAAGCAAACTAAGGTTATCTGTTGAGATTTAGAGCGTAATTGAATGAAAAATGAAGTCATTAAATAACTTTGGGTGAGCACTTGGGTGAGAAGCAATCTTGAGATTCTGGTGTTAACTGGTCCCATAAACAAGCAAACAAAGGTGGTTACATGTTTTTGTTCTAGATACATATTGTGTTTCTAGGTAAACCAGATACGATACTAAATAGAAACTGCATAGAACATAGAGAATAGAAGGTTGGGGGGTGGATGTTAGCTGCCGTACATAGTAGCTAGGAATACATCTGTCGCTTTTGGATGATGTTTGCTTCTGTGACTTTTGAAACCATGAGAACCTTGACCAAGATGTTCTCTTCCCCTCTTATTTTATACATTACGTCCGTCTTATGCTTTCTTTAAGTTTAGTTTCCCTCTTTTGCTTTGCCAACTGTTTGGCTAACCGGGCTAATTCTCATCACTTGATTTCTTTTAATTTCTTACAGCTAGGAGATGGCGAATTATGCAGCTGTGTCGCGGGAAAAAGCCTTATATCGTCTTCTCTGGGATGGCGAGGCTTTGTTTCCCAATTTGGACAGGCCTAACAGGTTACTCAAATGGATTGATTTACCCACTAGTTTGATTTGTTTGCTTTGTTGGTTAAAATGGATGCAGTTTGCTCATCTTTATTGAAAATCTATGCCTCTATAAATCTTGGCCGTTGATTGCTCTCTCACTCATCCAACGGTTTAACACAGACAAGCTTTCTCCATGGCCCACGCACAATACTCCACACCTCTCAGCAATCAAAGTCTTACTCTACTCCCAATACTCCACGACCACGTCTCTCTCTCCTTTCAAAATTCAAACATCTCTCTGATGCAATCTCAAGCCAACTATGGTCGCAAGTGTGGGTAAAATTGCTCGACCTCTATCGTGGTGAACTGTGATTTTGTCCCCCCACCCCCACTCCCCCACACACACACAGTTTCGTCCACGCAGTTGCGCCGCACCGAGGTTGAGGGAGGCCGACGAGATCTTCAATTTCTGGAGACAAATTGGTTATTCTCTAAGAAATTGGTATTTTGAGAACCCTTATGCTTCGATGCAAATTTTGAGACCTTCATGACTTTTAAAGTGCGTATCAATACGAAGAGTTTGACACCAAGAACATGCAAAATCGATCAACACAGAATTAGTTATGATTTTTGGATTATGAACTAATACATATGTTTCGAATTCTGGGTGGAGCCATATTATTTTGATTTCTGGGAATTCCTCACAAGTTGGATGGCTATAATATTTTTACAGGAACTAGACCTTTATGTTAGGAACATTTTGGCTTTAGAATCAAGTCATTTGGATAAATATACAATATTTGGTGAATTTTTAAAGTAGGGTTGTGTGACTGGAACAGAAACTGCAGTTGATCTGTTTTCTTTTGATAACTGGGAATTGTCCTCTTTAAGTTATGAATCTTGGATTTTTACTGAGAATAATGCTCTAAGTTGTGCAAATTTTGGTGTTGTTTTCAACATTTTTGGAGGGAGAAATCCCTTCTCCCTGATTTCCACTTCCATTGGAGGTGTGGCAGAAATGAGCTTATCAACCTATGCTTTGCTAATGATCTGATGCTTTTTTGCAAAGGGGAGTTGACCTCAGTCAATCATATACAGGATGCACTCTCTGAGTTTTAAAACCTGTCTGGACTTTCACCTAGTCCTGGGAAGAGTAGCATTTACTTTTCTGGGGTTAACACAATCACTAGGTTGGCCATTTTGGATGTCCTGAAATTTAAAGAAGGCACTCTGTCTGGCAGATATCTTGGAGTTCCTCTCCTTTCTACTAAGCTCAAAGCTTCTGGTTGTCGGTGTTTGGTGGATAGGATAACTATCAAAACTATGTCCTGGACCAATAGGGACCTTACATATGCTTGATGGGTTCAGTTGATTCAAAATGTTCTCTTTTCCATGCAAACCTATTGGTCATCCTTGTTTATCATCCCCATGAAGGCGATTAAGGAAGTTGAGTCAATCCTTAGGTCCTTTCTCTAGACTGGCCTTGATCTTAAAAAAACTGGTGCCAAGGTCTCTTGGGAGCACCTATGTTCTCCCAAGCAGGAGGGAGGTTTAGGATTCAAGTCCATGTAAATTTGGAACCAGACAGGCATTGCCAAGCACATTTGGTTCATTATCTTAGGGGGAGAACAGTCAATGTGGTGTCGGTGGGTCAAATCATACTTAATAAAAGGGAACAATTTATGGAATCTGAAGATTCCAGGGGATTGCGCTTGGGTTTGGAGGAAACTTTTGGAATCTTAGACCCAAAGTGCAGCCCTATATTATTAGTGTGTTAGGTAATGGTCACTCTTCCTCCTTGTGGTATGACAATTGGCATCCACTAGGCCCTTTAATTGTCAATTTTGGCCCTAGAGTTGCCTATGATTCTAGAATACCAAAAGAGGCTACTGTTAACTCAAGGTGGGCATTTCCCATTACTCAAACTTTTGAGCTTAATGAGGTCAGGAGTGCACTGCCTATCCTTTTACCTTCTAGGGTGAATGAGAATGACCAATTCAGATGGTCCCTCAATCCTAATGGTCAATTCACAATCACCTCTCTTTGGGACAAATTTAGAACTCCCTTTCCCAAGGTGTTGTGGCACAAATTGGTGTGGTTCTCCGGTCACATTCCCAAATGTAGTTTTATCACCTGGTTGGCTATTCAGTATAGGCTTTCCACAGCTGATAAACTAGTATCTTTTGGTCTTCCTCTATCAGCTCAATGTAGTTTTTGTCAAGAAAGTGAAAGCCATGACCACCTCTTCTTTAATTGCTCATTTTCCAAGCAAGTGTGGGCCTCTATTCAGAACAAGCTTCATGTTTCTTGGACCTCTGGATCTTGGGCTGATTGGGTCTCCCTGCTCTCTAATACGAAAGGCAAATCTCTCCAAACTGTTATCACTAAATTGGGTTTTACAATCAGTCTACCAGGTGTGGATTGAAAGGAATGTGCGGAAATTCCAGGGGAATCCCTCTACTGGGAGGTAGTTGTTCACAAAAAATTTTCAATGGTGAAAGCAAGGATTCTATCGTTACCCAAACTGCCATGAGTTCAAGCAGATCAGGTTGTTAATGCGTGGAACTTTGCTGGAAGTTAACTGCACATCTTTGTTACATGTTGATATTCAATTTGACACATGCACCATTTGTTTTCCAATCTGTCCAATATGCTATCTTCAAGATATGTAGTTTTAAATTTTTGACAGGTTACAAGTACTGCAATCCTTTCTTGTGTAACCAAATTTGGAGGTCAGAAGGCTGCTACTACTTCTATTCTAGCAGGTTTGAAAGGAGGATCTAGAGGGGTTCTTGGTTACTAATACTTCTATTTAAGAGGTATTTATGTTTTTTTTTTTTTGGATAAATTAGCTTGAAATTAAAAGAGGTTAAGCGAATGTACAGCCTACAAGGGGCATACCCCATGAGGAAAAAAAGAAGAAAAAACAAGAATGATAAAAGAGCGGTAAGCCATGCACAACCCGCATGGAGAGTAAGGTAAATGACATATGGGTAGAGATAATAGCCCCGTTGTACTAATGATAGCACAACGGGGTATGATATGGATGGATAAGAATACAAACATATGGTGAAATGAAATGGAAATGAAATTGAACTACTTCCTGGCACAACCCGCCAGGTTAGGAAATAAAGTAAATAGTTACGGTCAGTGATGACCACAAGATAACCAGCACTTAGGAGAACAGCTACAAGTAGAACGGCTTCCAGGCAGTCTGAACGGCTACTACAGAGGAACAGGCATCAAGAGGCTCGAACCAGAGTTGACGGCATCCGACAAGGTCCCCTGCTAAGAACCCTGTACACCACGCCCAATCCTTCCAGCCTAACACTCCCTCATCCTAACCAAAGGCTCACCAAAACCACCCACTGAAACCAACTACCCAGAAACCTTCTCCTCCAAGTCTGGGCTAAGAAAACCAAGAACCTAGATCTTCCAGCCTCAAGCCTAGTATAAAACCCACTCAAAGAGATCAGCTACTACAGAGGGACTCGGACCGAGAGAGGCACGACTACGAAATGTCGGACAAGGCTACCCTGCTAAGCACCCTGCACACCACGACTACTCCCCCCTGACCCTAATCCCCTAGGCTCGCCAACGACTAAAAGCGGAAAGTAAGAGGAACCCCAGAAGAGGCCACTCAAACCCCAAGCGGTCCAAGCTTCCCCTCGCTCAATCAGAAACCATCCACAGATCTAATCAGAGCACCCGCAGCTGCTGCTACTGCAAGACTACCCCTTTCAACCAGAACAGAATCTAATCAAAGACAGCTCAGGCAGCTACCCTGCTCAACCAGAACCATCCACAGATCTAATCAGAGCACCCGCAGCTGCTGCTACTGCAAGACTACCCCTTTCAACCAGAACAGAATCTAATCTAATCAAAGATAGCCACGACCACAAGAAACTACACAAAACCGCAGGCTAAAGGAACAGGAACTAGGGATATGAGGCTTGACCAAGAGCCTAACCCCCGATTTCAGTCCAACAGATGACCGCCTATCGGGGATCGCCGAACAAACAGTAAACTGGCCCGTTCGTCCAGCAACAGATTGACAATAAACAAATAAGTGCAAAGCGCATATTGAATAACGACAGGCGCAATGGATACGAGATTTTCAGCCTATCCGGGGTACCGGGATGACTGCTTGGAGCGTGCTGCTTGCTGCCCGGGCTGAAGGCAGGCTGTGCCCGACGGCTTGCCTGCTCGGGCTGGCTGCTGCCAGCTGGCTGGCCCCTGTTGATGGCCTGGCCCCGAACTGGCCCACGGCTGTCGTGGCCCACAGCGGCTGTTGAACTGGTTTGTACATCCAAAAATTGCAATTGCCAGAACTGGTATCTGCTTTGAACTGGTCTGTGATTAGCGGTTGATTCAGACCAGCAGCTCGAGATCCGGCTAGCTAACAGCAACCCAAGGTCGCCGTCGCCGGACTGAACAGCTACCCAAGGTCGCCGTTGCCGTTGCTGGCCCCTACCGCCGCTCGGAGTTGAAACCCTCTAATACAGTTGAGACCCACCGATCAATCAGAGGAGGTTATGAGTAGAACAGCTGGTTGAACCAAAGACAACCGGAAATAGTAGATTTCGGTCAAAACTGACCGGATAAAGGAGTAGATCTGGACCAAGTAAATGGCCGGCTGGGATAATGGTGAGAGGCGATGGAGGAGAGCATCTCTAGAGAGAGATGTTCCCTTGCCTGATGTTTCAGAATTTGTACCGGAGATGGAGTGAACGGCCGGAGGGGGCTTTCTCTCTCTAGGTTAGAGAGAGAAGCTCCCCAGCCTCTGGGTAGACCTCAATCTCTCTCTAGGCGTCTTCAGTAGAACAACTTTTTAAGAGGTATTTATGTTGTAAACTCTGTACCAATTTATGCCTGTTGTCTCTCTTGTGCTAACAGTTTGGAGGCCTGGAGGTTGGGCAATTTTTGCTCTCTGGAAGATTTGAGTGAGCCAGCATATGTGTGAACCGTGAGATGTGTGTTTGAGCCCCAATCTTCTTGTGAGTGGAGATAATAATTAGTGGGAGGCATTTTGTGAGGGAGAGCCGAAGGAGTTGAGGTCCTTCCTATTGCCTATAGATTATTGGTGAGCCAGGCTTCGAGGGAGTAGTGGGGTAAGTAGATAAGGCAATAGGCTCTTCTGGTTCCTTGTAGTAAGCTCTTTTGATCTGGTGTCAGGTTGTGTACTTCTCTTCTTCTCGGCTGCTAGTGTCTTTCGGATGTATTTGTTATGTGTTGGCTTGTATTTTGTCTGCTGGCATTCTTGTTAATTGCTCAGGCCTTTCCATGCGTAATGTTGTGAGGAGTAAGCTCGGGCTGTTGGTTGTTAACATAGTGACTGTTCCTTAGCTAGCTTCCTCAATCTTTTCTGGGCGGACTTCGAGAGAGATTTGTTGATAACAAAGCCACCAATGTGAACTTGCTCTGCAGCTCTCCCTTTGACCCCTGGACCTAAAAGATCAGGTGGTTCAGGTAGCTTAAGCCCAGATTGGACTTTGACTCCTAGCACTTCAATTGGTTGAGGACCAAGCATTCCATGGGGAGTAGGGGAGTCACTGGAACCCACTTCCAGAGAGGCTGCTGGCTTTAAATGATTGGCCAAAGTCTCTGACTCCTGTTTGCTACTTACCACGCTTTCCAAAACCTTCAACAGCTCATCTTCAGAACACTGAGCACATCACTAGGTGCTTGAATTACAAATGTTCAATTGAAGTGCTTGATGGATGAGGGCCTGCTGTAGTGTCCACCTGACCTTGAATAGACTGTTCACAGGCAGCCCTTTGTTTCCCATTCTCTTGGTTGGAAAGATCATGAACCACCGGATCCTTAACCACAATTCCCTCGTCCACAGGATCCTTAACAACAATTTCAGGTGCTAGTATAGGCACAGATTTAGAGGTTGTAATTGGCTGCAACTCATCCGAATGGTTAGAAAATTTAGCTAGCACACTTGGAATGCCATTGGACTCTTCAATTGCAGATAGAGAGGAAAAGGATTTGTCTACGATCGTTCCTACAGAGTTGGCAGTACTTTTACCCTTACCTTTACTAACCACTTGCCATATATCCTTTGGGCATGAGGATTTAGTACCCGATTGCTTAGTACACGTTCCTTTAGGATGCCCAAATACTTTGCATGGGGGGAGCCATTGATATTGTAATGCTACTATTATAGTCTCCCCATTGATTGTAATTTGAACGTCATCTGGCAAGTCAGTTCCAGCATCAATTTCCACACATATACGAGCATAATCCAGCCGAAGTTTGTTTCACTAGTCTTGTGAAGAGGTTTACTAATGGTACTAGCAATCTTGCTAAAGCACTCCGCTGTCCAAAACTCGAGTGGAAGTTTCAAATCTTGATCCAAGCTGGAATTTTAGAAGTTTGGTCCTTGGTTGGGAGCATCATACGTTGCCAATTTTGCAGAACAAGAAATCTTCTAGAAAAGAAATGGGGGCCAACTTCCAACGCTTTCAACTTAGCAGCCTCATCCTTGAACTCGAATGCGAATCTCGAGCTGATTTCTTTAACTGATATGAGATTGTCCTTCCATGCTGTCCGGGCTGTAGCCTTCAGTAAAGGGAATTTTATCTTGCCATCAAGGAAATGCCCTATAAGGCAGTGATTCCATCTGCCCTCATCTATGTCCGTTTCATCTAACTCCACAACAGCTCGCTTTCCTTTTGGAGTTGAGGATAGTGCTCCAACCTTATCATTTTAGAAAGGCCTTGAGCTGCGAAGAGGGAAGCCCAGTTCCTTGTATTTCTTTGGGGACGGATAGGGTCCTGATGACGTTTGGTATGGAGTTTGATGAGGGTAGGGAGAATCCCTTCTTTCATGTCTGATTGAAGATGGATAATTTCATCCTGACCTAATTTTGACCTAGAAGTAATTTTGAAATTGACATTTAGGGTTTGAAGCTTACCACATGCATCTGGAATTAGAATTTGATTTCTTGTTTATGTTGTGATGCTCCTTGATACGACTCAATTGAGATTTCAACACTGAGCAATCAACGAGCACTTCTGAGCTCTTCATTTCGGCCTCCAAAGACCTAACTAGATTGGATAGCCGTTCCTCTGATTCCAGCCATTCACTTGCGTGCTGAAATACCCCTTGCAGTTTCCTAGCTGGACTAGGGTTTTTGGGGCTATGGGCACCATATGTAGCTATCAGAGATGGATGAGTTGGATTAATAGATGAAACCAATGGGGGTGGAGCCCCAGGGCAAAGATCGAAGGGTTTGTGAGTGGGTTTGGGAGGGGAAGACCGATTGGGGATTGATACAATTGGTGAAGATTGTTGTTTGGAAGGTATGAGAAGTGTATCGGGTGTTAAACAACCCTAACACACACAGACTTTATTTATATTATGAGATACTCATTACAATGACTCAATTAGCCAATGTGGGACTAACATAAACTGACAGTATTCTAACACTCCCCCTCAAGCTGGAGAGTAAATATCACAAAGTCCCAGCTTGTTACATAAGAATTCTAAACGAGGTTTAAACAGTGATTTGGTAAAAATATCTGCAATCTGAGCTCCTGTGGACACAAAGGGCGTAACCAACACACCATTGTCAACCTTCTCTCGAACAATGTGACAATCTACCTCAACATGTTTGGTTCTCTCATGAAACACCGGGTTCGAGGAAATATGTATTGTTGCCTGATTGTCACAATACATAGGAACGGGTAACTGCACCTGAAATCTCAGCTCCTCAAGAAAGGATCTCAGCCAAACAATCTCACAGGTGGTATGAGCCATAGCACGATACTCTGCCTCTGCACTAGACCTTGCAACAACAATTTGCTTCTTACTCTTCCAAGTAACTAGGTTGCCACCAACAACATACAGTAACCAGTTGTTGAACGTCTGTCAGAAGGTGACCCTGCCCAATTTGCATCCGTAAATGCCTCAACACGAAAATGACCATTGGAACGATAAAACAAACCACGTCCAGGATGAGCCTTAAGGTACTTAACAATGCGAATACAAGCTTCCCAATGTGGAAGGCGAGGAGCAGACATAAATTGACTTACCATACTAACAGCAAATGAGATATCAGGACGCGTATTGGTAAGGTAATTCAACTTACCAACCAATCGACGATACCGGTCTGGATGAGGAAATACCTCCCCCTGATCAATGCAGAGTTTTACATTAGGATCCATTGGAGTCTCCACAGGTCTAGCTCCCAATAAACCTGTCTCCTCTAGAATATCCAACACATATTTCCTCTGGGACAGACTAATCCCATCCTTGGACCTGGCTACCTCAATGCCCAAGAAATATCGCAACTTACCCAAGTCTTTAGTGTGGGACTGACCATGTAAGAACTGTTTCAACTCATCAATTCCTTTTTGATCATCTCCAGTAATAATAATGTCATCTACATAGACAATGAGCAATACTTTCCCGCGAGCCGATATAAGGGAGAATACAGAGTGGTCTGACTGACTTCGACACATGCCAAATCTCATAACTGCATCACTAAACTTGCTAAACCATGCTCGAGGAGATTGCTTAAGTCCATAGAGTGCTTTGCGAAGACGACATACCTTATGAAGCTCCCCCTGAGCAACAAACCCAGGTGGTTGCTCTATGTAGACTTCCTCCTGAAGATTGCCATGGAGAAAGGCATTTTTGACGTCGAGCTGGAACAACGGCCAACCAAGATTGGCAGCAAGGGAAATAAGAATTCGCACAGAACCAAGCTTGGCAACGGGAGAGAACGTTTCTGAATAATCAACACCATAAGTCTGGGTGTACCCTTTGGCAACCAGACGAGCTTTGTGGCGCTCAATAGTGCCATCAGGAAGGTACTTGACAGTATAAACCCAACGACAGCCGACAGTAGTTTGACCAAGAAGAGTAACCAACTCCCATGTGCCATTATTATGAAGAGCAGACATTTCATCCTCCATAGCTTTCCACCACTCAGACCGTGATAAAGCCTCCTGAATAGTGTTAGGAACAAAAACAGAGGAAACAATAGTAGTAAAAGCACGGAGAGATGGAGAGAGATGATCATATGAGATAACTCGAGAAAGAGGATTAGAAGTGCGAGAACAATTAGAAAAACCATATTTTACCGGAGCAGGCGGATCTGGCGACGGGGGGGAAGACGGAGGTGCCAGCGAAGATGGTTCGGCAGGTTGGGAGGGCTCGGTAGGGGGAGACTGGGTTGGTACTGGAGGCTAGGGTGGGTCGGTGCGTGGGAACGCCGGACATAAACCTGCAAAGGGTTTGGTAGAACAGTGCCCGTTGGAACAGCCATAGGTAGCACAAACTCTAGAGGAAGGAGATCATTGGTAGTAACAGGATCCGAATAATAGGGCAAGGACTCATTAAACGTGACATCAGCACAGACAAAGTGACGACGTAAAGTGGGAGAGTAACATCGATACCCTTTCTGGGTGTGTGAGTATCCCAAAAAAATACACCGAAAAGACCAAGGATCAAGTTTACTCCTATCAGGGTCAAGAGCATGGACATAACAGGTGCATCCAAAAACTCGAGGGGGTAATGAATGGAGAGGCTGATCGGGAAATAAGACCGTATGGGGAACCTGACCACCTAGAACAGTAGAGGGCATGCGATTGACTAAGTAACAAGCAGTGAGGACAACATCACTCCAATATGACTTAGGAACCTGCATTTGAAATAGTAAGGCACGTATAACCTCAGACAAGTGTCAAATCTTGCGCTCAGCAACTCCATTTTGTCGTGGAGTCCGAGAACACGACGATTGGTGAATAATGCCATGATCAGCAAAAAATTGAGACAGGGTACTATGAAAATATTCACGGGCATTATCTGAACGAAATATTTTAATGCAAGTATCAAACTGATTTTTAATCTCCATGTAAAAGGATTTAAAAACAGATTTCAATTCAAATCGCTCTTTCATTAGATAAAGATATGTGATACGAGAAAAATCATCCACAAAGATAACATAATACTGAAAACTAGCAATACTGGGCACATGAATAGGCCCCCAAATATCTGAATGAACTAACTGAAAAGGACGCAAGGCACGACGCTCAACCCTAGGGTTAAAACTGACTCGACGGTGTTTACTAAACTCACAGACTTCACAAACCAACTTATTAATAGAACGACATGAGGGCACAAGACGCTTTAAACTCTGAAGAGAGGGATGACCAAGACGACAGTGCTGTTGATATGGAAATGCTGATGTCTGAAGGGCAACGGATTGAGGCACTGTCAAGTAATATAGGCCACCTCGCTCAATGCCCCCACCAATCTTCCTCCCCGTCGTGAGATCTTGAAAAACACAGCCATGAGGAAGAAATGTAATGGAACAATTTAAAGATTTGTAAGACGGCTCACAGACAGAAGATTAAACGAGAAACGAGGAACATGTAATACAGATGTCAATGTAAGAGAGGAAGAGACAGGAACGGAACCCAAACCAGTAACAGCAATGGTAGATCCATCAGCTAAGGTAACATGAGATGATTTACCAACTGGCTGTCGATCACAAAGGAAAGCAGGTGTACCAGTTATATGATCTGTAGCTCCTGAGTCAATAACCCAAGGAGAGGAAGAAGAAGAGGCAACACAAGCAATAGATGATCCGGTTTGAGCAAGCGTAACAGTAGAAGATCTTGTTGCAGTCTGAAATGACAATAAGCGTTGGTACTCATCAGCTGAAACAACCACACTATCAGCAGAAGTATCCTCAAAGACAGGCCTGATAGTGGCCTGATGAGCCTAAGGGAAGCCATACAACTCATAACATGTGTCCACCCAATGATTGGTCCCCCCATAGTAAGTACACAAACGAGCACCACGGCCACGACCGTAGCCTGCCTCTGTGATGCGGCCACCACGACTAAATGTACGATCACCAATAACAGAGTCTGTACGGCCACCAGAACCACGGCCATTCATCCCAAAAAAATGCCCACGACCTCGAAACCCAGAATCACGGCCGCGACCACGGCCACCACTGACTGAGAACACAGAGCTATCAGAAACAGCGGAAGTCAAAGCAGAACGGTCAGGAGCCGGTGTGCCAGAAATAGACGATGACTGCCGGAGACGACTGAATACCTCACTGAGAGAAGGTACGTCACGGTCTCCCAAAATTTGATTACCCACAGGTTTGAAAGTGGATGATGCACCAGATAAGAAACGAGTAACCCTCATGCGCTCACGCTGGCGCCTTATAACCTGAATATCAACAGAAAGTAGCTCACAGATATCCAGCTCATTACAAATACGCAGGAACTTAGCATAATATTCCTCAAAAGAATTATCACCCTGAGATATATTAAAGAAAGGCTGATGAAGATCATATGTACGACGGAGATTGTCGACACCTGAATACAACTCTTTTGCCTGTGTCCACACCTCTCTAGCTGTATCACAAAACATTAGCGTACTAGCAACCTGTTCCGTCATACTATTCCATAACTCTGAACGAATACGGGCATCAACAGGTTTCCAGGTTCCATATGTGGGTGCATCTGCAGCAGGGGGCTCACTAGTCAAATAAGAGTCCTCCGACTGACCTATATAATACACCTCAACAGCTTTAGCCCAAAGAACATAATTGCCCCCATTTAATGGTGTGGAGGTCATAGGGCGCCTCTCGCGAGACCAAGAACCACTCGATAAACTACCAATAAGGGTAGAACCAGAGCTAGAAACCAGAAGCAGAGTCCTTCTTCTCCTCAGACATTTTACCAAACAATATAGAGGCACCCCAAACAATAAATAACTGCAAAACTTTAACCGACTAACAATTAATAACTTAAAGCAGCCAACCCAACATCATATGACATCTGTACCAGCAACAAACCATACCAGCCCAACTCGTGTTCACTCTTCTGATAGCAACGAAAGAAATAGAGGCACAACCCAACAAAGTTCCAGTAATCAATACACGACATAGAGAAGGCTTACCACTGGTATGGGTGTCGTCGGCAGCAAAAGACTGGAGCTCTTACCACTGGTTTTTGACTGCCGAACAATGTCAAAATCGTAAAACGAGTGCCGAAATGGTTGGAACAACCTGGGTCTTGACTGAATCAAGCAGAAAACAACAAACCGAGCACCATCTAGTGCCGAAGTGATTGGAAAAAGGTCGGGGTTACTGAAAACGAGCAATACCCAGTGCCGAAATGGCTGGAAAAGGAGTGGGTTAGCAACAACGATGTCAGAAAAGGTTCAAGGAGGACTCGCCGGCAACGGAGGAGGCTGACGGAGGATGATCAATGTTTGATAAGATCAAATCGAGGTATTACATGGGTTTCGTTGGGTTTATTTAGTGGGTAGATTAGGGATGGTCTGGAGGTTTTGGGTTGATTAGGATTGCTGTGAAGATATTGATGAAGGGTGATGGTTGATGGCTGCGGATGGTGGCTCGAGTTTCTCGATTACTGTTCACAGATGCGTGACACTGTTCACGACTGCTACAGTAGCCGATTTTTGGGAACTAGGGTTAGGATCTATGGTGGGTTAAGATTAAGCTCTGATACCATGTTGTTTGGAAGGAATGAGAAGTGTATCGGGTGTTAAATAACCCTAACACACACAGACTTTATTTATATTATGAGATCCTCATTACAATGACTCAATTAGCCAATGTGGGACTAACATAAACCTGACAATATTTTAACAAAAATGATTGCAGGAAGAACGGATTAGGAGTGAAGATTTTGGGATTGAAACCTCTTTGCTTCCTACGAACATCATCTGAATCAGTAGCCTTGGTCCCTAGACCTTCACCCATGGAAATCGAACTATCTCCCATGGTGAACTATTGAAAACCTTGAGAGGAGGAGGAGCAACTTTCATGCTGTCTTACTTTTCTATATCAGCCATGAGAGTTGGTTTTGCCGTCTCGTAGGAGTTGGTTTATTGTAGCAGGCCGAACATAGCTGTTCGTACCCACCATGGATGAATCAATGCAAGTCTATTGGTGGCCGTACCTGGATTGGGGCTCGGCCCTAGCCGAGGGTTGCTCATCATCCACATTGCATTCACCTCTCGTCCATCGATGAAGGTCGCGTACCAGGCTCGGCCACCCGTGGAGGCGGTCGACGAGCGGGTTCCACTCGCCTGTCAACTTATCAAGCTCGGCCACCTCTAGAGAGGTGGCTCATAGACGGACATTACGCATCCATCCCTTTATCAGGCTCGGCTGAGTGTGGGGCTCGGCTAACTGTTGGGGCTCGGCTACCTGCTGAGCCACATGCCTTCCCACGTGCTGAAATGGTTACGTTAAAAGATAATCATGAGCGCACATAGAGGGTGCCTGCTCACACCAAAATGGTTATCAGATTCGTTCAGTGATGTTATAATGACGTCACACAGCTCGTGCAAGGCACATGCCCGTACTTGGAGAGCAAGTCAAGGGAGCTCTATAAATACCAAAGGATGACAACCCTAAGAGGTACATGCTTCTACACACTACACTAGTCTCTCACCTTTTCTCTCCACCCATACTTATCCTCTCGCCGGAGGCCCTTGCCAGGAAAGCCCCGGCCTAGTCTTAGTCGTGCGTTCGTTTTGCAGATTTGGCGGGGAAGCCAGGCGATCCTTGAACCAACAGAGGAAAGATTCAGATCGAAGATCACGAGCCACACAATTGGTGAACCCGACGTGAATCGCTTCTGATTCAAACGGCTCACACTTCCTTCAAATCAACCTTCCTCCTCCCGTAAACAACCACGAATTCAACCACCATGGGGGGAGATCTGACGGACGTTACCATTTCGAGGGCCAAGGACGCCAGTGGAAACATCATCCTTCAGCCCTCGGAAAGGCACATGTTCATCTTCATCCCCGCAAGCTCCTGGCTATCACCGGCCACGGAGGACGTAATGGCGGCCTACATCCACCTGTTGCAGTGTCGTGATGACGAACGAGATAACGAATTGGCGGCGCTAAGGGCGGAGGTGGCTCAAAAGAAACAACACATGCAGTAAACCACAGCCCTCGCCACGTCCAGATCTGATGGAAGCGGGAGGCGACGAAGGCAGACACCACCACCTCCACCACAACCACAAGAGCGACCGCACGAGACAGGCCAACGCGATTCCGTGAAAGACCGCCTTGGCTTCACCCCAGCACCTGGCGACGCCAGGGAAATAATCCTTTACAAGCAACCTACCACATCTGGAACACATCGTTCTAGAAGTCATCATGAGCGAACCAGAACAAGGGATACCGAGTCATTCAGGAGCATGTACTCGACTGGTCGCGCAGAATTCTCTCGCACGACGGTTTCGCACCGTAGCCGAGATTCCGTACAGACCAGATGCCATGTCTCTGAACGTCTCGGGGACATCCTGCCTGAGAATTTTAATGTTGAGCACCATGGACGGCGGAACGGGAAAGGCGTAAGGACGGAAGGCGCGAATGACAATAACAAAACCCGTCGCGACAGAGAGAAGTCCATCGACGGCCCTCGCCGAACAACCGTCGACTTAAGAGACAAGCTGGGACACAGAGACGACGAGAAGACGTCAGCAAGGGAGCCCAAAGGGAGGGACTCCAAACGGACGAAAACAGATGAGCACGGTAAACCGCTACGCCCAGGATTCGAAAGACAGCTGAAGGACCTCGACATCTCACCATTCACCTCCCTTATCATCAACACGCCACCTGAGTTCACCGAATGCAACCTGGAACATGTGCAAACTCCACACTCCGACGCTCTCGTTGTCACCATTCAGATCGGTGTTCATGACGTCAAGCGAGTCCTCATTGATCAAGGAAGCTCGGCTGAGGTCATGTATTACGACCTGTTCAAGAAACTTGATCTCCCAGAATCCGCCTTACAACCAGCCGATGTGCCCCTCATCGGTTTCAACGGAGCACCTATTTGGCAATTAGGCAAAATCTTTCTTCCCGTCGTCGTCGGTTCAAAGACTCTTTCAATCGAGTTTCTCGTCGTTAACGCACCGAGCCCGTACAACGCTATTCTCGGCCGCACCTGGCTCGACGGAACGCAAGCGATTGCCTCCACCTACCACCAGGTCGTTCGCTTCATCGGCGCCAATGGAAGGCAAGAAGATCTGCGTGGCGATCAGGTAGCATCCAAAAAATGCTACGTCTCAACCGTCCACAACTCCACCAAGGCCAAACAGGTACAATGGGTTGAAGTCCCAGACATGGCTGTCATTGATGGCGTCGGCCAAAACGCAGAAGATAAAGCGGAAGAAGACTTGGTCAAAATGCCCATCAATGAGGATGGCTCACGTTTTTTCTTACTTGGCTCCTCCCTCAGCGACGCCGAGCGCGAAGAGATGTTTCAATTCCTCAAAGACAACATAGAAGTCTTTGCCTGGACCCCCAATGAGATGCCGGGGGTCGACCTCAACTTCATCTGCCACTCTCTCAACATCAAGAAGGATTCAAGAAAGCTCGACGCTCGGCACCCGAACACGTCGATGTTGTCATAGAAGAGGTTAACCGACTATTGGAAGCAAACGCCATCCAGGAAGAACAGCAAATGGCAAGTGTGCGTCGACTACACCAACCTCAACGACACGTGTCCAAAGGATTGGTTCCACTCCCAAAGATCGATCAGTTGGTCGACGCCACCGCAGGCCACGCTCGGCTAAGTTTCCTTGACGCCTACCGCGGCTACCACCAAATAGCCATGAACCCAGAAGACATGGAGAAAACGGCCTTCATCACACCACATGGTATTTTCTGCTACCGCGTCATGCCTTTTGGGCTCAAGAACTTAGGAGCCACCTTCAACCGCGCGATCTTCAAGATGCTTCATGCACAGATAGGCCACATCTTGGAAGCTTACATCGACGACCTCGTCTTTAAAAGTCAGAAGGAGCACAACCACCTCACCGAACTCGCAGAAGTATTCGAAATTCTCAAACTACACAAACTCTGCCTGAACCCAGAAAAGTGTGCATTCGGCGTAAGTACGGGGAAATTTCTTGGCCATCTGGTGACTAGGCGAGGGATCGAAGCCGACCCCAACCAAATCAAGGCAGTGGCAGAAGAAGCTTTGATTGGACGCCAGATTGCGATGCAGCGCTAGCCGAACTCAAAGTATATCTAAAGCTCGGCACCATTAATGGTAAAGCCCAAGGAGTTCGAGACCCTCTATCTGTACCTAGCCGTCTCTGCCCACGCGGTCAGCTCGGCATTGGTCCGACGAAATGGAGCAGAGGACATGCCTATCTACTTCACCAGCAGAACACTCCTACCAGCGCAAACGCGCTACCTCTCCCTAGAGAAGTTAGCTTTCGCTCTTGTCTCAGCAGCACAGAAGCTACTACCCTACTTCCAATCTCACATAACTGTTTTGACGGAGTACCTTCTCAAAGCTCTCTTTCGGAAGGCCGACCTCTCCAATCGTGTCTCCCAGTGGGCCGTCGAGCTCGCAAATTTCGACATCCGTTTCGAGCCTCGGACGGCGCTCAAAGGACAAGTTCTCGCCGACTTCATCGTTGAATTAACTCTCGACGATACAGCAGAGTTCAACAAACCTCCCCCACAACAGGCTTCCACCGCACCCACAGAAAGCACGCGACCTTGGCTACTGTTTCAAAGAGACACTTGGCGACTTCAAGTCGATGGTGCCTCCAATAGCAACGGCACGGGTGCAGGTGTTGTCTTGGTCTCCCCTTATGGGGCACTTTATGAGAGTTCTATCAGCATAGACTTCCCTGCCACCAACAACGAAGCAGAATACGAAGCCCTCCTCACTGGTCTACGTTCGGCTATCGCAATGAAAGTCAACGATTTGGCTGTTTATTGTGATTCCCAACTAATTGTCAACCAGGCGTTGAGGGACTACGAAGCTAGGGCCCAAGATGATGAAGTATCAGGCAACAGCGGCCGAACTCATCATGCAGTTCAAGAATTTCAAGATTGAACAAATCAACGGCGAACACAACGCGCACGCAGACGCCCTCACTGGTCTTGCCTCGGCCTCCAAAGCTTTCGAATTCCGCACTATTAGTTCTGGTAGCATTGACCAACCTAGCTTTGATAACACCCCAGAAGTATTGAACATCGAACTCGGTCCAAGTTGGATGGACGAGATTGTTGAGTTCCTCAGAAATGACACTTTACCCTACGACAAGAAGGAAGCCTACCGTATTCGGAACAAGGCCGCCTATTATTGGCTATCTGACAACGGCCAGCTTTATAGAAAATCTATCTCTGAGCCCTATCTCCTTGTCGTCCACTCTACCCAAGTACCAGTGATCCTCAATGAGCTCCACTCAGGCAGCTGCGGCTACCACTCTGGAGGTCGTTCCCTTTGCCAACGCGCACTGAGTCAGGGATACTTCTGGAAGAACATGAAGAAAGATTGTGAAGAAGTCGTCCGCAAATGCCGACCATGCCAACTATTTTCCCTAATTCCAAAGAAGCCTGCTCAAAACCTCTTCCCATCACAAGTCCTTGGCCTTTTGCCCAATGGGGGCTTGATATCGTCGGGAAACTTTCAACGGCTCTTGGAGGCTTCAAGTTCCTGATCACTGCAACCGACTACTTTTCCAAATGGGTAGAAGCAGAACCTCTCGTCACAACGACCGAAGCTGACGTCCGACGATTCGTTTGGAGAAACATCATCACCAGGTTCGGCGTCCCGTACGCCATCATCTCCGACAACGGCACTCAGTTTGTTGGTAACGGCCTCTCTAGTCTCTTGGATGAATTCGGCATCCGCTTCTTCAACTCCACTCCAGCATACCTTCAAGGGAACGGCCAAGCCGAGGCCTCAAATAAGACCGTCTGTGCTGGAATAAAACGTCAGTTAAACTCCAAGCGTGGCAAATAGGCAGAAAAGCTACCCAAGGTTTTATGGGCCTACCGTACTACACTTCGACGCTCTACTGGCCAAACTCCCTTCTCAATGGCTTTCGGAATGGAGGCCATCATTCCATTGGAATCAAAGTTCCCTACCCTCAGAACGGAGACATTTGACTCAAAGACAAACAACGAGGCTGTCGCACAAGAGCTTATACTCGCCGAAGAAAAGCGTGACGACGCTCAGCTCGAGTTAGCGGACTACCAACAGCAAGTAGCCAAATGGTACAATCGAAGCGTACGAACCAAGAAATTCAAGCCAGATGACCTCGTTTGGCGAAAGATGGTGCAAGCAAGCAAGAAAACAAAGTTTATGCCCAACTGGGAAGGGCCTTTTTGCGTCGTCAAAATTGCTGGTGAAGGTGCCTACGTCCTTGAGGATATGAATGGGAAAGTGCTTACCAACCCATGGAATTTACAGAATTTGAAAAGAGCACACGTGAAAAACTCTGCTTTTCGTTATATGCTCGGCTATGTAGTATCAGTAACTACCTTTTGAGCCATCAAAATCTTTAAGTTTTTGTTTTGCTTCAACCTTATCTATGGTCTTCTTTTCAAAAAGTGGCCTAGGCCCATACGTTTCTACTTCCAATATTGTACCTCAAAGTTTCTTAATGGAAAACAACTTGTACGTTCGGCAGTCGATTTCTCTAAAACTTATCATATTGTCTTCTTTCAATCTCACTTGCACAAAAACTCACCCTCGGCATATCTGCCAAACATGAACGATGACTTCGGCCACACCCTCAAACGGCTCCTAAAGCCTTTAGCTTCGGCCACTATCACCGTCCAAAGAAGCAAAAAATGGACATATGGTCCACCGAGCCTAAAAAACACATCACTGACGGAACTTAGGCTTCAGTTCGGCTTGGCAAGACACCATTGTCGGCCACCGACTGGTTACACTCGCACTTTGGCGAGCAAACCTCCCACAGACAATCAAACTTTTAAAAGTCCCTTTCGCTTTGCGTGGGGTTGGCACTTTTGCCGAACCCAACAACGGGCAACTGGGCACCTACCACTATCATGGTCACCCAAGATTCACTCAAGGCAATCTCGGTGAACTTTCTACTCTGCTTCACTACTTTGGTCAAGGATCGGCATTCATCACACCACAGTTATCAATCTACACAAACATCTACTCTGCCAAACCTAGACCAAAGTGGGGGCTACGGATATGTACCATCCAAACAAACAAGATTATCAAATTTTTCGAAGGCATGCAAACATTCAACCAAGTTCGGCAAAACAAATAAATTGCAAACAGAAGTGTTCATTCATCTAAAGAAAACACGAGTGCTGAAGAAAATCCTAATCGGGAGGTACGGCGTGGTAAACCGTTTGGTGCCGACCCCCATCAACTATTACACCTGGTATGGCAAACTCCAAGTTTGGAGCCGTTCAGTCCAACAAAAAGTTCAAATAACAAAAGGAAGCTGGCAACAATGTGCTCAAACGTGAGCGATAGTATCTGCAGCAACATCAGCAGCAGCATCAGTCGCAACTTCAGCTTCGTTTTCAGCATCCTTTTCAGCATTCACTGGCTCTTACTCGGCCATCCTCTCATCACTGCCATCACCCGTCTTCTTTCCACCAGAGCCATCATAACCCGCGGCGACGACATCGGTGAGATCTTCAATCTCCTCACTCTCGGGAAACTCCGCCGGAGGAAGTGGTGAGCACTCCTCGATCGTATACGGCAAGACGAGCTCGGGAGTGACTGGTCCAGGAATTGACTTGGTCAAATTCATGTCAGCCTCGAGTTGAAGGACACCACATGCCGCCTTCACGCCATCTTTGTATCCAGTGCGGTAGGCGATAGGGACCCTCATTTTCACCTCGTCGTTGACCATCAACCGTGCGTCCTTTACATACTCGGCACCGGCACAGTCATATCCGGCCTGATATGCCTTCTCATCCACGTCCTTCATCTTTCTCTTCTCTCTCCTCAGTACTCGACCAAGCTCGCGTTCGGCATCCTTAGACTTATCCAGAGCTTCGTCCCTCTGCTTCTCGAGCTCGGTAATCTTGGCCTTAGCAAGCTTCAGGCTATTCTTCAAAGACTTGACCTTCTCACGCTCGGTTTTAGCGTCATCATGATACCGGGACCTCTCCGCCGCCAGCAGCTCGGCTTAGTTCAAGGCCCGCGAAAGCGCCTGGCCAGCCTGCATGACACAAAATTATTAAGCTCAGAAAAATAAATTAATGGTAAAAATCAAGATAAAGATCGGACGGACCTGAACAAGATAAGCACTCGCATGAACGAGGCTCGGCTGCAACTCCGGCGGAACCCTCTCCATGTCCCTCGGCAGTGCAAGGCCATGCAGCATGGTGACAGCCAACCCAGGCTCCCGCTTGACGCTGTCTTCAACAGTGACAACCCTGCCTTTGGCCATAGCAAAAGAACGTGCAAATTCCTGCACAATTGCTCGGCCGCCCGAACCCGATGTCCTTTCCACAGCCTTGGAGCCACCTGCAAATGATGACTCTGTTTGATCTTTCTCCTTTAGAAGTGGCGTCGGTGGCCTGGTCGGAAAGAAGTCTTGTGTGACCTTCTGCTTCTTGGCAGCAGGCTCGGACAGGTTCGCTTCTTTCTGAAGAACTGTGGCACCGTCCCAGCTGTTGAGTTTGACAACGTTCCTCCTCCCCATGTCTTCGGCGAATTCTAGGATAAGGGTTCGGATGGGTGGAACGTTTATACCTTGGAAGTCAGATGGTTGACTTTCTTAAAACTAGAAGTCAGCAGATTTCTTGAAAGTTGGGAATTTCACCCGCGTCCCCTTCGTGTTCTTGCTCGGCTTCGGGTTTTTTCCCTTCCCTTCCTGCCCCTCAGCGACCTTCTTTTTGCCTCCGGCCTTCGTGCTCGGACCTGCTTCTTTTTCCCTCCTCTTCAACTTCCCTTTGTAAGACGGCTCGTACCCGAGCAGGGTCGTCGCGTCTTGGCAGATTTAGGCCAACAAAGTTTCAACGTTCTTCTCAACGGCCAGTGACTGTTGTCGCTTTGTGATCGCTCGATGATATGCAAAAAGCATTAACCGATCAATATTGAAGATTCAAAAGGATAGGGCAAAAGTCATGCTCGGCGGAATAAAGGAAAGACGAATCAACCTCGGAAGTCTTTTATCTTCGGCACATGATGTAGCCGTATTGTTTGGTCACCAAACTCATAGTTACCACTCACTTCAACGTAAAAGCTAGCCCACTTGTCGGTATCGGGCAAACCGTCTATGAGGGGCTCCTTTCTACTCCGCGTCGAGAGGTATCTACGCTCGGTCACACCGTGCCTGGACATTATGTACGTATGAAAAAGGTCGGCGACTGTAAACTCTAGGTTGTGAAGCTCCTTCAGCTTGATTACAGCCAGCATTATCCTATAGCTGTTGATGGCAAAGAAATGGGGAACAAACCGAACCGAGGGAGCAGCTCCCTCAGAAACGGATGAAGAGGGCAACGGAGTCCGGCCTCGCAGATGGCCATAAGGGGAACGGTGATATGCTCGGGGCGGTGTTCCGGCTTATCCCTTATAAGGTTACTAGCAACTTGACTAATGACAACATCGTTAGGGATGTTATATGTTCGGCAGAAGTCCTCATATTCGTTGGGCTGCCCATTAAAGTAATGGGCATGAGGATAAACTTGACCTCTCTCGTAGAGGTCGGCAATCTCTCTATCCTCGGACGACGCTTCACTAGGCATAGATCGTGAAGAAGCTGGGGCTTCGACCTCCAAACGAAATCTAGATTCGGCTTCGGGGCCCAACTCGTGCTCGGCATCGGAGTGAGTAGATGAGGTGAAGGATACCTCAGGCTCGGTGTTGAACCCGCCATCATACTCGTGATCGCGCTCGGTGTTGGAATCACTGGAGTCCGACATATTGGACGCAATTGAAGAAGTTTGGCGTCGGCTTCTGCGTCTCTCCAGGTACTCGCGGATAAACAAAGCTCCGGAGTCGTCCCCCAAACTTTCAGTGTCAGATGAGATAACGATGATTGGGTGAGTCAGACCTAACAAAATAAAGAGAAAATAATGAGAAACCTCGTCGTCGGCCAAAAGGCAAAGATCTCACTACGCTCGGTGTAGGGGTTTGATTTATCGAGATCAGGACCAAGGTTCTGGTTAGGTTCCTCCTTCCGCAGCTCCGTGCTCTTGCCGCTGAGACCTGCAACAAATCACTAGGGCCTGGGTAGCCCAGTGACCCTCCGACGATCAAGTTAGATCTCAGGGGAAAGTGTATAGGTCTAGGGCTAGGGTAGAATGGCATAACTCTCTCAGGTGAGTATCCCTTCGTATTTATAGACCTAAGGTTGCTTGGCCTCTAAGCTAGCGCATGATGGGCACGCTCCGGTAACCTCCCCGGGTGACATCATGGATGACGAGGGGATGAAGCGGTTACGCAGCACATGGGAAGGAACGTCCCCAATGATTACGCCTGCAGCACGATCCATACGGGTCCCTCGTGGCATAACAACTTTCCACAGATTCCCTCGGGAATGTCGAGAGCAGTGACCAAGTCACTGACAGCAGCACGGCATGCGGAGACCTGAATCCGAGCATATTACCGAGCAGGGCGCCGAGGAGTAAAACCCACACACGGCCTCGGATCAAGGTCCTTCAAGTGTCGGAGTCACATAGCATGGCCAGGTTACTGAGCTTGTAACCGAGGCCACCACATTCGGCTACCCTACTGGCCCACCCTACATCCTACGAAGACTCGCGCTCGGGCATCACTGAGACTCGACTCAACGGGCACGGCCAGTTTCGGTTTCGGCCAAACCCGTTATCGCTAAAGCTAGGGCTCGACCAACTCCATTGTCGGCCAAGCTCTTCAGCACCGGAGCTGGGGCTCGGAAGAACAGGTTGAAGCTGCAGATGAACACTGTTCACTCAAAACGAAAACTCCGCAAAACCCAGGGAAACGAGGGAGAAGAAGGCAGAAAATTGCATAAACAATAAGAGGGGTGAAAAACGAACGCGTACCTGGAAATTTCAGCGAGATCCGGTGAGCAATCTGCTGCAAATCGAGACCAGAAGAGGAACGAATGCAGAACGAAGCTCTGGCAATGGAGGTTTAGAGAGAGAGAGGGGGTTTGTAACTTCTCTCTCTCCTCATGCCACCCCTTTATATAGAGGTAGGGTTGGGAATCGAATTTCTCGCCCATTCTGACACCGCTAAACCCGCAACCAATAGGCGTTCGACACATGGCATTGATAGGATAATCTGACACGCTCCTGCTGTCCTTTCAGTCAGCCGTACCCAGATAAGAAGGGACACCTGGCCTCCTCTCATTAGCGTTCGGCTTTGGCAGTTGCTGCCACTTTAAGGATAAAGATAGATAAGGCTCGGCAATTTTTCATCAATGGTTCGAGTTCGGCAAGATATGGGTTTGGTCAAGGTTCGACATCAATCCCCACCACGCGCTTGGCGTCAGCAGAGATTGAGGGGCTATTGTAGCAGGCCAAACATAGCTGTTCGTACCCACCATGGACGAATCAATGCAAGTCTATTGGTGGCCGTACCTGGATTGGGGCTCGGCCCTAGTCGAGGGTTGCTCATCATCCACATTGCATTCACCTCTCGTCCATCGGCGAAGGTTGCGTACCGGGCTCGGCCACCCGCGGAGGCGGTCGACGAGCGGGTTCCACTCGCCTGTTAACTTATCAAGCTCAGCCACCTCCAGAGAGGTGGCTCATGGACGGACATTACGCATCCATCCCTTTATCAGGCTCGGCGGAGTGTGGGGCTCGGCTACCTGCTAAGCCACATGCCTTCCCACGTGCTGAGACGGTTACGTTAAAAGATAATCATGAGTGCTCATGGAGGGTGCCAGCTCACAGCAAAACAGTTATCAGATTCGTTCAGTGATGTTATAATGACGTCACACAGCTCGTGCAAGGCACATGCCCGTACTTGGAGAGCAAGTCAAGGGAGCTTTATAAATACCAAAGGATGACAACCCTAAGAGGTACATGCTTTTACACACTACACTAGTCTCTCACCTTTTCTCTCCACCCATACTTATCCTCTCGCTGGAGGGCCTTGCCGGGAAAACCCCGGCCTGGTCTTACTGGTGCGTTCGTTTTGCAGATTAGGCGGAGAAACCCGGCGATCCTTGAACCGAGGAAAGATTCGGATCGAAGATCACGGGCCGCACATTTATCATTCCCAAAAAGGTAATTAAGGAGGTTGAGTCAATCCTTAGGGCCTTTCTATGGACAAGTCCTGACCTAAGAAAAACTGGGGCTAAGGTATCTTGGGAGCACCTGTGTTCTCCTAAACAAGAAAGAGGCTTAGGTTTCAAATCCATGCAGGTTTGGAATAAGGCGGCCATAGCCAAGCACATCTGGTTCCTTATTTCTGGGGGGGAACAAGCCATGTGGTGTCAGTGGGTCAAATCATATTTAATAAAAAGGTAGGAACTTTTGGAATCTGAAAGTAACTTGGGTCTGGAGGAAACTCTTGAATCTCCGCCCTTTGGTGCAGCTGTATATACTTAGCGTATTAGGCAATGGCCAATCCACTTCCTTGTGGTATGACAATTGGCATCCACTTGGTCCTTTGATAGCCAAATTTGGTCCTAGAGTTGCTTATGATTCTGGTATACCAAAGGAGGCTATTGTGTCTCACATTATCCAAAATTCACGTTGGGTTTTTCCCATTACCCAAACTTTGGAGATCAATGAGATGAGTACTTTACCACCTCGTATCTCTTCCAGGTTGAGTGGAGATGATCATATTAGGTGGACTCTCACCCCTAATGGCTAACTGTTGCTTCCCTTTGGAACAAACTGAGGGCCCCCTTTCCAAAAGTCTTGTGGCATAAGTTGGTGTGGTTCTCTGGACACATTCCAAAATGTAGTTTTATCACCTGGATTGCTATTCAGAATAGACTATCCGCTACAGATAGGTTGGTGTCTTTTGGCCTTCCTCTTTCTGCCCAATGTAGTTTTTGCCATGAGTGGGAAAGCCATGATCTCCTATTCTTTAATTGCTCATTTTCTAAGCAGGTATGGGATTCTATTCAGTCCAAGCTCCACGTCTCATGGACCTCTAGAACTTGGTCTGAATGGGTCTCTTTTCTCACTAATACTAAAGGCAAATCTCTAAGGGCTGTTATCACTAAATTGGCCTTTGTTGTCACTGTTTACCATCTGTGGATTGAAAGGAATACAAGGAAATTCCAAGGTAATTCCTGTTCTTGGGAAGTAATTGTTCATAAAATACTTTCAATGGTGAGAACAAGGATTCTATCCTTACCTAAATTTCAAGCAGAATGGATTGTGAATGAGTGGAATGTTGGTTGATATTAACTCTTCTATTTTGTTCGTGATGATAGTAATTGGCACACTTTGTATTTGTTTTCCAACTCTGCCATACAAATGTAGCTGGACAGGTTATAGCAGGAGATTTTTCTTGGCTGCTTGTTCCTCTATCTACAAGATGACCTGTGGACTTCTGTCCAATGGGCAGAATTGACAGGGTTTTTTTTTTTTTTTTTGATCAGTGAATTGACAGGTTTGCTGAAAGGAAAGTCAAGTCTCATGGTACTTACTTCTAAGTATTCAGGTAGTTATCTTAATCCTTGTTGGCTGACTTGATAACTTCACAGCATATGTGGGTTCGTACTGATAACCAAGTGAGCTGTGTGCTAGATCCCCAACATCTCTTGTGAAAGGAGGTAATAATTAACGGGGGCGTCATGTGAGGATCAGTGGAGGGAAGAGGTGGATCCCTAGTCCTTGGTTTTGAGAAATAAGAGTGGGAGATGTGAGATTCCAAGGGAGTAGAGGTGTGAGCACCATACATACCAAGGGCTTTGCTTTTGCTTTTGCTTCTGGTTCATTTCTTTTCTGCTGCTAATATGAGATTGGTAACTTTTCATCTTCTGGTGCTAGCTTTACTGCTATTGTTCTGTTGGGGTTGGCTATTGTGGCTTCTGAGTTCATACTGCTGATCTATAGAACATGTTGAGGCTGCTGCTGACCAGTTTGTGGCTGCCTGATCTATCTTTTGTTTTAGCAGCTGTTTTTTCATGTCAAGATGGTGTTTTTGCTGTTGTTTTCCTATGGTGTATAGTCTGCTGCTGTTGCTGTTTGTGTGCGACTTGAGATCAGCAGTTGAGCTGCTTTGCTGCTGCTTTGCTCCTTCTGCTGCTACCCGTTATGGTGTATCTAACTGTTGCATGGCAGCTTCTTGTTACTGTTTTGCTGATGCAGCTTGGGTCTTGTTTGGATTGCAGCTTGGATTGCATGGCACCTTGTTGAGCTCTTAGTGTTTTGTAACATATTGAAGTGGCCATTGTTTGCTTTCGGCATGGTTGTATCTTCTTTATTCTATTGCATTATTTACTACCTATCCTTGGGGGTGTCCCTTGGAATGTTTATTCCCTTGCTTGGGGGGATGTCCCTAGCATTAAGGCGCCATATGAACTTTTTGTGCAGTATGGTACTTCAAGTGCTTGGGTGACAGATTAGAGGCAAATCCCTTGCTTCCCCAAGTAGAGCTCAAATTCATGTCGGGACCTATCGAGTGGGGATGTCCCTGGCATTAAGGCGCCATATGAACTTTTTGTGCAGTATGGTACTTCAAGTGCTTGGGTGACAGATTAGAGGCAAATCCCTTGCTTCCCCAAGTAGAGCTCAAATTCATGTCGGGACCTATCGAGTACTCCGTACTTGCTTATTGGATGCTTCGATGGCTGAGACCTTAATCAAGATCGCTCACAGTTTCATCAAGAAATGTTGGGGCCATTTTGTTGTTTTGTACACTTTTGAGAATTGTTTTCTCTTCCTCTGTTATATGGACAAGAAACAATTGGATCATTCACCGCTAGTCTATGAAGCCATTTGGCGCCGGCTCCCTTTATTTACTTTTATTCTTTCTTTCTTTTTCTTTTGTTTTGTTTTGTTCCTCCTTGGGTATGCCCCCTGTAGGTTGTATATTCGGTTAGCCTTTTTTCTATTTCAAGTTGATTTACCCAAAAAAAAAAAAAAAAGAAAAAGAAGGGTCAAACCCAGCCCGAAAGTGGACCCCGCCCGAAAGTGGATCAAACCTGCCTAGCCCAACACCTAAACTCTAACCCTATGCAGGTGCCTATCCCACTGACCACCCTATGTGGTCATCTGGACTCATCTGCCCCTTGGTTGTCTTGCTAAGAAGTTGGCAACAATTGCCACATTATAGGGCGTAAATTGCTAGATGCTTTATTGTGTCCAATAGTATGACATCCTTCCGTAAAAAAGAGAGTATGACATCCCATTAAACATATATAAGGGGGAAAAAACAATTTTTTTGGGTAAATAGGGAAAAAAGAATCTTATGATTGCTTTTGCTTTTTTACTTGAAAATGGTGCTTTAGCTGATAGTTTCCCATCGTCTCTTTCTTTTTCATTGATTTGTTCATTTTCATGCTCTAATATCATTGAGTGTGATGGGTTTGGTTGGCTTGTTTATTCTTTGTACTGTATAGGATTATGAAATTGAGGAAGATGGGCATGGCTTGATTTTTGTTGATCAGAATAGTATTATAGAAACAGAGCGAAGAGTGAATGTCTAGGCCTTCGAACAATGCATGTAACGTCTCGAAAATTGGGTACATTAAGAAATAAATTTTCAATTTTTTTAAAAATAGCTAACTTTATCCTATATTAAAGGTCTCAAATTTAATAATAGGAAAGGAAAGTTACTAACATATTAGGGTATCCACAATACTATAATCCAAAATTGATAACTAAGTTGCCACATCAGTTTTTAATTATTCATTTAAAAGATTGCTAAGATTAGTAATGTAGATATCTACAATGACATAATCAAAATTGGATAATTAAAACTTGTCACATCATCTTTTTAGCCCTTGTTCGGTTGTGGGTTTTGAGTAGTGTTTTTGAATAAAGGTAGAGAGAGAAATGAGAGTAATGATTGTGGAGAGAGGTAAAAAGTAGATAGAGATAGAGTGAAAAATGAGAGTAATGATTGAAAAGTTAGAGAGAAAAAGTAAAAAAGTTACTTTTTCCAAAATTTTGGGTTTGGAATTCCAAACCGAACAATTCTAAAAATTGTAAACAGTAGAAAATAGTCTTTCTAGAAATAAATTTGAAACTAATAAAAACTATTTACTAGAAATAGAAAATAGTTTTGGAAACTTTTTTTTTTATAGAAAAAACTATTTTCTAAATAAAAAAATATTTTTTCTGAAAAGAAAGAGAGGGAGGAAAAGGGAAGAGAGATAGAATATTTTTGTATAATGATTGGTGTATTTGATTGAGAATATATAGGGTCTATTAAATCTGGTTATTGTCAAATGTTGTTAGTTTTGGTTATCCAAAGTTCAAAATTTGATTATTTCTAAAGAGATTGTTAAGTTTGATTATAGCATTGTGAGCCATATTTTGCACCAATATTGTTAACTTTAAAAACTTTTTTCTTTTGATTATAGCATTGTGGATAATCTTACACCACAAATTGTAAAAAAAAACATGACATTGTCTGAAATCTCCAAATTTGGTAAATTATTCAACTTAAAAGGAAATAAACAGAGCCATCTGAGTCAACAAAACTACTGGTAGTGCCATGGCTCTGACGGTCCATCTCCATTCTGCTGCTTCGTCGCCTTGTATCTTGTAGTGGCTCTTTGTATTCTTCATTACCCTCAGTAGCTAGCATAAAATGTCATGCCAAGCACCCCATAACTGATAATCACCCATAGGACACCCAAAGCTACCCTTAACAAAAACAAAAGCTACTCACGCAACAGATAACTAAAGCAGAAATACTAATGTGCAAGGCAACATAAAATAGTCATCAATTAATAATTAATATTTCACACTTTCTATCCTCAACCAACCAGCACGCTATTCGTCACCGGCTTCCATCCACAAATATTCCAGTACTTTAGGCTAACTCTCCAAAACCCAGGCAGTGGTAGGGTTCATGAACTTAGGCTCCCAGAACCTTGGCACGATTCATGACCTTTCGCTCACATACACCCAGCCCACTGCACTCCTGAGACCCGAGCATAACTCATGACCTCTTACGACATTGCGACTATCTCACAACGAATGTTCGATAAAAACATCCCCAATGTCAGAGATGGCTAGAAGCATCCCCAAACCTGTAAATAACTTCAACTCACTTACAAGCTGATTTACCCAAAAAAAAAACTTCAACTCACTTCTTTATCTGATTAGTCAGTAAGCCAAGATATTCAAAATTTCAAAAATTAGGGTTCATGCAACAACGTGGGATCAATAATCACACAAGTCCGAAACGAAATTAACTCAATGGACAATAATAATAAATAATCAATGTTCTCTCGGCATAATAACGGCCTAACAACTTCAATTTACCAAAAATAGCAGTTAAACTAAAAAAATCACTATATTTGACAAAAGTAAAGTTTACTACGCATGTTAGGATCAACTTTCGTGTTTTATGTGAAGCGTAATTATTGTGTTAAATAAGGTCATTTAGGTTGGAAGTCAAAACTGTAAGGATCAAATTCTAGAGTCTCCTTGTATTGGTAATTTTGTACGATAAAACACATTTATATTGAGTTGTAAATTTCATTATTTTTTAGAGTGTGTTTTAGGAGCAGAATGGAATCGATAATTTTTGTAATGAGCGAATGAGAGTTATTGTGTATGTGAAGGCTGAAGAAATTATGAGTTATTAGCTGAGGCAATATTTTAGGAAAAAGAAACTTTAATTGGGAGTGGACCTAATACGAAGGAGTTTTTGGAAAGAAAGAATTCTAAGAAAGAAAATCTCCCAGTAGGGTGATAAAGGAAATAAGGTTTTGATTGCAGTGATTTATGGGCTTGGGGATCACGTAGCCGCGGAAAAGAAAAAAGGACAAGCCACATACATATATACAAACGTATACTGTGATTAAGGTAACGAAGAGCAGCCAATGTACATGGGTTTTTTGAAGAGAAAAATTCTCAAGTGTCTTTGCTTTGAATTTTGGAGTACAATGAGATCAATGGAACATTGAGCGTACGAGAGACATCTTCAAGTGGTTTCAATATCTTCTTCAACTTATTTGAGAAAAGTCCTAAGGAGGATTTCTAGGCAAGTTAAAGTCCTTCGGTGGATTCCGGAAGGCAAATGGAAGGCTTTTGGATTCAAGGCAGCGGCGGTCAAGTACTAGGTGTGGTGAACATGGATTCGACAAGTAGGTCTTAGGCTCGATTGTGAGGATTCAAATCGTAGGGTAAGATTACTTGTAACCGCACAATAGTTTATAATGTTTGATTCCTTCCTGTGGATTTTTTCCTCGTCATGAATATCTTGGTGTTATCTGTTGATTGTTTTTTGTTCCTGCGTTTTGATCGATTGGTGGTTGGTTTATTTATTAAAGAATTCATACATAGCAAATATTTATAAACATAGGTGATCTGTCTAAAACTGTACAGCGCATAATTTTTTTTAAATCATAATAAATTCTCCAGATCTCAGGTTGAGAGAAATTCTCATGAACGTCGCATATGTAAAGTCTAGATACGTCGTTAAGCAGGGTCAAGATAGTGTAGCGAATCTGTTAGTAATCTGCGCAACAGTATCATTTCATATGGAAATCTTGTTATTTCGGTTACTCTAACTTACTCTTTCTGCGGGTTGTGCATGGGTTATTGTAAATTTTTTTTAAGTCTTTTCCTTTTTCTTTTTCTCCTAGGATATGCTCCTTATAGGCTGTATATTCGGTTAATCTTTTTTAATTTCACGCTAATTTACCTATAAAAAAAAAAAAAAGAAACAGTAGCACTTCAAAAAATCATAGTAAATCCTCCTGACTTTAGGTTAAGATAAATTTTATATGAAAGTCGCATAAATCATAATAAACCTGTTAGTAATCTGTTGGTTACAACTTTCGTGTTTTTAAGTTTTTCCTGAATCTGCCTAGAAGAGGTCCGAAATCTTCATAACAAAAGAGCTCGTGTAAACAAACGTTTTTTCGACGGTTCAATCTTTTTCATGCATACGATTTGAATCCTAACGATTACACAAAAGATGAAAACAGTAGAGAGTAAGTTCAATGTCGACCTACCTTTCCTCCGAAGATTTAGCTACGGATTGCGGAACGACCAAATATCCGCTAAAGAATTTCTGCGAGCTAAGGAGCGAGAGAGTTTCACAGTGAGTGCAATTTCGTATGAGTTTTTATCAGCACCCTCATGTATTCCTAGCTCCTCAAAATTCAATAATGTCATCGATCGATCACCAATGGTGACTTTCATTTGATTCAGTCAAATACGTCACCACGCTCATGTTGTCAATCAGTAGTCAGTACTACTTGGAGGTCTCAAAATCTCTGTGCACGATTTTTAATAAATTTTCTCTATCGATCTCTCTCCACTCATTAACCATCCTCAAAATCCAAACTGAATAGGGTCCCCATTATTCCACTTCCACCTTTGACTCACATTACTACATGCGTATATGCGCCTGCTTGAAATGGTTGTTTGGTTTGGTGCTTGCACCTGGAGGCTGGAGTACCGGTTTGTATTTTCAAACAAAGTCTCAAGAAAAAAATAAATCATTTTATACCTTTACTTAAATTGTCTATTTGCTGCGATCAACAAATTGATTAAAAAAAAATGCAAAAGAAATGAGACACGAATAAATTTATTTTATTTTAGTTTCATTTATTACAATTTTTTTCCGATGGACCTTAGGGGTGTCCGGTAAACGTACGTGCACCTTGACTATTTCACAAAAGACAGGCCATCTATGTCGAGATTAAGGGTTATACAAGAGATTTCTCTCTTGCGGCCTAATCCTACAAAATTGCCAAATTTAGATATCAAAATTTCTAGGTTTAGACAAAACTTAGTTAAGGGGTCATGTATGACAACTAAGAGCATCTCCAATAGCCTCGTCGGATCCATCATCCTCGTCTGATTCACAGGTTTTGACGAGGAAAGGGGCTGAAAACGGGAACCAACGGCCTCGTCGGAGCCCTCGTCTCTTGCCCGTTTGCTACAGTAACTCGTCTCTGCCAACGAGCCACGGTAGCGCTCTCTCTCTCTCTCTCTCTCTCTCTCTCAAAGCCACCAGATCTGTGTCGCGAACCACTAAGTCGTCGTCGCCCTCGCCGTCGTTGGCTCCGGCGAAGGTAAGCACAGATTTCAGGCGGGGTTTGTGATTGTATGCATTTTGCTATTTTCTGCAGGTTTTAATGGTTTGAATCGGTGGGTTTTGTGATCTGTGATTGTTTGGTTTGTACCAGTGCTTTTGATAGGTTTTCCGGTGGCTTGTACCAGTGATCTGTGATTGTGGATTTGGTTTTGCAGACATTGTGGGTTTGATTTTGTGTTATTATCTTTTTTTTTTTTTTCAGAAAAGGTTTTTTGATTTGGAAAGGTATTTGCTTAGGCTGTTGGAAGAGAGATGTATTTTGTGACTAGGTAAAGTAGAATTTTGGTGTTTTGAATAGACAATTTGCTTAGAATCATGTTGAGGCTATTGGAGATGCTCTAAACGAGGGGAAACTTGAGCTTGTAAAAGATCAAATCCAAAAGAACAGTCGCACCGTGTCACGAAGGAAACCAGGTAACTACAGTACACGACACTTGCACTGAAAAGTACACGGTTGAGTTTGGCCGTCCCTTATTAGTTACGTATAATATTTTTTTAAGGCTTTTGTTTTATATAAAAGTTAATTTTGTTAGGATCGTGTCAATTATTTTGAATTATTTATTCATCTAGGTGAGAGTAGACAGAAATATTTAAAAAAAAAAAACATCAATCAAACTTCAAAAAAACATACGTAAAATCCTTTTTTGCCGTTCAAAAAAAATAAAATTTATTTGAAATGAATTATTTTGCCTTTATTGAACTTTTAAAAAAATTATCATATATAGATTTTTACTTTTTAGATTATTCGTGTCGAGAGGAATAAATAATTTTAAAGACATTGACACACAATTAACCAAATCTCACATACGACAAACATATTATGCAAAATACCCAATAATAAATTAAAGTTAAATGAAACCCTTCTAACTAGTTTTTCCTTGCGTCCTTGGCAAAAATGACTGCTGGTATGATGATTAATTCGCTTAATTTTATTATATTTAGTTTTTGAAACATTTAATATTATTATTAATTTGATGATGTCAATCATCATAATCCTTGTAGATATGTAAATTTTACAGCCAATCACAAGTTGCCACGTGTTGCAGGATCTAATAAATAGGGCACAATAAATGGCCAATCAAATATTGCCATGTGTCTCGAGGTCAAAAGTTAAAGTGACACAAATGGGCCAATCAAATGGTGTCACGTGTCTAAATGACACAGTTACTATTTTTATTAAGCTCGGTCAATCAAATTAAGTCACTTAGTAAAATAATAATTGTGTTTCTCTTCACAAATAATAGTCTTTCTTAAAATAAAACAAAGAAGGATAATTATTGAATTTTAATTATTTCTTTTACATTAAATGAAGAAATAATTAAAGGGAGATAAATATGAAGAAAGTAGAGATTGGTCATGACTCTCCATCCTACATCTCTATAAATAGGGGTGCTCTCCTCTCATATTTTCTATCTAGACATTCAAGCATACAAGTTCCAGAGCTCTGAAGATCAAAGCCCTCAAACCCTTCAGAATTCTTCAAGTTTGCATCCAACAAGAAGGTTTTTCGAATCAAGCTTCAAAGCCTCGAAGAACATTCAACCCAAGTCATCAACTTCTTCGTAAATCTCGAAGAGGATTCTGCCGTTCGATTCGAGATCAAGTATCAAGCCCTCGTTTCAACAACCAAAGAGAAAAATCAGAAGACTTTATTTTCTTTGATTACAAAATACATCAGAGATTGTAAACCCTAATATCATACATCAATAAAATTGACTCTCGTTCAGCATTTTTCCGTCTTTTTCGTAGACTCGAAATTGTGTTCAACAATCCTCTTCATATTAAAATTCTTTTTTTCAGCGGTTTAAGTAATCGAGAGTTACGATTGTATTTCTACTTTCAATCTTGATTTATGTTGTAAGCACAATCTAAGTATCCAAGTAATCGGTCATTCAAAACGTTGACAAACTTAACGATGAGGTTTAGCATTTTTCTCAAACTATCCTATTTTGGCTAAATAAACAGGTATTATTCTTATATTTTTATTCAATATTTTTTTTTGCATTTGTTAATTTTACGTCAATATTTTGGGAATTTTTGGTTTGTCTCAATAAAAAAAATCTATAGATTAAAAATTATGTATATGACAAATACTTTTTAAATAAAAACAAAAATAATTCAAAAATCAGTCTGTTTTGGTTTTTTTTTTTTTGGTCTTTTTTTGATAGTCTTGAATATATTTTTTTCCTTTTTCAATTCCTCTTATCGAGATGAACTAAAAATTCATAAAAAATCAACACAAAATAGATAAATGCGTAAAAAATTTGAAGACAAAAAAAAAAATCCTCTCAGATTATTTAGCCAAATTGCCTGAACTGTGCAAAACTGTCCGCTAGGCAGCCCTAATTAGTACTCCCTTCGTTTCCTTTTTAAAGTCCAGTATTCTATTTTGGGCTATCCTTTAATAAGTGTCCATTTTGTAAAGTTAGTAGGTAAAGTTGGTACATTTTTCATTTTGCCCCTAAAAGTAGATTCCATTTTAAAAAGTTAGTAAGTAAAAGTATAATGATGATATCTCTATAGAGAGTAAGTAGGGAAAATGAAAGTAAAAGTTGATGTGAAAGGTATAATGATGATGTTTTCTTAATAAGTTGGAGTTATAAAGCAGAACACTTAAAAAGGAACGGAGGAAATAGTATAGACGTGGCCATGTAGTTTGTACATTAGTGATGAGCACCCAATATTGTAGATATTTAGTGTGACTAGTCTCGACTTATGCTGCTTTTACTTAAGTTTATTTAGATTTTATTGCGATATTGCACGTAAAGTAGGTTTTTGTGTATTTCAGGTAATACATGCAAATAAGGCGCGTTTGAACGCTAAGGAATGCTTCGGGTGCAACCAAATACTCAAGGCCACGTGTCACCCAGTTGTGGTGCCCAAAGTCATGAAGAGGTTGTTTGGAGCTTGCTCGGGTCGCCCAAGGGTCAAGGGAATTGAAGGAGAAGTGAGGATTTTACCAAAACTACTTATCTTTCGACTAGCTGAGGGTAGAATTGTCATGACTTTTGATGTACAAATGATATTGGATCCAAACTACTTGGGTTAGAAAGTAGACTCGACGAGCTTTCCAACGATCCAAAGAACACCTAAATCCAAGTTCGGGAGTGTCCGGAGTGAGCCCGTGAAGTTTGCCCAAAAATCTGTCTGCTATGAACCGGTACGGGATTTTGGCTGTATCGGTTCATGTTGTTCAGAACATTATTTTTGGCAGACTTTTCAAGGCTTGAACGGGTACGGGGTTTTGGCTGTACCGGTTCATGTTGCAGAATCTGTGCACGTTTTGCTACTTTTTTCAGTTTTTTACTTTTGGAATATTTTTCATTTCTAGCCTCTTTTGGGATATTTTCTGAGATATTTTGAGAGAGAGAGGAAGGATTTGTATATATACCCCTCTCCTCTTTCATGTTTATAGCTAGCTCATTAGTTACTTTAAGTTTTTTTAGTTTTAAGACTCCATTAATGGCTTTTAAGTTTTCATAGTCTAATTCCTTCAAGAACACTTGTAAGTCTTTCTCGTTTCTTGTTTTCTTATTCATTAATGTTGTAACTACGGTTAAGATTGTTATTAATATCAAGTTTATTTCCGTTTTCATCGGTTAAAAGTTATGCCTAATTTTTATGCTTTGTTTGTTGCTTTAAGTATGTGTGAGTAGTCGTTTGGCTAAGTCTCGGGGTAATCTTTCCTGAGAACTTAGGTTGTTATTTGGTTCTCGATCCATCGGGTTTAAAAGTATGGTTTTCGGAATAGAACTTGTCTTGCATTTTTGGTCTAAGCAAAGGGGTGTTAACCTCTCGGCATGGTATTTAGTCAAGCGGTCTTGGCAAGTAGCACACCGAGACCTCGTGGCCTCCTATGTGTTCGATAAATATTAAAAACAAGTTGGTTCGCCTCCGAAAAATCACATCTTTCGTTAAACGTAGTCTTTCAAAGTGAAATCCTCCGGGCGTGAACACGCGGTCATGACTCTCGCCTGAGTTATAATTGAGAACCGGTAACGACCTTTGTCAATGGTTAGATAATTCCTAGACTTGCTTCTTTTAGTTCATAAAGTACATTTCTAGTATTTTTCATTAGTATCCACTTTCAAAGCAAAACCAAATTGGCCCTCTTTAACGCCGCAAACCACCATATAAAATCTACAATCCGATTAAGCTATATTCGATTCTCTGTGGGTACGATCCCGGACTTTTCGGTTATTATGCTACCGACGACCTAACCCTACGCTTGGGGTGTTTCAACCTTATTTGAAGACGAGGTTTTGACGTAAGCAATTAGTACTTGTATAAAGAATATGGGTGGCAAATTGAATCCAGACCCATTAACAAACCCATACCCATCAACTAAAAAATAGACCCAACCCAACTCATTTATTAGTTGGGTAAGAATGGATTCAAACCCAACTAACCCATTATTGGTTAAGTCATAATTGGGTATTAATTGAGTCAACTTAAATGACCCAATGGGTCTTGAAAGTAACCCACCAAAAGAATAGAGCTGAATGGCAGAATGGGAGTTGTCTGCCCCGACGGGATCCACGGCTGTTAGCATGTTACGTACTCCATTGTCCATCAATGGAATGAAAAGATTCTTCCATGGGAGCAGCTCTCTCTCTCTCTCTCTCTCTCTCTCTCTCTCTCTGTAGCGTTTATTCAATTCTTCTGTGTTAAATCACTCGTGTCCAAACATATTTTGGACGGTCCGGATTAAAAATCAATTGTGACCGGTAATAATTATTTTTTATCAATCAAAATTGAAAACACATCTCATCCATTGATTGCGCGAATCGACTGGTGAAATTGCGCGTTTTCACGGTTTCGCCGTGAATAAGTTTCTCTCAAGGTATTTAGTCCCGCATAGGGTTTAGATTAAAAAGTTAAGTGACTTATTTTTTGTCCTTAATCAAATCTTTTTTGCATTTTTTTATTTTGCGTCAAACTTTTGTGACTTATTGATTCGTTCGACGAGAGGAATCGGAAAAGTAAAAAAAATTTGATCGAAAGTAATTTTTTGAATAAAGACAAGAATAAGTCAATAAGACAAAAAATTAATTATTCTTGTCTTTTTGAAAAATTTTATGAGTTTCGATCCTAATTTTTTACTTTTCCGATTCTTCTCGACAAGACGAATTAATAACTCACAAAAGTTTGACGCAAAACTATCAAATACAAAAAAAAATTGAATAAAGACAAAAAAAAGATATATACATCTTGCAAAGGGCTAGTTTTGATTCTGATCGAATGGAAAATTCAACTTATGAATGGAAAATTGACTTGTTCGTGACTTTTTTTTTTGTCCTTATTCAATTTTTGTTCGCATTTTTTTGTTTTTCGTTAATTTTTTGTGGATTATTGCTTCGACATGACAGGAGAAATCTAAAAAGTAAAAAATTATAATCGAAACCTAAATTTTTTGAATGAAGACAAAAATAAGCCAATTTTTTCATCTTTATTCAAAAAAATATGAATTTCGATCTTAATTTTGTGGATTATTGAATCCGGTCAACCCCGTTCCGCTAACAACTTTTTCTTTTAGTACTTTTTGTCTTTATTCAATTTTTTTTGCGATTGTTAACTACGTTTGAAAGAATTCACACTTAGGTCCTGTTCGGCTATTTGAGCCATTAGGTTTTCCCGCCAAATTTTTTGTCTTTATTCAAATTTTTTCTGTATCACTTGGCTTATCATCATTTTTTGGAGATTATTGCATCCTCATGACAAAAGGAATCTAAAAAGTAAAAAAATTTGGTCGAAATCCAAATTTTTTTGAATTTCGACGAAAATTGGCGGGAAAGCCACTTATTATGTCTTTATTCAAAAAAAATTTCGGTTTTTGACCAAAATTTTTTACTTTTTAGATTTCTCTTGTCATGAGAATGCAATAATCTCCAAAAAAAAGATGATAAGCCAAGTGATACGAAAAAAATTTGAATAAGGACAAAAAAAATTCGGCGGGAAAATAGCCGAACAGGTCCTTAATTTGTTGCAAAATGGCGAGGATTGGTAGAGGATTGTTTCAATGGGTATGGTATACGAAGTTTTGTTTTCGAGGATTTTGTTAAGAACACTGGTATTAGCTTGAACGGACACAACGAAGAAACTCGTGAGCTGTTGAATTAGTACAAGGGGTAATTTGGTAATTTTAGTGTATATGAATATTTTAGTCATTTAAATTTTTAGGGGTAATATGGTCATTTTAGTATACATTGGTATTTTAGTCATTTTAATTGGGCTAATGGGCGGATCGGGTTGGATTTTAGATAAATGGGTTGGGTTTGGGTACGGGTAATTAGACTAATAATTAATGGGTCTAAATGGGTCAATGACTCATTAAAGACCCAACACACTAACAACTTGCCCAATTTAATCCAAACTCGTCCGTTTGCCACCCCTAATAGAGAATCAAAGGCTTGCTTTTGGCTTCTTCTTGGTTTGTTTAGGCAAAATAACTTTTTGCAAATTCAAGATCCGGATTTTATGAAGTGGTTCACCGAAAGGAAAGACCACGAAATATATATGATAAGACATTAGATAATATGGATTCTGTTAATGAGCCAAACGCCTATTGTGCAGAGCATGTGTTTACACAGGGCCTATGACGGATTATTATTAGGTTGAGATTAAATTTTTTCTACCTTTGGTTGGAAAACCCCAAGTATTAAGGATATATAGTTTTACATTTTTTGGGTGGAATAAGTGATAACTTAATAATATGAGAGACTTTCCACTCATGGCCATTTAGTTTTGAGTTGGACACCTTAACATGGTATCAATGCTAGATTTTCGAAGACTCTTTTCCTTTGTTTGTGCCATAGTTGCACTTTGTTTTCGTTGTGATCCGAGTGTTACGGATTCTTTGTTGATGTCTCTACATGTGAGTCGGGGGGTCGCACTTGATGGGCAGTATTGAAAATTGTCTCATATCGGTTAATTATTTTCTCCAAAACTATTATATGAGTCTGGGTGGGCTCTCCACTCATGGCCAATTAATTTTGAGATGGATATAAAGTTTTCACATGGTATTAAAGCAAGACCTATTCTGTCCCACATTTTAAAATTTACAATGTACACCCAGTAATGACCAGCAAAAAGGCTACACAATGATGGACCCCCAAAAAAGGCTACACGTGGTAGACGTGGCTGCACTTGAGGGGTGATAGTAAGAAAATATAGTCCCACATTATTTGGAAGTGGAATGGATGATCACTTAATAATATGAAAGACTTCTACACTCATGGTCAATTGGTTTTGAGTTTGATGTTTTACCACCAAGTTTCCACGATCGCATTTTGTAAATCCGATCGTGGATTTGTTACATTAATATGAACCGTTTACATTGTAGGATTCGCAGAATAGTTTATTCATGCAAAAAATTATCTTCGTTGGACATTGATAGGTATATCAAAAATTAAATTTTAATTTGTTAAATGGACGGTATTATTCTTTAAAGTCAAATTGTTCATGGCCATCTATTTTATAAATCAAATTCAATTTTGGATACACACTTCGACTTTCAATCAAGCTGATTTTTTGCGTGAGTATATACTGCGAGTTCTACAAGATGAACGATTTAGATCTCTACAACGGACTTGCGATGAGGCCAACAATAGGTGATGGAAGTCATGATTTTTTCACCTAAGGTGAAAAGAATTTAATCTCTACTAAATGACATCCCTAAATGACATCGCCACGTAATGCTCTCGATAATTGAGAAATTGTAACACAAGCATTGGGGGTGCCTTCTCTTTCAATCACCTAACAAAATTGTGTCATTATGTTTCACTGATCATTAAATTTATCTATGTGAGCAACGCCATATTGTACTCCGAATGTATTGGATAATGACATGGTAATACGTAACATGGCACTAATCATCATGAACTATAACAATTCTTTAAGGTTCAAACTAAAGTGCGCATCTTTCCTACTGGGATTTGGTATATCTCTATTTTTATGCATTTCTTGAGTCTTTATGCTTTATTTGGATCATAAGAAATTTTTTTTCTAACTCAAAAAACACTCATTACCCTTACTTTCAATCATTATTTTCATTTATCTCTATACTCATTACATCTATCTCCAATCATTATTCTCATTTATCTCTTTATCTCTCTCCACTTGTTACTCCTATCTTGAATTATTATCCTAATTTCTCTTTCCACTCATTACCCAAAAAATTAAACCCAAAATTTTTCAAAACTTGATCCAAACAAGGCATTATAAATGCAAGAATCTGAAGACACGATCTTGCTATTGAAAAAACATAGGTATAACACCCAAATTCCAGTACGAAGGATCTGAGCCACCTGGCTCCGTTGAACTACTGTGCCTTATTGCTCAACAATATGTTTGTTAATTTTCTTTTTTAAAATTAAAGGAATTAAAGGAGAGAAAAAGAAAATAAAAGTAACGAAGATAAACTCCAACCCTCGCCAATAAAAACCCTAGCATCTCTAGCCTCATTCTCTCTCTCTCTGTCTCTCTCTCTCTCTCACCTCAGTACTGCTTTTCAAACACAGTCGAAACAGATCTTCTCTATCTTATCATATCTGGGGTAGTATATTGTGACGAAGCTTGATCTTAGTAATTCCTTCCTTGTGACCCAACAGAGCTCGAATATCTGAGCAGTATTAATTATTGTAATAATTAATCATAGATCGTCAATATCTTCCGAAAGCTTGAAGCTAGTAAGGTAGCTTAAATTAGAAACTGTATAACATATATAAATATATAATATTAATAAGGTGGATCGAAGGCATGGAAAGAGGCCACTTCCTGTGGAAGCAGCGTCGGAGGAGAAAAAAGAAGAACAACAACATCTTCTTCACCATGTCTTTCAAGCAGGTGATTATGCATCAGCTGTTTTGGGTGGAAGAGACACGTCCACCAATACCATGGTTACTGGACTCACTCGTATCATCGGAACCTCCACCAGTACTAGTCTTGATCATCAAAACTTTGGTAACCCAGCTCATCATCTGGTCCAATCAAGTGCTTCACAATCTGCCACGTCTCATGATCACCTCATGCAAGATCAAGGTACTTCTAACTCCATCAACTGTATGTTGTTGTTGTCCCATAATTTTAGTACTCTATTACCAAAAATTACGTCATTAATTTTCTATAAAAAAAAAAAAAAAGGAAATGCTGGAGTGTATAACTTTTTTTGCGAAATTTCGCACCATTTCATAGATCTCAGTGATTACTTCAAATTGATGAAAGAGAATTTATCAAATTTAGATTTAAATAAAGTGTTCTATTTCTTGATTCAAAACAAATGACACTCTTTGTGGTAATCGACAATAATTATGAAATGGAGCCGGGATGATATATATATATATATGGCCGGTTCAAGGGACACCCCAAAAAACACCCCTATTCTCAATCTCATAGTTCCCGGTCATTTCTTTTGCTGATTTCTCGCAAATACCTTTAAAATCACGTTTTGATCAAATTGATCGGCTCGGATCATCAAAATTCGATCGGAAAAGGGAAGAAATAGAGGGGTCTGTATTTTAGTCCCTCTCGCAAAATGGACCGATAGCTATATATATACACACACACACAAAACTTCCTATAAGGGCGCCCTTAACTTATTAAGTTAAGGACGTCCCTTTCCTGACTAATTTGTGATGATCCAAGCCACTCAATATGTTCAGAACGTAATTTTAAGGGTACTTGCGAGAAATCAGAAGAAAAAAAAGAGCGGAAATGGCTTAATCCGAGTAGTTTTTGTTTGTATTTTATCGAACGGTTCAAATAAAAACTGCTCAAATCACCTTCCTGGTCATTTTTTTTGCTGATTTCATGCGAGTACCCTTAAAATCACGTTTTGAACACATTGAGCGGTTCAGATCATCGAAATTTGATCTAAAAAGGGGAGAAAAGAGGACATCCGCATTTTATTTAAAATGAGGACGTTCTCATAAGAAGGGGACTATATATATATAATCCTCTCCTTGTAAGGGAGTCTTTACTTAGGTTAAGTAAGGACTTCACATTTCTCAATCAAATTTCAATGATCCAAACCGTTGAATGTGTTTAGAACGTGATTTTAAGGGTATTTTCAAGAAATCAGCCAAAAATATGACCGAAAAATACTTGATCCAAACGGTTTTTCATAAAAATAGTTACATGCAGACTTTATGAAAAAATGTTTGGATGCAAGCACTTCCCGGTCATATTTTTAGCTGATTTCTCTCGGGAATCCTTAAAATCACGTTCCGAACACATTGATCATCAAAATTTGATCAGTAAATGTAAAGTTCTTACTTAAGCTAAGTAAAGACTCCCTTACAAGAAGCTTGGTGTGTGTGTATATATATATAAGGGCGACCTTATTCTTGTAAAATGCAGACCTCATGAGTTGACATTATTTTCGATCAAATTTTGATAATCTGAACCGTTCAATGTGTCTAAAACGTGATTTTAAGAGTTTTTGCGAAATATTGGCAAAAAATATGATGGGGAAGGGCTTGATTCGAGCATTTTTCATTAAAAAAAAAAATGCTACAAATGCATTTAAGGTTAAAAATGCTAAAAATGACATATGCTATGTATATCCTCTATGTCAAATTGATTTGTGGTGGAAAACGGAGAAGTAATTACTTTTCCAAAACCCAAATTATGAGGTCATGTGTTAATTTACGGTTTTCTGTTAGAGATGAAGACGGGGGGACGGATCCGGTTCTAATAATGCGTTCTAACTAAGACTGTTTTAATTTCAGATTTCGGTACACGACAAATAAGCTTTTCAAACCCTTATTACTAATTTAATTACTTCACGCCAACCCCTTTCCTTTTTCTTTTTTTTTTTTTTCTTCTTTTCTTTTTTGTTCCAATCTGTTATTTTTAGTCAAAAGTTGGGGGTGATGTAATCTCGAAACTGAGAGACTTTCTTCTATGACTTTTGTTCTTATTCAAATCTCTCTTTTCTTTTTCAGTGAGTTTATACATACATGTGTGTGTTGATAAGGAAAGAGATAAGCTTTGAGACCATATAGCTTCCGTGTTACATTCAAAGAACACAGGTGGCTGATGTAGATCCATTCAATTTAGTACGAAAACAAAATATTATATGGGTTGATAATATACACACACAAAATTTCAGGTAAGGGCGCCTTTAACTTATTAAGTTAATGGCGTCCCTCTCCTGACCAATTTGCGATGATCCGAGCCGCTCAATATGTCAAAATGTGATTTTAAGAGTACCCATGAGAAATCAGTAAAAAAAAAAAAACGACCAAAAAGGGCTTGATCCGAACAGTTTTTGTTTGTATTTTATCAAACGGTTTAAATAAAAACTGCTCAAATCAATCCCTTTCCGGTCATTTTATTTGTTGCTGATTTCAAGTGAGTACCCTTAAAATCATGTTTTAAACACATTGAGCGGCTCGGATCATCAAAATTTGATCGAAAAAGGGGAGAAAAAAGGACGTCTGTATATTATTTAAAATGAGGACGCCCTCATAAGAATGTGACTCATATATATATATATATATATATAGGGTAAGAGGAGTTGGTGGGTGTATATTCCCTACCAATTACTCGGGTAGGTTACATTTTTTGGGAGAGGTTAGAAGAAAGTACTTAATTTCTTGTGAATTTTTAATTCTAGCGTGGATGAATTGTCTTTAACTGGAATAAAGTGTTTTGTGCGTAAGGGCACAATACACAAATACACTCTTGTTTCCCCGCTAGAGCATGAAGATAATGGTCCCAAGAAATTAGTACAAGTGTGCGTAATTGGACCCCAATGGTTACGAGTTAATAATACAGTACAAGAGAAGAAGAAAGAAAAGAAAAAAAAAAAGCCACGGCACACGCACTATTGTTCCCACCGTTGAGTTCAGTGTATATAGCTATTACCTAGGTTGCTTTCCGTAAAGTGCTTGATCTGGTTCTCTAGGCTTCCTTTTGGTAAAGAAACGGAGTGTGTGCGCGCGTGTAAATCATGTCTTTTTTTCTAGACATGCTTATTGTTTATGTCCCAATTTCAACTAAGCGACTCGTCTTGTAGGTGGCAATCCCATCCTCTTTTATATGGTTCTAAACTTCTAATGTATACTTTTGCCAAATGTCAATCTTCTAGCCGACCAAATAAGTGTCGGTCCATAGTTTTTTTTAGACATGTTTTTGGCGTGCATGCCAAAAGAGTTAGGCGGAAAAAGTGATGTTTCAATCTCACTAGATTTATCCTTTCACGACCTACGATTTTGGTCATTTTATAATTTCTCCAACCCCGAGCCAGATCTTTCTTTTTTCTAAGAATGCTCATTTTACCACTCCTTTTTTCTTTTTTTTTTTAACGTCACTCCCCTGTAAGTGTATTTTTGGTGCAAAAATACACTTGCAGGAGAGTGACGTTAACAAAAAAAGAAGTGATAAAATCATTTCCCTTTTCTAATTGTACCACCTTGGACAATTAAGATGCCCTTCGATACTGAGGCTATCTCAGTTGCCCATGACTCTTGCATCTTACTAGGAGTTCAATAGTTCGAGTCTCTCCCCACCTCCATATGAGTGTTCTTTCCTTATAGTAGGACTTTTCTTTTTTTCTTTGTTTCTACACTATAATTAATGAGCTTATTTCTTGAATTGGTTGAGTTGTAATTAGACTTGGCTATTTCGTAGACTCTCACAATTGATGTCTTACTTTGTATTTTATATCTGATATAAAATAATTTCTTCTATCGATTGAAAAAAAATGAAGAGCATCTTCGGTATATTGATACACTATTTAGGGTGTTAGTGGCGGCTTGACAATCAACAAATAAACGTATTTTAGGTACTCCAATAATTACATTATCTTATGTGCTAGAGTTTGTTCGTTTAAGTTTGTACATGTTACGATGTGAGTCAAGTTTTAAGAGTTTTCGGAATTTGTTGAGAAGAGATACCACAATTTTTAGTAACCCATTAAAGTACTCACCTAGATAATAAATTAACGATGTCATAACACACAAATGGCCGGGGCACCGTTGTTATCTTAATACACCATTTAACACATTAATTAATTTTAACACACAAACGTAGAGAGAGGGCCCGTTCCGGAAACCTTCTTAAAAAATAAATACTTATTTCTCATACTTCTTATTCCACCTTCTTATTTTTCCCAATCAAAAAGTTTCTTTCACATTTTCAAACTCAAATATAACAAAAAAGAAAAAAAAAAATTTTTTTGCACCGTATTAAAGATCTCAATGAGATCTATCAAATAAGATCCATAGTGGTAGGAAAATTTTTTGCGTAACCCTATTTTTTTTGACATGGAAGTTGCCCTATACAAAGAAAAGGACTGTTGGTGCAAAAAAAAAAATTTCCAACCGGCAGCGGCGCCGGGCCGTCTCCGGCCGCCGGACGGCCGATCCGAGCCGTCCAAAAATTCTAAAAATTAAAAATAAGGGGGCCTTCGCCAGAATCAATGGCATCCGAGGTGTGTAAGGTGCTCAGATCGAGCAATCTTTTTCCATGTATATATGAGTAACAATATGTTTTGATACATACACGAATAAGGATTGCTCGGATCAAGCACCCTACACACCTCGGATGCCATTGATTCTCGCGTAGGCCCCCTTGTTTTTTTTTTTTAGAATTTTTGGACGGTTCGGATCGGCCGTCCGGTGGCCGGAGACGGCCCGGCGCGGCCGCCGCCCTCTCCGGCCGTGGGGTGCTTGATCCACTGTTTTGGTCTTTCTTGTTTCAAATAATAAGAAGGGAGAAGTTGTGGAATGGGGCTTCTTATTCATCAAAAAATAAGAACTCAAATGAGTTCTGGAACAGGCCCTTATTGGAGATGGTCCAGATTGGTCTAACTAATCCTCTGAACTAGTCTGAACTTTAAAGCAACCGCGAATGACAAATCCAACAGACACTTTCGCTGACAAAGTTGGAGATGCATGTGGGATATTTCCACCAACTTCTTTCAAGTGTCTTAAGGAGTTACTTTATTTACATAAATTTGGAGCATTTGATCGATATTAATTTTGCACGTGTTGGGTCTATATTTAGGGCGTTCACATGGAGTTAGAATTCGTAGAAAAGTTTTATCTGTTTGTTTATTCTAGCAAATGGAAGATCGAAACTCTAGGTATTGGTTCTATTAAGAGAAATTTTTAGTGGGTTTATTTAGCAACAATTCCTTTTAGATGGCATTAGCCTTTTATTACCTTGTGAAATAGTAACGATGGAGACATGTACACTATGCTTTTTTTTTTTTTTTTTTTTGAACGGCAAAGAAGAAAATTGTATTAAGAGGAGGAAAGAAAGAAGTACAAAGATATGTGTATATTACAAAGGCTATATAGAATAATTCATATATATGTTTAGAATTATTTGATGCACGTGGATCTCATCTTTGTCTAAATATCTACACACGAAATTTTTAAAATTTGTGTGCCTATTCCAAAAATGAATATTGCATGCAATAAATAGCCAATATGAAGTACATCTATTGATCATCATGAAAGATCTAAGTACCCGACTACGTTCTTATTGGCTGAATGGCATTACTTACATTGAATATGTATGTATTTATGTATATGTAAAGGGAATATAAGGAGAAGCCGGCATTACAGGGGAGTAAGACAAAGACCATGGGGGAAATGGGCCGCTGAAATAAGGGATCCAAAGAAAGCAGCCAGAGTTTGGCTAGGAACGTTTGAGACAGCAGAGGATGCAGCCCTTGCTTACGATGAAGCTGCTCTTAGGTTCAAAGGCACTAAAGCTAAACTCAACTTCCCTGAAAGAGTTCAACTCATGGGTACCAATATTATTACATCTTCTCCTACAAGTGATCAATTCGGCTACTTCCCCACTAGCACTAGTCACGAGACCTGTAGTACCACTACTCACGGAATCAATATTCCCCCTTCTCCTCATTTTCCATTGATCTCATTGTCGCAACAAGAAACCTATCCGGACCTGTTTCACTACGCACAGCTTCTTTCTGGCAAAGATGTTGAGTTCCCTTGCTTCGGTTCAACTCTCTCTGATGATCATCCAGACTTTGGTAATTTGGAGGCTTCGAGTGCACCATCATCCTCGATTACTTCCTCAGATCATCAACACCACCAGCAGCAGCAGCAGCAACAACAACGGCCACAAGGGAAGCACTTTGGTACTGATAAGTGGCAACCCAAGTGAGTAGCATCTTCGATATTGTGATCAGGATTGTTATGATTACTTTGGAGGTTTCATTTCAATTCTGTAGTCTTTGGAAGCATGCAAAAGGAGAACTTTTGTTCTACTACTTGATGAAGGAGGTCCAGGATCGAGGAGCTTGTGCGCACCTTGAAGATATGTACGTAGCGCCAGATGTTTTGAGTTTCAACTTTTTCCCAAGTATTGGCATCAATGGCATGGTTGCCGAATTTGTTTGTTTTGCTTTGCTTTCTATTTAAGTTGCTTGTGACTTTAATTTGAGGTATTTGAGTTGTATCATCCTGCTTGTCCCATGAAATTTTGAATATCTTTAAAAATGTGCTCACTTAGAGCATCCACAATGTAATAAGCAAAATTGGATAACCAAAAGTTGCCACATCAGCTTTTGGTTATCCATTTAAGACATTGCTAAGGTTAGCAATGTAGAGGTCCACATTGTAATAATCAAAATTGAATAACCAAAACTTGCCACATCACTTTTCTAAACGACAAAATTTTACTAACTAAATTTTTTGACAATAATTTGAATACTCTTTTTGGAAAAAAAATAACAATTTATTTTTAAGAAAATAGTTTAGTGAATGTTTTTTTGAAAATAGATTTTTCAAAAAGAAAACAGTTTTTTGGAGAAACTGTTAGAAACTGTTTTTTTTTTAAAGAAAGTTTTTGTGTAAAAGCACTTTTTTCAAAAAAAAAAAAAAAGTTTGATTTAAATACTGTTTTTTTTAAAAGTTTCTGGAAAAAAAATAATTTTTAAAAATAATTTTCTGGAAACATTGTTGAGAGAGAGAGAGAGAACGTTATTATGTAATAATGGGTGTACTTGATTGAAAAAATGTGGGGACCATAAGATTTGATTATTGGCAAAAGGTTGCTAGTTTTGATTATTCTAAGGCCAAAATTTGATGAGTTGCTAAGAGGTTGCTAGGTTTGATTATTACAATGTGAGCACTTTTTTGAACAAACATTGCTAACTTTAGCAACCTTTTGATTTTGATTATTACATTGTGGATGCTCTTACTTCTGATAGATTACGGGGTAAGGTGTTTCCACTAATCAATAAGTTGTCGACCAAAACTTTTTAGTTTTGTCCTTATTAAATGTGTTGGTTAGTTTTGCGCCAAACTTTTATATAATATTGGTTCGTCTCGATGAAAGAATTCGAAAAAAATAAAAAAATTATGCCTTTTTTTTTGTGGATAAATTAGCCTGAAATAAAAAAAAAGTTAACCGAATGTACAGTCTACAAGAAGCATATCTCAAGAGGAAAAGAAAATTGAAAAAATGGCGATAACTCATGCACAACCCGCATGGAGAGTAGGGTAGAGTAAGAAAACAACAAAAGTTCAATGTGATGAGATTATACCCCCGTTGCACTATCCATCTAAGAGGAAAGATAATACAACGAGGCATGATAAGCACTGATACGAGTAATAAAATCATGAAGCGAACTACTGCCTGGCACATCCCGCCAGGCTAGGAAATAATATAAATAGTCACGGTCAAAAATGACCAATGATAACCATCACTGAGGACTAACAGTAACAAAGCAGATCAACTTCAAGGGAGGTTGAACAACAACTACAGAAGAACAAGACACCAAGAAGAGGCTTGAACCAGAGATGACGGCATCCGACAGAGGGTCCCACCCTGCACACCACGCCCATTCCATCCAGTCTAATACTCCCTCATCCAAGCCTAAGGCTCGCCAGAAAACAACCCGCTCTTAGCCAACTACCAATGACCACAGACTCCAGAGATGGGATAAGCAATCCAAGATCCTTATACTCCAACCAAATCCAGAGAACAAACATAACCCACTTCTAAAAGAACAGCTACTACAGAGGGATTAGGTACCGAGAAGAGGCTCGAACTGGAGATGACGGCATTCAACAAGGTTACCCTCCCAAGTACTCTGCACAACACGCCCATTCCATCCAGACTACTACACTCTCAACCTACTCCCCTAGACTCGCTATAATCTAAAAGCGGGATAGATCAAGAACCAATAACAGCGCAAAACCACCGAATTATGGCCACTCGAACCGCAGGCGAAACCAAGCTGCCCCTTTCAATCAGTGCATGACCACCAATCTAATCAAAGACAGCCCGCGAAGTTACCCCTTTCACTCAGCGCACAGACACCAATCTAATCAATGACAGCAACAAAGCTACCCTTTTTTATCAGAGCACGACCACCAAACTAGTCGAAGATGACCTCAGCCACACCACACTAGGCTAAAGAACTAGGCCAACGGATCAAAGAATCAAGGAATTAATAGAGCTCCACAACTTGTAACACAAGATGAAGACCCTTCTAACGTAATAATACTTCACCTGGGTAAGTCCACCAGACTGGTCACTTCTGCTAGGGAAAGAGAAGGGAACGAGAGGGGCATTGACCTTGACTTTCTTGGAAAGAGACCGAGACTTTTCTATATAGGTGGTCCCTCGCAATACTAATGGGAAGGCCTTCGTTACAGAGAGGAAATGATAACCACGTATTAATGCCGAAGGTCCTGAACCGGATGGGGATATTCAGACTGCCCCCACTAGCGCTTATGCCCCTACTAGCCTTTTTGCTTCCACTAGCCCAGCTGATCGTACATTATTGCTCGATGACTTTCGACTTTACTAGCTACAGCAAGCGTTCTAACCAACGACTTTCCTAGCGACTCGACTAGCTACTTTCCAGCTTGATGGCTTGCACTCGATGGAGGGAGCTAGTCATACCCGGTCATTGAAAGTCTCTGTCTCCTTCCCTTCTCGGTCATAAAGCTTTGGTCATTCTTTATATGTAATTACGCCTTAGCATAATGAATTATATAATGTCGGGATAGATCGTATCGTAATGACAACCCGTTCTACCATTCTCTTTGGCCTTAGTACATCTACCAGGCCCAACCCTTACCTGACCTCAGCCCCAATTTGGGCAATATGTGCCCAGTAACTAAACTGGGCATGATGAGCCTAGCATCTCAACCGGGCAAATGAGCCCCAAATTGGGCATGCCCCAAGTTGAGCCCCAAGATGGAGTTTACTAACAGACACTGGCCCAAAGTCCAGCAACAGATATGACACTAAACAGATACATGCCATTGAGTTGATTATATGCAGTCAACAAAAGTGCCATTGTGCTGTCTGGAAATCACATGAAATGAACACTACCAGGCCTTCGTATTTTGACCTGGAACGGTCCAGATTGGAACTAAAATACCAGGCCTTCATATAATACCAGGCCTTCATATAACCTCACGGCTATGGAGGTCAGCACGATACACCACAACTGCAAACGAACTGAGCTTAACGGAATGATTGAGAACTGGGATTTACCTCTGAAAACCCAGAATTAAGCTCCACCAGATCTGACCAGCGCACCACCCTTTCTGTCGAGCAACTGTCCTCCACCGTGCTCAGCTTCAGAGGACCAGAGCAGTGGAAATGATGGCTGTTAAGCTGATTACGTCGGAACTGGAGTGAGATCTCCGGAGACTCTTAGTGCCGTGAAAGGACCCACCAGCTAGGACTCAGGACCCACGTGTTTGGTTATGGAATTCCAAACATCCATATCACAAAAGTGATGTCCGGAATTGTCCTTTCAAAAATCAAGTATCCATAGCTACTTTTAACATGCCATTAAATAACCATTACTCCTACGGGGCATCGATTAAAAATCACCTACCATAACCGCCCAACATCCCGAGTCATGTTAAAAATGTGCAAACACATAGCGTCGCCATCACTCTAGTATAATAAACTTATAAATGTCAGAAATGCTTGAAAACTGGGTTGAATATTCCTAACAGCAATGGCTAACAGGGATCCAGTAAAAACAGCTCCAGTCCCATTCCCAGTAGCAAACGCTCCCTATTTTGCCACTTTTCTTTCCTTTAAAATAGCAACCTACAACCTCCTTAAGTGGGAAAGGAAAGAGGTAAAACATGGACAAAGGATACTTATTTTATAGCACATGTAAAGTAGCAGGGACCGCTAATAAAGTTGTGGTCCAAACCTCATCCAAAAACAAAACAAAAAAACCCAATGATCCCAAAAAATTAAAAATAAAACCATCAACCATAAGGCAAGCAGCCAAAACCAGCTGACACATCCCTTGCTATTCGATCTCTTTAAACTAGTGTCCAGAAAGTTAATGACAAAAAATACAAAGAGACATCAAATAAAATTATTTGGTTAACAAGAGGCGTCAAATTAACAGAGTTTTTACCGTATATTCAAATAAGCAACTTTCCATTGGTTTTCCAACTCGAAGCTGAAAATTATAGAAAAACAAGGCTATGCCCAAATAAGCAGTTCCAGCAAAATGCCGAAAGCAGGCATTAGTCAATAAGCAGAGTTCCATCGCAAGATTGTACCTTCAAAATTGTGAACTACATTCGACAACCCATATATTAGTATCAAAACGTCAAAACAGTACATAAATAGGTTAAATACAGAAAAACACAAGTATCTGCATTTAGAAGAGAAGGTTACAAGCCATGGCAGAAGTGGCCCGCCCCCCAAACACCAAATTAATGGTGCAAGACATCATCAGTTGATCACTTTAAAATTTCAATCACTTGAGTTCTCTACTTCTTGACAGACAAACCAGAAGCCACAACAAAACAGACAACTTGATGCAGGAAATGTAAATTGTATGGTAGAGGGGACTCCTCAAATTGCAGAAATATATCTCCATTGCTCAGAAACTCCTATGCATATATTCGGGAAAAAGAGTCCAAAACTTCGAAGCCCTGCTTAGGCTTCTTTTTTAAATTGCTTCAGTACTTTGAATAACCCCAAAATGTGTACTCATTTAGCTTTGTCAAGCAGCCCTCTACTTTTTAGGCGACTTAATTTCCACAGAAGCACCAAAAGTAAAATTCTTCCTCTTACTTTTTCTTTTTTTTTCTTCTGCTTTCTGTTAACCACCCCTAACATGTTACTAACATTTGGGGTGGAATAAATTAAATATAGTTTGTTTTGAATAGAAGTTAGTCCTGACAAAAAGGTAGCTAGCTGCTTGCTCAGTCTGAAGACGAGTCCCCATTAGCAAATTCATCCCCATTTGGCAGATTTAGTGCGCTTTCTTGATGGTTTTCCTCACTGGAAATGGCTCTAGTTTTGCTGGGTCTTGATCGGATGTTGACGCCCATAGGGAAAGGCACCTGCATATAGGGAACTCCAGTCTAAGATCTCTTTATCAATTTACTGTCCTATTGGTATTGTAATTGCTATTAGGTGTCTCCAGACTCTCCACGTTCACAGAGATGAATATCTTGTGGAATAAAAGGAAAAAATGGATACTTAAAAGAGAGAGAGCAGTTTATAAATTTCTTAGGTATAGAACGAGGACACTGACGGGAGGACACTAACGGCAAAGCCCGCCACTAACTTCACATGCTTTGCCCAAATTCCCATAGATATGGCAAAAGCTCTAAATGACATAACAGTTGTAACTTGTGCATGTTTAAGTAACGGTTATATACCTGATCACCTGCATTGGGACCATCAGTGTTGAAGAGGATTGGCCGACATCGCTTATCCTCATTCATCAAGCTTGAGTTCTGAAAATGAGCAATGAGAGCAGCTTTTCCCTGTATGCGAGCATAAGCAAGTGTTGCAACCTTTTCGCTGTTAAACTTTTCCCATTTCTTTCCATTAAATGCCTGTGAATAATAAGTTGACTTATCTGTTAGCTAGATTGCTAATTAAATTGCAAATCAAATATCTATCCAGGGACCTGCCACAATATCAGGAAGAAAAAAAAAGGCGGGGGGGAGATGGCATCTTCCACCATTCAGAAACAAACCTGATAGAATGGAATTATCATGGAAGGATCAGTCATGTTGATGAATGCATAACCCACATTGCATTTGTTCTGCAGCAAAAGGGGAAAGGCAAATAAATAAAAGGTTCTTATTGTGGGGGCAGGGGGGGGGCGCGGTTTGTGTTTAATACTTGCCTTAAAATCGATAGGAAGATAAATAAAATCGTAAGTTCCTCGATGGCATTCATCAATTGCAGCTAAAAGCATCTTCGAAGTATACCTATGATTGAAACCTCGTCAGATGAGAAAAACATTTGGAACACTCTAGGAAACAAAATATATAGATAGTTAGGTACTACATACTTGTTGGGAATGTTCTTTATCATAAGTGTTGTCCGGTTGTCTTCTCCTCGCATTATGCGGTCAACGTCAAGTTCAAACTGTTTCTTGTTGTCACCTTGGTTGGAACTGGCTTCACTTCTACGACTCCTAGCCCGTTCATTAGGAGAATCAAAGGAACTCACCGTAGGAATCATTTGACCTCGTCCAGGAAACATCATGCACCTCTGATGATGGGACTGCAATCCAACATTTTGGGAAGGTATAGGCAGATCCATGCAGTTTCCACCGACATGAGGAAAGATATTTTGGGAGATGAATTCCAAATGATGTGGCGAATTACCAGAAATTCTCATGTTCCCAAGAGAACCTGGATGAAAGCCAGAAGCATTTGGGGATTCCCCAGCATAGGAGTGTCGTCTGTCCCAAAGAGAAGGATTTGCAGATGGTGCTGATCCCACATGGTGATTATTCATTGGTAAGATCGTATTCAGCATCTGCGATGCTGCTCTCGAAAGTTGTCCATGCAAACCAGGAGGGGGATGGCCAGTGCAAACCCGGTTTACAAATGTTGGTGAATTTGGCCACATCATGCCTTGAGGCTGAGGTGAATTACTCCACATATAATGATGTCCAGGCGAGGGACAGCTCCCATTTCCCGAAAAACCAAAAACTGAGAAAAGGAGCAGTTATCAGTGAAATTACAGTATCCGTATATAAGGCAATCTGGATAGCGGAGTTGTGACGAGTTTTTTTTTTTTTTGGTCAAATTGTGACAAGAGTTACTCAACAAAACCTCTCCTTGCACTCACCAGCATCATTCAGTTCAAGTGAATGGGCATTTACATTCGGTTTACAGAATTGTCGGTTCTCATTTCTGTTGCATGGCCTGGCACTAACATTAGCATCCATGACCGGAGAATTGCACTGAGCACCATTAGTTAAACCGTCATGATACTCCAGGAAGGAATGAGGATGAAAATCAGGTGTTCCTTGAAATCCAACTTTTAGCTGCCTCTGTGAGTGGCCAGACTCGGGGAAACTGGATTGATTGCCAAGTGATTCAACTCTTACCAAAGAGGATAAACTGTTAGGAACACTAGATGAGAGTCCGTGATGGAATCCATTTTCCATGAATGGACCACTAATCGGGGCTTGGATTGCAGGGTGTACCCCTGGAACGGTTCCGTTATCCATGCAAGAAGATGTGATCCCTGCATGAGAAACTGGCCCTGTAACCAAATATTATGAGCAACACATTTTTTTCTTCAACAGACTCCAAATCGTCCGATTAACAGAATATCTCATGGGCGAAAATCATACCATGAAATCCTGATGTTGAGTTGCTAGGTGAGCTACAATGGTGTAGATATGGACCAGATTCATCTTGTTCCATATCTGAAGGGAATTGTGGCATCAAACTGCATTGAAGAACAAGAAAATTGAAATAAATCAAATGCAGCATTAACTAAAAATAACCTGTTCAGAGTCGATTTTTTATGGCATGCTGAGCTTAGAAGCATTATGTGTAAATGTGCAATACAAAGATCTACCCAATTAAAGTTGTGAGATTGCATACTAAACCACAAAGATAATATCAATTTTTGTACGATATGGTTTGGTATATAAAGAACGAATAAGAAAATGCACCAAACAGTAGGAGGAGAAGAATAAATAGAGATCAAGAACAGAAAAAAAAAATCGCCAATGAGATTGGACAATACCACTGTCTAGCACCCACAGGAGGACTTGGTTCAAGCTTAATCTTCTTCCCTGCAATATCACTGCGGTTCAATGCACGAAGAGCAGCCTCTGCAGCCCTAACATCATAGAATTCTATAAACCTGTGATGACCTCTTTGTGGAGCCTCACGGATCTGCATATTGGAAACAAGGATTGGCATCTCACTGGCATTGCAGTTGAACATTTTTTAAATATGGCAGAACTAGGGTTAGAATCTCACCTCCTTAATTTCTCCATAGACACCAAAAATCTGATGGAGTTCCTCATTTGAAACAGAAGAATCAAGGTCAAAAACCACGAGAACACCGTGATTAATATACTTCTCTGAAGGATTTTCCTGCCAAAAGATAATATATGAAGGTGAGAAGTTCACTATACAGAACTTGTGCAACAATGGATATGCGGCTAAGACCTACCAACTCAGGTGTGCAGGGTTATCATGATTATTGTGGCATGAATAATGAGAGGTTTGGTGACAAAGAAGACATGCCAATTTTATAATACAAGGATAAGCAGAGCAGAATGGTACCTTTGGGATTGAGAAATGTATGTCAAGATTCCTCCGTCTCAATGGTTTGTTCTGAAGTGCTCTCATAGCATTTTGGGATGCTCTTATATCATAATATGCTATCATGACAAAGCCCCTGTGCTTGCATGCTGTATAAAGAATGTGTATATCCCCAAATTGCTGTGTGTGAAATTATAATAAGGGTCACCAATAGGCAAGCAAAATGATCAACAAAATGTAATGAACGACATCAACAAATGAAAAGAAAGAGAAGAGAACACATACCTCAAAAAGGGCCTGTAACTCAGAATCTTCCACATTGCTATTTATGTTTCTCACAAACAGTGTTCGTGATGGGTGTTCCCCGTAATGTTGGTCCACACCAACCGAACTGAAAGATCCTCCAGAAAATTCAGAATCTCTCTGTCCTGGAGGGAAGCCATCTTCTCCCAAGTCCATCCCTCCAACACTGCTAAAAAAGTCTAAATCTTCAATTTCTTCTCCAGGATTGGATTGGCCAGCATAATCAAGCCCATCGGTCACCCCAGAAAGCAGGTCATCATCATTAGGGAGGAGATTCCCAATAGTTTGAGCCTCAATTTCCTCAAGGGTTTCAAAAGGTTCCTGATCCTCATAATGGGAGGCAGCAGCACCAACAGAATGGCCATACAGAGCATTATTTGATGTTAATCTCACTGCACCATGGAAACCTTAACATGAACAGACTTTACTTCAAAAATCGCAATTGCACCTAGCTTAAAACAAGGAGCTATGAATTGATTCCATATATCTATCCAATCAGCAGTAGGAAAACATATAACAGTTCAACTATGTTAGCTAGCACTAGCCTGAATATGTTTCTAATTTAAATCGGCGGCAATTAGCTGTGGAACTTCTCTTGTTTTAGGGAGGCTTACATTTTCTGCCAAATAATTCTGACAGTGAGCTTGAGAAGAGACCATTCTCGTATTGAGGGCCCATGACATGAATTTCATCACCTTCCATAAAATAAGACACTGGCTTTGCATTCAAATTTGATCTCATTCCTGGAATATGGTCAACAGGTATCCGAAAGGATTGACTGGCTGCTCTCTCTGCTCCCACTGCATGCTTCTTTAAGCTATAGTTAACATTTTGGTCTTTGGTAAGGGTAGGATCAGGAAGATTGCAAGATTGCATCCTCTGATGAGATTCGAGTGACATCCGTTTCTCAAGGGGTGATGAAGCAGCAGAATTTCCACCTGCCGTTCCCAATATTCCGTCCACTTTTACACCTGAATAAACGTAGCATCCACAAGGCATAACATCAGTTCAAGAATAGTTCAAGCTACTGCATGGACCCGACATTTAATGTGTTGGTTGTGCAGAAACACAGAAAAGAGAAACTAATACTAGTAGGACTCTTTTTGTAGTCCTTTCAAGTTCCAAAAACAGGAATATAATGACAGTCCATTCAGCATACATTGCACTTCTCTTGGCAGTAAAAATTCTGAACAATGAAACGAAAGAATTCATAGCGCAAACTCTTCCACATCATACAGAAAAGAGAGAAAGAACACAAGGAAAGAGCAAACTGTTCCAAAAGTCCATGAAATGAATGCCAACATAAAGCATCCTGAAAGAAAGGCAGTATAAGAATCTGTATTCCCAAGGGCAAATCAGTAACAATGTCACTTATCTGATAAATCCAAATACTGTGGATCAGCTTATTAATGGAAGCTGCCCGTAATTAAATAATGGAGGCAATGTGGCATGTGATCAAATAGGCGGGAATTGGCCTAGAAGCCAACTACTATCACAAAACCGTACTTTGAATTTTAACCTGTCTAATGCCCGGCAGGTCGAAGGAGGCTCCAAACCTTACTCCTTATCCCCATCTTCTTCAGGGCTCATGTGTCGGGGACTACTACTTTTGGAAGTAGTGTAGACTGTAGAGTCCAAAGGTACACTGCTGAAAAGAGAGGAAAACCTTCGTTCCCTCATCATTCTTTACATGATTCCAGAGCTTATGATAACGAGCAAGACGGATGTGGAAGAGACCAAACATGGAAATAAGATGCAAGCTTTGCAGTCCACCTTTTTTTAGAGTGAATGAAGTGGAGAAAGTAAGACTCATATTCCCCCTTGAAAGGATGGGTTCTGCTTTTATCTAACATTCCTCATCAAACAAATAAAATCATAGAACACAGTCGAGGAGCTATGCCAACCGGCGTAGAAAATGGATCATTTTAACTACTGGCAGGATTATATCCTGTTGGACTGGAACAGTACAAAGTTTTGGTTCATAATAATGTGGGATAGATTGTGGTGCAAGAAGGTGCAACGTAATCATAGATTAAGCTAGGTCAAAGCGAAAAAATAAACCAAAACAAATAAGAAAGTATACATAATACATATTTCTAGTTTTAACGATGTGAACTAACCAAAACAAATAGTAACAGCTTAGAAAGTGTGCACATTACATGTTTCTAGTTTCTATGAGTTGAACTAGATAAGATCTACTACCAAGCCCCAGCACAATCCCATGAGACCAACTGGAACTACCTACAAAAAATGCTGTCCAAGCATCAAACAGAAAGATAACTAACTAGTTGCATGCATTTGTGCAAGTTTTCAACTGAATTTGATTTCCTGAAAGCCACTTCTTTATAAATACTATTTGGGGCCAGCTTTTTCATCATGCCTATAATCATCCATACCATATATGAAGCATCATATGATCTATACACTTGGCTCCTATGTAGCTATATTAAATGAGACTTCAAAACATATCTAGTTTCTTAACAAGCAAGGTGCGAGAGTTTATGCATATTGGACATGTTTCTGAAATATAAGATGCTATAACTGTCGGAAACATAACTGGTTCTTAACATCGATGTACTTCTACATATATCTGGTCTAACCTACCTAGATATGCTCTGAAACTATGCTTATAGAAACTGTGACACTTATCAACTGGCTCTGCTTTTGCCCTTCCACTAATGTGTATTACAATTAATACAGCTTTCCATTCTTCATCAAGATGATTAGAGGTGGCAATCTCAACCCATATTTTGTAACCCGCCCAAATCCGCCCACTTATAACCCAACCCGCCCATATTATATAATGGGTTGATATGGGTTGGGTAACCCATATTTATATGGGTTTAGGTGGGTTAAAAATGGGTTCAATATGGGTTGGCCTTAAAAGACCCAAATTGGAATATCAAATAGGCAGCTTATTTCCCAGGCAACATTTATGATCGGGAGTACAACTTCAAAAAGCAGATAGTCATGTACAGCCATTAGTAACTTGGTATTGTATGGCAATTTGAAATTATTGGTGTTTGAGAGAGAAACAGGGGAAGCTAATAAGAAAGGGAGGAGAGAGAGAAGAGGAATTCCAGGTGGAAGGCAGGAGGATGGGGAAAGACAGTGGGGGACGACACCTAGGAAAATTAGATTACTTAGGGAAGCTAATTTTGGTTTGTCCCAAGCAAAATGGGTTGGGCTGGGTTGGGTATGGCGTAATCTCAGTCATCTATTCGCACAATCTATGGCTGAGATTCATTTTCAATTATAACTGGTCATAATTAATTGTTACCGGTCATAATTGATTTTCAATCCGGACAATCCAAAAACACTTTGGACATGTGTGATTGGTCTCCGTAAAACCTTCTTTACGGAATGGTCCACAAATAAGATTTTCATATTTGTTAATTTTGCTTCAAATTTTTGTAACTTATTGATTTGTCTTCTCGAGAGGAATTGGAAAAGTAAAATTTTTTGAGCAAAACTCATAATTTTTTTTTAAAAACAAAATAAGGAAAAAAAAAGATATCACAGATAAGGAACCGTGTCAGGAAAAAAAAAGGGGGCGGGGGGGGACGGGATGGGTCGGGCGGGTTTGGGTTTGACTCAACATATATTCGACCCGACCCATTTCAGCTTGTTTACTATTTGACCCGCGACCCATTTCAACCCGCCCATTTGCCACCTCTAAAGATGATATTGACCACCCTTATTAATTTTGTTCAATAGAAGAGAGATAAATTGTTTAGTTTAAGTATCAAACTCAACTTAATTTCACAACCCTCCCTAGTTCCTCACTTCCCGGGTCACCTATGTTGGTAACATCCATGTCCTAAGTATGTGCACCTGTAAACCGTGCCACAGCTGTAAAGCATACCACCATGAATCAGAGTCCTTCAGATTTTAAATTCTTCATCTGAAAAATGTGTTGGATATCAAAACTGATATCTCGTCTCAGTATTAACCGTAATACCCAAAAGTAGGCTTACTCTTCTCTTCAAATCCAATAATTAGTTGGGAAATGAACTTCATCTACAAACAGATCCCTTCTTCTTGGGATAGTTATGAATCCAAATGACAAGCCTCTCAAGCACTAAATCCCCCAAAGCAGAGGCAATTGTTTGAGTATAGAAATCCAATTTCAACTTTCCATGTAATCTAAGTGTCATCACAACGAGCTAAGGGTGCATATATTGCCTTCACATAGGAATGGTTCAAAAGAGGGACCAAAACACTTCTTAAGGACATAGTAAGCATGTTCCTGATCCTCACTAGTAAATAATCATCACTTTCCTTCTAAATATACCGCTCATTTCCAAACTATGCAACCCTAAAGTTTTTGTGACACTTAACTGCCGTATTGAGGCTTCTACAATCCGCAAAAGGCTACACAGGAACACTAGAACATGTGGCTGTAGCATGCCAAAATGATTTATGGGATATAGCTTGAGAATCTTCAATCTCCCATTAGATGTGTGGACCAGATATAGTAGGAATGCCAGGATGTTAATTACAAGAAGCAATAAAGAGAAGCAGAGGTTTGTGCTTCTATTTGGAACATGTCCGAATCCTCTACCTGAACTAAATTTCCTTCATACTAAAAGTATAGTATGTAATCTTTCACATTTTCACATTGCCCAATATTAATGATGTATGTAGCATTCTAGTAGCCAGTGGTAATTGATAATTTCATACTTAAGGTCTAGTAGAATCATCCAAACAATCCACATCCCATGATCTATTGGATGCCAATTAAAGGTTAAAAACTGCACAGCAAGCACACAATGGGGTGCATAAATAGACACCAACCACGTGGAAGCTACTCCTGGAGGAGCAAATAAAGAATAACTGCATGCAAAACACAAACTTAAACAAATACCCTTGAAAAAAAAGATTGAAGTTTCTTTCATGGAATGTAACTTCAATAGATCAAGATAGCGAGTCGTGTTGAAAAAAATGGTAGCCTGACAAGAATCGTAAAGGTAAGCACTCAAATAAAACAAAAGGACAGACAAGTTGTTTGACCGGCTGACCCTTGCTCAAACTTTAGGATTTCAATTATTAAACGATCAGGGTGTCTGCAGATCCACATTGGGTAGATATTCTACTACTCACCAATGTCAATATAGTGATCAGGCATGGTTTCCATCTTCCAAAACCCAACCTGTCTCTGCCAAGTGTAAAACAGAAGGACAAATGACAACTTGAATGACACTGTATTAAAATGGTAAACACTACAACAAAATTGGAAGGAAGACGGCAACCAAAAAAGGTTTAACTTCCATGTTAACTGAGTTCTTAGCAAGAAATTTACACATGAACTGCTAATAATACAACAGAGGCAACTGCTGTGCAAATGAAATCACTACCTCATTAGGGTAAAACACTTCCTCTGGGAAGAAAGACGGTGACGACAAACCCTCTCCGTCCATCCTTTCCGATGGCATGGTGAACAGGGATTTCAAAAAAACATGCGAAAACTGAAAATCTTCCCTTCACTGGCTTTCACCACTGAACGGACACAGGTATGGAAATTTGAAATTCTTCCAGCTTTGCATGAGAAAATCTGCATGGAATACACAGAAAGTGACATATTACTTAAAATGGTATCAGAAAATAACAACTACTGAAAGACAATTACTGAAAAGGTAGGGAAAAAAACTGCTTAATTTTCTTGATCCGCCAAATAACGTAGAGAAAGAAATGCTGAAATGCATTAACTAACTTCAAAATACTCCTAGTATATATGAGTTAGATACGCACAGCCAACGCAACATCACATAGCATAAGCAAGCAATCAAAATTGAATATCAAGGTGCATCTAACTATTGATAAAGATTTTGCAAATCATGGAAAATTTTCAACTCTGGTAAGAAGGAGCTCCAAGCATATTGTCACCGAAATGGAAACAACCTAAGAACATAAAAACTAACAAGCAGTTTTACTTAAATGACAAGAGTTAATCTCTTTTATATGCAACTTAAGAATTGAGATTCAGGTCTCTTTACGAGGGGAAATGTATTTCTCAAAATTCAGCAGCTGCCAAAACAACATCTTCAAACTCCGAGCCTAGGAAATGCGAATTCCGAGCTCTCCTCGAGTTAAAATTGTTCGTCCTCTCGAGAGAACTTTGTTAACTTGGGCGTCTAAAAGCATAGGGGAACTAAAAAACATACGGCCCCAAATGGAAAGACTACCGAACTCAAAATCACAAACAAGAGGCCTCAAATTGAACAGTCGATCACGCTGCAAACAGTGTTAGAAACCAGTAAAGGCACCAGCTTTGAACATCCGAAACAACTGATCAAACGATCGAGCCCACATACTCTCCTGAAATTACCAAACGCAACAAGAATTTGACGGAAAGGGAAAAAGAAAAAAGGAGACGAACCTTCACTAAATTACGAACCTGGGAGTCTCAGAACTCACGGTGCAACTCCGGACAAGGATTTGGGGGAAGAGAGAGAGAGAAAAAGGCATGCCAAGTCGAAGTGTATTTAAAGAAAGGGGAGAGAGAGAGAAGCAGGACAGCAAAGAAATCGAATTGATTGCGGCAAAAGGCAAGGGAGATTAATGAATAAGGGATCTAGGTAGGCATCTGTGCCGTGCAAGAACCTCCAAAGCCTCTGATGCCTTCCCCTTCTCTCTCTCTCTCTCTCTCTCTCTCTCTCTCTCTCTCTCTCTCTCTTGTTATTTCCCTACATTGCACGTTAACCACATGTATTCTCCCATTATCTTACTCTAACCCGTTTTTCTCCGTCACAAGAACGAACAAACACTCTCTCTATCTCTCTCGACGGTTGATTCAGGGCCCTCCGCCAGGATTCATGGGGATTCCGGCGAGCGACGGCACCTACCAGTTTGTGTAGTTGGAGAGAGAGAGAAAATCTAGAACAGAAAGAAATAAGATCGGGTGGTATTTGGTACAGAGAGGAATAAAGAAAGAAAGAGACCGCAGTCGCTTCTCCCCTCCGAATTCCGATGAGGAGGTTTAGGCCTTATTTGGTTTGGAACTCTAAATCCAAAATTTAAAAAAAAACAATTTTTCTATTTTTTTATTTCTAACTTTTCAATCTTTACTTTCATTTTTCACTCTATCTTTCTCTACTTTTTATCTCTCTCTATAATTATTACTCTCATTTTTCTCTTTATTTTTATTCAAAAACACTACTCAAAATTTATAACCGAACAAGACCTTATTTGGAGTACTAGACTAGACTAGATCATGAGAGAGAAAGAGAGAGGAACAAATCGTGAGAGAAACTGAGAAAGATCTGCTGGTTGCCGTTACCTTGTTTAACGGCGTTATGTCTTAATCCGGTTTTGTGGTCAGTTCAGTTCGGGCAACAAAAACAGTCCGGAATCTTCCCTCAAGAGAGAGAGACTCTGCAGTTTGTCGAGGACACGCTGGCAGACTAGAAAGTGCTTAGGGGTGTTCCGATTTCTCGGAAAAAGAACTTTTAAAAAAAGAAATAATTTCAAACTCAAAAATTATGTGTTTATGTAAATAATTTTTCTATCAATATGGATCTTGTTTGATAGATCTCATTAAGATCTTTTAAACGGTGCAAAAAAAATTGAAAAAATATTTTTCATTTTCATTATATTTGAGTTTGAAATTACTTGAATTTAGAAAAAAAGAACTTTTTCTAAAAGGAGAATACCCCCTTATTAGCTTTTTGCATCCGGCTGTGATGTCCCATAGTGGTATTGGGGCATGATGCCCCCAATTATCATGAACCGTTAGATCTCCTTTCTTAATCGTAACCATTGGTTAAGTTCTCCCTCTCTCTCTCCTGTTACCTACTCCACCGGTTGAAATTATTTTGAAAGCCCTAAAAATTATGACGGTCTCTTTCTCTCTCTCTTTCTCTCCTCTCAGGCAAAATCCCCTCATGCCTCACCACTACCTCCGTGACTACCTCACGCCTCTCCATCTCCTCCACGGCAGCTCCTCCACAACATCTCACCTCTCGCTACAGCATCTCTAGTCGAGGTACTCCTCTCTCTATCTCCTACGCGCGCTTCCAAACACACACATAGGGTGTGGGTCGCCGGAGAATCGAGGGAGGAATGCCTTGCTTGCGATTAGGGCCGATTTACTGGGTTTGGGGGTCTCATTACTGTGTAAAAAAGTTGCGGAGTAGGAGGTAAAAAATTCCAAAAATCTATTTGTCCATTACTGGGTTTAGCTCGAAGAAAACATATGCAGACGTGAGTGGTGGTTACTCTTACATAATGAAACTAAATGATTTATTGAATGCGCCATTAGAGATCAATAGTTAGTGGTTAATCTTACATAAGGTAATTGTATCAATCACTCATTGAATGCAACCAAGACTACTGTTAACTACATATGCTAAAACACTATCAACCTATATTAATCAATTCATTTTAGTCAATTGTATTAATGTTCAATTATCACTATATCATTAGTACAATTAGCCAATGACTTTGACTACTATAGTCAATCATCACTTATTGAATATGATCAATCAATTAAACTCTCCGTCAAATGATTCTGACTACTATAGTCAATTATAGAGGTTAATCGCCACTCTATCACTAATTGAATAGTCTAATGTCAATTATAGCTACTAATCGTTACAATATCACGTTAATCGATTGCATAAATTATTTAAATATAATTAGGAGATTATTACAATTATATGGTTTATATTTATTATTTTTATAAATTTGTTACAAGAAACATATGTACACAAAGTAAAATTTTAATGGAATTTCTTAACAACATTAATTGTAAGTTATTCAAAACAGTAAATGAATAATTGTTTTCACAATAATATTTGTAAAATACTTTTTAATTAAAAATCATTTAATAAAATGTATTAACAACATGAATCTAAAATCAAGGCAATTTTTTGGCTTAAATATTTAGTTTTGAAAATTTGTTATGAAAAATTTGTTTACAAATTAAATATTATTAAATTATATTTATATTTTCACCCAATATTTGATAGTCTATTACACAAATGATTAGGAAATGACAAAAAATAGGGTGAATATGACAAAAAGTGGTGTGTACTTATAAATTTTCAATAATTAAAAAAATTCTTGCAAAAAGATAAATTTTTCCACAAAAAAAAATTATTTTCCCGCTAAACCGGCTACCTAGAGAACAAGTTAGAGAGAGAAAGGGCAAAAACGTTGAAGCATATACAATATTTTATGGTAAGTGTCAGCATAAACTATGGTAAGTAGAACTAGTATTCATGGTAAGTATAATGACTTTTTTTCTATTAAAAAAAAAAGGCAAAACCACCATACTTTTTTAGGGTGGTTTTGATCCAAGGGCTCAGATTCACCTAAAACCTGATCTAAAGGCTCATATTAAATGGGGGCATCATGCCCCAATACCATCATAGAAAAATTGTAGCTTTTTTGGTCCTTAAAGTTTTCAAACATTCTAAAAATTGGAGATATTTAGTCCCGATAGTATCAATTTTGTACCAATCAAATCCCAAGGTCTAATGCAACGCAATACCGTCAAAACAAGGGGCATTCAAGTCATTTCACCAACACCAAACTTTGGTCAAAATATCAAAAAACAGAAGAAAAGAAAAGAGTGAAAAGCTGGTGCGGTAGCCATGGCCGTTGCTGCCATGGTTGCCGGTTGCCCCCACCATCCTCGTCCTCTCCTTTTCTCCCTCTCCTTTCTTCTTTCTCTTCCCCTTATCGTCTTTCTCTCCTCCTCCAATCCACCGGACAAAGATTCATAGTATTTCAGTGGAAAAAAAAAAAAAAAAGAAGTTCATGTGGTAGCCATAGCCGCTTGCCGTTGCCACCATCCTACCACTCCCTCTCTCTCCTCTTGTTCCTCTCCTTCTTCTTCTTCTTCTTCTTTTTCCCCTCTCCCCTTCACCTCTCGGCTTCCGCTAATTTTCTAAAAAAAATAAAATGACACAAAGGACAGCCATGGTTGCCCGTCGGCCGCTCAACTGCCCACCTCTCTCTTCCTCACCTCTACCTCCCTCTTCTTCTCCTCTTCTCTTTTCTGCTCACCCTTTCCTACCCTTCATTCCTCCTTTTTCTCTTTCTTTTTCTTCTCGAAAAAGATTATCGCGTACCGATTGCCACTGTGACGCGGCTACCTTGCACGTTGATGCTGCTGCAAGAGCTGTTGTGGCAGCTCATCTCTCTCTTTCACCTCCTCACTTCCTTTTTTTATTGTTTATTTGCATCCTTTTACAATAAATAAACAAGTAGGAAAGTAAATTTTTTTATTAACATGACAAAACGATTGTGGGATGGAAATCTGTCAATGTAACAAGGCTTTTTATTGGAAACGTGGACATTAAAGAAACTTACCCCGGCAGTCTGAATTGGAATTGAAGGAGATGGGATGGTGATCAAGAAAGAAGAAATGAGAGGAGGAAGAAATTTATGGGTCTCCACAGCTAAATTCTTGGCCGATCACCCTATTGATGGTCCGGAGGACTCCGATTTTGTGTTTCTAGATGAGGAGGTGCTAACAGTTGTGAAAGATGTGTGGACACTCTACTTTGATGGGGCAGCCAACCAAAAAGGATTTGGGATCGGGGTTTTGCTGATTACGCCTGATGGCTCTCATATTCCGCTTACGTTCAAACTGAACTTTGATGTCACAATTAACCAAGCTGAGTATGAGGCTTGTATCGTTGGCATGGATCATTAGAGATTCTAATCTTCTAGTATCTCAAGCCAATGGGGATTGGAAAGTTCGTAAAGAAAATTTGAAACCTTATCATCAAGACTTGGAAGACCTGATTCCTTGCTTTAACAAGGTGACATTCACGCACATTCCCCGCTTGAAAAATCAATTCGCCGATGCCTTGGCAATTTTGGCTTCCATGGTCGATCTTCCTTTGGGTGTCAAGCTCCATCCTATCCTAATTGAACAAAGGAACTTTCCTGCTTATCAATATGTCAATGCCATTGATGATTTCGATGATGGTCTACCCTGAACCATGAAATATGGAACTTCGTTGAGAGCGGGGAGTATTCGGCTGAGGCCACTAAAAGGATCAAACTGCGTTGCGAAGGTTGGTTGCCCAATACATCATTTGTGGAGAAAAATTCTACAGGAGATCTCAACGTGGAATGCACAAGCTCTGTGTCAATGGCGCTGAGGCCATAAAGATAATGGAGGAGATTCATGAAGGAGTCTAAGCCCTCACATGAGCGGTGTCATACTTGCCAGGAAGATCCTACGGCAGGGTTACTTTTGGTCTACTATGGAATCACAGTGTGTGGATTATGTGCGGTGCTGTCACAAGTGCCAGATTCATGCCAATCTTATGCATGTTCCTCCTTCTAATTTGTTTGGCATGACGTCACCTTGGCCTTTCTCTGTGTGGGGCATCGACGTTATCGGCATGATCAGACCATCTGCTTAGATAGCCACCGATTCATTCTAGTGGCGATAGATTACTTCATCAAGTGGGTGGAATCTGAGTCTTACAAAATCCTAACCGCGGTTCAAGTCGCTCAATTCATCAAAAAAAACATTATCTATCGATATGGTGTTCCCCAGGCCTTTGTGTCAGATAATGGGACCCATTTCAAAGGCAGGGTTTTGGAACTTTTTGATGAGTTCAAGATCCAAGTACATCATTCAACAGTCTATCGCCCTCAAACAAATGAGGTTGTTTAAGCAACAAATAAGAATGTCGAGATGATTATCGAGAAGTCTACCGAGTTTACCAGGGACTGACAGGAGCAACTACCTCTAGCTCTTTGGGGGTATCGAATGTCAATTGGAACATCAACAGGAGCAACCTCCTTCTCCCTAGTTTACGGGATGGAAACAGTGCTTCTCATTAAGCTTGAGGTACCGTCATTGAGGGCCATGGCAGAATGTGGACTCACGGAATCCGAATGGCTCAGTAGGAGATTTGTTGAACTCATGCTCTTTGATGAGAGGAGGCTCCATGCCTTGTATCATGTTCAGGGGTATCAGCGAATAATCGCCCGTGCGTTCAACAAGAAAGTGAAGCCTCAAGACGTGGCTGAAGGGGATATGGTTACAAAGAAGATCCGGGCACCTCTCTTTGATCCTCGTGGCAAGTTTCGTCCGAAGCGTTCAGGGCCTTACATTATCAAGACTATCCCGTCTAGTGGAGCGACTCAGCTCATTGACCTTGATGGCAATGAATTCACCATCCTAGTCAACTTGGATCAACTCAAGCGTCACTATCCCTGAGAGAAGCTCGTTGGGCCGAAAACCACAAGGGTGGGCGATTCCAAGCAAAAGTTAGAGCAAGCCTGCTAGACCGAAAACCCGCCACGCCTCATTTCGGAATAGCACCTCATCAGCCTATCCCGATACGACACGTGATAACCACCCAACGACAAACAGCTGGCAATTCCAAGAATAACTAAAAACTAAAGTTCAACAACCACATTTTATTTACATCTCAAAATAACTGTCATTTACAAACTACAGCGGAAGTCTATCAAAAAAAATAAACTTTACATAACCAACTATATTCCAAAAAAAAAAACTAAACTAGGCAAAAATCATCTACAGGCCGGGAGACAACGACTCCCATAGGCCTCAACCACGCACTCCTTGAGCAAGTCTCAAAAACGCAGAAACGCGACCTGTAGTGGACACCGACCTATACCTGCACAACTGGAACCTAAACGAGTTCATGGAGTGTATATGAGACATGAATGTTGTTCAATAGAAACAATAAATTCAAGTTCACCATTAATTAAGCATAAAGCAAATAATCGACACGTAGTCTTTAGTCTGACACAAAGTCACTAGCTCGACACAAAGTCATAATTTCGGCATAAAGCCATTGATTCGACACGAAGTCAGGAGCACGAAACTAAGTCCATTGGTCATTGTTGCCCATCGACATGAAGTCACAGTTCAATATCACAAATTCAATCAAATTGAAGAACATCTATGAATCGAACACTCACCTCGGTCTCCAACAAAAAGAAAACCAACACAGTCACTCCTTACGTGGAGCTGCGGTACTCGTTGTTGCCTCCGAGTCTAACAAATATTCCGCACATATTAGCTCAAAGTTCAGTTCCAAGAGCAAAGAAGTAAATGATCGTACCAAATGCTACTACAAGCTCCAACGTCCCTTTTCAACTAATTTTTCAACAACGCAACATCTAATTTCCAGCTGATATAAGCACATATCGCATCACACAAAGGCATTTTTACAGAATATACAACAATTTCCAGCACATCCTAATAGTTTTCTGCATGTAAAATAATTCCTGCACCTTTCAATGGTTTTTCAGCAACTACATAAGTGATTTCGGCATCCGAACGACATTTTTCAGCAACCCATACACAGATTCAACACCTCTATATCATATTTCCAATTTTTGCACCTATAAATCCAATTTCAGCATTTTAAAACCAGTTTCCAGCAAATACAACCAGATTTCCGCCTAATTCCTACATTTGGCGATGATTTTCAGCAACTATAGAGGAAATTCCAGCAAATAAAGAATACATTTTCCAGTGTCGAATACAAATTTCAGCATTCAAGAACTCAGGTTTCGACATTTTTGACATTCTAGTTACCAAAATCAACTCTTAGCACTGAATTCTTTTGCTTCCCACCACAAATCTCAGTTCCAAAAGAACATAAGTTAGGATTTCCAATTCCCCAGCCTTCTCTGCCTCTCGCTCTTGTGTGTCTCTCTCTCTCCCTCCTTCCTGACATCTCCCAGCCAAACCCTTCTCTTTTATTTATTTATTTCTCTATTTTAATAGATAAGCATCATTATCCACACATGCACTTCTGGTGAAGTCCATGTGCACACACAACACATCTTTTTTTTTTTTTTTTCATACAATTACAACTAAGACTTTATAGTTCTAGGAAAACACATTAAAGGTTCACATAAAAATAAAACCCACTTTCCATTCTCTTTTTACTTGTTTTTTTTTTTGAAGTGTTATAAGGATAACTGACTCACACACATGCAATCAAAATATTTGCTCTGCACACCCACAAGTTATAAAATGAACTCTTAAGCACCTTAAGTTAATAGGATGTTACTGTTGGTTTAGTATATTGGGTTTGTCCCACATTGCTTAGTTACTCTGTGTAATGAACTATCTCTTTATATAAATAAATGGTTATGTGTGAGGATTAGATATAATATCCTACACACTTTTCCCTTCTAAACAACATGGTATCAGAGCGGGTTCGTAATCCCAATCATAAATCACCCTTGAAACCCTAAACCCACTACAGCCAGCAGCTGCCCAGGGCCCCCCCCCCCCCCCCGCCACCCATCCACCTTCAGCCTTCCTCCTAACCCCCAACCCTTGAACCCCATCTCGTAGCCCCCTCTCCCACAGCCGTCGCCCACTGCCGCCGACCACCCAGCCTCCGGCGACCCTCGCCGCCCGTCGCCCACCCTCCGGCGACTTCACCACTCCTCGCCGACGACCCAGCCGACCCTCCTCCATCACCCCCGACGCCTCTGCACCAGCAAAACCCCACAGCCCAGACTCCGACGACCCAGTTGAATTTGTTTGTACTATGCATTCTGTTGAATTTATTTGGTATATCTAGTTGTGTGTGTGTGTGTGTGTGTGTTTTTGGGTTCTTGTTCTTGTTCTTTGTTTACGTCATCTCTGTTGATTTCTTGGTTGCATGTGTTATGATCATCGTCTTTTTAATGGTCTGCTCTCTACTCCATGGTGCTGTAAGTTGGGTATTTCAATTCGATTTCATGCTTTGGCTCTTATATTGATGATTTGGGGTTCCGTTGTTGCTGTTACTGTTCGGAATCCGTTTCTACTACTGCTACTGTTTATTTCGGCTTCTATTTGACCTCATGTGCCGGTGTTCTTGTCTCCTTACTGCTCTTGTCCACTAGTACTTGTGCCATCTTCACATTGGTGACTGCCTCTGTGTTATTGACTACATTTTGGGTTATTTAGTCTATTTGCTATGGGCTCCGGCACCGAATCCGTTGTTAGTTCTCAATCTACAGGTAGTACTGTGACTTCCGCTGTTAGTCGCTCTTCTCGATCTCGTGAGAGGTTATCTATTACCTCCACCTTGTTGAATGGTCGAAATTATGCTGTTTGGGCTAAGGCTGTTGAAGTCTATTATTTTGGAGAGTCAGAATATCATTTCCTTACTGATGATCCTCCCGCGGCAACTGCCGCCTCATATGGTGCTTGGGTCCCTGCAGACGCTAAGATTCGGGTTGAGTTATGGAATAGTATGGAGGACACTATTAAGAATACTCTGGTTTTTCTCCCTACCGCAAAGAAGGTGTGGCTGAAGGTTAAGGAGATGTTTTCTGGGGCTGATAATCTCCGTCGCACATATGATCTTCATCAACAATTCTTTTCTCTTGAACTTGGCAGCTCATCCTTGGAGGAATATTATGCCAAGTTTTGTGGTGTTTGTGAGGAGCTCAACACTTGTGAGCCTATTTCTTCAGATATTCAGGTTATGGAGCGCCAACGTGAGCGTTTGCAGGTGGCTCGATTTCTGTTTGGGTTACCTTCTCCAGCATATGATTCTATCCGGTCTAATCTTTTGGGTGATAAAGACTTACCTTCCCTTAGTGCAGTGTTCAGTCGCGTTCGCCAGGCCTTTGTTTCTGACACCAGTGTTGATTTGACTCCGGCTGCCCGCTCGGCTTTGGTTACCACGGTCTCTCGTGGTGGTGCTCCGTCTCGTGACTTTGACCGTGGTGGTCGCGCGACAAGGGGAGGCAGTCGGGGTACTTTTGGCCGTGGATTTTCCAGCCACGGTGGTCGGGTGTCGCCTGTTGGGGGTCGTGATTCTGGTGGTAGTAGTCGCGATCGTGGCCGTGGTCGTGGGCCCCGTTACTGCACATATTGCAATGGTACTAATCATACCGTTGAGTATTGTTGGATCCTTCATGGCCGCCCATCTGCTCATCAAGCTACAGTTCTGAGGATGATGGGTCTATACTGTCTAGTTCTGTGCCCAGCTCAGCTCCACGTGTTGTTACTATTCCAGAGGATGAGTACCATCGCCTGATTTTCCAACCGCCTTCTCACATGCCTTCTTCCTCCACTGCTACGTTCGCTCAGAAAGGCTCCACTTTTGCTGGTCTGGCTTCTAATAACCCGTGGGTTATTGATTCTGGTGCTACCGATCATATGACAGGTCACTCCATCCACCTCTCTGGCTCTCAGCCGCTTGCGAAACCTTCTCGTGTCGCCTTGGCCGATGGTTCCTCTTCTGATATTGCTGGTTTGGGTTCTGTTATTTTACATTCGTCCCTTAAATTAGACTCTGTTTTACATGTTCCTCGTTTTCCCCATAGTCTTATGTCTGTTAGTAAACTTACCCAATCCTTAAAGTGTTCGGTCACGTTCTTTCCTGGTTACTGTGTTTTTCAGGATCTCCAGACGGGGAAGAAGATTGGTGGCGGAGTTGAGCGTGGTGGTCTGTACTACTTTGACACTGGCGGGCTTCCTACCTCTGTTGCCCTTCAGACTTCCATCTCCCCATATGAGCATCACTGCCGTTTGGGTCACCCATCACTTCAGACTCTCAAACAGCTAGTTCCGTCGTGTCGTCGTCTTGAGTCTTTACCATGTGAGGTCTGTGAGTTCAGTAAACATCATCGTGTTTCTTTTCCTCCTAGAGTAGAGAGTCGTGTGTCTCGTCCTTTTCATTTAGTTCATTCAGATATTTGGGGTCCTGTGCGTGTTACATCACGTGGTGGTTTTCATTATTTTGTTATTTTTGTGGATAACTACTCTAGGCTTACTTATGTTTATCTCATGAAAAATCGGTCAGACTTGTATTCTATTTTTAAATCTTTTTATATGGAAATCAAGACTCAGTTTGACGTTTCTCTTCGTATATTTCGTTCTGATAATGCTGGTGAATACTTCTATAATGTTTTGTCTTCTTTTTTCAACGACCATGGTATTCTGCATCAATCTTCGTGTTCTCGCACTCCACAACAGAATGGGGTTGCCGAACGCAAGATACGCCATTTGACAGAGGTTGCCCGTGCCCTTTTATTCCAGATGCATGTACCCAAATCCTTTTGGGGCGATGCCATTCTTACTGCAGGTTATCTTGTGAACCGTATGCCCTCTCGGGTTCTTGGAGGCCAGATTCCATATAGTGTTTTGCATCCTGATAGTCCTTTATATTCTTTACCTCTTAAAATTTTTGGGTGCACGTGTTATGTTCATGCCCTTGCTCCCGGCCGTGATAAGCTTGATCCCCGCTCTCACAAGTGTGTGTTCCTGGGGTACTCTCGGACTCAAAAGGGTTATAGATGTTATTCTCCCACTTTGCATCGCGAGTTTGTCTGTGCTGATGTTACGTTTAATAAGTCGTTATCCTATTTTTCATCTTCCTCCCATGGGGATCAGTCTGAGTATATGCATATTTTGGTTCCTTCCGGCCTGCCCCGGCAGCAGCCAACCCCAATGCAGGTATATGTTCGCCGTGCCAAAGCTGCCCCACCTTCCACCTCGCCTGCCGCTGAGCCTTCTCCTCCGTTGCGAGATCCCGGTCCACCTCCTTTGGCTCCTACTGCTCCACCTTCTCCTCCCATTGCTCTTCGTAAAGGTATTCGCACCTGTACTATTTCTCATCCCATTGCTAAATTTGTCTCTTATGCTCACCTGTCCCCCACCCTTCGTGCTTTTACTGCCTCTGTTTCCTCTGTCTTTGTTCCTAAAACTGTTCAGGAGGCCTTGTCTATTTCTGAGTGGCGGACAGCTATGGAGGAGGAGATCTCTGCGCTCCATGATAATGGGACTTGGGAGTTGGTTCCTCTACCTTTTGGAAAGTCTACTATGGGATGCCGCTGGGTGTTCACTGTGAAATATCATCCTGATGGGTCTGTTGAGCGTTACAAAGCTCGCCTTGTTGCTAAAGGCTACACTCAAACTTATGGTGTTGACTATGCTGAGACCTTTTCCCCGGTTGCGAAACTTGGTTCTGTCCGTCTCCTTATCTCCCTTGCAGCCAACCTTGGCTGGCCCTTATTCTTGAGGAGGTTTATATGGAGCAACCACCTGGGTTTGTTGCTCAGGGGGAGCGGTATCAGGTATGTCGCCTTCGTAAAGCTCTTTATGGACTTAAACAATCTCCCAGGGCCTGGTTTGGCAAATTCAGTGATGCAGTTTTGAAATTTGGTATGAGTCGATGTCAGTCTGATCATTCTGTTTTCTCTCTCACATCCACTCGAGGCAAAGTGTTACTGATTATGTATGTTGATGATATTATTATTACGGGTGACGATCAGAAAGGTATTGATGCGTTGAAGGCCTTTCTGCAGAGCCAATTTCATACTAAAGACTTGGGCAGATTGCGATACTTTTTAGGTATTGAGGTGGCACGATCTAGAGATGGTATTAGTTTATCACAGAGGAAATATGTGCTGGATATCTTAGATGAGACTGGTTTGTTGGGAGCGAAACCTGTCGATACTCCTATGGATCCCAATGTCAAACTGTGCATTGATCAGGGAGAGGCACTGTCTAATCCTGATCAATATCGCCGATTGGTTGGTAAACTGAACTATCTCACTATTACACGACCTGATATTTCATTTGCAGTGAGCATTGTGAGTCAGTTTATGATGGCTCCTCGTCTGCCACATTGGGAGGCTGTTCTTAGAATTGTCAAGTATCTCAAGTCTCATCTTGGACGTGGTCTATTTTATCGAGCTAATGGCCATTTGCGTATTGAGGCCTTCACTGATTCTGATTGGGCAGGAGGCCCGTTTGACAGGAGGTCAACTACTGGATATTGTGTTTTTCTTGGTGGCAATCTTGTTAATTGGAAGAGTAAGAAACAGACCGTAGTTGCACGGTCTAGTGCAGAGGCAGAATATAGAGCCATGGCTCACACCACATGTGAGATTGTGTGGGTGCGATCTTTTCTTGAGGAGATAGGATTCAATGTTCAATTGCCTATGAATTTGTATTGTGATAACCAAGCAGCAATACACATTGCATCCAACCCCGTATTTCATGAGCGGACTAAGCATATCGAAGTTGATTGTCATCTGGTACGAGAAAAGTTGACTGCTGGTGTTATAGCAACTCCCTTCGTGTCTACAAGTGCTCAATTGGCTGACATATTCACCAAGTCATTATTTAAGCCTCGATTGGAGATGTTATGCGACAAGCTGGGTTTGTGTGATATCTATTTCCCAGCTTGAGGGGGAGTGTTGGTTTAGTATATTGGGTTTGTCCCACATTGCTTAGTTACTCTGTGTAATGAACTATCTCTTTATATAAATAAATGGTTATGTGTGAGGATTAGATATAATATCCTACACACTTTTCCCTTCTAAACAACAGTTACAAAACTTGAGGAGGCGGTCTAGGTAAAAATAAATAGGCAATAAATTAAAGCTCGCTAGGCCAAAAACTTGAAAAGGGTGGTGCTAGGCAAAAGTTAGAGCGTAAAAGGGAGAGGTAAAACACACGAGTGAACCTTAGCCTGAACTACATGCGTCCTGATTCCTTGAAAAGGGATACGTAGGCAATCTTTCCGTGAGATTCGGTCACAATCAATCAACTTGATCCATAGTTTCCTATTCCGGGGTGTATCTCAATAATCAAAGCAGCGCGATGTTCATCATTTGAATCAAAAGGGGAAAACTCTTTATCTTTCAATTTTATTGCAAACTACTACTTCTATTGCACGAGCTGAGCAAAGTCTTAAAAACGGTTAAACATAAAAACAGAATAAAGTGCTAGAGGCCCTAATGGGCTCACAATTTATTCTAGATCAGCAGAGTCTTGTAGGAGTCAATCTATATTTTGCCTGTTTGCAATTTCCTTTCTCAGCCATGCTTTGTATCGATGTTTGAGCTCTGTGATGAAATTTGGGTCCGCTCCGCCAAGTTGCCTTCGGCCCTAGTTACGCTCGCATCCAGTAAGGTTTTGGGCATTGAATACAGGAATATGAAAGGTCTCCACCCCAGCTTGGTGCAGTCCTTGACTCATGTCTAATTGCCAAATGATGCGGCCTGGAATATAGAATGTGAAATTGGCCAACCTAGCAATCACCATTCTCTCAAAACCTACAGAGATAATAGCCATGTTCGGAATGTTCAACCATTCGTGCCTCCAAACGATCTTAAGAGGTGAGGCAGGGCCCTGAAATGTCATGATGATTTTAAGAGGTGAGGTAGGGCCAAACTTACCAGTGCAATACTTTGTGCCAAATCTACATACACACTTCTAGAGCCATTATCACAATTAAAATATTTGCCGCTCTTCCATAGATTTAAATATCGGTAGCCACTTTGATATGGTTTTATTATGTTTATCGTATCAGAGGGTAAACGAACATAATATAGTTTAATATATACTTCATCCTAAGTGAGGCAAGACCACCTCAATTCCATTGTGCGATTGTGTTACCTTGTTGGTTTCATTGATAAATCCATTAATTGTATGATTGTGTAAGCTACCTCCAATACCATTGCACCAAAAAAGAAACCCTGGTACCAAAGATTTGCGATCGTATTGTTCGATTCCATACGACGGACGCTCTGGATTCAATTTTTGCCCGCTTTTACTTGAACACTATGGCTACTTTAGGCGCTCTTATCCATTTTATTTTCCTTTTATCTTCCAAAAATGGAAACTTAGGTAAGTTTTTATATAAATATCATCAATATTTTCTGCTCCCTTTAGACTTTCTCGAATTCTTGTAGAGAACCTTTTCTTGGTTTGACTAGTAATAAATATAAAAAATATACGATGATTGCAATAGGATCCAGATTCTTGCTACGTATCATTCGATATTACCGCTTCTGCTACACTGCAACCGCTATCATTAAGCAGTCCGCTGCCGTTATTTAAAACATTGCTCTACACAACTAAGGGACACGAAGAAAATCTACAAAAGGAAGTGATTAACAGTTACATGGATTGCTTCTTTTTGACTTTTTGGAATTATTTGGGTGTAAGAAGTTGATCGGCGCACGTTATTACTGCAAAAGATACAAACAGGCAACCGGTCGTCTCCAATCAGATGGCCATCCCTTCTTCCATCAACTCGCGATGATTTCGACCACGACACCCACACCGCCTCAACAGAAGTCAGGCGCTTGGCGATAGGTGTTGAAAAGATCCCATTTATTCCCATTAACTTAGGCTTTTGTCGGTCCTATCTAGTGTTATTTAACGAAATTTAATTGGTTTGTGATGTTTTAGGGCTTACAGACCATTCGAGAATGATTTGGAGTAAGAATCAAGAGTCAATGATGTTTCGGAAGGGTCCATGGCGAGGAGAGGAGCAAAATGGCAAAGGCTGAAGATTTGGTCCGGACCAAGGGATTTTTGGTCTGGACCACCAAGGCTCGCACTGAATCTAAGCAATCTATTTTTCTCGTCTGGACCATCGAGCAGCGTACGGGAATTTGTATTTCGTTTTTTTTAGTGTAATTTTGGAAGGAAACTATAAAAGCAAGCCCTAGGTTATTATTTAAAGGGGAAGTTCTTTTCTAGCAGCTAATGGGGGGAGAGGCAAGAATAAAACGTTGAAGGAGACTTTCCTCCATGTTCTTCATTCGTACTTCAACTTTAAGCGGATCTTCTTTCTCCATGGCCAGCTAAACCCCTTGTCTAGGGGGAGGATGAAACTCCGTATCAAGTAACTATATTTTTGTGTAGGGTTTTGGTTTTGTTATTCGAATCAATTGTGTGACGAAGAACCTTTCCGTTTCAATTGAACGGATTGATTTTACTTTTTCTTATCTATTGAGTACTTGTATTCCGGATTTAAAATACCTAGTCTTGCAATGGTTTTTACTGATTGAGGTTGGAGTTCTGAGATAGATTATGCTTGTAAGACGGATCGGGTTGTTAGGTAGCCAGATCGTGCTATTGAGCGACGGTCTGTGCTATGGGATAGTCTATGCCTTTTAACAACCCGATTATTTTCTTGATGATTATTGTTAGGGTTTGCAAGCCCTAGCGATAATCTCTTCTGATTCGAATAAATAAACCTAACCTATGCATATTGTTGTTACGCGGTCGGGGTGGATTCCAAACTCTAGATATTTTCTCTTCAATCGTCACAAACTTTCCATTTAATTTATTCTGTTAGTTTAATAAACTCTCCAAATTCAAACAACCAAACTTCCTTTGCCTGAATTAATCTAAAAATTAATCGAATTTGTCGTAACTCAGCCATACTGTCTCCGTCGGAACGATACTCGGTCTTGACACTATTCTACGGAGTAGTAGTTAATTCTCAAATTTTTAAATTTATTTTTGACACGAAACGATGCGGTCACTTGGTAATCGAATCCAACGCACTAAGTGTAGGCAAAACCGTCCGTGGTGGGGCCACGAGCGACTAGTGGTGTACAAGACCTGCTGGTTCAACTAGTGCGATGGTTCGAACATGCTGAAAGCCTTCGACAACGCTATCAACGACCAGGTTGACGTGATAGCCATCTCAGTTGGTAGACCCCACGTACCTGGGGATTACGGGGGTGTTCTGCTTTTAAAAAAAGTACTTTTTTTTCAAATGAAGGTAATTTCAAACTTAAATATAGTGAAAATGAAAAAAATATTTTTTCAATTTTTTTTGCATCGTTTAAAAGATCTTAATGAGATCTATCAAACAAGATCCATATTGGTAGAAAAATTATTTGCAAAAACACATAATTTTTGAGCTTGAAAAACCTTCTTTTTCTAAAAGTACTTTTTACTGTTCATTTGGAGCCTCTACAACTACAAAAAATTAAATTTGAGACAAAAATTTTGGGACTACATTAGTTTGGTAGGGAAAAAGGAACATTTTGGGACCAAAAATTTGAATGCCTCTTTACCAACCATACTACAATAGTATGTGAGGGATCAAGTTTGGAGTTGGGTTTGGGCAACTTAAACATTGGGGCCGACACTGACCATCCAAATGACTTTTATGGGTGATTTTTTTTTAACTATAGTTTCTTAATAAATCATCAAGATTTTCATTGCAATTTTATTTTGTTTTTTTATTTTTGATTTGTTTCGTCAAGAGAAATCGGAAAACTAATTTTTTTTTAATAACTTTTAGCCTAATTTTTTTTAATATCCAAGATAAAGCCTAAAATCTTGGATATTTAAAAAAATTTGGGTAACAGTATTTTTTACTTTTTTAATTTCTCTCGTCGAGACAAATTAATAATTCTCAAAAATTTGTCGCAAAACAAACAAACAAGAAAAATATTTGAATAATAACAAAAAAAAATAAAGTGGTATTGGAAACAATAAAAACTATTGAGAACCTGATAAGAAAAAAAACTGTTAGGAACAGTAAAAATAACTGTTGGCATAACTAAGATGCCGTTCTACTTTCTTTTTGAAAAAAAAGGTAATTTCAAACTCAAATATAATAAAAATAATGTTTAAAAAATCTCAACGAGATTTATCAAACAAAATCTATATTAATAAAAAATTATTTACATAAATACATAATTTTTGAACTTAAAATTATCTTCTTTTTCTAAACCTTCCTGTTTTTTTTTTTTTTTTGCAGAAACTGAAACCCCCCTGAAATGTACTACAGTAACATTTACGAGCCATTCTTTACAAACGACACCGCCACACCCGAAACCCCTCGCAGACGAAACAAACAAACGGATCCCTAAAAATAAGGAAATACAAGTGCAGTGGGGATCCCAACGGTGTCATATTTGATTATACGAGCCTTTCTTCTCTCATTCCTCTCTCTCTATCTCTCTCTCTAAATGCAGAGCACTGCATTCCTTCTCTCTCCAGTCTCCATCAATTCCTCCAAGGCCTTCTCACCGTACCACCAAATTGACGCTCAATCCCATACCTACACTGCCGCATTCGAGATCGTTCGTTTTTGCCGCCTCCATTAACGGCCTGTCAGGCTCCTCTCTTCGCCAGTTTCCGTTAACTCGTTTCTCTTCGCCTTCCTCGTCTTCGTCGAACAACTTGATTTCTACTCCGCATCGAACCGCGTGTGAATCGATACCCACAACAGCCACACCCATACCCACACCCGAAACCCCTCACAGACGAAACCCCCTCCTCTCTCCCTCTCCCTCTCCCTCTCCCATGGAAACGAAGACTCCAAACTTCCATCCACCACCTCTGCTAATGGCGGCCATGCATCCTCTGTCCGCGCCACCGGCGGCGAGGCCGGCGCTGCGAGTTCGCTCGCCTCGGTCAAGGACTGGAAGAGTTAGGCATAGCTGTTTGGATAGGTGCGGGTTTTTAATGGAGAGTTTCAATTTAAATTATAAAGGTTTTCGACCAGAACCTCACATTTATCTTCTTCTATTAGGGTTTTCTTTTGACGTAAACATTGTTCTATTATGGAATTTCATAAATCTTGAAGGAATCTGGATGGGGAGGAAAAGAGGGAGAGAGAGAAGGAGAAGAAGACGGCGACGACGCAGCCAATATCTTTAGGGGTCGATTCTGACTTTGCACTCTATGTCGCCGAATCCGTGGGTTTCTATGTATTTCCTCCTCTCCGTAAAAACACAGGTATCGATCTCTTAACATTTTTTCAAAAGTTTTGCTTGTAATGTATATGAGATGTCTCTGTCTGCTGCTTCATTGTGTTTTTTTTTCTTCGATTACTTCTTCGTTTTCTGATTCAGTTCTTCATCTTCTTTTGGGTCTAGAATGATACATGATGTCTGTTCGCCGTTGGACGAAAATAGGGGTATGTTTCTCGATGTTTTCATTTATCGCCAACCAAACAACCCCAAAACAAAAACAAAGTAAAAGGAAGTTTGAAGTTGCTCTGATTTGTAGAATCTACATGAGGATTTCCAGTTTGATCTCCGAGATTTAGTTCTTTTCCCATGATTTTGTTTGGAATATGTTGTGATTGGGGTGGGTTTTGTGTATTTTCAGCAGGTTGGCACCTCTCTCTATCACGAAAGCTCTATTGTTATTTGGGTGATGCAGATATTAAAGCCCCCAAAAGGTATTTTTCTGATTTCTTTTTTCATGATTTCGACTGGATTCAAGTTGTGATTCAGGTGGGTTTTGTATATTATTGATGGGTTGGTGAAGAAGAAGGGTAAAAGAAAATAAGAAAGTGCAAATTGTGTGTGACCTCTGTTATTTTTCTCTTTTTATTATGGCTTTTGGTCTAATTCACACATGCTATGTTTACTTTTTTTCCCTTTTGTATGTCTTAATACTTGTTAAGATGTCATTAAACAAGCCTAAGAGATGGAAAGAAATCACGCCCTTCGGTTTTCGGGGTGTACTTGTGTATTTTTTCAAAAAAATAAAAAAGACGGGCAGATAGTTACAACCGTGGGTTTGTTTGTCTTCTCCTCTCACTGTGCTATGTTCTTGGGCGTTCGATTTGTTTGTCTGATCTTATCTGGTTAGGCGAAGTGTGTATGTTTTCTCATCGCTCTAAATCGTCTCTGGTCTGGGGAGATTGTATGGATTTTGTTGATTGAACGGCTGAATATTGAAGTTCAGTTATTTGCTTGGGTTGATTTTGCTTTTATGCCCTAGCTCTTAAGGGAGGTCGTAGATCAGGGAGAAAGACTGCTTCCTCCATTATAGTTGTAAAAGAAGCCCTTACGATTCTACCTATAGACAGCAGGGACCTCGCTCCACTAGCCTTATGAAACTACCAGTCAGTGAAGGAAATGAAACTACTTACTAACAGGGAAAGGAGATATTAATCCCAGTAAGATCGATCAGCTACACGGCCACCATTCCAGAAGCTGAACTGGAGTACGGCCCACATGCATGAATTGGTTTTAAGGGTTTTATGTCTTTTGAGGGTTTTATTGCCAAAGGTTAGGTCTGTCTCCAATCATCCCCGCCCATACCCCCAATGAGTGGGGACTAGATGGGTTTTGTTATGTTGTTGTATGTCTTTTGAGCTACTGTTTCCACCAGGTCAAATTGTGTTTTCCTCTCTCTCTAAATTTTTTTACACTTAACAGATTTTCAATTTTTCAAACTGGGTTATGAATTGTGTGTGTGCATATGCGTATGTGTCATGAATGTACCTTAACAAAAGCAAGAACTTTTGTGCCAAGCATTGTTTTGAAGGGGGGTTTATGGTTTTGCTCTCCCTTCACAAATTAGAATATATGTTATGAAATTTGATTAATGTGAGGAATCATTTTGTGGATGTAGTTTGTCGTTGTTACGGGATGTGATGTTGATGTAAAAACAGTCTTGAGTTGGGTGGGAATAATAGCCAGAGAACAAAAAATGGGTGAGGAGTTCCAAAACTATGATAATGAAATTTTCATCCCGTCAAAAATGGAATGACTAGTTCAATAAAAAGGTGGGTGGGGGGTGCCTTCATGCGTTCCGCAGGAATGGTATCCGGGCAGTCCTCATCAATACCCCAGGAATCCCCTTTGTTGTAGTTCGCGAGGGTTTGGCCTTTGCTGTACTTCTAGCTCAATAAGTCCGGCAGCTTTCTCATTTTTTGACCCTTGGGGTGATTTGTGTTTTGGGATTTAGGGTTTTGTGGAGTCATCCTTTGTGAGTTCAATATATACTGATGGTACATCTAGGTGCGTTGTGTAGTTAATTTAGCCTTTGTTTGGTCACATGCGCGATTAATGTTTGCTTTCTTTATAAGTTTGTGCAATTGATGTGTGAATTAGCGAGATTCGATGAATTGTTAATTCCTGGCTTTGTGTTGCAGACTTGCAGTGCAATGCTTATTATGTCTTGTTTATCTGATGTGTTTATGTGAAGTATCATTATCATGATAGACCGCAATGAGGGTTTTACTATGTTATCCCCATTAGAGGCCGAAGTATAATTGCTGCTGTGGCAAGGCATCGAGGCACTGGCCACTCGTATTATAAAGCTTATATTGACTTAGAGCGTGACTATAAAGATATATTGGGCCTAGGTGATAATTTAAGAAGGAATCTAAAGAGCGATTTGGTTAATTGGCTAGATGCTCTTGTGCACAATTTGTTTATGCGGTATAGTTCTGTGGGTATGTCTTCAATAGCTTCCACAGTAACTGTTCTTACAAATTAAAAAAAAAAAAACTGCTTTACTTTGTCATCAATACAAATAGTTAGTGTGAAACCACTATTTCAATCACTGTGATCTATTGTGCTTCCATTAATCTAGGTTATGCCGTTCTTTTTCCGATACTATTCTACATTTCATTTACTGTACATTTTGATATGTTTGGTGATTTTGAATCTTGTAGGTGTTGGCCAGTGTTGGAATCTGAAACATATTTGGTAGCTTGATGTGTACTCTTTTGGAGGTTGTGTGCAATGTTTCCTCATGCTTTGCTTTGTGTTTGCCCACTCCATTGATTATTGAGACAAATCAGTTTTGAACTTATTCTTTGATTTTTGGGTGTTTTTTCTGATATTCCATGTTAATACATCTTTGCTGAAAAATAATAGTGTTGGTTACGTTTTTCCTGAGGGGCCTCTCTTTGTTTACTCAAAACAAATCCACTAATTTCTTAAATTAAAATTGTGAAATGGTTGGTTGTAGGGCTCGACATTCCTATACCATTTATGGACCACTTGTGGCCAATTTACTGACTTTAGGGCTCAGCATAGGAATGTTAGCAAGGATAAATGCACAATAGTGCGGAATTGGATTTGCTTAGCAGTGTAAAGTATGTGGGTTAAGGCAGGAGGTTAGAGGAATGTTGAATCAAAAGGCACTCTGCCATTAGTTTTGAACATCCAGTTTTCTGATAGTTGACTCCACTTACATTTGATGTGGAAGCAAATTTTACTTCAAGGCTAGATAAGCTAGGAGTTGTTGAGGTTGAAATTAATTGCAGGAGTTAGTCGCCCTCTTTTTTTTTTCTATTTTTTCCCCATTTGGGACCTGCTTAACTTCCTAAGTTTAACAAATTGACAATTTATTGAACAATTTGCAGTTGTGTATGACACATGGAGGTTGATGTTCTTATCCTATTTAATGTTTTGCTAAGAGGAAATTATATTTTTCATTCTGTGTAGTTTGTGTTTATCTTTGTTAGTGTAAATTTCATATTTTGGTTTTCTAACCCTGACATTTCTCTCACCCCTCCTTTTTTTTTTTTTTTTGGGTAAATCATCTTGAAATAGAAAAAAGATTAACCGAATATATAGCCTGCAAGGGGCATACCCCCAGGAGGAAAGAAAAAGAAAGAAAGAAAAGAAAAGATAATTAATGTTGCCTACGCGAAATGGCTACATAGAAATAGCTGGGAATGGGAATGACCTAACCATGGAAAGCCAATCCCTAATGAGGTAAATAACTACACATAGCTACTACAATTATGGAATATGCCGAAATGATTATCGCAACCTAACTACTTGAGGCAAAATTTGCTTCACTACTTGAAATTTGCAGCTCGGAACACATGAAGCACAAGTGATGCATTCCCACAACCTGGATTATAACCATGAAGAGTAATCCAATAACCTGGGATACAAATGTGGGCCATTGACAACCTTGAACCTGGGCAAATCCTTAACTTGAGGATACCCAACCAGCTTCCACCATACATCTGTCCTTAGAACCTTTCAAGATCAAGAATGAAGCAAGTTGACCTACACATGGACATACTTAGCCACATAAGGTAGAGCAACTACACATAACATTTTCAAACCAAACCAAACCAAACCAATCTGAGCCTTATGTCCCAATCACTTGGGGTTGGCTACATGAATCCTTTTTCTCCATTGAGCTCTGTCAAGGGCCACTTGATAACACAAACGTACTATACTCAAATCTTTGCGCACCACAGCATCTAATGTCAATTTAGGTCTACCCCTCCCCGTAGCATTGCTACCCAAAGCTATCCTGTCCGCTCTATTTACTACTGCATCTCCTGGTCTACGGTAGATATGCCCAAACCACCTTAGCCTATTCTCCCTCAACTTCTCTTCTATAGGTGCTACACCTACCATCTTACGAACCGTTTCATTTTTAATTCTGTCTCGTCTAGTCTTACACGCATCCACCTTAACATTCTCATTTCCGCTACACTCATCTTGTTCACCTGTTGTTTCTTAATAGGCCAACACTCTGTTCCATAAAGCATCGCTGGTCTGATGACAGTTCCATAGAATTTTCCCTTCAATTTTGTGGGTAACCTCTTGTCACAAAGTACACCAGTAGCGCTCCTCCACTTGAGCCACCCCACTTGGATCCTATGGGTCACATCATCGGCAATCTCTCCATCACTACTAATAATTGAGCCTAACTACACATAACATTTCCAAAATCTAAAAACATGAACAATTCCAGTCGCATCAAATCTGCTACCACGTTTTTAAGGCAGCAATCCGTGAGGTACAAGGCTGCTGGAAAATGAAATCTGAAACTAAGTAGCAGACTATTCGGACATGATGAGTGCACTATCCACCAACATCCAAGGAGGATATGACACCAAACCGAGCAATAGCTGAAACTGCTGAAAGAGAGAGCAGTTACATGCAGGCTTGTGGTCTAAATATTATGGATACCAACAAGGATACCGATGAATATCCGTATCCAAGTCTATATCTGATCTCACCACCCAAGCTCCCTCGGAAACTGACCTCCCTCTCTTCTTTTCACACTAGACTTGGACGCAAGGCTCCACCATATCCCTCCACTTGAACTCACAATATGCCCCCGCTAATTAGTACCTCCGCTCCCAAGAAGTTTGAGGCACAAACACACAGCTCACAGAGAAATCACACAATATAGTAGGTACACACTTTGATGTATCTCACAAATAGCCAACAACAAACCCATGAGCAACTAACCAGCTCACGATTCAAACCTGCACTGAATTTAAGATATATATACCTTGTAGGATAGAAGTAATAGCAGCAACCTGAACAATTTGCTATCTTGAACCTGCTTGCTGAAAATTAGCAGCATCTATATCTACTTGCTGAAAATAGATAAGAAATGGACACACCAAGATAAAGCATTAAGCATAGATCAAAAGACAGTAAGACAATAAGGCATTAGACCAACATAATACTATGCATTTGAAAGGTTCATTCATTTACAAACCAGCTAGCTTGTGCTCCTTGTGGAAGCTTGGAAAGAGATAAAACTCTTAAGTCTAACCTCCGTACAGATTTTTTGAAATACCACATGTGGAGGGCAGCTAGTACTTTGAAATTTCCTTTTGTTCCCTCAATCCAAATTTGATACACAGTAACCCTAAAGGCAAGCTTAATGATGGTCGCTCTTAATGATTCGCCCTTAAAAGTGGAGAGAAGACTAATCCAACCGGACCAAGTTGGAGCACTCCAGTTGACATTCAATTTGGTAGACACACTGGCCCAAACTTGTGTAGCGAAGGGGCAGCTATAGAAGAGATGTTCATGGCTTTCACTATCATTGCATAGGCTGCTGCAAGAGGAGGGCTTAACTCCCAGCAAAACACGATCCTCCGTATTGAGCCTATTCAAGATAGCAAGCCAAGTGATTAAACTACACTTAGGAGTGTGCAGGAAACCAAACCACATGGCTCCACGAAACCGTTTGGTAATGTGATCTCATGTGGTCCCAAAGCGAAGAAATTGTAAACTTGCCATTAGAAGACAATGTCCACACAATGTTGTCTATGGAAGCCCTTCCAGAAATGGTGAGAGGAGGAAGTGAGTTCCTAATCTCATTCAATTCAATGGTTTGAGTGGTTGGAAAAACCCACTGATTACCTTGTAATATAGTAGAGACCAAGGAGTCATGAGGAAGTCCAGAGTCGTAACTGGCTCTGGGACCAAACTTTAGAGCAAGAGGACCCAAGGGATGCCAATTATCGTGCCTCAAGGAGATTGAGTGACCATTATCAATGAGATGCTTAATGTGGGGTTGCGCAATAGGCCCAAGATTGAGACGCTTCCTCCAAGTCCAAGATGGATTGCTCGGCATTTTTAGACTCTAAAAGTTCCTTCCTTTAAGTAAATATGACTTAACCCATTGGCCCCACATAGATTGTTCCCCACCAGCTATGAGAAACCAGATATGCTTTGCCATAGCTGCTTTGTTCCACACTTCCATAGACCTCAACCCAAGTCCACCTTCACGATGGGGAGCACAGACATGCTCCCAGGAGACCTTAGAACCAGATTTTTTAAGATCTGGACCAAACCAGAAGAATGCTCTAATAATGGACTCCCACCTCTTTGATGACTTTTTTGGAGAGGATGAACAAGGAAGACCAATAGGTTTGCATGGAGAAAAGAATGGATTTGATAAGCTGTATTCTACCTGCATACGAGAGTATCTGTCGGACCATGATTTAACTTTCGTGGTGATCTGGTCTACAAGAGATTTGACAATCAGTGTATCGTAATTTGGTGGAGAGAAGTGGGACCCCAAGATACCTCATAGGAAGTGCTCCTTCCTTAAAGCCAAGAGCATCAAGAATGGCTGACTTTGTGGTTGAAGAGACACTTGAAAAAAAGACATTACTTTTCCCAGGGTTAGGTCAGAGACCAGGGAGAGACTCAAATTCTGCAAGGGAGTATTGGATATGTTTTATAGAGTTGAGATCTCCTTTGCAGAAAATCATGAGATCATCGGCAAAGCAAAGATTAATCATTTTAGTTTTCTCACACCTCCGATGAAAGTGGAAGTTAGGTAGTCTAGATTTCTCTTTAAGAATGCAAAGATTAATTATTTTAGTTTTCTCACCCCTATTTTCTCTTTGGAGTTGAGATTTTGAAGAGAATGTAGGAGCAACACCAATTGAAAGTTTTCCTTGTTCTGCCCAATCACTACATGTGTTTGGAATTCTTCATCTAAGTTGAGCTAGGTGATGAAGTTTGGAGTTGTCAAAGCTCGAAACATTTCAAAGACATTGTAACATAGAAGAACCATTACATCCCCTTTTCCCTTTTTTTTCCTTACAGCTCACTGCGGTTTTTGTGCTGAGAATATAGATATCATGGTGGGACACTGGGACTCTTTTTTGCAAGATTTACTTTCATCGTTATAGTTTCGCATGATTAGATGCTTCCTGCCATTTTTACGGTTCTTAGTACCATTTTAAAGTGATGATTTTCCGCCTTGAATTATACAGTACCATTTTAAAGTGATGATTTTCTGCCTTGAATTATATAAATGCATTTGCTTTTGCGTCGTTGTCGTTGTCGTTATATTTCATATTCATTTGGAGGAAGTGCGATGGTACTTTTGTCACTTTGATTCCATGGAATTTAGTGACATTAATGTGTGACATGAATACGGTTATCTTTTGTTCATAAGATTTGAGAGTGAAGTTATGGTCTTGCTAATTTATTCGATGAACCAGCATCCCACAATCCCAATACTATTTTTTAACAAAGTTTTGATTTGGTTTTATTTTTCCAGGACGCAACCGCTATGGAATTATCTGAAATCTTTGGTTGTAATAAAGGGTGGGTTTTATCATTATGTTCTGGTCTAGGTATTTGGAATGTTATGTTAGTTATCGATTACTCTCTTCTTTTTTTGAACAGCTGTCGATTACTCTTTTATGTTAGGCTGATTATGTTTACGCTCTTTTTTTATGAATCATTTGTGAAGTGCACTTAGTGAACTTGACCATCTTTAGTTTCCTTCATCGTTGTAAATACTGAACTGGGTTATGTGGACCATATTTGAAAACATGAACTTTGGAAAAAGTTGCTTTCAATGGCGGGGGTGGTTATATTAGTATAAAAGGCAGTTTGAACCAGAGCGACTGCAACAACAAATCTTTTCGGTATACGTAATCAACCCTTATGTATATTAAATCCTTGATTAAACTTATGCATACAACTTTTGCTACGCTCATCTACCTTTGTAATTTCAGAAACATTAAAAATCTTTCTCCACAACAGGCATGACAGAAGTGCCTTGCATGTCGCAATTCACTTAGTTACTAGTAAGGGAAAATGGAAAATTGTCATCCAGTGTAATGCTCCTTTTGCTTTTTTATCTTATAATCGCCGGTGCACACAAGTGTCATTTTGTGGTATTTTTATTCTACCATTTTCTTGGCGTGGGGGCAGATTTTTAGACCCACGTGTTGCTGCTCATGGTATATGCTCAACCTTTTTTTGCGTTTGTCACTCTTGCAGGCTGGTATCTGACATGAGTAACACAGTTGTTGTTTATCCATTTTATGACAAATCAAACTGATGCATTGTTCTTGAGAAGACAATATGAAGTACTGGACCTGCTGAATCGGCCAATACAAATAAAATCTTTGTGTGAGATGGTTCATTGTTTCAAGGCTAGGCCTTTTGCACAGTAAACGTTTTCAACAGAAGAAAGGATAAGCGCAGATTACTGATCCTAGAAAGGCACATGCTATGATGGAAAGCATCCAAGTACGCTGTTATCAAGGGGCTCTTTGGGTGATAGGTACACTTCATCCCCGTCTAGATATGGGAAAGGATGCTTCTGCTTTCTTGCTTTGTTACTATTAGGGGTGTAACCGGTTCGGTTCGGTTCAGGGGGGATTTTGACGAAACCGAATGAAACCGGTTCAGGGAGTAGAAGGAACCGAAACCGAGTTTTGATGGTCGGTTCGGTTCGGTTCTCCTTCGGTTCGCTGAAAATTTTAAAAATATTTAATATATATATATATTAAGAAATTTTAAAAATATTTAATATATTTAAAAAATATATATATATTAAAATATATTAAAAAATATTTAATATATTTTAAAAATATTTAATATATACCGAACCGGTTTCAGAATCGAACCGGTTTCAAAACCGAACTGAACCGGATAATGAAAAAAACCGAAAAAATGAACCGGTTCGGTTCTTGAACTCGGTTCGGTTCGGTCGGTTTTTTGTTCACCCTTAGTTACTATGCACTTTTTTTAATTTGAATAGGGCTGTAAACAAATCGAGTAGCTCGTGAGCTCAGTTCGGTAACGCACTAAACAAGCCAAACTCGAGCTCGAGTTTTCAGCTATTTTAGTAAACGTGCCGAATGAAGCTTGGCTAGTTCAACAAAAGCTCGGCTCATTAAGGGAGGCTCGGCTCGATTAAAGAGACTTGTTTAGTAGATGAGCTCGGCACATTAAGGGCTCGGCTCGTTAAGGCTCGAGCTCAAGTTTTTGGCTCGTTAGTAAATGAGCTGAGTCGAGTTCAGGCTCGGCCATTTATGGACCTAAACGTGAATGTATAGCACATTACAAGGAAACATTGCTAAATTCCTCGACAATTGGCACTCAGATCATTTATACGAAGACAATGAGGAAGTTTTATCAAATTGATATTCGAAGTTTGGAACCAATAATTTTGAATCCCAAATGAAAAGAAAAATGAAACAAACAGAGTTTCTAAACATGGAAACTCTAGAAATTATGGAGATAGCAATAACATATGAAAGTATGCTCTTGCAGTTGCAGAAGATTACAAAATCAAATGAGGAGGTAATCTGCATATGAATGCTCTATATTGCTGGGTATTATTTTCTTTTCCTTTACATAGTAGAGTCCCTATTTCTTTCTTTCTTTCTCCATAACCTCTTCTTGTATTTTGTTGCTTTATTGCACTGCTTTGTTTTTTTGTTCTTCTTTTTGTCTTTGAATTGTCTTGCTGCGAGTTTCGGTAAGATTTTTTTGCTAATTTTTCTATCCTCCTGAAAAGTGAAAACATTAATAGTCTTAAAAATGTACGATTAATCAAGGACAAAGAATTTCTCTTATGGAGATAAATAACTGAAGGGTAATACTTTATAGATGTTTAAAACTCGGGAAACTTAATGGTGCCGGTTATGTGTTGAAGCCTAAAAACCTGCTAACAGAAAACAATGGAACTAGATAAAACAACTAGCTAGGTACTGAAAATCCTAGAGTTTAAGCCCCAGAGTCGGCCAATAAATGGTTCCCATCAGTCCGCTTGAGGCCTCTCCAAGAACATAGGCATGCCCGAACTTCATTAATAATATGAGAGCCTAATAGAGGTGCAGGGAGAGCTTTACTGTGGTATACTCTGGTATTCCTTTCACGCCAAATCCAGTAGATAGAAGCTGCCAACGAGAAATCTAGGGACAACTTAGGAGTGGGTAAACATGTATGAGCAGTTGTTATATTTCTCAATAGCGACAATGATGATTGGTAGCATTTTGGATATGGTATTACTTCTTGGACAAAGAAATCATGGGTCTCATGACCGTTGCCCTGTTATGATCCGCGCTTATGTACGACGAGATAGTCTTAAGTTTTGAGTTTTAGTTAAATATATGGTAGCCTAATGAATTAAGTTTTCGTGATTTGTTACGATTTAAAAATTCATGGTTGTGTTGGTCTGAGCAGCAAGTGTATCTCATTGTTGGCACTTGACAATCAATGATTAATTAGACTAGAACACATTTTTGCTTGGACTCCAGAATGCATGGCATCATTCTCCTCTTCCATATCCTCAAAAGTTTCTGCATGCTATTGGTTTGGAATGCAAGCGTTATTCATATAGTTCAGCGTGCCGATTTCAATCAAAACCCTAGGAGTTCAACAAGGCGCAAACTCGGGTTGAAACTTGCACCCCATAAGTTTCTGCATGCTATCGGTTTGGAAGTTTTTGCATGGTAGGGTTTTCTAACATGCAAACTTGGGTTGGATAAAAAACATAAGTCAAAATTTTAAGGTTCCTGTCTCTTACCTTAAACGACCGATCAACTTCAACACTCTTCGGTTATAAATTCCTCATTTTTGTAAGGCTTGGTTCGCTTATTCTTGCCTGTGCGTCTGTACATTGTTGGGTATTGGGATGTAATCATGAACGATCACGATGCAAAAATTGAATTTGGTTTTTGGTTTTTGCACTTCAGAGGCTGAAATCTTGTCATCGCTAGCCATTTCGATCGACGTCCATAGGTCAGGTAAGTCGTCTCTCTTTGATTCTCTCATCCTTGGATAATCATCTCTTCTTTGTTTTTATTTTGCTGGTTGTTCATCTTCGTACCATTTGATAGTTGTTGCCTTGGATTTGTAGGTCTCTTGGTTTTGAATGATAGGATTGAACATTTTTGGGATAAAAAATCATAAATCAAATGGGCTATTAAGTTCTCTTCCTCCCATGCATCATAATTTTGATCATAGGAGCACCTTTAACATCTCATACGAAAGGGTTTCTAATATGTGGAAAATGGGTTCAACATTCTACTCTTATCATTGTTAAGTCCTTGATTACTTTTGTTTTGAGCTAAAGAGTTTTTAACAATTTCTATTGTCCTTATTTTATAAGGGTTAATTAGTTTTCTTCTTTGACAGGTGTTTCTCAAATAAAAGAAATGAATTGATCCTTTAAGACACTTGTAATCACTCAGATGTTGTGATGTGTTTCTTGTTGAAGGTATCTTTCTATTCCTTTGATAGTTCATTTGATAACAAGTTCGTCTTCTCTTGCATTATTGGAATAGCCCTTGCATTTGTAATAATATGACAAGTCTCATTTTGTGAATAAATACAGCAAATCATTCTATGCTATATTATGACGAATCTCATTTTGTGAATACATACTGCAAATTATTCTATGCTATTTTGAACCTTGCTTCTTTTATCTAATGGAAAACCCATTAAATAGATTGCTGTTCATCTAATCTTCTTTTACTTATAGTTTTCTTTAATTGTAGTTGAGTCTTGAGAACAAACCTATGAAGCACCGACACCTCTAGAGGTCGACGTATTGCAATGTCGGACATGGGGATGTCGAACATGGGGACACAGCGGAGACACCCGAGGACACGCCACATGGCCTGTCCCGTAATTTAATTTAAATTTTTGAGAGGGACACGGCTAGGGACATGGGGGGTCAAAGTGTAATTTTTTAACATTTTGGGGGTCAAATTGTAATTTTTGAATAGGGTTGTATTGAACTTATGGATGTCTTGTTTTGTTTGAATGGTATTGGAACTATGGATTTTTTTTGTTTTGTCCACATTTTGCCATTTAAATTTGAAAAAAAAATTGAAAAGAAATATAAACAAATGAATAAATATACACGTGGTGTGTCTCCCGCCATGTCTGTGTCCCCATTTTTTTAGAATTTTCGTATGCGTGTCTGTATCTGTGCATCATAGGAACAAACCATATTGTTCGATTAGTGTTTCCTAACAATTTAGATCAGTAAAAAACGACGTTGAAATTGCAACTACAAAAGCCTCTCTCTAGAGCCTTTTCGACTCCCCGTCCCTTTCTCCAAACCTGTCTTACTGATCAGCCGATGTCTAGGGGGAGGCGCCACCACCCTTCCCTCCTCCCCGGGCTATCTCTTTTCCTTATCCTTTCCTCTCTGCGATCACCTTTGCCCGAAGCTGCTTTTGCTTTCCTTCTCTTCGTTCTCGCTGACCTTTGGCTTCGGGCTTTGGCTTTCGATCCACTGCCGGTTTACACACTTGGTGTAACCATTTAGGCTTAATGGCAAGGTGTGGTTGTGGGGCCAGGGGTGGATCGTGTGGTCTCCAGCCTACTTATTCTTGAGTGAGTCCGGTTTGTCCTAACAACGTTAGAGGTTCACGTTTGGCGGTGGAACGGCGTAGATCTGGGCCTTGCTCGCGTGTTCTTTGGGTGCTCCGCGACGGTGATGTTTGGCGGCTTTGGGCTTTGGTTCTACTAATGTACCCGTTCGTTTGTAAGGGTTGTTTCTGCGGCTTCTTGGTGGGTTCAACGGGTTTTCGGTGACAATAGCTGACAGCGACGACACTTTGTGCTCGGTTTTGGTGGCTTTGGTTCTGCGGGTTTCTAGTGGTGGTGGACGCCGGAGTTTGGGTGGATGGCGGCGGTTTTGGTGGAAGCTAGGGTTTGATTTGTAGTAGGCTAGGGTTTAGGAAGTGCTGTTTGGGCTGGGTCCGCTCTTTTTGGTCTGGATATGGTGTATTGTGCTGTATTTTTTTTGATTTGAGCTTTTAGGCTTTGCATGTGCTGAATCTGTCATGATCTGGGTTTTAGACCCACAAAAGGTGTTTGGGCTTCAATCTTTTTAGATGGGTTTGTCCCGTATGGGTGCCTTTCGATTGGTTTCTTTCCTATTGTAGGTTTTGGGTCTCGGATTGGGCAGAAGTGTTCTTTGAACATGCATGCTGTTTCCTTGCTCCTATTAGTCTTGTAACAATTTCAAGCTTAATGAATTTTTTTTTTGCCTTTCAAAACAAAAAAAAAAACAATTTAGATCAGTAATGCAACGAGCCACATAGTCTATTTGTGTTTGAGTGTAATATTCTTATTTTTCTACATATTCTATTGTTGTTTAATTGAAATGTTCATATTTAAAGTACAATAAAAGCAGTGGCTTAGAACAAAACAAATGCATAGCTAAAGCATAGAAAGAACAATTGACATGTAGACCTGCAAAAGCAATGGCTTTTTGTATGTATTTGTAGATTTGCAACATTCAATGCTACTACATAAGCGTACCATAATTGTAATACAAATAAGATGGGTCAAAACAATCAATCCCATGTATTTGAAAATCTGAAACTGATTTCTAATTCAAAAACCTCTTGCTATTTCTCTACTATCTTTGCAATGGGGAAAAAAAAAAACACTTCTGGACTTCAAATTCATCCAATGAGCATGCGGAATTCGCACGTGCATTACACTAGTATATAAAGAAAGAAGGTGCCTTGGATAGCCATGTGATGAATTTACCAATTTGTCATTGTAGTTTGTTATTGGTAGCTTAACTGGCTGAGGTTTTTTTTAGTTTTGTATTTTGTTGAAGGGCAAAAGGGGAAATATAGCTTTGCATAGCCATATGATGAAAATATATTTTTGCCCTTTTTCATTGCGTACAGTTTGAAGTTGTTCTTATCACTATAGAGAAGTCCTTTTACATAAATTTTCGGCGTCTTTTCTGGACAATTTTCTAGCCATCGTACCTCACATTTGCCCCTTTTCTCATTGCTTTGTCGGGGAGGGAGAAGTACAGAAAAAGAAAACTTATTGCTTCATTTCGGTGTCTCTCTCTCTCACAAACAAGTCTCAACAAATCGCAGAGGAAGTGAATCTCATTGATGATAGAATCAGGTAGCTTGTTTTAAAGTATCTTTTGTCTTTTACTTGTCTCTTTCTCTCTTTCTCTATCTGTTTTCATTTCATTTCAAATACTCCTACTAATACTAACTATTGATAGGATAGAAGGTATATGGATACATGGAATATGTACCTGGGTGTACATATTACTCATATTACTTTGAGGCCCGTCTTGGATTCCACAAGATCTGAGTTTCTATATTTTATTTAGGGTTCAGATTAAAAATCAACGCTTTTTATGAAACATTTAATTTTGATTCAGAACTTATCTCGGACATAATTTGATATTTCGTAAACCCCCTTAACGATGTCTGACTAAGTTGATTATTTTCAAGAACATTAACAGAAACATTTAAAACAAATCATCTTTGTGGAACCCGAGAAGGGCTCAAAGTATCTATACACACGGTTGTAGATCCAAATCTGTATTCATAGTAGCGTTGTTACACAAAATGGACAGAATGAATTAGAATAGGGGCAAGAATTGTAACTTTTGCCACAAATCAAACACGGTCTTTTGCCAAAAATCTCCAACAGATCCCTCAAATCAGAAAATTTGAAGAGCAAACATGAAATAAGTTTTCTAGTAGATCTCTCAAACACCAACTAATTAGAAGTCATCCCCTCAAGATAATACTATTTCATTACTTCTTATTACCATTGGAAGTCATTGGATCATTTTACTTTGAACTTCTTGTTGCAAATTTTAACCTTTAGTTCGTTAACCTTACCTTTCATTTGGTGTAGCAACTTTCAAAAGCCAATGTAACCGGTACCCAATTACTATGAAAAAAAGCATTTTTTATTCTACCCAACTTCCATATTAATACGTAACTCATTTCTCACGTGTTTCACAACAAACCACAATCTCATACCTCGTGTACGTCTCTCTTTTTCTCACTGCAAAACCGTTCTCCCCTCCTCTGCTTACACACATCTGACTAGAGCTTTAGGGTTTCCCCCCTTGTGTTTGATGATGAAGAACCAACCAGCGCCCCTTCTAGCGTTAGGGTTACCAATTGCTTTTCATCGGCGAAGAAATGCACTGGGTACTCTCTCTCTACGCTCTGATCATCTTCCTCATGAATGCATGGTGATGAGAGAGAAGGAATGAAGAGAGAAAGATGCATGGCCATATCAGCGGCGAGGTCCCCAACTCTTCTCTTGCTGTCGATTCTGTTCTACGCCTCGGAAGGGTAAAACCCTAAACCAGCGTTAGTAAAAGAATGACTTCTGAATTCTGATGGGAACGGATAATTTTTTCCATAAATGTTTCCCTAATTTCTCTCTCTCTCTCTCTCTCCAATGTTGAACACTACCGGTTCAGGCATTCGACCACCGACCCTTGTTCCCGTTCGGCCATCACTGAAGCAATCCTCCATCTCCACCAACTACTAGTGCTTGTGGCTGCCTCCTCCATAAACACGGCTAAGGTACCCTAAATTTCTGCTATCTCCCTCTTTCTAGCCCTTGTCGTAATCTTTTGTAGTCAAAACCTAAATTTGCTCTCCTCCTTTTGTATTTTTTTTTGTTAAAAATGAAAACTAAACCTTACTTGTTTAATTTTTGTTTTGTACTATTTTGGGATTGGTAAAATATTGCTGAGGCGTTCAACCATTCCCAGCTGAAATCACTCATGACCACCGCTTTGAGCCAGTTTGAAGCCGTTGTGCCCATTCTGACTACAATAAATTCCAAAAGGTTCTTAGCACTATCAGGTTAGTCCTCCCTACCTTTCTGTTCGTAGTAATTTTAAACCCCCAATCTTTTCTAAACTAGCCAATTTTATAAGCCAGAATTCATCTGGTGGCTTGATGTTTTGTGTTCGTTCATGGTAAGTTACGATTAATGCATTGTGGGGCAAAATCAGGATGCTATTTGAGATTCCTCTAGATGTTTATATACTTGAGTTCAAAATTGTTTGTTGTAAGCCGGTACTCTGTTGATTTATATACTATTCTTTGCCCTTCCTATCTTTTCCCTTGATAAGTAGGGGTCTAGGTGTTTGCAAAAGAAAGTTTTTTAAAGGGGAGTGCCTGTTGGGGAATTTTATCATGTTCGATCCAATCATGCAATGAAAAAGAAAAAATGGGAAAAAAAGCTTCACAGATTCAAATCAACCTATATCCACGACCAATTTGTCTTTTTAATTAAATGGTTTGAACTTGCGGCTATCCATGATACTTTCCCTTTATAGGTGCAAAGAAGAAGTGATGTGGCTGTAGTGCCATGCCTTGTATTGAAAAGAGCACACAAGGCCAAGCGTTGAGGGAATGAGAATGGCTGCTCAAACCAGTGTTTAATCCCCCTTAAAATAGTGATAAAGCTTGCTTAGGAGACTTGTAAGCACTGATCTATGGGATACATTTTTCGTACTTTCCAATCCTTACATCTATTTTTTGTGATGATATTTGGCTTTATAAGCAAAAGTAACTATAACTTTTTCCTTAATTCTAATGGGACTTCTTCTCAGGCCATATGGGGATTCACACTATTCTTTCTCTCAAGGGCTAACCTCTCTCAAAAGGTAAAGCACTCACATCTCACTTCTCATTTGAATGTAAAATCAATTTGGCACATTCATGAATGTTACTTTGTTTTAGGCATATAACTTTTTGTTGTATGTTTTTTTGTTGAAGGTGTTTTGTTGTAAGTTTTGTAAATTGCCTTAATGCTTGGTGTAATGTTAAGAAATTATGTCATATATTGGCTTATTAGGCTGCTGGCCTTTCAAGATGCTTGGTGTAATGTAAATAAATTATGTTTTATATATGTCATATGAGAAATTGTGGACGTTGTTCATTTGTCAGCATTTTTTCAACATTAAATTGTTAGCGGGCAGCAACTGAATAGGGCCCTCATGGTTGTTTTCTATGCTTTAAAAGAACCAATCTTTGTTGTTTCCTGAAATGGTACGCGTAATCTTTGTTTCTGCATATTTGTTTGAGGTTTGAAGTTCCAGAACACTAAAACATTGGCATAATTGGAATTGGTAGAAGGTTTAGGCATGTTTGCCTCTTTCTCCGATTGTTTTTTGTTAACTGCATGCATATTGATGCTTGGAGAGAATGTTATTAAGAAATTAGTGAAATAGTTTGGGCTGCCTTTAGCATACGATTGGTAGTTGGAATTGAAAAACTACTCTATTCATAATCTGTTATGAACTTGTCCTAGATATGCTTGAATTGTGCTGGTGATTATTCCTCAATATTTGATTGGTTGCCTCAATTTGGTTGCGGAGTTATTTAAGTCCTCTAAGGGTGCTTATATTGCTAACTGAATGACTAAAGAAGCAAGCATGTTATCGTTAGTATACCAGTATATGTATATATGCGAATAAATAGTTCGTTAAAATACATGTTTAGTTGATTGAAGGTAGTGGATTTGTAAACTGGTTCTTTATGATACATTTTTAGGGTAAATTTGTTGTTTACAAAGATTTATTCAAATTTGGAACCAAAGTTTTTTTTTTAGGCAATTTTGCTAATTAAGGGGGAGGTAGCCTTTTCACAATTTTGTTGTTAGGAGAAGTTAATGCAAGTAAAATTTAGGAAACTACTCACACATTAGTTGCATTTGTTATTGATAAAGGGCTCCGTTTTAGGGGTTAGCTTCCTTTTTTCCCCTCGTCTGGTTGGTTGGAATTATGTAACCTTATTGCTTTAGGTTTATGTTTTCTTTGTGTGCTCTCACAAGCTGTTTTAGTGTCTAGATTATATCAATTGAGACCCCTTTGTTATTCAGAACCGAATATATATAGGATGTCTCCGTTTTTTCTATCCAAAAAAAATGTGTTTTTTTTGGTAAATTAATTCATTAACCAAAAGAGCAAGTAGCAACACCACCATAGGAGAAAGCAGCTATTCTTCACAGAGCTTCCTATTCTAAGTAGTGAACTTTAAAGATGTCCAACTCCAACTACTCAGGTTGGTTCTTATCTCATCTAGAACAGTGCTCTTGTCACAAACACCAACATCTCCAGCCTTCTTTGGAAGATTCTCATGTTCCTTTCCCTCCATATGATGTATGCAGATGCAGTTGAAGTTTGTAAATGTCATTCCCAAACCCCTTTTCTTTTTTGTTCTGGCATCCCCATTTCCACTATTGATCAAACTGGATATGCCCTCCTGTAATTTGTTTTTTAAGAACACTCTTCCATATAGCTGTAGCCTGTAGAGGAAGGACACTAGCAAAGTGTGTTCTGCTTAGTCGTTCCTATTTCTTTCCATATACCAAAAACAGGCCACTGAAATGGTCCTCAGTTCTTGTTGACAATAGGGCCTTCAGACTCTACACTATTGCATAAATGGATAGGTCCATCCTAAATAGCAAATGCGATTTGCTATCATCATTAATAACTAAAATACCAAATGCGATTTGCTGTCGTCATTAATAACTAAATACTTTCTTACTAGTTGTGAATCCTCTACAGTTCAATGCAATGTCAATTTCCACAAATCTTTGCTCATGATGTTTAGGTTCTTGGTTTTAGCTGCAAGTACTAAGCTCATCTTACTGAACTCTTATTAGATGGATCAAACACTTAAGACACATATCTCCACTTGACACCCCTTTCTGAGTCCATGTAACATTTTGTTTGGGGAAGATATTCTGCTGCATGGGTCGCTGTGTGTGATTTGATTGTTGCGCTGTTTCACACGATGCTAAAAAAATGACACATCTTCTTACCCTCCTTATAGGGGACTGCCATCATTCAGCTGGACAGAAAAACATGTGTGTCACTGGAGCAATTAATAAATATACTGTGCAACTTATGTCAGCTTATAAGGACCCAAATACAAAAAGTAAATGTAAGTTCTATGTTTTACTAGTTTTTTTTTGTTATGGCTATAATTGGGGAACTCATTTCTCTTTCTTCGACTGACAACTTGACAAAGGCACTTACGTTTTTATCACATTTCATTGGGGATATCCATTCTACTTCCTAGGTTCAATATATGGAAAATAAAATAAAATATTCTTAAATCTACTTATCTTCCTTTTCTATCTTGTAATATCATCATGATTTTTTAAGACAAGACCGTATTTATCCTATAAATACTTCTAGTGGGGTTTTCTCCATTGATCACTGACTTACTTTTGTGTTAATTGGGTGGTAATATGATGTCCTATTACCAGTTTATTTGAGAAGATTCTTTTTATCATTTGAAGCATTTTCAGTTTTCTGCTTCTGATGCTCTCCCAGCATTATGTGCAATGCTACATAGAAGCTTGTTAACCATGTCAAAATGTCAATAATAATAGTGTTTTATGGCTACAACGCTGTTCTTTGTGTGGGCAGCATGCCCTGGGAAAAAGGATTTCGTTCCTTTCCAAAGCGGCCCGGAAATCAAGGGAGCGCAAGCGGAAAAGCAAGCGCTCGGAATACAGAGTCACTACTCGGGTTTGAAGGTCCGACACCCAAGGAACCGTATTTCGAAGCACCTGCCGCGCTGTTTGATTTTGAAGAAGTGAAGGAACCAGTCCGTCATAACCATATCTGGGTTCGGGAGCCAGGTTACGAGAGGGGAAGGGTTTTATGGCACCCCTCTCGCCCAATCCGAAGATCAGTATCTACTTAGGCATTTTGTGAAAACTTTGTGATTCTTCTTTTATTAACCAATTTTTAGCCAATTAGGGCGGGGGAACAGTTAATCGGGGATTCAAACTGTAACAGTTTACAAGATGTGATAGATAGCGTGGATGAGCAGTTAGTATAAGATGAGAACAGACTGCTGTGGGATTTTAAATAGACTGGAAGGCCCCTGTTTTGGAGTATCGTGCGCAGGAAGAAACCAGTATGCACTGATCAAGTCAATGCATGCTGATCACACCTGCGCGCGCCAGTAAGGCTAAGCCCACAACTCTTTTTCTCAAACCCTCTGGGCTCTGGAAGGACCAGTGCACACCCAGGACAAACCAAGTAGTTTATAGTATTTACACTACACAGTTTCAAGGCTGAAAAGCCCAACAAATACACAAAACACCCCATAAATAGTGGAGGGACAAAATAATGGCCTAAAACCAAGTTACCCTGTGCAAGACCACTCACTGGTCAGAGGCAAACCATTGCGCGATGGAGTCAGAGTGTCGCGCGACGGTGCGCCCTGGCGCGCGATGGTCGCGCTGGTCAACGCTCCATTTGACCATCGCGCGCGGGTTTGGGTGCAACGCGCGCGGGTTTGGGTCATTCTTCCAGTGTTTGGTCTTGCTCATCTTGGGTTCTGGGACAGGTCTAGAATGATCCCAGAGGTACTCCATAACAGCAGATATGCATATTGAACTACAACTAGCAATTTATACTAAGGAAAGCAGTAAGCTGATTTTTAACGTGCTTGCAGTGATGTATGGAAAGAAAGACATCAAGCAGTAAGACACCAATCTCCACGCGGACCCGCGCGGGCAACCACAAAGTGTCGGGCGCTAGTATGGGACCGTCGCGCTCTGGTTCGTGCCATGACGGTTTTTGAAACCTTGTTAGCTTTAGGGCCAGGACTGGTATTGATTACCAGCCTTGGGCCTTGCCAGGCCCCCTCAGGGATCAGAACAAAGAGCAGAACAAAGGTAAACTATACCTTTGGTTCTTGGGGTTTGAAATGTGTTTGAGCTTTGAGTTGAATTGAGGTTGAACAAAGTGATAGAGCTTGTAAAATGAGCGTATGGAAGTGGTTTGAGTGAAGGAGTATCAAGGGTATTCAAAGTTGTATAGCCCTTTTTGCACTTGAACTTTGGTAACTTGCTTTCTTTTTTTTGAACCCTTTGTTGTTAACCCTTTGAAATATGAACAATGGGGAGGTATTATTTATAGGAGAAGGGGAAAGAATGGTGTATGGAGGAGAAAGAACCAACCAAACAAGGGTTAACTTGGCTTGGTGGCCAAATTTCCTCATTTGGAAAGGTAAGGTGATGCAAAGAGAGGAGCTCAGCTAGTCCACGAGGCTGGCTGAGGGTTACTTGGTGGTTTAGCTGCCCAGCTGATAAAGGTGATGGGGACATCTTGGACCGTCGCGCGATGGAGCCAGTCTGTCGCGCGATAGTGCGCCCTGGCGCGCGATGGTCAACGGCCACCTGGCAGTTTGACCGTCGCGCGACGGTGCGCCCTGGCGCGTGTCAGTAGGGTTTTTGGCTTTTTGAAGTGGCTTAGGTTAGGTTCAAGGGTTTTCAAACACTTAAAGCTCAAACACCTGTCATTCCCGGGGTGTTCTTGATCCGATTCATCATCGGGGAATCAAATACCGTAAGTAAACTAATCTGGAAGCCCAGATTGGGGTGTCTACACTTTGACATCTATTTTTCAGGGGCATACAGCATAATATTTTGTGGTAAAGTATGAAACCATTGATGTGCCAATCACCCATCGCCAACCAGTTAACATGATCATCCAATGTGGATGGTTCATATTGAACAATGGTGGGAAATGAATACAAATAAGCACTTGAAAACTTAGACCAAAGCCTATTTGATGATGTGGAAATTTTGTTGTATTCTCTTTTTCCTATGTTTTATTACACAAAGTAAGAGCTAATAGTCAGCATCTGCTCCTTGGCTTACATACACTAAATGGTTTTTTTCCCGTAAGGCATCGTTACTAGGAGGCCATTAATGTTGCAGGCTTGTAGCTGCATAAGAAAGAAGGGGGAACTAAATATGTCGAGTTTCTACGCGCACCAAAGTCTTTGCAACGATGAAATGTTAAAAAGGTGATTCTCACACCTTAAGGGCTTTTAAAATGACCATGTAATCTGTTTTTTTATCTACGAACAAAATTGCACGTGTTCTTACAACTTAGTGGAAAAATATTCAACATAAAATTTTTGATAAAAATGGAGAAGATTTTTTTACAGATGGAACTAAAACATGAAATGAAGATTGCCTGTTTTCATATGTTTGTTTCTAGAAATTTCTTGAAGTTCAGGCTTAGTGTGCAGTTAAGAGCTAGCTTTCTTGACTAGCTAGTTATTTTATAGTTCAACTCATTCGGTGACCTTTTTGCCCACTCCCAACTATTAGGACTGGAGTGTCTTAAAATTGCTATAGTTTGGAGGTCTAATTAAGTTTCATAATTCTCACACCTATATTCGTTATTTGCCTCACTCAATTTGAAATTGGCAACCATGATTTGAATGTTGCAGTCAGCCGTATTTCGTGATTCTCAAAATTGAAAAAAAAGAGGTTTTGCAGTAAGTGTATTTATTCGAATTGGGATGAGAAATACTGACTTTGCATTCTTATATTTCTCATAGTGAATCCAGATACAAAAAGAGTTGTTGACTTTGTGACCCAAAGGAAATCACAACCAAATCGCCTTTTCATTGAGCCGTAAAGAAGATATATTTGGCATTAATGACATATACGTTGGAACAACGGTTAGAAGACTTTGGAGATTCATTCACCGGCTATAAAAAGGAAGTTTTCTCTCCAGAAGAAAGTACAAAGTCTTACATAGACTTATTCACACAAAGCAAGCGACGTTCGAATCCTCAGATAGTTTATTTCACTGCAGCATTTCTTATATACTCTGTAGTGTTTTCAAACCACACTTGTATCTCACAGATTTATATCACTACACTTATCCTACCTCGTAAGAGAGAGAGCCATATCCACTGTGTATCAGTTAGGATTAGAGTCTTGGTTTATTGGTGAGCAAGCTAACTGGTCTTCGCGTACCACTAGTTTGAGAGTTTTGTGATTCTGGTCTACATGTTCCAAAAGGTGAGATTTGGGCATATTGAGTGCTATAAAAGAAGAGTTTGGATTCTGAGAAAACCAGCAACGATGTAAGTTCTGAGCATAGTGGATACCAGTGAGTGTTCGAGGGAACCTCATTGAAGAGTGGACTAAGCAATTTGCTGAACCACTATAAAAGGTATCACTACTGAAAAACCTAAGTCTAAGTGGAGTACTGATGAGAAAAATAAGTACACTTTAAATTCTAGAGCTATGAATGCTTTATTTTGCGGGCTTAGTCCGGAAGAATATAACAAAGTATTTGTTTCTAAAACTGCAAAAGAAATTTGGGATATATTAGAGGTCACCAATGAGGGCACTAGTCAGGTATAAGATTCTAAAATCAGTACACTTATACACAGGTGAGATGTTCAAAATGAAACCTGATGAAACTATATTTGAAATGTATACTCGATTTACAAATATTGTGAATGGACTAACATCACTTGGTCGAGAAACTCCCTCTGTGGAGATAGTGAGAAAGATTTTACAGGCACTACCAAAGAAGTGGAGGCCCAAAGTTACTGCAATCGAAGAGGCAAAGGATCTCAAGACTCTCTCGGTCGAGCAATTAATTGGATCGCTCATTACTCATGAAATGGTACTTACTAAGGAGGAAGATGAAAAGCCCAAAAAAGGGAATTGCACTGCAAGGTACCAGTAAGGATGAAGAATCCAAATAAGACGAAGAAATGGCGCTCAACCTGGAGATTTAAAAAATTCATAAATATCTCCGATTATGAGGTAAGCGAATTTGGATTTATTGCTTCGATTGATAATGAGCAAGATGATTATTTAGAAGAGGATTTAATTGATGATGATATTTACACGGCATTTGAAAGTTCATATAATGAATCAAAAAATATCAGTTTAAAAATTTGTAGCCTTAAAAAGAAGATTGTTTCTCTAGAAGAAGAAAATAGCATCTTGACCAACAAAATATCTAGTCTTGAGAATGATCTGAACAAAAGAATATCTATTTGGAAAGATTCAATTTTAGTTCAAAATATTTGAATACTCTTCTTGGAAATCAAAGGATTTTTGGGGATTGAAGCGGCATTGGGTATAATACATCTTTTGTGTCTAATCTTTAAGAAAAGACTGATTATTTTGTGCCTAGAAAATCCTTTCGTAATGTTATGTGCTATTTCTCTTCTGATAAAGGTCACATTCAAATAAATTGTCCCAAAAGAAAAACTAATGTTCAAGGACCCAAGTTAAGATGGATACCAAAAGGCAGATGTTATTTTGCAGGAACTATGAAAGCAAAAGTACATGATTCCATATGGTACTTAGACAGTGGATGCTCAAGACACATGACTGAAGAAAAGGATAGATTCCCTCTTTTATCCAAACATAATGGAGGTACTGTTACCTTTGGAGACAATAGTAAAGGTCAAATTGTCAATAAAGGTACGATTGGTAATCTTAATAATTCATGCATTGAAAATGTGTATCCAGTCGATGGCTTGAAACAGTCTTCTTAGTATTAGCCAATTGTGTGACAAGGGAAATCGAGTAGTCTTTGATTCCAATCACTGTGAAGTTCAAGACAAAGTCACTAATGAAACTGTTTTTATTGGGAAAAGAGCTAAGAACACTTATGTTGTTGACATGAGTAAAATTTCAAAAACTAGTGACAAATGTCTTGCGAGTTTTGAAAATGAAAGTTGGCTATGGCATAGAAGACTCGGACATGCGAACATGAAACTTTTAAAACAAATTTCTCTAAAGGAGCTTGTGACAGGTCTTCCGAAAATGAATTTCTCGAAAGACAGAGTTTGTGAAGCATTTCAGTTAGGGAAACAAATTAAACGATCATTTAAATATGTCAATATTGTTTCTACTTTCAAGCCATTGGAACTAATACATATGGATCTGGTTGGGCTTACTCAGATGGCAAAAGGTATTTTCTTACTATGGTGGATGATTTTTCTAGATTTACATGGGTAAGTTTTCTTACTCATAAAAATGAGGCTTTTAACCACTTTGTAAAGATTGTTACTAGAATCCAAAAAGAACAGGGATTTGAAGTTCTCAAAATCAAAAGCAATCATGGAAAAGAATTTCATACTGTGACAAAAATGGAATACAACACCAATTCTCAGCCCCAAAAACTCCACAACAAAATGGCATAGCAAAAAGAAAAAACTGATCCTTACAAGAATGGCTTGAACAATGCTAAGGTAAAACAAGCTACGATTCTACTTTTGGGCTGAAGCTGTCCATACGGCATGCTTCATCTGTAAGCGCATATTTTAAAGATCTATGCTTCATAAGACTTCATATGAACTATGGTTTGGCAAGAAACCAAACGTGTCTTATTTTAAAGCTTTTGGATGCAAATGCTATATCTTGCATACTAAATACAGGTATTGGAAAATTTGATTCACGTTCTGACATTGGTACATTCTTAGGGTACTCTTCATCTAGCAGAGCATATAGGGTCTTTAATAAGATAACTTTGGTTGTTGAAGAATCTACTATTGTGATGTTTGATGAAATTAGTAGGAATGATCATATTGTGCATAATTTGGATGATAATGATGACTATGTATTTCCTTTGATTTCACATGACAATGTTTGTATATCTGATAATGTTAAGATGGAAAAATCTCCTAGATTGCTTCTAAATCATCCTAGTGATCAAATTATTAGGGACCCTAGTTCTGGCATTACTATTAGATCTCATGCTAATATTTGTTCACATCTTGCATTTGTCTCTCAAATTGAACCTACAAATTTTGATCAAGTGGAAAAAGATGAATTATGGATGCTCGCTATGCAAGAAGAATTAAATCAGTTTGAAAGAACAATGCGTGGCATTTAGTTCCTCGTCCTAATGACTGAGAGAATGATGAAAGAGGGGAGCCAATAGGTATCCGATTGGAAGGAATGGTTATACTGAGGATGAATCCTCTAATTCTACTGCAAGCTCTGAGTTTCAAGCACGCAAGTGGGAGTAACAATGGAGCTGAGGCGCGTGCGAGAGCGTATGTCTTAGAGGGGTATGCATCAATTGTTCTTTCGCAGTCTGTTCTCATTTTAAGTCCTCTTTATATTTGTTTTCTATAGTGGTGATCTATAGTGAGTGTGAAGGTGTTTTTGTATGCGGAATTTGGATATTGCTGAAAATACTGCTTCAACTTGTTAGTTTTTTCCCACAATGAGTAGCTGTGAATTTTTTATGTTTGTGGCTTACAAATAAGCATTAATGGGCTGTTTAGCTTCATTTATGCCTGAGCACGTGTGGTACATGTTAAGCTTCTGTTCTTTCGAACATATATTGAATGATCTTGGAATTTTTGGAACTATTAACTAAAAAATTGAAGTTAGTTGATATGGAATCGGTTTGATGTAATTTTTCCTTTTAGAGGTATTTTGCATGATAATAGTATCAATACTCTTGTCTTCTCTCTTGTAATAAAAGAACGAAGGATGGCTAGCCAAGACATGCCATGAAATTACGGAATTGCCCTTTAAGTTTTGTCTTCCATTTTTGTTCTTGCATGTGTTCAGCTGTGCGTATTTTAGGTAGTGTCTCTTTTCCTTCACGCAAGAACATGTACTTCGTCAGGCGATCGATTGATTGAGAGTGAGGAAATAATTGTACTGATTTCTGATTTTTTGGTGTATTTTTTGGCTGTCGTACCTTGTCTTTACCCCTGTTTTCTGTTGCTTTGTCAACAAGGTGAAAGTAGCGATTGACTCTTGTATATGGCGGAGAGATGATGAATGGAAGTCGAAAAGCTATAGTTCGAGACCCAGATTGATTCATCGCATATGGTCTCTCTCTCTGATGATGATACATCTGATTAGGTTTATACTTATTTATTGTATATGTTTTTTCACTAACCATTTGAGATTATGTTTGTTTTGTGGCTTTAGGGTTTCTTCTTCCTAATGATCACAAAATTGAATGTTTTTTCTTCTAGCTTTTAGCGAAGAAATCAAATCCCAACCGCTCGATAAATATCGTTTGGAAGAAATCGATTTCAACTCGATGAATATAAACATCGACGGCCCTTGAATTGAATGGAAGCTAGGTTTCTCCTCAGGTTCAGGTTATTCAAACTTTCTTACTTTTCGTGTTTCAATTTTTGTAGTTTCTCCTTTATTTTCTTTTGCCCTAGCCCCAAGTTGATGTTTCATATATATGATATTTGTAGATAGTGACCATCTTAGGTTTTTCGTTTCAGTTTCCGATCTTTGATCTCCCATCTTTCAATTGATTTGCTTTGGTTCCATTTTGATTTTAGTTGTGAAAGTTCCTCCGTGTCATGAAGGAAAGCGTTGGGCGTCGAATGGTTCATTTCTGTGTGATTCTCAAGGTAAATATGCACACCATTTCTCTTGCCCTCAACCTTTTACTTAATTTTTTTACACGATAGAGTTTGCTTTTTATGACTTTGTTTATGCTTAGAGAGTATTCCAATGAAATTTCGGGAGATATTTATTTATTTGTTGGAAGGCCAGACTTAGCTATTGTATCTAAGGCAACGGTTTCATTGTTATTCACTTTCTTAACATAGGGGTCTGTTATGCATGTCTGTATTTCTCAATTAGTGTACTGTGTATTGTACATGGGACTTGTATCATATTGCTGGATGGTGTTGTCTTCGATTCTCGCTACTTGATAGGTCCTTATATGCATAATTTCTCCCAAATTGGGGTGACCACCCATTTGTGTGTTCCTTCATGTGTGTTGATTCAAATTTTAACAGTTCTGTATACCAAGCTCTTCTTCGTAATTATAGTTGAAGTAGAAAATCTGCTGCAATAAACATGAATCTTCAACCCCCTACTATACATCAATGTGGATTTCGCCCCTCGTTTGGTCAAATTAGTCATGCTATAAAACCAAATAGCAGTGGTGTGTTTGTGTTGGATTTCTAGCAATAATGTAGTGGTTTAAGGGCTCTTTTGTACCCTTGGATTCTAAAGACTTTGGTCAGTCACAAGAGGAGGAATAAAGCTCGGACACCTGAGTTATAAAGGGCTCTTTTGTACCCTTGGATTCTAAAGACTTCGGTCAGTCACAAGAGGAGGAATAGAGCCCAGACACCTGAGTTATAAAGAGCTCTTTTTTACCCTTGGATTCTAAAGACTTCGGTCAGTCTCAAGAGGAGGAATAGAGCCCAGACACCTGAGTTATCGACAAAACACGGGGGGGGGGGGGGGGGGGGGGGGGTGTGGGTGGGTGTAGTGGGGGGGAAGGGGGTAGCTCTTGAGGCTTTGAATGAGATGAACAAAAAGAAAGCACACAAACTTTTGCATTGATGATGTAGGTTATTTGTTGTTCTTATCACTCGAGAGCTGCTTTTACCGAAATTCCCGGCGTCTTTTCCGGACGCCACTCATTTTTTACGATTCTTTTACCTCTTTTTCAGCATCCTAATTGTACTCTTATCTAATTTTCAGGCAAATTACCTCACCTTTCCCCCTTTTTCCGTAGCTTTGTCGTCAAGAAGAAAACAAGTGCAATAAGAAATACTGCTCTTTCCCCTAATTTGAGGGATGAAACGTATCCATTTCCCATAGAAAACAAAAACAAAAATATCAGAGAGAGCAGTGAGCGGATCGAAGAGAGAGAGAAAAAGAAAATGGGATGGTGGTGGCAATCAGCGGTGGTGGTGGCTGGGGATGGCAATGGAGGGAAAGAGATAAGTTGCAAAGATTGGAGGAGGAGAAAGCCCCAATTTTGAAATCAGATAGCCATACTAGGTATAAATCAAATCCCTAGCTTGATGACATCATATCCTAATTGTTTGTTGCAGAATAAAAATCCTAACTTAGAGATGGATGTTTTTGTTTGTTATTTTGATATGCAGATTTTAAGCTGTAAATCTAATATATTTCGGTGCCTTTAAAAGGCAAGCTTGTTTTTTCTCCTCGGCATGAATATTCGTGTACAGGTGAGCTCCTCTTTCGTTCTACTTTATAGATTTCTTCTTAAATTTCTTAATCTGTGTTTTTAACCCTTTTCGGGTGCACTTATGTAGAGGTGTTCTAGAACTACAAGAAACATTTTTTATTCCACCTGAGATGAAGAAAAACTGAAAAGAAAAGTTAATGGTTGGTGAAATGTCATATTGGCTACTTTTAACAATGACCTCATATGTAGTGGAACCCAAACTCGGGTATCATCACCAATACCAGTGGCCGAAGCCCGTAATTTTTGTTAGTTAGCAAGTGCTGACAAATTGTGTGTACATGTCCTCCATCCCAACCTCATGATGTTGCATACTCGTTACTTTGCCTTCTTTTATGTATGCAAGATACGGAAGGGTTTTGGATAATGACATTTCTATTTATGCTTTCACCGGGCTCACTCATGAACTGTTATGTTGTTTTGCATTTGAATTGAACCTTCAATTTTGTACACTGTTGAAGAAAGGAACTTTGAAGGAGAGTACAAACTTATTTGAGTTTAATGATAGATATGGGGCAAGCATAACTGCAGGATTCAAATGTCATTGCATGAAGTTGAAGCCAAACCAAACCAAACCGAGCCTTATGTTAAGTCCCAATCAATTGGGGTCAGAAGAAAGAAGGAAAGATAAAATGAAGTCCATTTTGAATTAAGCTGGGATAAATTACTTAGTGAGAGCTTTAAGAAATTACATGTTTAGCAAAATCTCTAATGCCTTGTTTTGAGTTTAGACTTGTGGCAGGATTTGTGGATAGAGAAAAAATGACAGATAATAAAGTAGAGCCTCGTTATTTTTCTCTTCTATTTTTTTGATTGAGTGAGGACAATAAGAAGAAAATGAGCATTTAACTATTACGGAAAAATATAAATTCTTCGCCAGGTTACCTACCCCGTAATGAAGTTGTGTTTTTGTGTACATGGGATGTGTTGCACCAATTCTATCTTTACAGTTCTGATCAGCTTGGTTTGATTTTAAGTGTATGATTTTGAAGTTATTGGAATGGATTAAGGTAAAGCTTGATTAAAAGTTTGTTATTAAGCCCAATACGTGTGTCCTTGATTTAGGGATCCGCTATTGGCTCCCCTGCAAGCCCCACCCTCCTACTCTCACTTGGCCGCCCCACTGCTCTAAGCACTTATACTACTTGTATTTCGTGAGCTCACATGTTAATTTGCATCCAAACGACCGCTTATAATTTTAGGGCATTCTGGTCTTTTCCGGATGATGTACATTGTGACTTGACCAGGTGTTAGTCAGCTGATCATCATACTATTTACTAATAATAAAAAGATTGTTTTCCAATTCAATGTATGGAGAATGTAGCCAACAAGGCTAAATTAATTACGCCTTACACTTTCACCCATACCGCCAGGACTAAGTCGTACTTTTATAGCCAACAATGCAAATCCTGACTTGACAAAAACTTCTAATAATTGGCCAAAGTTGAGGAGCATATAATCAAATTCACACTTGTTTATTGGGCTATAAGTCTTTAGCTATCTTGCCTTAGGTTGTTGAATATTTATGGTTTCAGCACATGTTTAACATGTTTGATGGCTGGAAATCTTCTCCAATTTAATGGAGGTTTACCTCAAATACAGCTTCAATACTGAGAAAAAGAGAGTGAGGAATTGTGTCTTGTATGGGATGTGGGTTTGAGTGATTTCTTATCTCCTCAAATAGTAGAACTGTTGCCCATAGACGTAGGCAATTGCCGAAGCACGTAAAATCTTTTCTCTGGGTTTGTTTGTGCTTATGTATGTGGCACTGGAGGCTGACATAGGCTTTAGTACTCTAGGAGTCGTGATTTGACAACTGAACCCTCTGTGTGCTCTACAAACAATTTTGTTGTTGTCCAGTTTTCACCAACACAAAACATGATGAGCTTCATGCAGAGTACAAAGAATTCATTCATGTTTTTCTCTATACCATCAGCATGGCTGATAAAAAAAAGATATGCCATGGCGTTTGTGAAAGAAATACACACATTACACAAAAGGGGGAGTATGCCTATCCCTGGGAAAAGAAATAAAGAAGGTTAAAATGATTGAAGCTCTAGACTCTTGAGTGTGGACTGTGGAGGTTGAGATATACTCTCCCTTATCTAGCTCTAAGTTCCAAAGTTTTACAAAGTCTTCTCCATTGTGCTATCCTACTGAAGAAGGCATGCCCATGTATTATTTAACGATTCTGTGTTCCTACTCTCTTTCTCTCTCTATATATATGTGTGTGTGTGTGTGTGAGATATTTATGCTTCCAGAAAAGTATACAGAGTTGGAACCATCAGGTTTTTAAAAAAAAAAAAAAAAAATCAGCATGCACTTACTGTATATCAATAGTAGATTGCTTGAAATAGCTTTGGTTTGAGCCATGCTGATGGTCAGATTGATTATACTCTTTTGATATCCCCTACAGGTTCAGGTGCCGCCAATCTTCAACATCCCCAAGACAATACTTCAGGGTTATGGGCTGTCAGTTTATTGCGTTAGTAAAGATTTGTTGGGTCAGTGTGCCAATGGGAGAAGTCCCGTTGACGGGTTTATATTTGTTGTTGCATGGAACATATCCATGCTACGCCCTCTGATGTTTGGGGTTGCTCTGAATAATCCCATAAACTCACCATGTCTCTAGAGGCACTCTGAACGTACTTTTTGAACAGGTAATTGCTCTAGCCCTTTAATTCTCACTTCTATTTTCTTATTTAACTACTCCACCGGCATGGGGGGGTGAAACTACAGATCTTTATTGCACTCATTTGTAACTACTCCACCGTCATGCAAGACTGCTACAAAGAACGAATAACTCTGAAAGGAGACGTATATGTACCACACCTTTATTGGATGCTATATTTGTGGGACACTCATGCATATGTACTGATGCTTCCTATACCTGTCCATAGTTTAAATCAATTTTGTTTCTGTTTTTGTTGCATGATAATTTCTCTGAAAGAATCGCATACTTTTGGATACTCTGTGTTGTGTATCCCAATTTTGATGAAGTTGAGATTGTGACGGATACTTTTCTTAGACTACAATTGGTTCGATAGGACAAATGAAGTTTTACTAATATTTATGTCACCGCTTATAGAACAAGAAGTGGTGATATAATAGATGAGAGGATGTCGATTTGGCAAATCCTTAAATAATACTTTTCGTGACTAGCTACTAGCTTTTTAACTCATGCCTAATTTTGAAGTTAGGTCTTACCATCTTAAACTTACCCTTATGCAATTTTAGACCCTATAAAAAACGAAATTCATGAAGGTATGGGGATAGTATCCATGTCATAATTATTTTTAAGTTTTCCATAACTGTGTCTCCCTACGGTCTCATAGCCCCATCTCATATCAGTATCTATTCCTCGTATGTTGGCTGAGTTTGGACCGGCTTAACTTAACTCTTTAGTAATTGTCTAACATTGTGATTTCATGATTTTTTTAAAAATTTTTTGGTCAATGTTTGTTTTATCTCAAATGAGAGGAATCCAAAGAAGAAATATAGGGACTAATTTTTGGGAAAAGTTCGTATAAGACAAAACATAAGAAAAAAAGCTGACTTTTGTCTCATTGTCACCTACAATTTTTAGCTTTTGACGAAAATTATAATTTTTGGGATTCCTTGGACATATAATAGGCATTACGCATTGGCTAAACTAATCCCATTTCTCATCTCTGATTTTCCTAAAATGTCTGAACTTCTATGTATTGTGCTTATAGGTTTCTCATCACCCATCGGTATCTTCACTTCATGCAACTGATGACAAAAATGGAATCGAAATGATATGGTGCCATCATATTGTCACGAAATTCAATGGTATTCAAATTTCTATCTTTGCTCTCCATGATAAAATATTCTATCCTTCGTGTTCAGATCAGTGGCGGCCCCAGGATTTTTTAGGAGGGTGTTCAAGAATTACTTCAACTCTATTCCCTCTAGTAATGAGTAGAATATACACAAAATTTCGTACTCCCTATGTCCCAAAATGATAGTCCCCAACAAAAAGACCTACAATTTTTTAATCAAAAAATAAATATTTACATTAATAATTTCTCAATTTTTTCGGCACCAAATTAAAGAACTAATCGAAATCTTTAATTAGGCGTGAAGAAACTTGAAAACTAATGTACGAAAGTACTTTATTTTTTATCCTAAAATTGCATGTGTTTTTAGAGGGGATTATCATTTTGAGACGGGGAAAGTATACTATTGCAATTAGAAAATGTAAAAATACATAAGATTTTACAATTTTTCTTGATGAAATTTCCCATTTGAGCCAAGCAAGATTAAATAGGTGCATAAATCTACTAATATTCTTTTAGGGGAAACTGAGGCGAATAGATTGACACAGATATTTTAGGACTTATTCTCTTCTTTTAATAGATGTAGAGTCGTGTGATATTTAAAAAGAAGCCAAAGCATGATACCGATACCAATAGGTCATTTTTTCTCTCTCAATTGTTTTATGATTTCTTCATAATAGTATGTACCTTGTTTGGGCTAATGTATTAGGTGTTTGATTATGAATTACTTGGATTGATGGGTGTTCATTACATAAGACCGAGTTTTCAAATGGATTGATTTGTGGACTAATATTTTGGGTGGATGTTCATTTAATTTGGATTGGGTGTTCATTCATATTTGGACTAGGTGTTCAAATTATCAACTAATTAGCCTACTATATTACATTTTTTCCCCATGTATTCTATGTAGGAAAAAAAATTGGGGTGGTCATGTGACCACCTTAGAGTATATGTAGAGTTGCCAGTGGTTCAGATGAGTACTCATTTTCTGCAACGCTAGACCTTTTTCAACTATTTTGGCATAGGAAATCTTTACAAGGGACCTAAATTTGTAGTACTTGTGGGTTTATGCTCACTTACACAAGATCAAACATGCTTAGAGCCTTGACATAACTGCTAAGAAGCGCAAAAACCTCCAAGAAGGTGTGATGTTCGACAGATGCTGACACTCGCTAAACACTTCATGCCACACACATCCCCAAACGTGTCCTCATCTCTTCCAAGAATTTATATATCTAGGTCCTTCAGACACTCAAAAGGGACATTTCCATCACTTAAAGACATGTTATACATTGAAGAAACTGTTGGTTCAATACTAAAATTGAATTAACTTGCATTTGTAACTATCAAACTTTTGTCCTCGGAAACTATGAATATTTGTATTCCTTGAGCCTAAAAATTGCCAACTTTCTTTATGGAAATTGAGAAAGTTGTCTAAATTAGATGCTTGGTCTGTTAGCTTATTCTTCTTTCCAAATATGTCAAGCGCGAAAAATGATTTCCCACCATTTTGGAGCTTCAATATATAAATGCTTAAGGTTATTTGGAATGTTCAAAGATGAAATATTGTTGTAAAGTTACTTGTTGTCTTGTCCCTGCCGTGTGGCATCATTTGTTGAAAATTAATGTGATGGCATGTCCTGATTTTTAAGGCGGACAATTCAGTTTTCGTCCATTAATCTTTAGTATGTTAGTTTTAGCTTTATTCCACTAAATATGTTGTTCTTTCAATTGTTTTTTTACCTACTCCACTTAAAATCACCCCCTTTCCACACGATTCCTTTTTCAGTGGACTAGAATATGCATTTGTTTCAAGATCCACCGAAAACATACAGATTCTGGAGTTGATGGTACCATCGACACTATTGTCGATTCTCTTTCATTGCATTGAAACATATGAACGTTTTGGTTTCATGCATATGTACATGTCAAACTATTTTGAGGTTTGCTAAGATCATTGGTTAACAAAGGGACTTGCGTCTTCTGCGTGGCAAATATATTTGTGAATGCAGTTGCTGGCACTTCATCGTTCTGTTAGAACACGATTCTATAGATTTGAATAGATCCCTACAATAAGGAACATGTGAATGGTTGTGAATGAGGGTTAACGTCAAAAGTTACACAGATATATTTTCAATTGTTTTGTTCACCTTCACCAAACGAGGGTGAACGTTACCCTCACTCTTATTGGTTGTTTTTAACTTCTAGACCCTACCAAGTTTAACCACAGTTAACATTGAAAAGCCACAATTAATGGAAGCATAACTGATTTGGTATCTTCCTATTGGGAAAATTATCCCATGCATTGCAAGAGAAAAAATGCTTGGGGAATAGTCGGAGAAAGAGGATGAATTAGGTAACAGATTACCCGTGGTAGTTTCTGACGAACCCTAATTAAGAACAAATTTTCATTGCATGCTTTTGTTCATGAGGATAAATCAATTGAGATTGTGGCTTCTTTGAAGAGGATAAATCCATCGAGTACAAAGGGAGAAATCATTGTAATGGAGGAAATCTGTGACTTGGGTTTGGATAATAGATCCAACAACTTTGTTGAAGCGGAGGAATCCAACGAGAGCTTGAAGCCTAACTCTATAAATGATTCAGGTTTTTTGTTCTCTTTTTTTTCCCTCTCTTCTGGATCAGCTACTTCTTTAATTTATTAATTAGATGATTTAATTATTTTCTTCATCTATTGAAAATTACATGCTTGTGTTTCTTACCAACTTAGCACTAAGGTTTTTAAGTCTATGGTGTGTGAGCTTATCGCTAATCTTACGATCATATACGCAAAATTTATGGAACTTGAAGATACCATGAATCCGGAGTCAAGTTATAATGAGAAAATTGGTGAAATTAATGAAGGGTATAATGGGCGTGATGAACTAGAAAGATGATCTTAAAGTTTCCTTTTCTCAGTCCTCCGGTGTTTTGACCAGAATAGTTGTTTGTCATTATGTTGGTACAAGGGCATAATCAACTTTCATTTCGAGGATCCAGTTGTAGCACACATTTTAAACCCATAACTAAAGATTTTTGATGAAATGTTATGCTCAATGAAAAGTTACGAGGTGATTATGATTATGATTAGATGATATCCAGGTATGTCATTGACCAATGCTGGTTTAAGGATGTAATATCGTACAGTTTGTATCTCAGCTCTGAACTTATTGTAAGGAATATTTCATGTCCTATATAATTATGTACCATACTCCATTTTTGTGCTGTTCGTTTTCTACTTATCATCACTACAATAACAATTGCATTACCAAAAACAAATACCAACATTATTGGGCAAAGTCCACTTTCACCACCCGTGGTTATCGCTATGTGCGGATACCCCCTCATGGTTCAAAACTGAGCACATAACCTACCTATGATTTTGAAAATGTGCGGATATACCCCATGTCGTCATGTTTTTCATCCATATTAACGGAGGTGTATCTCACACGCCTCTAGAATGTAATCTTTGTCGTTCATAATGTATTAAATAAAGAATAGAGTATCTCTGTAAAAATCATCTCGATCAGGCATCAATAACCCAATGATCAAATTTAAAATTTTAATTTCATAACAATATCAATTCGACCATGAGCTTTTCATTCTTTGATTGACTTGAATTTTGGCATAGATATAGTATTCGTCAAAATTTACAATATTAACGGTTTGGATTCAATTTTTGGTATAGGAGATGGTGTGGTTAGATTTAAAAAAGAAGAAGAATTAAGGAACATGATGAGGGTATATCAATCTTGTTATTAGAGAGAGAAAGAAGTGTATATGGTGTTAACTTACCCTAACACATAAAGAGCTTTATTTATATTATGAGATACTCATTACAATGACTGAAGTAGCCAATGCGGGACTAACATAAGCCTGACAATATTCTAACACTCCCCCTCAAGCTGGAGAATAAATATCACAAAGTACTAGCTTGTTACATAAGAATTATAAACGAGTTTTAAACAGTAATGTGGTAAAAATATCTGCGATCTGAGCTCCTATGGACACAAAGGGCGTAACCAACATACCGCTGTTAACCTTCTCTCGAACAATGTGACAATTACCTCAATATGTTTGGTTCTCTCATGAAACACCAGGTTTGAGGAAATATGGATCGCTGCCTGATTGTCACAATACATAGAAATGGGTAACTTCACCTGAAATCCTAGCTCCTCAAGAAAGGATCTCAGCCAAACAATCTCACGTGGTATGAGCCATAGCACAATACTCTGCCGCAGCGCTAGACCTTGCAACCACAGTTTGCTTCTTACTCTTCCAAGTTACTAGGTTGCCACCAACAAAAGTACAGTAACCAGTTGTTGAACGTCTGTCAGAAGGTGACCCTGCTCAATCTGCATCCATAAATGCCTCAACACGAAAATGACCATTAGAACGGTAAAACAAACCGCGTCCAGGATGAGCCTTAAGGTACTTAACAATGCCAATACAAGCTTCCCAATATGGAAGACGAGGAGCAGACATAAACTGACTCACCATACTAATAGCAAATGAGATATCAGGACGTGTATTGGTAAGGTAATTCAACTTACCAACCAATTGACCATACCGGTTTGGATGAGGAAATACCTCCCCTAATCAATGTAGAGTTTCACATTAGGATCCATTGGAGTCTCCACAGGTCTACCTCCCAATAAACCTGTCTGCTCTAGAATATCCAACACATATTTTCTCTGGGACAGACTGATCCCATCTTTGGACCTCGCTACTTTAATGCGCAAGAAATATCGCAGCTTACCAAGTCTTTAGTGTGGAACTGACTATATAAGAACTGTTTCAACTCATCAATCCCTTTTTAATCATCTCCGGTAATAATAATATCATCTACATAGACAGTGATTAGTACTTTCCCTCAAGCTGACATAAGGGAGAATACAGAGTAGTCTGACTGACTTTGACACATGCCAAATCTCATAACTGCATCACTAAACTTGCTAAACCATGCTATAGAAGATTGCTCAAGTCCATAGAGTGCTTTGCGAAGACGACGTACCTTATGACGCTCCCCCTGAGTAACAAACCCAGGTGGTTGCTCCGTGTAGACTTCCTCCTAGAGATCGCATTGGAGAAAAGCATTTTTGACGTCGAGCTGGAACAACGGCCAACCAAGGTTGGCAGCAAGAGAAAGAATAATTTGCACAGGACCAAGCTTGGCAACAGGAGAGAACGTTTCGGAATAATCAACACCATAAGTCTAGGTGTACCCTTTGGCAACCAGACGAGCTTTATGGCAATGCCATCAGGGAGGTACTTGAGAGTATAGACCTCATGACAGCCGATAGTAGTTTGACCAGCAGGAAGAGTAACCAACTCCCACGTGCCATTATTACGAAGAGCAGACATTTCATCCTCCATAGCTGTCCGCCACTCAGACCGTGATAATGTCTCCTGAACAGTGTTAATAACAAAAATAGAGGAGACAGTAGTAGTGAAAGCACGGAGAGATGATCAATGAGATAACCCGAGAAAGAGGATGAGAAGTGTGAGAACAATGAGAAAAACCATATTTTACTGGCAGGTGGCGATTCTCACGAGTCGGATAATGAGGAGCAGACGGATTTGATGACGGGGAGGGGGGAACTGAGTCTTTGGTGAAGATGGTTCGGCAGGCTGGGAAGGTTCTGTAGATGGAGGCTGGGTTGGTGCCGGAGGCTGGGGTGGTGTCGGTGTGTGGGGATGTCGAACATAAACCTGCAAAGGGTTTGGTAGAACGGTTCCAGTTGGAACAGCCATAGGTAACATAGACTCGAGGGTAATGGGATCATTGGTAGTAATAGGATCCGAGTAATATGGCAAGAACTCATTGAACGTGACATCAACACAGACAAAGTGATGACGTAAAGTAGTAGAGTAACATCGATGCCCTTTTTGGGTGTGAGTATCCCAGAAAAATACACGGAAAAGACTGAAGATCAAGTTTACTCCTATCAGGGTTAAAAGCATGGACATAACATATGCACCCAAAAACTCGGGGGGTAATGAATGGAGAGGCCGATCGGGAAATAAGACCGTATGGGGAACCTGACCACCTAGGACCGTAGAGAGCATGCGGTTGACTAAGTAACAAGCAGTGAGGACGACGTCACTCCAATATGGCTTAGGAACCTGCATTTGAAATAATAAGGCACGCATAACCTCAGACAAGTGCTGAATCTTGCGCTCAGCAACTCCATTTTGTTGTGGAGTTCGAGACAATGACGATTGGTGAATAATGTCATAATCATTCAAAAATTGAGAAAGTGTAATATGAAAATATTCACGGGCATTATCTGAACGAAATATCTTAATGTAGGTATCAAACTGATTCTTAATCTCCATGTAAAAGGATTTAAAAACATATTTCAATTCAAATCTCTTTTTCATTAGATAAAGATATGTGATACGAGAAAAATCATCCACAAAGATAACATAATACTGGAAACCAGAAATACTGGGCATATGAATAGGCCCCTAAATGTCTGAATGGACCAACTAAAAAGGACGTGACGCACGACGCTCAACCCTGACTCAACGGTGCTTACTAAACTCATAAACCAACTTATTAATGGAACGACACGAGGGCACAAGACACTTCAAACTCTGAATAGAGGGATGACCAAGACCACAGTGTTGTTGATATGGAGACTCTGATGTCTAAAGGGCAACAGGTTGAGACACTGTCAAGTAATATAGGCTACCTCGCTCATTGCCCCCACCAATCTTCCTCCCCGTTGTGAGATCTTGAAAAACACAGCCGTGAGAAAGAAAGAAATGTGACGGAACAATATAAAGATTTTATAAGACAACTCACAGACATAAGATTAAACGGGAAATGAGGAACATGTAATACAGATGTCAATGTAAGAGAGGAAGAGACAGGAACTGAACCCAAACCAGTAACAGTAGTGGTAGATCCATCAGCTAAGGTAACATGAGATGATCTACCAACTGGCTGTCAATCACAAAGGAAAGCAGGTGTACCAATCATATGATCTGTAGCTCCTGAGTCAATAACCCAAGGAGAGGAAGAAGAGGAGGCAACACAAGTAATAGATGGACTGGTCTGAGTAAGCGTAGTAGTGGAAGATCCTGTCGCAGTCTAAAATGACAATAAGCGCCGGTACTCATCAACTGAAACAACCACACTATTAGCAGAAGATTAAGCAAACTGTCTAGTATCCTCAGAGACAGTGGCCTGATGAGCTTGAGGGAAACCATACAACTCATAGCATGTGTCCATCCAATGATTGGTCCCCCCACAGTAAGTACACAACCAAGCACTACGGCCACAACCACAGCCTCCCCCTGTCGTGTGGCCACCACGACTAAATGTACGATCACCTTGACCACCAATAACAGTGTTTGTACAGCCACCAGAACCACGACCATTCATCCTAAAATTATGGCCACGACCTCTAAACCTAGAATCACGGCCACGGCTGACTTAGAACACAGAGCTATCAAAAACAGTGGAAGTCATAGCAGAACGGTCAGGAGTAGGTGAAGAAATAGACGATGACTGATGGAGTCACGAGTCCCCAAAATTTGATTACCCATAGGACCAAAGTTCGATAATGCACCGGAGAGAAACCGAGTAACCCTCATACATTCACGCTGACACCGCATAACCTGAATATCATTAGAAAGTGGCTCATAGATATCCAATTCATTATAAATGCACCGGAACTTGGCATAATAATCTTCAAAAGAATCATCACCCTGAGTTATAGCAAAGAAAGACTGATGAAGGTTATATGTGCGATGAAGGTTGTCGACACCTGAATACAATTCTTTTGCCTGGGTCCACACCTTTTTAGCGGTTGTTGTCAGAGATGAGAGAAAGTGTATAGGGTGTTAATAATCCTAACACAAATAACTTTTATTTATATTAAGAGATAGCTTGATACAAGACTTGTATAACCAATGTGGGACAAAACTCATAACAACTACTTAAGTATTCCAACACTCCCCCTCAAGCTGGAGAATAGATATCACAAAGTCCTAGCTTATTACATAACAACTCTAACCGGGGCTTAAATAATGACTTAGTAAACATGTCAGCTAACTGAGCACTTGTAGACACAAGGGGTGTAGCTATCACACCACAAACTAATTTCTCACGCACCAGATGACCATCAACTTCAATATGCTTAGTCCTCTCATGAAATATCGGATTGGATGCAGTATGAATTGCTGCCTGATTATCACAACACAAATTCATTGGCAATTGCACACAAAATCCTATCTCCTCAAGAAAAGATCGCACCCATACAATCTCACATATCGTGTGGGCCATGGCTCTATACTCTGCCTTTGCACTAGACCGTGCAACCACTGTTTGTTTTTTACTCTTCCAGTTGACAAGGTTTCCACCGAGAAAAACACTATCCTGTAGTGGATCTTCTGTCAAAAGGTCCTCCTGCCCAATCAGAGTCGGTAAAAGCCTCCTCAATACGTAAGTGACTATTAGCTCGATAAAACAAACCACGTCCTGGATGACGCTTGAAATACTTTACAATTCTAAGAACAACCTCCCAATGTGGAAAACAAGGAGCAGACATAAACTGACTCACAATACTAACTACGAACAAGATATCTGGACGTGTAATAGTAAGATATTTCAATTGTTCATCGCTAGAAAACAGCTCCCCCTGATCAACACACAGTTTGACATTAGGATCCATAGGAGTATCGACAGGTTTCAACCCCAATAAACCAATCTCATCAAGAATATCTAGCACATATTTTCTCTGCGATAAACTAATGCCATATTTAGATCGTGCAACCTCAATACCCAAAAAATATCGCAACCTTCCCAGATCTTTAGTTTGAAACCGACTCTGCGAAAATACCTTCAACTCATCAATACCTTTTTGATCATCGCCCGTAATAATATCATCCACATAAACAATCAATAATACTTTCCCTCGGTTAGATGAGAGAGAAAAAACTGAATGATCAGACTGACACAGATTCATCCCAAATTTCAAAATTGCATCACTGAACTTGCCAAACCAAGCCCAAGGAGACTGTGCTTAAGACCATATAGTGCTTTGCAAAGACGACATGCCTGATTACGCTCCCCCTGAGCAACAAACCCAGGTGGTTGCTCCATATAAACTTCCTCCTGGAGATCCCCATGAAGAAAGGCATTTTTAAAATCCAACTGAAATAAAGGCCAACCAAGATTGGCTGCAAGGGAGATAAGAAGGGGGACAGAACCAAGCTTAGCAACTGGAGAAAAAGCCTCAGCATAATCAACACCATAAGTCTGAGTATATCCCTTAGCAACAAGACGAGGTTTGTAACGCTCAACAGACGGGATGATATTTGACCGTAAAGACCCACCTACAACCAACAGTAGACTTTCCTGGCGGGAGAGGAACCAACTCTCATGTGCCATTGTCATGTAGAGCAAACATCTCAGCCTCCATAGCTGTCCGCCACTCAGAAATAGATAAGGCCTCCTGAACAGTGTTAGGAACAAAAATAGACGAAACAGAAGTAGTAAAAGCACGAAGGGATGGAGACAAGTGAGCATAGAAAACAAACCAATCAATAAGGTGAGAAGAGTAAGACTGAATACCTTTGCGAAGAGCTATAGGAAGACCAGGTGATGATAGAGGTGGAGGTGGAAGAGGTGGCGGTGGTTGTGGAACGAAATCATGAGATGGAGGAGGCGCAGCAGAAGGCACTGGTGGGGCTGTTAATACTTTCTGCTGACGAACATACACCTGCAAGGGTGGCACAGATGGTACACAAATAGCAAACTCAGTCTCAAGAAAGTCAACTGGAGTACAAGGACCTGAGTGTAATGACTCATTAAACGTGACATCAGCACAAACAAAATGACGACGTAGAGACGGTGAGTAACACTTATGCCCTTTCTGAGTGCGTGAGTATCCCAGAAAAATACACCGAATCGACCGTGGATCAAGTTTGTCCCGGTCAGGATCAAGAGTATGAACATAACATGTGCACCCGAATACTCGTAGGGGTAATGAGTGGAGAGGCTGATTAGGAAATAAAACCGTATGGGGTATCTGATCGCCTAGGACTCTAGATGGCATACGATTGATCAAATAGCATGTTGTAAGAACAACATAACTCCAGTAAGACTTAGGAACTTGCATTTGGAATAGCAAAGCACGCATAACCTCTGATAAATGCCTAATCTTGCGTTCGGCAACTCCATTTTGTTGTGGAGTCCGAGCACAAGAAGATTGGTGAATTATACCATGATCATCAAAAAACTTAGAAAGAGAATTATGAAAATATTCACCCGCATTGTCAGAACGAAATGTACGAATGCAAGTATCAAATTGAGTTTTATCTCTGTATAAAATGACTTAAAAATAGAAGACAACTCTGACCTCTCTTCCATGAGATAAAGATACGTGACACGAGAGTAATCATCAACAAAGATAACATAATATTGGAAGCCAAAAACATTAGGAACACACATTGGACCCCAAATATCATAATAGACTAACTGAAAAGGACGAGACACACGAATCTCAACCCTATGATAAAAGACACTCGATGATATTTACTAAACTCACAGACTTCACATTGCAAAACATTAATTCGGCTACATGAAGGTACTAACCGTTTAAGGTTTTGAAGGAATGGATGACCAAGACGACAATGATGTTGACATGGTGACACCGAAGACTGAAGGTCAACAAAGCTAGGGTGAACATCGTCGGTAAAGTAATACATGCCACCACGTTCAGTACCACCACCAATTTTCCTCCCCGTCTTGAGATCCTGAAACACACAACCTCCATGGAAGAAAGTGACAGAGCAATTTACGTTGTGTTTGGTTGGGAGTTTAGTTTTGGTAATAGGTGGAGAGAGAAATAGAGTAATGATTGAAAATATGGGTAATGATTGGAGAGAGATAGAGAGAAATAAAATTAATAATTGGAGATATAGGATAATGATCGGAGAAATATATAGGGTTATGATTGGAAACAAAATTAAAACTAAAACTAAGTTAAGAACCGAACAAAGCCTTAAAGATTTGGTAAGTTCACTAACAAACATAAGGTTTAATGGAAAACGAAGAACATGTAATGCAGAATCTAAAGTCAAAGAAGAAGTGACAGAAACAGAACCTAAACCGGTAATATCAGTGGTAGAGCCATCGGCTAAGGTAACACGAGATGGTTTGTCAATATACTGATAGCCAGAGAGAATAGTAGATGTACCGGTCATATGATCAGATGCACCAGAATCAATGACCCAAGGAATAGAAGAACGGGAAGATGCAATACAAGCACTAGAAGAACCTGTCTGAGATAGCGTAGCAATAGAGGAACTTGTCTGAAGTGACACATGGCGTTGGTATTCCTCAGAAATAGTCACCATAGCAGTAGAATGAGTAACCTGTCGAACATTTTTGAAAGGAGTAACCCGATGAGCCTGAGGAAAACCATGTAGGTCATAACAGTACTCCACCGTCTGATTTGTTCCCCCACAATGAGTATACAGTCTAGAAATATGGCCTCGACTATGGCTACCTCCTCCTGACATGCGGCCCCCAGGATGAAAGCCACAACCACCATGACCAGAATCACGACCACCAAAAACATGGTCAAAACCCAACCACTATACCCAGAATCACAACCGCGACTACGGCCACGACTGAATGAAGAACTAAAAGCACCAGAAATAGCGGAAGTAGAATTAGATTTCATTGCAAACATACCCCATACAATAATAGGCAACTAATCAACTATCAATAGATCAACCAACCAAATATGTCACAAACTACCGACCAACTTATAAGCAATAAAATAGATCACCAAGCAATGAATGTCATCAACTCACAAGACAAGATGACGGCTCAAATAACAGGATCCCATAGCATCAAAGTCGAGAGAAACAACCCCCCAATGAATAAGTGCAAAACTCAAGGCTAATCATCAACCTCTAATACAAACGAAATAATCATCAACTCAAGAAAGACCGCAACAATAACTACTATGTTGTCAGTGCAAAACTCAAGGCTAATACCAACACTAAACAAACTCGACTAAACGGCACAGCAAACCATCCAAGAACACCAATCCGCATCGAGAACAACCTGGCACAACCAAGGGCGAAGAAGGAACAGATTGGAATCGTAGAAAATCACCTTAAATCATATCGCCAAGAGACAAGTAGATTGAATAAGGGTTACAGATCGAAGATGCAGTGTCGCGTGAACAGTACCGATGAACAGTGTCGCGTGAACAATACCCGATGAATAGTATCACGTGAATAGTGCCCAATGAACAATATCATTTTAGCGTTTTGATGAGTGTGGGTAGGTCATTTTAGGATTCCAAAGGGTTTAGGTAGGTCGTTTTAGGATTCCAAAGGGTTTGGGTAAGTCGTTTTAGGGGTTTTTTTTTTTGTGGTGGGCTGGTTGAAGACTTGGATTACTGGAGTTACGGATTTGGGTCAAGATGATGGCGGAGGTAGCGGTGGTGGTGGGTGGCGTAGGGCGGCGGTGGCTACGGTGGTAGGTTAGGGGTGACTATGGTGGTAGGTTAGGGGTGGCTATGGTGGTAGGTTAGGGTTAATCTCTAATACCATGTTGTCAGAGATGAGAGAAAATGTATAGGGTGTTAATAAACCCTAACACAAATAACTATTATTTATAATAAGAGATAGCTTGATACAAGACTTGTTTAACCAATGTGGGACAAGACTCATAACAACTACTTAAATATTCCAACAATGGTATCACAGAACATCAGCGCACTGGCAACCTGTTTTGTCATACTATTCCATAACTCAGAACGAACACAAGCATCAACAGCTTTCCTTGCCCTATATGTTGGTCCATCAGTAGCAAGAGCATCATCAGTCAAATATGAGTCCTCCGACTGACCCATATAATACACCTCGACAGCTTTAACCCAAAGAACATAATTGCCCCCATTTAGTGGTGTGGAGGTAATAGGGTGTCTGTCACGAGACCAAGAACCACTAGATAAACTACTAACAAGAGTAGAACCAGAGCTAGAAACAATACCAAAATCAGAATCTTTCTTCTGCTCAGACATTTTACCGATCAACGGAGAGGCACCAATCAGTAAGAACCAACAAGATCAACTAATAGGGGCGACAACTACCAACAAGTTACCATCAACAGAAGCAAGAACAACTACAACTAACCGCAGCCATAAATACCCAACAGATTGGACGTGGGTTGGACATACAGTCTCAGATACGAACTCTAGAGATGACGGAGATCCACCAATAACTAAACAGGATAAATCAAACACTGTCCAACCCAAATAAACTCAATAAAACAACTCCAAAAGGTCCGACTAACATCAAGATTGAGTTAATGATAGAGAAACTACGAACAGAATGGCTTGCATAACATAGAAATCACAAGAGATGTAAAAAATACCAGCAACACAGGGCACATGAGGCCGAAATCACATGAATTTGCAACTAGAAGACTCGCCGAAGTAAGGCGAGGGTCGCCGGTGATTGGGCGACTGCCGGTAAGGGTCGTTGGTGGTTGGGCTGTCCACAGAGCAGTCAAGAAGCAACAAACAGAGCAATAATACCTCAAACAAGCGAGACCCAATTGATTCAAAGGAAAAACAGAAGAGCCCAGTTGATTTCTAGCACAACGGAGAGTCACCGGAGTCCGAAAATCATAGTCCGGTGGTCGGCAAGGATGAAGGGTAGCCGACAGTGGTTGGCGAATGGTTGTCCGAGGTGGGCGAGTGTTGTTGGAGACTGGATGACGCTGACCTGAGCTATTTCGGCGCCGATGAGGGTTAACGGTGACTAGATTGGGGCTGTTGAGGATCGATATCGACTGGTTTAGGATTAACATAAGTTTTTAGGAATTGGGTTATGTTTTTCAGAAGTTTTAGGAAAATGTATGGCATTGGTGAAGAAGTACGGCAGTGGTGGTGGTAGGCTAGAGTTTCGACAGATGATTTAGGGTTGTGGTGGTTTAGGGTTAGGATTAAGGTGGGGCTCTGATACCATGTTATTAGAGAGAGAAAGAAGTGTATATGGTGTTAACTTACCCTAACACATAAAGAGCTTTATTTATATTATGAGATACTCATTACAATAACTCAAGTAGCCAATGTGGGACTAACATAAGCCTGACAATATTCTAACACGTCTTTTAATGTTGTGTCCGTTAATATGGATGGAAAACATGACGGTGAGGGGTCTATCCGCACATTTTCAAAACCACAAGTAGGTTATGTGCTCAGTTTTGAACCATGATGGGGTATCCGCACATGGTGATAACCACATGGGGTCGAAGTGTACTTTGCCCAACATTATTAGACCAAACACCATACGTATATTAACTTCCTAACAACCAATTACACCGATGAATGACTTATATTTCAAGAACTGAAACTGATTTGTGCTTCAATAAGCTATTTCTCTACTATCATCACTACGAAAACCAAAAACACTTTCCGATGCCAATTCATCCAGTGAGCACGCGGAAATGTGCGAAGCACGGGCATTACACTTGTATACTAGACAAATTGAGCTGGTATTGGTCATGGTGAAGAAATTGGATGTCCCAATAGGTGTTGAATTCGTTCCCATAGCCCTATAGTTGAATGTTCTAATACTAGCTACTCATTGTTCAGTGGAGATATTCTATTCCCATGCTAATGGAATTCAAATGCAAAGTTGTGGTACAATATGTAGTGTTGGAACTTGAACTTGGGTGGTGTTCTCTCGACTGTTGGAACTGAGATTAGTTTAGGAGTTAGAGTGAACCATTCAAGTCTTCATGCATTGTTGAGTCACTCTTGTGGGTTGGTGGATTAGTGGATATTGTGTTTCCTCTTTGTTCTGCTTTAACTGTTACTATGTTAGGGGTGTGTGTAAAATCTTTGGTGGAAACTTATATTGTGAAAAAGGGGTAAATGAACGTTATGTTGGTATTCTTTTGGTTATTTAACTTTTTATGTTCCTGTCGAGCTTGCATCTCCACTTTGGTCCCGTGTGATAACACTGTGGGTATATGATATATCTCGCAACCGGACGCACCTTCTCCAAAAAACCTCGCCGGTGACCATCTCCAGGAGGAACAAGGCCCCCGGAGGGGCATGCCTCCTCCCACAAGATTTCCCCCAAGAGGAGCATTCCCCAGGAGGGACATGCCTCCTCACACAAAATTTCACCCAGGAGGAGCATGCCTCCTCCCACAAAGATTTTCCCCAGGAGGGACATGCCTCCTCCGCAAGATTTCCCCCAGGAGGAACATGCCTCCGCCTCCGCAAGATTTCACCCAGGAGGAGCATGCCTCCTCCCACAAAGATTTCACCCAGGAGGAGCATGCCTCCTCCCACAAAGATTTCCCCCAGGAGGAGCATTCCCCAGGAGGAGCATGCCTCCTCCCCCACAAGATTTCACCCAGGAGGAGCATGCCTCCTCCCACAAAGATTTCCCCCAGGAGGAGCATGCCTCCTCCCCCACAAGATTTCACCCAGGAGGAGCACCTTGAAGACTCCACGTACTTAAAGGCGACTCTATGCACCATCCTAGGCCGGGAGCAGGGCCTAGGTACCTCGCTCGGGACCTAAGGAGGAATGTGGCTTAGAGGCTAGAGCAAGGGATTCGTCAAGGAGGACGAGCTTGCCTCCGGCGGGCTCTGACTTGACCGGTTCTAGAGAGAGAGGGGGCATCGACCGCCATCTGACATCTTGGAAAAAGTATCATACCTACCTCCTGGCACCTCGGAGCCCGTATCATGCCTACCACCTGACTTGGCAGATGATGCGGGTCTCCATGTATCACCAAAATAGCCTCTGCCGGTTCCTTGACTTGGGACTAAAAGAGGCAAGGAGGTCTAACCTCCATTCTGCCCACCAATGGGGATGAGCCTCACAGCTGGCTCTCTTTCTTCCCCAAGGCTCATACAAAAGACAAGCATTCAAGACACACCTAACAAGCACCTACTTGCTCTCCACTGCCATCCCTTTCTCTTTCTCTAAGTCCGCCCTGAGCTCTCTCCTCCTCCACCTCCGGTGGTCCCTGAGCACCATTGTAGCAACCGCCATATACTCGGAGGGCGACCTCAGGTACTCTTCCCACTCCTACCTCCCACATTATACTCTGCTGGGGAAGAGTGGTGCTTGCTACGATGCCTCCCAAGAAAACAACAGAAGTTCCCGAACTGAGTGGTATTGAGGGCTTGGAGGCTACCTCCGAACCCGTCATAGAAGAAATACAACCCATCACACAAACCTCTATCATCGAACAGCTACGTTCGGTGACCGAAACCCTCGCCACGATGCAACAAAACCAAAGCCTCCTGATGGAGACCGTACTCGCCTTGCAGAAGAAAAGCACCACCCCTCCTCCACCTCAGGTTGAGACGGAGGGAACTCATCCTAGTGGCTCCCAAACCGAAACTCGTGACAACCAAATCGGTGAGGGAGCACAAAACCTCCAATCCAAAGAGACGCCTCCTCTTCCGCCAGAGACTAGCTCCCAGAAGATCCCCTCCGCGTGAGTGGGTTCAGCCACCGTGCTCCAGAACGCGGCGAACATCACCCCCGTCACGCTAGAACAAGTGCGAGCACTCATCCAATCCGAAAAGAAAACCATCGCCTTTGCTCCCGACGCGGATCTTTGCCCTCTGTACCCCCTAGCGGTCGCAAGCATGCCATATCCTGAGGGATACACAGTCCCTAAGTTCATCCGTTTTGACGGAAGGAAGGGAAACGCCAAAGAGCACGTCATCCGTTTCGTGGACAGCCTCGGCATCCATAGCGGTGATCGTAACTTGAGACTACGAGAGTTCTCCAAATCCTTGACGGACAAGGCATACTCATGGTATGCCAATCTCCCTCCTAACTCGGTCCTCTCTTGGGAGGACATGGTTAAAAAATTCTACTCCAAGTTCTTCTACGTGGAGGATCACCTCACAACCCTCCAACTGATGAAGGTGACTCAAGGGCCCTCCGAGGACTTGAATTCTTATGTCCGCCGCTTCCGCGAACTATCGGTGGATGTTCAAGAACCGATATCGGAAGATCGTCTGGCCAAGATTTGCGTGGACGGGATGCAACCGGCCTTCAAGCCCCACTTGGTCACTCATCATTTCCCAGATTTCTCTGCCTTGTATGAGGCGGCTCGGAACTTGAACGAAACAGTGGAACCTCCACTTCCTCCACCTCACTACCAACATTCCCCCCGCGGAAGGCACCCGGGTTCCAGACAAACGGCTTATGCGGCCTCGGGCCCACCACCTAGTCGAAGCCGGGGGTACCCGGCAAAACGCCCGAAGTACAATGAACCTCCACCTTTACCGGTGACTGCGGTGGAGGCCCAAGCATTCTTGGATGCTTGGATATGAGATGGAAAGGTATCACTTCCAGAAGCCAGGAAGGAGCCTACCTGGAGAGACATGGAGCATCCAGACTATTGCATTTACCATAGGATGGTTCGCCATCCTACCAAAGACTGTTGGGGCCTCCGAACTTTGTTTGAAAAATTCATGGTCGAAGAGGCCGTGGAGCTCACTGCGACCAAAGATGTCCTCCGAAACCTCCTCCCAAATCATAAGGACAATGGGAAAGCCATCATGATGGTGACCATATCCCACCATGAAGAGAATGAAGAGCCGGCCTCATGCGAAATAGCCAACATAGAAGGGCCACCCAAATTTCGAGGAAAGGCGGGCCTCCTCCCTTCAAAACTCCACGAAGTTCAAATGGTTATTTGATCAATTTGGCTTCTCTCAGGCGACAAGATTCGAGGCAACCACGGCTATACTCCGTGTGGCAGAAGAGCACGGAGAGCAATGCATGGGCCTATTCGGCTTCGTAAGAAGGATTCTCCGCGACAATCATCTTTCCATCACATTCGCGGAGGCCGACCGGCAACTCCCCTTCCCCCACAACAGGCCCTTATACGTCCCAGTCACCATAAATGGGATGGAGTTTCAAAGAGGTTTTCTAGACGGTGGAGCCTCGCTCAACATCCTACGTTACTCCGTTTTCAAGGCGGCAGGCATCCCATCCAGCCATTTAGTCAACCAACCCATCACAATCTCCGGATTTGGAAACCATAGCCAACAATCCATGGGATTTGTCCAAGTGGACCTAATCGTGGGGCCGATACGATCCGCCACTAAGTTCCATGTGATTGACTCTAAGACGACTTACCAAGCCCTCCTCGGCAGGACCTGGATGCACCGATATGCTGCGGTTCCCTCCACATACCACCAATGCATGAAGGGAATATACAAGAATGGTCTAGTCACAATTGTCGGCTCTCAAAAGCCTTTCAAACCGAAAGAGTCTCACATGGCGGATGCCATATTTTACGACGACGCCAATGAGGAAGAACCCCCGGCTCCTCCCAGAGGCATCCCAATCCCCAAATGGGATGAGATCTCCAAAGAAGGCTCTCCCTCCACCAGTAACCACAATGAGAAAAAGCGGGCTAGAGATGTTATCTTGGCCAAGGCCCGAGCACCTGCGGAGGTTGACGTCGGCCCTAAAGTGGTGAAATACACGAGGCCAGACGGTAAAGAAGTCTACCGCTTGTGAAGGTGCGGGGAGCTGGCTTCCTCGCCTGGGGAAGCTGGCTCCCTAGCTTCCTCGCCTGGGGAAGCTGGCTCCCTAGCTGAATGTCACGTGGCCCTTGAGGACGAAGGGGACCTCTTGGAACACCTCACTCAATGCTGCTCCTTGTCTAGTCTCACGCCAAAACAACCGAACAAGCCAAGGAAGAAGAAGAAGAAGATTAGTGAACCTCCCACAATCCAAAAGTTGACGACACCAGACGAAGGTCAAGAAGAGCAACCTTCAGCCCTCCAAGAAGTGGAGGTGGCTCCGGAGTTCTTACAGGACGGCCCCCGGCCTCAAAAGCAAGAGTTAGAGGAAGTGAATTTGGCTCCAGCAGGCATGCCTCCAAAACCAATTTTTCTCGCCAAAGATCTTCTTGAAGAGAAAAAGAAGGCCCTCATCGCGCTCATCCGTGAGTACACTGACGTTTTTGCATGAAACTATGACGAAATGCTAGGATTGGATCCCGGAGTCACCACGCATAAACTCAATGTGCTGCCTTCGGCTCGCCCGGTGAAGCAAGGCGTCCGATTTTACAAGCCTGAGGTGGAGTTAAAGATCAAGGATGAAGTGGTCAAACTCCTTAAAGCCGGATTCATCAGGCCCATCCAACACCGCTCCTGGCTCTCCAGCATCGTCCCAGTGTTAAAAGAAGAATGGACAAATCCGCGTCTGCGTGGATTTTAGAGATTTGAACAAATCTTGCCCGAAGGATGAATTCCCTCTTCCTAGCATTGACACACTTGTGGACTCGGCCTCCGGGCACCACATGTTCTCATTCATGGACGGATTTAGTGGATACAACCAAATCAAGATGGCTCCTGATGATGCGCCTAAGACCTCCTTCCGGACTCCCAATGGCAACTTTTTCTACACCGTTATTCGTTCGGCTTGAAGAACTCCGGAGCCACATACCAGCAGGCGATGACCGCCATCTCCCATGATATGTTCCACGACATACTCGAGTTCTATATAGACGATCTGGTGGTCAAGTCCAAAGAGCAGGAAACCCATCTGGAGGACCTCCGAAGGGTATTTGAGAGATGCAAAAGGTATCGGCTACAGATGAACCCGCTGAAATGCGCATTCGGTGTTACAGCCGGCAAGTTCCTTGGCTGCATCGTCCACCGCCATGGGGTCGATCCCGATCTTGCCAAAGTCGTGGCAATCCGGGAAATGCCCCGGCCTACCAATGTGGATGAGCTCCGAACGTTCTTGGGGCGCACATCTTATTTGCGGAGGTTCATCCCCGCTATGGCGGAAATCACCCAACCGTTCAGCAATTTGATTAAGAAGGATGCCGAATTTATCTGGATGGAGGAACACAACAAGGCATTTGAGGCTATCAAAGCGGCGTTAGTTTCCCCACTCACAATGACTCCTCCTCAACAAGGAAAGCCCCTCCTCCTCTACATCACTTCCACTCCTCGCTCCATTGGGGCCCTCCTGGCTCAAGAGGTAGATGGAACCGAAAGGCCGATCTATTATATAAGCAGGGTTATACAAGGGGCAGAATCGTGATACTCACCAATAGAGCGCCATTGCCTCGCTTTTGTATTCGCCGCACAGAAACTCCGTCACTACCTCCTTGCATACCCTCTCCACCTCATCACGAAATGTGATCCAATCCGGTACCTCCTCAATCGCCCAGCTCTGGCTGGTAGGCCGGCTCGGTGGTTGCTTTCTTTGGCGGAGTATGAGATCATTTGCAAAGCCCCTCGGGCAGTAAAAAGCCAAGCTCTAGCCGACCTCCTAGCTCATTTTCCAAGCGGCCAATACGAACCTCCGTCCGAAGACTTACCAGGAGATGAGTTCCAAGCAGCACAGGCGGAGGTGGGAGAGTGGAGCCTAAGTTTTGACGGATCATCCACGGCTAAAGGTGGAGGCGCCGGGATAGTTCTAACGGCCCCTAGTGGAGGAAAGATCAATCTCTCCTACAAACTTGACTTTCATTGTTCCAATAATGAAGCCGAGTACGAAGCACTCATCCTCGGCCTCATGGCTGCCTTGGATTGCGGCATAACCCTCCTATGCATCAAAGGGGACTCCAAACTAGTCATTCGGCAAACGAATGGCGAGTATGCAATTAGAGAACCTCCACTTGCTTCTTACAGGACCATCGTTCAAAAGTTAACAAGCAAATTTGACACCCTCCACCTGGAACATGCACCCCGCTCAGAGAATCGTCATCCTGACGCTCTCGCCACACTTGCCTCCAAAGTGGAAGTCTCAGAGGTGCCAACCAAAATCGAAATTCTTAAGAGGAGCGTGCCTTGCTCCGTAGCAGAGATCTTCCCAGAAGAAGCAATTGACGATTGGAGAACCCCCATCTCCAATGGATTAAAGAGTCCCTCCGCCGCCATAACCCTCAGCAATTTGAAACATTTCACCATCTATCAAGGAGTCCTATACTATAGGGGCTCCGGAGGATTGTTAGCGCGTTGCGTTGGGGAGGAAGAAGCCAAGATCAAAGTCCAGGAAGTCCATGAGCAATCATGTGGAACCGGAGACATAAGCCTTTACAGGCGCCTCCAACGCTAGGGGTACTATTGGCCCACTATGGCGACGGACACGGCAGAGTTGCAGAGTAAATGTCCTAAATGTAGAGACACTTCCTCCAAGGCAGAATGCAATTTTATTGGAGTATACACTGATTGGAGGAAACCCTACATCGATTTTCTGACCGATGGTACCTTACCTCCTGATCAAGTTGACATGGCGATGGTCAAGAAACGAGCTCCAAAGTTCTTCATTCACAACGGAGAACTCTTCCGAAGAAGTTTTGAAGGCAAACCTCTCAAGTGCTTGGCTGGCCTTGAAACTTCTAAAGCATTAGAGATTGCACACGAGGCCGAACATCAAGGAGGAGCCAAGCTGTTCCAACACCTACTCCATGTAGGTTATTATTGGCCCACCATGGAAGAAGATGCGAAAAACCATGTCAAAAGGTGTAAGCCATGCCAAGTTCACGGCGATATGATTCACGCTCCCGCCGTTGACCTCCGAGCTATTGGAACTCCATGGCCATTCCATACCTGGGGCATGACTTGATCGGTCCAATTAATCCTCCCTCCAGAGGGAATATCTGGATACGCACCGCCACGGAGCTCTATACAAAATGGGTGGAGGCTGTCCCTCTCAAAAGAGCAACCGGGGGAGCCGTCTCCAACTTCATTCGAGAGCACATCATATGCCGATTTGGAATTCCCAAAGTCATCCTCTCGGACAATGGCACACCCTTCGTCAACCGCCAAGTCGAGCAACTCCTATTCTCCTATGACGTCACTCACCACAAGTCCACGGCCTATTATCCTAAAGGAAATGGGCAAGCGGAGGCGACTAACAAGACTCTCCTAAAGATATTGAGCCGAACGTTGGAGGATCATCAGAAGAATTGGGCACATGCCTTGCCCATGGCTCTCTGGGCTTATCAAACCTCCAAGAGAAGACCCACCCAGATGACCCCCTTCTCCTTGGTCTACGGGACCGAGGAGGTCCTCCCCTTAGAAATTGCAATACCGTCGGCAAGGGTGGCACTACGAAGCGAGGTCCTCCATGACGCAAGAACAAGCGAGTTGGAAGCACTAGATGAACGAAGGGCTCGGGCGCAAACTAACCTTCGCGTCTACCAGCGGAGGATAGCTCGAGCTTACGACGCCTTGGTTAGGCCGCGACAATTCGCGGAGGGAGACCTGGTTTTAAGGGCTGCACCCCATGTCATGAAAGGGAAGTCAGCCTCCAAATTCGCCGCGAAGTGGGAAGGACCGTTCATGGTGAAAGAAGCAAACGAGAATGGATACTACCGCCTTTCGGAGTTGGACTCTGACGTCCTCCTCGCACCCGTCAACACAAAGTGGTTGAAAGCATACCATCCCTAACATATGTTTCTCCTTTATTATGCAAGCTTTTATTTGGTGTAATCAAAGAAGTTCTAATTCTTAAGAGCTCCATTTTATGATTGCCCTACGAGTTAATCATATGCTGGAACTCCACGAGAAGGCGAACACTATGTATTGTACCTCCTGGTTAAGAGTTTATCAAATTACGAGTTCCATCCTCCATGTCTTACGTCTCCCTCCATGCTTATGTATTGCACCTCCTAGATTAGGAGCATTATCAGTATGAGTTCATTCCTCCAAATTTGAAGGCTTTCTCCATGTTTTTTGTTGCTATGGAAAAACAAGAAGAAAGGGAATCCTCCAAACTCAATTCGGCAAGCTTGACTAAAAAAAAATGATAAGTCACGTCTACGAAGTGACAACTCTCTAATAAATGTTATGACTCATTCTTCGGACCGCCAAACTCAAGGAGCCCTGTGCCTATAGGCCTAACCCGGATTCCTCCATTTCCCGAATTAGTCCTATGGTCATAGGCCTGGTTCAGATTCTTCCTACTTCCCAAGTTCAGTCGCCCCTCTTTCATGAAAATGTTACATTCGTCCGTCACCTTAAACCTCCACATACAAGTAAACCCAGACCCTAATCCTGACTCTCCTATGATTCAGAGGACTGGTCCAAATCCATATTTCACCTCAAGCCATGATACGTCAAGTCTTTAAGATTCTTCAAGTTCCTTTAAAAAGGACCAACATCAAACACCTGAGTGGGTAGATCCTCTTCTCCTCCTCACTCTTTTCGTTTGCCTCCATTCATCTCGACCATGGCTCCTCAATCACCAATCACAAGGTACATCCACTGTCCGACACCGTCCCGAGCAGGACCCTACTCTTCGGTGTGGAATTACATCCCGCGGATGAGACACCTCCCGGCCACGGGAGACACGCAATTCCTCCTACTGAGGGAGGGGATCGAATCCCCACCAGATTGGTTTATAAAGGGAGGCATACCACAAAATCTAGTGGAGGAATACTACCACATGGCGTCGTCCGGCCAAGCTTCCTTCACTAAGGAACTCATCCAAGCATGGGATTTGCTCCCACTGCGTCACCTCCAATTTCGCCGATTACCAAACGACCTCCCGACGCATATTCACCACCTCTGAAAAGATACAGAACTAATCCTCCCATCCGGCGTGTCACCACGCCGAGGTTATTTCGGCTCGCGGCTTTGGTCAATTAAGAATCACAGCCGAACAACTGATAATGTTCGACCAACCATCATACCGCCTCTCTGTCGCAACTTTTGACGCCCTCGACCAATCTCAAGACCTCGGACCAGCCTTCCTATCCACTTCAGAAGAGGAAGACCCTATATTTGGCAGCGACGCACCAAGGTCCTCCACCCGTCGCCCCGTAACGATTCTATGGTGGAATTGCAAGGGAGCCACCCGCACGGGCTTTTACAAGTATTTTCTCGACACCGTTACACTGCACCAACCAAATTTGGTGGTGGTCTCCAACACATGGATTGGCGGGGCTCTAGCCAAGGAAATGAGCCTAACTATTGGATTTGCAAATTCCGCCGTGGTAGATCCCATTATCCCCTGCTCGTTGGGCGGGGCATGGATATGGAATAACGAACTTCCCTGCACTATCTTGGGCACTTACCGCAACGAGATTACTGCGCTGATAGACGTGCCGTCTATGTAGGAGCATCGCCGAATGTTCGAGTTTTTCCAACAAATCACCGACAGAGTACCCCCTTTTCACTTAGCCTTCTTGTTTAGGCTCTCTCCACTGTAATCGCCGCCGAGCATAATTTCATTCCATGCTTGATTATTGTACTAAAAAAAAAATGAAAATGAGTTTCTCCTCCTATTCATATGGCCACAACGCCAAGCATCGCCTCCATCTTGATTGCCTATTGAGATATTGTCTACCAATATTCTCAGCCACCACACTAAGGGAATCACAAGCCTAGCCTAATCGGGGGCTTGTCGATCATCCCATCCAGCGTTTGGCCAACCTGCCTAGCACGAGTTGACTGCCAAAGCGCTGCTAGACTCCATACATGAATCACCAGTGAAAATGAAACGCCGTCAAGTATCGCCTCACTCGATCGCCCATTGAGATATTGTCTACCAATATCCTCAGCCACCGTGCCATGGGAGTCACAAGCCTAGCCTCATCGGGGGTTTGTTGACCATCCCATCCACCATCCTGGGCTTGGCCAACCTGCGTGGTTAGCACCGGTTGACAGCCAACGCACCACAGGATCGTCTCCATCCATCAATCGCCATTGAAATAATAACCTAATAAAAAAAAGAAGGGAAGACACGCTCTCGATGCTCACATTCCGCCCAACAAAAAAGAAGGGAAGACACGTTCTCGTTGCTCCCATTCCGCCTAATAAAAAAAAAGAAGAAGGGAAGACACGCTCTTGATGCTCTCTTTCCGCCTAATAAAAAAAAGAAGGGAAGACACGCCTCCACGCCTCCCTCCTAGAGAAACTCGGTAAATACGCCCCCACCTAAAAGCAACGCTCTCTTACACGCTCAAAAGGTCGCACCATTTCGCTGAAAGAAAAAAAAAAAAAGATCTTCTACATAGTTCGGCGACCAAAGGCAAAACGGTAAATACAAACGAGCGATTGCAAGACAAAGATACTCCATACATTCATTACCGAAAGTCTATTACAAAAGATTCTTCCTCCAAATTTTCCATTCACTACCAAAAGTTCATTACCTATGAAGCCTGTTACTACTACTGATAATGCTCATAAAACATGATGGTTCAAGACATTACAAAAGAAACGAGCATTGACAACACACAAAAAAAAAAAAAAATGATGAACCGCCCGGAGCCCCATCCTCCCTCACCGCCGCAACCCTTGACCGGCGTGACTAGACATGTCGAAGCCTCCCGATAGGGCACTCTCGCGCTCGACTACTTCACCTTCAAGCTTCTTCTTCCTTTTCCTCAACCGCGCCGCCGTCGCTTCAACATCCTCCAACTCTTTACTCATTTTCTCCAACTGATCCTGCCAAGCTGGGAGCTCAAGCAGGCGAGCCATCTGATCTATCCTCTGACGGAGCCAACGCACCTCTAATTGGTAACCTCCCAATGTGGCTAGACCACCATAGACAGACGCCAACTCCTCAGGGGTAGCCTCGGGCAACTTGACATCCTCCAGTAACTCCACAAATGATACCAAGGAAATTAGTGCCAACCTCCTAGAAAAGGTACTCATGTTGTTAAGCCGGACAAAGGTGCTGGGCCACTAAAAGAAGATGTCGGACCGTAAAGGTCGATGCTCCTCTCGAGCCTCGGCAAACAACACATTTGGCTCTAAGGTCACCTTTTCCTTCGTCTCCAAAGTCACGACGACCTTCCCATCAGGATAGCGCATTATCATAAAGTCACGTTCTTTCCACCAACGGTGACTACTGCACAACCCTTTTTCATTTGTCTCCTCCTGCAAGTCCGGCGAATTCTGAAAAAGTGACTCGCCGACACCGCCTTCCTCCACATGGTCAAATCCCGCCTGGTCCTCCCGGTCAGTATTGGCCTCCTCCTCACCCCCCTCCTCGTCCTCTTGGTCATCATCCTGGTCATCACCCTCATCCCCATCCTCCCCTTCTTCTTCCCCTCCCATTTCTTCCTCTTCCCCCTCCTCACCCTGCACCACACTTAATGAACGCATGTGGCAGAGTGACTTACCCTTCCACGGATAAGACACTTCCCTAGAACACACCCCTTCATCCTCCAAGATATCGTTCATAACTTTGTGCACCGCTGCATCTTGCTCGAAAGTGCCTATCGTCTCCAAAGAATCCAACGGCACCGCCAACCCTTCTCCAGCCGTCGCCCCTGTGACCTCCGCTTGTGGTGTTTTTACCACTTCTCCCACAACATCTGGTTGAATCACTTTCGAGCTCTCCTCCCCACCCTTCTCCGGATGAAGCACTCTCCCGGAAGACACTCCCCCATCCCCCCAGATGTCGTCCATACCCCCTCGCGCCGCCGAACCTCCTCCAGTCTTCGCTTCCGAGGCCTCCCCTCGCGGTGACCTTACCGCCCCCTCCACAACACTTAGTTCAGCCACTTTAGAGCTTTCCCGGTTTTCCTTGGAAGTCTACCAAAAACAAAAAAAACAAACAAACAGACAAACAAAGAGCAATTATTACATTAACGCTTTAGCAAAAAAATAAATAAAAAATTTAAGACGGGAGAAGGCAATGGATCCCCACCTTTCTTCTTTTGCCGGACTTGGTCACCTCCACAACATCTCTTGCAGGCCTCTTTGAAGTATGCTTGCTATTCGGTCGTCCTCCCTCGGCCCGCCCCTCTCCATCCCGGTCACTCAGAGATACACTACTGCCCACATCTTTCTCCAAAGTACCACATGTATTTTTCAGATGCTCCCTCACCCTCTCCAATACCTCCTCCTTGGCATAAGGCGAGCGGGCCCCAAACAATGCAAGAGTAGGATCCTTCACCTTTGGAAGACACAAGTCACCATCCTGGAACATTACATCCTCCACTTCCAAAGACATGGGAACTCCTTTCACATATTCCAGGAAGCGTAGCAGGTTATCCCTCCAATACTCCTTATAGAGTTTCGTACATCCTCCCATCCTCTTAGCCCCAGGCAACGTGATAGTATTCATTGACCTAAGCTCCGCCGGGAAGGTCGATTTCATGAACCTTTTCCACACATCCCCCGCGGCCCCCAATGGCAGCAATGGCTTTGGCACCCCTTGATCAAACCCGAATTGGCGCGCAACCCTCATCGGATCATAAGTCACTGAACCATACTTCCCATTCACAAAGTATGGTAGCTCCCCCCTCATCATACAACTCATCCTAAAGAGCTCCGTCATGGATGCATCGTCTTTATTCGCGAAGGCCACCACATCCTCCTCCGAATACACGTTAAAACGAAACACCCCCTTCGGCGTGTTCACATACGGTCGAGCAACAAATTCTTCCTCAACATCAAGAACATCGGCAATACTACCCCTCACTTCCCGGACGCCACTTCCCGACCATCGCGCCGACCGACAAACATTTCGGCACGGTTCCCCCTCCCCTCCACCATCATCCGCCCCAAAATTATTCGGTTCCGGTGCAACCTTGGGAAATCGCTCAAACAAGAACATATGAAGAAAGTTGGTGGCCACATAAATCGGCAATTCATACCTCCCACAAGAACGCCGCGCCGCATCGTGAAGCATGTCTAATCTTTTGAACAAAGTCCCCAAAAACAACGGGGCCAAAGGTACGGACTCCCCGGAAGAAAGAATCGCCGCAAGCTCAAACAATGCCATATCAACACCATCTTTGGGAGGACCGGGACAAATATACCAAGTTAGCCAATACGCTAGGAAAGCTGCAAAATGCGCCGGTTCTTTCAGTCCTGGCCCATCGGTCTACATGAGCTTCTTCCCCGGCTTTCGACGCACCCAAATCCTTATACCAATATCAGGCCCATTCAGTAAAGGTATTCTTCACTCTGTCGTGACCCTTCTTCACTTCGCCGTCACCCTTCTTCACTCCACCAGGATCCTTCTCCCGGCGAACGGATTTCCGCAACGCATTCACCACACTTTGTTGGGAAGGGGAAAGTCTCCCAGAGGACGGGTCAATTTTCCCTAACATCGGCAGCCTAAGCAGGCAGCCCACATCCTCCAAAGTGGGTCCTGTCGCACCCCAGACCACTGGAAGAGTATGAGAATTGGTGCTCCACCGGGACACTACCACATCCATCCATTTCCGTTCTCGAAGAACCACCAACCGCAAACTGTTCACCACAGCACGATGGATATCGGCTTTCCGTAACAACTCCACGAAGTTGGCATCCCCCAAAATTTCATCCGCCCAAGTTGAGAACGCAGTAGGAGGAACAACATAATTCCTATAAGCTGACAAGCAATGTGGAAACTCACCACGCTCCACCTGAAACCTCAGCACTGACCCGGGAGAAATAAAACAGCCCTCCTCCGCCGAAACTTCCTTGTAGCCTAACAACGGTTTATCAACCACCTTCCCAATCTCCACATCTGCCCCTACTAAATGCCATAATTTATCACCACCGCCGAGATAGGGTGCCCGAAACTAGAAGTCCGGATTAGGCAAAGGAGGAGGTGGCTTGTCCTTCTCTGTCTTAAAAGATTTATTGGATTTCAGAGCCGCGGAAGAAGCACGCTCCTGCCGTGACTCTACCGTGGCACCGGCACGGCTAGTGACAAGAAGCTTGGGTCGCGCCGTCATACTTCCCAACAACACTATATCCGAACTCAGTCACCTGTCAGATAGTTACCAACCAAGGCAGTCAATATCCAATTTTGCGAGGGAAGGGCGCCGCACGCATCCCTTTTGCACCCTTGGCAAGAACAATAGGATTTCATTTTTTTTAGCGAGGGGAGGGAGCCGAGTGCATCCCCTTTACACCCTTGGCCCATAACAAACATGCCTTCTCAAGGAGGAAGCGCCGTGGCACTCCGCTTGCTCCCTTGGCAAAAATACAACTTTCAAAAGAAGTAAAATAAATATTACCTCGAAGAAGCTTTCGACAAAGTCACAATATTCGGGCTTGTCGTGCCTCCACAAAATCAGCCTCGCACTACTTCCCCCACCAAGCTCCCTCCCGAAAAGCAAGAGCTCTACTGCACGAATTGATTTGCGGTGCCTCTGCCAGAGCCCCTCCGGCCGACACCCCTCCCGCCGACACCCGCCCGCCGAAGTCCACCCGCCCTGCCGGAAACCCACCCGCCGAAACCCCTTTCTGCCAGAGAACCACCCGCCGACACCCCTCCCTCAGCTACACCCTCGTTGCTGAAACCAACTAGCCCCTCGGCACCTTTCACCGCCGACCCACCTCCCTCCCCCTCGGTCTAATCCCAGTCGATTACCCCCCCTCCCCCCAATCGAACCACCCCTCTTCCGCAATCACCCCCAGCCGAAACCCTTGACCTCCCTCTTTGCCAAAAACCTAAACCCCCACGGTTTGAATCCTCCCCGCCCGACCACCTCCTCCACAGACTCTCCCACCGAAACCTCAACCCCGGCCGAGACCCCCCCAGCGATCCCTCCTCGCCAGCGGTCACGCCCAATCTCCTTCCTTCCCCCTCTCTCGGTTTCCCTCCCTTTCTTTTGCCCTTTCGGCCCAGGTCCCTCTCCCCTCCTCTCGGTTTCTCTCTCTTTTCTTTTCCTCACCAAAATAAAAGACAAGGTGAAGAGATATAACAAAAAAGGGGGTAGAGGAGAGCCTTTGGGATTTAAGTTTGGGAAGATCTCTCGGAGGACCACGCCTTCTTCCTAAGTTTTTTTTTCCCAGAGGTGTAAGAGTTAGGATCAACCTCGGATGTTGCTTCCTCCCTCCACAAGAGCCCACTTATGGAAGAATGAATTTATTTTACCAAGTACCGGAAGTCAACTTTCTCTCTCTAAAAAAAAATCTCCAAGGCTCTCCAACTTTTCACTCTTTTGAGGTAGAAGGTAAAAATGAGAAAGTGAAATGGAATTTATACGACCCCCTCCTCGCGAACTGAAGAGTCACGCCATTTTTGGAACGCGAAGACGTCTTTTCATATTTCCAACCCTACGACAAGATATAAATCCTTCCATAAAAAGATGCTGCTAACACCCAGTGGATATACAATACAAGGGGACATTATTGCCCGCATACACCCACCTCGCGACATGAGTATATGCGCGCAAGGGGACATTAAGGTACATGATACATCTCGCATCTGGACGCGCATCCTTCAATAAAAAAAAAAAGAAGAAGATCGTCCGACGCCTCATCTTTGGAGGAACGAGGTTCCCTCCACGGTTAGATTATGCCCGATACATCTCGCATCCGGACGCGCATCCTTCAATAAAAAATAAAAAAGAAGAAGAAGAAGATCGTCCGACGCCTCATCTTAGGAGGAACGAGGTTCCCTCCACGGTTAGATTATGCCCGCACACACTCGCCTCGTGGCATGAGTATATGCGCGCAAGGGGACATTAATGTGGGTATATGATATATCTCGCAACCGGACGCACCTTCTCCAAAAAAACCTCGCCGGTGACCATCTCATGGAGGAACAAGGCCCCCGGAGGGGCATGCCTCCTCCCACAAGATTTCCCCCAGGAGGAGCATTCCCCAGGAGGGACATGCCTCCTCCACAAGATTTCACCCAGGAGGAGCATGCCTCCTCCCACAAAGATTTTCCCCAGGAGGGACATGCCTCCTCCACAAGATTTCCCCTAGGAGGAGCATGCCTCCTCCTCCGTAAGATTTCACCCAGGAGGAGCATGCCTCCTCCCCACAAGATTTCACCCAGGAGGAGCATGCCTCCTCCCACAAAGATTTCCCCCAGGAGGAGCATGCCTCCTCCCATAAGATTTCCCCCAGGAGAAGCATGCCTCATCCCACAACGTTTCACCCAGGAGGAGCATGCCTCCTCCCACAAGATTCCACCTAAAAGGAGCATGCCTCCTCCCACAAAGATTTCACCTCCGGGAGGAGCAAGCCTCCTCCACAATGTCGACCTCCTCCGGGAGGAGCGAGGCTTCCTCCATGGTACTCGCCTCTGGAGGAGCAAGGCTTCCTCCACGAACTTTGCCTCCGCCGAAGCAAGCTTCCTTCAGGAACTCTTCACCCAAGAAGAAGTGAGGTCACCTCCGGGCACCTCACCTCCTATTTAGCACCTTGAAGACTCCACGAATACTTAAAGGCGACTCTATGCACCATCCTAGGCCGGGAGCAGGGCCTAGGTACCTCGCTCGGGACCTAAGGAGGAATGTGGCTCGGAGGCTAGAGCAAGGGATTTGTCAAGGAGGACGAGCTTGCCTCCGGCGGGCTCTGACTTGATCTGTCCTAGAGAGAGAGGGGGCATCGACCGCCATTTGACATCTCGGAAGAAGTATCATACCTACCTCCTGGCACCTCGGAGCCCGTATCATGCCTACCACCTGACTTGGCAGATGATGCGGGTCTCCATGTATCACCGAAATAGCTTCTGCCGGTTCCTTGACTTGGGACTAAAAGAGGCAAGGAGGTCAACCTCCATTCTGCCCACCAATGGGGATGAGCCTCACAGCTGGCTCTCTTTCTTCCCCAAGGCTCATATAAAAGACAAGCATTCAAGACACACCTAACAAGCACCTACTTGCTCTCCACTGCCATCCCTCTCTCTCTCTAAGTCCGCCCCGAGATCTCTCCTCCTCCACCTCCGGTGGTCCCCGAGCACCATTGTAGCAACCGCCATATACCCAGAGGGCGACCTCAGGTACTCTTCCCACTCCTACCTCCCATAAACACTTATAAGTTAACTTGTTCAGTTTATTTGCTTAAAACAAAGCTATTTATAGTGTTTGCTAGCAATACTTAATTTGTTTTTTAAAACAAGTGAGATTAGTTTAAGCTCCATGATTTCAGAGTGCCTACACAGGATCGTCAAAGACAAATTGGAGCTGAGATGTGTTTACTTGTTACAAGCACATTGCCCCCTAAGCATTTCTGGTTTTCAATGATATGACATAGCCTTCTCTTAGCACCCCACTTTTAATTTCTTGTACAAATCACCCTGCTTTAGTTATTTAGGTAACACATGATTTTCAATCTTCCTCTTTAGAATTCATCAAGCCTTGACAAAAATAATATACTGGTGACCGGTCCTTGGTATCTCTTTTTTGTTGGGATGGTTCAAATTCCCAATGTCTTGCACATGGTTCACAGTTTCTGTTTTTCCTAACGTGCTAGCTGTCGTGCTAGCTGGTTCCTATTTTGCCGTGTGTAATCCATCTTCTCATAGGAACCTGTATAAATATAATGATATTAATGCATGGGTTGATGGATGCTTATATAATGGCATGTGGGGAAGTTTTTTTTCGGCAGTGAGAGAGGTGAAAAGCAGTGTGTGTGCAAGTGTAAAAGTCAAGTCTTAGTACTTGGTGTGAGAGTTGGTTCTTGGTGAGAGTGGGTGTATAAAGGGTTGGGTTTGGGTTTTCAAACTCGGGTGTTCTCTTGTACTAATTCTCTCATAGTGAAAGAACGGGATCCTCTCCGTGGAGTAGGCGTGTTATTGCCAAATCACGTAATTCTTTCGTGTCTCTCTCTATTTTATTTTTCATCGTACTTCCATTGGTTGTGATTGTGGTTGTGTTTGAATCATAGTTCTTGGGTGCTTCCGCGTTTAATCCCAACATTTTGCTGGCCAAACTACCTAATAAAACACAAAGGTGTGGGGACCACACAAACACAAGTTGAAAGAAGGGCTGAGATTCATTTGATCAAAGGGCTGATGTGTGTTCTCCAACTCTGTTAAGAAAACACCCACACTCTTACAAATATATTTCAAAAATGCCATCGGTTCTTTTTACCCACTGCGCAGCTTCTGGCGTCGTGCCGTAAGCACGGGCAAACACTAGTCTTCGATGTTTCGTTATTGTTTTAATGTTTCGAAAGTTATGTACATAATCTCAGGAGTTACGAAAGACAATTGTTATTTTGGAAGACTGAGTGATGCAACCAAAGGTACCCATAGATTAACTTGGAGAGAGAAACTCCCAAATGGGATACAAAGAGTAGCTCTAGATAATATTGTTCAAAATGATAAAAACTAGTCAAAATAAAGGACTCCAACACCTATATATAGACTCAATACAAAAGACATAAATGCCCTTACTACATACTACATCATACTCCCCTACTAAAGAAAGAAACTTGTCCTCAAGTTACGGTAGTGTCTTCCGGCAAATAGGGTACCAAGTGTTGCACATTGAATGTGTTGGAGATGCTCAAGTGAGAGGGTAAGCGGACTTGATAAGCATTGTCATTGATCTTGCGCAAGACTTTACAAGGACCCACTTTCCGATCGTTCAACTTCATGTAAGCACCATGAGGATGCCTATCCTTGCTCAAGATAACCCAAACAAGATCCCCTTCTTTGAACAAAACCTCCCTTTTGTGTGCATCAACGGCCGCCTTATACTTCGCATTAGACTTCTCAATGTTGAGCTTAACTTGAGAGTGGATATTCTTCATAAACGTAGCCATATCTTCCGCCTTGGAGTGCCCCTTCTTAGGAGTTGGCAGAGGAACGAGGTCAACCACACTAGAAGGTTTCAACCCGTAAACCGCTTCAAATGGGGACGTGTGGATGGTGCGGTTTAGAGAAGAATTATAAGCAAACTCCTCCAAGGGAAGAATTCCATCCCAACTTTTTGGATGTTCACCAACTAAGCATCGCAACAAATTTCCAAGACTCCGGTTTACCACTTCCGTTTGACCATCGGTTTGAGGGTGAAAAGAAGTACTAAAGCATAAGTTGGTGCCAATCTTCCTCCACAAGGTCCTCCAAAAGTGGGCAAGAAACTTAGCATCTCTATCGGAGACAATAGAAGTAGGAGCGCCATGCAACTTGTGGACCTCCTTGAAATAGAGATTGGCAATGTTAGTCGCATCCATAGTCTTCTTACAAGGTATGAAATGAGCCATTTTTGAAAACCGATCCACTACCACCATGATAGAATCACTCCGCCTTTGCGTAGGAGGAAGCCCCAAGACAAAATCCATACTCACGCATTTCCACGGACTTTTCGGCCCCGGTAAAGGCAAATACAATCCCGCATTAGTGGCTGTTCCCTTACTCCGTTGGCAAGTTTGGCACCTTTGCACATAGCCCCCCACATCTTTACTCATTCCCGGCGAATAGTATTATGCATCTTGAAGCAACGCTAGAGTCTTATCCTTGCCAAAATGACCCACCTTATGACTTTCGGCCAACAATTGCTCCCTTAAAGAGCATGTAGGGACTCACAACTTTAATTCTTTGAAAAGAAATCCATCCTTCAACATGAAACATGGATCGGTAACCTTATTACCCATTTGCGAAGCATCGATTATCTTACTAAAGTAAGGATCTTCGGCATAGAGAGTGCGAAATTCTTCAAACCCAACAACCTTGTTCTTCATTTCCACCAAGAGAGCCACTCTTCTACTCAAACCATCGGCCACTTTGTTGAGAATCCCCGATTTGTGTTTCAAAGAGAACGTGAATTGTTGTAGATAAGCCACCCACTTGGCATGCCGTTTATTGAGGTGTTGTTGGCTATTGATGTACTTAAGAGCTTCGTGATCGGTGTTGAGGACAAATTCCTTGTAGGCAAGGTAGTAACTCCAATGCTTGATGGCTTGGACAATGGCATAGAATTCCAAGTCATAAGTAGAGTACTTGAGTTTAGCACCGTTCAACTTCTCGCTAAAGAAAGCAATAGGTTGACCACCTTGGCTTAGGACTCCACCAATTCCAACTCCCGAAGCATCACAATCAAGTTCAAAAGTTTTGTCAAAATCGGGTAAGGTCAAGATAGGAGCTTCCGTAAGTTTGGACTTCAACAATTTGAAACTCTCGGCGACTTCTTAGGACCATATGAACACCCTTTGATTGAGGCAATTGGTAAGAAGGGCAGTGATACTACTAAAGTTGGCAATGAACCTCCGGTAGAAGGTAGCTAACCCATGAAGACTCCTCACTTCATGAACACTTGTAGGCGTTGGCCATTCCACAATGGCTTTAATCTTGTCTTCATCCATGTGAACCCCTTTTGAAGACACCACATACCCCAAAAAAACCACCTTATCAACGGCAAAACTACATTTCTTCAAGTTCCCATAAAATTTCTCTCTTCCCAAAATTTCAAAGACTTGTTGGAGGTGGGATAAATGATCTTCAAAACACCGACTATACACCAAGATATCATCAAAGTACACAACTACACATATACCCAAGAGAGGTTGAAGCATTTGAGTCATTACCCGCATAAAAGTGCTTGGAGCATTAGAAAGCCCGAAAGGCATCACAAGCCATTCAAAAAGGCCATGAGGGGTCTTGAAAGCCGTTTTCCATTCATCTCCCGGGCGAACTCGAATTTGATGATAACCACTTCTTAGATCAATCTTTGAGAAGACCTTTGAACCGGCAAGGCAATCCAACATATCATCTAGCCTCGGAATGGGAAAGCGGTACTTGATAGTGATCTTGTTGATAGCTCTACTATCCACACACATCCTCCACGAACCATCCTTCTTCGGAGTCAAAAGAGCCGGCACCGCACAAGGGCTAAGGCTTGCCCTTATGTAGTCTTTCTCTAGAAGATCCGCAACTTGTCTTTGAATCTATTCCCTCTCCCTTGGAGACATTCTATATGTGGGCTTGTTCGGAAGGGGCACCCCGGGTACCAAGTCGATACAATGTTAAATATCTCGCAAAGGAGGCAATTCGGGAGGCAACTCTTGAGGAAACACATCAACATACTCCTTCAAAAGTTTAGAAATCGCATTGGGAACATCCGACACACCCATATCCGCCATAGGAACCAACATTAGAACATACTTGGTTTCATGACTTTCCTTGAGAAAACCTTTAGAAGCAAGCAACGTAGTGGGAGGAGGCTTGGTAGTCACCTTCTCCTTCATAGGTAACAGAGTGAATTGTCGCTTCTCCTTAAGGACGGTGTAGGTATTCTTCTTTCCATCATGGATGGAATGCCTATCATATTGTCACGGGCGACCAAGTAGTATATGACAAGCATCCATAGGAACCACATCGCACCAAGCTTCATCAAAGTATTTTTGCCGAATGGAGAAAGATACCAAGCACCTTTTAGTCACCTTGATTTCATTACCCTTCTTGAACCAAGAAAGGGTATAAGGATGGGGATGCTCCTCCACTTTAAGTTCTAATTTGTCCACCACCTCTTGAGAGACTACATTCTCACAACTTCCGCTATCAATAATCATGTTGCGAACTTTACCGCCAACATTGCAAGTGGTGTAAAAGATATTGGTACGCAACCAATCTTCATTACTAGCCTCCTTAGGAGTAAGGAGAGTCTTCTTGATCATCAACGCATAGCCTTCTTCCTCCTCATCATCACCCCCAATTTCTTCACATATTTCATCATCATAAACGGGAACATCATCCTCACAATCTTGTTCCGTAACCTACTCAATGAAAAGTGCCTTGTTACGACCTCCGGAAGCCTTACGACAATCCGAAGACTTGTGACCCGGTTCCCCACACTTGAAGCACTTAAAGCCTCCACTTTGGAATTGATTTCGAGCCCCCGAAGCACCGGATTGAGGCTGATTTTGAGCGGGTGTTGAAGCCTTATCCGCTCGGTTTTGAGTACTAACCCCGGAAGAAGCACCTTGGCCACCACTAGAGGAAGAACCACCCCTAGCATAAGAGTAGAAGGGCTGCCCAGACTTGGAACCGCCTTGATTTTGTTGCCCGGATCTCGAAAACTTCCTCTTTTCTTGCTTTTCAACCACCAAGGCCCGATTGTAAGCTTCCGAAACCGTCCACAAAGTTTGCATAGCAAGGGCATCTTGGATTGTGAGTGTCAACCCACTTATGTACCTTGCAACCATTTGATCTTTACTTTCATTCAAATCAACTCTAGCAACAAGTTGATGGAAAGCCTCCGTGTACTCATCTACACTTCCAACTTGTTTGAGATTATGCAAATTCTTGTAGAGGGTTTGCATATAGTTGAAAGGCAAGAATTGCTCATTGAGTTTCTTCTTCATCTTCTCCCATTCTCTAATCTTTCCTTTTCCTCTCCGTAGCCTAGTTCCTTGTAATTGCTCCCACCAAGCGGAAGCTCTTCCTTTGAGACGGATAGCCACTAACTTCACTTTCTTCTCCTCGGAGACATCTCCATAATCAAACACTCTTTCAACGGTATTTATCCAATCGACAAACTCATCCGGGTTAAGACTTCTATTGAACTCGGGAAGTTCAATCTTGATGTTCCGCTCCCAGCTATAAGGAGAATGAGTGGAAGGTGGCCTACGCCAATTCGGATCACCAAAAGAATTGTCAAAATGACTTTGAGAGTCCTCGGACCCTCCACTACCCGCACGCGACACTTGCAAGCCTTGCACCATCGCCGTTAGGGTAGCAACTTGTTGTCTCAACTCCTGAATCTCATGGTTTTGGTTGCCAAACTCATTCTCTTCACCATTGTTCACTACGAAGCCTTTACCTCTACCTCCTCTTCTACCTCTAGCCCGATAAGCCATTACAATACTCAAATTCAACTCCAAACAAGTAAATCAACCCCAAATATGAAAACCCAGTCAATTCAGCCACCAATTTCAATAGAAACAACCCCCAAAATACTTAATCAACAGTAATTACACTCAAATCGACAACCACGGAGCAATCTAGCAACAACCCAGCAAAGAAGTGAAGATTCGACACTTACCCACCTCAGATCTGGTCCGAAATCAGCAGAAACAAGCTGAAATCAGTCCGAAATCACTGTAGCAGGCTCCGAAAATACTGTAGCAGTCTCGAAATTACTGTAGCTGGCTTGTAATCACTGTAGCTGTACTCAAAATCACTGTAGCAGACTCCGAAATCACTGTAGCATGCTCGAAATCACTGTAGCAGCCTCGGAAATCACTGTAGCAGCTCCAAAATGGTCTGAAACAGGCAGATCTGAAGGTTTTTGGTTCGATTCAGGGCTGAGTAGGGTCGAAATCAAAGTATAAGGTGTTGGGTTGGATAGATCTGAGGATATGGAGTGATTTGGGGGCTCCGGCGAGATTTCCGGCGCCGTTTTGGGTTTCCGGCGAGATTTTCCGGCAAGGGTCAGGTTTCCGGTGAGGGTTCCGGCGAGATGAACGGTGGGGATCGAGCCTAGAAGCTCTGATACCAAATGATGCAACCAAAGGTACCCATAGATTAACTTAGAGGGAGAAACTCCCAAATGGGATACAAAGAGACTAGCTCTAGATAATATTGTTCAAAATGATAAAAACTAGTCAAAATAAAGGACTCCAACACCTATATATAGACTCAATACAAAAGACATAAATGCCCTTACTACATACTACATCACTGAGTCCATGGTCAGCATATTTGAAAATTACTTTCTTATGCTTACCTTAAAAAATTCTATCAAATCAATTAGCTATCAGAAATAATGACTGTATGAGGAAGTACTCCTTTGGAGTAACTCTTTTCTCTTGAAATTTATGGTTCAGAGATCATAGAAGTACATAACAATTGGGAGATGTATAATTTGTTACATTGGCTTTTTGCATTTCTTGTTAGGAAAGCCTTGTTCTAGGGCATGACTGTCTAGTACTTGTTATTTCTGTAGAGGAGTTATAATAAGTTGCATGGTTTTACACTTTTCAGTCGTATGGCTGGCATATTTCACAATCTTTCTTTCTCGGGACTGATTCAGCGTGATAACATGTGCTTTATCGGGCTTAATTCAATGTATGTGCTCTGATTTGTCAGGGGAAAAGAGAAGAGAAAGTAAGTTACATATCCGGATGTTGCAGTGCAATTCATACCTTCTTAGGAAGGCCTTTTCTTGATCTTATATTGAATTCTGAGACAATTATGTCCCGTTTTGTTTATTATGTAAAGTTTTCGTAAATTGCTGAGTTCGATTTATTGTTTTTTGTTGACTTCTTTGTTGCTTGGATAGATTGATCCATCAAAAAGATTGGATCATGAAGTAGAAGATATTCTTGCGGATATTGCTGATGACCCGTCGAGTCTGTAAGTTTTTGATTAAACCATCGAGTCTGTAAGTTGATGCATAGGATTGTCTCTTCCTGTTCATAATGTTGCATTTTTTAGGCATGGACTTCGTTTGATTCTTAAAACTAATTTTTGTAACAGCTCATTATAGCACGGATATAGGATTGTTTTTAGGGCATCAGAGTTTAACCAACCTCGGCCCATTTATAGGATATGTCCTTGACCAGATGTTTCATGGTGAAAAAAACCATGTCTGATTTCAATTACTTGGCATGAAATATCAGAGTTTATGCAGTCAAATCATGGTTATGTATTTTATGCGATCTTGGGTAAAGGAGGTATCACTCAGGGTGATATTTCCTGGAAGTATGTTATATTGACTGATGTAAGAAATAAATCAGTGGGCTGGAATCTTTAGACTGCAGTGTATTCGTGGTTTAGTATGTTGTGGGTGGGTCTGAGGAGTCTAACGGACTTTATGCAATTTGGACTAAGAACCACGGACAAGTCTACCGGCCTTTGTATACTTGTCAGGCATGAACACGGCACGACATTCTCCGGACACATGTTGGACACACCTATACGCATGTCTGATTTTGTATCATAACTTTGTTTACTCAGACGTATTGTGATCACTATAGGAGTAGGCCACGTTGCGGTCACTCTGGGGTATCGTGAGAACACATTAGGAGCCCCAGTTCTCATTCACTTTTTCAGGTGATGTTCATGGGAGGACCACACAACTTATCTCAAATTATGGTTCCAGGAAATCTGGTTCCTTATTAATGTTGGTGTGGGTACATAAGACCTCTGTGTGTAGATCACGTATAAAGTGGGAGAGACGTAGCATTCTTTTTTCAAGCTGTGTCAAGATCTGTTGAATTTGAATCTCATGGAATTTTCTGCACAGATCATCTAGGGATGGTTTGTTGTGCCATCTTCAAGACAAACAACATATTTGGACAGTTAATATAACCACAAAAAATCTGTACGCTGTATTTCAGTTATAGGAATGCGGATTCTAGTCAAATTTTTTGCAGAGGTTTAGACAAGTTTTAGGTTTTGGTATTGGATCAACGTATTGTCTTGCACTCGCTTAAGCTCACTATTTATCGGCAGTTTTTCTTTCATGCAATAGCCAGCCTTGTTAAAAGATTGTTCGGATTACTAATTTTTGTTTTCTTTTTTTTGGATAAATTAGCTTGAAATAAAAAGAGGCTAACCGAATATACAGCCTACAAGAGGCATACCCCAGGAGGAAAACAAAAGAAAACAAAATAAAAAGAGAGAGCCTAGGCCAAATGGCAACATAGGACTAGAAGCAAAGAGGACACCTGTTTATTATCCATCTTAAAGAGGGATAAGAAACAGATGGCAAGGGATTACAATATGTGCTTATGAGCAACCAACCTGATTATAAATAACAAACTACCATTACAGTAGCACTACAAATCAGCAACGTAACAGCCCATTACAAATCAGTAGGACTTCTTTGTCGATTCTAGATAGAAGATCGTTTCCAAAGCCATGCTTATCAAGAACTTTATAATGTATGTGAGGCTTCTTAAGAAGACTTTCCAGTGGGCAAGCTAACACTAGCACATAGAGCAAAGAAACAACAGAAAAAAAGGATAACAGCTTAAACCCAACAACCTGGGCAGGCTAACACACTAGCAAAACAGAGCAAAGAAACAACAAAATCAAGCTAAAGCTACTGTAGCAGCAGCTTGAACTTTGTACATTCAGCTTGAACTTTGTACTCCACATGATTGGTGAAGGTTCCAAAGCAGAACAAAAGCAGCCATAACAGACAGCAAGTAAGCACTATACAGAATTCCAACAACTATACATCATCATGCAGAGGACGTCCCCCTCTGCGAAGAGAGATCCCAACGACATCCCCTGTTGGTTAGGCATAAACATAACTGTACAGAACAGAACTGTACGGAACAGTAGCAGAAAAGCAGAATACAGATCAGGAAAAGTAACAGATAGCATGGTATGGACAGCCGATATGGACACCACCAATCTGGAACATCATACTGATCAGTAGCTGCAGAACAGGAGCAAAAGAGATCAAAATAGCCATTAGCCACCTAAATATCATAGCAGAACTTCCAATTTCCTTTGTGGTGCACAGCAGAAACAGAACAGCAGTAGTAGGCATTAACGGAAAGCAATGTCATGTAACAGAACAAAAGAAAACAATATGAATACCCTTTTGCATTTTGGTGCTCACACCTCAACACCCTTGAAAGACTCACATCTCCCACTCTTCTTTTCACTCAAGTGCAAATGGGCCAGGTTCCACCAACTCCCTCCACGAGTTCTCACATGATTCCCCCGCTATTTATTACCTCCTCTCCAAAAAAAGGATGGAGCTCGCACAGACAGCTAACCGGGAAACACACAATATACGAAGGCACTCAACACTTGGATAATAGCCAAACCATTTCCACACATGAGAGTAAGATATATACCTGCTATATAGAAGTAATAGCAGCTGCAGTACCCAACTGTGCATTAACAACTGAACCAAATTGTTACCCTTGTGCATTAACAACTGAACCTTTGAAATCCATAGTGGAGTGACACTAATTTTTGTTTTCTGTTATTCATGTGGCAGTGGAAGTAAAATATGTTTATGAGGAAATGCCATGTGATTCATGTGAATTCAAGGATTTGTTACAAAACGCAGTCCTTGATAATATTCTTGCATTTTTTAGTAGGCTTACAGGTCTGTATAAGTAGAACGCATGTTTATTGCTTTCATTCCTCGATGAGGCATTTTATAAGCTTGACCTCATGCAAAACCTTTTTCATGAGTCTCCCCAGTTTTGGGTATGCAGTATTTGAATTGAGACATCTCCTATTAGATTGACGAAGTACTACTATGTATCCATGGTTTGGATTTGGACAAGATGTTTGGTGATCTCAATCCTATTCAAAACACTAATCCGAGTCCGATTTGCATGTTCGTTTCTAAAAATTGATCCATGGTTTGCATCATATGCCGATAGACCCTGATTGTTCATTTATCACACTTTAACTCGTGGTTTGTGCACAAAGCACAGAGGAGTAGGGTTGGCCATGAGCCTCTCAACTTTTGTCGTATCACCCAAAATAGCATCAGAATTCTTGACGCGAGCCTCTAATGTTTGCAAATTCCTTTTATTGGCTGTTGTCTTTCGAAAGTATCTCCTAGTCAAATGTGTTCCAACCAATTGGCCAATACTATATGCCTGAAACTGAACCGTGAGAAGTACCCAGAACAAAAAGTTTATGGTATATATGTATCCTATGATGGGGTATATATGGGTTGCACTCAAATTGGACAATTTGTTTTTGGTTTGGGAAATTGGATATTATTTATTCGATGTGAATTGTTTGCATTTTTTAAATCTTATTTTAAACAACTACTAGTAGTATTCATGATACACTAAATGACAGTAACCTAACAACCTACGAAAGAAAATAATTATTTTCCTGCTGAGACAACTGTTTTTTTATTTATAATTATTTCCTGCTGGGACAACTGTTTTTTTTTTACTTGACGAATGAGTATTTTTGCCATTTGGAAAGGTTAAAGAAAGTGAGTTAAGCTGGAGAAAATATTACTATAGTAAAAGGTAAAAAAAGCTACGAGATGGAGAAAGAGAATTATTCAATATTTCTGGAAATCATATACTCTGTGTCTCAAAAAAGTAGTCCGTGACAAAATTAGGTGCAATTTTTGAGCTTAAAAATAATGTATTTATTAGTATTTTTTTATGCTATATGAATCTTATTTGATAGATTTTGATGAAATTTTTGAACGATATAAAAAATATTAATAAATATATTAATATTTTAAATTTAAAAATTACACGTAATTTGTAGAAGACTAATGCAGTAAGGCAAAATCTAATGGCCGCCATCAAACACCCGATTGTGGGGTGCATGCGCGCTTTATTCACTTGATGATTTGACTTTTCCCAACGTCCACCATTTCTGACAAAGGTAATGTTTTTACTCAAATGACAAAAGTAACCCTATGGGCCTACATATAGCACTACTAGTTAGTACTATGTTCTTTTCAACATCAACTCTTAAGACGGTAAACTAAAAGTAGATGGTAATTTTAAAAATTATTTACATGTTGTAATTTATAAATTTATGATTTTAAAAAATTTATATCTAATAAAATTAGGAAATTGTTTTTTATATTCGCACTCTTTTTTTTTTATCTTCTAGTAACAAATTTACATAGACTTTCAACACTAAAAAATTAAAAAATAAGTGTGAATATTAAAAAGGAAGTGTAAAATTACTTTCCCAATTACGTGAAATCTCCCAAATGAGGTACATATTGTATGTGAAACCCCTGCACCTTGTTCGTTTGGGAAGCACGGTATACAATAAATTTTTTTTATCTATCTCTCTTCGGTCTCCACTCTTTATTCTCAAAAACCTTCCTCAAAATCCAAACCAAATAGAGCCTAGGGATTAGCAAAGTAATTTTGGCTTGGGACTCAGGGTTTGTTCCCTTCTAAGATCTTAGGTTCATTTCTTTTTGCCAACAATTTCTTGGGGCTAACTCATCCCATGCATAAGGGTATGAAATGGCTATAGGATGAGCTGCATGAATTAAGGGTTGTTCGGCTAAATAAACCAATCGGCTTATTTTTTGTCCTTATTCAAATTTTTTCTCATTTGTTAATTTTTTGTGGATTATTGCTTCGTCATAACAAGAAGAATCTAAAAAGTAAAAAATTACGACTAAAACTTAAATTCTTTGAAAAAGGACAAGAATAAGCCAATTTTTTCGTTTTTATTCAAAAAAATTTTGATTTTGATATAATAATAATTTTTTACTTTATAGATTTTTCTTGTCATAACGAAGCAATAATTTTCAAAAAATTGACGAAAAACTAACAAATGCAAAAAAAAAAAAATTGAATAAGGACAAAAAAAATTAAGCCATTTGGTTTATTTAGCCTAACAACCCTTTAGTCTGTGGTATCCGCAAGCTGACTCGAGACACTCTATATTACAAGAGAAAAATAATCATATGCGATATGAACATTCTTTTTGGGACGAAAGAAAATCAAAAATGGCAAATATAAATTCTTTGGATTTTTTGTCCCTGCTAGAATGGAATGTATTCATCAGCCCTTACCAACAATTTGGTATACCCATGTGTGGGGGTTTGGTTTATCGAGATCAGGACCAAGGCTCTGGTTAGGTACCACCTCCCGTTGCTCCGCGCTTCCGCCGCTGGGACCTGCAACAAGTCACTAAGGCTTGGATAGCCCAGTGACCCTCCAACGATCAAGTTAGATCTCAGGGGAAAGTGTATAGGTCTAGGGTTAGGATAAAATGGCATACCTCTCTCAGATGAGTATCCCTTTGTATTTATAAACCTAGGTTTACTTGGTCTCCAAGCTAGCGCGTGGAGCATACGCTCAGGTAACCGCCTCGGGTGACGTCATATGTGACGAAAGGAGCGAAGCGGTTATGGAGCACATGGGCGGGGGTAATCTCAATGATTACGTCTGCTGCATGATCCTCATGGGGCCCTTATGGTGTAACAACTTTTCTTAGATGTCCTCGGGAATAGACAGGGCAAATGACAGCAACGCAACACGCAGAGGCTTGACTCTGAGAACAATACCGAACAAGTAATCGAGGAGTAAAACCTGCGCCAGGCTTCAGACCAAGATCGCTCAAGAGTCCAAGTCACATAACATGGCCAGGTTACCGAGTTAGTAACCGAGGCCACCACACCAAGTTTGTTTTTAGATCATTCAACTACGTACCTGCAAGTCTGTTTTTAGAACGGTTACACGGGCATGAGCGGACCTACCCTTGGACAAGGGTGGTCTATTGACCCCACTAAAGGTGGAAATTCCCCAGGGATATACGTTAAATTTGGAAATTTCAGTTGATTTTGCCCCATAGATTTAGATACTTTGGTTCTTGCCCCAAAGGAAATATAATTGCCCCGTGTATATTTTATACACTTTGGTTCTTGTCCGAAAAGTAATATACTTGTCCCAGGTCTTTTTTAACCATTCAGATCTCTTTTTTTGGGTAATTTTGCCAACAATAATAGTCTTTTGTGTTAAAAAATGGACAAAGAAAATGGAAGAGAAGAAGTATTGATTAGATTGTTTAATGTTTGCTATCCACGTTACGTTGGTCAATTCTAATTTAAGACTTTGAATTTTGTGTACTAAGTTAAACCCTACATTAATCCAACCTAACTATCTCAGCAAACTTATATTGTGACCTTGTTTTGTTAATTAAAAATTAAAATAAATTTAGGTCAAGTTATTCTATGTACCATGTTCATTATTTTGCTCACCAAATATGAAAAATCTTTGGGGTCAATTGTAAGTGAAATGATGTGTAATGGATTGACAAAATCACTTTTTGTTTATGTATTACTCCCTCCTTCCCTTTTTAATTGTCCATGCTTGAAAAACACGCAGTTTTAGGAGTTAACTTATACCTTCACTGTACACTTTTCTCATCAATTTTTCTCTCCCCTTTACACTTTCCACATCAACTTTTATCTCCACTTTTCAAAATTATCCTCCACTTTATACTTTTCACATCAACTTTTATATTCACTTTCCAAAATTATCCTCCACTTTATCCATTAATTTTTCAAAGTGGACACTTATTTTGGGACAGTCCAAAATGAAATGCTGGACATTTAAATAGGGAAGGATGGAGTATATAAATAGGTATTTTTTTGTGTAGTATTAATATTGAATGTGCTTATCCTTTATCATGTGTTAATACAAAATTATTGAGTACATGCTATAGATAACTTGACCCCAGTGATTATAAATTCTAAGTTTGCCCCTGTACACGGAAAAGATATTGTGTAACTAAATCTATGGGGCATTTCAGACCCAACAATTTCATCAAGACAAATGATTAATTTTAAAAAATTACAAAAAATAAAAATACCAAAAAAATCAGAGTGAAAATTTAAGAAGAATAAATATATGAAGTGTAAAGAGAGCGGAAGTAGCGAGAGGGATGAAGTGTAGATGGGATGTATTGGTTGATCCCGTATGGTTGCTGGTTCCGGGGATAGTTTGGTTCTGTGTTTGGTTTGGTTTTTGAAAAGTTTTTTGAAAAATAGTAGGGGTAATAAGTGGAGAGAGATAGAGAGAGAAATGGTAAAAGTAGGGGGAATCTAGGAAGAATCTAGTAGGTATTTTTTGAAAAATACTTTTTAAAAAGTGAAAGGAACAAGGCATTTTAGTTTTTGAAAAGTTTTTTAAAAAATAGTAGGGGTAATAAGTGAAGAGAGATAGAAAGAGAAATAATAAAAGTAGGGGGAATCTAGTAGGTATTTTTTGAAAAATACTTTTTAAAAAGTGAAAGGAACAAGGCATTTATCATTTGAGAAGTGGGGACGGTAATGACCGCTGAAAAGGTCTGAAAATGTGAACAGTGCAATTAGTGCATAAATGCAAGCAAAATTTTGCATAGAATCAAGAGCTTTTTCCTTCCTTAACTGGTGCAAGCACGCGGTAGTTAGACGACCGATGCAGTAATGGAATGGTACCAATGGCTTGAGTAAATCCCACCTAAAAAGTCTGAGGGAGAGGGCCCCATGTCGTTATTTCAAAATTACACATAATTCCTAAAAAATGACGGGAAAATTTGAAAATACTCCCAAACTTTGACATCCATGTTTCATAAACACTCAAATTTTGTTAAACTTCAATTAGACACTTAGACTTTTGAGGCATAATTCCATTAGACTCATGCCATCTAAATCCATAAAACTACTAACGGATTAATATTACATTGAGTTGGACTTAGGCTACATTCTTTTACACTTAACTTAAAATGAGTTGGTTTGTCATTATTTGAAATTTTTTTGGATTTGTTAGTTTTGCATCAAAATTTTGTAGATCATTGATTCGTCTCGATGAGAGGAATCGAAAAAGTAAAAAAATTTACTTTACCTAAATATTTTGGAAAATAACTACTTATTTCTCTAAATAATTCTACGGCTAAAAAGTGGTTTTTTTTAAAATACTTGGGCAAAAATACAAAAATTTTAGTTTTTCGATTCTTCTCGTCAAGACAAATCAATAATCCATATAAATTTGGTGCAATGCGAAAAAAATTCAAATAATAACAAACCAACTCATTCTAAGGTAAGTGCAAAAGAACGCAGCCTTACACGATGCTAGTAAAATGCTACAGGGCTTCTTTTGAGAGAAAAAGTTGCCAGATCACCTTCCCCTGCTTTGCCAAATCATAGGATTAGGGTTCTTCTAATAAACCCTTTACCATCCCATCCAGCCCCCTTCCATCTTCTCGTCATATTTATCTTCTTCTCTCTCACAGATCCTACATCCACCTCAACCCCATACGCCCAAAACATCAACGGCGTCATCCCCGTATTGATCATAATCGCTTCGAGGACCGAGGTTCAGAGATGATTTAATCCGCCATTTTAAAACTCCAATTTTATCGGCGGCAAGCCGATTTTGGCAAACGCGACCCCCCCCCCCCCCCCCATATTCTGTCTCTTTTCGGACCCAATCCACCAACAAGACCAAAATTGTTGGCCTTTTTGCGATTGATGGGATTTTGACATTTTGGAGTCCGATATTTGTGAGTTTTCCTCGGGTAACTTGACCCATCGCCAAAAATGATTGCGCGCGGACGATCAATTGTTGGGCAACCCGCAGAGTCATGAGGCGTAGGTTAGGACTTCCTTTAGATCGGTCTTGGTCCCAGGTAAGGAAAGGTGTGTATGGTTTGGTTCAAGTATGGATTACCTTGATGTCTATTAATGTTGGTTTTAAGCTCTCATCAACTCTTGACTTTTGTTTGATTACTAGGATGTTCGAATGTATGGATGTTGTTGGTAGTTCTAGCCTTTTTTTAATCCGATCCTAATATTGGGTTTATCACCAGATATTAATTAGAGAAAATAAATAAGAATGGAGGGTGGTGGAGGTACGTTGGCTATGCGGAGCTGTGTAATGACCATTTTCGCCCTTGCTTTTTGTACTCCATCATGCATGTGGAGTAGTGACAGAACCCAGACCGAAGAAGATTTGTGGAAAATGAGACCGAATGGAGAAGATGATAGAGGCGAAGGGGGGAGGGGGAGGACGTGCGGCCAAAAACTCAACAAATGGATGATCGGCGACGGCAAATGGAGAAGACAAGGGGTTGCAGAAGTCGCTGGACGGGAAGACGCCTTGGATCTGCGGGTGGGGTTCTTTGGAAATGGAGAACTGCGGCGGTGAACTGTATTTGGAAATAGGGAACTATACATTTACATATACTGATATACATTTCTTACATATACACAGCTTGCCATTTTTTCACTTTTAAATTACTACGTTTTTTAATTTTTTGAAAAATAATATTTATTTCTAATAAAAAACATTCTAGAATGAAATTATTTTATCCTAAAATTGATGACAAATATCAATTTATTCTAATTTAAAATAAACCAATTTTGAGCATTAAAAAATCAATGTGGGGTTGGCTCTTAATTATGGGGTAGTTGCTCGCTCGATGCTCCTCCCATTTTCTGCGCCAAGTTGACCGCTGGGAAGTCGATCTTTTTGTGTGACAAGTAAGTGCATTGCACGGCACGTCATGCATATGATTGAATTTTGTTACCAAGATTTTGTCTCCGAAAATTTGTTTTTACATATATATAAGATTTGTTTTTCATAATACGGAGTATATAATTAGGGGCTAGGAAAATCACGTTTTCCTTATATATACATATATATCATTCAAAGATTTCTTTTTTTAGAATATAGAAAGATTTGAGGCTTTCATATATAGAGATCACAAAAAGATTTACTTTTGGAGGATATAAAAAGCGTTGGTTGCTAGGGATTGAAAAATAAAGGCAATTGAAATTAAAAGTTCGGCAGCCACCAAGAGTTCTCGTTCTTGCATCTAGCAATTTTTTTTTTCGAACATTTTGGTTTGTCTAGATCACACAGTACACATCATACACCATTTCATCTTGTGATCTGTTGGTGCCTTTCTGCTGTTGGCCGAATCGACGAGGAGTCTTTTCGGAGCTAGTTGAATCCGGAGATCGAATTTGAGGTTCGTGGACTTCTGTTGAATCTTAAAGAAGCTCGGAGAGCATCGCAAGTTGGCGAGTATAGGTAACGCTTGTGGGTAAGCTGTGGGTTATTCTATTTCGCATCTTGTATTTCTTTTTGATTAATAGAAAATAGTAGACTAGGCCGTGGTTTTGTCTTAGGGTTATTCGGACCCTAAGGTTTTCCACGTATATCGCGTGTCTTGTCTCTTATTTATTTTCTACTACTTTGTTTTGCTCAAGGGTGTGTGTTTGACATTTTGGAAGAAGAGATTTTATTTTGGCTCTAGCATAACTTTTTTCTTGCTCAAGCAAAACAGCCTTTTTATCTAAACAAAGATTTGCCCTATAAATTGTAACCCTTTAGTCCATTTACGGTGGTTGTGCCAATATAAACCAATCACAAAATAAAAAGTTAACTTCAGGGCTACTTTTAAAAAGGGTATTTTTTAAATATATAGTCCTATTCACCCCCCTCTAGGCCTGGATTGGGCTTCCGCGTTATTTCAATTGGTATTAGAGCCTAGTTACTCAATTTTTTTGGGTTTTATCACCAGAGTTTTGATCCTGTGATTATGGACACAAATGCACCACGTGAGGGAGCCTCCAACTCGAGGCCGCCCTACTTCGATGGGAATGATTATCCCTACTGGAAAGCACGAATGACGACACACTTAAGTTCCTTAGGTATTAAGGTTTGGAGGTCTTTGAGATACGGGTATGAAACTCCTAAAATAGAGGATACTACTACTTAGCAGATGAGACTTAAAGAAGACACCGAATGGAACACTGCAGATAATGAAATTTTTGAGGCAAATTCCCGTGCTTTAGGAGCTATTTATGGTGCTTTAAGTAAAACTGAGTTTAGTCGTATTTCCGCGTGCACCACTGCAAAAGAGGCTTGGGATATTCTCCAAGTCACTCACGAGGGTACTAAGACAGTTAAAACTTCAAAACTCCAAATGCTTACGACACGCTTTGAGGAACTAAGAATGTCTGAAGATGAAAATTTTAATAGTTTTATCACCAAGCTGAGTGACATTGTTAATTCTTTTCATGCATTAGGTGAACCCATTTCCAATCTCAAAGTTTGTCGTAAAGTTCTTAGGTCTCTTCCTGAAAGATTTAGAACCAAAGTTGTGGCCATTGAAGAAAAGCCTGAAGTTGACAGTATGCTTTTTGAGGAGTTAGTTGGAAAACTCCAAACCTTTGAACTAAATCACCTGTCTAAGAAACCAATTTCTAAGGCTAGTAAGAGTATTGCTTTTAAAACTTCCAATGAAAAATTCTGTGTTTCCCAAGATAGTGATGATCAACCTGATGAAAAGGAACTTGCTTTTTTTGCTAAAAAATTCAGAAAATTTGTTAAGTTTCGAAAAGATAATAAGCGAGGAAACTCTTCAGCTTCTAATGATGGTCCTAAAATGAACAACTTAGGTTTTGGTGATAAGAAGTTTTCTACTGATAAATCTAAGCAACCCCAAGGCATTCAATGTCATGAGTGTCATGGTTTTGGTCATGTTCAAGTTGAATGTGCCAACACACTCAAAAAGAAATCCAATAAGGGGTACAAGGTCACTTGGGATGATGATAGTGAGGAAGAGAGCGATTCTCAAAATAGTCACAATAAAACTGACGAAGTCCCGAGATACACGGTCCTTGTTGCTAGTGTGACATCTCCAACATCACCGAAAGTGTTTGTGTCTACACCTACGTGTAGTATTGAGGATAACTATGAATCTAGCGATGAGGATGTTAACGATGATGAGGATGACTTAGAATCTATTCATGATGCTTATAATGAACTTTTCAAAGAATGCGTTAAACTGAAAAAGAAAAAGAAAGAATTGATTCTTGTCATTAAAAAGGTTGAAACTGAGAGAAATGGTCTTCGTGTTAATGTTGATTCTAAGATTCATGAAATAGAAGAGTTAAAGGTGCACCAAACAAATTTCAATGAAAAATTTGCTAAAGTTGAAAAAGAATGTTTGGAGGCCTTGAAGGCTCTTCGGATATCTAAGGAGAGAGTCAAAGTATTGGAACACGATTTAAAAGAGGCCAGTGAGGCCATTAAAAGAAATGATTGTGGCGCTTCTCGTATAGCTGAACTGAATCGTACTTTTAAAAATAGAAGCGGCCTTGGTTTCATCGACCCGCCATCTCTTGCTCCTAAGACTAGTGAAAAACCTAACAAGGAGATCAAATTTGTGAAATCCGTCTCCTCAACTGTTCCTAAGACCTTAGATTGTCCTATCCCTAAGAAACGGATTTTCACTTGCCACCATTGCGGTACTCTAGGTCATATTCGTCCTTATTGCTACAAGTTTCTTAACAATAATAAAAATGGAAATGGTATGTTTCAAATTTCTAATGTCTATTATGGGCCAAAACATACTGTCCCTAATTTTAGAAAACCTCGTGAGATATCTCAACCTAAGTTTGAAAAACATAATGAAAATTTTGGAAAACAATTGAGTCATTTGGCCAATCAGACATCACACATTGTTGAGGAAATTCAAAAACTGACTAGTTTTGGTAAAGGAATAAATGAATGTAATACCTCACCGAGCCAGAGTTCTTTCAACCACCTATCTCAAATGCATAATAGACCTAAACAAGTTTGGAAGAAAGTTGATATAGTGTGTAATGTTGCTCACACTGCATTCAAAGCAGATTACTCTCATGCTTGGTATTTAGACAACGGTTGCTCTAGGCATATGACTGGCAATAAGTCTTGGTTTAGTAAATTAGAAAAATACAATGGTGGTTTCGTCACTTTTGGTGATGGTAATACAGGGAGGATTGTCGGACAAGGCACCATATCTACTCATGGTCTTCCACATTTGGAGAATGTCTTATATGTTGAGGGATTGAAAGCTAATTTGTTAAGTATTGGACAATTTTGTGGCAACATGCATGAAGTTCAATTTTCTAAAAATGGTTGGCTCTATTGTTAATGAATCTGGTATATGCGTAGTTAAAGGTGTTAGATCGTCTGATAATTGCTATTGTGTTCAAATGGATAATCCTGTTGTGTGTAATCGTATTATGCTTGATGATGTTGAACTTTGGCACCAACGTTTAGGGCATGTTAATTTCTCAGAATTGCATCGTATTACTAGAAACGAAGTCGTAAGAGGTGTGCCCAAACTTGCCAATGGGCAAGGATTAGTTTGTGGAGGATGTATGAAAGGAAAACAAATCAAAAGTTCCCACAAACAGACTAACATCGTTGCTACCACTAAATGTCTTGAACTTCTTCACATGGACTTTATGGGTCCCTCTCGCATTGAAAGCTTAGGAGGTAAACGATATATTCTAGTTATTGTAGATGACTTCTCTCATTTTTCTTGGGTCGGTTATCTTAGAGAAAAGTCTGATGCTTTTGCTTGTTTAAATCGATTTGCCATCGTATTCAAAATGAAAAGTGATATCCTATCATACGTGTTAGAAGTGATCATGACGGAGAATTTGAGAACTCCGAAATTGAAAAATACTGTGATGATAAAGGCATCAAGCATGAGTTCTCAGCTCCTCGCACACCTCAACAAAATGGGGTTGTTGAGAGGAAAAATAGAACTCTCCAAGAAATGGCTAGAGTCATGCTCCATGCCAAGCGCGTCCCTAGGAATTTGTGGGCCGAGGCCATTAACACTGCTTGCTACACCATAAATCGGGTCTATGTGAGACCCAGAACTACATGTACTCCTTATGAGATTTGGAATGGTAAGAAACCCTCTGTAAAATATTTTCGGTTTTTTGGTAGTAAATGTCACATTTTGAGGGATAGTGAATCTCTTGGTAAATTTGATTCTCGGAGTGATGATGGTATTTTTCTAGGATACTCCAACACAAGTAGAGCTTTTAGAGTATATAATCTTCGCACCTCCACCCTAGTTGAGTCAGCCAATGTAGTAGTTGACGATAACACTGTTAACGAGTCAGCTCCCCAGGTTGATGATGATGAGGAGGGGAGTTGGGAAATCTTTGAAGGGGAGACACCTGTGAACACTCCGATAGATATTCCTACTTTCGATTTCGGGGGAGAGCCTAGTGAGAAAGAGAAGGATGTTGAAATCGAGTCTGACATTGGCGAGTCATCCTATGATGAGGAGTTAGGACAACATGATCTAATTCCCTTAAATGCTAAAGAACCATCAGCTCGAGTCAAACTCAATCACCCTAAAGATCTTGTCATAGGAAATCTAGATGAAGGTATGTTAACCAGAAGGAAAGCTACAAACATTGCCAACTATGTCTGTTACACCTCCTCTCTAGAACCCAAGAAGGTAGAAGAAGCTTTGAGTGATGAGTTATGGACAGGGGCCATGCAAGAGGAATTGCAACAATTTACTTGTAATAATGTCTGGTATTTGGTCCCTAGGCCTTCGCACTCAAACGCCATTGGCACCAAATGGATTTTTAAAAATAAAAAGGACAGTGATGGTGTTGTGGTTAGAAATAAAGCGAGATTGGTCGCTCAGGGATATACACAAATTGAGGGAGTTGACTTTGAGGAAACCTTTGCTCCGGTTGCAAGGTTAGAGTCAATTAGATTACTTTTTGGCATTGCATCTCATTTAAACTTTAAACTTTCACAAATGGATGTCAAAAGTGCTTTTTTAAATGGGGTCTTAAAAGAGGAAGTTTATGTTGAACAACCTAAGGGTTTTGTTGATCCTTCTTTTCCCAATCATGTGTACCGCCTTCGTAAGGCTTTATATGGTTTAAAACAAGCTCCTCGTGCTTGGTATGAGCATCTCACTGATCATTTGTTAAATACCGGTTTTGTTCGAGGGGGAGCTGACCAAACCTTGTTTATTCGTAAAATAGAAACCGATCTTCTTATTGCTCAAATTTATGTTGATGATATAGTTTTCGGTTCCACGTGTGAGTTACATGCCAAACAGTTCGGAGCCCAAATGTCCCACGAATGTCAAATGAGTCTCATGGGGGAATTGACTTATTTTCTTGGGTTTCAAATTCATCAAATGGATGATGGTATATTTTTGTCTTAGTCTACTTATGCTAAAGATATAGTCAAAAAATTTGGCATGACAGATTCTAAAACCACACGTACACCCATGAGCACGAGTATTAAAATTGGTAAAGATGTCAATGGCGTGAGTGTTGATCGTACTCTTTATCGTAGCATGATAGGTAGTCTTTTGTATCTCACCGCTAGTCGTCCTGATATTTCTTTTAGCATTGGTGTTTGTGCTCGTTATCAGTCCGACCCTAAAGAATCTCACCTAACCGCTCTCAAGCGAGTAATACGCTATGTTAAGGGCACTACTTCACTTGGTCTTTGGTACCCGTATGGTACTAATATTGATTTAGCCGCGTATTCCGATGCCGATTGGGCTGGTAGTGCTGATGATCGAAAGAGTACCTCAGGCGGGTGTTTTTATCTAGGAAATTGTCTTGTTGCATGGCATAGTAAAAAGCAAAATTGTGTCTCTTTATCTACTGCCAAGACCGAATACATAGCGGCCGGCAGTTGTTGCACACAACTTATGTGGATGAAACAAATGTTGAAAGATTGTGGCCTACCTCAAGGCAAAATGACGGTTTTTTTGTGATAACACTAGCGCAATCAATATTTCCAAGAATCCTGTCCAGTCCAACATTCTTGGACCAAACATATTGACATCCGTCATCACTTTATTCGTGAACTTGTGGAAGATGGAGTCATTACTCTCGAGTTTGTACCCACTCACGAACAAAAAGCTCATATTTTCACAAAACCATTAGATTCCCTTAGGTTTGAGTACCTTAGGAAGTCTTTTGGTCTCGTTTCCATGGATTAGATTCGGTGGGTTTGCATGTCTCTCATTTGCGTGCTTTGTGTGCCATCATTCTAGAGTAGACATGTAAAAAACTTTCTTTTATGTTTATTTTCATTTTTTTTCTGCATTTGTTATTTAAAAAAAAAAAAGGTTTTGTGAACGGATGTTCTTTGTTTCTCATGTTCATGGCCCTTGTAGTCAGAATATTTGCATCCAATGTGCTTTTTCATCCCTGAGAATTTTTAGATTTTGGATGCATCATATTTCATGGCTTTATGATTTCCACTATATCACGTACGTGAGTTCCTCAACTCCTTATGGTTATTCTCATGTACTTGGACATGTTCATGTGCTTGTCCCCCTTGAAATTGACCTTTGGCTACTATTCCCTAGTGATTTTACCTTATACCGTTATCTCCTGCAAAACCCTATCTAGTACTTTTATTTTCTCTACCTATCCGGGCGTTCATTGAATAACCGGACAATTGGGGTGAGGCATTCTCTCTCTGAGCGTTCACGTCAAAAGGTGGATAGACCTTGTGAAGGTATGTATGCTTCCTGGGCCACTTGCCTAGTAACCGGGCCTCTTGCCTCAGTAAGCAGTGAGTGTTCGCGTCAAACAACGGTGGAGTAATAGTGGATGTATTTATCCCCTACAAAAAAACCATACTACGAAAAGAAAAAAAGGAGGGGGAGTTTGTATTTCTCTTTGTTTCGCTTTGAGGACCTAGCTTGGTTTGACTTTTTGAGGGGGAGTTATCTTGAAAATCCTTGCGTACATGAGAATATTCCTTCCGGACTGAGTTCAGCTTGATATTATTTACGTGATGCACACACACACTTTGTCATATTGCCTGACTTTATGCTTCATTCTTCTTCTAACTATCTCCTTGCTGAATGACTGCATTGCGAATTCATTTGTTCTGCTTATAAGGTGTTTGATAATGGCAAACATTGCTTTTGTTCACAAAAGTGTGAGGGTTTTGTGCTCGTTGCATTCGTATGACTTCATTGTGTGGGACATCAAAATCTTTCATTTTTTTTCTCTTCTTTGCCCCGCTTGCATGATTTCATAAATCGAGTCCTATTTGTCATTAACAGTATAGCATTTCCAGTCGAAGTGGCCAAGCTATTTGAAAGGCCTTTTCAAGAGTAAAGTCGGTCACCTGGTTTATCAATCGAGCATCCATCGTAACTCTCTGTCTTTATCAATTGAGTATCCATCGAAACTCTCTATGGGAAGTAGGTCGACCCCTTTCTTTTCCGTGACAAAATGGGGGAGAAGTGTGTTGTGCAAAGAGCGTGATTTATATTCATTTGGGTATTTGGTGGATATTTGTTTGTTCTAGATATTAGCTAGCTTGGCTTGCGTGATTAGACGTGGTAGGTACAATTTTTGGTCTATCTTATTAGAATTGCCTTATCCTAAATATATTGTTATTTCTCGTGGATACATCTATTGTGGCATATTTCTGTTGATGGATTTCGAATGCAGGTTCTGTGGTCTATCGCTCAAGCTGCGCTTGTTAGAAGTTTAAGTTTATCCTAGCTACTCTTTTTAATCTGTAAAAGCTATATATCTGTTTTGGTTGGTTTTGTCCCGGAAATGCCAAAGGGGGAGATTGTTAGATATATTGGCACTTTCCGGGGTTGTCCAAAACCTCCATTGGTATTTTGTTGTATCAACTTCGTTGATGGCAATGGGTAGGCTCTTAATTATGGGGTAGTTGCTCGCTCGATACTTCTCCCATTTTCTGTGCCAAGTTGACCGCTGGGAAGTCGATCTTTTTGTGTGACAGGTAGTGCATTGCACGGCACGTCATGCATATGATTGAATTTTGTTACCAAAATTTTGTCTCCGAAAATTTGTTTTTACATATATATAAGATTTGTTTTTCATAATATATAATAAGGGGCTAGGAAAATCACGTTTTCCTTATATAGACATATATATCATTCAAAGATTTCTTCTTTTAGAATATAGAAAGATTGGAGGCCTTCATATATAGAGATCACAAAAAGATTTACTTTTGGAGGATATAAAAAGCGTTGGTTGCTAGGGATTGAAAAATAAAGGCAATTGAAATTAAAAGTTCGGCAGCCACCAAGAGTTCTCGTTCTTGCATCTAGCAATTTTTTTTTCCGAACATTTTGGTTTCTCTAGATCATAGTACACATCATATACGATTTCATCTTGTGATCTGTTGGTGCCTTTCTGCTGTTGGCCGAATCGACGAGGAGTCTTTTTGGAGCCGGTTGAATCCGGAGATCGAACTTGAGGTTCGTGGACTTCTGTTGAATCTTAAAGAAGCTCGGGGAGCATCGCAAGTTGGCGAGTATAGGTAACGCTTGTGGGTAAGCTGTGGGTTATTCTATTTCGCATCTTGTATTTCTTTTTGATTAATAGAAAATAGTAGACTAGGCCGTGGTTTTGTCTTAGGGTTATTCGGACCCTAAGGTTTTCCATGTATATCGCGTGTCTTGTCTCTTATTTATTTTCTACTGCTTTGTTTTGCTCAAGGGTGTGTGTTTGACATTTTGGAAGAAGAGATTTTATTTTGGCTCTAGCATAACTGTTTTCTTGCTCAAGCAAAACAGCCTTTTTATCTAAACAAAGATTTGCCCTATAAATTGTAACCCTTTAGTCCATTTACGGTGGCTGTGCCAATATAAACCAATCACGAAATAAAAAGTTAACTTCAGGGCTGCTTTTAAAAAGGGTATTTTTTAAATATGTAGTCCTATTCACCCCCCCTAGGACTGGGTTGAGCTTCCGCGTTATTTCAAAATTGTTATGCAGTAACTTTGATGAAAACATGTCAAGGAACAAAACAATCAGTCAGTCAGACACTTTGATCTGGTCTCTGAAGAAATTCGAAGTCTCTATGTCTGCCACTGAATTCCATAAGTGTGTGTGTGGGATCCTTCTGTTTTGAAAGAGGGTGTGTATTTGGGTGTGTAATTTTGGGTGTGCTCGTAGAATATTTGAAGTGGATGACTAAACTAAAGTAAAAGCACAAGCACAATCAGGAAAAACTAGAAAAAGGAAGCACAGTCACACCTCAATGGATAATAGGCTAAATAGGATTAGGATACCTTTTCACGAAAAGATTAACGTAGGCTTTGTTTGCGTGGCAAAAATCTAGTAGAGGAATGAGAATGTAATGCCAAATATTTATATGTTTCGAAGAGACCAAAATACAAATGGGATTCTCGATGACATTCAAACATGAGTTACATTCTCAAACTAAGTGAGAATCTGATCTCCCCCTTAACACATGGTATTCCTTAAGAAAAAATTTTAGACTTTAAAAACTTTTCCTAATAATTGTATTTCTTTCATGAGATTACGGATTTATTCAAACAATTGCATGGAATAAAATACATCAGGTATTGAATTTCTATAAATTCAATTCTTAGTAATCATATTCTTATTCCTATTCAAGATACCGGTCATCTAAACATGGCCTAAATTCGTGATTTCCTAGTAATACATCACCAATTTGACTGTCTCAATATCTTTCTTCTTATTTACTACTACTATTAAGACCAACCAAAGCAACTACTTATTTCAAACTTTTTCAAACCAAAACAGGACGTCATTCATACGGTTGTCCTGTTCATATGGTGAGTTATATTCCGCGACAGTGTAAGAACATCCTACTGACAATGTCACTCTGGATATCATTTAGCAACAAAGAAGGGCTGAGTGATCCTCCTATTACTGCTATGTATTCAGGTAGTTACCTTACAACCTGTAGACTGGATCTACATTTCATAGCTTTTGAGTGATTTTGCTATAATGTGTGACAACCTGGTGAGCTGTGTGCTAAAGGCCCATCTTTCTTTTAGAGCGGAGGTAATAAATAGCGGGGGAGTCATGCGAGGTACAGTGGAGGGAGAAATGGATCCCATTCTTTTGGTTGTGAATGAGAGCAGGAGTTGTGAGTTTTCAAGGGAGTAGAAGGGTGAGCCCTCTATATTGAATGTCTGATTGGCTATCTATTTCTCCTACTGCTGTGTATAAATTCAGTAGGTAGTAGCTGATATCTTTTGTTATCCATTGAGAGTGCAACACTTGCTTCGTACTCAAAGAATCTGGAACCATTTCCCAATGAGGGGAGTCAATGCTTTGTGCTGACTTGTAGAGTATGTCTCTGCTTGTACTAAATCTGAGACCATGCTTCTGTTGTCATTTTCTCCTACTGATCTGGCCTATCCTTGGGGGGATGTCTCTTGGAGCATTTATGCCTTTCTAGGGGGCATGTCGCTAGCTGCCTTTTTGCTACCTTTTGCATACTTTCTGCTGCCAATTACTGATACTGATCCGTAAGGACTGCTGCTGTGTGTATTTTGCTGCTATTTTCTACGTTCGTCGCATTATGTGGTTGTAGCTGCTGCTGCCTTTTGCTCTGCTGCCTGCTCAGCAGTTAGCTGCATTCTCCAAGTGATTCAGGTGTTGTCGGCGACTGCTGCTCAGTCTCTGTACTGATATGCTGCTGGCTGCTGCTACTGCTACTGAAGCTATTCCTGCAACTGAACAGATTTATGGGCTGTTACAGTTCAGTTCAGTTTTCTGCATTTCAAGTTGAGGGTTTACTGTTATGAATGGACAACTGTTGGCACCGATCGGGCAGCCATTGTGCTATGGCATCTATGGTGTCTCCACTTATGTCCACTATTAGCATGATGACTTGTCATAGTCCTCTGGTGGGGGAAGATTGCTACAATCCAAAATGGAGGAGGATTCTTGGCCTTCTGAGGGCCTTTTGATAATCTTTTCATTGTTCTAGTGAAGTTATTATAGAGCATCCAGTTTTATCTTGTATGTTTTCCTTCCCTCTAGGAAGATGGATTGAAAACATCGTGTTTCAATTACCTTTATGTAGCCATTTGGCGTAAGCAATTTTCTTGTTATTTTCTTTTGTTTTTTTATTTTCTTTTCCTCCTGGGGTATGCCCCTTGTAGGCTGTATATTTGGGTAGACTCTTTCAATTTCAAGCTATATTACCCAAAAAAAAAAAGGCACAAAACTACTACTTCCACTCCCACCATCGGTTTGTGCAGCTGATTCCCACGGGGTGCCCTTGAGACTTTGCTTTAATTGCATTGCTAGCGGAGGGATGCTTGAATCGTTCATGAACCCTCCGAATCTCCTAACGGCCGCATACTTCTTGTGCCTAGGCAGCAACACTGCGCGAGCCTGGTCGGAAAGAAGAGGGTTGTTTTGTTATTTTTGTGGCAAGTAAAAGCAGACGCCAAAGGTTGAAGTGTCGGAATATTGTCCATTTGACGGATTTTGCCCTGAATGTAGGCAAAGAGGCTCTCATTCAAATAATAACTATATTAGCATATATGGTTGAGAGGGAATGGGAGATGCTGCCGAGCGGTGCAAAGCCGCTCATCTCGGCAATCGATGGTTTAAATCTCAACCGAGCAATGGACGGTTCAGATTTGGATGTACTCAAATTCTATCTAAGCCGTCCGTGCCAAGATGAACGGCTGGATCAGCCGCTCTGGACCCGCTCAGCAGAGAGCTGCTCGACAGCATCCCAGGGTCCGGTTGAGAGCCCCATAAAATGCTTCATATTAAATTGTCAACTTTCTAGAATGGCAAGTACAATTAGAGGAATGTCAAAATCAATAGTTATCGGAAATTGATTTTCGCGCTCCAACTTTGTACGTTGACGCTCTACTTTGTACATAAAGTTACTAGTAACTTCAAGTTAAAAGAGCGCCAAAATCACTATCCTAGTTATATTGTTGCAATTTGAGAGAAAATTGGCTTTATAGCCGATTGCGTGGGACATAGTAGGGTGTGGACATAGATCCAAGATGAGGAAAAAGGTTTGTCTTGAGCCAATCTTATGCCAAATTGGGCAAACGATTTGACAAGGAATAAATTGGCATACACCCAAGGTTGTCCAAGTGGTTCGGGCGGATGTCAGGCTTTGGAAGTATTCTTTAAGATCTGGGGTTCGATTTTTAGCAGGGTGAGTATCCTGAAGTAAGTGGGGGGGGGGGTGTGGCTAATGTGACCACGCTAGCTTCCCTGGAGGTTTGGGTTGCGCAGTCGAATCCATTTACTATCTAATTGTAAGATTGTTCCTTTGTTTAAAAAAAAAAAGAAATACAAATTGACTATGTATGTGACTTAGGACTACGAAGTTCGGCAAAGTAAATGTGGCTTAGAGCAACTCTAGAGCACTACCTCATATCATTTGCCAAACTGTCTTAAATGTCATGTAAGCACATGTGGGGCCCTATTTATGTGTAAGAACTTAATCACTTTTGAATGGAACTGCAGGCTGGCCCCCATCGATTATGTCCAACACCTTTTTAGGGACTATTGTGTATATACCCATGCATGGGATGAAGCCTTTATGGATTGGATAGGAATATGTGTTTCGATATATATATATACCAAGGCCTATATATTGTCGAACAGTGAGTATAAGTGAACTTGGTTTGTCCACTGGGAATGAATGTGTGACGCCCCATAACCAGTTTAAGGCTGGGCTCCGGGTAAATATTTGGATAGGTGGTCATGGGTCCCACATTAATTGTTGAATGCAAAGTTCAGTGCTATATAATAGATCTTGCCCCTATTTTGTACAAGACCTTTTAAACCTGTGAGGGCGTCAAAACTAATTGGAACTTCACAGTTAAGCATGTTTGGCCTGCAGCAATCCTGAGATGGGTAACCTACTCGGAAGTTCAAGGAGCTTGGGCAGCCAAAACAGATAATATTGTACAAGGTTGCAAGTCGTTACAGATGATATCAGAGCTTGCACCAACTGAAAATGTGGAACAAATTAATATTGACCCCAAACACGGGGATGTGTGTTCCTAAATGGGGGAGATTGTGACGCCCCATGGCCAGGCTGAGGGTGGGCTCCGGGTAGAAATCTAGATGGATGGTCATGGGTGGGCGTCAAAGCTAATTGGAACTTCACAAGTAAGCGTGCTCGTCCTACAACAATGCTAGAATGGATGACCTACTTGGAAGTTCAAGGAGATTGGACGGCCAAAGCAGATAATATTATACAAGGCAGGAGCAGGCCGTTATAGAATGACACACCAAACCACCAATATGTTCTTGTTGTCATCATTGTAAAGACTGAGGGAGTTTTTTTGGTGCAGTATTTGTTTATTTTGGCACTTTGATTTTACAAATTAACAAAAAAAACTCTTTTGGATAATAATGAGTTTCAATGAATCGGACTAATTTCTCCAGTCTTTGTCCATAGCTCTTTTCATGCGTTTACACAAAGTGAGGTGGCTCCAAGGACAAATCGTTGTCAAGGAAAATCAACCATGCGACATTGGGATAGTAAGCCCCACCAAAACAAGTTGATTAATTATTGCGACCACCCCTCGGGTTTGAATTAACAAATCTGGTTAATTCTATATTGCCTTCTTCTCCAATTCATTCTCTTTGTGTGTGTTACAAAAAAACGGAACACTAAGAGTGGGCTTGAGAGCAAATTAGTCATTTTTTCCTACGAATTCTAACAAAGTCCTTACAGACATCCGATTGAACCGATGAGACCCAATAAAAATAGTTTAACAAGGATAAAAAATTCGGATAATCTTTGTAGAACTCAAGTTGGGCTCCACAAAAATCATGTGCAAGCTTACCATCTATGTCATCAGACTTTTTGAATTTCTTTTCACCCGAAGTTCACGTTTTTTTTTTTGTATCCGCCCTGAAGTTCACGTTGGAGAAGGAAAAAATTGGGTTTGAGATTTTTAATTGAATTTGATCATTTACAGAGCATTGAATGTTACTAGTATTTTCTATGGGTGAGAAAAAAACCGTCGATCCGCAAATCCGGTTCAAACCAATCCAAACCACATAGTTTGGTTCGGTTTTTTAGAAATGTGGTTTGGCTCCGGTTTCGAAAAATTATAAACCGTGTTTAATAGTTTGGTCTGTGGATTTATGTTAACAGTTCGGGTTCTAATCCGATCCGAACCGTATGTATGTATATATTGATATATACACGATTTAGATACACCAAATAAAACTAGTCTCATAATCAATTAATTTCCTAATCTAATACTCCAAATTTGTATGTTAAAACTATATTCCTATTCTATCTAAACCTAATGTAATAAACATAAATTGGCAAATTGCATCCGTATCTTTCTTTCCCGGTCAATAATATGCACTCTTTAATTTGTTAGCCACTATTTTTTTTTCTCTTAATTAGTTTTTTCTTTGTTATATTCCTTACATAGGAAAAGAATCAATTTTTATACTAATAATGACTTATTTAATATGTCTCTCAGTACATTTAAATAGTTTATGAAGATAAATATCCCATTTTCAGGCGAACCATGGTTCAAACCGGAGCTGAACCATTTTTTTATGATTTGGATTGGTTTGGTTGTATGCATTCTATAGATTGGTTTGGTTTTTCAAATTCACAAGCCGTAGGTGTTGATTTGATTCTTGATTTACTATAAAATCGAACAAATCCAGACCATGTTCACCCCTAATATTTTTTACATAGAGGCGTTAACTGGGGGTAAAAAGGGAAAGATGAAGTTGGCACAAGGAGTCGGCACAGAAAATTTGAAGCCCTGTCAAGGTGCTTCCGTTTCATGTCATGATTGGAGGACAAATTGAGTAGGAAGATATACTATAATTGTTTTTGTTATAATAAGAACATAAATGTTTTTCCGTAAAGTTTAAAGAACATTCTGTCCAGGATTTACAAAAAAACCTCTCCTAAGGTTGACCGGCGTTGAAAGTGTCTGAAACCCTATAATAGGAAAGTGTACCCTAAAACTGTATGAAAGTGCCTAAAATCCTGAGTACCCTATGAAATTGGAACAAGATCGAAAAAAACGAAAAAAAAAACATATTTTGTGTTAGCCGAACAAGGCCCTTGTCTCATTTAAGACAATTTAAATGAAAAAAGGACATTTTTTTGTGTTAGCCAAATAAAGCTCTTGTCTCATTAAAGCCAATTTTTTATTTTCACGGACTCTAAACTCTAAAATACTTTTGTAACGACCCTGATTTATGGTAAATAAAATTTTCGTTAAATATTTGAATTTTATATTTATTACTTGGATTGTTTTTAAAAATTCCTTTTAAATTCTAATAATCCGTCATAATTAGATTTTTAAAAGGGCAAAGTACGAATTACCTCCCTATGGTTTGAGTATTTGGCAGATGACCTCCCTGAGTTTTACTAATGATCAGTTTGCCTCCCTATGGTTTTGGAGTAAAGTGCATCTCTAACTCTGTTAACATAACATGTTAAATGACTCTAATACCCCTGTAGTTTGCTTTGAGATAATTCCCAGAATATGTCTTTTCTCTTCTCTTTCTCTCTCCCCTGCTTGCTTAGAAAATGTAAATTGACAAAAGAAAGAAATCTTTTAATTTTTTTAGTTATGCTAACCGAATTGTTTACTATTTTAATTTTCATAAAATTAAACATGAAATTAAGTTAGGAAAAAAAAAGACGGGAGAGAAAGATGAAAATTGAATTAGTCTGACACCCAATTTCAATCGGACATCATTTGGCAGCATACCCCAATCTGAAACTCGAACCAAATTACACAAGTACCAATGACACCCAATCTAAAACCTAAGTGGACATTGAATTAGTTTTGACACCCAATTTCTCAAACTCTGATGGTAGAAATTAATTCAATTTGCAAAATGAAAATTGAAATTATAACCCACATGAATGTCTACCGATCAGAAATTGAAACCCAAAATCAGTTTTTACCGATCAGAAATTGCGTAGCATATCCCTATTTGAAACTCAAATCAAACAAGGAATCACCTATTAAAGAGAAAATTACCTCTAAGTACAGAAAAGTGACACTTAATTCCCATTAAGGATAGATGAAATACTTAATTACCACTAAGTCCACTTTTACAAAAATACATTTACCATTAATGGAAGTGTCACCCTGGGGTTTTAGGGCATGCTAGGGTTTTATGGTACCCTAATGGGTACCCTAGTACCCTTGGGTACCCTAAAATCTTAGGGTACCCTAGGATTTTAGGATTTTAGGGTTCCCTAGGGTTTTAGGGTACCTTAAGATTTTAGGTTTTAGAATACCCTAGGGTTTAAGGTACCTTAGGGTTTAGGTTTAGTCACTTTCGTAGAGCGCTAGGGTTTAGGTTTAGGCACTTTCATAGGAGTTTTAGGGTGCACTTTCCTATTATAGGGTTTTAGCGGTTTAGGCACTTTCATAGGGTGCCCTAGGGGTTTAGGCATTTTTATAGGGTACCCTGAAGTTTAGGCACTTTTATAGGGTGCCCTAGGGGTTAGGCACTTTTAGTATTTAGGATTTTAGGCACTTTCATAGGGTTTTCGGGTTTTGTTAATTAGAGGAGACTTGGTGGGAATTACTTTTTATTTTCTGGACCTAGAGGTAAATTGCCCCCTATTAAATAACCTAATCTTAGTGTTTTTGAGGCAGCCGAACATTCCCTGAAAGCCCGACGAGTGCCTCGCCGGCGATGACTTTCGATTCGACGACGGAGGTGATTGCGATACGGAGAGATTCAGCAAGGGGTCCACGGTTGGTGGTGGGTTGTTCAAATTAAGATTTGCCATTTTTGAAGATGGAGGCATAGGTAACAACACCGGGCTCTGTGGTGCCTGAAAGGTTGAGACTGGAAGTACTTTGAGATTGCTGTGATAACTACTGCCAGAAAAAGTGTCGACAGGATGCGACGGTGGGCGGATGAGGAGGAGCTAGACGGTGGGCGGTGAATCCTATATCTCATGTATGGGGGAAGTAGGTTGTGTTGTTTGCCAGCATGGTGTTGGAGAAGAAGATGAGAAGGGTAGTGCTGTCATTTTATGCCAAAATAGACCTTTATTCAGTTTTTTTTCCATTCCCAATCTCAAAATACGCGTGTGTTGTACACCTCCTATTAGTTTGGATGGAAAATTTAACGGTAGCACTTTACTCCAAAACCATAGGGAGGCAAATTGGTCATTAATAAAGCTTAGGGAGGTCATCTGCCAAATGATCAAATCATAGGGAGGTAATCCGTACTTTGCCCTTTTTAAAATTATATCTTTTCAACATCGGACAAGTTAAGTCCTTTTCCAAGGCAAGTATATTTTCCTAGTGAGTAAATAATATTCTTGAATTATATTTCTTGGCTAGAAATCCTACGTGGCAAGAAGAGTTAGACCCCAACTAGTTAGTTAACCAAATCATTTGGATTCCAAGTCTAGTTAGGTTGCCCTAACCCTAGACGGACCATTTGAACCTTTTGTCTTTATCCATTGGACGATAACTGCTAGGGAAAGTTTTATCCCTTGGACAATAGAAGTTAGTCTTGACAATGTAAGCTTAAGATTTAGACTAGTCATTAAGAAACTTTTCAACCATAGGAACGCTAGTATAATTGACATAAGGCTTTGAGAATATATCTCTCGACTAAACCCTAATCGGTTAGTAGAATTAGTTCCTGACTATTTAGTTAGCCTAACCTAACTACCAATTGGCTTAGTTACATCTCCCTAACCAAAAGTAAACCCCATGAACCTTGTGAACCCCTATTGGACCCTTGAACCCTAGAAGTAATCATTATGCCCTTGATTTGACCAATCAAGCCATACCTTCCATGATTATCTTCCTTGGACCTTTGGTTATTACATGCAAGGGTAATCTTTATCCCTTGGTTATTACATGCTAGGGAAATTATTATCCCTTGGTTAATAAAGGATAGTCTTGCCAAATAAGGTGATAAGACAAGTCATTAAGATTTTTCATCATTCTTGCTTCCAAAAGAAGCAACCTTAGCTTTGCATGCATGCAACCCTAGATTAAATAGCCCTAACCCTAATTATGTTACTTTTCTAGATTATCCTAGCCCTTGTATGCTTTCTAGGAAAGTATTAGTCTAGACTTTTTCATTGACAAGTCACTTAAAAACCCTTGGTACTTGATTCTTCCTAGACTTTCTTTTTATGCAAGAGAGAGAGGGAGAGAGAGAGATGGCCGGATAGAGAGAGAGAGAGGCCGAATGGGAGAGAGAGGTGGAGTGTGTGCATGTGTTTGGTCACTCCAACAAGTTATCTCTTTAGCCTTAAGCCTATTTGTGTCATGACAACCCATGACTAGACTACTTTAAGCATGATTCTAGTCTTTCTTTTGTCCTTCCTTGCAAGCAACCTCATCCTAGGACAAGTCAAGCCATAGAACCCTTCATGATTACCTAAGACATGGCCTAAAATGGAGATAACAACCCTTGGAATACTTGAAGTACATTGATTGACCCATGAAGGAGAAAGGTTGCATGCTTTCAAGTATGATGGGACAAAACAAAGAGAGAGGAAGAAAGAGAGAGGGCTGGCCGAAATTGGAGAGGGAGGGAGAGTGTGCTTGTGTGTGGTACACTCCAACAAGGTACATTATAGCCCTTAAGCCTAGATTTCACTTTACAACCATTTCTAGTCTTCCAAAGTACAACCTAGCCAATCATTTTGCTTTCCCTTGCAAGCAAGTCAATCTAGGACATGACTAAACCAAAGGGCAATTTACCTCTAGGTCCAGAAAATAGAAAGTAATTCCCACCAAGTCTCCTCTAATTAACGAAACACTAAAACCCTATGAAAGTGCCTAAAACCCCAAATATTGAAAGTGCCTAACCCCTAGGGCACCCTATGAAAGTGCCTAAACCTCAGAGTACCCTATAAAAGTGCCTAAAACTCTAGGGCACCCAATAAAAGTGCCTAAATCGCTAAAACCCTATAATAGGAAAGTGCACCCTAAAACTCCTATGAAAGTGCCTAAACCTAAGCCCTAGGGCTCTATGAAAGCACCTAAACCTAAACTTTAGGGTAAACCCTAGGGTATCCTAAAATCTAAAATCTTAAAGTACCCTAAAACCCTAGGGTACCCTAAAACCCTAAAATCCTAGGGTACCCTAAGATTTTAGGGTACCCAAGGGTACTAGGGTACCCATTAGGGTACCCTAAAACCCTAGGGTGACACTTCTATTAATGATAAATGTATTTTTGTAAAAGTGGACTTAGTGGTAATTAAGTACTTCATCTCTCCTTAATGGGAATTAAGTGTCACTTTTCTGTACTTAGAGGTAATTAACTCTAAACCAAAACCCTCTTGATCACATAGCCTTAAGCCTAAAAAGATGGATTGACAAGTGAAGGAAGACTATGTCATGATAAAAGATGTGAAATGACAATACAATGGAGCAAATCCATGGGGGAGAGAGAGAGAGATATGGCTGGCCATGAGAGGGAGAGAGAATGCCATAATTTTGCCTATAAATAGCATCCAAAGCTTGCCATTCAACTCACACCTTCACCCCTTGCTCCAACTTCTCTCTAGAAACCATTGCTGTCTTTCCAGTCAGCTTACTGCCATTCGTAAATCCCTAGTTTTCTCCTGCTTAAGGTAGTTTTAGAACCAACTCCCTTAGAGAAAGTTGTAGAGCACTTTGAAACCTTCAAGTTAGATCCAAGAACCATCCCAATCGGTAAAGAAATGACCAAGATATCACTGCCATCCGAAGTTCAGTGAAATTTTCGGATTTTCAGTCCAGACAGCTTACTGTCATTCCCTTTATCACCATTTTTCTCCTACCTAAAGTCGTTTTTAGGAACAACGTCCTCCACGAAAGTTGTAGAAAACTTCGAGATCTTCGATTTCGACTCAAGAACGATCCTATTTGGCCAAATATTGACCGAGTTACAGTCATCCAAAGTTTGGTCCAGATTTGGAAGTTTCAACGCCCGTAGAATTTTTCAACTAGCTTATTCGGCCCCGACTAGTTTCGGATCAAGGTAGATTCTCCTTTACTTGTTAATCCTAAGTATACGTAGATTAATCTCTACTCATTTTCCCTAGTATAACTTTAGTTATAACTCTAGTTATATTGCTTATGTTCTTGAAATGAAAGCATGATCTTGTAGATTATTCTTAACCGTTAACTCTAAGTATATTGTATGATGTAGGGCTGTCCAAGAAAAACCGAGAACCGTGAAACCGGTCCGGACCGAACCGATCCGTGCTTTTTGGATTTTGTTCGTGGATTAATGGTCCGGACACTGATTTGAAAATTAAAAAACCGTGAGATACGGATTAGGATTGGATTTTTATTTCAAATCCGTGGATTAACCGAACCGAACCGTGAGATATTTAAAAAATAAAAAAAAAAATATATATATATATATATGTGTGTGTGTGTGTGTGTGTGTGTGTGTAATATTTATAAATAATTATAATTCTACTACTTGTTATGAATTTTTTTTAACAATTTTAAGTTCATAACAATGACTGAAGTTCCTTACTTTTACTATCTGAAATTCCTTACTTTTACTTCACCTGCCTTACCCCTCTGATTTATATCTTGTAGTCAGCTATTACCACTGTGTAAATAGAACCTGCTGCTTCATGAATGTAATAATGGTTGATGAAACCTGGACTGAATTTTGACCTAGAAATTTGGAATGATATGTAATACAGTAGTTGAAGTAATTTTGCCTTTTTTAGTGTTTAATGTTTATGGAAGGAAATCCGTGGATAAAACCGGAACCGAACCGTGACTCACGGTTTGAAATCCAAATCGAACCGTAAGACTTTTGGATTAGGATTGGATTGTATTTTCTAAAAATCGTGAGATACGGATTAGGATCGGATTCATACGAATCCGATCCAATCCGGACCGTGGACACCCCTAGTATGATGTTTGTATGGTTGAGATGCATGAGGTAGTTTGTTCCTTACTCTTTAATCTTAAGTTTATAAAGTTTTCTCCTTACTTTAAAGGTTTGAAATGCATGATAGAAAAACGATGCTTGTTTTCATAAAATACCAACTTAGTACGAAAGTATTATACATTGACCTTTGAATTGATTAAGAGCTTAAAGGTATGTTTTGCTTACAATACTTGTGAATATTTGAAAGCATGAGTAAAGATTTCTTCGAGAGCATCCGTACATGTAACATTATGCTAAACATAATGCATGTTAAGTTAATATACTAAGGATTTGTTAGCAAATTTGTTTTACTAAAACTTCGAAGGAAGTATGAACATGTTGAACAAACGATTTCTACGTCAATAAACACATGTTGTTTTAAACTTCCCACAAAAGAAGAAAGAACGACTTTTGGAAGTATGAACCGGATTAGAAGTATTCGTGTTTTGATCTTTAGAAAGTTATGAGCTTGCTTACTTGTTGCTTGCAATACTTGTGGTTGTTGATAAAGTATAAGTGGCTTTTCACTCCAAGGGCATCCGTACATGTGGCGTTATGCTTTAAGTAATAATTTGAGTACGATTAGGTGATATAGAGTTGGATGATCTTGCTAGTTAGCTTACAATGAATGATTTAAATGATTTATAATGAGAAAGTCCTATCGCGGAGTCTATGCATGAGAACGAGACACGAAAATCGAGAAAATAGAAACATGACACCTAGGGTGTGGTTGATATGGATAAAAAGGATTTTGAAACTACATAATGACCAAATTTGGGTGCATTATGTGAGTATGTGTGTGTTGTGTGCCAATGGAAACCCGGTGCGGCGGAACCATTGTGAGGATACTCGGGAACCCGGCGCGGCGGAACCGAGGTTGGGTGTGTGGCTTGGTAATCCGCGGAGAGGAGCCAATGCAATGTTATGTGTGCCAATGGAAACCCGGCGCGGCGGAACCATGATGAGGATACTCGGGAACCCGGCGCGGCGGAACCGAGGTTGGGTGTGTTAAAGGTAATTTTCAAAATGTTGATTTGGAAGTGGAAAGAATTTCAGAAATGTTGATGAATATGAGACACGTTCTACGATGAGTCCCGTAGGAGAAACACATACAATGCAGACACCAACGTTAGACTAAGGAATGAGAATGTGTCATTGTTAATACCTTGTTAAACATGTATGTATTATTCCGCTGCTTGTGCAAGAGTCGGTATGCTACTCTTATACTCTGATATTGGTAAGTTACGGGTTAGTGGGTATGGAATTATTCTGCTGAGCTCTTGTAACTCATGGTGTTACCTTTGGTGACCCTGACATATTATATCGGTGGCGACGCTGGTATAATGTATCAGATTTTGTAGATGATCAAGATGAATAGTACACCTTGGAGGCTTTTGGAGCTGAGGAGCTGGCTAGAATGAAGTAGCAGGCGGAGCTGTAGTTAGGAACCTTAGAATTCCTTCATTTGTATAAATATTGAACCCTAGTGGGAGTTATGATGTAATGATGAGCTAGACTCCATTTGGTTTTATGAATAAAATGTTTATCTAACGTACCCAAAAAATCAGGGGTGTTACAACTTTTATTTATGGACTCTACACATCACAGAAATTTAGGCTGGACTAAAATTCCTATGAGGTTGTTTCTTTGGACTTTAGACTAATATGCTGAATTAATTAAGCATTTGATAACACTATTTGGTTGAATCTGAGGGAAAATAAAATGGGAAAATTTTAAAAAAACCTCTGAACTTTCAAGAACTTTACAAAAAAATACTTGAATTTTAACTAATGACAAAAAGGCACCTGAACTTATCATTCCGTTAACAAAAAAGCCCCCACCGTCCAATTCCGTTAATTTGTAACGAATGGAGCTAACAGAAGGCGTTAACCTTCACTTTTTTTTTTACTTTTTACTTCAAAGAATTACTTTTAACCTTTTTTAAGTAATAAATAAATATACAATTAAATTCTTTTTTTCCTTACTATTTATCAAAAATTATTTTAACCCCATTTTTTTGACTATTTAAAAAAATAATCCCCTTTTTTTACTTTCAAATTTTACCTTTCCCTTTCTCTCTCACACCCTTTTTTTTTTTTCTAGAAATTCAATCTCACACCACCAATCAACTCCACAATTAGCCGCCAAAGGCTTAAAGAGGGAAGGTTAAAGTTATTTTAGTAAATCGTAAAAAATGAGGTTAAAGTAATTTTTGATAGTGGTAAGGAAAAACAAACTTTGTTGCCTATTTATTTACTACTAAAGAAAGAAAGAGTTAAAAGTAATTTTTGAAAGTAAAAAGTAAAAAAAAAAAAAGGGAGGTTTACGCCTTCCGTTAACTTCATTCGTCACTAATTGACGGAATTGAACGGCGGAGGCTTTTTTGTTAATGGAATGGTAAGTTCAGGTGTCTTTTTGTCATTAGTTAAACTCTAGAAATTTTTTTGTAAAGTTCATGGGCTTTTTTCAAATTTTCCCCAAAAAAAATATTGTTAATTAAGACAGCGAGAGGTTACCCGTTAATTGTATAGTGAGTATACTTTACTTGTGGCCTTGTGGGGTAGGGCAACCTAAAACAAAAGGGAAAAAAAAAAAAAAGTCGCCCATCTTTTGCAGAGACCATCTATGCAGTGAGAGATTTGGTTTAAATTGGATTTTGACGGTGGAGGATAAAAAGGATATATAGTGAAGAATTTCTTGCTTCTATTTTCAGTGTGAATCGTCTACCTTTGATTCAATAGGGAAGAAATTAATTGAGTTTTGCATAAACTGGCCAGAGACAGTCGAATCAAGTGATAAAATTCTTTCCACCACTGTCCATTACGGGTCCCACAAGACATCTTTTATTATAATCTAAACCGTCCATTTTGTAAGGTTCGTATTATAGTATATCCACGCAAAAACTGAGATTTATCGGACGTCAATAGGTATATTAAAAATCTATTTTCGATTTAGGAAATGGACAGTCATGGATAGTTTAACTTTAAAATCTATGACCGTCCATTCTGCAAAACAAAATTCAATTTTTGATATATATCTATCGACATCCAATCAAGCTGATTTTTTTTTATGAATATACGACTCTATGTACCCTACAAGATGAACGGTTCAGATTAAAATAAAAAGAAATTCTTATGACGCCCATAGGCAGTGGTGGAAACCTTGGGGTTTCCGCCTCCGGTGGAGAGGACATACTCTCGTCGAACCAAACCAAAATAAAGAGAAGAATTTCTGTTTTGTAACTTTGGTAAGGTAGGGTAGGGTATGGTGCCAATATCAATCAATTACTGGATGTGAGGTTAACAAAAGCAGGACTAGAAAATTAACTGTATAAAAAGAAAGGAAATCATTTTGAAGATTCACCCTATCTATCTGTATAAAAGTGTGTTGATAACGGTGTAGAATGAGCGATGACTCTTGCTTAGACGTTAGACATTAATTTCGTCTATTTGCTTTTAGCTTTAGGGTTTGGTTGTGTCTCTGTATCTTTGTATTCAGGTGGGAATCTGTTAGTGTCATATGGCTTGATCTGTATTCCGGTGATAATCTGTAGATGCCGTATGGCTTTTATAAATGAGTATGCTTCTTCCATTGAAAAAAAAAATTTGGATCGTCTAGAGATTTGTCTCTACAATAATTTTTCTTTCCAAATATATGTGCTACAAAGAATGAAAGATTTGGCTATAGATTTAGGAAAAATTTCAAAATGGCACCTGAACTTTCACTTCAATATCACCGAAACACCTAGACTTCATTTTATTTCAATTAAACACCTGGACTTACAAAATCCCCAAAATGAGGCACCTGCCTTTAGCCTCCATCCATTCCATCAACAAAATTGCTGATGTGGCACACATCAACCATTAACTGACCCCACTTTACATGTTAGGAAGTAAAAGACATGCACACAATCAAAACCCCACCCTTCACTTTCCTAGATTCATCGTCACTTCCACTTCTTGAACCCTCCTAATTTCCTCTTCTTTCCCATAAACCGAATCCACAATTTCTCCCAAATTCGATTCGATTTCTTCAACAATCCTTGATTCTGAAACTAACTCTGGAATCAGGCTCAACCTCAGATGTTGGTCCCTCCTTCGTTTCTCGCTCTTCCCCAACCTCTCAGCTCCATTGCCATCTCTATTTCTCGATCCTTTCCGACCTATTCAGCTATGGCCATCCTCTATTTCTCGCTCCTCTTCGACCATGTTCCGCTTAACTTTTTCTAAAAGTTAAGATTTTGTCCTTACTTAAAATTTTTTTCCACGCTTGTTTGTTTTGCGCCAATTTTTTTTACTTTCCGATTCGAATCAAAAAGTCAAAAAAATTGATGCAAAATAAATTGATTTTGACCCACAGATAGGGGAGGCGGCGCGGTTTGGAGGAAATGGGTCGGTGGGCTCCAACTTGATCGATGCCAGTGACTTTAGGGGAGGACAGTTCGTGGGTCTCAATTGCGGGAGTTCTTCTTGCAGATGAACATTGCGCTGGAATGCGATTTGCCTCTGCTTCAACCACCGAAATTGGTCGAAACCTCATCAGTGGCGGTGGGAACTTCTCCGACTGGTCTAGTGAAGGGGACTAGATTGAAGGTTTGTGGGGTTTTGAATTTTTTTTTTATTTTTATCCGTGGAGTTTTGATTGTGCACACAATCAAAAGGTGAAGAAAAGTGAAGTAGGGTAGTATTGGGTTGTGATTGTGTGCATTTTATTTGCTTCCTAACATGTGAAATGGGTCCACTTTACGAGTGAAGTGTGCCACATCAACAATTTTGTTAACGGAATGGATGGAGGCTAACGGCAGGTGCCTCATTTTGGAGATTTTGTAAGTCCATGTATTTAATTGAAATAAAATAAAGTTTAGGTGTTTCGGTGACATTGAGGTGAAATTCAGGCGTCATTTTGAAATTTTCCCAAAGATTTAAACGTGAAAAAAAACCCTAGTCCCTAAAATCAGTTGAACGGATTTGTGTGGATCCTGTCTTGATATTATTCCTATTTGATAATCAGAATTAGTATTTGTTTCTAAACCTTGTCAGAAATATCAATTCTATAAAAAAAAAATTCACTTTTATCGGATGTGAAGAAATTAGGAAATCATGTAGTGCAAGACTCTGCAACTGCAAGGCACCTTGTAGGGTGCACACGGGTTATTGATCTTAACAATGAATGGTTGAGATATAATTTTTTATTTATGACCGATTAGAATCATTTATTATCGATCATAATTAATTTTTTATCTGGACTGTTGATTAATAAGATCAACGGTTGTCGCTGCACTACAACCCCTGTAGGGCACTCTGCCTTATAGAATCCCTAGGTCCATCAAGAAGTACATGATAGAAAGGCCCCTTTCCGGATTAGGTTCTTAAAAAATAAGTTCTTAGAGCATCCACAGGGGACTAATCAAAATTAAGAATATTGCTAAGGCTAGCACTATTTGCTAAAAAAAGTGCTTACATTGGAATAATCAAACTTAGCAACCTCTTAGAGCATCCGCAATGGTAATAATCAAAATCAATAACCAAAATGCGTCAGGTCAGCATTTGATTATCCATTTAGTCCATAATTAAACTTAACAACCTCTATCTCCACATTGGTTACTTTTGCATCCCTAACAAAAAAAACCCCACAATACATAATGCACATTTGTCTAATCGCAAACGAGTTTCAATCACGCACCTGACCACACCAAATTATTTGTCTCAATGAAACGATTCTAATGTGGAGTGTTTTGAGTTTTGAGTTTGGTTATTGAGTTTTGGTTATTGGTAAAAGTTGTTAAGTTTGGTTATGGAATGGTTGCAATTTGGTTATTTGATAAAAGACTTGTAACTTTTTTTTATTACAATGTGGGATATTTTTTGAATATTATTGTTAAGTTTGATTATCCACACTCATTTGTTTATCACAATGTGGATGCTCTTAACAACTAATCAAATTTTGGCCATTGAATAACCAAAACTAGCAATCTTTTGTCAATAATCAAATTTAGTGAATCTCATATCTTTCCAATCAAGTACTCTTATCATTATACAAAAATTTTATCTCTGCTCTATTTTCACACTCTCTCTCTCTTCCTTTTTCAACCATAATGTTAAAAAAATGGTTTTCAAAATTTTTTTTTCAAAAGCTATTTTCTTTCTTTGAAAACTTTTTTTTTCAGAAAATGATTTTGGAAAAATTAATTTGTATTTAGTTTGAAAACTATTAAATAAAAGTTTTCTATATTAATAGTTTTAAATTTTTTGTAATTTGTAAAAGTGATGTGACAAAAATTGATTACCCAATTTTAATTATACCATTGTGGACCTGCTAACCTTAGCAATCCTTAAAATGGATAATCAAAAGGTGATGTGATAATTTTGATTAGTCCACTACGGATGCTCTTATTTGCAATTTTCAAACTTAAAAATAGTAGGTTTATTGAAATAAAAAAATATGCAATATGGATTGTAACGCCCCCAATTTTGGGTACGTTAAATAAATATTTTATTGATTAAATTAAATGGAGTCTGACTCATTATTACATCATAACCCCCACAATGGTTCATTATTTACACAAGGAAAGGGAAACTACGGTTCCTATCTACAGCTCCACCTGCTCCTCCATCCTAGCCAGCTCCTCGGCTCCGAAGGCCTCCAAGGCGAATAGCTCTCCTTAATCATCTACAAAGTCTGACACATTATACCAGTATCGCCACCAGCATAATATGTCAGGGTTACCAAAGGTACCACCATGAGCTACAAGAGCTCAGCAGAATAAACCTATACCCACTAACCCTTAACTTACAAGTAACAGGTCACATAGCACATATGTATTCAATAGAAACAATAACAATGACATATCCACAATCATTATTCAACGTTGGTGTCTGTGACATCCGAGTTTCTCCTACGCAACTCATCATAGACCGTGTCACCATTTTTATCCTTCATTTACCAAATCAACATTTTGGAAAAACATCTTTAACACACAAAACCTCTGTTCCGCCGCTCCGGATTTCTGAGTATCTGCACAATGGTTCCGCAGCTCTGGGTTCCCATTGGCACACAAAACTTTGCATTGGCTCCTCTCCATGGATAACCAAGCCATACCTCGGTTCCGCTGCTCCGGGTTTCCGAGTATCCTCATCATGGTTCCGCCACTTCGGGTTCCCACGGGAACGCACACAACCTCACAATGGTTCCGCTGCTCCGGGTTCCCATTGGCATATGCACACACACACCACACAATGGCTACCACGTCCGGCCATTGTGTAGTTTCAAAAATATTTTATGCATGTCAAATACTTCCTTTTGTTAACCACACCCTAGGTGTCATGTTTCTACTTTCTCAATTTTCGTGTCTCGTTTTCATGCATAGACTCTGTGGTAGGATTTTTCACATAAGCACACATAAATCACTCATTTCAATCTTGAAGCTAAACTAGCAAGATCATCCAATTCTATATTACTACATCATGCTCAAATAACCACTTAAAGCATAACGCCACATGTACGGACGCCTTTGGAGTGGATACCACTTATGCTTTATTAAACAACCACAAGTAATGCAAGCAACATGTAAGCAAATTCATAACAATCTTAAAGATCAAAATATGAATACTTCTAATCAAGTGTTAAACCCTTATCTTTCAAAATCCGTTCTTTCCTCTTTAGTGGGAAGCTCAAAACAACATATGTTTATTAAAGTAAGAGTAGTTTATTCAACATGTTCATATATACCTCTATTTGCAAAATAAGTTTATTAATTATCATGCATCTCAACATACAAACAATATACCATGTAACATATAACCTTTCTATATTTAGTGTTACAAAGTATAGGAAAAAATCTACCGTTCTTATTGGCGGTAGTTACGACTATGGAGGGAAGAAGGTTCGTTGGCTATCGGATGGAGTAACTTCCTGCGGTAGCTTCCGGTCGCTTCAAAAGAGAAAGGTCTCTCTTGAAACTAGATCTTGACTAATACTACTAAAATTTTTGGATCGAAAGGGTGGTTGAGTGGTGGTCTAGTGGTAGTCTTAGATAAGTTTCTTGAAGAACTCAAGAAAAAACTCAAGAACAAGAAGAACAAAGAAGAACAAGGCAAGAATACAAGACTTTCTAGAGAGAAAAATTGAAGAATGGTGAGAATGGGGTCCTATTTATAGCAAAACTTGGCTTATTATCCAAGGGATAAATTTTTCCCTAACAATTATTGTCCAATGGATAAAGGGGCCATTTTGAAAGGCATGGCTTGTCTTGTCTTAGGAGGGGTTGCTTGCAAGAAGAACAAAATAATAGGCTAGGATCATACTTAAAGTGTCTAGTCATGGGTTGTCAACTAGTACAAGGCTTGAGTGAGCAACAAGTAGCTTGCTTGAGTGACTAATACACAAGCACAAAAGTATACTCTCCCTCCCTCCCTCTCTCGGCCTCTCCTCTCTCTCTCTCTCCTCTCCCTCTCGGCCTCCCTCCCCCCTCTCTCTCTCTCTCTCCCTTGTACTATGTACAAACATATATATATATATATATACACACATACATACATACATATACATCTAGGAAAGTAGTTCTAAACTAATTAGGCTTAAGGCTATAACCTAGGTGTGCATGCATGGCATGGCAAGGCTTGCTTCTTTTGGAAGCAAAATGATGACTTCCTTTGGAATGACTTGTCTTGTCAACTATATACACCTTGGCAAGTCAAATTCCTATTGTCCAAGGGATCAAAATTTTCCTAACAAATATTATCCAATGGGTAGAAAGATAATGGTGATAAGCAAGGTTGAAAAGACTAGTCTTAGGAATATAATAATTACTTCTAATGGCCTAATGGTTCAATTAAGGTTAGGAGGGTTCATAAGGCTCAAAGATGGTCAAAAGAATCCATCTAGGGTTGGGAGGTTGTAACTAAGAGAAGTGGTAGTTCGGTTCCTCCAATTAATTGGTTGAAAACTAACTCTACTTGCCATGTAGGATTTCTAGCCAAAAAATAAAATTTTAAAGGACTAAAATCTAATTATGACGGATTATTAGAAATTAAAAAGGAATTTTAAAAGCAAATCCAAGTAATTAAAATAAAATTCAAACTTTTAACGAAATTTTTATTTACCCAAAAACCAGGGTTGTTACATGGAACTTATTTTATAGATTTCGATGCGATCTATCAAATCCTGCAAAAAAAAATTAAAAAATTATTTTTGTAAGTCCATTATTTTTAAATTTGAAAATAGGTCATTATTTTTTAAGTACTTTTTTGAGAAAGCGGAATGGGGTAATTATCTTAATATAATTGAGGTTGAATCTAATGCATGTCATTTTTTTTTTTTCAAGATAAATGTGTTAAAAAAAAATCATGCTTCTCATTATTCAATTTCCAATTAATCAAATTTTTTTTTAATAAAATTGATATTCTTGGCAAAATCTAAAATTGAAAACGTTTTCAATAAATTAAAAAAAAAACTGAAATATTCGTTGCCGAAAACGGTCTACCATTATCTTTCAACAGCAACGATAGTCGACAGTGACCCTTCATTGGAGCTGGCTCCAGTCCAGTTTTTCCTGTCCAGTTTGGGGTCCAATTTTGATCGAAATTGTTCATTTTGTCGAGATCGTTGAGTTTGTCAATCATAGAAAATATTAGCTTGATATAACATTGGTAAATACATGGTCAAAACAATTTTGTACAAGAAAAAAATAATTTGAAACTTAAATCTGAAAAACAGTTTTATAAAAATATGTTTCAATCATGTATTTACCACTGTTAGATCACACTAATTTTTTACGTTAATGACAAACTCAATGAGATCTATAAAATAAATAATTTTGATTATTGTTTTGGGCTCGGAACAAGCCCACAAAAGTCCAAAACTGGACCCCTAATTGAACGAGAAAAAATGGACTGGAGCCAACTCCCTTTAGTAACATGGAGCTATATTATAAGTAACTAGCGGATGCCCGTGCCTAAAGAAATACAATCCCAACTTAAATAAGTTATGTGCTCTACCCGTCTAATATAATCTACTCACTATCTGCCTCACTTTAAAAAGCTAATGCCAATGTAGAGTGAAGAAATTTAAAAAAAAAAGAGACTAATTTATAGGTCAATTATCAACTCTCTTGAAATAACATCAACTAAAAAAGGCAAAAAAAAAAAAAAAAAACAAAAGGTAATAAATTGGAAAGGAAAGTGTGTATATTACTACAACAGTAGGTCAAAGTATAACTTAAGGAAACATTCTCTTAATCGAACGGTTACGATCTTAGCTTGAAAGCAATCAACGACTATAGAATTTGCTCATGTTAATGTGTAGACAAAAGCAGCTCTGTTATATTATAAGTTATACTATTATACTAGGGAAAATTTCAAAAAAGCCCCTGAACTTTCTGACGATTCTCAAAAAAATACCTGGACTTTCACTATTAACAAAAAAACACCTGAACTTTGTATTCCATTAACATAAAAGCCCCTGCCGTCCAATTCCGTCAAGTCCTGACGGATGGAGTTAACGGAACGCGTTAATTTTTTATTTTTTTTTACTTTTTACATTCAAAAATTACTTTTAACTCTTTCTTTTTTTTATTAGTAAATAAATAAGCAATAAAATTTTTTTTTTTTCTTACTATTTATCAAAAATTACTTTTAACTCTATTTTTTACTATTTACAAAAATAACTTTAACCCCATTTTTTTTTTTAAAATTTTTCCTTCCCCCCCCCCCCCCCCCTTTTTTTTATTTATTTATTAGAATTGACTCCACACCACCAATTAACCCCACAACCAACCGCGAAAGCCTTAGCCACAAAAAAAAAAAAAAAAAGTTAACGCCTTTTGTGGAAGGAAATCAAGGAAATATATGTATTTTTATTTTGAGAGTTCGGAAATTAGGCGGGCGTAACTCAAGGGATTTCAGCAACCTATATATCTAGGAATGTTAGGGTTTGAAAATTAAAAAACACAAAAAAAAAATATACAGTAGCCATTCTTCTTCGAAGGCCAAGATATATAGCAACCTCATTTTTTTTCCCCATTAGAAGGTATTACATAAGCTCCATATTGACGAGGAGCGTGCATACCTCAAGGGGTGCTTTTACTTCGGATATTGGAGTAAAATGGGATCGATGGATCATTGAGCATACAAGACATCTTCTAGAGGTTTCAGTATCTTCTTCAACTTATTTGAGAAAAGCCCTAAAGAGGATTCCTAGCCAAGTTAAAGTCCTTCGGTGGATTTCCGAGAGGCAAACAGAAGGCTTGTGGATTCAAGGCAGCGGCGGTCAAGCACTGGATGTGGTGAATGTGGATTCGGCAAATAGGTCTTAGGCTCGATTGTGATGATTCAAATTGTAGGGAAAGATTACTTTAGAGCTTTCGAAAGCCTTAGCCACAAAAAAAAAAAAAATTAACGCCTTTTGTGGCTAAGGCTTTCGCGGTTGGTTGTGGGGTTAATTGGTGGTGTGGAGTCGATTCTAATAAAAAAAAGGGAGAGAGAGAGGAAGGAAAGGTAAAAAAAAATGGGGTTAAAGTTATTTTTGTAAATAGTAAAAAAAAGAGTTAAAAGTAATTTTTGATAAATAGTAAGAAAAAAAAGAATTTTATTGCTTATTTATTTACCAATAAAAAAAAAAAGAGTTAAAAGTAATTTTTAAATGTAAAAAGTAAAAAAAATAAAAAGTTAACACCTTCCGTTAACTCCATCCGTTAGGACTTGACGGAATTGGACGGCAGGGGCTTTTTTGTTAACGAAATACAAAGTTCAGATGTTTTTTTGTTAATAGTGAAAGTTCAGGTGTTTTTTTGAGAATTGTCAGAAAGTTCAGAGACTTTTTTGAAATTTTCCCTTTATACTATTCTTTCTTCTTCTTCTTCTTCTTTTTAAACAGCAAATTACAGCCCCTCCTATTCCCCTATGTAGAGGGTCGCTTTTATAAGAATTCAATCTTAGACATATCTGATTATACTCCAGTGAATGACAATATTACAAATCTTGAACTAAAAGGGTAAAGGGATTAGGAATAGGGCTACGCAATAATATTTTACTAGTAGTAAAATATTGAAGTCCTAACCCAAAATATCAACCCCAAACAAATCTCCCTTTCTCTCTAAATAAATACTCCTAGTAGGATAAGAAATGACCCTCCCCTCTTCCAAACGGACTGTCCCTTAAAACGCCGTTACTCGAGACTCCCCCGTTCCGTCACGTGCCTCGAATAAACGTTCTTTCTGTACAGTCGTATGGCGCTTGAGCAATTGAGTCACGGCCCTGCACCCGTTGACGGGGGCACAAACGATGTCCCTAACGGCGGCGACGAGAAGAAACCGCCGGTCGATGGCGGAGACCACGGAAACAGAGCGGCGAGGCTGCCTCGATGGACGAGGCAAGAGATTCTGGTTCTAATACAACGGAAGAGAGTAGCGGAGAACCGGGTCCGGAGGGGCCGGAGCGTGGGCATGGAGTTGGAGGTGGAGCCCAAGTGGGCGGCGATGTCGTCGTACTGCAAGAGGCACGGGGTGAACCGGGGAGCGGTTCAGTGCCGGAAGAGGTGGAGCAACTTGGCCGGCTACTATAAGAAGATCAAGGAGTGGGAATCATCGCAGGTGAGGGAGCTGGAAACGGAGTCGTATTGGGCGATGAGGAATGACTTGAGGAGGGAGAGGAAGTTGCCTGGGTTCTTTGACAGAGAGGTTTGCGACGTGCTCGACGTTACTGCCACGGCCCTAGTGGAAGAGGCTGCTGGGCGTTTTCCGCCACCGAGTGCGGTTCAGAGGACAACTGTGTCCAATCCTCTTCCAATTTCAGGTAATTTTAGTATCTTCTGGTGATCGTTGATCGTGTTTCCTTTTCTTGCTTCTGGCAAATGTTGCTGTTGTTTGGTCTCTGTTTTTCAAGTACAGTAGGTGATAGGAATTTCCCTTCATCGCGTTGACTTGAGTCGCGTAATCCTGCGTGTTGGTCCAAATAGCAACCCAAGAGGGGGGTGAATTGGGTATCTCAAATATGACACGGAATTTTAAAAACTAATTACAATCTATTCAACCACAATTCCAAATTCAATGATATATTATTCTACTCATGCAATATTGATATGCAAAACTAAAAATAAAGAGAGTAGGGAAGAGGAAATCAAACGCAAAGATTTATAGTGGTTCGGTCCGCAACTTCACGGCCTAGTCCACTCCGCAAGTGTCCAACTCGGGATTTGCTTCACTATCTCCAATAGTTACAATCCTTCTAGCTTCGCGGGTGCTAGACAACCTTTACAACGAGCAATCTATCCCCAATCGCTCCGACTAATTTTGACTCCGGTGCTAGTCACACCTAACCCAACTAGTTTTAACTCCAGTGCTAGTAACACCTAACCACCAAGTGATTTTCTCTCCAAAATCACTCACAAAAAGTAATCACTCACAAGAGTATGAATAAGGGTGTACAATCCCTTTACAATAAAGATCAAAATAAGAACTCTCTCACACAAGTTTATGGATATCAAGATGAAGAATTGGGTATGACTTGATATATTTTCAAGTGATGGCTCACGGCAATTTTTCTTCCAGAGTTCTCTCTCTGTTTTTTTTCTTCTCCCTTCACTGGTATATATTCTTCACAAATTGAACGTTGGAAGCACTCACCATATTTGGAAGATTATCCAATACAATATGGCCTTGATTGCATGAATTCTTAACTGCAAAAATCCATCCATTTTTTTGCTCCACTAGCCGTTTGAAAGATGGTCCTCCAATCTTGCCTTTCCAAACAATTCTATCTTCCACATAAGAGCAATCAACCTTCTTCAATCAAATCTCTTCTTTCCTTAAGAGACTTTTTCTAGCCGTTAGAAATCTAGAGAAGACTTGTCCTTAGTCTTACTCTTTTTCTATTTTGACCTTGACTATTGGATATAGGAATTTGATGTATAATCTTTCCATGTGAACTTCAACCAAATTCTACAAAATAAACATGGATTCAATTCAGTACCAAATATCACAATATTAATTATATTTCAATTCCAATATGTTTTGTTATCATCAAAATCAATAAGGTATTCCATAGAAACCTTTGGGCTAACACTGCGGAACCACCACCCCCGTTCCTGCTCTCAATAGTCGCTCTCGCGAATCTTTGTAGTTTGGAACTTTTTTGTTAGTGACTTTCCCCTCCCGCTCCAGCTATTGCACTCGCATTTTATGGCTTTGGCGTTTTCGATTTTGTATATTGGGTTTTTTCTCTTTTTCCTGTGTTATTTGTATTTTCTTGACTTTTGACTGGTAGTACTTCCATATATAGAAACCCACCACCCCCCCCGGTAGGGGTGTAACCGGTTCGGTTCGGTTCGGGGGGGAGTTTTGACGAAACCGGTTGAAACCGGTTCAGGGACTAGAAGGAACCGAAACCGAGTTTTGATGGTCGGTTCTGTTCGGTTCGGCCTCGGTTCGGTTCGGTTCGCCGAAAATTTAAAAAATATTTTAAAAATATTTAATATATATATATATATTAAGAAATTTAAAAAATATTTAATATATATATATATTAAAAACCGGTTCGGTTCGCCAAAAAATTTCAAAAACCGAGAACCGAACCGGTTTCAAAACCGAACCGAGTTCAAGAACCGAACCGAACCGACCAATGAAAAAAACCGAAAAAATGAACCGGTTCGGTTCGGTTCTTCGTCTCGGTTCGGTTCGGCCGGTTTTTTGTTCACCCCTACCCCCGGGATTTGGCTGAATTATAATAGTACTATGTTTTGATTCACAGAGAAACAATGGCCTTGTTTGTTTATGGGTATTTTAGTTTTGGTAGTGGGTGGAGAGAGAAATAGGGTAATGATTGGAGAGAGGGGTAATGAGTGAAGAGAGATAGAGAGAAATGAAATTAATAATTGGAGAAATAGGGTAATGATTGGAGAAAGATGTAGGGTAATGATTGGAAAACAAAGTTAAAACAAAGTAAATATGGGAAACGAGGCCAATATCATCCACTTTCCAGGGGGTGTCCATCTCAAGGGATTTCAAACTTTGTGGTCAAGAGATAGAGTACAACTTCAGGAGGCGATTCTCTCTCTCTGGAATTTACTCTCCTCCCTCTCTCTACTTCATCAGTTAGGGTTCCCTAGGGGGGTGGGGCTTCCTCCCCTTTGCTCCACCTCCTCCCCTCCTCTCCAGTCGGCCACCGTACATCACCTCTCCGCCCGTCAACACCCAGCTCCAACCAGATCTGCCTCCGCCACTCCCTGGTTCACCCCCTCATCCTCCCTCTCTTTTCTCCTCCTGATTCGTGTTTGGGCTTGATTGGACGTTGAGATGAAGTTAGGGTGGCTCGGCTCCCTCCGGCAAATAAGTGTCCAGAATATGAGGCGGCGTTTTTCTGGCGGCACCTCCTAGTCCGGAGTTTTTCTGTTTTTGCCTTTCCGGCTTTTGGTCGGAAATCTCTACCGGTTGGTTTTCCCCAATCCGGTGTCTGTACCGATCTGGTTTTCCCAGATCTGGTGGGTGTGGTTGGTGGGCTAATAATTTCTGTTATTTGGTTTTGTGCTCGGTTGCAACCTGTGGCAGCCGTGGCCGGCCTTTCCGACGGCTCATTTTTCAGGCGAATGTTCCAGTGGCGTTTTTTTCGGGGACGTAATGATCAGAGATCCCTCAAGATCCCTACAACGATCCCTCCTCGTTTGCTGGCAATTCAACTGAGTTCGGATGAGTCGGCCTCTCTTGCTTTCTTTGTTTAGTGATTCCTAGGGTTTGGAGATGTTCTCCTTGGCTTGGATTTGTCTCTGTCTTTGCTCTTGTTTCACCTGCTTGTGCAGTTGATTTTAAATGGCTTTAGTTATTTCCTTGTAATCCTGTTTTGCTTGTATCTCTGATCCATTGGAATTTCTTCATGAAGGTTAGCCTTTCAAAAAAAAATAAAGGTAACACCGTACTTGCTAAATAATACTCCTTAGAAACTCATATGCAAGTGTCAAATTTTTGTATGCATGGTGTTATTACTCGTAGTCCAATTTTATCCGCTGTTTATGGTTGAAGTGGCGGTGATGATGTAACTGGTACAGGGATTATTTCAATTTCTATATCAAGATTGTGTCATAATCTAGCATGGCTTGCATATTGCATCTTGCCATGCCAACTTCTACTGGATTGTTGTTATAGAACTGCAAACTGAGAGCGGTACTTTTTGCTTCGTATACCTTGTATCTGTTTGTCCTTTCTTGTCGACATAGATGGATGGAATCTTTGGTTGATTGTTTCCACAAACTAATTTCTGAAGGATGATTAGATTGAAAGAATTTGATGGCTTCAATTCTGCCTGCAATCATCTTATGGAATTGGATATGCGCAGTACCCCATCCCCATCCCCCAACATCAAAAGAATAAAGAAGATTGTCAGAGAGTGAACTAGCTAGTACGGGGGAGTAGATTTACAATACGGGGACTGTGTATAAGTGCAAGAAGAGTTCATTTATCTAACACCTCCACATCCACGGCTCATGCCTCGTCATAAATTTTCGGTCTGAAAATCTTCTCAATCTTAATAGGAAATGCTGTCCAAACCTCGCTGATATAATTCCCGATGTAAATTTGTTGCTTTCCCTTGGTCGGGTAAATGAAATCTGTAATATATAGATAGTGAACCAAAGGGAAACATAGCAGTTTGGATAATTATGTGCATACCTAAAGCTAGTCAACTTAGTAGTTTGTATAGTGGTTTACAAATTATCTGGCTCGATCACGTCTATTTTCAGCATCTAATTTTTCATTACATGAGGCCACCTCCTTATCTTCATGGTTCGGTCTGTATGGCTTCCTATTTCTGCATTCTGTTAAAGACAGGTTCTGCATATAGATTACAGGTCAATTTTTAGCCTAGGCACCGACCTTAACGCCTTTTTGTACTACTAATTTTACATGCAACTATTGGAATGTTATAGAGTAAGAGAATAAGCACAGCTGAAAAAGCAAGTAACAAAGACAAGTATACTGGAGTTTCGTCAAGATTCAGTGCCTCATTTCATATGCCAGAAAATATAGTTCATAGGGTGGATTTGTGGTTCTCTTGCATTCTATGTTTTTGCTTGCCTACGTAATGGCCTGCCTTCGTATTCTTGTAACCTCAGAATTAACTCTTGTTCCATAGGCACAACACATGGTAAACGACAAACAAATGATCCTGAGATGGGAGCTGCTTCTCAGCAAACACGTAAGCGCAAACGGTTAGTTGCAGATGGGGATGGGGAAACAAACACCTTTCAGTCTCAGTTGCTTGAAGTCTTAGAGCAGAACAGAAGAATGGTGAGCGAGCAACTCGAATCTCAGAACACCAATTTTCAGTTGGACAGGGAACAGTGCAGAGACAATGTCAATAGCTTAGTTGTTGTACTTAGTAAACTGGCAGGTGCTTTGGGCAGAATTGCTGATAAGTTGTAGCAAAGAGCCATCAGAACACAGTGTACATACCCACAAAAGTTATATCAGAGCTCAATGGATGGTAGGGGAGGCTGAAGGATTTGAATTTTATAGCTCATGTCGAATAATATATGAATGAAATTTGTCATATAAAATTTTTGTTCGCTTCCTTGTTCCCCTCCTTTGTGGCGATTGCCAATACATGACAGAGGTAATAAATCATGGGTGTTTGAGTTACCGACTTTTTTTTTTCATGTAGTGCTATTCTGGTTGACACCGATCTATGTCTTATAGATATCAGTTACATGGTCACTCAACACAACCCCTACATGGCTACATCACACAAAAAATATTGTTTGTCTGAGTTTTTGATAGGCCGGCTATAATGCCACGACCAAAACTCTTAGTGCCACAACAATCAAACCCACACTGACATATTTACCCTCATTTTCTCTCTCTGTTCTTTTTTTCACGTCTCTTTCATTCATTACAAGAAACCACAAAGAGGTATTTCCAACCCAGGTTTTTGTTTACTTTTTTGATCTAATCACTTTCCTTATGTCAGAAACTTTAATTTCTTGCAAATTTCGTCCCTCCCTAAAGAAACCCAGATCAAGATCTAAACATCAAGTTCATATACTTTTCCATCACTTCCCCTTCTCTAAATTCTCATCCTTCATCTTTGGTTGCTGCCACCTAAATCCATCAGCACTACCATTGAGAAGGTTTGCTAATTCTTTGGTTTCGAGAGTTCTCCATCTTATTATTCAAAGGTGTTCCGAAACTAGACCGAACTATTGACAAAAAGTTATTGACTAATGGTTAATGGCTAGGTTAGTGGCCATGTCCTATGCATTGGCGATGCGGCGGGGAAGAACGAGGGATAATGATAGAGAAAATAGGATGTTGGGTGAGGACAGAGGAGGAACATGGTGATGACAGAGAAAACTCAAAACAGGGCGTGGGTGGGAAAGGAGGTGCACAGAGAAAGGCCAAAACAGATGAAAAGCCAATATAGAGCATTCAATGTTATTGGCGAGGATAAAATTGTCAAGTCAAGAAATTGTTCGTGGCATTATAGGAAGTAGTCGTGGATTTAGCATTAACCTTTTGATAAGCTTTTTTCATTAACTTGACTAGATAATATAGTAAGTTAAGACGGAGAATGAAAAATACCATTACTATATCAAAGAAGTATATCGCGACGGTTGACACATATGACTCGAACAATCATGAGGTTGTTGATCCCGAACAGAGTTTTCAAGGCGCCAACCAGATGAACAAAAGAAAAACACTCTAAATAATTTATGAAACAACAGACACAGCATCAACAAAAAACTTAACACCCACATGCTCAATAGCTAGCAATACAAAAACAAAAACGAAACCCATCGCTGGTATGGAATTTAGACCTACTTCCCAAATTAGGTTTTAAAATTCTGAGGTATTTTTCGAGATATAATGGTGAAAAATAATGGGTGTGTGACTGTGTGTACAACACAAGAGAAAGGAGGTCTAACAGTTTACCAAAGAAAAAGAAAGGAGGTGTGGAACGTCATTAATGAGGCCGAGGACCAAGTTCGAGTATTGTGTCATTAATTTTTAATTGAAATCTCCACGTACGGACGGATTTGGCAAGTTTTTTTTTTTAAAGAGAGATTTGCCATATCGTAAGTTAATGACAGTCAGAGCAATTTTGATTTAGTTACCATATTTGTATGCAAACAATCTACATATTTGTGCTTTGATTACTTGGCAAGTTAATTCTAGTCTTCTCCTCCTCCATAAAAAAAAAAAAAAAAAAAGGTTCGTATGACAAAGAGAAAGAAAAACTCCCCTAATTCTGTTTTGTGTTCTGATTTGAGAAGCCATTAAAGGTACTCACTCTTCCCATTATTAAACTTCTCTCCTCTTTCGTATTCATTACTCCTACTAAACAACTTCTCTCCTTAATTAGGCTTTCCACTGCGTTTTTGGCTTTTTTTCAAGATTAACAGGGTTTTTATTTTACTGTTTTTTGGTCTTTCGCTTTCTGTCTTTGTTTTCTATTGCGTTTGCGCTTGGCCTGTCTACGTACCTTTTTTCTTTTCTACAAGAATCGGTATGTGGTTTTTTTTTTTTGGTATGTATGTATTGATTGATTAGAGCTCTAATAGTTTTACAGATGGGAAGAGCTAAACAGAGAATGGAACTGATACGCAACGGAAAGTCTCGGTACGTAACGTTTCAAAAGAGAAAGAAGGGGATGAAGAAGAAGGCTTATGAGTTACAAACCCTGTGTGATGTTGAAGTTTGCTTGATTGTTTACGGACCCACAACGGATGAACATCATAATAATCCTTTGGAGGCGGAAATCTGGCCCGAAAATCCCGACACAATCCATCACTTGCTAGATTCCTACAAAAACCAACCCCCCGAGGAGCGCATGAAGAAGACCCAAACCCTGTCCAACTTTTTTATCGACCGGAACCAAAAGATTGAAGACTCGCTTGTGAAACTACGCAAGAAAAACGACGAGGCTACTTACTCCACGTGGGATGATCGTTATAGCAATTGGTCGATGGAAGAACTGAGAGGATTTGAGGTTACCTTGGAGGGAAAGCTTCGAGATGTGAAGGCAAGAATTGCGCTTATGAAGGGCACTTCTTCTCTCACTCAAAACCCTCCTCCGTGCTTTCTACGAGGCATGATCGGAATGAGGAACACGCAATGGGAGGAGCCACATGAGCAGCAGCCTATTTCGATGCTGAATCCGCGGCACGAGTTTGTCAACGCTCCTTTTCATTACCCTTTCGATCACGAGATTCAGCAGGCCGGGATTCAGAGTGATGCGAATTTAATGGCAAATCCGGTAATGATGACGCAAATGAATTACGGTAACCATTACAGTAGCATTCAACTTGGTGGCGCGTCTAGTAGCAAATTCATGTGCAATCTTCCACTTGAGAGGCCAATTTATGGTTACGATCCTTTCATAATGCCTGTGATGTTGGAGAATATCGGGTATAACAACACTCATCTCCCCATCGGCTATTGCAATCCGAACGTGGAAACAATGTCGCCATACATACCGTGCTTCAAGATGGGAAGCGATTCATCTCATATGGATAAGTACTTCAAAGCAAGCGAATTTCCGACGAATAACCAGAACTGAATGCAGGTTTGTTGGGGATGCTGATGTCTGATGGTACATTTAGTACGTACGTAGTAGGCTTAGACTAAATTCAATTTAATTAACTAGGATTTGGATATATGATAAAAAATAAAAAATAAAAAACTAGGGTTTGGATATTGTTTTTAACAATAGGATTTTGATTTTTTGAGCTACTGATTTTTAACATGCTTTATGGTTAATGGCAAAAATGTCAGCTATTGTTACCCAACTATTTGTTGGCACTGTTGAAGTTAAAGTAGACTTTTTTATTCACTTCTTCAAGAATTACGTACTGTATTTTCTTTTAGATAAATAATATCGTCCAGGCCAGCTTGATTAGATCTCGACTAATCTCTGGTAGACCAATTTCACTGTTCATGTCACCAGAAGGGGAACTCAATTAAAAGTTCATGGCTTCTTCAAGAATCATGTCCACATTGTGATGCCCTTAGCTAGTATTTCTATAACTTCGTACGTGAATGAACTTAGCTTCTTGAGGGCCCCTAGCTAATATTTTCATTGGCTTGGTGGGGGTTGTTGGTTCAGTATTTTTATAAGGCTCTATAAAACTTTTCTTTTCTTGTTTTTTCCTTCTATACTAACAAGAGGTAATCGTTGCGATGCAGAAGATCGAATAAGAATAATATGTGTAGATTGATTTGAAAAGAGAGATGATTATACAGATGCAAAAACAAAGTCGAGTACAACTTTGTTGGATTAACTTCTGAATAAGTATTTTGAGGAGTTCTATTTCCTAATTAAGCCTTAAAGGAAAAGAGGTACTTGGTTGAATCAACATAATGTCCATGCATCTTCGATCCCATTGCAACAACCCAATCGATTGAATCAGAAACTCCTCCACAGGGCCGGCTCTGAGATTTTGGGGGCCTAAGACGAACGTAGATAATAAGACCCTTAATAAAATTTACGAAAATAAAATAATACTAAGTAGATAAATGATTTTTTTCAAAGCCAAATGCATGTATTCGACAAAGGAAAAAACCCATGCAAATACTAATTTCTGATCCTGTTTTCTCTCCGTTGATCTCTAATTCATCTCCTTCCATTTTATTGTATGTTCATTGAAATTAGAGCTGTAACGGTAAAATATGCATAAAACTTATCGAGGAACCCACCACATGGGATCATTTTTCAAGGGGCTCTACATGAAGATAGCCGCCTGTGATTTGTATTTTCTTTTTCCATTTTTGTTTCCTCTGATTGAGCAAATCAGGTTGGGCCCAACTTTTGGACTTGTGTCCCTTAAGTGAAAAATAGGTTGCTTGGGTATTAAAATGGGCCTCTAATGTTGCTATACTTAAAAAGATTGGACATATATAATGGGTACCCAAAAAAATAGGAGGCCCTAATTTCTACACATTTTTTGGGGGCTTAAGGCGCCGGCCTCTTGGGCCTTAGCCCAGAGCCAGCCCTGCCTCTACTGATGCCCCCGAACACACCAAACCAAAAAGGCAAACGCACAGATGGCAAAGAAGAATCCTCCTCGCACAATGAGGGAACAGCAGATGATCCACCCCTGAAGAAAATGAAGAAAAATGACCAAGTACTGTGTCATAAATAGCTCTTTTGAAAGCCTATGCCTATCAGATCCAATGTGAACACACCTTGCAAATTAATAGAAACAACATATATAGATTGTTTCAATCCTTCTGTTGTATATAATAGTACTAATCTATCGTTACCAAACTTACACGTTCACCTCAGCGCATATGTTGTGCCATTACCGGCCCATTTTTATTTCTTTCGCATGGCATGGAGAGAAAACTTTCTTTACATCAGACTGACCCTGTGAAACACATGATCGACAATTTCCATAGGCCAACCCTTGGATACATGTTCAATCTCACAACCAACGGGCATGAAATGCACGTACGAGGGCTACCACCTAGTACTCCAATACAGAAGGGCCCAAAAACCCAAACTCATTGAAAAAATAAAAAAATAAAAAAGTTTCAGGATTCAAGTGAAAAGAGAGATGTTTGATTATAAATAATCTTTGTAAAATGATATAAAAGTCGGAATGGGACAAACAGTAACAAAAATAGAGAAGTTTCAGTGGGAGATTTTTTATGCCATGCATTCTACAACTCCTTGGCCCTTCCTTGACAATATAGATTTTAGGAGAGGTTTTACATCATACTACTCTACAACTCCTTGGCCCTTCCTTGACAATATAGATTTTAGGAGAGATTTTACATCATACTACTCTACAACTCCTTGGCCCTTCCTTGACAATATAGATTTTAGGAGAGGTTTTACATCATACTACTACTACTACACAAGCTATGCGCGGGCTTTCAAATCAGGCTTATGGGGCTAGGCTAGAGGGATTGTCCGAGCTACAATTCCTATGCCCCAAGCTAGCACATACGCAATTAATTTATTGTTCTAAAAGGGAGCATTTGTGAAAATCTAAGCACTTTTCACACCAAAGACTTTGAGCCAATTGAGTCAATAAAAAGTTCCTTAATGAGAAAATAAATTAGGACGGAGCATAGAGGGAGTAGTAAAATGGCTATAAAATGGGGAGAGGAAGAATGTTGAAGGCAGCAAAGATTAGGATCCGGGGGCCTGCTACCCCCAAAGCACAACAGGACAGTAGCCCCCCAAAGCTACACCGTTTTGAAAAAAAATCTGAGACCCAAACTATCTCCTATAGGGGCGAGCTATTTGCAACCACAAATTTTCTGAACGTAACCTGTTTTACACATAATGAATAGTGCACATGCATTGTAAAACAGGCTACGTTTAAGAAATTTGTGGTTGCAAATAGCTTGCCCCCTCCTAAATCCGAGTTTGGCTCCTAACCACCCCTTTACGAATTGTGCTATTCACACAGAGAAAACCCACACAGATCACGTACAGATTTTTTTGTGGGGCCCATTATGGGTCCCACACAAACAATCCAAATCGTTCATTAAATATAAAACATTTTTTCAAGGGTAGTAGCGAAAAACCAGCTCAATCCAATAACTATAGAAACTCAATCAAATCATCTAACTTTTCATTCGAATTTTAGGATAATGAAAAAATAGATGATTGGATCGAGCATCTATAGTTATCGAATTGAGCTGATTTTTTGTGAAAGCTCTTGAAAAAAATATTTTACATTTAATGAACGGCTCGGATCATTTTTGTGAGACCCTTAGTGGGTCCCAAAAAAAATTTGTGGGTGATATGCGTAGGTCTTGTCTGTGTCGTTAGCGTTATACCCCCTTTAAGCTTTTTGACTTCTTCTGTTCCCTCATTCTCCACTTTAGTCAACTACTGGTTTTAGTTTCGCGGGTGTTCGTAAATACAGCCAGAGAAAAAAAGGAAAACATATTATAAACCAGGGAATCTTACATAAACACCCTCTCAACAATTGCTTTTTCTCACAAAGACCTCCTCACATTTAAAAACGCCCATACAGACTCCCTCAACTACTAAAAACGAAAAAAATGCTAACTCCGTTAACAGAACGGAGGAAATGACTAAAATACCTTTTTTTAAAGACAAAAGTACATAAACACCCCCTCAACTATCACTTTGTTCCACGGAGACCCTCTAACGTTTATATTATACCCTTATTCTATCAGTTGTTGTTCTAATTTTTTTTTTTATGCAATTTCTTTTTTTCTTACATCAATCATTTTAAAGAGAACCTTCTGTATATAACCATAAAAAATAGCCCAAAAACCGTGGCGCGACGGCGGCCGGTGCCGCGATGGTTCTTTTGCTGATAAGAAATGAGAAGGGAAGAAGACAAGGGAAATGAGAGAGGTGTGGGAGAAGAGAAGTCCGAGGAGAATGGTGGTGGCAGTCATCAGCAGCTGCTGCGTTGCTTTTCCCATCTCTATTTTTTTAACTTGTCTTTAGAGAGAGTGTGTGTAACGACCCTAGATTTCGCCTATTTTTTTTTTTTTTTGAATAAAAATTTTTATTTTGTATTTTATTAAAAAAAATAATTTTAAACTGACTAGTATCTATCAATAATTTTTTTTTTTTTTAAAACCCATATGTTATAATGATCCGAAAAATTTTAATAAGTTAAAATATAATTTTATACAAAAATTATTTCTTTATTAAGTTAATGATTGAATTATAAATTGTACTCTATATTAGTTTAAATCAAATTGTTTAAAATTCTATATGTGTGTGGTGTGTCTAATGCACCATATCATTTTTCCATCACCTTCTTTCATCTATAACAGATGCGGCTCCCCCTCATCCCTCTCTGCCGACTCTCTCTCTCTCAACTTCCTACAACCCTATCTCTTTACTTCTTTTCTTTCTCCCCACTCCAAGTATAAACCCCTCCCCCACCCTATAAATACCTCCTCTCCCTCTCCATAAACACCACGACGGCTGTAAAAAAAAAAAACAGTGGAGTAAAGAGAAAAAAAAAATAAGAGAGAGCCGGTGGGTTTCGGTTCCACACTAGCCCGGGTACCAAATCCGGATTACCCAACCGTAGACCAGTCTTCAAGCATCCCAGAACCAATTCGCAATCGACCAAACCGTTCCCGAGCCGTCCTCCGTCGCCGCCGTCTCCTCCGTTTTTACCGAAACCGACCCGGAACCGTTTCTCTTTTCGGCTGAATTCAAGGTATTATAATCCATACCCTACCTTCTCCTACGTATATCAAGTATTTATGTATTAGTGTTTAAATTTTCGGAGTAGGAGAAATCAATCTCGACGTCGCACGGTATCGAACGGTTTTCCCCTGTTTTTGTTTCGAACAATTACTGTTCACGTTTAGTTTTTGAAAAAGAAGATGCTGATATTACACTTATCCCCCCTGGGTTTCCTAAGTTGATAATTTCGGTCCAAATGATGTGTTTTGTCCTCTTGTGAGTTTAAATTGTATGCAAGTAATTGATAAATAAGTCATGATTGGTGTTGTTAAAAATATTACTAAGATTACAAAATTGATAATTTACATGTTTAAATAATTACTCACACATTTTAATAACGTAATGGCATCGGCCAATCATAAAATATTATGCGAGTTATTGCTCACACATTATTAATTGATTTACTTGTTATCTCATAAAAATGTATTATGCTCTGAGTTAGTTTTCCTTGATGAATAACATTGTATGTGCTCAATCGGATTTAGGTGCACGTGCACTGGGTTGTTTACAATGAGAGAAATTATGTAGTTATGTTATGGTTAATGGAAAAGGAAAAATAGATGAAAGGTTGTGGACTTAGGGACCTCGTGGGTGGCCTAACAGACCTCGTGTGATCGGGGTAGCCTGAGTAGGACCTTGAGGGCAGCTGAAAGACCCGGTGTCGTTAGGGTGGCCAAGCAGGACCTCGGGTGGCCTGACAGGACCTCGTGTGATCGGGGGTAGCCTGAGTAGGCTTGAGGGCAGCCGATGGACCTAGAATTGTGAGAAGGGCCAAGCAGGACCTTAGGGCAGCCTGACAGGACCTCAAGTATTGGGGTAGCCTGAGCAGGACCTCGAGGAGACTGATGGACCTAGGATTGTGATTTGAAACTGGCGGGTAGTCCAGTGATATGATTTGAAACTGGCGGGTAGTCCAGTGATGTCTGTGATGATTTAAAACCGGCAGAGTAAGCCCGGAGATGATTTAAGACTCGCAGAGTAAGCCCAGTAACTGGCAAAGTAAGCCCAGTGATGATATAAAACTTTGCAAAGTAAGCCCAATGATATTTTGATAAAACCTGGCGGTGGTCCAGTGACGTTTTATGTTGATAAAACCTGGCGAGTGTTCCAGAGATATGTTGTGACGATAAAACCTGGCGTGTGTCCAGTGATGTTTTGTGGTGGTAGACTGGCGTGTGTCCAGTGGTGAGTTGATAGACTGGCGTGTGTCCAGTGATGATTGTAATGTGGTATATAAGATAGGCGAACCCTAGTTGTGATTCAGGCATGATAAGCTATCCCCTTGTTGTAGTATTGCAACTTAGGTTATCTACGATAGCAAAGGGAAGTGATCTCATGGGACCGAGCATGGCTAGCGGTTGGGGAGGAAAGATCTCGTAGGGAGATTTTGGATCACACGTTAGGCTAATGGATAGTAATGAACTGGTTGACGTGAAAAATCTCTGTTTTACTTATTCGCATCATGATTATCCTGTTTTACTTGCTAGCTGTAATGGTAAGAGGGGTGGTTGGGTTGGATTATTCTACTGGGTGATTTATCACTCACGGATACGTCTGTATCCTGGCAAATCGATTGCTTCGGCGATCAATTTGCTAGAGGGCGCAGGATTCAATGGAAGAGATTCAACGATGATGCAGTTCGACACGGAAAGAATATCAGTAACAAAGATCGAGGATGCTTAGGATTCGTATCAAGATTAGAGTCAGCTCTGAAGATAGTGTATTTTGATTCCGTAAATCTATCTTGAGATTGTATTAGCAAAATCTTTATTTTGGAAAATCATATTTATTTAGCAAAATTTTCTCATAGAAATTATTTATTTTTCTCCCGAAAAGTCGGGGTGTTACAGTGTGTATGTATTGGAAGAGAGAGAAAAAAAGGTCACCGGAACCAGTGATTAGTCGGTTAGGATATAGAGAAATAATAGCTTAGATGGAGAGGAAGAGATTACCTGTGATTGAGAGGGGGAGAAGAATACAATCCTTCTAAGTTTTAATCCAACCATTGATTTTAATGGTTGAGATTGAGTGTTTTTTTTTTAAAAAAATTGTGTGGGTGGAACCGGCCTCTATATATAATATTCGGGGCAGTTCCGGAGACCCTTAAAAAAGCCTCTAAAAAAGTCCTCCAAATCTTAATCTTATAGTTTTCGATCAAATTTTGATGATTCGAGCTGCTCAATGTATTTAGAACGTGATTTTAAAGGTGCCCGCTAGAAATTGGCAAAAAAATACCCAGGAAGGGCTTGATTTGAGTAGTTTTTTATTGAACCGTTCAATAAAGTTCAATAAAAAACTATTCGGATGAAGCTCTTCCCGGTCATTTTTTTGTTGATTTCTTGCGAGTACCCTTAAAATCATGTTTTGATTACATGAGCGGCTCAGGGGGTTTAGAGGTTTTTTTAAGGGTCTCCGGAATCGCCTCGATATATATTATTTATATATAAACTAAAGTTTCAGATCTGTTTGCTATGGGTTTTGATTGGAGGCTGTTTGTAGAGGGAAGAAAGAGAAGAGTTAGAGGGGGTGTATGTATGTAATGCAACAAGGGTACTTTTGTCTGATTTATAGATGAGGGGGTTCATCACAAACGGTTTAGAGACAAAAGGGTGTCACTTGGGTAACGAAAATTAGTTGAGGGGGTCTGTAAGGGCGCTTTTAAATATGAGGGGGTCTTCGTGAAAAAATGATAGTTGAGGGGGTATTTATGTACTTTCGCCTTTGGGTTATTTGAAAGTATTGTTTTACAGTAATGTAATGAAATCTTGTTACTTTGCTAACTCAAGGTATTCGGATGAGTTTACATGCATCTTGATTAATGAATAAAAACTCAATTCTACCATCCACTAGTGAGGAGTTCAGTTAGAAAAATATTATAGTAATTAAATTTATTGTCGTATGTATACGTTTTTATTATGCATTTTTTGGTTAGTTACGCTGGAGTGTTTGGTTGAAGTATATGATCCTCAAAGTTTTGGATGATAGTGCATATTGTTGTTCATGCTACGGATAGTAGTGGACTATAAAACCCCAAAATAGTTGTGCATTTTGGTCAGTTGCCTTTTTTTAGTATATTAGTTAAGCACTTGTCTATTTTTTGGGTATTAGTTATGCACTTTTTTTATGGATAGATGTGAACGGTGAAATTGAGTTAATTTCCAAACATTTTTTTTGAGTCAAAAGTGAGAAGATTGTATTGATAAACGCCCAGTGACACTTATAAAACGGAGATAATTACAAAGAACTTGGACAAAACCAAACTAATCATCTAACAAATACAAAACAAGTAAATCACAAGGTAATCGATGTCTTTCATTCTAACCCAGACATGGCTTGATGCAACATCGACACTTTCAAACTGCCTAACATAAAAATCTCAAACAAAAAAAGTGTAAAGTTAAGGACAAAAGACACCAAATACACAGACGATCAGATGCACTCCACCCAAGTATAAACGCACCAATAAACTCCCAAGAGCTACAGATCTGCTAAGCCATCATGGGTTGCCTCACCAAAGACATCGTGTAGGTATAGAGTGCTGAAGCACAAATATCGTTGTGAAGCAATCTTGATTGAGAGAACCCGATCTATAGACAAAATTCGTCCAAAGACGAAACTAATAACTCTTGTTGAACGAGAGACAAAACTCTCACAGAAAAGCTGATAGGCATAGGGGTTTACTTGCAATTGTAGTTTGTATTCAGGGTCTCTTGTGTAATTCGGTAGGGGTGTTTGCTAAGTTGGTGTGTCTGTTAGCTGGGCAGTTATAAGGGAAATAACGGAGAGGAAATGGGTGTCGAGTTTGTTGCTTCTCTCTTTCCTCTCTCCTCTCTTCTCCTGTAATTCTTCTTCCTTCCATTTCTTCCCTGTAATTCTTTCTTTCAAACAGCAATAAAAGTTCCATTTCCTCAGTTCTTGGGTTACATTTCACGAGTGAGTTCTATCATCAGCCGACAAATCGTTGATCTGAAGAGACAGAAGGAAAAAAAGAAAAACAACAAAGAAAGAAAGAGAGTCGGTAGTACCATGGCATCCCCCTCCCGCCGTCGCACACAGCTATGAAATCCACAGGGGGAGGAGAAGGGAGAAGAGGAGTTGTGCTGGCTAGGGTTGAGAGGTCTTAGGTTTGGTTAAGAGAGGAAAGGGAGGAGAAAAAATCTTCTTTTAGCAATGTTGCAGGACAAGAAATGAGATAATTTCCAAGGATTAATTGAGATAAGGACTAGCTAGCCTGGACACCTTAAGTTGTCAAAAAAATAATATATCATAATATTTATTTTGGAATATGATCTTATTTTTTTGAATAGCAAAGTTTTAATAATATGTTTCCTTCTTCTTTTTTGTTTTCCGTTGTATCTTTCTTTTTATATAAGAGATTTTTGTGGCATTCAGGAGCACCGGAAAAACTAAAACTAGCTGAAGAGGAGAATGAGGCAATAAAAGAAACCAATAAGGCAATAACCAGTGGTTGGGACTTGGGAGACAATTGGAGATTAATGGGATATATTTGTGTCTTAGCCTTTGGGTCGAGTTATTTGTAACCACAAATTTTTTACATGTAGTCTATTCTAAACCTAACCCATAAATAACAATTTTCTAAATGCAACCTAAGAAATATCCATAAACTTCCAAAAATACCCTCTCCTTCCCCCCTTCTCTCTCTCCCAATTCTCTCTTCTCTTCACCGCCGAACACCACGCCCACCACCACCACCACACCTCCATAACCACCGCCTTCACCAAACATTGAAACTGTGAGAAATGGAACTCGCCGCCTTCAAACAACAGAAATGCGTTCAACACTTTGTCCTTCAAAATGCGCTATTCAGATACAGTCCTTCAAATCAACAGAAACTGTGAGAAATGCCTTATTCGGATACAATCCTTCAAAAAAATTGAAACTCGAAAATAGTTACAAACATTCTCAGTTTTCTCTTCTCTTCTACTAAACACACCACCACCACCACTATGTATCTGAATTTTTCAAAAAAAAATCCCCAACATAGTCGGATACACATTTCTGAAAAATTTAGACAATTTCAGATTTTAAAACTTGAAAATATTTACAAATTTCAAATTCTAATACTCGAACACTTTATGACGCATCTTCTCATGTCTTTTTTTTTGTTGTTAAAAATGCATATTCTAACTGTTAAAAATGCAAAAAATGCAAATTCCGAATACGTCATGAACCGTAGAATGCATTCACGAAATGCACGATGGGACTGACTTCGTCGGCGAAGAAGTGCGAGTTCCATACGAATGAATCTTTGTTGGGGAAGAAGATTAGGGAATTGAACAAGAAATCACGCGATATTATTGCCGTAGAACAATTAAAAGCTAAAAAAAACTTCAAAATTAGCTTACTGGTTTTTTTTTTTTTTTTGGATTAGCTTACTGGTTATCAGATAGGATTGAAGGATGGAAGATTAGAAGTGACGATGGAGGAGTGAGATTCCAAACAAACCTCTCTGATCTCTCTCTTTCTTTGTCGGAGTGAATTTATTCTTTGATAAAATGGGTTCGATCCAGTATGGCCAAACCTATTTTCATAACAAAGAATTCACTCCGATCATCTCTGATTACGTAAAATTCAGAACTCGCTCAACGTCATCTCAACACTGTTCATCTTCTTGACAAGATCTAAAAATTTCCATCTTTGAGATTAGCCGGACTGTGCTCACAATTTTTTTTGTTAATCCATCCTAAAACGATGTCATTTCATTAGGGGCGTTTTTGTCAATTTTTTTGAGGGCATTTTTGTCCGAAAGTAATAATTTTAAAACAGGTTACGTTGAGAGAATTTGTGGTTGCAAATAGCAACGGCCCTAGCCTTTTTATCAAAAACGGTGTCGGTTTGGAGGCTGCGGGCCTTGCTGTGCTTTGGGGGCAGCAGGCCCCCCAATCCTAAGCCGTTTTGCTTTTAGCACTTTTGTTCTTATTCAAATTTTTTTCGCGTTCGTTCATTTGCGCCAAACTTTTGTGAATTATGACGAATCGGAAAAGTAAAAAAATTTACTTTTACCAAAATATTTTGGAAAATAACAACTTTTTAGCACCAAAAAAAAAAAAAGTCGGACTTTTTTTTCTTCTTCTAAAAAGTGGTTGAAGTACATGTACTGGAATATTGGGTTCTGTTTTTTCAGTTCTATTATCCATTACCAAAAATGTCAGATCCTATAACTGAATTAAAAGTTAGATGATTGGATTGAGCCTTTATAGGTATCGGATTAAACTGGTTTTTTGTGGACACCTTCAAAAAAGTGTTTTAAATTTAATGAATAGCTCGGTTAGTTTATGTAAGACCCACAGTGGGTCTCACATCGTCATCTGTGTCAATAGCAAACCTATATCGATTATGCAACACTACAAAAAAAAAAAAAAAAACCACCTAAGCGGCTAAGCATCTGTGGAGATGGTTGGGATTTGGTTGAGGTTCGGCGTTGGATGGTCGGTTTGGTTGGTTTTTGGGGTTCGATGGTGGTGGTTTGGGGTTGGGGGATGGGTGAGTGGAGGTTAAGTGTTGTTTGTTTTGTAAGTAGCTATGTCAATAACTACAGCTGCGGTATTTCTACTTTCATACTGGTTTTTGCGGTGTAGTTGGATTTTATGATCTAGCTAGTTTGCCTGTGTTATCCATACACGCAACATTCTTTACCTGAGGTGTTTGTCACTTGGTTTGCTATCAATCGGTTTTCTGATGAAAAGCTCGCCACTAGTTGAACTATGTTGCAACTGTTTATCCACGCTTTGCATGCGCTTCTCCCACATGATCTTGCCTTATCCATATTTGCTGGTGTATCCTTTGTTTTTGGGAGGAGACAAGATCCAATGAGTGCAACCCAGAGCACTCTCTCGCCACGTTCTTTTTTACATCATTGTGTAGTCGATGCTCTATTTTGTGCGCAATAGGTTTTTATTGTATTGTAATAGCTGCACACGGTGGGTTGTAACCTTCTTGTTATCAATATATTTTTTGCCACTTCCAAAACAACAAATTGTAGTCCAATTTGCCAAAGAAACCTGCACTCTGATGATCTGTCTTGGGTAGGGAGAAAAGTCCCTAGCCCGTGAGCATTTCCCAGAGCTTCGGTATCACAAACTAGACCTTATCTGATCACATAAATCTTTCCCACCTTATCTCTTTCAAAGTCAGAAAACATACCTTGTAACTCCGAACCTGTTCATAGCATTTGCTTCAAAGACAAATACTGTATCAAAGAAAACCATACAAAATGCAGGCTGCTTTGCATTTCACAGCTTGTTTTCCCAGATTGATGCCCACCAAACCCACAGCAGCTACACCGTGGAGGTCCACCCCTCATTTGCAAACGCCACAATCCCGATTAATCAAAGTGGCTCTGCAACAGCTCCTGACACCTCAGCAGTTGACTACACTTCCATTACCTCGTAAACCAATTCATCATTTGCCTCAGGCATAGCAGCACTATTATACAAGGACGGACCGAGGGACGGTTGAACCTTAGCGATTTTCTTATCCAAGTAGAAGAATTGTTTCAAAAGTTCTTTGGAATTATAGTTGTTCTTTCAAAAAATTCAAAAGTTTTACACGTTTGTATGCTCCACGTTTTTCTGAGCATAATTGTGATAACTTTTTTGGTAGTATTTTTATAGCAGAAATTGAAATCTCCTTCTATAGGTTACAAACCTTTTCCCAATGATTGCCCACTCAACAGTGAAATCATGGGTCTGTGCATCCCTCCCGGTTGTTGTACAATTGTGATAATGATTCCCAGACTAATGAAGTGGCTTTGCAGTGTCTTTCCAGCAGAAGCTTGTGAGACGGTGGGAGGAGATGCTTGTGATGCTGAAATGTATCCTGAAGTGAAGCTTGACCCAGAAACCACCAGCACTACAAACAAGACTTCTACGGACATGGTAGATAGAGACTATCTCGAGTATGACAGTCCCAAGAAGTAAGATTATTCTCCGCACTAGACATTTTTTTCTTAACAAAAAGATATAATTCAAAATTAACATGGTCTAATAAATGGTGATGTTGGTTGGTGTTTCCAGGAGAAGCTTGTGATGATCTTGGAGGAGAATTCTGTGGGCCTGCCTATCAGAGAGGAGTTTACTAGAGGGTACATAATCCAGTTGTAATGGTTGTGTATGCTGGTCATCTTTTACTTGCTTTCTCCCTCCTTTATATATTATGTATTCTCTACTTTTGAATGATATAATTAATTGGTAGCAAATAAGAACAAAATACTTTCGGAATCCACTCAAGTACATGTTAGATGGGCATAACAACAACCAACTAGTCTGCTTGCCCCTCCATATTGCCAAAAAATAAATGTAAACTAGCTACAGACTAAGATAAGTACCTTTTAATTCTGATGCAGTGTAAACCTTTTATAGCATGTTTGATCAGATTAAAAAAGTATCGAAAGACGATGAATTTATAAATTCAACAGGAACAGAAAGAAGGCAGATAAGGAAAATCAAGAAGTCGCAAGAATTGATAATGTTGGTAAATATATAAGTGAAACAAAGTCACACGATAAAAAGTGATTGGATGGCTTGTGATAGCATCAGCAGCAGAGAAAGTTTTCCAAGAACTATAAGATGCCTAGAGAAAAATATGGTTCCTTGAATCAAGTATGACACTCTATAATGGTGAAATCAACAAACTCTTATAAGTATGGCAAATAGTATGAAACCTTATCATTGTATCATTTCCAACAGAGATCGCTATACTTAATCATTACATCAATGTGCCAGAAACTCAATAATGGTGAAATCAACTAACTTCTGTGTATAGCAATTTGAGAAAGTGACTGAGGTTCGCATAGAAGATGATGTTACGCACTAAAATAGAGTGAGATTGCAGGAAAGGATATCCAAATAAGTCAAATGCCAGTAGAAATTTCTCAAAACCAGAAGTTGCACCAGCACTATTAGGATTCTCCGTCTTCAGTGATAACTTCCAAAACCAGATACTGAAGAGCTATGGAGTACTTTGCAGTTCTCGTCCTCTCCGACAAGGAACTTCTAGAAGAGATGTTATTCTTAAGAAGAAATGACCCAGAACCATCACCTTCCATAGAAAGAAAATCCGATTTAGCATATTCCAAATAAGAATTCAAAAATGCAAGTGATTAAGATGAGAAATGGCAACATCAATCAGTAATTACCATAAATAATAGCAATAACAGGTTTCCTCTGTCTGAAAATACCAAGCAAAAAAAAGACTGGTACTGCGTCTGCAATATGCATACTATATCTGCATTGAAAAAATATTCTCTTTTATATTTCCACTGCAACAAAAGTAAAAACGGTAACCAACCTTTGATTGTGTAAACGGATGAGATCCATCTTTTGTAAATGAAGAGTAACCTTGGGGAGTCCCCATGGTGTGTATCAGAGAGCAGAAGGTTGCATGGCCCTTTTTCACTAGCACAAGTTACAGAAACCAGTTAATACCTGTTGACATTGCACGAATGTTGTTGCTGTTGCCAGTTAGAATATCAGTAGTCACTCACTTAGCATGAGTTATGGCACTATGACAGAGAGCTAGAGTTCGGACCATTGCCAAGTCTCTACCGCGAGCATTATTGTATCTCTCCTGGCAGTTCCTTTCAAGACATCAAAACAAACAAATTTAGACACAAGTCATGAGCGTGTTCACCAGAAACAAGAAAACAAGCAACAATTTACCGATCACATTTTCTTCATTAGTTTAAGAAGATCTTGAAAACACAAACAGAAAACCGTAAGCACACAAAAAGTTATCAAACAGACACTAAAGAATTCATACATAGTAGAACTAATAACAGGTGGCATAGAGTTCACTGCACTAGCACGTACCTCTCATCAAACAAGTCTCCAAAATTGTCAATAACTACCGTGCAAGGAAAATTATCATGCAGGTGGAATGCAGCAAAATACTTCTTGATCCCTTCATCATTATCCACGTATCTTTCAAAAAAGATTGGAAATTATCATCCACATACCAATAGCAGTCAGGATATTCATTAAAAAATGAAATCGAAAAACCAACATGGAGATAACTTATATCAGCATAAGATAATAGAAAGGAGCATCTTACTTCATATGTACGCGCTCAAATATGTCATTAGATGGATCAATGTCCTGCAAAGGTACGGTTGCACATTAGAGCATCTCCAATGGTAAGTCTTTCTGTTTGCCAAAACCATTATTTGGCAAGAGATATCAAAAAATGACCTCCAATGGTTTGCTAATTGTCAAGCCAAAGTGTAGTATTGCCTAGCTAAATTTGGCAATGCAATGCCAGAGTTATTGATTGCCGCAACAACTTATTGTGCATTGCTACGTTAATGATAAAATTAAAATTCCCCGAAAAATCGCAAAGAAAACGAACGAAAAACATGTACCTGAGGGAGAAAAGGGGGTTTGCTTTCTAACCTGCGCCGGTTGCAAATGAAGACAACATTACCTTTGATAGAGTCGCTCTCCAATGCGGAGTTAAAAGCGAACTGGAAAAGTAGAGAGGTCTTCCCACTGCCAAACCCTCAAAATTTGGAGAATGAACATTTTTGAGCTAGCTTCCCCAACAGTTAAAACTAATAAATATGCTGAATGTATTAATCTATGTGTGTCAGTCTAGAGAGAGAGAGAGAGAAAGAGAGAGTAATTACGAGGAAGGAGGGCCGGAGAGAAGCAAAATACTAGGATGAGAATGGGTGCGGTGGAAATGGGATTGAGGGACGGAGAAGAATCTCTCAACCATGCTCGATTCTCCCAAAATTCCAGGCGAAGGGTCTCAGATTCCTTCTCTAATCCGTACGAACTTGTAATAAGGTATCATCGGGCGGAATTGGTGGAGCTATTAGCGCAATATTGGTCTCGTCTCAACACCGGAGAGTGAGGAGGATGTATCAAAAACAGACTCCTAAACACTACTACTACTACTACGTGCTAAACTGTTTGAGAACAAGGAGGGTCTCTGTGGTAGGAGGAGATCAGGGCCGGCCCAATGGGAATGCCCGAGAGGCCGCGCCTCCATATTTTGGGCAAAAAATGGGGCACTCCTTCCTTAGATAAATATATATATTTTCTGTGCGCAATTATAATACAAACTCCTTTGGTAGTTTAGTAGTAAAATGTTTGTTTTTCCATACAAGATGCCTGGGTTCAAGTCTTGGTAAAATACTTTTTTGAAATGTCTTTTTGTGAAAAAAATTCTCTTGTCACACAAATTGGAGACTACTGTGATTCAAACCTGAGTCCACTAAATATTATTGCAATTGCACAAGCTATTAAGGCCGGAATATTTACTATCTTTAATAGTATAAACGAAAATAATATATAGATAAGTATTTCTGTTGTTATTTTTAAATTAGAAAATTTATATAGGGCACAATTTCAACATTTGGCCTAGAACATCCAAATATATTGGACCGGCCCTGGAGATCAGTATACTCCATTTCTTCCTAATTCTTTCCCGAGCCGAGTGTCACCCTTTTTCTTTTTTTGTCCTGATGCTACCCTATTATATCTCTATCACAGGAGTAGCAGGAAGGAGTACTAGAATTACAATATCTTGGCAAGGCAAGTGAAATGAATAGAGCCATTTATTTTATTTTATTTTTATTTTTTGATCCGAAATAGAGCCATTAATTTTTTATTTTATTTTTTTGGTAAAACAGAGCCATTAATTTAATACTCCAGTTATCTATATCTTAGCTCATAAATAGAGCCATAAACGGAGATAATGGGCCGGGCTTATGTTGTTTGGATGAACTAGCCTATGCATGCATTAATAAATGACCGACCAGACTCCAATGAGCGCGGCCCACTTGTGTACTCCGACACACAACAGTACCGTACACCACCACACCAGACCAGACCAGACCAGACCAAACGCCCTCACCTTCATCTACATCCAACCTGGGACGGAGGGAAAGGGGGCATGAGAGGGGCACGTGCCCCGTTCGAAACTCAAATAATTTTGTCATATTTTCGTATATTTTGCATAATTATAAAATTAAGTGTGCTACTACACATAAACACGTGCATATATCTTAAAAATATACATATAAAACTAGTTTTATGTTTCAATTTTGTCATATGGTGTATTTATACTTGTTGATTTTCTAACTATTTGTATATTTGGATCGATTCCTTTTTAATTGTACTTATTTTTAACCGTTTAAGAGCAATGTTTTAAAATAATATCATTAATAAAACTATATCGATCATTTTAAAACTTGTCGATGTTCATATAAAACATACTCTCAGATTTTTTTGCTTATTTTTACATAATTTAAGTGAAAGTATGTGTTATATATTTTTTGTAGTTTGTAATGCATGCCTTAATTATATACAATCTTATAATGGTAGAAAATAAATTTTCGCCATAATGATTAACAAGGTACCCCACTAAACGATATTTTTAAATTCGTCCCTGCATCCAATGGTAATTCGATGCCCTTCAACACATCACCGAATATGGTAACCTGGATGACTCAGCTCACCACACCCCAGCGGACACTCGGGGGATTTGTGCATTGGTAGAAGAAAATAATTAATATAATGGCCACGCCATTAATCATTGCCCCTCGCTTTTGTTTTCTTTGTACAAGGGACTTGTGCATTGGTCGAAGATGTCCTGAGTAAGTGAGAAAATTATAGTGGGTCATAAAGAATTACTTATACTCTTGATAGTGTATAAAATGTATCTTGCATATAGTACAAATGTTTTATGCACACTTTTGAAACAAACGAAAACAGTCTTGGCATTAGCTAACAACACCCTTTTTGAAAATCAGTAGTATCTTTCTACATATTTTGTGTCCAGTATTTTGATTTCATTTCTGCAAAATTTGTTTATATTTCGTTAGTTTGATTTACAACAGTGTATACTTATATTGGCCCTATTTTGCTATCTCCAAACTGTAGGTCAAGTAATATTTGAGATTTGCGACGCGTGACAATAGAATTGCATGGACCTGATGAATACTCGGACAACGCTTCAGACACCCTCATCCAAAATAAAAGATACTGCATCAAAACATTCAATAATTCTATACATGCACGAAAAACAAGCAATCCTTCAATTAACTATGTAAAACAAGCAATCCTTCAATTAACTATTTACCCAAAAAAAACTATGTAAAAGAACTCAATCCAGGTTTCATGAAAGTTTATGGATACGTTTTTGTTAAAATAAACATACTAAATCCCATGTTTTTACGGATTTGTAGGCAGATCATTCTGATGTAGGACAAAATATTAACACTTTTTCATTTATGGAGACGTTATTTTAGCAACTTTTACTTAGAAATAGTACTATTAGATCTTTATTAGTGCTGCCTAGCTATTTTGCACATCTAAATTTAGTTTTCGTAAGGTTTGATTTTTACAATATTTTGTTTTCTTATAGTTCTGGTTTCCCAATAATGCTTTGTTTGGTCTCCACTGTAAGTAATTAATTCATATTTATTATTAATTCTTTTATTCAATCATCAATAATATTTCATAGTTTTTCTCTTTTCCTTGTGGATTCAAGGTGTGCTCATGAATTCGAGTGGAGACCAAACAAAGCATTACTTGGAAAAGTCTACTATATATTCAGCTACAACAGAGAAATTAGTTTCATATAAAGTATATTGAATGTATAAATTCTAAATGTCATTTTTTTAAGGAAAAATTCTAAATATTGTTACTAAGTATATTTATAAAATGATTAATCAAAACCTTTAGAATGTGAAGTCTTACACTATTCAACATCGTCACCAAAATTAGAAATCATGGGATATCGACAAATATGTAACCAAACGACATTTAATGTGTCCGAATGCATTAAAGTCTATCATTAACTGTGGTACGATATATTTTAGTCTTGCTACAGAATATTTGGATTAATTTCTTTTGGTATGACACATTGTGGTAAGCAAATGCCAATTTTTGATGTCGTCATAAAAGTTATGGTTATGTTATATAATTTGTGGTCATTTTTTGGGGAGGGAGAGGGAGAGAAAGTGAGGGGAGAGAACAACCGGTTATCTGCTCAGCCATTTTTTCATTTTATTAATTGATTTAATAAATGGATGGTTCAGATCATTCACTTTTAAATCTGAGGGTTTAAAATCATGATGCGTACGGTATACCCCTTAATAAGGGGTGTGTACCATAGGACTTACCCTTTTTTTTTATACCGAAAAATAGTTTTTGCAATTGAACAATTTTTTTTTTTTTTGTGCCAAAAGTTTTTTTTTTTTTGTTGCCAAAAGCTTTTTTTTTTTTTTTTTTGGGTAAATCAGCTTGAAATTGAAAAAAGAGGCTAACCGAATATACAGCCTACAAGGGGCATACCTCAGGAGGAAAAAAGAGAAAACAAAACAAGATTAAAGAAAATTTGTAATGCCAAAAGGCTACATAGACTAAAAGGTATGCGTTGTTTCCAGTCCATCTAGAAAGAGGGAGGAAAAACAACGCCTTAAAGGCACCAACAAAATAGCTTGAATAAGTAGCATCAGTAGCAGTAGCAAAATGGACAATTACTACCATTTGAAAACACTTCAAAACACTTGGAAACTCTGCCACTGCACGGGCAGTCTCTTGATACATCTAAACATGAAAACTGCTTGCTGCAGTGGATAATCCCAAACACTTGGGACACTCTTCAAAACACTTGGGTAGCAGCAGCTATGGACACTTTTCAAAACACTTGGGGCAGCTTTCAACCTGGGCAGACCCATAATCTGGGCTGCACTTCAAAACTAGACTCAGCCATGGACAGTAGCAGAACTGGACAGCAGCAACCAAAAGGGAACTGCAGCCACAAAGGACATGGAACAATGAGCCTTAATCACAGCAGCATAACCGGATAGCAGCAACCCAAAAAAGAACAGCACATTAAGGTAATAACTGCTAGGGACAGCCCCCTAGAAAAGCTTAATCATTCCTAGGGACAACCCCCCAAGGATAGGTCAAAACAATACCCAATAAGACATTTTTTGCCAAAAGTTGAGAGGTAGTATTCAGCAAAAGATTCCCATGGGGGCAGGTTGGGAGTCCACAGATCGAACACTCCAACAGAAACAACGTATAAGCGCATAGATTCGCTGCCCTACAGAATAAGAAGAACCTCCCAATGGAGGACGAAACCCCCCAAAGGAGGACAAAACCCCCCAAAGGAGGACAAAACCTCCCGAAGGAGGACAAACCCCCTGAAGGAGGGGACATTATTAAAATAAAAATAAAAAATAAAAAAGCACCGCCGAGACACCCGCCGCCACTCTTTCGCAACTATCTTGATAGATTCATAACCACCACATCTGCTTCACAATCGAAACAGATCTCAGAAGCTTTTGCAATTGAACAACTGGGGATGATAGTTATTCTGTTGAGGTGATTCGATGTCATCCGAGTATTCTTTTGAAAGTAACGGATGAGATGGGAAGATGCTGGTTGTTAGTCCTTTTATATGGTCATCCTTATTTGTGCCGTCGAAAAGATACTTGGGATTTGTTGGGCAAAGTTTTGGTTAATTTTGATTTGCCGCTTATGATTGTGGGGGATTATAATCAAGTTCTTGATCCCTCATATAAGCTCAGTACATGTTCCAGAAGGTTGGTGGGAGTGGAGTGGCTCAGAGCGTTCGTGGATAAATTTAATCTTGCAAATCTTCCGGGGTTTGGCGTTCATTTCACTTGGACCAACAATGATGTAACTTTTGAAAGAATTGATCGAGCTATGGCCAATCCGGCGTGGCTGGAGTTTTTTCCTTCAGCTGCCCTGTTGGTCTATCCTATTCTTCACTCGGATCACAGTCCGTTGTTAGTGGATACTCATTGGGTGTTTCGCAGGAAAGGTAGGGGAAGACCGCGTAGATTTGAAGAGAGGTGGCTGTTTGTGGATGATGTGGGCCAGATTACGCGACGTGTTTGGGAGCAGTCGGTTCAGGGGTCCATTGTTTTCAGGGTGATGCAAAAACAGAAATGGTTGATGCATCATTTGTCTAATTGGAATGAGCTCTCGTTTAGACACCTTCGGAGAAAGTTAGAGGATGCTCAATTGGAATTGGAAGGTATTCAGAAATCTTCGAGTGATGTTGGAGTACGGGGAGTGGCATGGGGTGGAGCAATTAGCAATTCGAGATCAGCAACTCCGCAGGCAAATCGATCAGTTGTTGGAACAACAAGAGATGCATTGGGCACAGAGGGCAAAAGAAAGATGGCTGGCTCTGGGCAGTAAGAATACTAAATTTTTCCCTAAGGCAGCAACTGTTAGGATGCAAAGGAATATGATTTTTTTTTGGGTAATTTAGCTTGCAAAGGAATAGGATTGTGTGTCTTAAAGGGAGTGATGGCCAATTTGTACATAATCCAGAGGCTATTGAGCAATTATTTTTATCTCATTTCAAGGCCCTTTTTCAGTGTGTGTCAAATGCCGAGCCTGGGGGCGGTTTAAATGAAGGGCCGGTGAATTTGGAAGCCGCTCCGTCTTGTTTTCAGCCTCTTTCAGTGTTGGGGGTGCACTTATCCGCTGATCAAGTACGAGATTTGGAAGCTCCTTTTGTAGAGGCTGAAGTGCGCGATGCTGTGTTCCAGACGAGGGGTATGAAATCTCCGGGTCCGGATGGGTTCGTTGAAGGGTTCTATCAAAAGAATTGGGACTGTGTGGGAGGTGAAGTTACTCAAATGGTTCTGGCGTTCGTTCATTTGGGTACTATGCTTAAAGAACTTAATCGTACTTTTATTACTCTGATTCCCAAAGTCCCTAGCCCGTCATCCGTTAATGATTATAGACCCATCAGTCTGTGTAATGTTTTGTACAAAGTTATTGCTCGTGTCTTGGTTAATCGGCTTCGTCCGGTGCTCAAGTCTTTAATATCTATTTTCCAGAATGCTTTTGTTCCTAGTCGCCTTATCACGGACAACATTTTGTTAGCTCATGAAACTATGGAGTTCATTCGGAAAAAACGTAAGGGTCGGTCTTGTTTTGCTTTGAAGCTCGATATGAGCAAAGCGTATGATCGTGTCAAGTGATCTGCCGTCTTGGATGTGCTTTCTAACTTGGGTTTTAGTCCTAAATGGGTTAATCTCATATCTCAGTGTCTCTCTACTGTGTCCTTTTCGGTTCTTGTCAATGGTGTTCCTTCCGAGTTCTTTTCCCCTCGTTGTGGTCTTCGTCAGGGAGACCTACTATCCCCTTATTTGTTTATTTTGGTTAGTCAGGTGTTATCGGCCAATCTGAGTTTTTTTGCTAGTCAAACAGTTTGTAAGGGTGTAGCTGTTAGCCTGTTAGTCGGCATTCGCCTCCAATTTCTCACTTATTTTTTGCGGACGACAGCTTCTTTTTTCTTAACTTTGACATGGCCGAGGTGTGGTCTTAAAGTGGTTACTTGATTCGTACTGTGAGTTTGCGGGGCAGCGGATAAACAAAAGTAAGTCGGAGATATTCGTTGGCCCGAACATGTTGGACTGGCAAAAAGATTTTCTTAAAATAGTGTTGGGCATTAAAATTGTGACAAAACCGGGTATTTACCTAGGGTCCAATTTGGATGTTACAAGAAGGAAAGGTGATCTTTTTGGGAAGATTTTGGATCGATTTCAGGGGCGTTTGGGCAGACTTATTATGCAGGCGTTGGATTTTGGGGGTAGATTGGTTCTTGCGAAACATACTCTATCCACGATCCCCATATACTTATTTTCTATTTTTAGGATTTTGTTCAGAAAGTTAGAAGTACGATAATTCGATTTTTGTGGGGAAAAGGGGATGGTGGTGGTATTTGCTGGAAGAAGTGGGAGGATTTGTGTAAGCCGTTGTGTCATGGTGGGCTAGGGATTAGAGACTTGGGTTGTTTTAATCAAGCGTTGCTGGCAAAACAAGCTTAGAGGTTGATCTCCAATCCGCAGTCTCTTGTTGCTAAGGTATTGATGGGTAAGTATCGTAGGGGAAGGACTTTTTGGAGTGTAAGACTAAGTCGGGTTGTTCTTGGGGGTGGAGAAGTATTATGTGGGGGCTTGAGCTTCTGAGAGATAAAATTGCTTGGCAAGTTAGGGAGTTAATTAATTGGGACCATTTTGAGTGGAGAAAACCTTTGATTGAGGTGTTGTTTCCCAAGGAAGAAGTTCCTAGGATCCTATCTATGCATATTCCTAGAGTTAGAGAACTGGATGAAATGTATTGGACGGGCTCTAGGGAGGGGATTTTTAGTGTTAAATCTGCTTATTTTTTAGTTGTTCATCTTAAATGGGGAAACTTTGAAAGTGTGGGCGATTGTGTGATTTGGAAGAGTGTTTGGGGTTTAAATTTGCCTACTAAGTTTGCGCTTTTCATTTGGAAGGTGTTGCATAGAATTCTGCCGGTTAGACAAGTCCTTGTTCGGAGGGGTATGGGCATGAACGCGTTGTGTCCAGTTTGTGGATTGGAGGAGGAATCCATTGAGCATTTGTTTTTCATTTGCGAGACTGCTAGGCGGTTAGGAAGAGTGTCTAATTTGGGGCTGGACCCTTTATCTTTCAATGTGTGGTTTAAGCAATGGTGGAAAGGTGCACCGAATAAATCTGTTATAGTTGAGTCCATTATAATTATGTGGTCTATTTGGTGTAATCGAAATAATTTGGCTTTTGGTCGTACTCAAGATTTGCTACAACAAAGTTTGGCAGAGGCATATCGCACTTTGATGTTAGTGGAAAAAGCTATGAGTGGTTTTTGAAGGATGGGATTCGGGGGCTATGGAGTGCTGATGCGGGTTGTGGCAAGCAAAGAGTTGTTTTGAAGAGCAGTTTAGGTGAGGTAAATGATGCTACCAGGCTGCTGGTGGATGGGGCATGGGACAAGCAGTCCTGGGAAGGTGCAGTTGCGTGGTGTTCGGTGGGTGCTGACGGAGAGGTCCGGAATGAAGGAAGAAGAGAAGTTTTTGCAAGTTTGGCGCTCATGGCGGAGGCTCTTGCCGTATGGAATGCGCTAGTATGGGCTTTTGACAGAGGTTGGTTATCTATGGAAATTTGCTCGGACTACTTGGTTTTGGTGCAAGGTTTCCAGAAGACCAATCGGGTTCATCCTTTAGCTAGGATTATTTTGTCGGATATTGTTCATTTGGCTTGTAAGTTTAATTATGTTGTTGTTTCTAAGGTTCCAAGAACTGAGGTTAGAGCAGCGCATGCTCTAGTTAAAGATGTAAATTTTCAAGTTTAGTATGTTTAATGTTATGTTTGTGGTTTGATAAAAAAAAAACAACCGAAACAGCACTGGACGAAAACAGAGTGATGAAGTGTACGTACAAAGGGCTTTGGCAGGCATGGACGACGAATAGAACACTGCTTTGGTTTGGAGTATGGGAACTGATCCAGAGTTTGGTAACTGAGGTCGCGTTCCACATTCTCTCAAAATTTTCTTTTTAAAAAAAAGGTAATTTCAAACTCAAATATAACGAAAATGAAAAATAGTTTTCAATTTTTTTTCCCGTTCAAAAGATCTCAATGAAATCTATCAAACAAAATCCATATTGGTAGAAAAATTATTTCCGTAAACATATAATTTTTTACCTTGAAATTACCTTCTTTTTCTTAAATTACCTTTTTCCTAAAAGGGGAACGCCTCTGAAAAAGTATGTACATGGGTATGTGGGCATTGTATTTTATTGTTTTGCCCACACGGTTATTGGGTTTTTAGAGGAGTACACTATAATTCCTTCTTCTTTTTTTGATCACCTACGCTGTAATTCCTTGTTGCGTGTGTGGTGGAAGACATAAATATAGAGATGACAATCTCAACTCATATTTTATAACCCGTCAAACCCTCCCACTTATAACCCAACTTAACCCATCCATATTGTATAATGGGTTGTGTTGGAAATTTACGGAATTTCGGATGAATGAAATCGGGGCTACCAGAGGGTCTCCCGAGACAATTGTACATGTCCCGGGTTCGTTGTATCTGGACACACGACAATCAATAGACGTATTGATGTGTGGATTTTTTAACTCCTGTAACTCGTCCCCATGATGGTGTATTTACTCTCATAACCTCCTTCCTTGATGGCAGAAATCAATTTCAGAATTCATTGTGGGAGTTATCAGTAAGGGTCTTTTGCTATATATGGGTGCATTCCGTTTTTGTATAAGCACTAGAAGTTCACAACATTCCATATATACTCTGATAATCGTTCTTTGAGAGAGATAGGCAAACGGTCGTTTAGTTTCCAAGGCAGTCGACGGTGGTGTTCCGACGGCTTGCGGTTTAGCCGAGCCAACCCTGGGAGGAAGACGCCGAATAAGGGTCATCATCGGGCCGGGCCGGGCCGCCAAGTCGCTGCCCAAGCCCGCCCACAAGCCGGGCCGGCCGGGCTTTTTCTTTTGGCGGGCCGGGCTACCTACCATAAATTGAAGCCCAAGCCCGGCCCACGGGCTAGCCCAATTGGCGGGTCGGCGGGCCACCAGGCAGGCTTAAATTTCCTTGGGCAAAACTAAACCAAGGGAAAAAAGAATGGGTTTTGTGGGATTTTGGGCAAATAGACGGGCCCGTTGGGGGGCTGCCGGGCGGGCTCACGGGCCTGACCTACGGGCGGGCCGAGTAAAAATTCATTGGCCCGAGCCCGCCCATTACAAACTACGGCCGGGCTAGCCCGCCCGTATTACGGGCTCGGGCCAGGTAAAAGCCCGACGGGCCGGGCGGGCTTTGGGCAGGTCGCGGGCCTTCAGGCTAAATGATGACCCTTAACACCGAACAAGATCCTACAACACCCATGGTAGGCAGCAAACTTTCTTAAGGTGGCTGTGGTATCACACAGGACTCTATTTCGATTCAGAAAAGTTCTGTTTGTATCTCATTTGGTTAAATTTGCTCGGTATTTGTAATTTGTTTCGATCATGTGATTGTTATCAATGAAATTGTCCTCCGGATTTTTGCCTTTGCCGAATTTTTCAGAGCAAGTTAATATGAGTTGAACCCATATTTAGATGGATTTAGATGGGTTAAAACTGGGTTCAATATGGAAATCTTTTATTCGATGAAAATTTTGAAAAGTCCCGCATTTCACCCTCGCCTACACACTTTTGAACCACTCTATGTCACCAAACCAGTTCCCATGTGCTCCGACACATCATCCATTTTAACAAAAACCACTCACCTTCTCCTACTACCACAGCAACTAGATCATAAACAAACCCGAATTAGGGGAGGGAGAGAGAGAGAGAGAGAGAGAGAGAGAGAGAGAAAGAGGAACTGAAGTTCAATTGCAAACGAAGAAATTTTATTTTAAAGTACGAGATAAACTTATTCATGGAGGCTGCGTGTTCACGCGACAAAATCTCAATCATCCATTCACGCAATTAATGATTGAGATTCGTTTTCAATTATAACTGATCATAATTAATTGTTACTAGTCATAATTGATTTTCAATCCGAACCGTCCAAAAACACTTTGGACATGCACAATTGGTCTCTATAAAACCTTCTTTATGGAAAAGTCCGCAAATAAGATTTTCGTATTTGTTAATTTTGCTTCAAATTTTTGAAACTTATTTATTCGTCTCATTTAGAGGAATCGGAAAAATAAATTTTTTTTATCGAAACTCATAATTTTCTTACAAAAACAAAAAGAAGTATAAAAAAAAAAAAAAAAAAAAGATATCACGGATAAGGAACCGTATCGGGGAGAGGGGGGAAGGGGAAACGGGTCGGGTCGTGTTGGGTTTGACTTAACCCATATTAGGTCCGACCCATTTCAATCCCTTTACTATTCGACCCATATTTGATCCAGTACCCGTTTCAACCCTCCAAATCCGTCTATTTGCCACCTCTACAAAAATGTGAGTCAACTTCAAGGAATCCTCACTAAAAGGTGCTCTCCTTTTATATATTAGAATAGATAAATCTGTTTACAATGCCTTTAGTTGTTTGTTGTATTCGGACTTGAGAACCCAAGTAGTCAATCGGGGCATCTATTTCACTATGGGAGTTGACGAAACTGGAAAAAAGAAAGTTCATATCACTTGAGAACAAAGGACAAAAGCACTTGAATTTGAAATTAATGTATAATGGGGCTGGAAAAGAAACCCACTATAGTGAAGCAAATAGAGACCTGCTATAAGCTTAAGCGAGCGAGTGAGGCTATCATTATAAGGTTAGGGCTCGTTTAGATGCGGGATAAGAATTGGGGTAATTATTTATGAAGGAATAATAAAATAGTAAAGGGTATTGGTTAATAAAGAATGACCCACATTGATGTGATATTTATGGAGGGAGGATTAAATAGTACTGTAGTTGGTTTGAATGAGGTATTAAAAATGAGGGATAAAATTGGGGATAATGTAATTTTGTAGTTGAAATGGAGGAGGAGGTGTATTATTTCAGCTTTATCCAGAAGTATTAACTAATAACACCTCAAAACCCACCTATATATAATCTCCTCGCAGGGGGTATTAGCCGGTACAAGAGAAGATGGGAGAAACCTAATACCCCTGCATTTTTTTGTTGCCAAACAATGTAATAAATCTGAGCCCACGATCTTAGAAGGGGGAAAACTAATACCCATTCCCAATATCTTATCCAAACAAGCCCTTAGATATATTATGCGTGTATGATTTGGGTGTGGTGGTAGAATGATTGTTATGTCACGAACATATACTAGATATTGCCCGTGCCTGAAGGCACGACGCAACACTTTTTTAAACACAACTAAAATGAATTATTGAGGAGTGTAATTTGTTTTCTTGGTCGATTCAAATTTTGAAAAAGGTCCAACTTCAAATGTCTGAATTTTGATATGAGCGAGAAATCAATTCTCTTTCACAGTTAGTACAATTTTGTATTTGCACACAGACACAGATTGAGAGAGGGAGAGAGCTGTCGCTTTGGGATACACATGAGTGAGAGCGAACAATTCAATATGAGAGTCTTGTGTTATTCTATTTTGGAGAGCCTCCTCCGGGCATGATCAGCTTGTGTTCCTCTAGGGAACCTGAAAATCGATATGATTTTGAGAGAACATCAAAATATATACAAACCCAGTTATCATACTTACCCAAAATAAAAACCTTTTATCATAACCAAAGGATACTTGTATTTTGATTAGAGTTCAAGAAATAGGAATTGAACTCACTCCAATGACCTTATCAAACTACCTGGAGCAAAAAAATCACAATAATACAGTTAAAACACAGTAACTACTCAAGACACTACTGGGAGACAAAAGATATAACAAAGATCAAAGGAAAGAGATTTTGTACCACGCGTTGAATAGAATCCTAGAACACAAAACCGAAAATAAATGAAGACGAGAAAGAAAACAAAAGAGCTATACCTGTGGAGAGAGAACTGGAGAGAGGGCGAGAGTGAGGGAGACGGGAAAGAGAACTGGAAAAAAGACGTTGGTTGGGGGGTTGGGGGTTATGGAATAGAAAACAAACAATGAGAATAAATTAATTTGATTTGGTTAGCATTCATTATCGAGAATAATTGAAGACGTAACCAAAAATTCGTTCACCATTCAATCCTTACCAAAAAAAATGCATTTAGCATTCAACGCCAATCCTTATCCTTACCAAAACTACATTAGATAATTATATTCGACCATTGAAATCATTACTCAAAATTGCATTAAATAATTATTCGTTATATTCGACCATTTAGAATTCCTTACCAAAACAACATTAAGAATAAATCATTACCAAAACTGAAAATCATTACTCTGTACTGCTTTGCTTTCTTTTTAAAAAAGAGGGTAATTTCAAGCTTAAATATAATGAAAATGAAAAATAATTTTTAATTTTTTTGCACTGTTTAAAAGATCTCAATGAGATCTATCAAATAAGATCCATATTAGTAGAAAAATTATTTGCGTAAATACATAAGTTTTGAACTTGAAAGTACCTTCTTCTTCTTTTTTTTCTAAAAGTTCCTTTTTTAAAAAAGTGGAACACCCTCTCAACCATTTATTCCAGAAAATGCAAGGTATTTACCAAAATGCCAAATGTTGAATGAATGGTGGAGATTTATGCAGAAAAATGTGTGTTAAATCAAACGGTCAAATTTATGTAAGAAAAATGTGTGGGCCACCACACTGTCGCGAATTGTATTATACCAGTTTATTTAAAAATGAACTTTTAAAAAATGAAGGTAATTTCAAGTTCAAAAATCATGTATCTATAGAAATTTTTTTTATTAATATGGATCTTATTTGATAGATCTCATTGAGATCTTTTAAATGGTAAAAAAAATTTAAATCATTTTTTATTTTCATTATATTTAAACTTAAAATTATATTTTCTTTAAAAAAATATTTAAAAAGAAAGCGGTAGCATAATCTCACCCATAAATATTAGTTTTGGCCGTGCATATGCTAGTAATATACTACTCCAATATATGTGCATTTAAAAGTACCAGACGTGAAGGAAGGAGAAGTGCTTTTGAGTTTTGGCTTTTTGGTCTGAAAATCGTCCGAAAGTGGTCGTCTTCTCTTGATATTCCTGGTGGTTTTAGGGCAAGGAAAATGGAGGGGTTGAATCAGACGCATCCTCATCCATACGTTCCTGTGGATTTGGATCTACCAGGTTTCGTACCAGGTTTCCTTCCACAGTCAACCATTCTCGGCGTTTTTGTCCTCGCTTCCCTCCTCGTTGTCTCCCTCGTCTGGGTCCTCTCTGGTACCTTTTCAATTTTCTGATTTTCCTAGAATTGATACTACCAATCAGTAATTTAGGATTTACAATTTGCTTCTCTTCTACCTGTACTACTATCGAGTGACTTAAAGCATGTTTTGTGGTCTGCTAAAATCCGTACTGATTTTCTGTTAAATTATCACCTTACAAAAACAAGTCAAGTATTGAGTGCTGCCTAAACCGAATATTTGAAAGATCTTACAGCCCCACTTTGGATGCTGTGGATGGTGATAAAGGGTGAGAAAAGAAAAAAGAAAAAAAAAGGAATCCTTGGTGAAATTGTGAGACAAGATGACAAACAATGACTTTGGTGAGTGAGAACCATCTTTATTGGTCCATTTTGTTTCTCAGCAAATCTCATCACTTTGCACAACCCTTTCTTTTCTAAGGGCCTGCTGTTAGCTAGCATATTCCAAACGTGGGAAATAGCATGGAGGATGCAGGAATCCACTGGTAAATGGTCAAGTACTTATAAGATCAAAAACCATGGAGGACGCACAAACCCACTCGTAAATATAAAGCACTCATGAGATCGAGAAGGGAAGATCCTACCCGCGAGCATTATGTATGGGATTTTCAACCAAGTCTCTGACAGTCTTCAAACACTGTACCATCTTCACTAGCCACGCTCAATCCAACACGAACACAACTAGGCGATTGCACCTAAACATTTACTAGAACGTCATTTTTCGTTACATTTCATCTTGAGGTTTCCGGACACAACCCTTATCTTGGCCTGGTTTGGTTTTCGCCTGAAGGTTGTCTAGCACCCATGGACTTCCTGTAATCCTCTTGAAATTAAAACCTTTTGAGCACTTCGTAAATTGAAAACAAAATCCTCTAATAAAGCATTTTTGTGTGCGAGCAAGCAGATGTTTAGCCATGTACTTTCTTAAGTGTGTAGTGGCCTTATCTTTATGGATCATAGGATGTGAAATTAAAACGTAAGAAGCGTCGTGGAAATCAACCATATGCCATGAATTGCAAATGTCCTTGTAATATTTAGCTTAAATTTTTCTATTGGTTTCTTCGCGTTTGTTTTTTGGCTTGGTTTTCACTTGTATTTGGTCAATGCCGTTATCAAGCTGCTTAGTTTTTCTCTCTCAGTTTTTAGGAGCTTAAGATGAAAGTTAAGTCTGTCTGTTGAGGCCACCACGTAAGACACAATGTTATAAGGATATTGTTCGGACACAAGCTGATCAATTTTCAGGGTATAAGAGTTCATTTTCGCCCATTTGGAACACCAAGGTTTTGTTTGTGGGGTAGTTTTCCCAACTGTTTAACCATCTGTGCAATAACAAATAATTTATTGCAGTTTATGTCAACTGTCAAGTTTTTGCTGTGTTTACATCGGTGAAATCTTTCTTTTTAAGTTTATATTCTTATTTTTGTGGTTGCTTAAATTGGAGATTTAGGAATATGTGAAAAAGGAGTTTCTACGAGATTCTAATGAGAGGATCCTGTCTAGAACTTGCTATTTTGGTTTCTTCAAAATTTGAAGACCAATGGAATATCAAATCCCACTAAGGACCAATGTTCTAAAAGTCGCTAGGCGCTAGTCGGGCGGTCGGCCACCTTCGAGCTACTAGTCGGATTAATCGGACAATTAATCGGTGCATATTCATTAGTAATCGGCGATTAATGGTTAGCCAGCGATTAATCGCCAACTAATCGCCGATTAATTCCTTGTTTTAAAACACTGCTAAAGATGTGTCTCTATGTGATATTAGACTGGAAGCTGTTTTTTGGTATTTTCTTTATAAATAGAACTTAGACGTTAAGCAATTCTACGTTTTTTATTGAGACGTAAGGCACTAAACCTGGGATGATAAGATAGCTGGTGAGCCTTGTGAGCTTCCCTGCACATGCAGAATGAGCTGTAGTTGCTGGCATTGTGGATATCCTTTTGACCCCTATGGTTACCAGTTCGGAGGTGACAAGGTCTTGTCTTTTCCACAAGGCAGTGACCCTTGTCCTACTTGTATGGACGGCCATAAAATTAGCAAGCAACTTGCCCTTGCCCATGATCCGTGCCATCATGTATCAGAAGCTTCAGGTTGCAGGTTGCTTTACTGCATTTACCCTGCTTGTGGTAAGTGTTGGAAATGCGCAGAAGTGTGGTAATAGAGAAAGACATATTGTCCTTCTCCCATATGGTGGATTGTCACTCTTTCTTGGAACTTTTGACAAGTGATGATAATTTCTCTCTTAATGGGGGAAAATCCATGGTATCCCCCTCTCATGGTGTGACCCAAACATAACATGTTATGCCTTTTCATGGCGGATGCTATACCATTTTTGTGGTGAATGTTATGATGGGGGACACCATAAAAATGTGATTTAGAAAATGTCGTGCCATTTTGGAAAATGTTATGCATCATATGGGGAAAATATTTTGTCTTCTTTTGGTAAATGTTTTTCCATTTATAGCATTATTTTGTTACACTAGTTTGTGGTTTTTGCTACGCCATTCTTGGTTTTTGTTACACATTCTTATGGTTAATGTTATGCCTTCTTTTCGTGAAATCAAGGACTGATACGGTATCCCCCAGACAAGAGGGGGGATACCTTAGCATTCCCCCTTAATATGGTCTCCCTTCGTCCCAATTTTAAATGTTCCCTACGGATTTCCGTGCTTTTTCAAACCCAAAAATATATATATTTCTACATTTATTTATTTACTTGCACCAAATTAAAGTGCTCATTAGGGGATTTCCGTGTATTTTCAAACCCAAAAAATATATATGTTTCTACATATTATTTTTTTTATGTTCAAGAAAATAATGAGCACTTTAATTTGGTGTAAGAAAATAAAAAAATAATGTTGAAATATATTTTATTTGGGTTTGAAAATGCACAGAAATTCGTAGGGGACATTTAAATTGGGATGTAGGGAGCACTTTTTTTTTATTGTTTCTCTCGGTGCTCATCTTTTCTTCAGTATGATGTATGATATTCTTGACATTTTTTTGATTTCGTTGTGTTTAGTTATTTTTATTTGAAATGTAATTTGTCTGCTAGCAACTAAGAAACTTATTGGACTTCGTTGAATGAAGTTAATACTTTTTTCTTAACAAGGTCGGTTTCCAAAATTGCAAAAGATTGATAGATTGCTGATGTGCTGGTGGCTTTTCACGGGCCTGACCCACATGGTACTTGAGGGTTATTTTGTTTTCTCTCCGGATTTTTACAAGGAAAAGACTCCCAACTACCTCGCAGAAGTTTGTAAGTTCTCACTGTTTTACCTGAACTTTTGGTCTATGCAGTCACTCTTTATAGTAATTGGAAGGACTTCAATTAGAACATTAAGGAAAGTTGATAGCGTTTCTGTTTCAAATTAAAATTGGTAGGGAAAGAATATAGCAAAGGTGATTCAAGATATGCGGCAAGGGAATCTGGAGTTGTTGCAATTGAAGGAATAACTGCTGTTCTAGAGGGTCCAGCTTCACTACTGGCAGTGTAAGTCATAAATTTAGTACAGTTCTACAATTATGCCATGAGAATGAGATTCGTTCAGCTCTTGGTCACTCTGATTCTCCAATGTATAATCTTACTTGCCCAGATTGTTCACTCCTTGCAGATATGCTATTGCCACAAAACAGCCATACAGCTACATTCTTCAAGTCGTCATTTCTCTGGGGCAGCTTTATGGAACTGCTGTGTATTTCATAACTTCTCTTCTTGATGGAGATAACTTTGCTGCAAGCATGGATTACTATTATGCCTATTACATCTTTGCAAACGGCTGGTGGGTTGTAATACCAACACTGATAGTTATAAGGTGCTGGAGGATGATATGTGCAGCGTTCACGATCCAAGAAAAGAGGAAGACCAAAACTCGCTGAGGAATCCGAAATGCCCTTCGAATATGCTGATTTCATTTTCTTATTTCATAAGAAAAACAAATTGGGAAGTTTTGGACGAACTTAGTTGCCTATCTAGTGTTGCTACATTAAGTTGTGGACTTTTTGTGATTTTTCCTGGTGTTGGAATTCAGTGACATCAACTTTTGTTTGAAAGAACCTTTTTTCTCAGTTGATATTTACGTGTGAAATTGGTACGTGATCTATGCTGTTAAATAACAAATCACTGATCTGCTACAACTTGTATGCTGTTCCACCCTCCAAAGAAGGCGGGTATATCCATTGCTCCTTTTTCTGTAGCTTTCTAGATTGTATTTCTTGCTAGAGCTAAGTTAGAACATAGCCGAATCCCTTTGTGGAGTTGATGTTTGTAATAAAATGGCAAACATCACCCCGTTATTGTCAAAGATGCGTAGAAAACCAATGCTCCTTGTTTACAGAATTTAGAAACAATTTTCTTCTTTGTCACGTTAAGTCTGATGTTCAAACCATTGAACCAGATGCCTGTCTTCCTTATCACACTGGTGTTTCTTCGTTTTAGGTTTTTGGTGGGTGAGGGTTATTGCAGTAGTTGCGCTGTAATGATAGGAGATTGAAGAAATTGCCCATTGCGTGCGATAAAATATGCAAACAATTTATTGCAATGCTTGCATGGGAAAGCCGATATTTGTGGTTGGACAGTGTTTGAGCAGTGTTAAATTTTGTGGGGTTCTTGATCTTCGGTTAGGTCACCTCTCGAGCGTTTGGTTAGGTAGGGTTAGAGCCTAGCGTCTTCACCTAGCCTGCACAGGAAAGCACGACCACACCGAAGGACTCCGGAATTGTCCTCCGCTTATGGATGAGAAAAGCATAGAGCAAGAAGGAATGTGCTAGGGTTTTGAGGTAGGAGAAGACACATACCTCTTAGGGTTGGCCTCGCTTCCCTTTTATAGAGCATCCTTCCTGCTCTCCAAGTTTCGTCATGTGCCCCGCATGCGTTAGTTGACGGCACATGTGACGTAGTAGATAAGGCAGCCAATAGCCCCGTGTGTGTTGGCACCCCCATGTGCGCTCATGATTATTTTGTTAGGCGACCGCCTCGACTGACGTCATATGCGTCATCCAGGATAAGATAACTGCAAACACGTGGGTGAGCTGTCAGGGAGCTCACCGCCGAGCCGACCGGCCGTACACTCATCCGCCCGATAAAGAGCCTGAGCTTGTTCCATAATGTTCTAGAGGTGATGGCCGTTGTCTATAATATAACCGAGGTCGAGTGCCAAAGCTGAGCCTCCAATCTCTGTCAAATGTCTGTGAGAACCACCTCAGTCCTATGGGTTGGGCTCAAAAATGTGCCGAGCGTCCATGTGGTCTGGGCCGTTACATTCGGCCCACTACAATAGCCCTCAACTTCTGTTGATACTTCGTATAGGAGGAGTTGACATTGAGCTTGGCTGAATCCCCAGTACAATGAGCAACAACGTGTTGGCTCTATGGAGTTGCAATGCTGAGCTTCGTCCCTTAATGCTGTGCAGATGTGGAATCTTTTCGAATTCCAAACGATGTGACCCTTCAACCTGCCAAGCTTGGCCGCCAAAATGGTGATCCATAGATTGTATGCCACGTGTCCCACAAGGGCTGCGGTTAGGGAGGCGAAAGGACGCTGATGAATCAGCTTTGTTGTAAGCTCCGACCTGATCCTGCAAAACAAAGCAAGAGGTCGAGTCACCAGTGTGGTGGTTTGCCAACCACCCTCCGATGCCTAAGTCAGTAGAGTACTTGCTATATGATGAGAGAATTGAAATTCTTGATTGTGAGTTGCGTACCTTTTATGGGCGTTCTACTGTCATATTTATAGGCATTTTAATAGGAGGTTGAGTCCTTGTAGGACTACATCCCATGGATTCTGAATCATTGCTTTGAGGAATGTGGAGTCCTGCCTTAGCTAGGAATCCATGTGTGTCCCGCCTTAGCTAGGAATCCTTATCTGTCTTTGATTATGCATATTATTGGCATTTTATGCTTATCTTATTGACGACATTCCTTTATCCCTTAGGATTTAGGTTTCTCAACGTGGTCTCTTCATTGGGATAAGTATATTCCATGAATATTACCCATCCTGCTGTAGCTAGGGACCAGAGTTGGTCCTTGGTCCTTATGACATCTCCGTCTGAAGAGCGGAGCTGGCATACCTTGACTTTGTCACAGGTAAGACTTCCCACGGGGGTGGAGGCCTACTACTTTCTACTCCCCAGGTCTGTAATTCTTGTAGTGTTGACCTCCTTAGGTCTACCATACTTATCAAGTACTCCCCTATTTCCGAGCTCCAGCTCTTCCCTGGAGGTTGGGAACATAGTTTAGACCTGCAACGATTCGATAGACGACTCATTGGGATAGAGGAATATGCTAGATTTTATCATTTTTCTGGCAGTTACCGCTCTTTCTTCTTTGTTAAGGGTTTTAAATGTGTGGGTCACATCGTGGGACAGGTGGCGGAATCCTTGCTACTCTGGTGTTTTGAGGTGGACGACGAAGATTAAGGAGGGTTTTCGGGATTGGTGTTTAGCCGTTAAGCTTCCCTTGGTTCTAGTTGCTCTCAAGCAGAGACGTTCAAATCTACCCAGATGATTTCTTGCATGAGGTCCTTCTTCATCAATCTTCTTCGTCGTTCCCTTAGAGCCCATTTCCCTTAGGTACGTTCTCCTTTCTTGGTTGTTCTTTCTGTTATTTTTAAACTGGATTCTCCCCTTAGTGTAGAGGTTTCAGGCCCAACGTGGGTTGCTCCAGGGGAGTTTATCTGTGCTAGGTTGGTCAGTTTCATTTCCATCAACCTTCACTCTCCTATCATGGAAGATTTCGCCCCTTATTCCATCGTTCTGCAAAAAGGGTCTTTTGGGACCTCTTCTTCTTATCTGCTAATTTGTACCCTAGATTCTCCATCGGAACCCTAATGTCAGAAGGGTTTATCAATTTTTCCTCTATTTTGAACGTCGAAAAGTCATTTGAAGAGGAGGAGGTGTCGTTGCACCGTAGTGGTAATATTAGGGTTCCGTCTGACAAAGGTCAGTCGAGCAGTGTTAAACCCTCGTCGCCTCCTGCTTCTTCGTCGAGGGGTTCCCATAGGATTCTCGTTTTTTATGCTTCTAATATCCCTTCTATGATTACGAATGAAGAGTTGGCCGTTCTTAGAGTTAGATACTCAATCCCGGCCTCTGTTTCCCTTAGGAAGCCTTCTGGATCCGAACGGGCTTGCATCTTTGTTGAAAATGAGGCTGTACACCGGTGCCTTAGAAGGAGGTCTGCGCCTGCCCTTTCTCACCTTGGTGAGGGATGTCTTAAGTTTTCTTGGTTTGGCTCCAGGCCAAATCGTACCCAATTCTTGGCGCCTTTTGATAGGTTGTGTAGTGCTTTGGGATGCAATGTCGAATGGGCAGACTCCTTTAACTAAGGGGCCCTTCCTGAATCAATTTTCTGTCAAGGAAGCCCCAGGCAGCGTTGGGTGGTATTATTTCACAAAGAGGCTTGGTGAGGGGGAGCTAATCACAGAGCTCCCTAATGTAAATAAGAATTGAAAAGACAAATTCTTTTTTGTTGGTGGAGATGGTTGGGAACTCCATAATTGGGAGATTGGGACTTATACTCCTCGGATTCCCTGTAGGTGGGGGGTTCTCATCACAAATTGTAAGCTATTGCTTTTCTTTAATTTTTGCAATTTCATGAATTATTCCATATTCTTATGAATTCTTCTATATTTCTGTAGCTCTAGCTCCATATCCTTTGAGCCTTGCCTTAGATGAGGAGCTGCAACAGGCTAGAAACTACGTAGTTCACAGCTAGGAATTACTTGTAACTCCGGAGTCGTTGGCCACTTACTTGTTGGGTCTAGAAACCACTCGTGAGGCCTTTGCTCTGTTTAGAGGTATTTTCTGTTCGTCTGATTTGGTGCTTTGCCATTAGCTAACTTTTACATTGTTTTCATTTCTTTTCTTTTCAGAAGAGGAAAGTGAAGACAAGGGTATGGCATCAAAGATGGACAAAGCTCTGCTAGCCCAACTGAAAGCTGAGAGAATGAAGCAGTCATCTGGGGTCGTGGCTCCCAAGAGAAAGAGCTCTCGTCTCCAGAAAGAGCTGAATGTTGATAGTTTCCTGGATTCCAATCTTTCCACTGATCCTGCTCTTGACTTGGTGATCGAGAAAATCGCTGAAGAGGAGGTTGAAAAGTCAAAAAGAAAGGCAAATGGAGCAGCTGTGGAGGGGACCCTTGCAACTAAAAATACTAAGGCTTCCGTTGGTCCCTCTGTGCTGGGTAATTACCTAGGGGCTCTTGAGCGTGCTTCTGGGCTGCTGAGTGCAGCTGATAAAGATGTATTGGCCGAGATGTCTCTCCAGGCTATAGGAAAGCAAATATTGGTTGAGTTAGCCATGGTATGCTCTTCTTGTTGATTGTTTGTTGTTCTCTTCACTGACTCTTTCTCTCTTTTAGCAGGCTGCGCCTCGTGGCCGATATCTCACTTCCCAAAGCCATAGCCTGGGGAAGCAAGTGGTCACCCTCACAGAGGCTAATATGAGGCTTACAAACCAAGGTGCCTCCATGGCGGCAAAGCTTCAGAAGGTAACAAGCGAGAGAGATACTGCCCTCAAATCAAAGAGAGGCTTGGAGGAAGAGAGACATGTTACCACGGCGACTGCTTGAAGTCTGGAGCAGAAAATTTCGGAGTGGGATGGCGAGCTCGAGAAGTACAAAACCATGAATTTAGGGATGGTGGAGAATGTGAAGAGTGCTCGCAGGGATGCTATTGAGCTCTTCTTGCAGTCCTCGGAATACCGTCAAGACATAACCCAACAATACTTTAATGGGTTTGAAGCAATGAGGAGCCAGGCGGCCTTAGCTTACCCAGATTTGGATTTCTTCAAATTTGAGGTTGATGATGATGATGAGGGGCTCTCAAGTCTGGACGGGGGACGGAAGGAAGAGGACCAAGCTGATGATGCCGCATCCAAAGATAAACCACCCCTAGCTCTTCGATTGCATCCCTTCTTAAAACTTCAGAAAAAGTTACTCTCTCTGTTGAGACTCAAACTCTAGCAGCTACACCTCCTGGCCCATCATCTGGTGATGGGCAGGCGATTAACGTTTCCACCCTTGGCTTTTGAATGGCCGAAAATATTTGATTTATGGGTCTGTAACTAAATGCTTTTAAATACATTCGTACTTAACTGTTTTTTGTTCAGGAGTGGTCTTTTGATTTGACCTCCACTCCTGCTTGGTTGGTTGACTTTAAACTCGTTCTTCCTGATGACTTGTAGGGGTGATCTTGGTGAGATCACGTTTATTGTCCTTCTGAAGGCCATTCAATTTGAAAATATGAATATGACAGGTACGATGAAGGCGTACTCCCAATTTGTGCCAAGGTATGGCAGATTTGATAGTCTTTGTACATGTTACGTTTGTGCTATGCATACTGGCTTTTGTGGATTTTGCCAATTTTTGCTTGTCATAGTCTGTGCCAAGCGCTTGAGCTCGGTCTTCTTGACTGGGCTATATATATCTTAGCTGTGCCAAGTTCTTTGAGCTTGAAAATTTTTCCTGAGCTTTATGTATTTCATAGCTGTGCTACGTTAGCTTGGAAATTTTCCCTAAGCTTTGTTTATTTCATAGCTATGCTACGTCTTTGAGCTTGAAAATTTTCCTAAGCTTCGTTTATTTCATAGTTGTGCTACGTTTTTGAACTTGGAAATTTTCCTAAACTTCGTTTAATGCATAGCTGTGCTACGTCTTTGAGCTTGAAAATTTTCCTAAGCTTCGTTTTATGCATAGCTGTGCTACGTCTTTGAGCTTGAAAATTTTCCTAAGCTTCATTTAATGCATAGCTGTGCTACGTCTTTGACCTTGGAAATTTTCCTAAGCTTCGTTTAATGCATAGCTGTGCTACGTCTTTGATTACGGGTCTATAGTAGTCCTACTCCCCTAAGTGTGTGAATTATTTGCGTCCAAATAATTAAGACACTTATTTCAATTTCCGTTTTGGAGTGTTTTGGAACGATATGGATGTTTTGGTAAGGCATAATACCATTTTGTTCGGTTTTGGAAACACACGAATGTTTTGTTACAGTATTGCACCATTTTGGTGTGTTTTGGTAACTTTGGTATGGATATTTTTGTATGGTATTGTACCATTTTGGTGTGTTTTGGAACGATACAGATGTTTTGGTAAGGTATTGTACCATTTTGTTCGGTTTTGGACCCGCATGAATGTTTGGTACAGTATCGCACCATTTTGGTGCATTTTTGAAATTTTGGTATGGATATTTTAGTATGGTATGGTACCGTTTTGGTGTGTTTTGGAACCGCATGGAGGTTTTTGTAAGGTATTGCACCAGTTTTGTGTGTTTTGGAACCCAATGGATGTCTTAATAAGGTATTGCACCGTTTTGGAGTGGTTTGAATTCGTATGGATGTATTGATACAGTATTGCACCATTTTGGTGTTTTTTGAAACTGTAAGGATGTTTTGGTAACGTATTGTGCCGTATGAATGGCTTTTGAAACCATTTGGATATTTTCCTAAAGGACTGTACTGTTTGTGTGTGTTTTGGAAACCTATGGATATTTTGCATTGTATTGTACCATTTTGGTGTGTCTTGGAACCGTAGGGAAGTGTTTGGTAAGTTATTGTTACGTTTTTTGGTGTTTTTGAACGGTATAAGTGTTTTTCTTTGGTATTGCACCGTTTAGTGTGTTTTGGAACTGTATGGATGTTTTGGTAAGGTATTGAACGGTTCCAGTATATTTTGGAACCGTATGGACGTTTTGGTACAGTATTGTACCATTTTGATGGGTTTTTGAACCTTCGGTATGGATGTTTTGGTAAGATATACTATTTTAGTGTGTTTTGAAATTGTATAGATATTTTGGAAAGGTATTGCACCGTTTTTGTGTGTTTTTGAACTCTCTGGATGTTTTGGTAAGGTATTGCACCGTTTTGGTGTTCTTTGGAACCGTATGGATATTTGGGAAAGTTATTGCACCGTTTGTTGTGTCTTTGAACTATATGGATATTTTAGTACAATACTATACCGTTTTGATGTGTTTTGGAACGATATGGATGTTTGGTACGGTATTGTACGATTTTATTGGGTTTTGGAACCGCATGAATGTTTTGGAACAGTATTGTACCATTTTGGTGTGTTTTGAAAACTTTGGTATGAATGTTTTGATATGGTATTGTACCATTTTTGTGTATTTTGGAATCGTATGGCTGTTTTGGTACGTATTGTAATGTTTTGGTTTGTTTTTGAACCTTTGGTATGCATGTTTGGTATGATTCTGTATCGTTTTGGAGTATTTTGGAACCGTATGGATGTTTTGGTAAGGTATTGTACGGTTTCGATAGGTTTCGGAATCATATGGACGTTTTTTAAAAGTATTGGATCGTTTTGGAGAGTTTTTGGTACCCTATGTATATTTTGGTAAGGTATTGCACCGTTGTGGTGTGTTTTGCAATCAAATGGATGATTTGGCAAGGTATTGCACCGTTTCGGTGTGTTTTGGAACCGTATGAATGTTGAGGAAATGTATTATACTGTATTGTTGTGTTTTTGAATCGTATGGATATTTTGTTAAGGTATTGTACTGTTTTGGACTATTTTGGAACGATATGGATGGTTTGGAAAAGTATTGTACCATTTTTTTTGGTTTTGCCACCGCATGAATGTTTTGGTTAAATTTTGCACCGTTTTGGTGTGTTTTGGAACCGTATGTTGTTTTTGGTAATGTATTGCACGTTTTCGTGAGTTTTGGAACCCTATGGATGTTTTGGTGAGGTATTGCACCATTTTGGTGGGCTTTGGATCCTTATGTATGTTTTCGTGAGTTTTGAAACCCTATGGATGTTTTGGATAGGTATTGTGTTGTTTTGTTGTGTTTTTGAACTATATTGCTTATTTGGTTCGGTATTGTACCATTTTGTTGGGTTTTGGAACCGGATGAATGTTTTGGTAAAGTATTGTACCATTTTGGTGTGTTTCGGATCCGTATACATATTTTGGTACGGTATTGTACCATTTTGGAGTGTCTTAGAACCATATGGATGTTTTGGTACGGTATTGTACTATTTTTGAATCGTATGGATGTATTAATAAGGTATTGCACCGTTTTGGTGTGTTTTGAAACTATAAGGATGTTTTGGTAAGGTATTGTACCGTAATGGTGGTTTTTGAAACTATTTGGATATTTTCATAAATGACTGTACCGTTTTGGTGTGTTTTGGAAACCAATGGATGTTTTGGAATTTACCCAAAAAAAATGGATGTTTTGGCTACGTATTGTACCGTTTTGGTGTGTCTTGGATCCGTATTTAAGTTTTGGTTACTTATTGTACCATTTTGATGCGTTTCTGAACCTTTGGAATGGATGTTTTGGTAAGATGTTGTACTGTTTTAGTGTGTTTTGGATCTATATAGATATTTGCAAAGGTATTGCATTTTTTTTGTGTGTTTTCTAATCCTGTAGATGTTTTGGTAAGGTATTGCACCGTTTTGGTGTTCTTTGGAACCGTGTGGATATTTGAGAAAGTTATTGCACCGTTTTGTTGTGTCCTTGAACTATATGGATATTTTAGTATGGTATTGTACCGTTTTGGTGTGTTTTGGAACGATATGGATGTTTTGGTACGGTATTGTACGATTTTATTGGGTTTTGGAACCGCATTAATGTTTTGGTACAGTATTATACTATTTTGGTATGTTTTGAAAACTTTGGTTTGGATGTTTTGGTATGGTACTGTACCATTTTTGTGTGTTTCGTAATCGTATGGATGTTTTGGTACAGTATTGTACTGTTTTGGAACCTCTGGTATGGATGTTTTAGTAAGATGCTGTATCGTTTTGGAGTATTTTTGAACCGTATGGATATTTTGGTATGGTATTGTATGGTTCCGGTAAGTTTTTGCAACCGTATGGATGTTTTTTTAAGGTATTGCATCGTTTTGGTGTGTTTTGAAACCCTATGGATGTTTTGGTAAGGTATTACACCGTTTTGGTGTGTTTTTCAATCGAATGGATGATTTGGCAAGGTATTGCACCGTTTTGGTGTATTTTGAACCGTATGGGTATTTGGAAAAGGTGTTGTACTGTATTGTTGTGTTTTTGAACCGTATGGATATTTTGGTAAGGTATTATACCATTTTGATCTATTTTGGACGATATGGATGGTTTGGTAAAGGATATTGTACCATTTTTGTGGGTTTTGCAACCGCATGGATGTTTTGGTTAAGTGTTGTACCGGTTTGGGGTGTTTTGGAACCGTATGAACGTTTTGGTAAGGTATTGCACTGGTTTGGTGTATTTTTTAACTGTATGGATGTTTTGGTAAGGATTTGTACCGTTCCGGTAGGTTTTGGAACCGTATGGATGTTTTGGTGCGGTATTGTACCATTTTAGTGTATTTTGGAACCTTTGCTATGGATGTTTTGGTAAGATGTTGTACCATTTTGGTGTGTTTTTGAACCGTATGATTGTTTTGGTAATGTATTGCACTGTTTTCGTGAGTTTTGGAACCCTATGGATGTTTTGGCAAGGTATTGCACCGTTTTGGTGGGCTTTGGAATCTTATGGATGTTTTCGTGAGTTTTGAAACCCTATAGTTGTTTCGGATAGATATTGTGCTGTTTTGTTGTGTTTTTGAACTATATTGGTATTTTGGTACCGTATTGTACTGTTTTGGTTTGTTTTCGGAACGACATGGATGTTTTGGTATGGTATTGTACTTTTTTGTTGGGTTTTGGAACTGCATGAACGTTTCGGTAAAGTATTGTACAATTTTGGTGTGTTTTGGATCCATATAGATGTTTTGGTACGGTATTGTACCATTTTGGAGTGTCTTGTAATCATATGGATGTTTTGGTACGGTATTGTACTATTTTCAAACCGTATGGATGTTTTGGTAAGGTATTTCACCATTTGGGTATGTTATGAAACTGTGTGGATGTTTGGGATATGGCATTGTACAGTTTTTGTGTAATTGGGAACCGTATGGTTTATTTGATACGGTATTATACCGTTTTAATGTGTTTTTGAACCGTATGGGTTTTTTGGTGAGGTATTGCACCGGTTTGGTGTGTTTTGGAACCCTATGGATGTTTTGGTAAGCTATTGCTCCGTTTTGGTGTGTTTTGGAATCAAATGGATGTTTTGGTAAGGTATTGCACCGTTTTTGTGTGTTTTGGAACAGTATGGATATTTGGGATTGGTATTGTACCGTATTTGTTTGTTTTGGAACCGTAAGCATTTTTTGGTACGGTATTTTACCGTTTTTATGTTTTTGAACTGTATTAATGTTTTGGGGAGGTATTGTACCGTATTTGTATGTTTTGGAACCGTATGGATTTTTAGTACGGTATGGCACCGGTTTGGTGTGTTTTGGATCAATTTAGATGTTTTGCTTAGGTGTTGTACCGTTTTTGTATGTTTTTGAAACGTATGGATGTTTTGGTAAGGGATCGCCTTTGGTAGAATTATTGCGAGGAAGTGCTAGTGTGGGACAATCCACTTTGACTCGTTTTTATAGCTTAACATTTTGGTGTCTTTGAACCGGATGGATGTTTTTGGTAAGGTATTGTACCGTTTTTGTGTGTTTTTAAATCGTATGGATGTTTTGGTAAGGTATTGCTTCGTTTTGGTAAGTTTTGGAACCGTATGTATGTTTTGGTATGGTATTGTACCGTTTTGGTGAGTTTTAGAATCAAATAGATGTTTTCCTAAGATATTGCACCGTTTTGGTGGGTTTTGGAACCGCATGGAAGTTTTTGTAACGTAGTGTACCGTTTTGGCGAGTTTTGGAACTTTTGATGCGGATGTTTTGGTACGATATTATACCGTTTTTGAGTGTTTTAGAACAGTATAGATGTTTTGGTGCGGTATTGTACCGTTTAGGTGTGTTTTTGAATCATATGGATATTTTTGCACAGTATTGCTCCATTTTGGTTTGTTTTGGAACCATATGGATGTTTTGGGAATGTATTGCACTATTTTGGTGTGTTTTGGAAGCCTATGGATGTTTGGAAAAGGTATTGTACTATTTTTGTGTTTTGGAACCGTATGGATGTTTTGGTACGGTATTATACCATTTTGGAGTGTTTTGGAACCGTATGGATGCTTTGGTACAGTATTGTACCGTTTCGGTGTGTTTGGGATCATATGGATGTTTTGGTACCGTATTGTACCCTTTCGGTATGTTTTGGAACCTTTGGGTGTGGATATTTTGGTAGGGTATTGTACCATTTTTGTGAGTTTTGAAACCGTATGGTTGTTTTGGTGCGGTATTGCACAGTTTTGATGTTTTTTTAAACCGTATGGATGTTTGGGAATGGTATTATACCATTTTTGTGTGTTTTGGAACCGCATAGATGTTTTGGTACGATATTGTACCGTTTTGGTGTGTTTTGTACGATATTGTACCATTTTGGCGTGTTTTGAAACCATATGGATGTTTTTGTAAGGTATTATACCGATTTGGCGTGTTTTGGAACCGTATGGATGTTTTTGTACGGTATTGTACCGTTTTGGTGTGTTTTGGAATCGTATGGATTTTTTGGTACAGTATTATACCGTTTTGCTGTTTTTGAAACCGTATGGATGTTTGAATACGGTATTGTACCCTTTTTGTGGGTTTTGGAACCGTATGGATATTTAGGTACGGTATTGTACCGTTTAGGTGTGTTTTCAACCATTTAACATCGCACTTTCGCCCTTGACAAGCACCACAACAAAACAAGTTTCACGCATTTTATGTCAAGGAGGGATGCAAAGGTATCCCACTTTCTATCTTAGCGAGTATGAAAAAGTACTAACCATTAAGAAGATAAGCATTACGAAGTAATTAAAAGGGAGAGACCCATTGCATCGCACTTTCTCCCTTGACGAGCTCCACGACAAAACAAGTTTCACACACTTAATGTCAAGGAGGGATGCACGGGTATCCCACTTTCTCCCTTAGTGAATATAACAAAGAACTAACCATTAAGAAGATAAGCAATATGAAGTACTTAAAAGGGGGGGACCCATTGCATCGCACTTTCGCCCTTGATAAGCACCACAACAAAACAAATTTCACACATTTGATGTCAAGGAGGGATGCAATGGTATCCCACTTTCTCCCTGGAGAGTAAAAAAATGAATGAGTATTACCGCATTGACCGGCGAGAATAAGCAAAGGAATAATTCCCAAAATCAGCGTGAATCAATCTACAAATAAACAATATAAATTGGTTATCAATTATAAACAAAGACTCAAAGCAACTTATAAGATCGGGATCAGAGTCGCAACACAAAATCCAGAATAAACAATGATTATCAAAATAAACGATAGGATAAGAGTCATCAATACAAGTTATGTTTCTACTGAATAAACAAAACAAGATTGTTGGTACTTCCCATATTGTTTGGAATTCCGTCACATTGTTGGTTCGGTGGAAGAGAATAAACAATACTAATTAGTAAACAATACCTGTTAGGAATTAAGTACGATATTTAGCTGCTATAGCGTATAGATGTAATACAAGTGACCCAAATTGTGTGGGTTTCATGTTCCCAAACTGTATATTACGTAGCCTAAATTAACATTACACCTAAAAGTGAGACAAGTTTGGAGTTAAGAGTCTTAGTTGATGAGAATCGGACAATAGTGTTCAATAGAGAAATCGGAGTTTTAGAGAATCGTACGAATCAGACTGAAAATCAAACAGGAGTGTATACACAATTTTACGTTTCTACTTTCTACGACAGTGTTTTAAATGGCGAAAGGTGCACCGAGGCACAACAGTCCCCTGAGGCTTTAGCGCAAGGCGCGGCGCGCGCTTTATTGACGTGAAGCGCAAAAAAAAAAAATTCTTTTACAACGAGGCAAATTTTATTAGAACAGGTTTTCAACATAAACAAACACTTGTAAAGCTTTCAAATGTCATAAAACATGACATTTCAATGGTTAAACGAAAGTACCAAACACGAAACATAACATATCATCCATGAAAAGCTAACATAATAATGTTTGGCCTTAGAGATATAACAAAAGGATTAAAAGCAATAAAATCTAGAGTCATGCATAAACATTAATCATCATTCTCAGAACCAAGAACTTCATCTTCAATTTCATCATCATCATCTGAACAATGTATTGACGGGCATAGTATTGTGTGAACGTGAACAATGTATTGATGGGCATAGTACTGTGTGTGCACACAAATGGACCAGTACTGCTCTTATTAAATTTTCTGATATGTTATATTCAGCCTTTCAATTTTCCGAATGTAATTAAACAGAAAAAATGTAGGATAAGGGAAATAAATGCGACTGAATTAATTTATTTCATGGTACAAGTAAAAGAAGTATGGACGGAACGAAGGGGATGAACTATGAAGACAGAGTTTACTAGAGAGAGAGAGAGAAAACTGGAAATGCGGCTCTTTTTTTTGCATGCCAAACACGTCTCTATCCCTTTTGTGAGTTTGGAACTCACGTGGTCCTCCTCCAAGAAAGAAAAAAAAAATTCTAGGAGGTAAAGAAAAACAAGAAAAAGAAACAGGCGTCTGAAGAAAAAGAAAAAAGAAGGAAGAAGAAAGAAGAAGAAATTGCCCAGGGAAAAAAAAATTGCCCAGTAATCGACTGATTACTAAAGAAAAAGAAGAAAGAAGGAAGAAGAAGAAAGAAAGAAGAAGAAGAACCAGTACGGAAGTACCAGAAGAGGAGGCGGAGGAGGTTACCTCGCTGAACTGCTGAAGAGTGAAGCCTAAAGCTGCTATCTCGATCGATTGTCGATCGCCTGTCGCCGAAGCTGCTCTGCTGCTGCTGGGTATGAATCGTCAATGACCGATTAGCCGATTAGGGTTGAAATCAGACTTAAAAGCAAATATTATTCAGTGCATCGCGTGTGTTTTCTGTAGAATCTGCACCATCGGATTAATTTTTGGATAAAAGACGAAAGGCGTGCGCCTCGCGCCACAGCATGCGCCTTGGCGCCTTTTCTGCGCCTTTATGTTTTGCGCTATAGCACCATTCTATGAAGCGTAGACCCTGCGCTGCGCTGCGCCTCGCGCTATAGCGAGCTTCTTGCGCTTTTTAAATCACTGTTCTACGACAAGCCATGGCGATTGAGATGGCTTGCGGCGACAACGTAAAGAACGGTAAGTTCGAACGATGACAACGTAGACAACGGCGAGTTTGAGTTGCGACAGTAGTCTGAGAAGGGCTTCAGCGTTTTGAGCTTTGAAAACTTCGAATAAGAGGAATAGGGCTTTTTATTTATTTTTCTTAACCGTCCTAAAGGTGGCACGTGCCACCTCTCGCTAAATGTGTTGTGAGTTCTCAATGAACTGGTTACGACCTATTTCGTACCATTCAAAAAGTAAATGGACTTATTGTGAGTAAACACATTCATGAACACCCATGCTCAATGGAGTACACGAAGAAAGGAAAAAATGATAATAGAAAAAACCAATATTACTCTCTACCTTATTCACTATAGGCAAAATCCAAACAATATAAAAGAATTAATCTAAACCAAAATAAGTGGTGGTGTCGAATCCTCTTCCTATCATAACATGTGAGGGAAAATAAGAAACAACATATATCCAAAGAAACGACAAAGACAAACTATATATTTTCAAATAATAATTACGCAACTTGAATACCATGGTTGTAACTATCTGCCCCTCTTTGTTATTTTTTTGACAAAATACATCAGTACACCCCTAAAACCGAAGGGCGTGATTTCTTTCCGTCTTTTAGGCTTGTTTAATGACATCTTAACAAGAATTAAGACATACAAAAGAGAAAAAAGTAATCAAAGCAAGTGTGAATTAGACCGAAACCCATAAAAAGAAGAGAAAAATAACATAAGTCACACACAATTTGCACTTCCTTATTTTGTTTTACCCTTCTTCTTCACCAACCTATCGAAAATATACAAAACCCACCTGAATCACAACTTGAATCTAGTCGAAATCATGAAAAAAGAACTCAGAAAATTACCTTTCGGGGCTTTATTCCTCGATCTGTATCACCCAAATAACAATAGAGTTTTTGTGAAGAGAGAGGCGCCAACCCGCTGAAAATACACAAAACCCACCCCAATCACAACTTATTCCAAACAAAATCATGGGAAAAGAACTCTCGGAGGTCAAACTGGAAATCCTCATGGAGATTTTACAAAACAGAGCAACTTGAAACTTCCTTTTACTTTTTTTTTGTTTTGGGGTTGTTTGGTTGGCGATAAATGAAAACATGGAGAACATACCCCTACCCTGTTTTCATCCAACGGCGAACAGACATCATGTATCATTCTAGACCCAAAAGAAGATGAAGAACCGAATCAGAAGAGGAAGAAGTAATCGAAGAAGAAAAAAAACACAATGAAGCAGCAGACAGAGTCAACCAGTCATATACATTACAAGCAAAACTTTTGAAAAAATGTAAGAGATCGATACCTGTGTTTTTACGGAGAGGAGGAAATACATAAAAACCCGGGGATTCGGCGACATAGAGTGCAAAGTCAGAAGCAATCCCTAAAAATATGGCGTCTTCTTCTCCTTCTCTCTCCCTCTTTTCCTCCCCATCCAGATTCCTTCAAGACTTCTGAAATTCCATTGTAGACCAATGTTTACGTCAAAAGAAAACCCTAATATAAGTAGATAAAAGTGAAGATTGTGGTGTGCGATGGATGGAAGTTTGGAGTGATGGTCTTGAGTTCGTCGTTTCCATGGGAGAGGGAGAGAGGATAGAGAACAGTCATCCACCTGTTTGTTGTAGATATTGAAGTAAATGTTGCAAAGGAACCAAAGCCCGAAGAGAGACCCAAGCTCCAACGTTTTGCTCAAACTGCTCGCCTTCGCATCCTCCTCCTCCTCCCCGGCGCAGCTCTCAGCCGCCCTAGCTTCAACGCCACGCGGTTCGCGATCGCGATCGGGAAGCGGAGTCGAAATCCAGCCATTCAAGTAGTTACGACGACGACGAGGAAGGCAAAGAGAAACGAGTTAACGGAAACTGGTGAAGAGAGGAGCCAGAGAGGCCGTTAATGGAGGCGGCAAAATCGAGCGATCTCGAATGCGGCGGTGTAGATATGGGATTGAGCGTCAATGTTTGGAGGAATTGATGGAAAGAGAAGGAATGCAGTGCTCTGAATTTTGAGAGAGAGAGAGAGAGGGAGGGGTGGAATTGGAAGAATGAGCGAAGCAAGGGTTCGCACAGACAGAAATATGAAGGGAGCCGTTGGGATCCCCACGTGTGGTCCTCACTGCACTTGTATTTCCTTATTTCTAGGGATCCGTTTGTTTGTTTCGGGTTTCAGGTGTGGGTGTGGCGGTGCATAGCGCCTTGAGAGAGTGTGTAAAGAAAACATTAATTATGGATGGTTTTGAAATTTGAATGCTAATTAGCCAATAATTTTTTTTGTTAATTGTTAGTAAATGCCAACAGCTATTTTTATTGTTTCCAACAAATTTTTTTTTATCGGGTTCCCAATAGTTTTTTTTTTCTAAAAATCCACAACAGACCTACATTTGGCATTCAAAAAAAATCTATATTTGAATCAAATAATTGATCAACTTTTATTGCAAGGACGGCAACCAAAATAGGTAAGACAGAGTTGTGGATGGCATGCCCAATCACCACCCTCAACTGCAGAGTAACAACCGTAGCAATTCCGGTTAGGATTTTTCGTTCTGGGGTTGAGAGCTTCTCTCTCTAAACCTAGAGAGAGAATGCACTCCCCTGTCAAAATCCACCATAGATTCCTCACTTTCGGCTGATCCAGAGGTAATTTATGCTCTCTTCAGCTATATCTACACTCTCACGCCAGCCGTGGGTTTTATCCATCTTCATAGAGTTGTCCCGGAGCTGCTGGGATCCCAAAACTCCAAGCTCGTGGGTTTAGAGTTGTCAAAAAAAAAAAAAGGGGGATCTCCGATTCCCACATCAGGCATCTCAAATGGGTGTTCAACAGTCCAAGCTCTTTGCTCGTGGGTACTTTTCACGGGAAGGCAGCTACTCGACGGAAATGGTGGTGTTCTCTTCGGGTTCATGGAAAACCCACCGATTTTGTAGCAAATCCCACCGATTCTTCTGGTGGCTCACTCAAGACTCTAATCGGTAGAACCGATCGAAGGTACGGAACCTGTCTACACCCAGCCGGGTGGGGTGTCATCTGATTGTCCACGGCTGTCATTACCGACTTGCAATTGAGTACCCATTGCTACGGCGGTGGGTCCTCTTACTCAACAGTTCTGGTCCAAGGCTACTCGGTACGGGTACACGGCGGAGGATGGTGGCTTGCTGGACTTGCAGGTTGAGCTATCATTTCCAAGTAGGAGCTGCACAGGGTCAGCCACGGCGGTGGCTCGCCGGACATGCTGAACTAATGGAGCGGAGGGGCAAGATCTGGTGGGCCTTACGCCCACAAACCCCGACATTCTGCGGCTGCGGCAGCCTCTGGTTGCTACCAGAAATGGAGGTGTTCTTCGGGCCGGCCCTAGTTCCCAGGTTGGAACTACACAGGGGCTGTTCCTCATTCCCAGATTGAAGGTATGAACGATTGAGAAATCTGTCGATTCATGTTGCGCTGGAAATCACAGTTGTGGGTGTTCAAAGAGCAGGGTTATTACATTGTTCATTTGGAGTTTGCAATTGCTTATTTACTGTCATATATGTTGCTGGACTTGTGGGCCAGTGTACTGTTAGTATTTGGGGTTACAATCCAGGTGCTGCAACCACCAATATCAGATGTAGTGTTGTTTGACACTGAGATTCTTGTCCAGTTTAGTTATTGGACTCACCCCCAATTTGGGGTTTAAATGCTCAGCAACTTGTTGTAGAGCTCAATATCAAGCTCATAGTCGGGCTCTTTTCACGCCCATCTTTGGGCTCATCTACTGTCATGGCTTTGTTCAACATTGACCATCCGGGTCTCAACCAAAGGGGATTATCCCCTTCCATTCAATAGGCCGTGAGGCAGAAGTTATCATGTTCACCATGGGAGTTTTCATTCAAAGTGGTCTGCTTTTGATGGACTACATAGCAACCTCAATTACCAGCACCAATGTAAGCTCTGCACAAAGGCATTGCGAGATCACGGGGGCCACTTTCCAGCTGGTTCGTCCTCTGTAGCTTAGTTCCTCCTGTTAGGTGTCGTTGGTGTCACGGCGGTGGGGGTAATACCACAATCGGTTCTGGCTGCTAAGGTGAACTCAATGAGGTGGTCCTCATCTCTCCTAAGCTTTCAATGAGGGGCCTATGCACTAGTATATGATATTTCATGTGGCTAGTCCACATCAAGCATGTTCCTCTCTAGGGGAACTCATCATACACGGCTGTCCTTGTGCCAGTTGTGCACAATACAGCTATCCATATTTTGGCAATACACACATATGTTGGAGTAGGTGCAGCTACTGGGCATGGTTCAATGGTCCTTTGTTGGACCCTTACGCAACAGTTGGCTTTCGGTCCAACTCTCAAAATTCAGCTCAAGTTTGATTTCAGCCTAGTCGGGCGGGTTGTGCCAGGCAGTTATTATTGTTGCAATTTGTTATCTACTTCAAACTACCTTACTCTCCATGCGGGTTGTGCATGGTTTATCGCATTTTTATCACTTTTCTTTTTTTCCTTTTTTTTCCCTCCTGGGGTATGCCCCTTGTAGGCTGTACATTCGGTTAACCTCTTTTAATTTCAAGCTATTTTACCCAAAAAAAAAAAAAAAAACTTTTATTGCAATTTTCATATTGAACTAATTTCCTGGTTATTTCTATTAAACTTATTTCGTTTCGATGGTCCACGAGTGAAAAGTAAAAATTAATTGTTTGTAAAATTTTGTTGGCAAAATGGGGCCTAACTTTTATAATTATATATTGTCTCCACTCTCTATCAAAATTTTCATATAAAATATGATCACTTATTTTTTAAAAACAATTTAAAAACTTTGACGTACAAAAGTATTGATAAATTACATGATTACAAAATGTTTTTTTCGACAATAAAAGGTGTCCGGGACATCCTCTTACACAAACTTCAACTAATTTTCTTTGGAGCCGTTCCAGTTTTAAGAAAAAGTAACTTTTGGAAAAAGAAGGTAATTTCAAGCTCAAAAATCATGTGTTTACGTAAATAATTTTTCTACTAATATGGATCTTGTTTGATAGATTTCATCGAGATCTTTTATACGGTGCAAAAAAAATTAAAAAATTATTTTTCATTTTCATTATATTTGAGTTTGAAAATTGAAGAAAAAGTACTTTTAGAAAAGGAAGGGAAAGTGGAACGGCTCCTTTATGGCATAATCAAAGGCAAACTCATCCACGATTATGAAATTTCTAGTTGGTTAGGATATTCCAAGACCACTCTTTTTGTTTTGTCCTTATTCAAATATTTTTCTTGTTTGTTCGTTTCACGACAAACTTTTGTGGATTATTAATTTGTCTCGATAAAAAAATCGGAAAAGTAAAATATCATGACTTTTACCCAATTTTTTTAAATATTCAAGATTTTGGACTTTATCTTAGATATTACAAAAAAATATTAGGCTAAAAGTAAAAAAATATGTTTATATTTTTTCGATTCCTCTCAACGAGACAAATCAATAATTAAGTTGCTATAACAATTAACTTAAATCAATACAATTTATCCTAAACAGTTGGCAAGAAACGAAAGGAAAATAAAAGTACTCACAACTTAAACACTAAGGGGTGGCCTGATGTTGGACTTGTCTTTCAATTGTACCAAAGCAAGTCCACTTGAGTCGATATCCCATTTGACGGACAACAAGCAATGAGTTGGGTCTTTTATAGTTCCAATTCATATCTAACTCATTTTTAATTCATATCAACCCATTATACAATATGAACGAGTTGAGTTAAATTAAAAAATATAGATTGATATTGTCACCACGACCAATTTCTTTTCCGTGACTTCATCCCGTTTCTTCGAACATGGCTGAAAAACTGCCCAAGTCCAGTGGAGTTTAAAAGCTGTGGTCTAGATAGGTTTAAATCAATTAATTATTTGAAAGGTCCATGGGACTTCAAAGTAATCACAAATCAATCACTCCACTTTTTAAGCCCTTTGCACTTTAACCACAAATCTTCTTTTTAACTTTTGTTTCTATCCAAAATGGACAATGAGCTCGATAACCCTGTAGACACAAAAAAAACACGACTGAAAAGCAGCCCAAGTACCACCTAGGTGGTAGCCCAGTCGGTGGGAGTCACCACCTATTTTTAACAACTGCGTAGGTTCGAGCCCCAGGAGGCACATGTGTGCAGGTACCCGGTGGTGCCATTAAAAGGCTTTGATTCGAACCCGTAGTTGGACCGAAGAGGGGGATTTCTCGCCGCTGTACACTAGGTGGTGCCGTGGTGACGGCCAGTCCCCCCGGATGGTAGCTATGGCTTGAACCGAACATTCCACGGCGGGTCGGGAGCCCTTATGGTCACGCCCAGGGGGGAGTTGCTACGCTGATCGCCCCCTCCCACACTTCTTGGATGTCAAAAAAAAAAAAGCAGCCCAAGTGCAGTGGAGTTTGAAAGCTCTTTTATAGATAGGTTTAAATCCATTAATTACTTGAAAGGTCTATGAGACTTCAAAGTAATCACAAATCAATCACTCCACTTTAAGCCCTTTGCACTTTAACCACAAATCTTCTTTTAACTTTTGTTTTTATCCAAAATATGGACAATGAGCTCGATAACCTGTAGACACAAAAAAGACAAATAAATATAAAGTAACATAGATATATAAATGACTAATGAATGTAGTTTTTTTTTTTTTTGGGTCAAAATGATAGGATCTTCCTTATAAAAGAAGCAAAAGTCAAAAACATCAAATAGGGCATCTGTCCCTCTTAAGGGAGGATAGAAGCCGCGACAGAGGGATAAATTCTTTAAGTACAAGAATGACTCCCTCTCACTGCACTCTAGGCCAAGCAATGAGTGACTCCATTGCCACCACGACGAACAAACTGCACCAAGGACTCCGTAAAAGCAAACCGAACATGATTGATATATATCTGTCAAAACCACAGCTAATTTGGTAATTTTCACTACTCTTTCATGTCATAAAAGTATCGATGATAGAATCAGTATCAAAACTTCTAATAATGTCATTCTCAATGTATGTGTCATTCTCGACTTTGGAAAGGTATTGTACCGTTTTGGCGTGTTTTCGAAGCGTATGGATGTTTTAGAAGGGTATTGTACCGTTTCGGCGTGTTTTCGAACCGTGTGGATGTGTTTTTTTTTTTTGGATAAATCAGCTTGAAATTGAAAAAGAGGATAAACGAATATACTGCCTACAAGGGGCATACCCTAGGAGGAAAAGAAAAGAAAACAAAGAGAAAAGAAAATTGCTAATGCCAAATTGCTACAAGGGCTAAAGATATGCGTTGTTTTCAATCCATCTAGTAAGAGGAAGGGAAAACAACACCTAGAAGAGACCATCAAAATCAGAATAGAAACATGAACCTTCACTAACTGTAGAATACCACTTTGCTTCGCTTTTATCAGCAATAAAAATCTATGCACCTGCTAAAGTAATTATGGCAGCATAGAACAGCAGAGAACAGGAGCAGCAAATAGCAAAACACATCACTAGCTGTCTGCACAGTAACCAGCAGCTATACCAGCAGCATGCACAAAGCTCTATCAGCATATAACGCAGTAACAAAACAGCGGCAGCTGAGCAGCAGCTTTAGCAACGCATCACAAACACATTGTAGCAGCAACATCATAATAGACAGCCCCCTAGAACAGCCCAAGGGACAACCCCCCTGGGGTAGGTATAATATGAGAGAGACAACCCCCTTAAATTCACACCTACTACACTAGCAGCAGCATAAAATAGCAACAGCTGGACAGTAGAAGTTAGCTGGACAGCAACCAATCTGTTCAGCAATAGTAAAACAGTCGTAGGATACAGCAGCAAAGAAAGAGCATCAGATTAGATGTAGCAGCTCAGAACAGTGGTAAAATCGGCTCTAGAAAGCAGCTCTAGAAATAGCATCTGGTTCAGAACTACTTAGCATATACAGAGTTACACCTCAAACAGATGAAAACCAACCAAAAACTGAACAAAGTGAGCCACTACACAGATCAATAGCTCAATTACAACTGCACACAGCTCTTATGTTCAACTAACAGAAAACCTATACCATCGAATGAAACACTGGCAAAGATAAGAAAAGGAAGGAAAGAGAACAAGATATTCACTTGTCCTTATAGGTGCTCGCCAACCAAAGACACCCTCGACAAACTCACCTCCCTTTCTATTTTTCACACAGGACAAGGAAGGAATGGCTCCACCCTCTCCCTCCGCTGGATCTCACAAAAATACCCCACTAGATATTATCTCCTTTCAAAAGAAAAGGGGACGCAAGCACTACTCACGGGCAGTAGTAGTTTGGATGGAATGGGCGTGGTGTGCAGGGTACTTGGCAGCGGTGCCTTGTCGGATGCCGACATCTCCATTTTGAGCCTCTTCTCGGTTCCTAGTCCCTCTGTAGTAGCTGATCTCTTTGTGGTGGGTATTATGCTTGCTCTCTGGGTTTGTTGGAAGTATTAGATTCTTGGTTTGCTTATCCCAAATTTGGTGGAGGCGGTATTTGGTAGTTGGTTGACGGCAGGTTGTTTTGGCGAGCCTTAGGCTTGGTTGAGGGAGTATTAGGTCGGAAGGATTGGGCGTGGTGTGCATGGTACTTGGCTGCGGTGCCTTGTCGTATGCCGTCATCTCTGGTTCAAGCCTCTCTTGGTGCCATGTTCCTTTGTAGTAGCTGTTTAGCTTGCTTTGAAGCCGTGTTGCTTTGCAGCCGTTCTCCTCAGTTGGTTATCAGGTGGTCATCTCTGGCCGTGACTATTTACTTTACTTTACTTCCTAGCCTGGCGGGTTGTGCCTGGCGGGTTATTCTCGTACCACTTCATATCGTACCCCGTAGTACTATCCTTCTACTTAAATGGATAGTACTACAGGGCCCTGATTTCTACACTTATGACACTTTTGTTATTTTTTGTACAATATCCTACTCTCCATGGTTAACGCATTTTTCTCAATCTTCTTGTTTTGTTTTTTTTTTCCTCCTGGGGTATGCCCCTTGTAGGCTGTACATTCGGTTAACCTCTTTTAATTTCAAGCTGATTTACCAAAAAAAAAAAAAAAAACACACACAATAAATTGGGACCGAAAGAAAGTGATAACAGCTACCCCCAAATGGAGTAGACAGCCTTCAATGTTACCACACAATCAAACCAAAATTTAAGAGCATACGAACAAATGCAGAAGCAGCTGCTTGAGAGTAGGGTATTTACCTTGTACATAGAAGTAATAGTAGTCCAGAAGTCAGTCCCTCCAGAATGGCAGCTCCTGTCAACTTTCCCAAGGGTAGATCACAAGCTAAGAAGATAAGGGTAGGAAAACAAATGAAATACACATGTAAATCACAAACTAAGATTCCATTCATTTACCACCCAGTCAGCTTGAGATGGTGGCAGCGCTTGTAATGATAAAAGTCTCGCCCTCACCATAGAATAAATTTTATGAGCAACTACCTCCCCAGAACAGGATGTGCCTTGAAATTTCCTTATATTCCTCTCAATCCACACATGATACACCGTAGCTGTAAATACCAGTTTGGTAAGTATAACACGAAAAGATTTGCCCTTTTTGTTTGAGAGAAAAGTGACCCACTCAGACCATGGTCGAGAGGGCCAAGTTTCATGAAGTTTGGTACGCATAATGTCCCACACCTGTTGGGAGAATGGACAATTAAAGAAAAAGGTGGTCATGACTTTCATTTCCTTGACAAAAGCTACACTGAGTGGAGTTGGTAACACCGAACAGCATAAGTCTATCAGCAGTGGATAGTTTTTGCTGTACAGCCAGCCAAGTAATGAAGCTACACTTTGGTATGTGGCCTGAGAACCACACCAACTTGTGCCACCTAACTTTGGGGAAGGAAGTTCTCAATTTATCCCACAAGGATGCAATTGAGAACTTACCATTAGAATTAAGAGACCATCTAATGCAATCTGTCTCAACCAAACTGGAGGAGAGAAGATGTGGCAAGGATCTTCTGATCTCATTGAGCTCAATAGTTTGTGTAATGGGAAAAGCCCAATTTGAATTGTGAATAATGTGGGATACAGTAGCATCCCGAGGTATACCAGAATCCAAAGCAATCCTGGTACCAAAGTTTGCTATCAAGGGCCAAGTGGATGCCAATTATCATACCACAAGGAAGTCGAGTGGCCATCCCCTAACACACTAATAATAAAGGGTTGCACCAAAGGTCTGAGGTTCACTAACTTCCTCCAGACCTAAGTGCAATCACCAGGAATTTTCAGATTCCAAAAATTCCTACCTTTTATTAAGTAGGATTTGACCCATTGACACCACATGGACTGTTCCCCTCCAGAAATGAGGAACCAAATATGCTTGGCGATGGCTGCCTTATTCCAAGTTTGCATGGATTTAAACCCAAGACCTCCCTCCTATTTAGGAGAGCATAAGTGTTCCCAAGAGACCTTAGCACCAGTTCTCCTAAGATCAGGGCCAGACCAGAGAAATGCTTTTAGAATAGCCTCTACCTCTTTTATCACCTTTTTAGGGATGATAAATAAGGAAGACCAATAGGTTTGCATGGAAAATAGAACATTCTTTATCAACTGCACCTTACCAGATGTTGTTTCTAGAGCTGATTTTACCACTGTTCTGAGCTGATGCTCCTTCTTTGCTGCTGTATCCTACGACTATTTTGCTGTTGCTGAACAGATTGGTTGTTGTCCATCTAACTGCTACTGTCCAGCTGCTGCTATTTTGTGCTGTTATGCTACAGTTTTGTTGTCTTGGGACAAGATGGTAGCTACGACAATAATCTGCTATCCAATGCTAGCAATGTAACCTACTCTGTTGCTGCTTTTTTTAAGTTGTATAAGTAGTATAAGTGTAGTTGGTGTGAAAGTAAGGGGGTTGTCCCTTTCATATTGTACCTACCCTTGGGGGGTTGTCCCTTGGGCTGTTCTAGGGGGCTGTCTATTATGATGTTGCTGCTACAATGTGTTTGTGATGCGTTGCTAAAGCTGCTGCTCAGCTGCCTCTGTTTTGTTACTGCGATATCTGCAGATGAGCTTTGTGCATGCTGCTGGTATAGCTGGTGGTTACTGTGCAGACCAGCTGGTAATGTGTTTTGCTGTTTGCTGCTCCTGTTCTCTGCTGTTCTATGCTGCCATAATTACTTTAGCAGGTGCATAGATTTTTATTGCTGATAAAAGCGAAGCAAAGTTGGTATTCTACTGTTAGTGAAGGTTGGTCTCTTCTAGGCGTTGTTTTCCCTTCCTTTTACTAGATGGATTGAAAATAACGCATATCTTTAGCCCTTGTAGCCATTTGGCATTAGCAATTTTCTTTTCTCTTTGTTTTATTTTCTTTTCCTCTTGGGGTATGCCCCTTGTAGGCTGTATATTCGTTTATCCTCTTTTTCAATTTCAAGCTGATTTATCCACAAAAAAAACTGCACCCTACCAGCGTATCTTAAATCTCTATTAGTCCAACACTTTGTTTTAGCAGTAATGCTACCCACTAAAAGTTGACAGTCATAGGCTTTGAGTTTAGTGGAGATAAGAGGCACACCAAGATATCTAACAGGTAGAGCGCCTTCTTTAAACTCTAAGACATTCAGAATGGCTAGCCTAGAGGTGGCATTGACTCCAGAGAAGAAGATGCTACTCTTCCCAGGGCTAGGAGATAGGCCTAACATTTCCTGGAACTCAATGAGAGCATCATGAATGTGAGTGACAGAGGACAAATCTCCTTTACAGAAAATCATCAGATCATCAGCAAAGCAGAGATTGATAATCTTGGTATTACCACATCTCCAATGAAAGTGAAAATCAGGAAGAAGGGATTTCTCTCGCAACAAACAAGTGAGAACTACCATCACTATGACAAACAAGCATGAGGACAAAGGATCCCCCTGCCTTAGCCCTCTCTTGCCATGGATGTACCCAGTGGCTTCACCATTAATACTTATCGAGTAATTAGCAGTAGTGACACAAGCCTGAAGCCAACTAATCATGGTAGGATAAAAGTTCATGGTAGCTAGTACATCCCAATAGGAATTCCCATCTCACATTGTCATAGGCTTTCATGATATCCACTTTCATGGCACACCTAAGAGAGGGAGAAGATTTATGGTACCCTTTCATGAGTTCCTGAGTCAAGAAGATATTACCAGCAATCCTTCTCCCTTTAACAAAGCCAGATTGCACAGGATCAATTAAAAGAGGAAGTGCTACCTGTATTCTACTTGAAAAGGATTTTAGAGATGCATTTGTAAATAGTATTATAGCAAGAGATAGGTCTAAAGTCACCTACCTTTGAAGGATTGGGGACCTTAGGAACTAGGCCCACAATAGTCAAGTTAACTTTCCTGGGTAATTGACCAGACCTAAAGAAAGATCTCACAGCTGCAGTGACCTCATGACCCACGATAGGCCAAGCTTTCCTAAAAAAAACCAGCATTATAACCATCCGGACCAGGAGCTTTGGAAGGATTAAGAGACCAGAAGGTGTCTCTTATTTCAATGTTAGTGACATCAGCAATCATGGCCATCATTTGACTATCAACCGTGTAGATGTTTTGGCAAGGTTTTGTACCATTTTGGAACCGCATGGATTTTTGGTTAGGTACTGTTTCATTTGGAACCGTATGGATGGTTTGGTATTGTATTGTACCATTTTGGTGTGTTTTGGAACCAAATGGATGTTTTGGAAGGGTGTTGTACCGTGTTGGCGTGTTTTGGAACCATGTGGATGTTTTGGCAAGGTGTTATACCATTACGGTGTGTTTTGGAAGCATATGGAAGTTTCGGAATGTTTTTGAACCGTTTCGTATTGTATCGTTTTGGTGTGTTTTGGCGTGTTTTTGAACTACTTGGTATTGTATCGTTTTGGTTTGTTTTTGAACCGTATGGATGTTTTGGTTTGGTATTTGTACAATTTTGGTGTGTTTTAGAACCATATGGATTTTTTGGAAAGTTATTGTACCGTTTTGGCATGTTTTGGAACCGTGTGGATGTTTTGGTAAGGTGTTGTACCATTTTGGTGTGTTTTGGAAGCGAATGAACGTTTTGGGGTGTTTTTGAACCGTTTAGTATTGTATCGTTGTTGTGTATTTTGGAACCGTATGGATGTTTTGCTATGTTATTTGTACCATTTTTGTGTTTTTTGGAACCATATGGATTTTTGAAATGGTATTGTATTGTTTTGGAATCGTATTGTTGTTTTGGTAAGGTATTGTCCCTTTTTGGTGTGTTTTGGACCGTATAGATGTTTTGGAAAGGTATTGTACTGTTTTGGCGTGTCTTGGAATCGTTTGGATGTTTTAAAAAGGTGTTTGTACCATTTTCGTGTGTTTTGAAAGTGTATGAATGTTTTTGGGCGTTTTGTAACGTTTGGTATTGTATCGTTTTGGTGTGTTTTTTGAACCGTATGGATGTTTTGGTATGGTATTTGTACCATTTTGGTGTTTTTTGGAGCCGCATCGATTTTTGGTAAGGTATTGTATTATTTTGCAACCGCACGGATGGTTTGGCGTATTTTATCGTTTTGGTGTGTTTTTGAACCGTATGGATGTTTTGGTATGGTATTTGTATAAATTTAGTGTGTTTTAGAACCGTATGGATGTTTTAAAATGGTTTTTTTTTTTTGGGTAATTTAGCTTGAAATAGAAAAAAGAATAAGCGAATGTACAGCCTACAAGGGGCATACCCCAGGAGGAAAGAAAAAAGGAAACAAAGATTAAGAAAATTGAAGGATGCCAAGTGGCTACATAAATTCCAAGTGGCTACATTGATGGATGCCAAGTGGCTACAATAAGAACATTGAAAACACCAAGCCAACTGGATACAAGCCTACAAGCCTAGTAAACGAATGTTTCTAGCCCCTATAGGTAGATGGGAAAGAAACACTCGACAAAAGGGATACTGGACAGCACAAAGCAACAGAATTGAGCTTCAAAACAGCCCACATTCTTCTCTGAATACAACCATCTTTGCAAAAACCGTAGGATGCACTAGTCAAAACAGCAACAAGGACAGCAGCAGTAGCACAGTACAGCAGCCACATGAAGTTCAGTTGTTCTCTGTTCTACCTCTGAAGTTCTACCACAAAAATTCAGCATGGACACTTGGAGTTGTGTCCTGTTGGAAGTATCAATAACAGCCGTGGCAGAAACAAAACGTACTACCAAAACACTACTCACTATGCAGAGGACGTCCCCCTCTGCGAAGGGAGATCCCACGACAGCCCCTGATGGTTAGGCATATACTACAATATAAAACTCTGACAATGATGTCTATTATGTTCAAACAGCATGAAAAGAACCAACATGACAAAAGCTGGACTGCCCAGCTTGAACTTCCAATTTCGTATGTGCATATAGCAGTTATAGGCATTAACAGAAAGCAAAACAGCAGCAGCTGGTTGCTTGAACAGGAGCAACTTATCAGCTGCTGGACTGAAGCAAAAGGACGTGTAGAAGATTGAACCAACAACACTACTAATCTGGACAGCCATGCAAGAACCACACAGCATAATACAAAAACAGATCAGCAGCAAAACTACAGCAGCAGCTGCCTACGACACATCTGAGCTGGAGAACAACAGCCATAACAGAAGCTGTAACGTAACAGCAGTAACATGCCAAAGCTGTAACATAACAGCAGCCATATACATAGCAGTCCTCAACTTCAGTTAATGTAACATTTAAGTATTAAATATGCTTACGATAAAATGGACAAGAATCAACACATAACAGAACAAAACAAAACAAAGCTCTTGGTATGTATAGGACTCACTCCTCTACTCCCTTGGATTCTCACAACTCCCACTCTCTTTTTCAATACCATGAGCAAGGGTCCCTTTTCTCCCTCCACTGTTTCTCTCATGATTCCCCCACTAATTATTACCTCCTCTCACAAAGATGGATGGGGCTCTAGCACACAGCTGACAAGGATTACCCACAGTATAGTAAGATCACTCAGGAGTTAAGAAATAGCAGTTCAATGAACAGGGAGTAAGTTAACTACCTGGATACATAGAAGTAATAGAAGGCCAACAAGGATGAACCTGTGATTGTAATGTGGCTGAACCATGTTTGGAGCTTGCTCTCCTGATCATGGGACTTGTGTGAGACCAAATCTCCTGTGATTGTGACCTGGATATCTAGAAGTATTAGAAGCCCAATTGCAGCTGCTGGATGACTGGCCTTCCAGTCAAGGGGGAAAACATGGATCTAAAATGGTATTGTACCGTTTGGGCCTGTTTTGGAACCGTGTGGATGTTTTGGTAAGGTGTTTTACCATTACGGTGTGTTCTAGAAGCATATGGACGTTTCGGAGTGTTTTTGAACCGTTTGGTATTGTATCGTTTTGGTGTGTTTTTTTTTTTGGTTAAATCAGCTTGAAATATAAAAGAGGCTAATCGAATATACAGCCTACAAGGGGCATACCCCAGGAGGAAAAGAAAAAGAAAAGAAAAGAAAATTACCATCGCCAAGTGGCTACATGGGACAATGATATGCTTAACAATGTTTCCAATCCATCATGTTTGAGGGAAGGAAAACACCACCTTAATGTTAAAGCCAGTGCTAGGACTCCTAAGCATTACAAAAGAGACATGACAATTCAGCTCATTTAGCATACACATTGTACTACATTGAGAAGAACACATCTTAACCGGCCATGACAGGGCACTAAACAGCAAACAGCAGCAGATAGCAAGATAGCCGCATCCATGGATAGTAATCAAATCTGAAGAGTGTCCATTTGTGTCATGATCCTCTATGTGTGCCGAAGGGACCAACAAAACCCCAAATTGGTTATACAGAATCGCAGAATAGCAGAACACAGCATTACACAACAGGACAACTGCTTGCATTGGTAGCCTGGACTGCATATCATAACAGGACTTGAATTGAGGACAAAAAACAGGACCAGCCAACTAAACTGAACCAGGCACTTCATTAACAGCCGTGACAAGCAACAACTAGTAATACCATGCAGTGGACGTCCCCCCTCTGCGAAGGGAGATCCCAACGACAGCCCCAATTGGTTAGGCATAAACAAATGAAACTAACGGTTATGTTATAGTAATCAATACAACAGGAGCAGCCAACAAGCTGCAGCAGTCAACAGATAACAATTCCCATAACAGAACTACTACAGGAGCAGCACAAAACAGAACAAAGGGAACATCAACCCTCATCTGACTTCATACAATGCAGAAGCATATCATCACTTGACAACACCTGAATCATTTGGAGGATGCAGCTAACTGCTGAATGTAGCTATATGCACAAATGTACAGAACAGTAGCAGCAGTTAGGCCACACAACAGCACATACTACACAGCTCACAGAGCACACTGAACCATGTCAAAACAGCAGTACAACAACAGAACCCTATTGCTTTTACCAAGTTATAACATTCAAAAAAAAAACTATCTCTGACATGTAGGGCGATTAGGGCGATCTCTGACAAGGTCGTGGAGAACAGGTTTTCTCCATGGCAGACGGCACCATCTCGATGTTCGAAGGTCTCGGCGGCTTCGCCATTGACTCCAACGAAATGAGAAGGAAGCAGAAGAATATTTCGGAACAAGTAGAAATCCCTAAGAGCTCAGTCCCTTCAGAGCTGGGTAATCCACCTCCAGCAGCGTATGGAGAGTTCAGCCCTAGATCGTCCAAGCATTCTAGTCCATCACGTAAGCTACAGCAAGTCTTTGAACAGGCTTTAATCCGAGAAGCAGAGGAGCGAGCCAACCATTTACAGGTACCAATTCCCGATCCTAACCCTAAGATTTTATACAATGCCAGGGGGCAACCTTATGTGGAGGGCGACCCCAATCTAGGTTTTCCACTAGAGGAAACTAGACCCAGGTATCCGTCTCAAAGTCTTGGGACCACAACTCAGTTCGATTGTCAACTTCCAGAGCCTCATTCGCTCCTTTCGAATCCTCAGCAACATCAGGTTGTAACTCAAACTTGTACTTTCACACAACATCCCAATCCCAAATTCGGAGTGGGTCAGAGTCAGCCTAAACCCAAACCCAAAAATTGGGCCTCTCTCTTGCAATCCCAGAGCCCTTCTCTGGAGATGAACTTGGAGTATTTCCCTGATCTACAAAGAGGGAAAGATGCTTTGGTTGAAATAGACGTAGCACTGACCGATGTGGGTAAATGGAGCAAATATCTGATAGGTCACTTCTTGGATGGTCCAATGGCTTATCCTCTTATAGTTTCAACTGCTAGGTACAAGTGGAAAGAACTCTTTGTGGCTGTCAAGCCTAATGTGGCTGGGTTCTACATGTTCGAATTCAAGGACAAACAAGCTAAAATGCAAGTTCTTGATGGAGGACCCTACTTTTTCTCTCAAAAATATCTTGTTCTCAAAGATTGGCACAGAATGATGAAGCCCGTCCGAGAACAGCCTTCCAAAATCCCAGCTTGGGTGAAATTGCATGATCTTCCACTTAAGCTTTGGAATCAAGAGTGTCTGAGTAGAGTGGCTAGCACAATCGGGAGGCCCCTACATGTTGACCAAGCCACTGCTAAGACAGCTAAGCAGCCTGGCCTTCTACATACTAAATCCACTAAGGCTAGGATCTGTATTGAGGTGTGTGCTGAGCATGTACTCCCTGATGAGGTTCAAGTCATTGTAGACGGTGAATCTGTGGTTATTCCTGTGGAATACCAAGTTCTTCCTCCCATGTGTGATGTTTGCCATGTGTTTGGTCATCACACATCAAAATGTGCTAAAAAAACCTCCATTTCTACACTTCCACCCCAATCTGCAGATCAAGGTTGGACCCTAGTGGAAAATGGGAAACAAAAGGTTGCCTGTGATCAGTCAATACAAGGGCGGGTGGACGCTATAATAGGTCCCAACCCACCAAGCGCTTCAACTGGAGCATCTGTAATACAAACACCTACTGATGAGCTCAGTGATTCTGAAGATGAGCTGTTAGAAGTGTTAGAAAGTGTGGTAAGTAGCAAGCAAGAGGTAGTAAGTAGCCACCAGGGAGGAGTAGCTCTTTCTCAGCCTAAGGCTGTAGATTCAGATGGGTTGGGTTCTCCCAGCACTCATACATTACCTTCTTCAATCATCAGCTCAGCAATTCTCTCTGATGCATCAAGAAATGGGCTGTCTTCTCGGTGCTCATCACCTTTCTTTGACCTATCCTTGGGGGGTTGTCCCTGGGAATGTTTAGGCCTTGCTAGGGGGCATGTCCCTAGGCTTATTATGCATTTTTATGTTGTAAAATGTTGTGTAGATGCATGTAATGCTCTAAGTTGTTCTGCTGCTGATACTCTGCTGCTGCTATAGCTTGAGGTTTTCTGCATTTTATGGGCTGCATTTTACTTCTGTCCTGCTGCTGTCCAATTCTGCTGCTGTTTTGCTTCGATTAGTGGCTGATGTATGCTGTGTTCAAGGCTCATTGTGGCTGATGCATGCTCTATCTAGATTGCTGTCCAGATATGTTCTGTTCCTGCTGCTGTTTTTTGTTAGCCCAGATTGGTGTATCCGTTGGTGTAGTCCAGCCGTGGCGTTTGATCTTTTGGCGTACATATTTTGGCTCCAGATTGATCTAGGCGTTAAGAGCCCTAGATTGAAGCATCCATAATGTAATCATGTTGCCATGTCAGTTAGTATCCTTGTAAATCGGTTAATCCCATTGTCATGTCAGTTAGTTTTACAATGCAGGTTGCACTATGTGTAATCATTTTGCCATCTGTTTCGTTTCCCTCTGTTAGATGGATGCGAAACAGATGTTCTATTTACTTATAGTCCTTTGTAGCCGTTTGGCATAGGCTTTCTCTATTGTCTTCTTTTTCTTTACTTTTTTCTTTTCCTCCTGGGGTATGCCCCTTGTAGGCTGTATATTCGGTTAGCCCCTTTTTATTTCAAGCTGATTTAACCAAAAAAAAAAAAAAAAAAAATGGGCTGTCTTCTGCTATGAATGCCATTAATCCTGATATAGTTCCAGGGAGGAATGGTCTTTCTGAGCTAAAAGTACCTCCAGCTCCTGATCCTCCTGATTATTCGGATTTGGGAGTCATGAAACAAGTTGCTGGGGTGGATGCCAGTTTAGCACTCACCAAGTCTGCATTGAAAAAGCTGAGAAAGCAAGCAAGGAGCAGTTCATCTGCTCCTTGAGCAGGGACAGGAGCTTCAAAATTGTATCCTTTTGTCAGGGCAGTACATCTATACTTCCATTTTCTGCCATTTTCTTACTTAGTTCTGCTTGGATGTTGTTTTATGTCTATGCAACCTTTGAACATTGGTTTTGGAACATTAGGGGTCTTAATGACCCAATCAAACAAAAGGAAGCTAAATCTTTTTTGAGTAACAATAAGCTATCTCTTTTGGGGTTGTTAGAGCATAAAATAAAGGAGGCATCTGCTTCTAGAATTGTTAATTACATATGTCCTAATTGGAATTTTGTGAACAACTACCTCCAAGCTCCCTTGGGCAGAATCTTCGTATGTTGGGATCCTAATGTGATTCAGGTTCAAGTCCTAGATCAATCTGCCCAATTTTTGCACTGTGAGGTGTATCCTAAGTGTGGGGGGGGGTCCCTTTTTTGGCAACTTTTGTGTATGGGGATAACAATTATTTGATCAGACAGACACTTTGGTCTAGTCTCCGTCATATTAACCCCTCTTCCCCATGGATTGTGCTAGGCGATTTCAATGCCATTAGGTTCCCTAATGAAAAGGTTGGGGGCGTTTCTAGCTGGCCCCCTCATATGAATGATCTTAACCAGTGCCTTTAGGCCTTAGAGCTGGATGGTCTCAGATTTACAGGTTGCTTCCTCACTTGGACCAATAGGCAGGACTCTGCCCATTTTGTTAGTACTAAGCTGGATAGGGTTTTGGTCAATGAACTTTGGATGAAAGCCTATAGCTGTTCTTCTGCGCATTTTCTCACTGCTGGAGTTTCGGATCATTCTCCAGCTATTGCATGCTTGATCCCTAATCCTAAGAAATCTAATAAACCTTTCAAGGTTTTTGATTTCTTAGCTGATCACCCCCAATTCTTTTCTGTGGTTCAAAGAGTTTGGAGAAGGGTGATCATTGGGAATCCTATGTTCTGTGTCTGTGAGAAGCTCAAGTTGTTGCAATATGAGCTTAAGCAGATCAATTCTAGAGACTTCAGTGATATTTCTAAGAGGGTTGCTGATTCTAGGCAACTTCTTGAATCCTTGCAGCTAGACTTAGTAACTCATCCTTCCAATCCATTCATTATAAGTCAGGAAAGGGTCATTCATAAACAATTTCTCACTTTGCTTAGGGCTGAGGAGAGCCTGGCTAGGCAGAAATCCAGAATCCAATGGCTGAAATTGGGTGATCAATGCACCTCTTATTTTTTTAAGTCTGTGAGCAATACCAGAAATAGAAGCAAGCTTACCTGTCTAGTTTTGGATGATGGATCCCTCACCTATGACTTAAAGATTATAAAGTCCAGTTTTGTCAACTTCTACACCAATCTGTTGGGAACATCTCATTCAAGTCCTTATCAGGGGCTCCCTAGGATCCAACAGTTAGTTAACAAGAGACTTTCAGAGAGTCAAAAGTTGACTATGATAGCTAAAGTTACTGACCTCAAAATTAAGGACACCTTCTGGTCTCTTAATCCTACCAAAGCCCCAGGTCCTGATGGGTACAATGCTGGGTTTTTTAGGAAAGCTTGGCCTATCATTGGTCATGAAGTCACTGCAGCTGTCAAAGCCTTCTTTAGGTCTGGACAAATGCTTAGAAGAGCAAATTCTACCATTGTTGCTCTTGTCCCTAAAGTTCCTAATCCATCCAAGGTTGGGGACTTTAGACCCATCTCATGTTGTAATACTGTCTACAAGTGCATCTCTAGAATTCTTGCTAAAAGACTGCAAGTTGCTCTTCCTTCTTTAATTGATCCAGTTCAATCAGGCTTTGTTAAAGGTAGGAGAATTGCTGATAATATTTTCCTCACTCAGGAACTTATGAGAGGATACCACAAATCATCATCCTCTCCTAGGTGTGCTATGAAAGTGGACATCATGAAAGCTTATGACAATGTGAGGTGGGATTTTCTTTGGGATACTCTATCTTCCATGAATTTTCATCCGACAATGATTAAATGGCTTCAAGCTTGTGTTACCACTGCCAATTACTCCCTTAACATTAATGGGGAGGTCACTGGCTACATCCATGGGAAAAAGGGGCTCAGGCAAGGAGATCCATTGTCCTCTTACCTATTTGTCATTGTTATGGAGATTCTCACTTGTCTCCTTAGGGAGAAATCACTTCTCCCTGATTTCCGTTATCACTGGAGATGTGGAGCTACTAAGATTTTGAACCTGTGCTTTGCGGATGATCTCCTGATCTTTTGCAAGGGAGAATTGACTTCTGTCAATCACATTAAGGATGCTCTCTCTGAGTTCCAGTGTTTGTCTGGTCTCTCTCCTAGTCCTGGGAAGAGTAGCATTTATTTCTCTGGAGTCAACACAACCATTAGGTTAGCTATTCTGGGTGTTTTAGGGTTTCAGGAAGGCACTCTGCCTGTCCGATACCTTGGAGTGCCCCTCCTCTCCACTAAACTCAAGGCTTCGGACTGCCAGCGTCTAGTGGATAGCATCATTGCTAAAACTAAGTCGTGGACAAATAGAGACCTCACTTATGCTGGTAGGGTGCAGTTAATTAAGAATGTCCTCTTCTCCATGCAGACCTATTGGTCCTCTCTTTTCATCATTCCAAAAAACGTCGTTAAGGAGGTTGAGTCAATCCTTAGGGCTTTTCTTTGGACAGGTCCTGATCTCAGAAAAATCTGGAGCTAAGTTCTCCTGGGAGCATCTGTGCTCCCCTAAACAGGAAGGGGGGCTTGGTTTCAAGTCCATGCAAGTTTGGAATAAGGCTGCCATTGCCAAGCACATTTGGTTCCTCATCTCAGGTGGGGAACAGTCCATGTGGTGCCAGTGGGTTAAATCATACTTAATAAAGAGGAGGAATTTTTGGACTTTGAAAATTCCAGGAGACTGTTCTTGGGTTCGGAGGAAACTCTTGAATATTAGACCTTTAGTGCAGCCCTTTATCGTTAGTGTACTTGGTAATGGTCAATCCACTTCTCTATGGTTTGATAACTGGCATCCACTTGGACCTTTGCTAGATAGGGCCGGCTCCAGATTTGTAATTGACTCTGGCATCCCTAGAGATGCTTCAGTGTCCCACATCATCCTCGATTCAAATTGGGCTTTTCCCATTACCCGGTCTGTGGAGCTTAATGAGATTAGAAGAACCTTGCCACCTCTAATTCCATCCAGGTTGAGTGAGGCTGATCACATTAGATGGACCCTCAATCCAAACGGCCAGTTCACAATTGCCTCCCTTTGGAATAAATTGAGAACTCCTTTTCCAAAGGTTGTGTGGCATAAATTGGTGTGGTATTCAGGCCACATCCCAAAATGTAGTTTCATCCCTTGGCTAGCTATTCAAAATACGTTATCCACTGCAGATAGACTAGCACTGTTTGGCCTCAACCACTCTTCACAGTGTAGCTTCTGCTCTGGGAGTGAAAGCCATGACCATCTTTTCTTCAATTGTCCCTTCTCCCAACAAGTGTGGGACTCTATCCTTTCCAAACTTCATGTCTCCTGGCCCCCTAGATCTTGGGCTGATTGGGTCAATTTTCTTTCGAACTTAAAGGGCAAGTCTATTAAATCAGTCATTACCAAATTGGTATTTACTACCTCTGTCCATCATGTGTGGATTGAGAGGAATATGAGGAAATTCCAAGGTACAAATTGTTCTTGTGAGTTAGTTGTTCACAAAATCTATTCCATGGTTAGAGCAAGACTTTTGTCATTATCCAATCTTCAATCTTTTCAAGCAGACTGGGTTGTGAATGAGTGGAACATTAATGGTTAATATATAATCTTGGTGACTGTTTTTCTTTTAAGTATCTCAAGCATTTCACTTGTTTACTTTCTGGAATGTTAGCTTTGACAGGATGCGTTGACGGGGACTGATTCTTGGATGGACTGAATTCTGGACTGCTATTACTTCTATGTACAAGGAAAATACCTTACTCTCAAGCAGCTGCTTCTGCATTTGTCAACATTGAAGGCTGTCTACTCCATTTGGGGGTAGCTGTTATCACTTTCTTTCAGTTCCATTATATTTGTGTGTTGCCCGTGCGTAGTGTGCTTGCTTCCCCTTTTCTTTTGAGAGGAGATAATATCTAGTGGGGGAATTATGTGAGATCAAGCGGAGGGAGAGGGTGGAGCCATTCCGTCCTTGTCCTGTGTGAAAAGTAGAGCGGGAGGTGAGATTGTTGAGGGCGTCTTTGGTTGGTGCGCACCTATAAGAACAAGTGAATATCTCTCTCTTTATCCTTCCTTTTCTTATCCTTGCTAGTGTTTCATTCGGAGATTGTTCACTGTATTGGAACGTTCACTGCTGCTACTACTACGGTTCATTACAGTACTGCTGTTTACTGTTCTGATAACAAATAGCTGATGCTGTCCAGTTTATGGCTGCCTGTTTTGGAGTGTTGTCTTGCTGTTTTGACGTTGTCCAGCTTGCTACCTGTGTGCTGCTGTCCTGTTTTTTGCTGAACCAACAGCTGTTATTGCTGCTGTTATTCTGCATCCTTACTGCTACTACAGCTAGCTGTTCTCTTGCTCTGCTGTCCTCCTACTTGCTGTCCCAGTTGTTTCATGTCAAGTCAATATTCAAGTATCAAGTTGATGTCCACAATGAGACTGTCACCTTCTAGGATCAGTTGTGACTTCAACTTTAGTACTTAATTTCATTCCACGATCATGGAGTCCAGTTGGTCTTCAACATCAGTCGTAATTTTATACTTCTTTTGTCAGGTTGGCTTTATTCCTTTTACAAGGTTGCGCTTTGTGCAATCCTTTTGCCATCTGTTTTGTTCCCCTCTTTTAGATGGGTAGGAAACAGATGTATCATTGTCTCTTAATCCTATGTAGCTGTTTGGCGTAGGTTCTCTATGTCTTTTTGTTTTATTTTTTCTTTTCCTCCTGGGGTATGCCCCTTGTAGGCTGTATATTCGGTTATCCTCTTTTTAATTTCAAGCTGATTTACCCAAAAAAAACCCTATTGCTTTATCTGCTAAACTACTACACCCTCGAGGCCTAAACCACCAAAACTGGAAGCAATAGGACGGATCCGAACTCCCTCACCTCTCCCTTACAATATGACTCCCACTAGATATTACCTCCTCTCACAAGAAAATTATGGCTCAATCGCACATCTCACGGTTACACACAGAAGGTGGACACACAAAATGGCACTGAGAATAAGATATATACCAGATACTAGAAGTAATAGCAGTCTATTGCCACAAGCTAACCTGCTAGGCTAGAAATCAGTCCAGAACCAAATGCCAATTGTCAAATACCAGTACCAATTCCAGAACCAAATATCACATAATAACAGACAATATGAATGATGTTTAAGAACTACTAAGATTCCACTCATGTGCAACCCAGTCAGCCCTAGATGGAGGTAATGTGTTGAATGATAAAAGCTTTGTCCTCACCATAGAGTAGATTTTGTGAGCAACCACCTCCATAGTAGAAGATTTACCTTGAAATTTCCTCATATTCCTTTCAATCCAAACTTTTTTTTTGGGTAAATTAGCTTGAAATTAAAAAAGGTTAAGCGAATGTACAACCTACAAGGGGCATACCCCAGGAGGAAAAGAAAAAGAAAAAACAAGAATGAAAAAAGTACGGTAACCATGCACAACCCGCATGGAGAGTGAGATAAAGTGACAAATGAAATACAAATGGATCTAAATAGAACCATGACATAAATGAGGTGAATATAGAAGTACGTACTGGCACAACCCGCCAGACTAGGAGATAAAGTAAATAAGGTAGATAGTCATGGTCAATGATGACCACATGATAACCAGCGCTGGGGAGAGATCCTCCTCCTCGTAGGCTGGGCTAAGAAGTCCAAGAGCCATGTCTTCCTTCACCCCAAAGCTAGCATAATACCCACTCAACAGAAGCCAACTACTACAGAGGGACTCAGACTGAGAGAGGCTCGTCCTGGCGATGTCTGCATCCGACAGGGCTGCCCTGCCAAGCACCCTGCACACCACGCCCAATCCAACCAGACTACTACATCCTCGCCCAAATCCCTAGGCTCGCTAACGACTAAAAGCGGAACAGAAAGAGAGGCCACCAAAAGTAGCCACTCGAACCTCAAGTGGACCAAGCTGCTCCTTTCGATCAGCGCAAACCACCAATCTAGTCAGAAACAGACTGCAAAGCTACCCCTTTCGGTCAGTGAGAATCCACCAATCTAGTCAAAGATGTCTTCGGCAACTACCTTGCTCAATCAACTCCATTCATAATCTAATCATCGGTATCCACAGTTGCTGCTACTGCGAGACTACCCCTTAACTAGAACGGAATCTAATCTACTCAAAATAGCCACAACCACAAGAATACTACACAACACGACAGGGCAAAAAAAACGCAGGCTCAAGGAATATAAAGGCTCGACGAAGAGCCTGACCCCCGATTTCAGTCCAACAGATGACCGCCTATCGGGGATCGCAGATTCTAACAGTAAAATGGCCCAAAGTCCAGTAACAACATGACAAAAGAAAGATAAATGCAATGTATAGAGCATTGCTTGACCAACATTAAACTTCCCCACTGCCCGGGCCATCCTGCCGGCTTACCTGCCCGGTGAGCCACACGGCGGGGTTGGGGTGGAATGCAAAGGCCAGTGGCTATGAGCTACGGCGGTTGGCTGTGAGCCACGACGGTTGGCTGTAAGCCACAGCTCCCTGAACCGTTGCTGTCCGGATCTGAACCTCTAGACCTCATTGATGAGCTAGCTTTGCTGCCGTGCCACTGTTCGAGCACAATTGAAGCACCAAAGGGAATCTCCGGCGAGGCCTATTAGAACATTAAACGATCCCATAAAGCTTCGATCCATGGGGTTCCGGACTCAAAGCTGCGGCCATGGCTGACTTATTGAAGTTTGATGATGGCTCGCGGCCGGAATGTTGGTGTTGAAGCCCACGGCGGCTGGGAAAGCCACGGCGGTGATGGGGTCGTAGATGGTGGCCTGACCAGAAGGAGGCCGGACCAGACCAAAAGAAGGCCGGACCAAATGGCCGGTTGTGGTTTCAGATCTGCCCGGAGCAGATCTGGCCTGAACGAGGCATACGGCTGAACCACGGCTGAGCGCCATGGCTGTACCACGGCTGAGGATCGTGGAGATGAAGCACCACGGCTGGACCAGTTGGAGGCCGGGCCGTTGACTGGACCAGTTGGGGGCCGGCCAGGTGGATCTTGAACGAAACGGATCTGGCCTCTTGCTCAGCCGTTTGTGAGCAAGTATTGGTAAAGCTGTTCATACCCAGTTATGAAGATGAGATGGATCCCAGCGGCTCTATGATGTTGAATAAGACCCACGACTGTGAGATCTCTGTGAGGAATAAGACCCACGGCCGATGGGTATTTAGCTGTTCATACCCAGTTATGTGCGAATCTCCGCTGCTGAAGATCAACTTAGAAATTGTAAACAGTTACTGTGAAGATCAACTTAGAAATTGTAGCCTGAAAAGATTTTCCTTTTATATGGGAGAAAAAAGTGATCCACTCAGCCCATGTTCTGGAGTGCCAAGAAACATGGATTTTGGAAAGGATGTTGTTCCACACCTGCTGAGAGAATGGACAGTTAAAGAAAAGATGGTCATGGCTCTCACTACCCTGGCAAAAAGTACACTGAGGGGAGTGGGTAAGGCCAAATAGCATTAGCCTGTCCATAGTGGACAGCCTCTTCTGGACAGCTAACCACATGATAAAGCTACATTTGGGAATGTGGCCCGAGAACCACACCAGTTTATGCCACTCAACTTTAGGGAAGGGAGTTCTCAATTTATCCCAAAGAGATGAAATGGAGAACTTCCCAGAAGGGGTGAGAGTCCATCTAACTTGATCAGCCCCCCATTCTGCAAGGTATAAAAGGAGGTAACTTCCTTCTTATCTCATTGAGCTCAAAAGTCTGTGTGACGGGAAATGCCCAGTTTGAGTTATGAATAATATGAGACACAGCAGCCTCCTTGGGAATACCAGAATCATAAGCTATTCGGGGACCAAAAGTGGCCATCAAAGGACCAAGGGGATGACAATTGTCATACCACAAGGAAGTGGACTGACCATCACCTATGACATTCAGAATAAAGGGATGAACCAAAGGTCTGAGGTTCAGCAATTTCCTCCAAACCCATGTGCAATCCCCAAGAGTTTTCAAATTCCAAAAGTTCCTCCCTTTTATTAAGTACGACTTGACCCATTGACACCACATCGTCTGTTCCCCACCCGAGATAATCGTTTTGGTGCGTTGTGGAATCGTATGGATGTTTTGTTATGTTATTTGTACCTTTTTGATGTTTTTTGGGACCATATGGATTTTTGGAAAGGTATTGTATTGTTTTGGAACCGTATTGATGTTTTGGTATGGTATTGTACCATTTTGGAGTGTTTTGGATAAGTATAGATATTTTGGAAAGGTATTGTACTGTTTTGGCATTTTTCAGAACTGTGTGGATGTTTTGGTAAGGTGTTGTACCATTTTAGCGTGTGTTGGAAACGTCTGAACGTTTTGGGGTGTTTTTGAGCCGTTTGGAATTGTATCGTTTTGGTGTGTTTTTGAACCGTATAGATGTTTTGGTATAGTATTTGTACCATTTCGATTTTTTTGGAACCGCATGGATTTTTGGAAAGGTACTGTATCATTTTGGAACCGTATGGATGGTTTTGTATGGAATTGTACCATTTTGGTGTGTTTTGGACCCGTATGGATGTTTTTGAAAGGTGTTGTACCGTTTTGGCGTGTTTTGGAACCGTGTGGATGTTTTCGTAAGGTGTTGTACCATTTTGGTGTGTTTTGGATGCGTTTGGACGTTTTGGTGTGTTTTTGAACCATTTGGTACCGTTTCATTTTGGAACCGTACGGATGGTTTGGTATGGTGTTGTACCATTTTGGTGTGTTCTGAAACCGTATGGAAGTTTTGGAATGGTGTTGTACCGTTTTCGCATTTTTTGAACCGTGTGAATGTTTTCGTAAGGTGTTATACCATTAAGATGTGTTTTGGAAGCATATGGACGTTTCAGGTTGTTTTTGAACCGTTTCGTATTGCAACGTTTTCGTGTGTTGTGGAACTGTATGGAGGTTTTGGTATGTTATTTGTACCATTTTGTTGTTTTTAGAACCATATGAATTTTTGGAAAGGTATTGTATTATTATTTATTTTTTTGGGTAAAAAGTATTGTATTGTTTTGGATCCGGATTGTTGTTTAGGTGAGGTATTGTACCATTTTGGTGTGTTTTGGAAGCGTATGGACGTTTTGGGACGTTTTTGAACTGTATGGTATTGGAACGTTGTGTGTTTTGGAGCCGCATGGATGTTGTTCGTACCATTTTGGTATTTTTTGGAACCATATGGATTTGGGGAATGGTATTGTGTTGTTTTGGAACCTTTTTTTTTTTGGTTAAATCAGCTTGAAATAAAAAGGGGCTAACCGAATATACAGCCTACAAGGGGCATACCCCAGGAGGAAAAGAAAAAAGTAAAGAAAAAGAAGACAATAGAGAAAGCCTATGCCAAACGGCTACAAAGGACTATAAGTAAATAGAACATCTGTTTCGCATCCATCTAACAGAGGGAAACGAAACAGATGGCAAAATGATTACACATAGTGCAACCTGCATTGTAAAACTAACTGACATGACAATGGGATTAACCGATTTACAAGGATACTAACTGACATGGCAACATGATTACATTATGGATGCTTCAATCTAGGGCTCTTAACGCCTAGATCAATCTGGAGCCAAAATATGTACGCCAAAAGATCAAACGCCACGGCTGGACTACACCAACGGATACACCAATCGGAACAGAACATATCTGGACAGCAATCTAGATAGAGCATACATCAGCCACAATGAGCCTTGAACACAGCATACATCAGCCACTAATCGAAGCAAAACAGCAGCAGAATTGGACAGCAGCAGGCCCCCAAAAAAAGGTGAAAGCACGGCTGCCTCTGCTGGACAGCAGCCACCACAGCAAATGACAGAAGTAAAATGCAGCCCATAAAATGCAGAAAACCTCAAGCTATAGCAGCAGAGTATCAGCAGCAGAACAACTTAGAGCATTACATGCATCTACACAACATTTTACAACATAAAAATGCATAATAAGCCTAGGGACATGCCCCCTAGCAAGGCCTAACCATTCCCAGGGACAACCCCCCAAGGATAGGTCAAAGAAAGGTGATGAGCACCGAGAATAACAGTAACAGTAAACAGAATAACAGTATTACAACTCACTTGAACAGCTATTACAACTTGACAGCCACAATAACTAATCACTTGGACCAAAATCTAACAGCTGAACACAAGCCATTTTAAACCTGGGCTGACATGCAATGTTAACAGCCATTACTCAACAAGACGTTCAGAACTTGTAGAGAAAGGGATAAGTAACAGCACAAAGACAATATCATTCCATTTCCCTCTTGCATTTTGGTGCTCACACCCAACACCCTTGAAAACTCACACCTCCCACTCTACTTTTCACTCGAATGCAAAAGAGCCAGGATCCACCAACTCCCTCCACTTGTTCTCACATGATTCCCCCGCTATTTATTACCTCCTCTCCAAAAAAAAAGGATGGGGCTCAACCACACTACTAACCGGGAAGCACACAATATATGAAGGCACTCGAATGCAATGAAGGCACTCACCACTCCACACATGAGAGTAAGATATAAACCTGTTATAGAGATGTAATAACAGGAGCAACACAGCAGCCAAAGTAGATTCAGAACAATCAGAAGCTGAACCCTATTGTTGCAGCCTTCAGCCTTGAAGAAGCTCCCAACCATGCTAGCTCCCAACCTGCCAAAACAGTCACGCATGCACAATGCCACACATTAAAGCAAGATCACTGATGGTGTACCTGCAGAACAAAATCAGTACCAGGAAAACTATCTAGATAGTTAAATGTCCAGGAAAACTGCGGCAAGGAGAGCAATACTTTCAACAAAGCTTGAATCACAGTCACGCATGCACAATGCCCCATACTCCAACAAACCTAGTATCATTTGAGCCGGAGGGCAGTTTGGGCAATGACAGAAGTCTACCCTTAACCATGTTATAGATTTTGTGAACCACTACTTCTGTGTGCTAGAATTAGCCTGAAACTTCCTCGAGTTTCTCTCCATCCAAAGATGATACACAATCACAGTAAAAATCAATTTAGTAACAAGATTCTTAAGGGTTTTCCCCCTCAAAGTGGAGAGGCGATTAATCCATGCAACTCAAGGTTGGGGGGACCACCTCTCATCAATTTTCGCCAGCATAGCGTTCCAAACCTGTGTGGAAAACACACAGTTACAGAACAAGTGATCATGTGTCTCACTACCATGGCAGAGGCTACACTGAGAATTAGCTTTAATCCCAAAAAGAACTAATCTATCCTCAGTGGAAAGCCTACTCTGGATGGCAAGCCTTGTAATGAAGCTGCATTTTGGGATATGGCCAGAAAACCAAACAACCTTATGCCAAGTTACTTTGGGAACTGGAACTCTCAATTCCTCCCAAAGAGAGGCAATGCTAAATTGTCCATTTGAGTTAAGAGTCCATCTAACCTGGTCCCTAGTACCTCTCAACGGGGGAAGATGACGTCTAACTTCATTCAACTCCCAAGTTTGTGTGATTGGGAATGTCCAAACAGAACTGTGAATTATATGGGACACTTTGGCATTCAAGGGAAGGCCAGAGTCATAAACGATTCTGGGACCAAACTTAGTCATCAAAGGGCCTAAAGGATGCCAATGATCATACCACAGGGATGTGTTGTCCCCATTACCAATAATATGACGTATGAAGGGTTGGACCAAAGGTCTTAGATTAAGTAACTTACGCCAAACCCATGAGGCATTACTTGGCATCTTGAGACTCCAAAAGTTCCTTCCTTTTAATAAATAGGATTTAACCCATTGGCACCACATTGATTCTTCCCCCCTGAAATCAAGAACCAAATATGCTTGGCCACCGCCGCCTTATTCCAAACTTCCATGGACTTGAAACCAAGGCCCCCCTCATCTTTAGGAGCGCATAAATGCTCCCAAGATACCTTGGCTCCAGTTCTCTTAAGGTCAGGGCCAGACCATAAAAAGGCCCTAAGGATAGATTCAACTTCCTTGATGACCTTTTTGGGTAAGATGAATAGGGAGGACCAATATGTTTGCATTGAGAACAAAATGTTCTTGATAAGCTGGACTCTCCCAGCATAAGTAAGGTCCCTATTAGTCCAACTTTTTGTTTTGGCAGTGATACTATCTACCAATCTCTGACAGTCCACAGCTTTGAGCTTAGTAGATAGTAATGGGACTCCCAGATATCTCACCGGAAGGGAACCCTCCTGAAATCGAAGCTCTTGCAGAATAGTCTCCTTAACACCCACACTAACACCAGAAAAGAATATGCTACTCTTCCCTGGGCTAGGGGAGAGACCTGAGAGGGCCTCAAACTCATTCAATGCATCCTGAATGAGTTTGACCGATGGAAGCTCTCCTTTGCAGAATATCATTAGATCATCAGCAAAGCAGAGATTAATCAACTGATTAGTTTTACATCTCCAGTGGAACTGAAAGTCAGGGAGCTGAGCTTTCTCCTTGAGTAAATTTGTAAACACCTGCATAACAATAACAAAGAGGTATGGGGACAAAGGATCCCCTTGCCTCAGACCCTTTTTACCTTTAATGTAACCTGTCACTTCCCCATTGATACAAAGTGAGTAATTAGCAGTGGTTACACAAGCTTGAAGCCACTTGATCATGGTAGGATGAAAGTTCATTGCAGAAAGAACATCCCAAAGAAACTCCCACCTAACATGATCATATGCTTTCATTATGTCAACTTTCATGGCACACCTAGGAGTAGGTGAGGACTTATGGTAACCTCTCATGAGTTCCTGGGTGAGGAATATGTTATCAGCTATTCTCCTAGCTTTCACAAAACCTGACTGGACAGGATCAATGAGCAAAGATAGAACTAATTGCAATCTCTTGGCTAGAATCCTAGAGATGCATTTGTAAATGGTATTGCAGCAGGAGATGGGCCTAAAATCACCCACCTTAGAAGGATTTGGAACCTTAGGAACAAGTGCTACAATAGTGGAGTTAGCTTTGGAGAGCAATTGACCAGAACGGAAGAAGTTCTGGACAGCTGAGGTGACCTCATTCCCAATGACAGGCCAAGCTTTCCTAAAGAACCCTCCATTGTACCCATCAGGGCCAGGAGCCTTGGTGGGATTAATGGACCAAAATGTCTCTTTGATCTCCAAGTCAGAGATAGGAGAGACCATATTAAAACTTTGTTCCGGACTGAGTTTATTTCTGATTAATTGACCAACTCTATTTGGTCCCAAATGAGGTGAGGAATGAGGAGTACCAAATAAAGATGTGTAAAAGGTAACAAACTCCTCTTTGATAACCTTGGGATCATGGGAGATTGAGCTGTCACTCAAAACTAAACTTGTTATTTTGCTCCTATTTCTCCTATTGCTCACAACTTTGAAGAAATAGGAAGTGCATTGGTCACCAAGTTTCAACCATTGTATACGTGACTTTTGTTTAGCTAAACTCTCCTCAGCCCGAAGCAGTGTGATGTATTGTTTGTGTACCACCTTCTCTTGTTCTATGACAGAGCTATTATTGGGATGAGAGGTTATAGATGCTTGAATGGTTTCTAAGGCATGTTTAGTAGCACTCACCCTTTCAGAGAGGCCACTAAACTCTACCTTATTAAGTAGCTTCAGTTCATGTTGAAGGCGTTTAAGTTTTGCACACACACAGAACATGGGGTTACCAATTACAATTGTCCTCCAAATCCTCTGAACAACGGCAAGGAAACGGGGGTGATCAGCCAGGAAGTCAAAGAACCTGAAAGGTTTAATTGACTTCCTTGGAATAGGCTGAACAAAAACCACTGCTGGAGAATGGTCAGAAATACCAGGAACCAAAAAATGAGATGAGGAATGAGAAAAGGTTTTCATCCAGGACTCATTCACTAACACTCTGTCAATTTTGGAGGCCACAAAATGAGGAGGGGACTGTTTATTGGACCATGTGAAAAGACACCCCGAGAACCTAAGGTCATCAAGTTCAGAGGCAAACAGACAGTGATTAATGTCATCCATGGATGGAGACCACTGAGCATTACCCCCAACTTTCTCCCTAGGATGTCTAATTGCATTAAGGTCGCCAAGGACCACCCAAGGATAAGAGGACCTGAGCTGTAGTAGACTATGCCAAAGAGACCTCCGCTCTAAGATAGAATTTGCCCCATAAACCATGGTGACCAAAAAAAGTGCACTCCCATCTTTTGGTTGGACCTCACAGTGGATGTATTGGTCAGACTGACCCAACACGGTAAGAGACAACACACCAGGGTCCCAACCAACAAAAATCCTCCCTAAATCTGCCTGGGGGTAATTATTCACAAAACTCCAATCCGGACAAATGAATTGAGTGATTCTGTCTGCCCAAACTGCCCTAATTTTATGCTCAAGAAAGCCTACCAGGCTAATATTATTAGATCTCACAAAGGATTTAGCTTCTTTGTGTTTAATGGGGTCATTCAAACCACGAATGTTCCAAAAACCTAAACTGAAAGCTTGCAAAGACATAAGAAACAAAATCGCAATGTAACAACAAAATGCAGAGATAGAAAGAAGTAAGACTGCATACTCAAAAGGATATCAAAAAGGATATCATTTATTCCTTCTCTTGGAGCTTTTACTCCATTTTTTGCTGCTGTTATTCCCACTGCCCTTGCTACAGTCAGTCTTCACCTCGTGGGGGCTCTAAAGGGCTACATTTTTTTTTTTTGGTTAAATCAGCTTGAAATTGAAAAGAGGCTAACCGAATATACAGCCTACAAGGGGCATACCCCAGGAGGAAAATGAAAAAAAGAAACAAGAGAAAAGAATGTAGCTAACGCCAAATGGCTACATGAACTAGGTAATGAATTGTTTCCAATCCATCTTGTAAGAGGGAATGGAAACAACGGCAAAATATAAAAGATACATGAAAAAAGCATCTTCATATAAACACCACTTTTAGCACATAATGGTAGCTTGGACGGGTTCAGAACGTGCACAGTACGGAACATAACAGCAGCAGCAGCAGATGCAGCCCATAGATAGCAGCCACAACACCCCACCTTGGCTTGAAACAACAGCCTTGACAACAGTAGTAGAATTGCAGCTACTTGCTGTCTATTGCAAACAGCAGCAGTAACTACAACATCAGAATAGCTACAAAAGCTATAGAATTAGCAGAGGACGTCCCCCTCTGCGAAGGGAGATCCCAACGACATCCCCTGTTGGTTAGGCTTATACACAAATGTACAGAAAACAGAAGCTGTATAGCAAATATAGCATCACCAAAATAGAATTAGCAGCTGAACAGAACTCAGAAGCTTAAAGAGTAGCTATAAGAGTTGCTAAATCCTACAAGACAGGAATAAATGATAGCCAAAACAGCCCAGAACAGGGCAGCAGCCACAACAGCTACAAACATCAGTACAGAACAGCAGCAAGTCCACAAAAATCAGTAGCCACAAAAATGCTATAGAAGTAATAGCAGCTGGACTGGACTGGACTGGACAGCAGCCACAAAAATCAGTAGCCACATGAGAACACTTGGATCTTGAGAGCACAAAGTACCAGTTCATAACAAAGTACCAGTTATGAACAGTTACAGCTTTATCATCCGGAGGAACTGGCTTGACTATAAGAACAGGTTGCGAAGGTACTACCCCTGTAACAACAGGGTCTGGTTCATGTGGAGGCCTCACTGAGTCTACCTCCCCACTACTAGAGAGAGCCCCTGCCGCCTCCTTCACCTCAAGAGGAATATCAGGACTAACATTCAGCTCCTCACCTTCTGATTCACTTTCATGTGTGACCCTCTCTGTGACCGTAGGGATGGCAGTATCCACCACAGCCACCACAGGAATAGTAACTGCATCCAAAGCTTCAGAACCCCCTATGTTCCTTACAGCGTTCCCATTAGTGACAATTTGCCATTCCCTATCAGGAAGTGCTTGATCTGGTGCTTGTTTGGGCGGGATTTTCCTTGGACACCTGGTTGTAGCATGGCCAAAAACCTTACAACTTGAGCAGACAGGGGGCATCAATTGGTATTCCACCCGAACAGTTACACTTTCCCCTTCTACTGTGACTTGTATTTCCTCTGTTAGTTCATCAGCTGCATCAATTTCCACACACACTCTAGCATATGCAAGTCTAGACCTCTTTTCTGTAGCTCGATCAACATGTTTCGGCTGGCCAATTGCACTAGCCACTCGACTTAAACCCTCTTCAGTCCAACACTCTGGGGGCAGATTATGAAGCTTAACCCAAGTAGGTATAGAAGATGGTGAGATCTTAGTTGGAGTCATCATCCTTCTCCATTTCTTTAAGACAATGAATTTTTGTGAAAAGAACCAAGGGCCCCCTTCTAGAACAGCAAGCTGACTTGCTTCATCTTTGAATTCAAAATATAAGAACCCTGCATTATCCGACTTAACTGACAGCAGACCATATTTAGTCATTTTTCCCCAAAGCTTATGGGCAGTAGAATTTGCTAATCTATAGTCCATCCTTTCATCAAGGAAGTGGCCTACCAAGCAATGAGACCAGCAATTCTCATCCAAATGAGTAACATCCAGTTCAACAACAGCATTCTTCCCTTTCTTAAATTCAGGATAAAATTCTAACTTCATATTACTTGAGGGCCCTTGGGATCTAAAAAGGGATGCCCAGTTCTTAGTAGGCTGGTTCAGACGAGTTCTAGCTCCTGGCTGTGATGCAGGGATGCTACTAGAAGATGGAAGAGAAGCTGAGTTTATACCTGACTTAGAATCAAGTTCTTGAGCTGAGGAAGCATAACGAGGTTTAGAGTCCTCAACACTATAACCTAGGTTAGGGTCTCCCACGACATATGGACTACCCCGTGCATTGACCAAGACCTTAGGGTTAGAGTTCTGTACCTCAGAATCTTGAACCTTGAGATGTTGTTGCCTGGCTCGTTCCTCTGCTTCCAGAATCAAACCATCCTCAAAGAGCGCCTGTTTCCTAGAGGGGCTAGACCTCTTGTTCTGAATCTGACTGCCAGCGCCAAACCCAGCTGAAGAAGATGGAAGCATGGATGAAACCGGTGAGGCGAGCACCCCCGGGCATAGATCGAAAGGCTTGTGGGTCCGAAACGCAGTTGCTGGAGCGCGGAAGGACTCACTTTGGTTATGGTTACCCAGCTCAGACGAGATCGCTCACTGTGGATTCTCAGCCTTTTCTTTTCCGGTAAGGGCAAGCAGATGAGCCGCTCTCTCCTCTGCTTCACGATGCAGAGCTTCTTGAAAGACTTGCTGTAGTTTCCTAGAAGGGCTAGGGTTCTTTGATGATTTAGGGCTGAACGGCCCAAAATCCTCTGTAGTCGGGGAAGGAGCGAGAATGGGACCTGGAGTTATGGGCGATTTAGGGCTGTGAGTCCCAAACCGATTTGGAGATGATGATGGAGCTGACCTGCTATCGGTGCCTTGCAGATCGATTTCACCTGAGATGATCGGACCAGGAGGGTCTCGAGTAAACGGGAGCGAGGTTTTAGGGCAATCCTTGTGTGGAACCTGCTTCCTTCTAATTTCATTGGAATCTAGAGCCTTGAATCCAAGCCCTTCCGCCATTGCAATCGTACCGTCAGCCATGGAAATCATGGAAATCACAGCATTCCCATGGCCCTGCCAGTAATCTCTTAAATCGCCTTACATGTCAGAGCTCTGATGCTGGAACCATGCTGGAACCATGCTTGGCTGTTTTGGAACCTTATTGTTGTTTTGGTAAGGTATTGTACAATTATGGTGTGTTTTGGAACCGTATGGATGTTTCGGTAAGGTGGTACAATTTTGGTGTGTTTTGGAAGCGTATGGATGTTTTGGGGTGTTTTTGAACCATTTGTTGTTGTTTCGTTTTTGTGTGTTTTGGAACCGTAAGGAAGTTTCGGTAAGGTGTGGTACCATTTTGGTGTGTTTTGGAAGCGTATGGACGTTTTGGGGTGTTTTTGAACCGTTTCGTATTGTATCGTTTTTGTGTTTTCTAACCCTATGGATGTTTCGGTATGGTGTGGTGTCATTTTGGTGTGTTTTGGAAGCGTATAAACGTTTCGGTGTGTTTTTGAAACGTTTGGTATTGTTTGTTTTAGTGTGTCTTGGAACCGTATGGATGTTTCGATAAGGTGTGGTACCATTTTGGTGTGTTTGGAAGCGTATGGACAATTTGGGGTTCTTTTGGACAGTTTGGTATTGTTTCGTTTTTGTGTGTTTTGGAACTGTATGGATGTTTCGGTAATGTGGTACCATTTTGGTGTGTTTTTGAAGCGTATGGACGTTTTGGGGTGTTTTTGAACCGTTTTGTATTGTATCGTTTTTGTGTGTTTTTGAACCCTATGGATGTTTCGGTAAGGTGTGGTACCATTTTGGTGTGTTTCCGAAGCGTATGAACGTTTTGGTGTGTTTTTGAAGCGTATGGATGTTTCGGTAAGGTGTGGTGTCGTATTGGTGTGTTTTGGAAGCGTATGAACGTTTTGGCTTGTTTTTGAAACGTTTGGTATTGTTTGGTTTTGTTTGTTTTGGAACCGTATGGATTTTTCGGTAATGTGTGGTACCATTTTGGTGTGTTTTTGAAGCGTATGGACGTTTTGGGGTGTTTTTGAACCGTTTGGTATTTTATCGTTTTCGAGTGTTTTGGAACCGTATGGATGTTTCGGTAAGGTGTGGTACCATTTTGGTGTGTTTTCGAAGCATATGAACGTTTTGGGATGTTTTTGAACCGTTTGGTGTTGTACCGTTTTAAGTGTTTTTGAACCGTATGGATGTTTCGGTAAAGTGTGGTACCATTTTGGTGTGTTTTGGAAGCGTATGAAAGTTTTGGTGTGTTTTGAAGAGTAGGGACGTTTTGGGGTGTTTTTGACTTGTTTCGTAATGTATCGTTTTTTAGTGTTTTCGAACCGTATGGATATTTCGGTATGGGGTGGTGCCATTTTGGTGTGTTTTAGAAGCTTATGGACGTTTTGGGGTGTTTTTGAACCGTTTCGTATTGTATCGTTTTTGTGTTTTGTAAACCTATGGATGTTTTGGTATGGTGTGGTGTCATTTTGGTGTGTTTTGGAAGCGTATAAACGTTTCGGTGTGTTTTTGAAACATTTGGTATTCTTTGTTTTAGTGTGTCTTGGAACCGTATGGATGTTTCGTTAAGGTGTGAACCATTTTGGTGTGTTTGGAAGCGTATGGACGTTTTGGGGTTCTTTTGGACAGTTTGGTATTGTTTCGATTTTGTGTGTTTTGGAATTGTATGGATGTTTCGGTAATGTGGTACCATTTTGGTGTGTTTTTGAAGCGTATGGACGTTTTGGGGTGTTTTTGAACCGTTTTGTATTGTTTCGTTTTTGTGTGTTTTGTAACCGTATGTATGTTTCGGTAAGGAGTGGTACCATTTTGGTGTGTCTTAGAAGCTTATGGACGTCTTGGGGTGTTTTAGAACCGTTTGGTATTGTTTCGTTTATGTGTGTTTTGGAATAACATGGATGTGTCGGTAAGGTGTGGTACCGTTTTGGTGTGTTTTGGAAGCGGATGGACGTTTTGGGGTGTTTTTGAATAGTTTGGTATTGTAGCGTTTTTGTGTGTTTTCTAGCCGTATGGATATTCCGGTAAGGTGTGGTGCCATTTTGGTGTGTTTCGGAAGCGTATGGACGTTTTGGGGTGTTTTTAAACCGTTTGGTGTTGTAGCGTTTTTGCGTGTTTATAAATGTATGGATGTTTCGGTACGGTGTGTGACCATTTTTGTGAGTTTTGGAAGCGTATGAACGTTTTGGTGTGTTTTTGAAGAGTATGGACGTTTTGGGGTGTTTTTGAACCGTTTGGTATTGTTTCGTTTTTTTGTGTTTTGTAATCGTATGGATGTTTCGGTAAGGTGTGGTACCATTTTGATGTGTTTTGGAAGAGTATGGACGTTTTGGGGTGTTTTTGAACCGTTTGGTATTGTCTCGTTTTTGTGTGTTTTGGAACTGTATGGATGTTTCGTTAAGGTGTGGTACCATTTTGATGTGTTTTGGAAGAGTATGGACGTTTTGGGGTGTTTTTGAACCGTTTGGTAATGTATCGTTTTTGTGTGTTTTCGAACCGTATGGATATTTCGGTATGGGGTGGTGCCATTTTGGTGTGTTTTTGAAGCGTATGAACGTTTTTGTGTGTTTTGCAATCTTATGGATGTTTCGGTAAGGTGTGGTACCATTTTGGTGCGTTTTGGAAGCGTATAAACGTTTTGGGCAGTTTTTTAAATCGTTTGGTATTGTATCGTTTTTGTGTGATTTCAAACTGTATGGATATTTCAGAAAGAGGTGGTGCCATTTTGGTGTATTTTGGAAGCGTATGCACGTTTTGGTGTGTTTTTGAAACGTTTGGAATTGTTTGTTTTAGTGTGCTTTGGAACTGTATGGATGTTTCGGTAAGGTGGTACCATTTTGGTGTGTTTTGGAAGCGTATGGACGTTTTGGGGTGTTTTTGAACCGTTTGTTATTGTTTCGTTTTTGTGTGTTTTGTAACCGTATGGATGTTTCGGTATGGTGTGTTACTTTTTTTGTGACTTTTGGAAGCGTATGGACGTTTTGGGGTGTTTTTGAACCGTTTGGTATTGTATCGTTTTTGTGTGTTTTCGAACCGTATGGATGTATCGGGAAGGTGTGGTGTCATTTTGGTGTGTTTTGGAAGCGTATGAACGTTTTAGTGTGTTTTTGAAACGTTTGGTTTTGTTTGTTTTAGTGTGTTTTGGACTTGCATGGATGTTCTGGTATGGTGTGGTACCATTTTGGTGTGTTTGGAATCGTATGGACATTTTGGGGTGCTTTTGGACCGTTTGGTATTGTTTCGTTTTTGTGTGTTTTGGAACCATATGGATGTTTCGGTAATGTGGATCCATTTTGGTGTGTTTTTGAAGCGTATGGACGTTTTGGGGTGTTTTTGAACCGTTTCGTATTGTATCGTTTTTGTGTGTTTTTGAACCGTATGGATGTTTCAGTAAGGTGTGGTACCATTTTGGGGTGTTTTCGAAGCGTATGAATGTTTTGGTGTGTTTATGAAGCGTATGGACGTTTTGGGGGGTTTTTGAACCATTTGGTATTGTATCATTTTGTGTGTTCTCGAACCGTATGGATGTTTTGGTAAGGTGTGGTGTCATTTTGGTGTGTTTTGGAAGCGTATGAACGTTTTTGTGTGTTTATGAAACGTTTGGTATTGTTTGGTTTAGTGTGTTTTGGAACCGTATGAATGTTTCGGTATGGTGTGGTACCATTTTGGTGTGTTTTCGAAGCATATGAATGTTTTGGGGTGTTTTTGAACCGTTTGGTATTGTTTCGTTTTTTTTGTGTTTTGGAACCGTATGGATGTTTCGGAAAGGTGTGGTACCATTTTGGTTTTTTTAGGAAGCGTATGGACGTTTTGGGGTGCTTTTGGACCGTTTGGTATTGTTTGTTTTAGTGTGTTTTGGAACCGTATGGATTTTTTGGAATGGTCTGATACCATTTTTGTGTGTTTTGGAAGCGTATGGACGTTTTTGGGTGTTTTTGAACCGTTTGGTATTGTTTCGTTTTTGTGTGTTTTGGAATCGTATGGATGTTTCGGTAAGGTGTGGTACCATTTTGGTGTGTTTTGGAAGCCCATAGACGTTTTGGGCTGTTTTTAAACCGTTTGGCATTGTATCGTTTTTGTGTGTTTTCGAACAGTACGGATGTTTCAGTTAGAGGTGGTGCCATTTTGGTGTATTTTGGAAGCGTATGAACGTTTTGGTGTGTTTTTGAAATGTTTGGAATTGTTTGTTTTAGTGTGTTTTGGAATCGTATGGGAGTTTCGGAAAGGTGTGGTGCCATTTTGGTTTTTTTAGGAAGCGTATGGGCTTTTTGGGGTGCTTTTGGACCGTTTGGTATTGTTCGTTTTAGTGTGTTTTGGAACCGTATGGATGTTACGGTAAGGTGTGGTACCATTTTGGTGTGTTTTGGAAGCGTATGGACCTTTTCGGGGTGTTTTTGAATGTTTCGTTTTTGTGTGTTTTGGAATCGTATAGATGTTTCGGTAAGGTGTGCTACCATTTTGGTGTGTTTTGGAAGCGTATAGACGTTTGGGGCTGTTTTTAAACCGTTTGGCATTGTATCGTTTTTGTGTGTTTTCGAACAGTTTGGATGTTTCAGTAAGAGGTGGTGCCATTTTGGTGTATTTTGGAAGCGTATGAACGTTTTGGTGTGTTTTTGAAACGTTTGGAATTGTTTGTTTTAGTGTGTTTTGGAATCGTATGGATGTTTCGGAAAGGTGTGGTTCCATTTTGGTTTTTTTAGGAAGCTTTTGGACGTTTTGGGGTGCTTTTGGACCGTTTGGTATTGTTTCATTTTTGTGTGTTTTGGAACCGTATGAATGTTTCGGTAAGGTGTGGTTCCATTTTGGTGTGTTTTGGAAGCGTATGGACGTTTTGGGGTGTTTTTGAAAAGTAAAGATTTTTTTTTTTTTTTGGGTAATTTACCTTGAAATTAAAAAAGGTTAAGCGAATGTACAGCTTACAAGGGGCATACCCCAGGAGGAAAAGAAAAGGAAAAAAAAAACAAGAATGAAAAAAGTACGGTAACCATGCACAACCCGCATGGAGAGTAAGATAAAGTGACATGTGTAGTACACATGGATCTGAATAGAACCATGAAATAAATGAGATGAAAATGAAGTACATACTGGCACAACCCGCCAGGCTAGGATAATGTAAATAAGGTAGATAGTCATGATCGATGATGAAGCGTAAGGACTTTTTTGGGTGTTTTTGAACAGTTTGGTATTTTATCGTTTTTGTGTGTTTTCGAACCGTTTGGGATTTTATCGTTTTTGTCTATTTTTGAACCGTATGGATGTTTCGGTAAGGTGTGGTACCATTTTGGTGTGTTTTGGAAGCGTATGCATGTTTTGGGGTGTTTTTGAACTGTTTGGTGTTGTTTAGTTTTTGTGTGTTTTGGAACCGTATGGATATTTCGGTAAGGTGTGGTGTCATTTTTGTGTGTTTTGGAAGCGTATGAACGTTTTGGTGTGTTTTTGAAACATTTGGTATTGTTTGGTTTAGTGTGTTTTGGAACCGTATGGATGCTTCGGTAAGGTGTGGTACCATTTTGGTTTGTTTGGCTGCGTATGGACGTTTTGGGGTGCTTTTGGACCGTTTGGTATTGTTTCATTATTGTGTGTTTTGGAACCGTATGAATGTTTCGGTAAGGTGTGGTACCATTTTGGTGTGTTTTGGAAGCGTATGGACGTTTTGGGGTGTTTTTGAAAAGTAAAGACTTTTTGGTGTGTTTTTGAAGCGTAAGGACTTTTTTGGGTGTTTTTGAACAGTTTGGTATTGTATCGTTTTTGTGTGTTTTCGAACCGTTTGGGATTTTATCGTTTTTGTCAATTTTTGAACCGTATGGATGTTTCGGTAAGGTGTGGTACCATTTTGGTGTGTTTTGGAAGCGTATGCATCTTTTGGGGTGTTTTTGAACCGTTTGGTATTGTTTAGTTTTTGTGTGTTTTCGAACCGTATGGATGTTTCGGTAAGGTGTGGTGTCATTTTTGTGTGTTTTGGAAGCGTATGAACGTTTTGGTGTGTTTTTGAAACGTTTGGTATTGTTTGGTTTAGTGTGTTTTGGAACCGTATGGAAGTTTCGGTAAGGTGTGGTACCATTTTGGTGTGTTTGGGTGCGTATGGACGTTTTGGGGTGCTTTTGGACCGTTTGGTATTGTTTCATTTTTGTGTGTTTTGGAACCGTAGGGAGCAAGGGAGCATCTCTCTCTAGAGGCTGCTCTCCTCCATCGCCCCTCACCTTTATCCCAGCCGGCCATTCACTGGTCCGGAGCTAATCCCTTATCCGGTCGGCTCTGGTCGAAATATTGGTTAGCCAACCCATTAACAAACAACCCTTCTGGGTTGGACTTACACCGACAGATCCAAAATCAGGGGCATTCGAGTTCACTTCTGGAACTCCCATCCGTGATTCCACCTCACCAAGATGGGATCTCAAGAACCCAGCTGACCGACGCATGGGAGGTCTCACCATCTCGGCTGGACCCACCATTCTAGTTCGTCGGCGGCAACAGCCGTGATGCCAAGGCGGATTCTTCCGATTCAGTTCTGATAGTTGGAGAAGATAGCCCCGGATGTGGGTCTCTCCCATAACAGCCGCCGGTCTCTCGATTCCGGTGGAAGCAGCAGCAGGTCACGGATCCGGTTACGAATCGACATCAACTCCGGCCAACTCTAGCCGGCCACCCACATCTGGGTTTTGGTTCAACCTCGACAACCAAGATCTATCCACCGCCGGGAGCTGAGGACTGGTTGGCTTCCGATTGGCTTCTGGCCACGGAGGGCCGGTCATCGTTCCCGTCAGCCACCCATGGCCGCCGGTCGTTGGTTGGTCCAAGTATAGCCGCAGAACATCTCAAACCCGCCTGGGTCCTCCGGCGGGAGCTGATTCCAGCCTGGGCAGTGCCAGGTAGGCCAGCAAGCAGCAAGCCCAGCAAGCAGCTTGGCGTGGGCAGCAAGCAGCTTGGCATGGGCAGAAAGCAACACTTATTTATTGCGCCTATCGTTTTCCAGTATGCGCTTTGCACTTATTTATTTGTGGTCAATTAGTTGCTGGAATTACGGGCCAGTTTACTGATAGTCTTTGCGATCCCGATAGGCGGTCATTTGTTGGACTGAAATCGGGGTCGGGCTCTTGGTCGAGCCTTTACATGCCTAGGTCCCGTACTTGTTAGCTCTGAGGTTGGGTGTAGTATTCTTGTGGACGCGACTATCGTTGATTAAATTAGATTCTGTTCTGATTGAAAAGGGTTTTCGCAGTAGCAGCAGCTGTGGATGCTACTGATTAGATTGCTGGATGGTTTCTGAATGAGCGAGGTAGTTCCGGAGCTGTCTTTGATTAGATTGGTGGTTGTTCTATGATCGAAAGGGGTAGCTTTTCTATTTGTTGCCGATTAGATGGGTGGTTAGCTCTGATCGAAAGGAGCAGCTTGGTCCTCTTGAGGTTTGAGTGGCCACTTCTGGTCGTTCCTCTTTCTGTTCCGCTTATTGTTGTTGGCGAGCCAAGGGGATTAGGTTGAGGGGGGAGTAGTCATTCCATTTTGGTGTGTCTTGGAAGCGTATGGACGTTTTGGGGTGTTTTTGAACCGTTTTGTATTGATTCGTTTATGAGTGTTTTGGAACCGTATGGATGTTTCGGTAAGGTGTGGTACCATTTTGGTGTCTTTTGGAAGAGTATGGACGTTTTGGGGTGTTTTTGAACCGTTTGGTAATGTATCGTATTTGTATATTTTCGAACCATATGGATATTTCGGTATGGGTTGTGCCATTTTGGTGTGTTTTGGAATCTTATCAACGTTTTGGTGTGTTTTTGAAACGTTTGGTATTGTTTGTTTTAGTGTGTTTTGGAACCTTATTGATGTTTCGGTAAGGTGTGGTACCATTTTGGTGTGTTTTGGAAGCGTATGGACGTTTTGGGGTGTTTTTGATTCGTTTGGTATGGTTTCATTTTTGTGTGTTTTGGAATCGTATGGATGTTTCGGAAAGGTGTGATACCATTTTGGTGTGTTTTGGAAGCGTATAGACGTTTTGGGGTGTTTTTAAACCGTTTGGTATTGTATCGTTTTTGTATGTTTTCGAACCGTATGGATGTTTCGGTAAGGTGTGGTGCCATTTTGGAGTGTTTTTGAAACGTTTGGAATTGTTTGTTTTAGTGTGTTCTGGAATCGTAAGGAAGTTTCGGAAAGGTGTGGTACCATTTGGTTTTTTTAGGAAGCGTATGGGCGTCTTGGGGTAATTTTGGATCGTGTGGTATTGTTTCGTTTTTGTGTGTTTTGGAACCGTATGAATGTTTCGGTAAGGTGTGGTACCATTTTTGTGTGTTTTGGAAGCGGATAGACGTTTTTGGGTGTTTCTGAACCGTTTGGGTTTGTATCATTTTTGTGTGTTTTTGAACCGTACGGATGTTTCAGTAAGGTGTGGTACCTTTTTGGTGTGTTTTGGAAGCGTATGAATGTTTTGGGCTGTTTTTGTAGCGTATGGACGTTTTGGGGCGTTTTTCAACAGTTTGGTATTGTTTCGTTTCTGTGTGTTATCGAGCCGTATGGAAATCCCGGTAAGGTGTGGTGCCATTTTGCTGTGTTTTGATAGCGTATGAACGTTTTGGTGTGTTTTTTAAACGTTTGGTATTGTTTGTTTTAGTTTGTTTTGGAACCGTATGGATGTTTCGGTAAGGAGTGGTTCCATTTTGTGGTGTTTTGGAAGCGTATGGACGTTTTGGGGTGTTTATAAAACCGTTTGGTATTGTATCGTTTTTGTGTGTTTTCGAACCGTATGGATATTTCGGTAAGGTGTGGTGCCATTTTGGTGTGTTTGGGAAGCGTATGAACATTTTGGTGTTATTTTGAAACGTTGGTATTGTTTGTTTTAGTGTGTTTTGGAACCATATGGATGTTTCGGTAAGGTGTGGTACCATTTTGGTGTGTTTCTGAAGCGTATGTACGTTTTTGGGTGTTTTTGAACCGTTTAGTATTGTTTCGTTTTTTTGTGTTTTGGAACCGTATTGATGTTTCAGTAATGTGTGGTACCATTTTGGTGTGTTTTTGAATTTGTATGGACGTTTTTGGGTGTTTTTGAACCATTTGTTATGGTTTCGTTTTTGAGTGTTTTGGAACCGTATGAATGTTTCGATAAGATGTGGTACCATTTTTGTGTGTTTTGGAAGCGTATTGACGTTTTGGGGTGTTTTTAAACCGTTTGGTATTGTATCATTTTTGTGTGTTTTCGAACCGTATGGATGTTTCGGTAAGGTGTGGTACCATTTTGGTGTGTTTTGAAAGTGTATGAACGTTTTGGTGTGTTTTTGAAGCCTATGGACGTTTTGGGGTGTTTTTTAACCATTTGGTATTGTTTCGTTTTTTTTGTTTTGTAATCGTATGGATGTTTCGGTAAGGTGTGGTACCATTTTGGTGTGTCTTGGAAGTGTGTGGACGTTTTTGGGTGTTTTTGAACCGTTCGGTATTGTTTCATTTATGGGTGTTTTGGAACCGTATGGATGTTTCAGTATGGTGTGGTACAATTTGGTGCGTTTTGGAAACGTATGGACGTTTTCGGGTGTTTTCGAACAGTTTGGTATTGTATCGTTTTTGTGTGTTTTCAAGCCGTATGGATATTCCGGTATGGTGTGGTGCCATTTTGGTGTTTTTTTGAAACGTTTGGTATTGTTTATTTTAGTGTGTTTTGGAACCGTACAGATGTTTCGGTAAGGTGTGGTTCCATTTTGTTGTGTTTTGGAGGCGTATGGACGTTTTGGGGTGTTTATCAAATCGTTTGGTATTGTATCGTTTTTGTGTGTTTTAGAATCGTATGGATATTTCGGTAAGGTGTGGTGCCATTTTGGTGTGTTTTGGAACCGTATGAACGTTTCGGTGTGTTTATGAAACGTTGGTTTTGTTTGTTTTAGTGTGTTTTGGAACCGTATGGATGTTTCGGTAATGTGTGGTACCATTTTGGTGTGTTTTTGAAGCTTATGGACGTTTTGGGGGTTTTTTGGATCCGTTTGGTGTTGTATCGGGTTTGTGTGTTTTTGAACCGTATGGATGTTTCGGAAACGTGTGGTACCATTTTGCTGTGTTTTCGAAGCCTATGAACGTTTTGGTGCGTCTTTGAAGCGTAAGGACGTTTTGGGTTGTTTTTGAACAGTTTGGTATTGTATCATTTTTGTGTGTTTTCGAACCGTATGGAACTTTCGGTAAGGTGTGGTACCATTTTGGTGTGTTATGGAAGCGTATGAACGTTTTCGTGTGTTTTTGAAACGTATGGACGTTTTAGGGTGTTTTTGAACCGTTTGGTATTGTTTCGTTTATGTGTGTTTTGGAACCGTATGGATGTTTCGGTAAGGTGTGGTACCATTTGGGTGTGTTTTGGAAGCGTATGGATGTTTTAGGATGTTTTTGAAAAGTTTGGTATTGTAACGTTTTTGTTTGTTTTCGAACCGTTTGGAAATTCCGGTACGGTGTGGTGCCAAATTTCAATTGTTTTGGAAGCGTATAAACGTTTTGGTGTCTTTTTGAAACGTTTGGTATTGTTTGTTTTAGTGTGTTTTGGAACCGTATGGATGTTTCGGTATGGTGTGGTACCATTTTGGTGTGTTTTAGATGCCTATGGACGTTTTGGGGTGTTTGTAAAACCATTTTGTATTGTATCGTTTCTGTGTGTTTTCGAACCGTATTGATATTTCGTTAAGGTGTGGTGCCATTTTGGTGCGTTTTGGAAGCGAATGAACGTTTTGGTGTATTTTTCAAACATTGGTATTGTTTGTTTTAGTATGTTTTGAAACCGTATGGATGTTTCGAAAAGGTGTGGTACCATTTTGGTGTGTTTCTGAAGCGTATGGACGTTTTGGTATGTTTTTGAACCGTTTGGTATTGTTTCATTTTTGTGTGTTTTGGAACCGTATGGAAGTTTCGGTATTGTGTGGTACCATTTTGGTGTGTTTTTGAAACTTATGGATGTTTTGGGTGTATTTTGAACCGTTTGGTGTTATATCGTTTTTGTGTGTTTTTGAACATTGTGGATGTTTCAGTATGGTGTGGTACCATTTTGGTGTGTTTTCGAACCTTATGAATGTTTTGGTGTGTTTTTGGAGCGTTAGGACGTATTCGGGTGTTTTAGAACCGTTTGGTATTGTACCATTTTTGTTGGTTTTCTAATCTTATGGATGTTTCAGTAAGGTGTGGTGCCATTTTGGTGTGTTTTGGAAGCGTTTGAACGTTTTGGTGTGTTTTTGAAGAGTGTGGACGTTTTGGAGTGTTTTTTAACCGTTTGCTATTGTTTCGTTTTTGTGTGTTTTGTGACCCTATGGATGTTTCGGTTTTGTGTGGCACCATTTTGGTGTGTCTTGGAAGCGTATGGACGTTTTGGGATGTTTTTGAACCGTTTGGTATTGTTTCGTTTATGTGTGTTTTGGAATCGTATGGATATTTCGGTAAGGTGTGATACCATTTTGGTGTGTTTTTGAAACGTTAGGTATTGTTTGTTTTAGTGTGTTTTGGAACCGTATGGACGTTTTGGGGTGTTTATAAAACCGTTTCGTATTGTATCGTTTTTTTGTGTTTTCGAACCGTATGTATATTTCGGTAAGGTGTGGTGCCATTTTGGTGTGTTTTGGAAGCGTATGGACGTTTTGGGGTCTTTTTGAAAAGTTTGGTATTGTATCGTTTTTGTGTGCTTTCGAGCCGTATGGTTATTCCTGTAAGGTGTGGTGCCATTTTGGTGTGTTTTGAAAACGTATGAACGTTTTGGTTTGTTTTTGAAACGTTTGGTATTGTTTATTTTAGTATGTTTTGGAACCGTATGGACGTTTTGGGGTGTTTTTGAACGGTTTATTATTGTTTTGTTTTTGTATGTTTTGGAACCGTATGGATGTTTCGGTAATGTGTGGTACCATTTTGGTGTGTTTTTGAAGCGTATGGACGTTTTGGGGGTTTTTTGAACCGTTTGGAATTGTATCGATTTTGTGTGTTTTTGAACCGTATGGATGTTTCCGTAAGGTGTGGTACAATTTTAATGTCCTTTCGAAGCGTATCAACGTTTTGGGGTGTTTTTGAACCGTTCGGTATTGTATCGTTTTTGTGTGTTTTTGAACCGTATGGATGTTTCGGTAAGGTGTCGTACCATTTTGGTGTGTTTTGGAAGCGTATGGACGTTTTTGAACCGTTTAGTATTGTATCGTTTTTTTGTCTTTTCGAACCGTATGGATGTTTCGGTAAGGTGTGGCGTTATTTTGGTGAGTTTTGGAAGCGTATAGACGTTTTGGGATGTTTTTAAACAGTTTGGTATTGAATCGTTTTTGTGTGTTTTCGAACCGTATGGATGTTTCTGTAAGGTGTGGTGCCGTTTTGGGGTGTTTTGGAAGCGTATGAACGTTTTTGTGTGTTTTTGAAAAGTTTGGAAATGTTTGGTTTAGTGTGTCTTTGATCCGTATGAATGTTTCAGAAAGGTGTGGTACCATTTTCGTTTTTCTATGAACCGTATGGACGTTTTGGGGAGCTTTTTGTCCGTTTGGTATTGTTTCGTTTTTGAGTGTTTTGGAACCGTATGGATGTTTCGGAAATGTGTGGTACCATTTTGGTGTGTTTTTGAAGCGTATGAACGTTTTGGGGTGTTTTTGAACCGTTTGGTATGGTTTCGTTTTTGTGTGTTTTAGATCCGTATGAATCTTTCGGTAAGGTGTGGTACATTTTGGTGTGTTTTCGAAGCGTATGGACGTTTTTGGGTGTTTTTGAACTGTTTGGTATTGTACCATTTTTGTGTGTTTTTGAGCGTTGTGGATATTCCGGTATGGTGTGGTGCCATTTTGGTGTGTTTCTGAAACGTTTGGTATTGTTTGTTTTAGTGTGTTTTGGAACCGTTTGGATGTTTCGGTAAGGTGTGGTGCCATTATGGTGTGTTTCTGAGGCGTATGGACGTTTTGGGGTGTTTTTTAACCTTTTGGTATTGTTTCGTTTTTGTGTGTTTTGAAACCGTATGGATGTTTCGGTATTGTGTGGTACCATTTTAATGTGTTTTTGAAGCGTATGGACGTTTTGGGGGGTTTTTGAACCGTTTGGTAGCGTTTCATTTTCGTGTGTTTTGGAATCGTACGGATGGTTCGGTAAGGTGTGTTACCATTTTGGTGTGTATTGGAAGCGTATTAACGTTTTGGGGTGTTTTAAACCGTTTGGTATTTTATCATTTTTGTGTATTTTCGAACCGTATAGTTGTATCGGTAAGGTGTGGTGCCATTTTGGTGTGTTTTTGAAACGTTTGGAATTGTTTGTTTTAGTTTATTTTGGAACCGTATGGATGTTTCGGAAAGGTGTGGTACCATTTTTGTTTTTTAGGAAGCGTATGGACGTTTTGGGGTGCTTTTGGACCGTTTGGTATTGTTTCGTTTTTGTGTGTTTTGGAACCGTATGGATGTTTCGGTAAGGTGTGGTACCATTTTTGTGTGTTTTGGAGCGTATGGACGTTTTGGGGTGTTTTGAACAGTTTGGTATTGTATCGTTTTTGTGTGTTTTGGAACCGTATGGAAGTTTTGGTAAGGTGTCGTACCATTTTGGTGTGTTTTGGAAGCGTATGGACGTTTTGGGGTGTTTTTGAACCGTTTAGTATTGTATCGTTTTTGTGTCTTTTCGAACCGTATGGATGTTTCGGTAAGGTGTGGTGTCATTTTGGGGTGTTTTGGAAGCGTATAGACGTTTTGGGATGTTTTTAAACCGTTTAGTATTGGATCGTTTTTGTGTGTATTCGAACCGTATGGATGTTTCGGTATGGTGTGGTGCCATTTTGGTGTGTTTTGGAAGCGTATGAACGTTTTTGTGTGTTTTTGAAACGTTTGGAAATGTTTTGTTTAGTGTGTCTTTGATCCGTATGAATGTTTTAGAAAGTTGTGGTACCATTTTGGTTTTTCTATGAACCGTATGGACGTTTTGGGGAGCTTTTTGTCCGCTTGGTATTGTTTCGTTTTTGAGTGTTTTGGAACCGTATGGATGTTTCGGAAATGTATGGTACCATTTTGGTGTGTTTTTGAAGCGTATGAACGTTTTGGGGTGTTTTTGAACCGTTTGGTATGGTTTCGTTTTTGTGTGTTTTAGATCCGTATGAATGTTTCAGTAAGGTGTGGTACATTTTGGTGTGTTTTCGAAGCGTATGGACGTTTTTTGGTGTTTTATGAACTGTTTGGTATTGTACCATTTTTGTGTGTTTTCGAGCGTTGTGGATATTCCGGTATGGTGTGGTGCCATTTTGGTGTGTTTCTGAAACGTTTGGTATTGTTTGTTTTAGTGTGTTTTGGAACCGTTTGGATATTTCGGTAAGGTGTGGTACCATTATGGTGTGTTTCTTAGGCGTATGGACGTTTTGGGGTTATTTTTAACCTTTTGGTATTGTTTCGTTTTTGTGTGTTTTGAAACCGTATGGATGTTTCGGTATTGTGCGGTACCATTTTAATGTGTTTTTGAAGCGTAAGGACGTTTTGGGGGGTTTTTGAACCGTTTGGTATTGTTTCATTTTCGTGTGTTTTGGAATCGTACGGATGGTTCGGTAAGGTGTGTTACCATTTTGGTGTGTATTGGAAGCGTATTAACGTTTTGGGGTGTTTTAAACCGTTTTGTATTGTATCATTTTTGTGTGTTTTCGAACCGTATAGATGTTTCGGTAAGGTGTGGTGCCATTTTGGTGTGTTTTTGAAACGTTTGGAATTGTTTGTTTTAGTGTGTTTTGGAACCGTATGGATGTTTCGGAAAGGTGTGGTACCATTTTGGTTTTTTAGGAAGCGTATGGACGTTTTGGGGTGCTTTTGGACCGTTTGGTATTGTTTCGTTTTTGTGTGTTTTGGAACCGTATGGATGTTCCGGTAAGGTGTGGAACCATTTTTGTGTGTTTTGGAGCGTATGGACGTTTTTGGGTGTTTTGAACAGTTTGGTATTGTATCGTTTTTGTGTGTTTTGGAACCGTATGGATGTTTCGGTAATGTGTGGTACCATGTTGGTGTGTTTTTGAAGCGTATGGACGTTTTGGGTGTTTTTTGAACCGTTTGGTGTTGTATCGTTTTTGTGTGTTTTTGAACAGTGTGGATGTTTCAGTAAGGTGTGGTACCATTTTGGTGTGTTTTCGAACCTTATGAAAGTTTTGGTGTTTTTTTGAAGCGTAAGGACGTATTGGGGTGTTTTTGAACCGTTTGGTATTGTATCATTTTTGTGGGTGTTCTAACCTTATGGATGTTTCAGTAAGGTGTGGTACCATTTTGGTGTGTTTTGGAAGCATTTGAACGTTTTGGTGTGTTTTTGAAGCGTGTGAACGTTTTGGGTTGTTTTTTAACAGTTTACTATTGTTTCGTTTTTGTGTGTTTTGTAACCGTATGGATGTTTTGGTAAGGTGTGGTACCATTTTTGTGTGCCTTGGAAGCGTATGGACGTTTTGGGATGTTTTTTGAACCGTTCGGTATTGTTTCGTTTAGGTGTGTTTTGGAATCGTATGGATATTTCGGTAAGGTGTGGTACCATTTTGTTTTGTTTTCGAAGCGTATGAACGTTTTAGTGTGTTTTTGAAGCTTATGGACATTTTGGGGTGTTTTTTACCCGTTTCGTATTGTTTCGTTTTTGTATGTTTTGTTACCGTATGGATGTTTCGGTATGGTGTGGTACCATTTTGGTGTGTCTTGGAAGCGTATGGACGTTTTGGGGTGTTTTTGAACCGTTTGGTATTGTTTCGTTTTTGTGTTTTTTGGAACTATATAGATGTTTCGGTAAGGTGTGGTACCATTTTGGTGTGTCTTGGAAGCATATGGACGTTTTGGGGTGTTTATAAAACAGTTTGGTATTGTATCGTTTTTATGTGTTATTGAACCGTGTGTATATTTCGGTAAGGTGTGGTGCCATTTTGGTGTGTTTTGGAAGCGTATGGGCGTTTTGGGGTGTTTTTGAACAGTTTGCTCTTGTATCGTTTTTGTGTGTTTTCGAGCCGTATGGATATTCCGGTAAGGTGTGGTGCCATTTTGTTGTGTTTTGAAAGCCTATGAACGTTTTTGAAACGTTTGGTATTGTTTATTTTAGTGGTGCATACGCTTATGAAACATCCGTACGGTTCAAAAACACACAAAAATGATACAAACCCAAACGGTTCAGAAACACCCAAAAACGTCCATACGCTTCCAAATTACACAAAAATGGTACCACACCTTACCGAAACATTCATACGGTTCCAAAACACACAAAAACGAAACAATACCACACGATCCAAAAGCACCCCAAGACGTCCATACGCTTCTTAAAAAAACCAAATGGTACCACACCTTTCCGAAACTTCCTTCCGATTCCAGAACACACTAAAACAAACAATTCCAAACGTTTCAAAAACACTCCAAAACGTTCATACGCTTCCAAAACACACCAAAATGGCACCACACCTTAGCGAAACATCCATACGGTTCGAAAACATACAAAAACGATACAATACCAAACGGTTTAAAAACACCCCAAAACGTCTATACGCTTCCAAAACACACCAAAATGGTACCACACCTTTCCGAAACATCCATACGATTCCAAAACACACAAAAATGAAACCATACCAAACGAATCAAAAACACCCCAAAACGACCGTACGCTTCCAAAACACACCAAAATGGTACCACACCTTACCGAAACATCAATAAGGTTCCAAAACACACTAAAACAAACAATACCAAACGTTTCAAAAACACACCAAAACGTTGATACGCTTCCAAAACACACCAAAATGGCACAACCCATACCGAAATATCCATATGGTTCGAAAATATACAAATACGATACATTACCAAACGGATCAAAAACACACCCCAAAACGTCCATACTCTTCCAAAAGACACCGTTTGGTGTTATATCGTTTTTGGAAGCGTATGGACGTTTTGGGGTGTTTATAAAACCGTTTGGTATTGTATCGTTTTTGTGTGTTTTCGAACCGTATGGATATTTCGGTAAGGTGTGGTGCCATTTTGGTGTGTTTGGGAAGCGTATGAACATTTTGGTGTTATTTTGAAACGTTGGTATTGTTTGTTTTAGTGTGTTTTGGAACCATATGGATGTTTCGGTAAGGTGTGGTACCATTTTGGTGTGTTTCTGAAGCGTATGTACGTTTTTGGGTGTTTTTGAACCGTTTAGTATTGTTTCGTTTTTTTGTGTTTTGGAACCGTATTGATGTTTCAGTAATGTGTGGTACCATTTTGGTGTGTTTTTGAATTGTATGGACGTTTTTGGGTGTTTTTGAACCATTTGTTATGGTTTCGTTTTTGAGTGTTTTGGAACCGTATGAATGTTTCGATAAGATGTGGTACCATTTTTGTGTGTTTTGGAAGCGTATTGACGTTTTGGGGTGTTTTTAAACCGTTTCGTATTGTATCTTTTTTGTGTGTTTTCGAACCGTATGGATGTTTCGGTAAGGTGTGGTACCATTTTGGTGTGTTTTGAAAGTGTATGAACGTTTTGGTGTGTTTTTGAAGCCTATGGACGTTTTGGGGTGTTTTTTAACCATTTGGTATTGTTTCGTTTTCTTGTGTTTTGTAATCGTATGGATGTTACGGTAAGGTGTGGTACCATTTTGGTGTGTCTTGGAAGTGTGTGGACGTTTTTGGGTGTTTTTGAACCGTTCGGTATTGTTTCATTTATGGGTGTTTTGGAACCGTATGGATGTTTCAGTATGGTGTGGTACAATTTTGTGCGTTTTGGAAACGTATGGACGTTTTCGGGTGTTTTCGAACAGTTTGGTATTGTATCGTTTTTGTGTGTTTTCAAGCCGTATGGATATTCCGGTAAGGTGTGGTGCCATTTTGGTGTTTTTTTGAAACGTTTGGTATTGTTTATTTTAGTGTGTTTTGGAACCGTACAGATGTTACGGTAAGGTGTGGTTCCATTTTGTTGTGTTTTGGAGGCGTATGGACGTTTTGGGGTGTTTATCAAATCGTTTGGTAGTGTATCGTTTTTGTGTGTTTTAGAACCGTATGGATATTTCGGTAAGGTGTGGTGCCATTTTGGTGTGTTTTGGAAGCGTATGAACGTTTCGGTGTGTTTATGAAACGTTGCTATTGTTTGTTTTAGTGTGTTTTGGAACCGTATGGATGTTTCGGTAATGTGTGGTACCATTTTGGTGTGTTTTTGAAGCTTATGGAAGTTTTGGGGGTTTTTTGGATCCGTTTGGTGTTGTATCGTGTTTGTGTGTTTTTGAACCGTATGGATGTTTCGGAAACGTGTGCTACCATTTTGCTGTGTTTTCGAAGCCTATGAACGTTTTGGTGCGTCTTTGAAGCGTAAGGACGTTTTGGGTTGTTTTTGAACCGTTTGGTATTGTATCATTTTTGTGTGTTTTCAAACCGTATGGAACTTTCGGTAAGGTGTGGTACCATTTTGGTGTGTTATGGAAGCGTATGAACGTTTTCGTGTGTTTTTGAAACGTATGGATGTTTTAGGGTGTTTTTGAACCGTTTGGTATTGTTTCGTTTATGTGTGTTTTGGAACCGTATGGATGTTTCGGTAAGGTGTGGTACCACCTGGGTGTGTTTTGGAAGCGTATGGATGTTTTAGGATGTTTTTGAAAAGTTTGGTATTGTATCGTTTTTGTTTGTTTTCGAACCGTTTGGAAATTCCGGTACGGTGTGGTGCCAAATTTCGTTTGTTTTGGAAGCATATGAACGTTTTGGTGTCTTTTTGAAACGTTTGGTATTGTTTGTTTTAGTGTGTTTTGGAACCGTATGGATGTTTCGGTAAGGTGTGGTACCATTTTGGTGTGTTCTAGATGCCTATGGACGTTTTGGGGTGTTTATAAAACCATTTTGTATTGTATCGTTTCTGTGTGTTTTCGAACCGTATTGATATTTCGGTATGGTGTGGTGCCATTTTGGTGTGTTTTGGAAGCGTATGAACGTTTTGGTGTGTTTTTCAAACATTGGTATTGTTTGTTTTAGTGTGTTTTGAAACCGTATGGATGTTTCGGAAAGGTGTGGTACCATTTTGGTGTGTTTCTGAAGCGTATGGACGTTTTGGTATGTTTTTGAACCGTTTGGTATTGTTTCATTTTTGTGTGTTTTGGAACCGTATGGATGTTTCGGTACTGTGTGGTACCATTTTGGTGTGTTTTTGAAACTTATGGACGTTTTGGGTGTATTTCGAACCGTTTGGTGTTATATCGTTTTTGTGTGTTTTTGAACATTGTGGATGTTTCAGTATGGTGTGGTACCATTTTGGTGTGTTTTCGAACCTTATGAATGTTTTGGTGTGTTTTTGAAGCGTTAGGACATATTGGGGTGTTTTAGAACCGTTTGGATTTGTACCGTTTTTGTGGGTTTTCTAATCTTATGGATGTTTCAGTAAGGTGTGGTACCATTTTGGTGTGTTTTGGAAGCGTTTGAACGTTTTGGTGTGTTTTTGAAGAGTGTGGACGTTTTGGAGTGTTTTTTAACCGTTTGCTATTGTTTCATTTTTGTGTGTTTTGTGACCGTATGGATGTTTCGGTTTGGTGTGGCACCATTTTGGTGTGTCTTGGAAGCGTATGGACGTTTTGGGATGTTTTTGAACCGTTTGGTATTGTTTCGTTTATGTGTGTTTTGGAATCGTATGGATATTTCGGTAAGGTGTGGTACCATTTTGGTGTGTTTTTGAAACGTTAGGTATTGTTTGTTTTAGTGTGTTTTGGAACCGTATGGACGTTTTGGGGTGTTCATAAAACCGTTTTGTATTGTATCGTTTTTTTGTGTTTTCGAACCGTATGTATATTTCGGTAAGGTGTGGTGCCATTTTGGTGTGTTTTGGAAGCGTATGGACGTTTTGGGGTCTTTTTGAAAAGTTTGGTATTGTATCGTTTTTGTGTGCTTTCGAGCCGTATGGATATTCCTGTAAGGTGTGGTGCCATTTTGGTGTGTTTTGAAAACGTATGAACGTTTTGGTTTGTTTTTGAAACGTTTGGTATTGTTTATTTTAGTATGTTTTGGAACCGTATGGACGTTTTGGGGTGTTTTTGAACGGTTTATTATTGTTTTGTTTTTGTATGTTTTGGAACCGTATGGATGTTTCGGTAATGTGTGGTACCATTTTTGGGTGTTTTTAAACCGTATGGACTTTTGGGGGGTTTTTTGAACCGTTTGGAATTGTATCGTTTTTGTGTGTTTTTGAACCGTATGGATGTTTCCGTAAGGTGTGGTACAATTTTAATGTCCTTTCGAAGCGTATCAACGTTTTGGGGTGTTTTTGAACCGTTTGGTATTGTATCGTTTTTGTGTGTTTTTGAACCGTATGGATGTTTCGGTAAGGTGTCGTACCATTTTGGTGTGTTTTGGAAGCGTATGGACGTTTTTGAACCGTTTAGTATTGTATCGTTTTTTTTGTCTTTTCGAACCGTATGGATGTTTCGGTAAGGTGTGGCGTTATTTTGGTGAGTTTTGGAAGTGTATAGACGTTTTGGGATGTTTTTAAACAGTTTGGTATTGAATCGTTTTTGTGTGTTTTCGAACCGTATGGATGTTTCTGTAAGGTGTGGTGCCGTTTTGGGGTGTTTTGGAAGCGTATGAACGTTTTTGGGTGTTTTTGAAAAGTTTGGAAATGTTTGGTTTAGTGTGTCTTTGATCCGTATGAATGTTTCAGAAAGGTGTGGTACCATTTTCGTTTTTCTATGAACCGTATGGACGTTTTGGGTAGCTTTTTGTCCGTTTGGTATTGTTTCGTTTTTGAGTGTTTTGGAACCGTATGGATGTTTCGGAAATGTGTGGTACCATTTTGGTGTGTTTTTGAAGCGTATGAACGTTTTGGGGTGTTTTTGAACCGTTTGGTATGGTTTCGTTTTTGTGTGTTTTAGATCCGTATGAATCTTTCGTTATGGTGTGGTACATTTTGGTGTGTTTTCGAAGCGTATGGACGTTTTTGGGTGTTTTTGAACTGTTTGGTATTGTACCATTTTTGTGTGTTTTCGAGCGTTGTGGATATTCCGGTATGGTGTGGTGCCATTTTGGTGTGATTCTGAAACGTATGGTATTGTTTGTTTTAGTGTGTTTTGGAACCGTTTGGATGTTTCGGTAAGGTGTGGTACCATTATGGTGTGTTTCTGAGGCTTATGGACGTTTTGGGGTGTTTTTTAACCTTTTGGTATTGTTTCGTTTTTGTGTGTTTTGAAACCGTATGGATGTTTCGGTATTGTGTGGTACCATTTTAATGTGTTTTTGAAGCGTATGGACGTTTTGGGGGGTTTTTGAACCGTTTGGTAGTGTTTCATTTTCGTGTGTTTTGGAATCGTACGGATGGTTCGGTAAGGTGTGTTACCATTTTGGTGTGTATTGGAAGCGTATTAACGTTTTGGGGTGTTTTAAACCGTTTGGTATTTTATCATTTTTGTGTGTTTTCGAACCGTATAGTTGTTTCGGTAAGGTGTGGTGCCATTTTGTTGTGTTTTTGAAACGTTTGGAATTGTTTGTTTTAGTTTATTTTGGAACCGTATGGATGTTTCGGAAAGGTGTGGTACCATTTTGGTTTTTTAGGAAGCGTATGGACGTTTTGGGGTGCTTTTGGACCGTTCGGTATTGTTTCGTTTTTGTGTGTTTTGGAACCGTATGGATGTTTCGGTAAGGTGTGGTACCATTTTTGTGTGTTTTGGAGCGTATGGACGTTTTGGGGTGTTTTGAACAGTTTGGTATTGTATCGTTTTTGTGTGTTTTGGAACTGTGTGGATGTTTCGGTACGGTGTCGTACCATTTTGGTGTGTTTTGGAAGCGTATGGACGTTTTGGGGTGTTTTTGAACCGTTTAGTATTGTATCGTTTTTGTGTCTTTTCGAACCGTATGGATGTTTCGGTAAGGTGTGGTGTCATTTTGGGGTGTTTTGGAAGCGTATAGACGTTTTGGGATGTTTTTAAACCGTTTGGTATTGGATCGTTTTTGTGTGTTTTCGAACCGTATGGATGTTTCGGTATGGTGTGGTGCCATTTTGGTGTGTTTTGGAAGCGTATGAACGTTTTTGTGTGTTTTTGAAACGTTTGGAAATGTTTGGTTTAGTGTGTCTTTGATCCGTATGAATGTTTTAGAAAGGTGTGGTACCATTTTGGTTTTTCTATGAACCGTATGGACGTTTTGGGGAGCTTTTTGTCCGTTTGGTATTGTTTCGTTTTTGAGTGTTTTGGAACCGTATGGATGTTTCGGAAATGTGTGGTACCATTTTGGTGTGCTTTTGAAGCGTATGAACGTTTTGGGGTGTTTTTGAACCGTTTGGTATGGTTTCGTTTTTGTGTGTTTTATATCCGTATGAATGTTTCAATAAGGTGTGGTACATTTTGGTGTGTTTTCGAAGCGTATGGAAGTTTTTGGGTGTTTTTGAGCTGTTTGGTATTGTACCAATTTTGTGTGTTTTCGAGCGTTGTGGACGGTTTTGTGTGGTGCCATTTTGGTGTGTTTCTGAAACTTTTGGTATTGTTTGTTTTAGTGTGTTTTGGAACCGTTTGGATGTTTCGGTAAGGTGTGGTACCATTATGGTGTGTTTCTTAGGCGTATGGACGTTTTGGGGTGAGTTTTAACCGTTTGGTATTGTTTCGTTTTTGTGTGTTTTGAAACCGTATGGATGTTTCGGTATTGTGTGGTACCATTTTAATGTGTTTTTGAAGTGTAAGGACGTTTTGGGGGGTTTTTGAACCGTTTGGTATTGTTTCATTTTCGTGTGTTTTGGAATCGTACGGATGGTTCGGTAAGGTGTGTTACCATTTTGGAGTGTATTGGAAGCGTATTAACGTTTTGGGGTGTTTTAAACCGTTTTGTATTGTATCATTTTTGTGTGTTTTCGAACCGTATAGATGTTTCGGTAAGGTGTGGTGCCATTTTGGTGTGTTTTTGAAACGTTTAGAATTGTTTGTTTTAGTGTGTTTTGGAACCGTATGGATGTTTCGGAAAGGTGTGGTACCATTTTGGTTTTTTAGGAAGCGTATGGACGTTTTGGGGTGCTTTTGGACCGTTTGGTATTGTTTCGTTTTTGTGTGTTTTGGAACCGTATGGATGTTCCGGTAAGGTGTGGTACCATTTTTGTGTGTTTTGGAGCGTATGGACGTTTTTGGGTGTTTTGAACAGTTTGGTATTGTATCGTTTTTGTGTGTTTTGGAACCGTATGGATGTTTTGGTAATGTGTGGTACCATGTTGGTGTGTTTTTGAAGCGTATGGACGTTTTGGGTGTTTTTTGAACCGTTTGGTGTTGTATCGTTTTTGGGTGTTTTTGAACAGTGTGGAAGTTTCAGTAAGGTGTGGTACCATTTTGGTGTGTTTTCGAACCTTATGAATGTTTTGGTGTGTTTTTGAAGCGTAAGGACGTATTGGGGTGTTTTTGAACCGTTTGGTATTGTATCATTTTAGTGGGTGTTCTAACCTTATGGATGTTTCAGTAAGGTGTGGTACCATTTTGGTGTGTTTTGGAAGCATTTGAACGTTTTGGTGTGTTTTTGAAGCGTGTGAACGTTTTGGGTTGTTTTTTAACGGTTTACTATTGTTTCGTTTTTGTGTGTTTTATAACCGTATGGATGTTTTGGTAAGGTGTGGTACCATTTTGGTGTGCCTTGGAAGCGTATGGACGTTTTGGGATGTTTTTTGAACCGTTCGGTATTGTTTCGTTTATGTGTGTTTTGGAATCGTATGGATATTTCGGTAAGGTGTGGTACCATTTTGTTTTGTTTTCGAAGCGTATGAACGTTTTAGTGTGTTTTTGAAGCTTATGGACATTTTGGGGCGTTTTTTACCCGTTTCGTATTGTTTCGTTTTTGTATGTTTTGTTACCGTATGGATGTTTCGGTATGGTGTGGTACCATTTTGGTGTGTCTTGGAAGCGTATGGACGTTTTAGGGTGTTTTTGAACCGTTTGGTATTGTTTCGTTTATGTGTTTTTTGGAACTATATAGATGTTTCGGTAAGGTGTGGTACCATTTTGGTGTGTCTTGGAAGCATATGGACGTTTTGGGGTGTTTATAAAACAGTTTGGTATTGTATCGTTTTTGTGTGTTATTGAACCGTATGTATATTTCGGTAAGGTGTGGTGCCATTTTGGTGTGTTTTGGAAGCGTATGGGCGTTTTGGGGTGTTTTTGAACAGTTTGGTCTTGTATCGTTTTTGTGTTTTTTCGAGCCGTATGGATATTCCGGTAAGGTGTGGTGCCATTTTGTTGTGTTTTGAAAGCCTATGAACGTTTTTGAAACGTTTGATATTGTTTATTTTAGTGTGTTTTGGAACCGTTTGGATGTTTAAGGTGTGGTACCATTTTGGTGTGTTTCTGAAGCGTATTGACGATTTGGGGTGTTTTGGAACCGTTTGGTATTGTTTTGTTTTTGTGTGTTTTGGAACCGTATTGATGTTTCCGTAATGTGTGGTAGCATTTTGGTGTGTATTTGAAGCGTATGGACGTTTTGGGGGTTTTTTGAACCGTTTGGTATTGTTTCGTTTTTGTGTGTTTTTGAACCGTATGTATGTTTCGGTATGGTGTGGTACCATTTTGGTGTGTTTTCGAAGCGTATGAACGTTTTGGGGTGTTTTTGAACCGTTTTGTATTGTATCGTTTTTTTGTGTTTTTGAACCTTGTAGATGTTTCGGTTTGGTGTGGTTCCATTTTGGTGTGTTTTGGACGCGTATGAACGTTTTGGGGTGTTTTGGAACCGTTTAGTATTGTATTGTTTTTGTGTGTTATCGAACCATATGGATGTTTCGGTAAGGTGTGGTGCCATTTTGGTGTGTTTTTGAAGCGTATCAAAGTTTTGGTGTGTTTTCGAAATGTTTGGAATTTTTTGTTTTAGTGTGTCTTGGAACCGTCTGGATGTTTTTGAAAGGTGTGGTACTATTTTGGTTTTTTTAGGAAGCGTATGGACGTTTTGGGATGCTTTTGGACCGTTTGGTATTGTTTCATTTTTTAGTGTTTTGGAACCGTATGGATGTTCCGGAAGTGTGCGGTACCATTTTGGTGCGTTTTTGAAGCGTATGTACGTTTTGGGGTGTTTTTGAACCGTTTGGTATGGTTTCGTTTTTGTGTGTTTTGCAACCGTATGGACGTTTTTGGATGTTTTAGAACCGTTTGGTATTGTATCGTTTTTGTGTGATTTTGAACCGTATGGATGTTTCGGAAGGTGTGGTTCCATTTTGGTGTGTTTTGGAAGCGTATGGACGTTTTGCCGTGTTTTGAACCGTTTAGCATTGTATCGTTTTTGTGTGTTTTCGAACCGTATGGATATTTCGGTAAGGTATGGTGCCACTTTGGTGTGTTTTGGAAGCGTATGAACGTTTTGGTGTGTTTATGAAACGTTGGTATTGTTTGTTTTAGTGTGTTTTGGAACCGTATGGATGTTTCGGTAAGGTGTGGTACGATTTTGGTGTGTTTCTGAAGCGTATGGACGTTTTGGTGTGATTTTGAACCGTTTGGTTTTGTTTCGTTTTTGTGTGTTTTGGAGCCGAATTGATGTTTCGGTAATGTGTGGTACCATTTTGGTGTGTTTTTGAAGCTTATGGACGTTTTGGGGGTTTTTTTGATCCGCTTGGCGTTGTATCGTTTTTGTGTGTTTTTGAACCGTATGGATGTTTCGGTAAGGTGTGGTACCATTCTGGTGTGTTTTCGAAGCCTATGAACGTTTTGGTGCGTTTTTGAAGCGTAAGGACGTTTTGGGTTTTTTTTGAACCATTTGGTGTTGTATCATTTTTGTGTGTTTTCGAACCGTCTGGATTTTTCGGTAAGGTGTGGTACCATTTTGGTGTGTTTTGGAAGCGTATGGACGTTTTAGGGTGTTTTTGAACAGTTTGGTATTGTATCGTTTTTGTTTGTTTTCGAACCGTTTGGATATTCCGGTACGGTGTGGTGCCAAATTTCGTGTGTTTTGGAAGCGTATGAACGTTTTGGTGTCTTTTTGAAACGTTTGGTATTGTTTGTTTTAGTGTGTTTTGGAACCGTATGGATGTTTCGGTAAGGTGTGGTACCATTTTGGTGTGTTTTGGAAGCGTATGGACGTTTTGGGGTGTTTTAAAAACTGTTTTGTATTGTATCGTTTTTGTGTGTTTTCGAACCGTATGGATATTTCGGTATGGTGTGGTGCCATTTTGGTGTGTTTTGAAAGCGTATGAACGTTTTGGTGTGTTTTTGAGACGTTGGTATTGTTTGTTTTAGTGTGTTTTGAAACCGTATGGATGTTTCGGAAAGGTGTGGTACCATTTTGGTGTGTTTCTGAAGCGTATGGACGTTTTGGTATGTTTTTGAACCGTTTCGTATTGTTTCGTTTTTGTTTGTTTTGGAACCGTATGAATGTTTCGGTAATGTGTGGTACCATTTTGGTGTGTTTTTGAAGCGTATGGACGTTTTGGGTGTTTTTTGAACCATTTGGAGTTCTATCGTTTTTGTGTGTTTTTGGACATTGTGGATGTTTCGGTATGGTGTGGCACCATTTTGGTGTGTTTTCGAACCTTATGAACGTTTTGGTGTGTTTTTGAAGCGTTAGGACGTATTGGGGTGTTTTAGAACCATTTGGTATTGTATCATTTTTGTGGTTTTCTAACCTTATGGATGTTTCAGAAAGGTGTGGTACCATTTTGGTGTGTTTTGGAGCGTTTGAACGTTTTGGTGTGTTTTTGAAGAGTGTGGAAGTTTCGTGGTGTTTTTTAACCGTTTGCTATTGTTTTGTTTTTGCGTGTTTTGTTACCGTATGGATGTTTGGGTATGGTGTGGTACCATTTCGGTGTGTCTTGGAAGCGTATGGACGTTTTGGGATGTTTTTGAACCGTTTGGTATTGTTTCATTTATATGTGTTTTGGAATCGTATGGATATTTCGGTAAGGTGTGGTACCATTTTGGGGTGTTTATAAAACCGTTTCGGATTGTATCATTTTTGTGTGTTTTCGAACCGTATGTATATTTCGGTAAGGTGTGGTGCCATTTTGGTGTGTTTTGGAAGCGTATGGACGTTTTGGGGTATTTTTGACCAGTTTGGTATTGTATCGTTTCTGTGTGCTTTCGAGCCGTATGGATATTCCGGTATGGTGTGGTGCCATTTTGGTGTGTTTTGAAAACGTACGAACGTTTTGGTTTTTTTTTGAAACGTTTGGTATTGTTTATTTTAGTATGTTTTGGAACCGTATGGACGTTTTGGTAAGGTGTGGTACCATTTTGGTGTGTTTCTGAAGCGTAAGGACGTTTTGGGGTATTTTTGAACGGTTTGTTATTGTTTCATTTTTGTATGTTTTGGAACCGTATGGATGTTTCGGTACTGTGTGGTTCCATTTTGGTGTGTTTTTGAAGCGAATGGACTTTTTGGGGGATTTTGAACCGTTTGGAATTGTATCGTTTTTCTGTGTTTTTGAACCGTATGGATGTTTCGGTAAGGTGTCGTACAATTTTGGTGTGTTTTCGAAGCGTATGAACGTTTTGAGGTGTTTTTGAACCGTTTGGTATTGTATCGTTTTTGTGTGTTTTTGAACCGTATGGATGTTTCGGTAAGGTGTCGTACCATTTTGGTGTGTTTTGGAAGCGTATGGACGTTTTGGGGTGTTTTTGAACCGTTTAGTATTGTATCGTTTTTGTGTCTTTTCGAACCGTATGGATGTTTCGGTAAGGTGTGGTGTCATTTTGGTGAGTTTTGGAAGCATATAGACGTTTTGGGATGTTTTTAAACCGTTTGGTATTGTATCGTTTTTATGTGTTTTCGGACCGTATGGATGTTTCTGTACGGTGTGGTGCCATTTTGGTGTGTTTTGGAAGCGTATGAACGTTTTTTTGTGTTTTTGAAACGTTTGGAATTGTTTGGTTTAGTGTGTCTTGGATCCGTATGGATGTTTCAAGAAGGTGTGGTACCATTTTGGTTTTTTTATGAAGCGTATGGACGTTTTGGGGAGCTTTTGGTCCGTTTGGTATTTATTCGTTTTTGTGTGTTTTGGAACCGTATGGATGTTTCGGAAATGTGTGGTACCATTTTGGTGTGTTTTTGAAGCGTATGAACGTTTTGGGGTGTTTTTGAACCGTTTGGCATGGTTTCGTTTTTGTGTGTTTTCGATCCGTATGAATGTTTCGGTAAGGTGTCGTACTATTTTGGTGTGTTTTCGAAGCGTATGGACGTTTTGGGGTGTTTTTGAACCGTTTGGTATTGTATCATTTTTGTGGGTGTTCTGACCTTACGAATGTTTCATTAAGGTGTGGTACCATTTTGGTGTGTTTTGGAAGCGTTTGAACGTTTTGTGTGTTTTTGAAGCGTGTGAACATTTTGGGGTGTTTTTTAACCATTTGCTATTGTTTCGTTTTTTTGTGTTTTGTAACCGTATGGATGTTTCGGTATGATGTGGTACCATTTTGGTGTGTCTTGGAAGCGTATGGACGTTTTGGGATGTTTTTGAACCGTTTGGTATTGTTTCGTTTATGTGTGTTTTGGAATCGTATGGATATTTCGGTAAGGTGTGGTACCATTTTGGTGTGTTTTTGAAACGTTTGGTATTGTTTGTTTTATTGTGTTTTGGAACCGTATGGATGTTTCGGAAATGTGTGGTACCATTTTGGTGTGTTTTTCAAGCGTATGAACGTTTTGGGGTGTTTTTCAACCGTTTGGTATGGTTTCGTTTTTGTGTGTTTTGGATCCGTATGAATGTTTCGGTAAGGTGTGGTACCATTTTGGTGTGTTTTCGAAGCGTATGGACGTTTTTGGGTGTTTTTGAACTGTTTGGTACTGTACCGTTTTTGTGTGTTTTCGAGCCTTGTGGATATTCCGGTATGGTGTAATGCCATTTTGGTGTGTTTCTGAAACGTTTGGTATTGTTTGTTTTATTGTGTTTTGGAACCGTTTGGATGTTTCGGTAAGGTGTGGTACCATTATGGTGTGTTTCTAAAGCGTATGGACATTTCGGGGTGTTTTTTAACCGTTTGGTATTGTTTCGTTTTTGTGTGTTTTGGAACCGTATGGATGTTTCGGTAATGTGTGGTACCATTTTAATGTGTTTTTGAAGCGTATGGACGTTTTGGGGGCTTTTGGAACCGTTTGGTATTGTATCGTTTTTGTCTGTTTTGAACCGTATGGATGTTCCGGTAAGGTGTGGTGCCATTTTAGTGTGTTTTGGAAGCATATCAACGTTTTGGTGTGTTCTTCAAACGTTTGGTATTGTTTGTGTTAGTGTGTTTTGGAACCGTATGCAAGTTTCGGTAAGGAGTGGTACCATTTTGGTGTGTTTTGGAAGCGTAAGGACGTTTTGGGGTGTTTTTAAAACGGTTTGGTATTGTATTGTTTTTGTATGTTTTCGAACCTTATGGAAATTTCGGTAAGGTGTGGTGCAATTTTGGTGTGTTTGTGAAGCGTATGAACATTTTAGTGTGTTTTTGAAACGTTTGGTATTGTTTGTTTTGGTGTGTTTTGAAACCCTATGAATGTTTCGGTAAGGTGTGGTACCATTTTGGTGTTTTTTGGAAGCGTATGGACGTTTTGGGGTGTTTTTGAACCGTTTGGTAGTTTATCGTTTTTGTGTGTTTTCGAACCGTATGGATGTTCCGGTAAGGTGTGGTGCCATTTTGGTGTGATTTGAAAGCGTATGAACATTTTGGTGTGTTTTTCAAACGTTTGGTATTGTTTGTGTTAGTGTGTTTGGGAACCATATGTATGTTTCGGTAAGGTGTGGTACCATTCTTGTGTGTTTTCGAAGCGTATGAACGTTTTGGTGTGTGTTCGAAGCGTATGAACGTTTTTGGGTGTTTTTGAACCGTTTGGTATTGTATCGTTTTTGTGTGTTTTCGAACCGTTTGGATGTTTCGGTATGGTGTGGTGCCATTTTGTTGTGTTTTGGGAGCGTTTTCACGTTTTGTTGTGTTTTTGAGACGTTTGGTAATGTTTGTTTTAGCGTGTTTTATAACCGTATGGATGTTTCGGCAAGATGTGGTACTATTTTGGTGTGTTTTGGAAGCGTATGGACATTTTGGGGTGGTTCTGAATCGTTTGGTATTGTTTCGTTTTTGTGTCTCTTGGACCTGTATGGATGTTTCGGTAAGGTGTGCTACCATTTCGGTGTGTTTTTGAAGCGTATGGACGTTTTGGGGTATTTTTCAACAGTTTGGTATTGTATCGTTTTTGTGTGTTTTCGAACCGTATGGATATTTGGGTGAGGTACGGTACCATTTTGGTGTGTTTTGGAAGCGTATGAACGTTTGGGTGTGTTTTTGAAGCGTATAGACGTTTTGGGGTGTTTTTGAACCGTCTGGTATTGTTTCGTTTTTGTTTTTTGTAACTATATGGATGTTTCGGGTAGGTGTGGTTCGATTTTGGAGTGTTTTGGAAGCGTTTGGACGTTTTGTGGTTATTTTGAACCGGTTGGTATTGTTTCGTTTTTGTGTGTTTTGGAACCGTATGGATGTTTCGGTAAGGTGTGGTACCATTTTGGTGTGTTTTTGAAGCGTATGGACGTTTTGGGGTGTTTTTGAACCGTTTGGTATTGTATCGTTTTTGTGTGTTTTCGAACTGTTTGGATTTTTCGGTAAGGTATTATACCATTTTGGTGTGTTTTCTAAGCATATGGACGTTTTGGGCAGTTTTTGAACCGTGTGGTATTGTTTCTTTTTTGTGTGTTTTGAAACCGTATGGATGTTTCGGTAATGTGTGGTACCATTTTGGTGTGTTTTTGAACCGTATGAACGTTTTGAGGTGTTTTTGAACCGTTTGATTTTATTTCATTTTTGTGTGTTTTGGAACTGTGTGGATGTTTTGGTAATGTGTGGTACCATTTTTGTGTGTTTTGGAAGCGTATGGACGTTTTGGGCTGTTTTTGAACTGTGTGGTACTATTTCGTTTTGGTGTGTATTGGAACAAAACGGATGTTTGGTAACGTATTGTACCAATTTCTTGGGTTTTGGAACCGTATGAAGGTTTTGGTACAGTATTGTACCAATTTGGTGTGTTTTCAAAACTTTTGTATGGATATTTTGGTGTGGTATTGTACCATTTTTGTGTGTTTTGGAATCGTACGGATGTTTTGGTTTAGTATTGTACTTTTTTGGAACCTTTGGTACGGATGTTTTAATAAGATGTTGTATATTTTTGGAGTGTTTTGGAACCGAATGTATATTTTAATATGGTATTGTACAGTTTTGGCGTGTTTGTTAACCGTAAGGATAATTCCTTAAGGTATTACACCGTTTTGGTGAGTTTTGGAACCCTATGGATATTTTGGTAACTCATTGCACCGTTTTGGTGTGTTTTGAATCCGTTTGGATGTTTGGGAAATGTATTGTCCTATTTTGTTGTGTTTTTGAACCGTATGGATATTTTGGTTCGGTATTATACCGTTTTCTTCTGTTTTGGAACGATATGGATATTTTGGTAAAGTATATTGTACCATTTTTGTGGGTTTTGCAACCACATGAATGTTTTGGTTAAGCATTGTACTGTTTTGGGGTGTTTAGGAACCGTATGAAAGTTTTGCTAAGGTATTGCACCGGTTTGGTGTATTTTTGAACTCTATGGATGTTTTGGTATGGAATTGTACCGTTCCGGTAGGTTTTGGAACCGTATGGATGTTTTGGTACGGTATTGTACCATTTTAAAGTGTTTTGGAACCTTTGCTATGGATGTTTTGGTATGTTTTGGAACCGTATGGATGTATTAGTAAGGTATTGCACCGTTTTCGTGAGTTTTGGAACCCGATGGATGTTTTGGATAGGTATTGTGCTGGTTTGTTGTGTTTTTGAACTATATTGATATTTTTGTACGGTATTGTACCGTTTTGGTGTGTTTTGGAACGATATGGAAGTTTCGGTATAGTATTGTACAATTTTGTTGGGTTTTCGAACCGCATGAATGTTTTGGTACAGTATTGTACCATTTTTGTATGTTTTGGAACCGTTTGGATGTTTAGATATGGTATTGTACCATTTTGGAGTGTTTTGGAACCATATGGATGTTTTGGTACGCTATTGTAATATTTTGGAACCTAGAACCTATGGATGGAAGTTTTGGTAATGTATTGCACCGTTTTGGTTTGTCTTGAAACCGTATAGATGTTTGGGATAGGTATTGTATCGTTTTTTTGTGTTTTGGAGCCATATGGATTTTTTGGTGAGGTATTGCACCGGTTTGGTGTGTGATTTGGAACCTTATGGGTGTTATGGTTAGGTATTGCTCCGTTTTGGAGTGTTTTGGAATCGAATGGATGTTTTAGTAAGGTATTGCACCGTTTTCGTGTGTTTTGGAACCGTATGGATGTTTGGGATAGATATTTTACCGTTTTTGTGTGTTTTTAAATCGTAAGCATTTTTGGGTTCAGTATTTTAGAGTTTTTATGTATTTTTGAACCTTATGGATGTTTTGGGTAGGTATTGTACTGTATTGGTGTGTTTTGGAACCGTATGGTTGTTTTGGTAAGGAGTGTCACCGGTTTTGTGTGTTTTGGAACAGTTTAGATATTTTTGTAAAGGATTGTACCGTTTTTGTGTGTTTTAGAACCATATCGATGTTTTGGTATGGTATTGTACCATTTTGTTCGGTTTTGGAACCGCAAGAATGTTTTGTTACAGTATTGCATCATTTTAGTGTGTTTTGGTAACTTTGGTATGGACATTTTAGTATGGTATTGTACCATTTTTTTGTGATTTGGAACGATACAGATGTTTGGTAACGTATTGTACCAATTTCTTGGGTTTTGGAACCGCATGAATGTATTGGTTCAATATTGTAATTTGGTGTGTTTTCCAAACTTTTGTATGGATATTTTGGTGTGTTATTGTTCTATTTTTGTGTGTTTTGGAACCGTACGGATATTTTGGTACAGTATTGCTACTGTTTTGGAACCTTTGGTATGGATGTTTTAATAAGATGTTGTATCGTTTTGGAGTGTTTAAGAACCAAATGGATATTTTGGTATGGTATTGTACAGTTTTGGCGTGTTCTTGAACCGTAAGGATATTTCTTTAACGTATTGCACCGTTTTGGTGAGTTTTCGAACCCTATGGATATTTTGGTAAGGTATTGCACCGTTTTGGTGTGTTTTGGATCCGTACGGATGTTTGGGAAACGTATTGTCCTGTTTTGTTATGTTTTTGAACGGTATGGATATTTTGGTTCGGTATTATACCGTTTTGTTATGTTTTGGAATAGTATGGATGTTTTGGTAAAGTATATTGTACCATTTTTGTGGGTTTTGCAACCGCATGAATGTTTTGGTTAAGCATTGTAATGTTTTGGGGTGTTTTGGAACTGTATGAATGTTTTTTTTTTGGGTAAATACTGTATGAATGTTTTGCTAAGATATTGCACCGGTTTGGTGTATTTTTGAACTGTATGGATGTTTTGGTAAGGAATTGTGTCATTCCGGTAAGTTTTGGAACCGTACGGATTTTTTGATACGGAATTGTACCATTTTATTGTGTTTTGGAACCTTTGCTATGGATGTTTTGGTACGCTATTGTAATATTTTGGAACCTTTGGATGTTTTGGTAAGGTATTGCGCCATTTTGGTTTGTCTTGAAACCGTATAGATGTTTGGGATTTGTATTGTATCGTTTTTGTGTGTTTTGAAACCTTATGGATTCTTTGGTACGGTATTGTACCGTTTTTGTGTGTTTTTGAACCGTATGGATTTTTTGGTGAGGTATTGCACCGGTTTGGTCTGTGTTTTGGAACCGTATGGATGTTGTGGTAAGGTATTGCTTCGTTTAGGAGTGTTTTGGAATCGAATGGAAGTTTTGGTAAGGTATTGCACCATTTTTGTGTGTTTTGGAACCGTATGGAAGTTTGGGATAGATATTTTACCGTTTTGGTGTATTTTTAAACCGTAAGCAATTTTTTGAACAGTATTATTCCGTTTTGTTTAGTTTTGGAACGATATGGATGTTTTGGTAAAGTATATTGTACCATTTTTGTGGGTTTTGCAACCGCAAGAATGTTTTGGTTAAGCATTATACTGTTTTGGGGTGTTTTGGAACAGTATGAATGTTTTGCTAAGGTATTGCACCGGTTTGGTGTATTTTTGAACTCTATGGATGTTTTGGTAAGGAATTGTACCGTTCCGGTAGGTTTTGGAACCGTATGGATGTTTTGGTACGGTATTGTACCATTTTAATGAGTTTTAGAACCTTTGCTATGGATGTTTTGGTATGTTTTGGAACCGTATGGATGTATTGGTAAGGTATTACACCGTTTTCTTGAGTTTTGGAACCCTATGAATGTTTTGGAAAGGTGTTGCACCCTTTTGGTGGGCTTTGGAATATTAAGAATGTTTTCGTGAGTTTTGGAACCCTATGGATGTTTTGGATAGGTATTGTGCTGTTTTGTTGTGTTTTTAAACTATATTGATATTTTGGTATGGTATTGTACCGTTTCGATGTGTGTTGGAACGATACGGATGTTTGGTAAGGCATTGTACCAATTTCTTGGGTTTTGGAACCGCATGAATGTTGTGGTACAGTATTGTACCATTTTTGAGCATTTTTGAAACTTTGGTATGGATATTTTAGTATCGTATTGTACCGTTTTGGTGTTATTTGGAACCGTATGGATGTTTTGGTACAATATTGTACAATTTTGATATGTTCTGAAACCGTATGGAAATTTTTGAACTGTATTGTACCGTTTTGGTGTGTTTTCGAACCGTATGGATGTTCTGGTATGGTATTGTACCATTTTGGTGTGTTTTGGAACCGTATGGTTGTTTGGGATAGGTATTGTACCGTTTATGTGTGTTTTGGAACCTTGAGGATTCTTTGGTACGGTATATACTGTTTTGGGTGTTTTTGAACAGTTTGGATGTTTTGGTAAGGTATTGAACGGTTCCGGTAGATTTTGGAACCTTATGGATGTTTTGGTATGGTATTGTTGTACCAGTTTGGTTGTTTTTGAACCTTTTGTATGGATGTTTTGGTTAGATGTTGTACCGTTTTAGTGTGTTCTGGAACTTTATGGATGTTTTGGAAAGATATTGCACCGTTTTTGTGAGTTTTTGAACCTTATGGATGTTTTGGAAAGGTATTGCACCCTTTTGGTGTTCTTTGGAACCGTATGGAGATTTGGGATAGGTATTGCACCGTTTTGTTGAGTCTTTGAACTACATGGATATGTTAGAACGGTATTGTATCGTTTTGGTGTGTTTTTGTACGATATTGATATTTTGGTAAGGTATTGTCTGATTTTATTTGGTTTTGCAACGGCAAGAATGTTTTGGTACAGTATTGTACCAATTTGGTGTGTTTTCAAAACTTTTGTATGGATATTTTTGTGTGGTATTGTACCATTTTTGTGTGTTTTGGAACCGTACGGATGTTTTGGTACAGTATTGTACTATTTTGGAACCTTTGGCATGGATGTTTTAATAAGATGTATCGTTTTGGTGTGTTTTGGAACCGAATGGATATTTTGATATGGCATTGTACAGTTTTGACGTGTTTTTGAATCGTAAAGATATTTCTTTAAGGTATTGCACCGTTTTGGTGAGGTTTGGAACCCTTATAGATATTTTGGTAAGGTATTGCGCCGTTATGGTGTGTTTTGGATCCGTATAGATGTTTGGGATATTTATTGTCCTTCTTTGTTGTGTTTTTTAATCGTATGGATATTTTGGTCCAGTATTATACCGTTTTGTTCTTTTTTGGAACGATATGGTTGTTTTGGTAAAGTATATTGTACCATTTTTGTGGATTTTGCAACCGCATTAATGTTTTTGGTTAAGCATTGTACTATTTTGGAGTGTTTCGGAACCGTATGAATGTCTTGCTAAGGTATTGCACTAGTTTGGTGTATTTTTGAACTCTATGAATGTTTTGGTAAGGAATTGTACAGTTCCGGTACGTTTTGGAACCATATGGATATTTTGGTACGGTATTATACCATTTTAAAGTGTTTTTGAACCTTTGTTATGGATGTTTTGGTATGTTTTGGAACCCTATGGATGTATTGGTAAGGTATTGCACCGTTTTCGTGAGTTTTGGAACCCTATGAATGTTTTGGTAAAGTATTGCACCCTTTAGGTGGGCTTTGGAACCTTATGGATGTTTTCGTGAGTTTCGGAACCCTATTGTGTTGTTTTGTTGTGTTTTTGAACTATATTGATATTTTGGTACGGTATTGTACTGTTTTAGTGTGTTTTGGAATGATATCAAAGTTTTGGTACAGTATTGTACCATTTTATTGGGTTTTGGAACCGCATAAATGTTTTGGTACAGTATTGTACAATTTTGGTATGTTTTGGAGTCGTATGGATGTTTTGATACGGTATTGTACCATTTTGGAGTGTTTTGGAACCATATGGATGTTTTGGTACGCTATTGTAATATTTTGGAACTTATGGATGTTTTGGTAAGGTATTGCACCATTTTGGTTTGTCTTGAAACCGTATAGATGTTCGGGATAGGTATTGTATCTTTTTTGTGTGTTTGGGAACTGTATGTTTTCTTTGATACGGTATTGTACCTTTTTGTGTGTTTTTGAACCGTATTGATGTTTTGGCGAGGTATTGCACCTGTTTGGTGTGTGTTTTGGAACCCCATGGATGTTATGGTTAGGTATTGCTCCGTTTTTGAATGTTTTGGAACCGTATGGATGTTTGGGATAGATATTTTACCCTTTTTGTGTGTTTTGAAACCGTAAGCATTTTTTGGTACGGTATTTTAGCGTTTTGATGTGTTTTTGAATCATATGGATCTTTTTGGAAGGTATTGTACCGTATTTGTGTGTTTTGAATCCGTGTGGATGTTTTTGGAAGGAATTGCACGGGTTTGGTGTGTTTTGGAACCCTATGTATGTTTGGCTAAGATATTCCTCCGTATTGGAGTGTTTTGGAATCGAATGGATGTTTTGGTAAGGTATTGCACCGTTTTTCTGTGTTTTGGAACCGTATGGATGTTTGGGACAGACATTGTACCGTTTTTGTGTCTTTTGGAACCGTAAGCATTTTTTAGTACGATATGGATGTTTTGGTACAGCATTGTACTATTTTGATGTGTTTTGAAACTGATGGATATTTTGGAACGATAATGTACCGTTTTGGTGTGTTTTCGAACTGTATAGATGTTCTGGTACGGTATTGTACCATTTAGGTGTGTTTTGGAATCGTATGAATGTTTTGGTAAGGTATTGCACCGTTTTGGTGTGTTTTTGGAACGGTTTGAATGTCTGGGATAGGTATTGTGCCATTTATGTGTGTTTTGGTACCTTGAGGATTCTTTGGTACGGTATTGTACCGTTTTGGTGTGTTTTTTTAACCATTTAGATGTTTTGGTATCGTATTGCACCGGTTTGGTGTATTTTCGAACCCTATGGTTGTGTTGGTAAGGTATTGCTCAGTTTTCGTGTGTTTTGGAATCGAATAGATGTTTAAGTAAGGTATTGACCGTTTTGGTGTGTTTAGGAAAATTATGGATGTTTCGGATAGGTATTGTACTGTTTTTGTGTGTTTTGGAACCGCGAGGATTCTTTGGTATGGTATTGTACCGTTTAGTTGTGTTTTGGAACCGTATGGATGTTTTGGTATAGTATTTTTTGGGTAAATTAGCTTGAAATTGAAAAAAAATGGCTAACCGAATATACAGCCTGTTTTGGTATAGTATTGTAATGTTTTGGTCCGTTTTGAAACCATATAGATATTTTGGTACGGTATTGCACGATTTTGGTGTGTTTTGGAATCATATAGATCTTTGGGCTAGGTATTGTACCGTTTTTGTCAATTTTTGAACCGTAAGGATTTTTTGGTACAGTATTGTACCGTTTGGGTGTATTTTGAAACTGTACGGATGTTTTGGTAAGGTATTACACCAATTTGGTGTGTTTTGGAACCCAATGGATGTGTAGGTAAGATATTGCACCGTTTTGGTGTTTTAAAATCGTATGGATGTATTGGTAAGGTATTGCACCGTTTTGGTGTGTTTTGAAACCGTAAGGATAAGGATGTTGGTATGGTATTGTACCATTTTGGTGATTTTTAAAAACATTTAGATATTTTCGTAAAGGATTGTATTGTTTTGGAGTGTTTTGGAAACCTATGGATATTTTGGTAACGTATTGTACCGTTTTCATGTTTCTTGGAACCGTATGAAAGTTTTGATAAGTTATTGTACCGTTTTTTTCGTGTTTTTTAACCGTATGAATGTTTCTGTATAGCGTTGCACCATTTAAGTGGGTTTTCAAACTGTATTGATGTTTTGATAAGATATTGCACGGTTCCGGTAGGTTTTTGAACCGTATAGATGTTTTGGTACGTTATTGTACAATTTTGGTGGGTTTTTGAACCTTTGGTATGGATGTTTTGAAAAGATGTTGTACTGTTTTAGTGTGTTTTGAAACTGTATGGATGTATTGGAAAGGCATTGCACTGTTTTTGCCAGTTTTTGAACCCTATGCATTTTTTGGTAAGGTATTGCACCGTTTTAATGTTCTTCGGAACGGTATGGATATTTGGGAAAGTTATTGGTCTATTTTGTTGTGTCTTTGAGCTATATGGATATTTTAGTAAAGTATTGTACCGTTTTTGGTGTGTTTTGGAACCGTATAAATGTTTTGGTACAGTATTGTACCATTTTTGTGTGTTTTGAAACCGTATGGAAGTTTTGGTATAATATTGTACTGTTTTGGTTTGTTTTGGAACCTTTGGTATGGATGTTTTAATAAGATGTTGTATCGTATTGTATAGTATAGTTTTTGTGTGTTTTTGAACCCTAGGGATGTTTTTTTAAGGTATTGCACCGTTTTGGTATGTTTTAGAACACTCTGGATGTTTTTGTAAGGTATTGCACCGTTTTGGTGTCTTTTGCAATCCAATGGATTTTTTGGTATGGTATTGCACCGTTTGGGTGTATTTTGGATTCGTATGGATGTTTGGAAACGATATTTTCTTGTTTTGTTGTGTTTTTGAACCCTATGGATGTTTTGGTTAGGTATTGCACCGTTTTGGTGTGTTTTGAAACCGTATAGATGTTTGGAATAGGTATTGTATCATTTTTGGGTGTTTTCGAACCGTATGGATTCTTTGGTACGGTATTGTACCGTTTTGGCGTGTTTTTGAACCGTATCGGTGCTTTGGTGAGGTATTGCACCGGTTTGGTGTGTGTTTATGAATCCTATGGATGTTGTGGTTAGGTATTGCTCCGTTTTGGAGCGGTCTGGAATCGAATGTATGTTTTGGTAAGGTATTTCAACATTTTTGTGTTTTTTGTAACCGTATTGATGTTTGGGATAGATCCGTTTTTGTGTGTTTTGGAGTCGTAAGCATTTTTTGGTACGGTATTTTAGCGTTTTGATGTTTTTTTGAACCATACGGATCTTTTTGGAAGATATTGTACCGTATTTGTGTGTTTTGGAACCGTATGGATGTTTTTGGAAGGTATTGCACCGGTTTGGTGTGTTTTGGAACCCTATGTATGTTTTGCTAAGATATTCCTCAGTATTGGAGTGTTTTGGAATCGAATTGATATTTTGATAAGGTGTTGCACTGTTTTTCTGTGTTTTCGAACCGCATGGATGTTTGGGACAGAAATTGTACCGTTTTTGTGTGTTTTGAAACCGTAAGCATTTTTTAATACGGTAGTTTTGAACTGTATGGATGTTTTTGGAATGTATTGCACCGTATTTGTGTTTTGGAACCGTATGGATATTTTGGTATGGTATGGCACTGGTTTGGTGTGTTTTGAAACCATTTGGATATTTTGGTAAAGGATTATACCGTTTAGGTGTGTTTTGGAAACGTAAGGATGTTTCGGTAACTCATTTTTCCGTTTTGGTTGCTTTTGGAAACGCATGGATGTTTTGGTAACGTATTGTACCGTTTTGGAGTGTTTTGGAACGATATGGATGTTTTTTTTGTAAGGCATAAGAGCATCCGCATTGTAACAATCAAATGGATGTGAATAAGTAAACTTAATAATAATGCTCAAAAAACACCTCACATTGTAATAAGCAAAGTTATAAGACTTTTACCAAATAATCAAATTCCACCCATTCTATAACCAAACTTAACAGCTTTTACCAATAACCAAAACTCAATAACCAAACCCAATAAGGAAACAAATAATTTGGTGTGATCGGATGCGTGATTGAAACTCGTTTGCGATTGGACATAGGTGCATTATGTATTTTTGGATTTTTTTTGGTTAGGAATGCAAAAATAACCAATGTGGAGATAGAGTTTGTTAAATTTGATTATGAACTAAATGGATAATCAAATGCTGACGTGGCACATTTTGATTATTGATTTTGATTATTCCCATTGCGGATGCTCTAATACCATTTTGTTCGGTTTTTGAAACACACGAATGTTTTGTTACAGTATTGCACCATTTTGGTGTGTTTTGGTAACTTTGGTATGGATATTTTTGTATGGTATCGTACCGTTTTGGTGTGTTTTGGAACGATACAGATGTTTTGGTAAGGTATTGTACCATTTTGTTCGGTTTTGGACCCGCATGAATGTTTGGTACAGTATCGCACCATTTTGGTGCATTTTTGAAATTTTGGTATGGATATTTTAGTATGGTATGGTACTGTTTTGGTGTGTTTTGGAACCGTATGGAGGTTTTTGTAAGGTATTGCACCAGTTTGGTGTGTTTTGGAACCCAATGGATGTCTTAATAAGGTATTGCACCGTTTTGGAGTGGTTTGAATTCGTATGGATGTATTGATACGGTATTGCACCCTTTTGGTTTTTTTTGAAACTGTAAGGATGTTTTGGTAACGTATTGTGCCGTATTAGTGGCTTTGAAACCATTTGGATATTTTCCTAAAGGATTGTACTGTTTGTGTGTGTTTTGGAAACCTATGGATATTTTGGCATTGTATTGTACCGTTTTGGTGTGTCTTGGAACCGTAGGGAAGTTTTTGGTAAGTTATTGTTACGTTTTTTGGTGTTTTTGAACGGTATAAATGTTTTTGTTTCGTATTGCACCGTTTAGTGTGTTTTGGAACTGTATGGATGTTTTGGTAGGGTATTGTACGGTTCCAGTATATTTTGGAACCGTATGGACGTTTTGGTACAGTATTGTACCATTTTGATGGGTTTTTGAACCTTCGGTATAGATGTTTTGGTGATGTACTATTTTAGTGTGTTTTGAAATTGTATAGATATTTTGGAAAGGTATTGCGCCGTTTTTGTGTGTTTTTGAACTCTATGGATGTTTTGGTAAGGTATTGCACCGTTTTGGTGTTCTTTGGAACCGTATGGATATTTGGGAAAGTTATTGCACCGTTTTGTTGTGTCTTTGAACTATATGGATATTTTAGTACAATACTATACCGTTTTGATGTGTTTTGGAACGATATGGATGTTTGGTACGGTATTGTACGATTTTATTGGGTTTTGGAACCGCATGAATGTTTTGGAACAGTATTGTACCATTTTGGTGTGTTTTGAAAACTTTGGTATGAATGTTTTGATATGGTATTGTACCATTTTTGTGTATTTTGGAATCGTATGGTTGTTTTGGTGCGGTATTTTAATGTTTTGGTTTGTTTTTGAACCTTTGGTTTGCATGTTTGGTAAGATTCTGTATCGTTTTGGAGTATTTTGGAACCATATGGATGTTTTGGTAAGGTATTGTACGGTTTCGATAGGTTTCGGAACCATATGGACGTTTTTTTAACGTATTGGATCGTTTTGGAGAGTTTTTGGTACCCTATGTATATTTTGGTAAGGTATTGCACCGTTGTGGTGTGTTTTGCAATCGAATGGATGATTTGGCAAGGTATTGCACCGTTTCGGTGTGTTTTGGAACCGTATGGATATTTTGTTAAGGTATTGTACTGTTTTGGGCTATTTTGGAACGATATGGATGGTTTGGAAAAGTATTGTACCATTTTTTTTGGTTTTGCCACCGCATGAATGTTTTGGTTAAGTTTTGCACTGTCTTGGTGTGTTTTGGAACCGTATGGTTGTTTTGGTAATGTATTGCACTTTTTCGTGAGTTTTGGAACCCTATGGATGTTTTGGTAAGGTATTGCACCATTTTGGAGGGCTTTGCAACCTTATGTATGTTTTCGTGAGTTTTGAAACCCTATGAATGTTTTGGATAGGTATTGTATTGTTTTGTTGTGTTTTTGAACTATATTGGTTATTTGGTTTGGTATTGTACCATTTTGTTGGGTTTCGGAACCGGATGAATGTTTTGGTAAAGTAGTGTACCATTTTGGTGTGTTTCGGATCCGTATAAATATTTTGGTACGGTATTGTACCATTTTGGAGTGTGTTGGAACCATATGGATGTTTTGGTATGGATTTGTACTATTTTTGAATCGTATGGATGTATTAATAAGGTATTGCACCGTTTTGGTGTGTTTTGAAACTATAAGGATGTTTTGGTAAGGTATTGTACCGTATTGGTGGTTTTTGAAACCATTTGGATATTTTCATAAATGACTGTACCGTTTTGGTGTGTTTTGGAAACCAATGGATGTTTTGGCTACGTATTGTACCATTTTGGTGTGTCTTGGAACCGTATGGAAGTTTTGGTTACGTATTGTACCATTTTGATGCGTTTCTGAACCTTTGGAATGGATGTTTTGGTATGATGATGTACTGTTTTAGTGTGTTTTGGAACTATATAGATATTTGGAAAGGTGTTGCACTATTTTTGTGTGTTTTCTAATCCTATAGATGTTTTGGTAAGGTATTGCACTGTTTTGGTGTTCTTTGGAACCGTGTGGATATTTGAGAAAGTTATTGCACCGTTTTGTTGTGTCTTTGAACTATATGGATATTTTAGTATGGTATTGTACCGTTTTGGTGTGTTTTGGAACGATATGGATGTTTTGGTACGGTACTGTTTGATTTTATTGGGTTTTGGAACCGCATTAATGTTTTCGTAAAGTATTATACTATTTTGGTATGTTTTGAAAACTTTGGTTTGGATGTTTTGGTATGGTACTGTACCATTTTTGTGTGTTTCTGAATCGTATGGATATTTTGGTACAGTATTGTACTGTTTTGGAACCTCTGGTATGGATGTTTTGGTAAGATGCTGTATTGTTTTGGAGTATTTTTGAACCGTATGGATGTTTTGGTATGGTATTGAATGGTTCCGGTAGGTTTTTGCAACCGTATGGATTTTTTTTAAGATATTGCATCGTTTTTGTGTGTTTTGAAACCCTATGGATGTTTTGGTAAGGTATTACACCGTTTTGATGTGTTTTTCAATCGAATGGATGATTTGGCAAGGTATTGCACCGTTTTGGTGTATTTTTGAGCCGTATGGATGTTTGGAAAAGGAGTTATACTGTATTGTTGTGTTTTTGAACCGTATGGATATTTTGGTAACGTATTATACCATTTTGATCTTTTTTGGACGATATGGATGTATTGGTAAAGGATATTGTACCATTTTTGTGGGTTTTGCAACCGCATGGATGTTTTGGTTAAGTGTTGTACCGGTTTGGGGTTTTTGGAACCGTATGAACGTTTTGGTAAAGTATTGCAGAGGTTTGGTGTATTTTGTAACTGTATGGATGTTTTGGTAAGGATTTGTATCGTTCCGGTAGGTTTTGGAACCGTATGGATGTTTTGGTACGGTATTGTACCATTTTAGTGTATTTTGGAACCTTTGCTATGGATATTTTGGTAAGATTTTGTACCATTTTGGTGTGTTTTTGAACCGTATGATTATTTTGGTAATGTATTGCCCTGTTTTCGTGAGTTTTGGAACCCTATAGATGTTCTGGTAAGGTATTGCACCGTTTTGGTGGGCTTTGGAATCTTATGGATGTTTTCGTGAGTTTTGAAACCCTATAGTTGTTTTGGATAGATATTGTGCTGTTTTGTTGTGTTTTTGAACTATATTGGTATTTGGTACTGTATTGTACTGTTTTGGTTTGTTTTTTGGAACGATATGGATGTTTTGGTATGGTATTGTACTTTTTTGTTGGGTTTTGGAACAGCATGAACGTTTCGGTAAAGTATTGTACCATTTTGGTGTGTTTTGGATCCATATAGATGTTTTGGTACGGTATTGTACCATTTTGGAGTGTCTTGGAATCATATGGATGTTTTGGTACGCTATGATACTATTTTCAAACCGTATGGATGTTTTGGTAAGGTATTTCACCATTTTGGTATGTTTTGAAACTGTGTGGATGTTTGGGATATGGCATTGTACAGTTTTTGTGTAATTGGGAACCGTATGGTTTATTTGATACGGTATTATACCGTTTTAATGTGTTTTTGAACCGTATGGATTTTTTTGTGAGGTATTGCACCGGTTTGGTGTGTTTTGGAACCCTATGGATGTTTTGGTAAGCTATTGCTCCGTTTTGGTGAGTTTTGGAATCAAATGGATGTTTTGGTAAGGTATTGCACCGTTTTTGTGTGTTTTGGAACCGTATGGATGTTTGGGATAGGTATTGTACCGTATTTGTTTGTTTTGGAACCGTAAGCATTTTTTGGTACAGTATTTTACCGTTTTTATGTTTTTGAACTGTATTAATGTTTTGGGAAGGTAGTGTACCGTATTTGTGTGATTTGGAACCGTATGGATGTTTTAGCACGGTATGGCACCGGTTTGGTGTGTTTTGGAACCGTTTGGTGGATTTTCGAACAATTTAGATGTTTTGCTTAGGTATTGTACCGTTTTTGTATGTTTTTGAAACGTATGGATGTTTTGGTAAGGGATCGCCTTTGGTAGAATTATTGCGAGGAAGTGCTAGTGTGGGACAATCCACTTTGACTCGTTTTTATAGCTTAACATTTTGGTGTCTTTGAACCGGATGGATGTTTTTGGTAAGGTATTGTACCGTTTTTGTGTGTTTTTGAATCGTATGGATGTTTTGGTAAGGTATTGCTTCGTTTTGGTAAGTTTTGGAACCGTATGTATGTTTTGGTATGGTATTGTACCGTTTTGGTGAGTTTTAGAATCGAATAGATGTTTTCGTAAGATATTGCACCGTTTTGGTGGGTTTTGGAACCGCATGGAAGTTTTTGTAAAGTAATTTACCGTTTTGGTGAGTTTTGGAACTTTTGATGCGGATGTTTTGGTACGATATTATACCATTTTTTAGTGTTTTAGAACCGTATAGATGTTTTGGTGCGGTATTGTACCGTTTAGGTGTGTTTTTGAATCATATGGATATTTTTGCACAGTATTGCTCCATTTTGGTTTGTTTTGGAACCATATGGATGTTTTGGGAATGTATTGCACTATTTTGGTTTGTTTTGGAAGCCTATGGATGTTTGGGAAAGGTATTGTACTATTTTTGTGTTTTGGAACCGTATGGATGTTTTGGTACGGTATTATACCATTTTGGAGTGTTTTGGAACCGTATGGATGCTTTGGTACAGTATTGTACCGTTTCGGTGTGTTTGGAATCATATGGATGTTTTGGTACCGTATTGTACCCTTTCGGTATGTTTTGGAACCTTTGGTGTGGATATTTTGGTACGGTATTGTACCGTTTTTGTGAGTTTTGAAACCGTATGGTTGTTTTGATACGGTATTGTACAGTTTTGATGTTTTTTTAAACCGTATGGATGTTTGGGAATGGTATTATACTGTTTTTATGTGTTTTGGAACCGCATAGATGTTTTGGTACGATATTGTACCGTTTTGGTGTGTTTTGTACGATATTGTACCATTTTGGCGTGTTTTGAAACCATATGGATGTTTTTGTAAGGTATTATACCGATTTGGGGTGTTTTGGAACCGTATGGATGTTTTTGTACGGTATTGTACCGTTTTGGTGTGTTTTGGAATCGTATGGATTTTTTGGTACAGTATTATACCGTTTTGCTGTTTTTGAAACCGTATGGATGTTTGAATACGGTATGGTACCCTTTTTGTGGGTTTTGGAACCGTATGGATATTTAGGTACGGTATTGTACCGTTTAGGTGTGTTTTCAACCATTTAACATCGCACTTTCGCCCTTGACAAGCACCACAACAAAACAAGTTTCACGCATTTTATGTCAAGGAGGGATGCAAAGGTATCCCACTTTCTATCTTAGCGAGTATGAAAAAGTACTAACCATTAAGAAGATAAGCACTACGAAGTAATTAAAAGGGAGAGACCCATTGCATCGCACTTTCTGCCTTGACACGCTCCACGACAAAACAAGTTTCACACACTTAATGTCAAGGAGGGATGCACGGGTATCCCACTTTCTCCCTTAGTGAATATAACAAAGAACTAACCATTAAGAAGATAAGCAATATGAAGTACTTAAAAGGGGGGACCCATTGCATCGCACTTTCTCCCTTGATAAGCACCACAACAAAACAAATTTCACGCATTTGATGTCAAGGAGGGATGCAATGGTATCCCACTTTCTCCCTGGAGAGTAAAAAAAAGATTGAGTATTACCGCATTGACCGGCGAGAATAAGCAAAGGAATAATTCCCAAAATCAGCGTGAATCAATCTACAAATAAACAATATAAATTGGTTATCAATTATAAACAAAGACTCAAAGCAACTTATAAGATCGGGATCAGAGTCGCAACACAAAATCCAGAATAAACAATGATTATCAAAATAAACGATAGGATAAGAGTCATCAATACAAGTTATGTTTCTACTGAACAAACAAAACAAGATTGTTGGTACTTCCCATATTGTTTGGAATTCCGTCACATTGTTGGTTCGGTGGAAGAGAATAAACAATACTAATTAGTAAACAATACCTGTTAGGAATTAAGTACGATATTTAGCTGCTATAGCGTATAGATGTAATACAAGTGACCCAAATTGTGTGGGCTTCATGTTCCCAAACTGTATATTACGTAGCCTACATTAACATTACACCTAAAAGTGAGACAAGTTTGGAGTTAAGAGTCTTAGTTGATGAGAATCGGACAATAGTGTTCAATAGAGAAATCGGAGTTTTAGAGAATCGTACGAATCAGACTGAAAATCAAACAGTAATGTATACACAATTTTACGTTTCTACTTTCTACGACAGTGTTTTAAATGGCGAAAGGCGCACCGAGGCGCAACAGTCCCCTGAGGCTTTAGCGCAAGGCGCGGCGCGCGCTTTATTCACATGAAGCGCCAAAAAAAAAATTCCTTCACAACAAGGCAAATTTTTTTAGAACAAATTTTCAACATAAACAAACACTTGTAAAGCTTTCAAATGTCATAAAACATGACATTTCAATGGTTAAACGAAAGTACCAAACACGAAACATAACATATCATCCATGAAAAGCTAACATAATAATGTTTGGCCTTAGAGATATAACAAAAGGATTAAAAGCAATAAAATCTAGAGTCATGCATAAACATTAATCATCATTCTCAGAACCAAGAACTTCATCTTCAATTTCATCATCATCATCTGAACAATGTATTGATGGGCATAGTATTGTGTGAACGTGAACAATGTATTGATGGGCATAGTACTGTGTGTGCACACAAATGGACCAGTACTGCTCTTATTAAATTTTCTGATATGTTATACTCAGCCTTTCAATTTTCCGAATGTAATTAAACAGAAAAAATGTAGGGTAAGGGAAATAAATGCGACTGAATTAATTTATTTCATGGTACAAGTAAAAGAAGTCTGGACGGAACGAAGGGGATGAACTATGAAGACAGAGTTTACTAGAGAGAGAGAGAGAAAACTGGAAATGTGGCTCTTTTTTTTGCATGCCAAACACGTCTCTATCCTTTTTGTGAGTTTGGAACTCACGTGGTCCTCCTCCAAGAAAGAAAAAAAAATTGTCCAGGAGGTAAAAAAAAAAAAAAAACAAGAAAAAAAAACAGGCGTCTGAAGAAAAAGAAAAAAGAAGGAAGAAGAAAGAAGAAGAAATTGCCCAGGGAAAAAAAAATTGCCCAATAATCGACTGATTACTGAAGAAAAAGAAGAAAGAAGGAAGAAGAAGAAAGAAAGAAGAAGAAGAACCAGTACGGAAGTACCAGAAGAGGAGGCGGAGGAGGAGGAGGAGGTTACTTCGCTGAACTGCTGAAGAGTGAAGCCTAAAGCTGCTATCTCGATCTATTGTCGATCGCCTGTCGCTGAAGCTGCTCTGCTGCTGCTGGGTATGAATCGTCAATGATCGATTAGCCGATTAGGGTTGAAATCAGACTTAAAAGCAAATATTATTCAGTGCATCGCGTGTATTTTCTGTAGAATCTGCACCATCGGATCAATTTTTGGATAAAAGATGAAAGGCGTGCGCCTCTGCGCCATAGCGTGCGCCTTGGCGCCTTTTCTGCGCCTTTATGTTTTGCGCAATAGCGCCATTCTATGAAGCGCAGACCCTGCGCTGCACTGCGCCTCGCGCTATAGCGCGCTTCTTGCGCTTTTTAAATCACTGTTCTACGACTAGCCATGGCGATTGGGATGGCCTCCGGCGACAACGTAAAGAACGGTAAGTTCGAACGATGACGACGTAGACAACGGCGAGTTTGAGTTGCGACAGTAGTCTGAGAAGGGCTTCAGCGTTTTGAGCTTTGAAAACTTCGAATAAGAGGAATAGGGCTTTTTATTTATTTTTCTTAACCGTCCTAAAGGTGGCACGTGCCACCTCTCGCTAAATGTGTTGTGAGTTCTCAAAGAACTAGTTACGACCTATTTAGTACCATTCAAAAAGTAAATGGACTTGTTGTGAATAAACACATTCATGAACACGAAGAAAGGAAAAAATGATAATAGAAAAAACCAATATTACTCTCTACCTTATTCACTATAGGCAAAATCCAAACAATATAAAAGAATTAATCTAAACCAAAATAAGTGGTGGTGTTGAATCCTCTTCCTATCATAACATGTGAGGGAAAATAAGAAACAACATATATCCAAAGAAACGACAAAGACAAATTATATATTTTCAAATAATAATTACGCAACTTGAATACCATGGTTGTAACTATCTGTCCCTCTTTGTTATTTTTTTTGACAAAATACATCAGTACACCCCTAAAACCGAAGGGCGTGATTTCTTTCCGTCTTTTAGGCTTGTTTAATGACATCTTAACAAGAATTAAGACATACCAAAGGGAAAAAAATAATCAAAATTTTTTTCCCAAAAAAAAAAAATAATCAAAGCAAGTGTGAATTAGACCAAAACCCATAATAAAAAGAGAAAAATAACACTCACAATTTGCACTTCCTTATTTTGTTTTACCCTTCTTCTTCACCAACCTATCGAAAATATACAAAACCCACCTGAATCACAACTTGAATCTAGTCGAAATCATGAAAAAAGAACTCAGAAAATTACCTTTCGGGGCTTTATTCCTCGATCTGCATCACCCAAATAACAATAGAGTTTTTGTGAAGAGAGAGGCGCCAACCCACTGAAAATACACAAAACTCACCCCAATCACAACTTATTCCAAACAAAATCATGGGAAAAGAACTACATCTCGGAGGTCAAACTGGAAATCCTCATGGAGATTTTACAAAACAGAGCAACTTGAAACTTCCTTTTACTTTTTTTTTGTTTTGGGGTTGTTTGGTTGGCGATAAATGAAAACATGGAGAACATACCCTGTTTTCGTCCAACGGCGAACAGACATCATGTATCATTCTAGACCCAAAAGAAGATGAAGAACCGAATCAGAAAAGGAAGAAGTAATCGAAGAAGAAAAAAAACACAATGAAGCAGCAGACAGAGTCAACCAGTCATATACGTTACAAGCAAAACTTTTGAAAAAATGTAAGAGATCGATACCTGTGTTTTTACGGAGAGGAGGAAATACATAAAAACCCGGGGATTCGGCGACATAGAGTGCAAAGTCAGAAGCAATCCCTAAAAATATTGGCGTCTTCTTCTCCTTCTCTCTCCCTCTTTTCCTCCCCATCCAGATTCCTTCAAGACTTCTGAAATTCCATTGTAGACCAATGTTTACGTCAAAAGAAAACCCTAATATAAGTAGATAAAAGTGAAGATTGTGGTGTGCGATGGATGGAAGTTTGGAGTGATGGTCTTGAGTTCGTCGTTTCCATGGGAGAGGGAGAGAGGATAGAGAACAGTCATCCACCTGTTTGTTGTAGATATTGAAGTAAATGTTGAAAAGGAACCAAAGCCCGAAGAGAGACCCAAGCTCCAACGTTTTGCTCAAACCGCTCGCCTTCGCATCCTCCTCCTCCCCGGCGCAGCTCTCAGCCGCCCTAGCTTCAACGCCACGCGGTTCGCGATCGCGATCGGGAAGCGGAGTCGAAATCCAGCCATTCAAGTAGTTCGACGACGACGAGGAAGGCAAGGAGAAACGAGTTAACGGAAACTGGTGAAGAGAGGAGCCAGAGAGGCCGTTAATGGAGGCGGCAAAATCGAGCGATCTCGAATGCGGCGGTGTAGATATGGGATTGAGCGTCAATGTTCGGAGGAATTGATGGAAAGAGAAGGAATGCAGTGCTCTGAATTTTGAGAGAGAGAGAGGTGGAACTTGGAAGAGAGAGGGAGAGAGAGAGAGAGAGGGAGGGGTGGAACTTGGAAGAATGAGCGAAGCAAGGGTTCGCACAGACAGAAATATGAAGGGAGCCGTTGGGATCCCCACGTGTGGTCCCCACTGCACTTGTATTTCCTTATTTCTAGGGATCCGTTTGTTTGTTTCGGGTTTCAGGCGTGGGTGTGGCGGTGTATAGCGCCTTGAGAGAGTGTGTAAAGATAACGTTAATTATGGATGGTTTTGAAATTTGAATGCCAATTAGCCAATAATTTTTTTTGTTAATTGTTAGTAAATGCCAACAGCTATTTTTATTGTTTCCAACAAATTTTTTTTTTATCGGGTTCCCAATAGTTTTTTTCTAAAAATCCACAACAGACCTACATTTGGCATTCAAAAAAAAATCTATATTTGAATCAAATAATTAATCAACTTTTATTGCAATTTTCATATTGAACTAATTTCTTGGTTATTTCTATTAAACTTATTTCGTTTCGATGGTCCACGAGTGAAAAATAAAAATTAATTGTTTGCAAAATTTTGTTGGCAAAATGGGGCCTAACTTTTATAATTATATGTTGTCTCCACTCTCTATCAAAATTTTCATATAAAATAAGATCACTTATTTTTTAAAAACAATTTAAAAACTTTGACGTACAAAAGTATTGATAAAATTACATGATTACAAAATGTTTTTTTCGACAATAAAAAGTGTCTGGGACATCCTCTTACACAAACTTCAACTAATTTTCTTTATGGCATGATCAAAGGCAAACTCATCCACGATTATGAATTTCTAGTTGGTTAGGATATTCCAAGACCACTTTTTTTGTTTTGTCCTTATTCAAATATTTTTCTTGTTTGTTCGTTTCACGACAAACTTTTGTGGATTATTAATTTGTCTCGATAAAAAAAATCGGAAAAGTAAAAAATCATGACTTTTACCCAAATTTTTTAAATATTCAAGATTTTGGAATTTATCTTAGATATTACAAAAAAATATTAGGCTAAAAGTAAAAATATGTATATATTTTTTCGATTCCTCTCAACGAGACAAATCAATAATTAACTTGCTACAACAATTAACTTAAATCAATACAATTTATCCTAAACAGTTGGCAAGAAACGAAAGGAAAATAAAAGTACTCACAACTTAAACACTAAGGGGTGGCCTGATGTTGGACTTGTCTTTCAATTGTACCAAAGCAAGTCCACTTGAGCCGATATCCCATTTGACGGACAACAAGCAATGAGTTGGGTCTTTTATAGTTCCAATTCATATCTAACTCATTTTTAATTCATATCAACTCATTATACAATATGAACGAGTTGAGTTAAATTAAAAAATATAGATTGAGATTGTCACCACGACCAATTTCTTTTCCGTGACTTCATCCCGTTTCTTCGAACATGGCTGAAAAACTGGCCAAGTCCAGTGGAGTTTAAAAGCTGTGGTCTAGATAGGTTTAAATCAATTAATTATTTGAAAGGTCCATGGGACTTCAAAGTAATCACAAATCAATCACTCCACTTTTTAAGCCCTTTGCACTTTAACCACAAATCTTCTTTTTAACTTTTGTTTCTATCCAAAATGGACAATGAGCTCGATAACCCTGTAGACACAAAAAAACAAGACTGAAAAGCAGCCCAAGTACCACCTAGGTGGTAGCCCAGTTGGTGGGAGTCACCACCTATTTTTAACAATTGCGTAGGTTCGAGCCCCAGGAGGCACATGTGTGCAGGTACCCGGTGGTGCCATTAAAAGGCTTTGATTCGAACCCGTAGTTGGACCGAAGAGGGGGATTTCTCGCCGCTGTGCACTAGGTGGTGCCGTGGTGACGGCCAGTCCCCCCGGATGGTAGCTATGGCTTGAACCGGACATTCCACGGCGGGTCGGGAGCCCTTATGGTCACGCCCCGGGGCGAGTTGCTACGCTGATCGCCCCCTCCCACTCTTCTTGGATGTCAAAAAAAAAAAAGCAGCCCAAGTCCAGTGGAGTTTAAAAGCTCTTTTATAGATAGGTTTAAATCCATTAATTACTTGAAAGGTCTATGAGACTTCAAAGTAATCACAAATCAATCACTCCACTTTAAGCCCTTTGCACTTTAACCACAAATCTTCTTTTAACTTTTGTTTTTATCCAAAATATGGACAATGAGCTCGATAACCTGTAGACACAAAAAAGACAAATAAATATAAAGTAACATAGATATATAAATGACTAATGAATGTAGTTTTTTTTTTTTTTTTGGGTCAAAATGATAGGATCTTCATTATAAAAGAAGCAAAGTCAAAAACATCAAATAGGGCATCTGTCCCTCTTAAGGGAGGATAGAAGCCGCGACAGAGGGATAAATTCTTAAGTACAAGAATGACTCCCTCTCACTGCACTCTAGGCCAAGCAATGAGTGACTCCATTGCCACCACGACGAACAAACTGCACCAAGGACTCCGTAAAAGCAAACCGAACATGATTGATATATATCTGTCAAAACCACAGCTAATTTGGTAATTTTCACTACTCTTTCATGTCATAAAAGTATCGATGATAGAATCAGTATCAAAACTCCTAATAATGTCATTCTCAATGTATGTGTCATTCTCGACTTTGAAAATTTGTATGGGGGTTCCCCAGTATTTGGCATGTACGGGGGTTGATGTTTGCCTAGAAATGGAAACAATTCAATTTTGCCTTATACGTGTGATTTGCTGAAAGATGAACTTTCTCGTAAAGTTTCTTAATAATGAGAAAGTGGTCTAATTTTAGAAATCAAACGTATAAGGCAAATAGAATTTCCAATTTCATTGGAGATGTCGTGATACCAAACTTATTAATCTCTGCTTTGCTGATGATCTCATGATTTTCTGCAAGGGGGATTTGACTTCAGTCACTCACTTTCAGGATGCTCTCACTGAGTCCAGGCCTTGTCGGGTTTATCCCCTAGTCCTGGGAAAAGTAGCATTTATTTCTCAGGGGTTAACTTAAATTCTAAGCTGGCCATTTTAAATGTTTTAGGGTTCCAAGAAGGCACTCTGCCTGTTAGATACCTTGGAGTGCCACTGATCTCCACCAAACTTAAAGCTACTGATTGCCAGCGTCTTGTGGATAGTATTGTTGCTAAAACTAAGTCATGGACTAATAGGGACCTAACGTATGCTGGTAGGGTGCAGTTGATAAGGAATGTCCTATTCTCCATCCAAACCTATTGGTCCTCTCTTTTTATAATTCCCAAGAAAGTGATTAAAGAAGTTGAATCTATATTGTGGGCATTCCTCTGGTCTGGCCTTGACCTTAAGAAATCTGGTGCTAAGGTTTCTTGGGAGCACCTCTGCTCCCCAAAAGAGGAAGGGGGACTTGGCTTCAAATCCATGCAGGTTTGGAACAAGGCTGCCATTGCCAAGCACATTTGGTTCCTTATCTAGGGTGGGGAACAGTCGATGTGGTGTCAATGGGTCAAGTCGTACTTAATAAAAGGGAGGAACTTTTGGAATTTGAAAACTCCTGGGGATTGCACATGGGTTTGGAGGAAATTGTTGAACCTCAGATCTTTGGTCCATCCCTTTATTCTGAATGTGATAGGTGATGGTCAGTCAATTTCCTTGTGGTATGACAATTGGCATCCCCTTGGTCCTTTGATGGCCACTTTTGGTCCCCGAATAGCTTATGATTCTGGTATTCCCAAGGAGGCTGCTGTGTCTCATATTATCCATAACTCAAACTGGGCATTTCCCGTCACACAGACTTTTGAGCTCAATGAGATAAGAAGGAAGCTTCCTCCTTTTATACTCAGTAGACTGGGTGAGGCTGATCAGGTTAGATGGACTCTCACCCCTACAGGAAAGTTCTCCATTTCATCTCTTTGGGATGAATTGAGAACTCCCTTCCCTAAAGTTGAGTGGCATAAACTGGTGTGGTTCTCGGGCCACATTCCCAAATGTAGCTTTATGACTTGGTTAGCTGTCCACTATGGATAGGCTAATGCTATTTGGCCTTACCCACTCCCCTCAGTGTAGTTTATGCCAGGGTAGTGAGAGCCATGACCATCTTTTCTTTAACTGTCCATTCTCTCAGCAGGTGTGGACCAACATCCTTTCCAAAATCCATGTTCCTTGGCACTCCAGAACATGGGCTGAGTGGATCACTTTTTTCTCCCATATAAAAGGAAAATCTTTTCAGGCTATAATTACTAAATTGATCTTCAAAGTTACTGTTTACCAAATTTGGATTGAAAGGAATATGAGGAAATTTCAAGGTAAATCTTGTACTTTGGAGGTGGTTGCTCACAAAATCTACTCTATGGTGAGGACAAGGCTTTTATCATTCAACACATTACCTCCATCTAGGGCTGACTGGGCTGCACATGAGTGGAATCATAATGGTTCTTAAACATCATTCATATTGTTTGTTACTATGTGATGTTTGGTTCTGGAATTGCTATTGGTATTTGGTATTTCGTTCTGGACTGATTTCTAGCAGGTTAGCATGTTGCAATGGAGGTTACTTGAATGATATTACTTGACTGCTATTTTTTTTTTGGGTAAAACAGCATGAAATTGAAAAAAGAGGCTAACCGAATATACAGCCTACAAGGGGCATACCCCAGGAGGAAAGAAAATATTGAAAACAACAAAAGATTAAATAAAAAGCTTACGCCAAAAGGCAACATGGACTAAAATTAGGAAAATCTTGATACATCGCCTTGAATGGACCAACAAATCTTGATACATCAAATTAGGAAAACATCGCACTTGGGAACACTTCACTTGAAAACACTTGGAACACTTCAACTGCCATGTGCCTGACTTCAGAACATTTGAAACAGAATAGTGAGCTACACTCAGCAATAACACTAGCAGTTCGGACAGCCCTTGGACAGTAGCAGTAGCACAAAAACAATTTGCAGCAGTTCCTTGAAAGCATAAGGCTCGCAGCAAACCGTAACCATAACTGGACTGTTGGTTGCTTAGAACATTTCGGACAGCCCATCATCAATTGGTTGGACCATCAACAGCACTAAACAACCACATATGCAGCTGAAGCAACCTTGCAGAATATAGCATGAGCATGACTTGAAAACACTTGTATCTGCCTAGCAGGTTAGCAAGTTGCAATGGAGTTTACTTGAATTCTATTACTGCTAAGTACTCAGGTAGTTACCTTACTCTTTGGTGGTTGGCTTGGGTATTCATAGCATATGTGTGTTCTTACCATATTGTGTGCATCCCATGTGAGCTGAGTGCTATATCCCCATCATTCCTTGTGAGAGGAGATAATAACTAGCGGGGGAATCATGTGAGAACAAGTGGAGGGAGTTGGTGGAACCTGGCCCTTTTGCATTCGAGTGAAATGTAGAGTGGGAGAAGTGAGTCTTTCAAGGGTGTTGAGGTGTGAGCACCAAACTGCAAAAAGGGTTTGATATTTAGGTGGCTAATGGCTATTATATCTCTCTGTTACTCATGATATGGGTCAGTTCTGTGGTTTACCCATCTGTCAATGCGAATTTGTCAATTCCATAGGAAAAAAGATGAGTGGGCGGTCAGTTTTCAAGGGTGATAGTAGTCAGTGAGCCCTCATATTGCTGCTATTCTGTTATTGCTTCGGCTGTCCTATTCTTCTCTTGCTTTTTCTTTTTCTTTACGGCTGCTGTTCTTTACAGCCTTTGTTACTTTTCTGATATGGAGCCCTCATAGTGCTATAGCCTCATATTGCTGCTGTTCACTGCTGCTAGTTAGCTGCTAATAGCTTGATATGGCTGGTATTGTATCACTGCTGCTAGTTAGTAAAATAGCTTGGAATTGCGGCTTCAGATTACTGTGTTCACTGCTACTGTTGTGGACTTGCTGCTGTTCTGTTCTGATGTGGATATGCTGCTGATGTGTATCTGATGGTTGCTTAGAATCACCATCGGAGCAGCCACCTTTCCTGTTTTGTAGCTGCTGTAGCTGCTGCTCTGTTTTGGGCTGTTTTGGCTATCATTTATTCCTGTCTTGTAGGATTTAGCAACTCTTATAGCTACTCTTTAAGCTTCTGAGTTCTGTCCAGTTCTTTACATGCTATGGCTGATTGTTCTTTGTCAGCTACTATTTCTGTTTTGGAGAAGCTTGATTTGCTGTACAGCTTCTGTTTTCTGTACATTTGTGTATATTACTGCAGTGTAGTATAAGCCTAACCAACAGGGGATGTCGTTGGGATCTCCCTTCGCAGAGGGGGACGTCCTCTGCATGATGACGTGTAGTTGTTGGTATTTTGCTTTAGCTATTTTGCTGTTCTGATGTTGTAGTTACTGCTGCTATTTGCAATAGACAGCAAGTAGCTACAATTCTACTACTGTTGTGGTTTCTACTGCTGTCAGGGCTGTTGTTTTCAAGCCAAGGTGGGGTGTTGTGGCTGCTATCTAAGGCCTTCATTCTAGTCCAGTCCGACAATATGGCAAATGTTCATATAGCATAGGGCTGCATCTGCTGAGCTATAGTTGCTACTTCAAGGGTTGGTTTTCATGTGTTTGGGTGTTGCCCCATTGTTTATACCTGCTGATTATTCTACTACCTGCTGCTGTTTTGTTCTGTGGATGCCTGTCATGGCGGTAGTTAGTTGATATTGCAGCTGTTGTTGTTCCTTCATAGAGCAGATTTGTGTTAGATGCTGCTGCTGTAATGGTTGCTTCAGTTAGATGCTGAACCAGTCCAAGCTACCATTATGTGCCAAACGTGGTGTTTTGAAGCTACCACCTGGTGTTATGGATATGAAGAGGCTTTTTTCATGTATCTATTATATTTTGGCATTGTTTCCATTCCCTCTTACTAGATGGATTGGAAACAATTCATTACTTAGTTCATCTAGCCATTTGGCGTTATCTATATTCTTTTCTCTTGTTTTCTTTTTTTCATTTCCTCCTGGGGTATGCCCCTTGTAGGCTGTATATTCGGTTAGCCTCTTTTTCAATTTCAAGCTGATTTACCCAAAAAAAAAAAGAAAAAAAAAAGGCAAATAGAATTGTTTCCATTTCTAGGCAAACATCAAAGATGTACTGTTTTGGCGTGTTTTAGAATCGTGTGGATGTTTTGGTAAGGTGTTGTACCATTACGGTGTGTTTTGGAAGCATATGGACGTTTCGGGGTGTTTTTGAACCGTTTGGTATTGTATTGTTTTGGTGTGTTTTGGAATCGTATGGATGTTTTGTTATGTTATTTGTACCATTTTGGTGTTTTTTGGAACCGCATGAATTTTTGGTATGGTACTGTATCTTTTTGGAACCGTATGGATGGTTTGGTATGGTATTTTACCATTTTAGTGTGTTTTGAAACCATATGGATGTTTTAGAAAGGTATTATACCATTTCGGAGTGTTTTGGAACTGTTTAGGTAATGTGTTGTACCATTTTGGTGTGTTTTGGAAGCGTATGGACGTTTTGGGGTGTTTTTTTTACCGTTTAGTATTGTATCGTTCTGTTGTGTTTGGAACCGTACGGATGTTTGGTATGTTATTTGTACCATTTTTGTGTTTTTTGGAACCATATGGATTTTTGGAAAGGTATTGTATTATTTTGGAACCGTATTGTTGTTTTGGTAAGGTATTGTACCATTTTGGTGTGTTTTGGAACCGTATGGATGTTTTGGAAAGGTATTGTACCATTTTGGCGTGTTTTCGAAGCGTATGGATGTTTTAGAAGGGTATTGTACCGTTTTGGCGTGTTTTCGAACCGTGTGGATGTGTTTTTTTTTTGGATAAATCAGCTTAAATTGAAAAAGAGGATAAACAAATATACTGCCTACAAGGGGCATACCCTAGGAGGAAAAGAAAAGAAAACAAAAAGAAAAGAAAATTGCTAATGCCAAATGGCTACAAGGGCTAAAGATATGCATTGTTTTCAATCCATCTAGTAAGAGGAAGGGAAAACAACACCTAGAAGAGACCTAGAATAACACCTAGAAGAGACCATCAAAATCAGAATAGAAACATGAACCTTCACTAACAGTAGAATACCACTTTGCTTTGCTTTTATCAGCAATAAAAATCTATGCACCAGCTAAAGTAATTATGGCAGCAGAGAACAGGAGCAGCAAACAGCAAAACACATCACTAGCTGGTCTGCACAGTAACCAGCAGCTATACCAGCAGCATGCACAAAGCTCTATCAGCATATAACGCAGTAACAAAATAGCGGCAGCTGAGCAGCAGCTTCAGCAACGCATCACAAACACATTGTAGCAGCAACATCATAATAGACAGCCCCCTAGAACAGCCCAAGGGACAACCCCCCTGGGGTAGGTATAATATGAGAGGGACAACCCCCTAAAATTCACACCTACTACACTAGCAGCAGCACAAAATAGCAGCAGCTGGACAGTAGCAGTTAGGTGGACAGCAACCAATCTGTTCAGCAACAGTAAAACAGTTGTAGGATACAGCAGCAAAGAAGGAGCATCAGATTAGATGTAGTAGCTCAGAACAGTGGTAAAATCAGCTCTAGAAAGCAGCTCTAGAAATAGCATCTGGTTCAGAACTACTTAGCATATACAGAGTTACACCTCAAACAGATGAAAACCAACCAAAAACTGAACAAAGTGAGCCACTACACAGATCAATAGCTCAATTACAACTGCACACAGCTCTTATGTTCAACTAACAGAAAACCTATACCATCGAATGAAACACTAGCAAAGATAAGAAAAGGAAGGAAAGAGAAAAAGATATCCCTTGTAGGCTGTACATTCGCTTAACCTCTTTTAATTTCAAGCTAAATTACCCAAAAAAAAAAAAAAGAAAGAAAAAGATATTCACTTGTCCTTATAGGTGCTCGCCAACCAAAGACACCCTCGACAAACTCACCTCCCTTTCTATTTTTCACACAGGACAAGGAAGGAAGGAATTGCAGCTACTGATTTTTGTGGCTGTTGTCCAGTCCAGTCCAGTCCAGCTGCTATTACTTCTATAGCAGATTATTGTGTTCACTGCTACTGTTGTGGACTTGCTGCTGTTCTGTACTGATGTTTGTAGCTGTTGTGGCTGCTGCCCTGTTCTGGGCTGTTTTGGCTATCATTTATTCCTGTCTTGTAGGATTTAGCAACTCTTATAGCTACTCTTTAAGCTTCTGAGTTCTGTTCAGCTGCTAATTCTATTTTGGTGATGCTATATTTGCTGTACAGCTTCTGTTTTCTGTACATTTGTGTATAAGCCTAACCAACAGGGGATGTCGTTGGGATCTCCCTTCGCAGAGGGGGACGTCCTCTGCTAATTCTATAGCTTTTGTAGCTATTCTGATGTTGTAGTTACTGCTGCTGTTTGCAATAGACAGCAAGTAGCTGCAATTCTACTACTGCTGTCAGGGCTGTTGTTTCAAGCCAAGGTGGGGTGTTGTGGCTGCTATCTATGGGCTGCATCTGCTGCTGCTGCTGTTATGTTCCGTGACTATGCTTTTTTCATGTATCTTTTATATTTTGCCGTTGTTTCCATTCCCTCTTACAAGATGGATTGGAAACAATTCATTACCTAGTTCATGTAGCCATTTGGCGTTAGCTACATTCTTTTCTCTTGTTTCTTTTTTTCCTTTTCCTCCTGGGGTATGCCCCTTGTAGGCTGTATATTCGGTTAGCCTCTTTTCAATTTCATGCTGATTTAACCAAAAAAAAAAAAGGAATGGCTCCACCCTCTCCCTCCGCTGGATCTCACAAAAATACCCCACTAGATATTATCTCCTCTCAAAAGAAAAGGGGACGCAAGCACTACTCACGGGCAACACACAATAAATTGGGACCGAAAGAAAGTGATAACAGCTACCCCCAAATGGAGTAGACAGCCGTCAATGTTACCACACAATCAAACCAAAATTTAAGAGCATACGGACAAATGCAGAAGCAGCTGCTTGAGAGTAAGGTATTTACCTTGTACATAGAAGTAATAGTAGTCCAGAAGTCAGTCCCTCCAGAATGGCAGCTCCTGTCAACTTTCCCAAGGGTAGATCACAAGCTAAGAAGATAAGGGTAGGAAAACAAATGAAATACGCATGTAAATCACAAACTAAGATTCCATTCATTTACCACCCAGTCAGCTTGAGATGGTGGCAGCACTTGTAATGATAAAAGTCTCGCCCTCACCATAGAATAAATTTTATGAGCAACTACCTCCCCAGAACAGGATGTGCCTTGAAATTTCCTTATATTCCTCTCAATCCACACATGATACACCGTAGCTGTAAATACCAGTTTGGTAAGTATAACACGAAAAGATTTGCCCTTTTTGTTTGAGAGAAAAGTGACCCACTCAGACCATGGTCGAGAGGGCCAAGTTTCATGAAGTTTGGTACGCATAATGTCCCACACCTGTTGGGAGAATGGACAATTAAAGAAAAAGGTGGTCATGACTTTCATTTCCTTGACAAAAGCTACACTGAGTGGAGTTGGTAACACCGAACAGCATAAGTCTATCAGCAGTGGATAGTTTTTGCTGTGCAGCCAGCCAAGTAATGAAGCTACACTTTGGTATGTGGCCTGAGAACCACACCAACTTGTGCCACCTAACTTTGGGGAAGGAAGTTCTCAATTTATCCCACAAGGATGCAATTGAGAACTTACCATTAGAATTAAGAGACCATCTAATGCAATCTGTCTCAACCAAACTGGAGGAGAGAAGATGTGGCAAGGATCTTCTGATCTCATTGAGCTCAATAGTTTGTGTAATGGGAAAAGCCCAATTTGAATTGTGAATAATGTGGGATACAGTAGCATCCCGAGGTATACCAGAATCCAAAGCAATCCTGGTACCAAAGTTTGCTATCAAGGGCCAAGTGGATGCCAATTATCATACCACAAGGAAGTCGAGTGGCCATCCCCTAACACACTAATAATAAAGGGTTGCACCAAAGGTCTGAGGTTCAGTAACTTCCTCCAGACCTAAGTGCAATCACCAGGAATTTTCAGATTCCAAAAATTCCTACCTTTTATTAAGTAGGATTTGACCCATTGACACCACATGGACTGTTCCCCTCCAGAAATGAGGAACCAAATATGCTTGGCGATGGCCGCCTTATTCCAAGTTTGCATGGATTTAAACCCAAGACGTCTCTCCTATTTAGGAGAGCATAAGTGTTCCCAAGAGACCTTAGCACCAGTTCTCCTAAGATCAGGGCCAGACCAAAGAAATGCTCTTAGAATAGCCTCTACCTCTTTTATCACCTTTTTAGGGATGATAAATAAGGAAGACCAATAGGTTTGCATGGAAAATAGAACATTCTTTATCAACTGCACCCTACCAGATGTTGTTTCTAGAGCTGATTTTACCACTGTTCTGAGCTGATGCTCCTTCTTTGCTGCTGTATCCTACGACTATTTTGCTGTTGCTGAACAGATTGGTTGTTGTCCAGCTAACTGCTACTGTCCAGCTGTTGCTATTTTGTGCTGTTATGCTACGGTTTTGTTGTCTTGGGACAAGATGGTAGCTACGACAATAATCTGCTATCCAACGTTAGCAATGTAACCTACTCTGTTGCTGCTTTTTAAGTTGTATAAGTAGTATAAGTGTAGTAGGTGTGAAAGTAAGGGGGTTGTCCCTTTCATATTGTACCTACCCTAGGGGGGTTGTCCCTTGGGCTGTTCTAGGGGGCTGTCTATTATGATGTTGCTGCTACAGTGTGTTTGTGTTGCGTTGCTCAAGCTGCTGCTCAGCTGCCTCTGTTTTGTTACTGCGATATCTGCTGATGAGCTTTGTGCATGCTGCTGGTATAGCTGGTGGTTACTGTGCAGACCAGCTAGTGATGTGTTTTGCTGTTTGCTGCTCCTGTTCTCTGCTGTTCTATGCTGCCATAATTACTTTAGCAGGTGCATAGATTTTTATTGCTGATAAAAGCGAAGCAAAGTTGGTATTCTACTGTTAGTGAAGGTTGGTCTCTTCTAGGCGTTGTTTTCCCTTCCTTTTACTAGATGGATTGAAAACAACGCATATCTTTAGCCCTTGTAGCCATTTGGCATTAGCAATTTTCTTTTCTCTTTGTTTTCTTTTCTTTCCCTCTTGGGGTATGCCCCTTGTAGGCTGTATATTCGTTTATCCTCTTTTTCAATTTCAAGCTGATTTATCCACAAAAAAAACTGCACCCTACCAGCGTAACTTAAATCTCTATTAGTCCAACACTTTGTTTTAGCAGTAATGCTACCCACTAAGCGTTGACAGTCATAGGCTTTGAGTTTAGTGGAGATAAGAGACACACCAAGATATCTAACAGGTAGAGCGCCTTCTTTAAACTCTAAGACATTCAGAATGGCTAGCCTAGAGGTGGCATTGACTCCAGAGAAGAAGATGCTACTCTTCCCAGGGCTAGGAGATAGGCCTGACATTTCCTAGAACTCAATGAGAGCATCATGAATGTGATTGACAGAGGACAAATCTCCTTTACAGAAAATCATCAGATCATCAGCAAAGCAGAGATTGATAATCTTGGTATTACCACATCTCCAATGAAAGTGAAAATCAGGAAGAAGGGATTTCTCTCGCAACAAACAAGTGAGAACTTCCATCACTATGACAAACAAGTATGAGGACAAAGGATCCCCCTGCCTTAGCCCTCTCTTCCCATGGATGTACCCAGTGGCTTCACCATTAATACTTATCGAGTAATTAGCAGTAGTGACACAAGCCTGAAGCCAATTAATCATGGTAGGATAAAAGTTCATGGTAGCTAGTACATCCCAAAGGAATTCCCATCTCACATTGTCATAGGCTTTCATGATATCCACTTTCATGGCACACCTAGGAGAGGGAGAAGATTTATGGTACCCTTTCATGAGTTCCTGAGTCAAGAAGATATTATCAGCAATCCTTCTCCCTTTAACAAAGCCAGATTGCACAGGATCAATTAAAAGAGGAAGTGCTACCTGTATTCTACTTGAAAAGGATTTTAGAGATGCATTTGTAAATAGTATTATAGCAAGAGATAGGTCTAAAGTCACCTACCTTTGAAGGATTGGGGACCTTAGGAACTAGGCCCACAATAGTCAAGTTAACTTTCCTGAGTAATTGACCAGACCTAAAGAAAGATCTCACAGCTGCAGTGACCTCATGACCCACGATAGGCCAAGCTTTCCTAAAAAAACCAGCATTATAACCATCTGGGCCAGGAGCTTTGGAAGGATTAAGAGACCAGAAGGTGTCTCTTATTTCAATGTTAGTGACATCAGCAATCATGGCCATCATTTGACTATCAACCGTGTGGATGTTTTGGCAAGGTTTTGTACCATTTTGGAACCGCATGGATTTTTGGTTAGGTACTGTTTCATTTAGAACCGTATGGATGGTTTGGTATTGTATTGTACCATTTTGGTGTGTTTTGGAACCGAATGGATGTTTTGGAATGGTGTTGTACCGTGTTGGCGTGTTTTGGAACCATGTGGATGTTTTGGAAAGGTGTTATACCATTACGGTGTGTTTTGGAAGCATATGGACGTTTCGGAATGTTTTTGAACCGTTTCGTATTGTATCGTTTTGGTGTGTTTTGGAGTGTTTTTGAACTGCTTGGTATTGTATCATTTTGGTGTGTTTTTGAACCGTATGGATGTTTTGGTATGGTATTTGTACAAATTTGGTGTGTTTTAGAACCGTATGGATTTTTGGGAAAGTTATTCTACCGTTTTGGCATGTTTTGGAATCGTGTGGATGTTTTGGTAAGGTGTTGTACCGTTTTGGTGTGTTTTGGAAGCGTATGAACGTTTTGGGGTGTTTTTGAACCGTTTAGTATTGTATCATTCTAGTGTATTTTGGAACCGTATGGATGTTTTGCTATGTTATTAGAACCATTTTTGTGTTTTTTGGAACCATATGGATTTTTGGAATGGTATTGTATTGTTTTGGAATCGTATTGTTGTTTTCGTAAGGTATTGTCCCTTTTTGGTGTGTTTTGGAACCGTATAGATGTTTTGGAAAGGTATTGTACTGTTTTGGCTTGTCTTGGAATCGTTTGGATGTTTTAAAAAGGTGTTTGTACCATTTTCGTGTGTTTTGGAAGCGTATAAATGTTTTGGGGCATTTTTGTACCGTTTGGTATTGTATCGTTTTGGTGTGTTTTTTGAACCGTATGGATGTTTTGGTATGGTATTTGTACCATTTTGGTGTTTTTTGGAGCCGCATCGATTTTTGGTAAGGTACTGTATTATTTTGCAACCGCATGGATGGTTTGGAGTATTTTATCGTTTTGGTGTGTTTTTGAACCGTATGGATGTTTTGGTATGGTATTTGTATAAATTTGGTGTGTTTTAGAACCGTGTGGATGTTTTAAAATGGTATTGTACCGTTTGGGCCTGTTTTGGAACCGTGTGGATGTTTTGGTAAGGTGTTGTACCATTACGGTGTTTTCTAGAAGCATATGGACGTTTCGGAGTGTTTTTGAACCGTTGGGTATTGTATCGTTTTGGTGTGTTGTGGAATCGTATGGATGTTTTGGTATGTTATTTGTACCTTTTTGATGTTTTTTGGGACCATATGGATTTTTTGAATGGTATAGTATTGTTTTGGAACCGTATTGCTGTTTTGGTATGGTATTGTACCATTTTGGAGTGTTTTGGATCCGTATGGATATTTTGAAAAGGTATTGTACTGTTTTGGCATTTTTCAGAACTGTGTGGATGTTTGGTAAGGTGTTGTGCCATTTTAGCGTGTGTTGGAAGCGTCTGAACGTTTTGGGGTGTTTTTGAGCCGTTTGGCATTGTATCGTTTTGGTGTGTTTTTGAACCGTATAGATGTTTTGGTATTGTATTTGTACCATTTCGGTTTTTTTGGAACCGCATGGATTTTTGGAAAGGTACTATATCATTTTGGAACCGTATGGATGGTTTTGTATGGAATTGTACCATTTTGGTGTGTTTTGGAACCGTATGGATGTTTTTGAAAGGTGTTGTACCGTTTTGGCGTGTTTTGGAACCGTGTGGATGGTTTGGAATGGTGTTGTACCATTTTGGTATTTTTTGGAAGCATATGGACGTTTTGGGGTGTTTTTGAACCATTTGGTATTGTATCGTTTTTGTGTGTTTTGGAACCGAATGGATGTTTTGGTATGTTATTTGTACCATTTTTTTTTTTGAACCATATGAATTTTTGGAAAGGTATTGTATTCTTTTGGAACCGTATTGTTGTTTGGGTAAGGTATTGTATCATTTTGGTGTATTTTGGAACCGTATGGATTTTTTAGAAAGGTATTGTACCGTTTTGGTGTGTTTTGGAACCGTGTGGATGTTTTAGTAAGGTGTTGTACTATTTTGGTGTGTTTTGGATGCGTTTGGACGTTTTGGGGTGTTTTTGAACCATTTGGTACAGTTTCATTTTGGAACCGTATGGATGGTTTGGTATGGTGTTGTACCATTTTGGTTTGTTCTGAAACCGTATGGATGTTTTGGAATAGTGTTGTACCGTTTTCGCATTTTTTTGAACCGTGTGAATGTTTTGGTAAGGTGTTATACCATTACGGTGTGTTTTGCAAGCATATGGACGTTTCAGGTTGTTTTTGAACGGTTTCGTATTGCAACGTTTTGGTGTGTTGTGGAACTGTATGGATGTTTTGGTATGTTATTTGTACCATTTTGTTGTTTTAAGAACCATATGAATTTTTGGAAAGGTATTGTATCATTATTTATTTTTTTGGGTAAAAAGTATTGTATTGTTTTGGATCCGGATTGTTGTTTGGGTAAGGTATTGTACCATTTTGGTGTGTTTTGGAATCGTATGGACGTTTTGGAACGTTTTTGAACTGTTTGGTATTGTAACGTTGTTGTGTGTTTCGAAACAGTATGGATGTTGTTCGTACCATTTTCGTATTTTTTGGAACTATATGGATTTGTGGAATGGTATTGTGTGGTTTTGGAACCTTATTGATGTTTTGGTAAGGTATTGTACAATTTTGGTGTGTTTTGGAACCGTATGGATGTTTCGGAAAGGTGGTACCATTTTGGTGTGTTTTGGAAGAGTATGGACGTTTTGGGATGTTTTTGAACCGTTTGTTATTGTTTCGTTTTTGTGTGTTTTGGAACCGCATGGATGTTTCGGTAAGGTGTGGTACCATTTGGGTGTGTTTTGGAAGCGTATGGACATTTTGAGGTGTTTTTGAACCGTTTCGTATTGTATCGTTTTTGTGTCTTTTCGAACCGTATGGATGTTTCGGTAAGGTGTTGTGTCATTTTGGTGTGTTTTGAAAGCGTATGAACGTTTTGGTGTGTTTTTGAAACGTTTGGTATTGTTTGTTTTAGTGTGTTTCGGAAGCATATGGATGTTTCGGTAAGGTGTGGTACCATTTTGGTGTGTTTGGAAGCGTATGGACGTTTTGGGGTTCTTTTGGACCGTTTGGTATTGTTTCGTTTTTGTGTGTTTTGGACCCGTATGGATTTTTCGGTAATGTGGTACCATTTTGGTGTGTTTTTGAAGCGTATGGACGTTTTGGGGTGTTTTTGAACCATTTGGTAATGTATCGTTTTTTTGTGTTTTTGAACCGTACGGATGTTGCTGTAAGGTGTGGTACAATTTTGGTGTGTTTTCGAAGCGTATGAACGTTTTGGTGTGTTTTTGAAGTGTATGGATGTTTCGGTAAGGTGTGGTGTCATATTGGTGTGTTTTGGAAGCGTATGAACGTTTTGGTGTGTTTTTGAAACGTTTGGTATTGTTTGGTTTTGTTCGTTTTGGAACCGTATGGATGTTTCGGTAATGTGTGGTACCATTTTGGTGTATTTTTGAAGCGTATGGATGTTTTGGGGTGTTTTTGAACCGTTTGGTATTTTAACGTTTTTGTGTGTTTTTGAACCGTATGGATGTTTCGGGAAGGTGTGGTACCATTTTGGTGTGTTTTCGAAAAATATGAATGTTTTGAGGTGTTTTTGAACCGTTTGGCATTGTACCGTTTTTGAGTGTTTTTGAACCGTATGGATGTTTCGGTAAGGTGTGGTACCATTTTGGTGTGTTTTGGAAGCATATGATCGTTTTGGTGTGTTTTTAAAGATTATGGACGTTTTGGGGTGTTATTGAACCGTTTGGTATTGTTTCGTTCATGTGTGTTTTGGAACCGTATGGATGTTTCGGTAAGGTGTGGTACCATTTTGGTGTGTTTTGGAATAGTGTGGACGTTTTGGGGTGTTTTTGAACCGTTTCGTAATGTATCGTTTTTTAGTGTTTTCGAACCGTATGGATATTTCGGTATGGGGTTGTGCCATTTTGGTGTGTTTTTGAAGCGTATGGACGTTTTGGGGTGTTTTTTAACCGTTTGGTATTGTTTCGTTTTTGTGTGTTTTGTAACCGTATGGATGTTTCGGTAAGGTGTGGTACCATTTTGGGGTGTCTTGGAAGCGTATGGACGTTTTGGGCTGTTTTAGAACCGTTTGGTATTGTTTCGTTTATGTGTGTTTTGGAACCGTATGGATGTTTCGGTAAGGTGTGGTACCATTTTGGTGTGTTTTGGAAGCGTATGGACGTTTTGGGGTGTTTTTGAACAGTTTGGTATTGTATCGTTTTTGTGTGTTTTCGAGCCGTATGGATATTCCGATAAGGTGTGGTGCCATTTTGGTGTGTTTTGAAATCGTATGAACGTTTTGGTGTGTTTTTGAAACGTTTGGTATTGTTTGTTTTAGTGTGTTTTGGAAACGTAATTATGTTTTGGTAAGGTGTGGTACCATTTTGGTGTGCTTTGGAAGCGTATGGACATTTTGGGGTGTTTATAAAACCATATGGTATTGTATCGTTTTTGTGTGTTTTCGAACCGGATGGATATTTCGGCAAGGTGTGGTGCCATTTTGGTGTGTTTTGGAAGCGTATGAACGTTTTGGGGTGTTTTTGTACCGTTTGGTATTGTATCATTTTTGTGTGTTTTTGAACCGTATGGATGTTTCGGTAAGGTGTGGTACCATTTTGGTTTTTTTTTTAAGCGTATGGACGTTTTGGGGTGTTTTTGAACTGTTTAGTATTGTATCGTTTTTGTGTGTTTTCGAACCGTATGGATGTTGCGGTAAGGTGTGGTGTCATTTTGGTGTGTTTTGGAAGCGTATAGACGTTTTGGGGTGTTTATAAATCGTTTGGTATTGTATTGATTTTGTGTGTTTTTGAACCGTATGGATGTTTCGGTAAGGTGTGGTGCCATTTTGGTGTGTTTTGGAAGCGTATGAACGTTTTGGTGTGTCTTTGAAACGTTTAGAGTTGTTTGTTTTAGCTTGTTTTGGAACGGTATGGATGTTTCGGAAAGGTGTGGTACCATTTTGGAGTGTTTTGGAAGCGTTTGGACGTTTTGGGGTGCTTTTGAACCGTTTGGTATTATTTCGTTTTGTGTGTTTTGGAACCGTATGGATGTTTCGGTAAGGTGTGGTCCCATTTTGGTGTGTTTTGGAAGCGTATGAACGTTTTGGAGTGTTTTTCAACCGTTTGGTATTGTTTCGTTTTTGTGTGTTTTCAAACCGTATGGATGTTTATGTATGGTGTGGTACCATTTTGGTGTGTTTTGGAAGCGTATGAACGTTTTGATGTGTTTTTGAAATGTTTGGTATTGTTTGTTTTAGTTTGTTTGGGAACCGTATGGATGTTTCGGAATGGTGTGGTACCATTTTGGTGTGTTTTGGAAGCGTATGGACGTTTTGGGGTGCTTTTAAACCGTTTGGTTTTGTTTCGTTTTTTGTATGTTTTGGAACCGTATGGATGTTTCCGTAATGTGTGGTACCATTTTGGTGTGTTTTTGAAGCGTATGGACGTTTTGGGATGTTTTTGAACCGTTTGGTATTGTTTCATTTTTTTGTATTTTGGAACTGTATGTATGTTTTGGTAATGTGTGGTATCATTTTGGTGTGTTTTGGAAGCGTATGGACGTTTTGGGGTGTATTTGAACCGTTTGGTATTGTATCATTTTTGTGTGTTTTCGAACCGTACGGATGTTTCGGTAAGGTGTAGCACCATTTTGGTGTGTTTTAGAAACGTATCGACGTTTTGAGGTGCTTTTGAACCGTTTGGTATTGTATCATTTTTGTGTGTTTTCGAACCGTATGGATGTTTCGGTAAGGTGTAGTACCATTTTGGTGTGTTTTGGAAACGTATGAACGTTTTGGTGTGTTTTGAAGCGTATGGACGTTTTGGGGTGTTTTTGAACCGTTTGCTATTGTTTCGTTTTTGTGTGTTTTAGAACCGTATGGATGTTTTAGTAAGCTGTGGTACTATTTTGGTGTGTTTTGGAAGCGTATGGACGTTTTGGAGTGTTTTTCAACCGTTTGGTATTGTTTCGATTTTGTGTGTTTTGGAACCGTATGGATGTTTCGGTAAGGTGTGGTACCATTTTGGTGTGTTTTGGAAGCGTATGGACGTTTTGGTGTGTCTTTGAACCGTTTTGTATTGTATCGTTTTTGTGTGTTTTCGAACCATATGGATGTTTAGGTATTGTGTGGTACCATTTTGGTGTGTTTTGGAAGCGTATGGACGTTTTGTGGTGCTTTTGAACCATATGGTATTGTTTCGTTTTTGCGTGTTTTGGAACCGTATGGAAGTTTCCGTAATTTGTGGTGTACCATTTTGGTGTGTTTTTGAAGCGTATGGATGTTTTGGGGTGTTTTTGAACCGTTTGGTATTGTTTCGTTTTTGTGTGTTTTGGAACCGTAAACATGTTTCGGTAATGTGTGGTACCATTTTGTTGTGTTTTGGAAGCGTATGGACGTTTTGGGGTGTTTTTGAACCGTTTGGTATTGTTTCGTTTTTTTGTGTTTTGAAACCGTCTGGATGTTTCGGGAAGGTGTGGTACCATTTTGGTGTGTTTTGGAAGCGTATGGACGTTTTGGGGTGTTTTTGAAGCGTTTGGTATTGTATCTTTTTTGTGTGTTTTCGAACCGTATGGATGTTTCGGTAAGGTGTGGTACCATTTTAGAGTGTTTTGGAAGCGTATCAACGTTTTGGTGTGTTTTTGAAGCGTATGGACGTTTTGGGGTTTTTTTGAACCGTTTGGTATTGTTTCATTTTTTTGTGTTTTGTAACCGTTTGGATGTTTCGGTTAGGTGTGGTACCATTTTGGTGTATTTTGGAAGTGTCTGGACGTTTTGGGGTGGTTTTGAACCGTTTGGTATTGTTTCGTTTTTGCGTGTTTTGGAACCGTATGGATGTTTCGGTAAGGTTTTGTACCATTTTGATGTGTTTTTGAAGCGTATGGACGTTTTGGGGTGTTTTTGAACCGTTTGGTATTATATCGTTTTTGTGTGTTTTTGAACCGTATGGATGTTTCGGTAAGGTGTGGTGCCATTTTGGTGTGTTTGTGAAACGTTTGGTATTGTATCGTTTTAGTGTGTTTTGGAACCTTATCAAGGTTTTGGTAATGTGGTGTACCATTTTGGTGTGTTTTGGAAACGTATGGACGTTTTTTGCTGTTTTTGAACCTTTCGATATTCTATAATTTTGGTGTGTCTTGGAACCGTATGAATATTTTTTTGGTAAGTTGTACCATGTTGGTGTGTTTTGGAAGCGTCTGGACGTTTTTTGAATTTTTTGGACTGTTTCATTTTGTTTCGTTTTGGTGTGTTTTCGAACCGTATGGAAGTTTTTGTAAAGTATTCTAAAACATACCAAAATGGTACAACACCTTACCAAAACATCCGTACGGTTCGAAAACAACCCGAAACGATACAATACCAAACGGTTCAAAAACATGCCAAAACGTCCATACGCTTCCAAAACGCACCGAAATGGTATAACACATTACCAAAACATCCATACGGTTCGAACCGTATGGAGGTTTTGAACCGTTTTGTATTGTACCAAAACGATACAATAACAAACGGTTCAAAAACACCCCAAAACGTCCATACGATTCAAAACACACCAAAATGGTACAACACCTTACCAAAACATCCATACGGTTCGAAAACAAACCAAAATGATACAATGCCAAACGGTTCAAAAACACCCAAAACGTCCAAACGCTTCCAAAACACACCAAAATGGTATAACACCTTACCAAAACATCCATATGGTTTCAAAACACAGCAAATCGATAAAGTACATATTGGTTCAAAAACACACAAAAACGTCCATACGCTACCAAAAAACACCTAAATAGTACAACACCTTTCCAAAACATCCATTCGGGCCCAAAACACATCAAAACGATACGATACCAAACGGTTAAAAAACACCCCAAAACGTCCCTACGCTTCCAAAACACATCAAAATGGTATAACACAATCCCAAAACATCCATACGGAATATACCAAAAAAAAAAAAAAACCATCCATACGGTTCGAAAACACACCAAAACGATATGATACCAAATGATTCAATAACACCCCAAAACGTCCTTACGCTTCCAAAACACACCAAAACGGTACAATATCTTACCAAAATATCGATACGGTTCCAAAACACACCAAAACGATAAAAATACCAAATGGTTCGAAAACATCCTAATACGTCCATAAGCTTTCAAAACACAAAAAAATGGAACAACTCCTAACGAAAACATCCATACGATTCGAAAACACACCAATACGATAAAATACCAAACGGTTCAAAAACACCCCAAAACGTCCATACGCTTCCAAAACACACCAAAATGGTAAAAAACCTCACCAAAACATTCATAAGGTTCCAAAATACACCAAAACGAAACAATACCAAACTGTTCAAAAACAACCCAAAACATCCATAAGCTTCCAAAACACACAAAAATGGTTCAACAACTTACCAATATATCTATACGGTTCGAAAACACCCAAAATGTCCAAACGCTTCCAAAACACACCAAAATGTAACAACACCTTACCAAAACAGCCATACGGTTTCAAAACATTGCAAACCGATAAACTACCAAATGGTTCAAAAACACAAAAAAAATGTCTATATGCTTCCAAAATACACCAAAATGGTACAACACCTTTCCAAAACATCCATACGGGCCCAAAACACACCAAAACGATACGATACCGAACAGTTAAAAAACACCCCAAAACGTCCATAAGCTTTCAAAACACACCAAAATGGTATAACACAATAGCAAAACATCCATACGAAATTTACCCAAAAAAAAAAAACATCCATACGGTTCGAAAACACACCATAACTATATAATACCATACGTTTCAAAAATAACCCAAAACGTCCATACGCTTCCAAAACACACTAAAATTGTATAACACAATACCAAAACATCCATACGGAATTTACCCAAAAAAAAATATCCATACGGTTCGAAAACACACCATAATTATACAATACCATACGGTTAAAAAATAACCCAAAATGTCCATACGCTTACAAAACACACTAAAATTGTATAACACAATACCAAAACATCCATACGGTTCGAAAACACACCATAACTATACAATACCATACGGTTCAAAAATACCCCAAAATGTCCATACGCTTCTAAAACACACCAAAATGGTACAACACCTTACCAAAACATGCATACGATTTCAAAACACACCAAAACGATACAAAATCAAACGGTTAAAAAACACCCCAAAACGTCCATACGCTTCCCAAACACACCAAAATGGTACAACACCTTACCAAAACATCCATACGGTTTCAAAACACGCCAAAACGATACAATACCAAACGGTTCAAAAACATCCCAAAATGTCCATATGTTTTCCAAAATACACAAAAATGGTACAACTCCATACCAAAACATCCATACCTTCCGAATACACCCCAAAACGATACAATACCAAACGGTTAAAAAAACACCCCAAAACGTCCATACGCTTCCAAAACACCCCAAACTGGTATAACACAATACCAAAACATCTATACGGTTCAAAAACACACCAAAACGATACAATGCCTCACGGTTCAAAAACAACCCAAAACGTCCATACGCTTCCAAAACACACCAAAATGGTACAACACCTTACCAAAACATCCATACGGTTTCAAAACACACCAAAACGATACAATATCAAACGGTTCAAAAACACCCCAAAATGTCCATATGTTTTCCAAAACACACCAAAATGGTACAACTCCATACCAAAACATCCATACCTTCCGAATACACCCCAAAACGATACAATAACGAACGGTTAAAAAACACCTCAAAACGTCCATACGCTTCCAAAACACCCCAAACTGGTACTCCCTCCGTCCCAAAAAGAATGACAATTTTTGAAATCCGTGTTATTTTTTATCGCTTATATCTTTCAATCTATAATATTTTTTATAAGTTTGAAAATTTTGTATAATAGAATCAATCGAGAACTATCAAATAAGATCCATATTGCATATTTTTTGATATCCGTATTAAAAGATATAAAGAGTTGATATTGGCACGGATATCAAAAATTGACATCCATTATGGAACGGAGGGAGTATAACACAATACCAAAACATCTATACAGTTCAAAAACACACCAAAACGATTCAATACCACTCGGTTCAAAAACAACCAAAAACGTCCATACGATTCCAAAACACACCAAAATAGTATATCACCTTACCAAAACATCCGTACGGTTCGAAAACACGCTAAAACGATACAATACCAAACGGTTCAAAAACACTCCAAAACGTCCATACGCTTTCAAAACACACCAAAACTTCTAACGGTTCCAAAACACACCAAAACTATACAATACTAACCTGTTCAAAAATACCCCAAAATGTCCATACACTTTCAAACACACCGAAACATAGAACACCTTACCAAAACATCCTTTGGTTTGATGCTAGGAATCGGCCCACACGGTTAAACCAAGACGAAGGCATACGCAGGGGGAAAAATGGCGATTTCTGACAAGCCTGATGCGATCTTTGCTGTTCAGTGATCTTTCACCATGGGCGACGGCACTATCTCCTTCGTGGAGAGTTTGGGCATCAAAGCTCTTGATTCTAATGAAATAAGGAGGAAGCACAGAGAAACGGGAGCTTCATTAATCTCAGATTCAACAGCGTTACTACGAAGTCTGGGCTCCGAACCAGAAAACCCTAATTCTAAGAGGCCGATGTCTGATTTTTCAGCGCGATCTCCATCAAAATCTCCATTACCGGGGAATCTCTATCCCTGTTCTTCAGGGACTGGTAGTCGGAGCCCTAAATCCGGTACAGCGCGGAAATTACAGTAAGCCCTATTTGAGGAAGGTCTGCTAATGGAAGCAGAGGAAAGAGCTCGACATGAACAACAACAACAGGACAATCCCAGTCTCTCTCGGCAAATCCAACAAGCAGTGGTCGAAGAGGGCCTGGTTCTGGAAGCAGCGGCACAAGCTCAAGGCACACACGTCACTACATCCCAACATCAAGAGGTACCATTCTCAAACCCTAGTCCCAAAACTCTTTACAACGCCAGAGGTATTCCGTACTTGGAAGTGGATCCCAATTTGGGATATAGTGAAGAGGATGCTAAACCGATGCGGCCATTGACTTCTGAGAGATATTCTGTACCCTCGATTCCTCCACAGGCCATACCCCATCAAGGTTCTAACAATCCCGGGCCGATTACAAATGTACATAAACCCAAACCAAAAAACTGGGCATCACTGTTACAATCACAAAGTCCATCAATGGAGCTCAAACTTGATTTCTATCCTGAGCTTTTTCGAGGTAGGGAAGCACAGGTTGAGATAGACATAGAATTAACAGATGTTGGTAGGTGGAACAGATACTTAGTAGGCCATTTCCTTGATGGGAAAATGCCATACGCTTTGGTTGTCTCCACGGCTAGGTACCAGTGGAAAGAGTTGTTTGTAGCGGTTAAGCCGGATGTTGCAGGATGTTATCTTTTTGAATTCAGAAGCGAAGAGGCCAAACAACAAGGATTGGATGGCGGACCTTACTTCTTTTCTCAGAAATACCTAGTTCTTAAGGACTGGCATAGAATGATGAAACCAGTCAAAGAGCAACCCTCCCATATTCCAGCATGGGTAAGATTGCACAATTTACCACTAGAGTTATGGAACCAAGAATGTTTGAGCAGAGTGGCTAGTACTATTGGTAAACCACTACATGTGGACCAAGCTACAGCAAAAACTTCAAAGCAACCAGGCCTCCTTCAAACAAAATCAATCAGTGCTAGAGTCTGTATTGAAATTAGTGCTGAACATGACCTTCCGGAAGATGTGAGAATTACAGTGGGGGGAAATTCAGTGGTAGTGCCTATTGAATATCAAGTTTTACCTCTTATGTGCAAACACTGCCAAGTCTTTGGTCATTCTACCATCCAGTGCTCTAAGAAACCTCCATCATCCTCCAATCAACCAAATCAGGATTGGACTCTAGTGGGTGGTGGGAAACAGAGGACTGATCCTGCTCAGTTAAGTCCTAATGCTGCCTTAGTAACCCTTCCTTCCACTGTCAGAGATGATATCACTGACCCCCAAACAGATGTGCCTACTGATTCAGAGGATGAGTTGGGAAAAGTTCTTGTAGGAATTGTGAGCAGTGCTCAAGAACCCTTAATCCAAACTCATACTGACGTTCCTACCGATCAGTTCCCTGTAATTATCAGCTCCTCCAACATTCCTAGCTCTGGTTCTACTTTTGAGCACAATTACAACGAAATGCATTGTCCAGATCAGCTTTCTCAACAAAAGCCTCCATCTGGTAGCTTCAAAGAGGGGCAGGGCAGTGATAAGGAACTGAAATCCTTCACTCAGCAGATGGATTCTGAAGCTCCACAGTCCAGATCAGCTGCTAAGAAGGCTGCCAAAATAGCTGCTAAGCTTAAGGATCAAGAACCCCCTGACCCTGGATCAGATATAAAATTGATGAAGGGAGGATCCACCAAAGCTGGGCAGACAGGGAGACAGAAGAGCCATACAAAAAGCTCTTCCAACCGATCAGGGAAGTAACTCTCTATATTTGTACCTTTTGTCCACATATAGTTAAATCAGTGCATGCTTTCCACTCTTATTTATACTGATTTGTAACGTTGTGGTTATCTATAGTATTATTTTATGGATTGCTCACCTATACTTTTTGGATTTTGGAATTTGAGAGGTCTTAATGATCCTCTCCAACAGAGGGAGGCAAAAAATTGGGTCTTTAAAAATAAATTATCCTTAGTTGGATTCATTGAACATAAAATTAAAGACCCCAATGTTTTTAGAATTGTCAATTCAATGCTCCCTCATTGGAATTTTGTTAGCAATCATCCCTGCTCCACTATGGGGAGGCTATTGATTTGTTGGAATCCATTGCTTGTGCATGTTCAAGTTCTATATCAATCTAGTCAGTACATACATTGTAAAGTGCACTCTTGTGATTGCCAGTACTCTTTTGATGCCACATTTGTCTATGGGGATAACTGCTACCAGGACAGGCAACAACTTTGGGCTGATCTTCAGCTGCACAGTGTTGTAACCCCTTGGGTGGTGTTAGGTGATTTCAATGCCATAAGGTCTCTCTCTGAAAAAGTTGGTGGTGATAGGACTTGGAAGCCTTGGGAGGAGGACTTCAATAATTGCCTCCAATCATTAGAATTAGTTGACCTCAGGTACTCTGGTTGCCACTTCACTTGGTCCAATAAACAAATGGGGGATGCACACATTAGCACCAAGATTGATAGGGTCCTAGTCAATGAGAGTTGGATCAAAGACTTCTGTTGGTCCAATGCTCATTTTCTCAGCCCAGGAGTGCCTGATCATTCCCCTGCTGTTGTATGCTTGACAACTGTCTCTCCTTCAAGGAAAAGACCTTTCAAGTTCTTCAATTTTTTGGCTGAGCATCCTAAATTCCTTGAAATTGTTCAGCAGGTTTGGAGGAAGGTCATCATTGGTAACCCTGTGTTCTGTGTCTGTGAGAAACTTAAGCAACTACAGGAGGATTTTAAAAAATTGAATACCAATGAATTCAGTGATCTGTCATCAAGAGTGGCCTTCCTTAAACAACAATTGGACGCCATCCAAAGAGATCTTGGTTCTATCCCTGGTGATACCTCTAAGCAGGCCACAGAAAGAGACCTGTGCAAGCAGTACCTGGTACTTGCTAGGGCTGAAGAAAGTTTTGCCAAGCAAAAGTCAAGAATTCAGTGGCTAAAGTTGGGTGATCAAGTTCATCATTTTTCTTCAAATCCATAAGTAATTCCAGGAATAGGAACAGAATTTCTAGCTTGGTTTTGGAGGATGGATCTGTCATTCAAGACATTGAGTTGGTGAAGCACACCTTCATCAACTACTACTCTAAACTGTTAGGCACAAAACATCTGAATGATTATTCTGGATCTTCCAGAGTGGATCAACTCATCAGTAGGAAACTTTCTCCTTCTCAAAGCTTGGACATGGTGTTGGAGGTCACTGATAAAGAAATCAAGGACATTTTCTGGTCTCTCAATCCTCAAAAAGCACCTGGTCCTGATGGTTACAATGCTGCCTTCTTCCAAAAAGCATGGCCTGTGATAGGTCATGAGGTGACCTCAGCTGTCAAACTCTTTTTTAGGTCAGGTCAGCTATTGAAGAGGGCAAATGCTACTTTAGTAGCTTTGGTACCTAAAGTCCCTAACCCTTCCAAAGTTGGGGACTTCAGACCCATCTCATGCTGCAACGTGATATATAAGTGTATTGCTAAAATCCTAGCCAACAAAATCAAACCTGTCCTTCCATCCCTCATTGATCCTGCCCAGTCTGGATTTGTACAAGGTAGGAGAATAGCAGATAATATATTCCTTACTCAGGAATTAATGAGGGGTTACCACAAGCACTCTGCTTCTCCTAGATGTGCCAAGAAGGTGGATATCATGAAGGCTTATGATAATGTCAGATGGGATTTCCTCTGGGATGTCCTTGCCTCCATGAATTTCCATCCTAAGATGATCCAATGGTTGAAAACTTGTGTCTCTACAGCCAATTACTCACTGTGCTTCAATGGGGAAGCTATTGGCTACATACCAGGGCAGAGGGGTCCAAGACAGGGAGACCCTTTGTCTTCTTACTTATTTGTGATTGTCATGGAAGTTTTAACATGCATACTCAAGGAGAAGTCTCAACTCCCTGATTTTAAGTTCCACTGGAAGTGTGCCTCTACTAAACTTGTCAACCTTTGCTTTGCAGACGATCTTATGATTTTTTGCAAAGGAGAGGTGAGCTCCATTACTCACATAAAACAATCATTGACTGAGTTTGAGGCCCTCTCTGGACTCTCTCCAAGCCCTAACAAGAGTAATGTGTTCTTCTCTGGTGTTAATCCTTCCACAAAAGCATCTATTTTGGGCATATTAGGATTCCAGGAAGGATTATTACCAGTTAGGTATTTGGGGGTACCTCTTCTATCCACAAAACTCAAGCATTCTGACTGTAAAATCATGGTTGACAGGATTGTAGCCAAGACAAAATCCTGGACACATAGGTACCTGTCCTATGCTGGTAGAATATAATTGATAAAATCAATCCTATTTTCAATGCAAACCTATTGGTCATCTCTATTCATTATCCCTAAGAAGGTAATCAAGGAGATTGAATCCATTCTGCGATCCTTCTTCTGGTCAGGTCCTGACCTTAAGAAGACAGGTGCAAAAATTTCTTGGGAACATCTTTGCTCTCCTGTCAAGGAAAGAGGTTTAGGCTTTAAATCTATGGAGGTTTGGAATAAGGCGGCTGTGGCCAAGCACATATGGTTCCTTATTTCCGGAGGGGAACAATCTATGTGGTGTCAATGGGTTAAGTCGTACTTACTTAAGGGCAAGAGCTTTTGGAGTGTTAAAATGCCATGTGATCCCTCCTGGGTTTGGAGGAAAATTCTAAACCTTAGATCACTTGTTCAGTCTCACATTGTGTACAAAATTGGGGATGGCCTTTCAACCTTTCTATGGTTTGATAACTGGCATCCCCTTGGCCCCCTCTTCCCTAGGTTTGGTCCTCGAATTATTTATGATTCAGGACTTCCCAAGGATGCCACTGTACAGACTATCATTAGGAACAATCAGTGGGCCTTTCCAATAACACAATCTCCTGATCTTAATGAAGTCAGATCCGACTTACAAATAGTCCCCATTAATGGGACCATTGGGGACAAATGCACTTGGACTCTCACTGCATCTGGGAAATTTACCATTTCTTCCCTTTGGGAACACTTGCGATCACACTTTCCTGCTTTCACTTGGTCTCAAGTGGTATGGTTTTCAGGGCACATTCCGCGGTGTAGTGTGATCTCTTGGTTGGCCATTCAGAATAGGTTATCGACTGAGGACAGACTTGTTCTGTTTGGTATGAAATCTTCATCCATTTGTAGTTTGTGTATGGGTGTTGAATCACATAATCATTTATTCTTTGAGTGCCCCATCGCTACACAAATTAGGGGAATGCTATCCCCTAAGACCCCTCACATGGTTGGACTGATCTCTTGGCAGCAGTGGGTTAGTAAGTTGTCCACTTTAAGAGGTAAATCAGTGGCAGTCACAATTGCTAAGCTTGTTTTTACTGTCTATGTGCACCAAATATGGCTTGAGAGGAATTATAGAAAGTTTCAGAACATTAGCTGCCCTCCTGGAGCGGTTGCTACAAAAATTTCTAATGAGGTTAGGAGCAGATTGTTGTCCTTAGAGTACAAGGGACCTTCTCATTTACTTAATATGTGGAACATTTACTCATGATTATTCTACATACACTTGTTAGTCTGGATTTCTACTTATCTCATTTCATTTGCAGGTCACAGTTCAAGGGGTACAGCTTCACAGCTATACTCCTAGATCCTTTCAGCTTTCATTGCCAGGAGATTTGGTCTCACACAGACTAGGAGAGCAGGCTCCAAACATGGTTCAGCAAGAGCTAGCAACCGTTGGATGGGCCAGGCTTCTATTACTTCTATTTTATCAGGTAGTTACCTTAATCCTTGTTGGATGATGTGGTGAAATACATCTTATGAGTGTCTTTACTATATTGTGTGTTGACCTTGTGAGTTGTGTGCTAGAGCCCCAACATTCCTTGAGAGAGGAGGTAATAATTAGCGGGGGAGTCATGTGAGGTTCAGTGGAGGGAGTAAGTAGAGGTTTCAAGGAAGTAAAGGTTGAGGTGGAGGTGGTGGTTCAAACTTCAAACTCGAACTTAGGGCTGGCCTTAGGTTCTGTCCAGATTGCTATGGCATAGCATACTTATTGGGTGGTTCTTCAAGGGTACATACCTCAGGGCTTTGATTTCTGTTTTGGCCAATTCCTTTTGGTCTGTTATGTAACTACATTTCTGTCTGTGCTTAAGACAATCCAGCAGTTGTGCAGCAGGCTGCCTTTATTCACTGTTTTGCAACTGCTTTTGCTATCGTTAATATATAGCAACCGACTGCTGTGATTGTATCTGTGACTACGTTTGCTGCTGCAATCTGCTATTTACTACTGTCCAGTTCCAGTTTGTGTTACTAATTGCTATTGGTTCACCTGTTGTTACTCGTATGGCTGCTGTTACGGCTCTGCTGTTCTGTAATGTTCTGTTCTACAGCTAATCAATGTTCTGTAATGTGCTGTTCTGTAATGTTCTGTTGTAGTATATGCCTAACCAATAGGGGATGTCATTGGGATCTCCCTTCGCAGAGGGGGACGTCCTCTGCATGATGTATAGTTGTAATGTTATGTTCTGTTCTGTTATGTATTTAAAGCTTCTGTGTCCTAGTTTGGTGCAACTTTGTTCATGTCCAGGGACCGCTGCTGTTCTGTTAGGTAATTCCCAAGAGAAATGTTGGGCCACACAAAAGTGTTTGTTGCTGTTTTGTTGCTGTTGTTCGTTTCCAGCAGATTGAGAAAGGAGGATACTACAGCAGATTGTATGGCCGGATACTTTGTTGCTACTGCAGTTGGTTTGCTCTGTTGTGTGAGCAGTCAGTTGGTTTGCTCTGTTGCTGTCAAAGGGTTGCGTCTGTGCTGTCCATGCAGCACTTTGCTGCCGTGTCCAGTGCTAATGTCCAGTTCATGGACTTGATCCGTTTTGAAGCATGCTACTATTGGAGGTCTGCAAGTTCTGAAGGTCATATTTAGTGGCTGCATGTTGGTGCATCATTTAGGGGTTATTGCCCACTGTAAATTAGGGAATCAAGGGGAAATGTTTCGCTTTTGTAAATCCCCTCTTTGGCATGTGTTTCTCTCCCATCTCTTAGATGGCCTTGAAACATGTGAATCTCATTGCTTATATTCCTCTTCATTGTAATCAATGTATTTAGTCAATGTAGCCACTTGGCTTAGGTAAATTTTCTCAATCTTTGATTTTCTTTTTCTTTATCCTCCTGGGGTATGTTCCTTGTAGGCTGTATATCCAATTATTCTCTTTTTCTATTGCAAGCTATTTTACCCAAAAAAAAAAAAAATCAGCCCACAACAAACTTTTTTGACCCAGTACCCTCGATCTTATATTTCCTGTCTAAAGATTCCCACAACTCCTTAGCCGACGGAGCCTCGCCATACACAGAATACAGCGAATCATCCACAGAGCATTCAGAATATAATTCTTGCACATGTAGTCATGCTATTTCCATCTGTCCACATTAATTCGCTTCTGAGTGTCAGGGTCGTTCTCATCAATAACTGGTGCTTCCTTGACATGCCATTTTGCCAAGTTCAAGGTGGTAAGATTGAACATCTTTTGAAATCTACCCCAACACACTTGCTTGGCCTCTCCACGTGAGACATGGGAACAAAGGTAATCCCAAGAGTAGGAGCATGAGTTGAAATAGCACCACCACCATTTCCATTGCCACTGACACTACCAGTGTCTTTGTCTTTGCCAGTGACTGTAGTTTTTCCTTGCTCAGTTGTCATGTTTTCTTGAAATTAGGAACAGTCACATATAAGAGAACAAATCTCAATTTCAAAAAGACAAGCTATACATGCATAGATTAACAATCTATTAAACAAACTAAATCTGACATCCCCCATAGTACCACGTACCCTGAGGGTCCCAGGGGGAGCGGCCCCTGGTAGGGGTCTCAAGGGGCTGTGCCCCCTGGCGGGAGCGGCCCCTGGTAGGGGTCTCAAGGGGCTGTGCCCCCTGGCGGGAGCCTGAGGGCTGGCCCTCAACGGGGATCGACCTGCCCGCGAAAGGTAAACGGTATACACAATATGCTACTAGCAAGACTGTGGCCGGACTACCTTCCCCTTCTGTTGAACAACGCAATCTGGGTACTAACTTATACCACATGGGCCATGTACCAAGGCTGAGTGAATCATGCCTACCATTGGCTGATCACTTCAAGCAAAGCACACCATGGTGCAAGCCACCTCTGGCTAATCACATGCCTAGTACCCAAACCGCCTCCGCCAAGCAGATCATATCAATAAGATCATGGCCGAGTGATGTCAAGGCAGAAGCCAAGTAGATCACTCCAGAGGCCATAGATATTGATCCTATTGACCTTCACGTATGATTTGGTACACTTCAAGGTCTTCGAGATGGACATGTTCATACTCTTTGGGCATTGTTTAAATCCTATTGACCTTTTTTTCATTGTCATTCATTATTTTAAAACTCGAATCACTTCTAATACATTCTCAACACCTCCAAACCAACTCATAACATTGAAATATAGATTCCAATGACCCTCCAAAACATCCGGACTCTCTATATCCATATTGAGCGAGATTTGGACTTGATGGCCTTTGATTGAGCCTATATCCGATTTTTTTTAAATGAGTTTGCCTTCCCTTTCACTCTCATCACTATGGTTGTTAGTTACTTGGACTCGTAGTTTGTTCAATTAGTTAATATTATGTATCATGATGAGTTAGAGTGCTTTAGTGTACATTTGACATGTGCTATGTGGATAATTTGAGGTGATAGATATACCTAGTGTTAAAAGGAGAATTAATGACGTTTCATGGATGGTTGATGATCAAAATGAACATGAGTTCTTAAGACATAATCGAAGTGTGGTGAAGTGAAATGTTGATTCGAGGATAAATTTATGGATAAATTATGAACACAAGTAACGTAACGGATAGTAGTCGATGAAATGAGAAATATGTGTTGTCAGAGTTGTTTCCTCCTAAACTTGGAGTTGGGTTTCAGATGCATGAAATGGATATACAGGGGCCAAATACCCGATATGTGAAATGGACATACGGGGTCTTAAATACCCGGAACATGAAAAGGATATACGGGGTTCAAGTACCCGGAATGTGAAACGGATGTACGGGGTCATGATAACCTGGAACGTAAAGTGTGTATACGGGGTCCTAAAACCCGGAATGTTTCTAGGTCCATTAGGTTGATGCTAGTAAGGAGCTTTTCAAGCTTATATCTAAAACTAACAGGGGATATACGGGATCCTAAACTCCTAGAGCATGAATCACTTGACTTCTTTTTTTGGGTAATTAGAATCACTTGACTTGGATAGGTTGAGATGTACCTTGCATAAAATGGGAGTTGAGAGACAACAACGAGTTGATTAATAAGAGTGAAAGGTTCGTTTGAGAGATCTTTAAGCTGCAGTGTTTTGGCTAGCCTATCCGTGGGGGATGTCCTGGAATGTCTATTTTTAGTTGTCACAATTCTCCTATCCTTGGGGAGTTGCCCCTTGAAATTTAATTTTCTCAGGGTGGTTTTATGTTATTAGTTGGGGCGCATTCAAGATTGAGCAGTGCGAATATTGTTCTGGCTATGGGTTGACCCACATAATGAAAGAAGATTGATTAATGGAAGTGAGTCGATCTCATGGATTCTTAATTATCAGGAAATTCACCCTATCTATCTGGCTGCATATGACTAGCATGTAGCGTTAATTTTAGCTTATGTAGCCGTTTGGAATAAGTTTTTTGGTTACTTTATCTAGTTGTTTCCTATCCCTCTTTTTAGATGGGTTCGAAACATCCGGTAGCACTATATTTAGCTAATATAGCCGGTTGACATTGGTCAATTTTCTTTCTTTTCTTTTGCTTTCCTCCTGGGGTATGCCCCTTGTAGATTGTATATTCGGTTAGCCCTTTTTTCTATTTCAAGCAGGTTTACCCAAAAGAAAAAGAAATGATTGCAGGTCCAAGGTAATGACAAACTAATTCTCAAAATTCAATTTTTCTTACTTTTTTTTTGGTTAAAACAGCTTGAAAAAAAAAAAAAAAAAAGAGGCTAACCGGATATACAGCCTACAAGGGGCATCCCCAGGAGGAAAGAAAAATAAAAAGAAAAAGGAAAAAAATAAAGGAACTTAGATACGTAGAAAGCCTACGCCAAACGGCTACATAGGACTAGAATAAAATGAAACATCTGTTTCCTATCCATCTAATAGAGGGAAATGAAACAGATGGCAAAAGATTACATATAGCAATCTGACTAAAAAAAGAGAGCCTTCAAGACAATATGAAACAATTTTTCTTACTTTCTAGGAAGCAAACAGAGTAAACACTCATTTTGATCTTCAAGTCATACAAAAGAAAATTGCAGCAACATCACAATTAGTTGAGATGTGATATAAGTTGTGAACCAAATCATTAAATCATCAAAACATACTATACACCATTTTGACGGATTAATCAAGGAAATTTAAATTGTACTATACACAACAGACAGTTGTGAACATATGTAGACACAAGGCTTAATGGTCTGACAATAGCCGATTTGTCAAACTGGTCCGCTATGGAACTAGTGATGTGAAAGAGTCGTCTATTTAAGGTTTCTCGTAAAATTAAAGTCTTAGACACACACGCACAGAAGGAATTTAGGGCGCAACAAACACATGCAGAGGGAGGGAGAGAAGGAATTTGGGGCTTCACAAACTCACTCACGCAAAAGGAATGTGGGGTTCGAGTACTCAACAATAAATACCTGATTGGAGAAGAGCAAGACAAAAACATTTTTTACCACTAATATACGAAGTGATTTCTTTAGTGCCTAGAAAAAACCCTAGGTCACCGCAATCCCTCACCCCAATTTTCCATATTGTAGGGGGGTAAAAATAGCCTAACACGTGGCAGGATATCCCGAATGACGCGTGGGATGAAAAAGTGCGAAAGACCAAACCATTCAGGTCGTGGGCCGTGATACCCCATGTCTCTGACCCCATTCAGGCCGAGACACCTCTTGCCGAGACACCCATGAGTCGCAATACCCCATGGTCCAAGAGACCTCATGCCTAAATACCCTCCACCGCGGACCTCACCTGACTACGGGTCCAACCCGACCACGAAGCCATCCCAACCGCTGGTGCAGCCCGATCGCGGAGGCTCTTGACCAACCACAGGCTAGCCCGACCTCGGCTCTATCCCGACCGCGTGCCTACCCCCGCTGGACCTCCCTTATGCGGCACCCCCTCAAGCTGCATGCCACAACTCCCAGTTGCAAGGCACAACTTCTAGTTCGAGGCCATAGCTCCCAGCTCAACTCAGCCCTAGCATTGCAAAAAATTAAGATTCCAATGGCATTGCCAAAAAATCAAGATTTCAATCATATCAAAATGTTGACCATCCATTTTTAGTACAATATAGAAAACTGCACGTTTTTCTCTAGAAGTAAATATATATATATATATATATATATATATATATATATATATATATATATATATATATATATATATATATATATATATATATATATATATATATATATATATATATATATATATATATATATACCAGGAGGAAATAAAAGGAAAAAAAAAAAAGAAGATTGAAAAAAGTGCGATAACCCATGCACAACCCGCATGGAAAGTAAAGTAGAGTAAATAACATAACAAAAGTGCCATGTGTGCTGAGATCATATCCCCGTTGCACTATCCATCTAAGCGGAAGGATCGTACAACGGGGTATGATATGAAGTGATACAATAAGTAATAACTTGAAATTGAACTACTACTACCTGGCACATCCCGTCAGGCTAGGAAATCAATTAAATATTCACGGTCAGAGGTGACCAAATGATAACCAACACTGAGGACAAGCAGCAACAAAACAATACGACATCAAGGGAACTACTACAGAGGAACATGGCACCAAGAAGAGGCTCGAACCAGAGATGACGGCATCCGACAGGGGGCCCCACCCTGCACACCATGCCCAATCCTTCCGGCCTAATACTCCCTCACTTAAATAACCTTGCTCTTCACATAAAACCGTGCAAAGTTACAGTTTCTTTTGGAAAAATCCAAGGATAATTACTGCCATTTTTTATTTCGTAAATCGATAATTTTTCGAAAAGTCATTTTTTCATACTTAACCAGATTTTAATAGGCAGGGTCTTTCTTGGTTCCTTGGAGTCTCGGGCCCTGACCTTGATCTTTGGTTCGAGAATGTGAAACCCGCCTCCGTCCCGAGGTACTTGAGAAGATCTGATTATCAAGAGAAAGGCAAGTGTGCTCTTCTTGGATATAATAAAAACCAAGAACTGAAACGCAGCCCAACAGTGACGTGGCCGGATGTCACCCAAGTTTGGGTAAGAGAAACCAATAAGGGACTGATTGCGGTTCCCCAAAGATGTCAACCCTCTAAGGCCTTAGCCAAGCAAGGCTTTGGCCACGTGTGGCCTTGGGTGAGCTAGGCCTTGGCCGAGTTAAGCCTTGGCCGCGAGCGAGTGGCCTTGGTCAAGTTAGGCCGCGTGTGGCCTTGGGTGAGCTAGGCCTTAGCCGAGTTAAGCTTTGGCCGCGAGTGGCCTTGGTCAAGTTAGGCCTTAGCTGGGCTAAGCCTTGGCCACGAGTGACCTTGGCCGAGCTAAGCCCTAGCTGTGAGCCAATTTGGTTAAGAGGTGTTGATAGGGGACCAATCGCAACTCCACGAAGGCTTGGGCACGACAAAAAATGATGTCGACCCTTTAAACAACTTGACTCGGACAATTCTCCGTTCCGGTCGACTTGGTAGGACCCAAGGAGGAGCCATTAGAGGCTTGGTCGCGATATTGGCATGACCAAGAAAGGAGTCATGACCATGTCCGCTTATGCGAGAATGGCAAGGCAGAGCCAAGACTTGACCTTGCCTGATGGTGGCAATGGCAAGACTAAGATAGAGTAAGATAGACTTCGACCACATCGCTTATCCGAGATTACTAGAGATCTTGTGGCTTGGTGGATAAAGAATAAGGGATCATCGCAGAGAGGTGCTCAAGGAATAGCACCCACGGAAGTAAGGAGTTAAAAATTGATCGAGGTAGAGGGGAGTTGAGAGCTTCTCTCTCTAACTTAGAGAGAGAATGCACTCCTCCTTCCAAATTTTCTGTCCGAAATTACCAGATTAGAGGTATCAATGCTCTATTTGGGTTCCACGAATCTGTTTAAAGGAGAATATGTGTATTTATTCACTCTACTTCATTAACCGATTTCCACTGATCGGAACTATTCAACTACTGGGTTTGGTTCTCCAGCAACTGGGTTTTGATACCCATCGGAGAATCGAGTTCTACACTAGGTCTCCGGTGACTAGTTCACCTCCGGCGTCGGGCGACCTACCGCCGTTCAGCTCACCGCTCATGTGCACGGCCGAGGGCAGTGGAGATTTACTTTTCAGATCTGGAATTACGGAGCTCCAGTTTATGCATCTTTCAACTGGGTTTCGTTACCCAACATCAGGATAACCATTCTGGGTTGTCAAGGAGGAGGTGGGCCGCCGCTCACCGGAGTCAAATCCCAAACGGTTCACAACCATGGGTATTACAGCTCCGCTAATTTCAACAACTGATCTCGGGCAACAAGGAGAGGTCGCTCTGGAATCCAAACCACAACAGGAGCTCGTTGTTGCTTCTCAACAATTTTTGCACTGAAATCAGAGGGTACATCTTTACCTAAGTTTGGGTCTAGATGTCTGGTTTAGGTGTTCTCGTATGATTATTGCAATTTGAATGGTTTTAATTCCATTTACTGTTTCAATTGCGGAACCTGAAGGGCAAGGGAACTTCTCTCTCTAGAGAAGCTCTCATCCACCGCCCAAACCCATATCCGGCCATCTCTTTGGGGCTTGATCGTCCATGGAGTAACCCGGATTATTGAACTGGCTGTCATATAAGGTGATTGGTCCTCCGACCAAGAACTCTGGCGCCGGGTCGTGAAACCGCTAAAGTCAGTGGATTCAGACAACAAGGCTGCTATCAGGGCGAGTGAGAATCACGGCCTAGGATGTGCCTGGGCAACTCATGATGGTGGGTTTGGAAACTATGTGCTCCACCGGTTTTGAAAGATACCAAGAATTCACGGGTTGTAGAGGCCCAACTTCATTTTGCACGCGTGGAATACAAAGTTGGGCTGATTGCAAGATGGGCTGGTTGGAGCATTATGGACTGATCTGCAATTGGCCCTCTAGAATGTTGTTTTTTGACATGGAGTTAATTGGCTGATTAGCAGCTGGCCTGAACTAATTAAGGATGGGCTCTGGAGCCTTGTTATTTCACTGTTTTGCAAAATAATATCTACCCTAACAGTGCGGGATGTGCACTGACCTTTATATATTGCCACGCCCGTGTCCAGGTCCCGGGATAGTTTGTTTGATGGGGGCATGGACACGGGCAACCCGTGTAGCCACTTGGCTTATATCTTTTCTTTCTTTTGCTTTGTCTTACCTGGGGTATGCCCCTTATAGGCTGTACATCCGGTTAACCTCTTTTGTATTTCAAGCTAAACGCCCTAGGGCATTACCCAAAAAAAATAGCACCCACGGGACTACTGTGGGTGTCGTGGGCACCGCGGCCTGATAGTAGGAAGGAATATCTATGCACGATTTGCGGGACACATGTCCAAACTTTATAATTCCACTTGGCGCAGAAAGAGAGGCCATTGTACCTATACATAGGACACTTCCCCCACACTTAGGGTGGACGATTAGACAAAGTTCTAGGGCTATTCTAGAGAGAGAAACTATCTAGAGAAATCATACTTGCTCCTTGCGGCTTGCTCAGTTGGGTGAAATCCCTACCAAGGATTCTCTCCTACTGTTTAGCCTTGTTCCTTTTTACCAGTCCAGAATCTCCCTTAATCCTTCATTAATCATCTATTAATCTTGTCCTTCTCCATCACTTTTTCGAATACTTTAAATCCCGAATTTCTACCTTTCTTACACAAATTATGCTTGGGCTTTGACCACTAAAATGGAGAGCGAGAAGATTGCAAATTTTAGGGTTTGAAATGGAGAGAAAAGGGCGTTTAGGGTCGCAATTTTAGGGTTTCAGAGCTCGTAATTGGAGTTGAGGACGAAGGATTTCAGAGCAGTGGGACAGTCGTCGTCATTAGAAATGGCAAACTCAAACTCGTAGGTTACAAAAGAGAAGATGATAACAGAGTGGGTGGGGAGTCATTGCCTGGAGGAGGAGGGATTAGACATGGTGAGAGTTCTACTCGTTGGCTGTTATTGGTTTTGCTCTGGAATAGAGAGAGAGAGAAGTGAGGTGAGGAGAGAGAGAGAGAGAGAGAGAGAGAGAGAAGTGAGGTAAGGAGAGGAGAGGTGAAGGAGACATTGAGAGAGAGACAGAACTGGTAGCCAGTTATTTGAGAGTTTTCTTTTCTTTTCTTTCTTGGGTAAATTAATCATTTACTAATACTTTTGTCCTAATTTAATTGTCATTTTTAAGAGTTCGTGTCACTTTTCAATTGACTATAGAGAAAATTTCAAAATGGCCCCTGAACTTTGCACTAAATGTCACAGAGATACCTGAACTTAAGTTTATTTCAATTAAATACATGTACTAACATAATTCCCAAAAAAAAAAATTTGGGGGGTAAATTAGCTTGAAATAGAAAAGAGGCTAAGCGAATATACAGCCTATAAGGGGCATACCCCAGAAGAAAAGAACAAGAAAAAAACAAAGATTGAGAAAATTTAACTTAGCCAAGTGGCTACATAGATCTAAACCCATGGCTGCAATGAAAGAAAACTAAGTTTGAATAAACATGCACATCACATGTTTCAATTCCATCTAAGAGATGGGAGAGAAACACATGCCAAAAAAAGTTATACAAAAAGGTTGAAATTTGCACATTGGCAATCAGCTAGTTCAGATCAGTCGCAGTAGCAGTAGTGAGCATCCAACTAGCAGCAGCAGCTGGACTACACCAACGGATGCACCAATCTGGCGCACAACCAACAAAACCAGCAAAACGGTACCAGATCTGGCGCAAAACCTACAACACCACCAATCTGGACAGCCATAACAAAACATCATAACAGCAGCAACAAACCATACTATTCAATAGCAGCAGAAAAGAGTACTAGAACAGCAGTAGCAATAGCATAAGAGTAGCAATAGCAGAACTGTTCAAACAACTGGACAGAGCAATAGCAGTAGCAATAACAGAACAGCAAGCAAAAGAACAGCCATATGAACATGGCAGATAGCAGAAACTTCCGTTCAGAACACTAGCAGTAAATATCAGCCGAAGGAATGCAAAAGTAGCTAGGGACATGCCCCCTAGAAAAGCTTAAACGCTCCAAGGGACATCCCCCTAAAGATAGGCCAAATTGAGATAGAAATTTAGTTATTCAATTCAGGTGTCTAAATTCCCAAATTTAGACACCTGAACTTAAGTTTATTTCAATTAAACACCTGTACTAACAAAATCCCCAAATTTAGACCCCCGGCGTTATACTCCGTCCCAAAAATTGCTGACATTGCATTTCCAACCTGTTTAAGTTGCCCCATTGCACATGTTTCCAACAGGGACGATGCACCCAAGCGAAACTCATCATTAGAAGTCTGTCGAGCAGAAAGAAGAACTGGGTTTGGGCAAAAAAACATGGTTTGGAGGGAAAATGACCTTAACCTAATTGATTTCCCTCCATTTCTCTCTCCAGAAGTCTGCCTATTGTTCCACCATCTCCATCACTTCAACCCTAGACCTGAAGCCTGCCTATGGGTTTCGCTTGGGCGCATCGTCTCTTGTTGGAAACATGTGCAATAGGGCAACTTAAACGGGTTGGAGATGCCATGTCAGCAATTTTTGGGACGAAGTATAACGGCGGAGGTCTAAATTTGGGGATTTTGTTAGTACGGGTGTTTAATTGAAATAAACTTAAGTTCAGGTGTCTAAATTTGGAGATTTTGTTAGTACATGTGTTTAATTGAAAAAAATTTAAGTTCAGGTGTCTCTGTGACATTTGGTGCAAAGTTCAGGTGATATATTGTAATTTATAATGTTTTAGGTGGTTTCGAAAATATTGTATTATAGAATAAATCGAGATCTATCAAACAAGATCCATATTGAATATAAAATTTATTACCAATCAAGCTGATTTATTCAAAAAAAAAAATTTATTACCAATTTAAAGATATAACTAATTTTTTATCCAGTTAAAATAGAATTCGGACAAATAAATTAGGACTGAGTGAATATTAGCAACCAAATCAAAGACAATAGGAGATCCTCACCAACTACATCAAGCTTACCCTCCCCCAGTTAACTAGGGAGAGAAGCACAACAAAGAATTAAGAATCCTGGAACTTAAGATTCCAGGTTCTAGAACTAAAAGTCTACTAGCATCATTAGGTTTCAAGTTCTGCCATGAACAGAGGCATGCTCTGACTTCTTTGCTGATCATAGCACCCAACACAGAGGCACCCATATGCAGTCCTTGAAACTGTCTTATACTTTTCCCTCCACATCTAATGGGCAAGTACTTGTACTTTCCTTCTAAAACTTGGGTTCAAATGTGCCTAGGATTTTTTTTGGGTCAAAAAATGTGCCTCGGATTGAGTTTGGCTCCTCTCCAATCCTAAGGAAATTGGAGAATCCTTCAATTTTAATATAACACTGAACACAACCTCTCTAAAGGACATAAGGATGATCACACATAATTATTTATCCCTCTCTCTCTTTCATTCACGGCCATTGACAATTTTAATGAACCAAAAAATTATCTATAGCAGCAAACATGTACACTCCGATTTTCTGGAGATAAATTAGAATGGTGGGTTTGTACTCCTTGGAATTTCAAAATCAGATTGAAACTGAACCAAAAAAAAAAAAACATATCGAAAAACACATTCTGTGGAATTCAAAAACCAGATCCAAAAAGGCGATAGAAAATTCCGAAGTACAGAGTTAGTTTATTGATCGGGGACGAGATTTTCGCTCAGCAAAATCCACAAACTGTGATTCTGATGTCGAGGGGTTGGAGGTTGGAGAAGTATGGTGGCGCCGGTACCCTAAATTTGTCGGCTTAAGCAGGCAACAAAATGGTGGAGGCGCAGAGGGATGCAAAGGGAATGGGCGGTGGTGATGGCTAGTGGAGGGTTGGACGGAGATGGAGGGAAGGGGCGGTGATCGATGGTTTCTCGAACAATGAAGGGCAAGTGAAATTATTCAGTGTTTTGTTGGATAACACGATTATGTGGCCATTAATGATCTTGGCCATTAGATTTTATAGTTGCCATGCGTCACCTTATTAATAGGACTTGAGGATCCTCCAATTCCCTTAGGATTGGAGAGGAGCCAAACTCCCTTGGATTGCCTGTCCGTTCCAGCTCTTTGTGCCAGCACCCAAAGCTTGACACCTGTCCAAAAGGTCATTTAATGCAAAAATAAATTAATAATGCCAAAAACCCGGATAAAAAAATGCCAAAAACCAACTGGATTAAAAAAAAAATAGTGAGATAATGCCAAAATTATTTTTGTTGGTGCCAAAACTCCAATGCATTAAAGTCTTGTACATTGCACACAGTATAAGCCTTTTGTGCCCTAAAGTTTTGGCATTATCATTTCCCAAAAAATATATTTTTTCAAGTGATGGCGCTTTTTTTTCCATACAATATAAATCTTCTTTCATGCATCTCAATTAGTTGTATTAGACAAAGTTTTTGAAATTAAATAACAGAATACGAGGTAAAATATATTGCCAAAAACTCAAGGGGCTACCTCACCCACACACGTAAACATGTGAAACACTATGGAAGGGGGTGTAGGGATTAGTCTAAGGGCATGCAAACTGGCCAAAAACAACTTGCATTAACGAAAACAAAAACTAAAAAGGTAATGTGTTAGAATAATATAACGAGGGAATTGGATGCAGCAGCGGTTCTTGGATTTTAGTTCAACGGTGAGAAAATTACAAAGAAATTTTTTTATATACAAAGCTCTATATAAAATGCACATAATTACATTTGGATGAAATTATATTGGATCTAGTTTATTTTGTTTACTCAGGCTATAGTACCTACTTACTCACAAACTTAAGTGATTTTTCACTTAATTTGACTATATATGAATGATTCAGTGCCAAAAATATTAAGGAAAAATATAATTATATAAAAGAAATATGAAATTTTTAGTGCATTTTTTGAATCCAAAGGGTTTGCTTGCTGGAAACCAAGTAAAGCCGCCCTTGATTGGATGGTTAGTGTGGAACATGAGGAAAAGAGCAAGTTTTAAATAAAATAAAAAACCTCTCCTTTCTAAAGAGAAGAAAAAATAACAAAAAAAGTATTAAAACAGTTGGTTCGTTTGATTACAAAGAAAAATATACTATGTTGGAAAGTAAAAATGAGAGAGTAAGATTAAAAAAAAAAACCCAAAAAAAAATTGTGAGAAGCAAATATATTTTCTTTCATCTATTTGATTAAAATGAAAAGTTTGTAAAAAATCTTGCAGGAAGATATTTATAGTAACTAATTTACCCTTAACATGCACTATCAATTGAGTGATAAACCCGGAAAAATTCTCTCTAGCCTAATTATCGTTCTACACCCACTTAATTTTTTTTGAATGTGGTATTATGATGTCCTCATCTTCAATAAACTCTAGATCTACTTTTTATGAGTTTGTATAAAATCAAAAAGAAAAAACAGAAGTGCTATGGGGACACTGGTGGTGTACACACATTGCCTATATGGCAACTGACTGGTAAGTAATAGGGCCCCACCTCCTCTCTTTGCAATTCAAAATTTTACGCAAAATTGCTCGGGAATTTGACCCAACTCAAACCCATTTCACCTACTACCACCAACCCCATTTACACCTACCACCATCGATGCAGGCAACCACCATCACCATTGACGCCAGCGACCACTATCAAGCCACCCCAATATTTTCAAACCCAACACCCTCCTGACTTTTTTACTCCCACCTTCGACCCTATTTTCACCTGCCACCGTCGGCGCCAACGACCACCACCACATCACCGCCAACGACCACTCTTTGCGATTCCCATTTCTTTCTCTTTCCAAAATTGAATCCGATTGTTACACTTTCTCCAACAAAATCGAATGAAACTTGAGGAGGTAAAAATCTCGAAGTTAGATGGCTTGATCTGGAATGTGTAAATCACATCGTGTTTTCCTTCTAATCTTCCCCATTTTCTGTTTCTTTTAGATTTCTTTGATTTTAATACAAATCAATTTGCCCCAATTTATCAAAAAGAAATCCTCTATTCTGAAATTCAGGTTGCTCTGAAATTAACGCTTTGAAAACCTGGACTTGGATGGTATAGTCATGAGTCTAATAGGAATAATGGATAGAATAATAGTATCCTTTGTTTGAAGCAATCTATCTATCTATACAATATACTAAGCAAATGTAGTTTTCAAAAATAAAATCAAGCTATCTTCTTAGTTCTCTCTCCTATGTGACATTCTCTTAATAAAGTTCATATTTTTTTTCACTACACTTTTCAGAATACCACAAAGTTAAAAAAAAAAAAAGCTTTCAAACTTTCTTCCATGCTCAAACATTCTCTCATTAAAATTTTTACATTTAATATAAATCATAAATAATGAAGTGTGAATAATATAACAAGACTTTACTTGTAGCTATAAATAACATTTAACACAATAGTATAATTTTTTCCTTGCTTCCGTGTTGGACGCTTGTATTTCATTGATTGATGTACCTGCAATTCAGAATTTTCATTTGGGTCCTTATGGGTTTGTTAATTACCACAATTACTATTACTCTCATTTGAGTTCTTGTGCAATGAGCTGGGACTTGATCACCTTGACAGCCAGTTGTCAATGGCTTTGGGGTTTGCGGCAAAATTTGGGTCTTCTTTCCTCTGAATTTTCAGGCATTCGTGGGTGTAAATTTGAATTGAAAATATTCAGGTGGCTTGATGGTGGTTGCCGGCGGCAATGGCGGTTGGCTGTCGCTGGCGTTGGTGGTTGCCGACATCGACAGTGGCAAATGTAAACGGGGTCAACGGTAGATGAAAAGTCAGGAAGGTAATGGGTTTGAATCGGGTCAAATTCCCAGGCAATTTTGGGTAAAATATTGAGTTGCAAAGAGAGGAGATGAGCCCTATTACTTACCAAAACTTCTGTGATGCTACCAAGTGGTATGGAAGTATCATACTCTCAATGAATTTCAGCCCTTGAATTGAAAATAGATAAATCACAACCCTTGGATTGAATCCAAAAACTAAAACTAGGGTGGTTTTGTTGAAAACGAGGTGATTTTGACCAAAAAAACGGAGGATTACTTACCACAGAACAGGCAACTTATACCATACTAAGGCAGCACTTACCATGGTATAAGGTAACACTTACCATACAAACAGGCAATACTTACCATTGATGAATGGCCAAAATTAAAAGAATTACATTATACGGTTCAGATTTGATGGGAATATGATGCTCTCAAAACCACATGGGAGCATCATAGGCAGACGCATTACTTACCCAAGTCAGTTGCCATATAGACAGTGTACATATGGTGTACGCCACCAGCGCATCCATAGCACTTTTGTTGATTAAATGTGCAGGAAAGGCCAGCTCCTCCAGATCCCTTTCTTTTTTTCTTTGCCATCCTTTGTGCAAGTATTTATTTCCCTAGTTAATATTTATCCTTGTTACAGAAAGGGGTGTTGGTTTTTTTCCTCGTTGGTGATTTCAGATTTTACCTGCAGAAAATAATGCCCAAATCGGATGGTATTTTGAAAATTTTTGGATTTGATTTTTAGGGTAATAATTGGAGAGAGAAATTATGATAATAATTGAATATAGGAAAAAATTGAGAATAATAATTGGAGATAGGAATAATGAGTGAAAAGAGAAAAGAGAATAATGATTACAAGTAAGGGTAATGAGTGTTTTTGGAGTTGGAATTTTTTTTCCAAAACACCATCTGAACAAGGCATAAGTCTTTCCCCACATCGACCCAATTGGGTCACAGATGGGGACGATAATGGGAATTGGGAAGGCATAAATGGGAGTGCATAAGATGGAGATAAAAATCTGGTCGAGTTGCTCTTTTCGCATAACGCATGCCTACGCATCAGCCCGCGGAGACACAAATTAATGTAGATAACAGAAAGCATCTGCAGAGCCCTGTCTTCAGTGTAGTTCAAAACTAAGAGAGTGACGGATAAAAATACCCGCTAATTGACACACTATAAATATATTCCTAATCCCACCATACTTGAAATTAGATATTGAAAATTCAAGATAACATGACATATAAACGGATTCAAGTCTCTTTATAAGAGCTAAGCATATACTAGGAAACAAGGCATTTGCACTTGAAATTACCCAGATAGAAAAACGATGACAATGACTATGTGATACCGTGACTAATTAGCAAAACTATATTCACACTCAAATCTTAGCCTCCCAGACTCAAGAAGAAAAACTGTGGAGAGGGAACATCAAATTTTCACAATTTACCTCCTAAAGTTAAATTTCTCGATGGAACTGCAAAACAAATGACAGAACACCCATGATTTTTGAATGACAATTTTTTTTGTGTAGAACATATATCATATCACCTGCACACATAAACCTCCTTCCAATGGTGTCAAGCTGTTTATCTATTAGCACTGAAAACTTTCAAATAACTGTCTTACTTTTTTCCAGCCAAGGGTTTGCAAGCCAAACTCAGGCTTTAAAGCAAAGATCTACCCAGCTCCAATATCAAAATGACTATTTTGGTCCAGGCACAGCGTACCATGTCTCCACAGCTGATGCAATTCATCCATTAATCATGTGGGGACCACGGTTACCTGTCATTATCAAAGCTATTGCAAGATCCAAATTTTACAGCTGACGATCCAAATACAAACTAGTTCTGATTTTTACCTTCTCCAGCTTCCCATGGTAAATCAGTTCCACTTCTCTGCGAAGGCTTTCCACGTCCATTGCATAATCTCTCTGACTGTCCTCTAACATCAACTGTTGCAACTGCTGCCTTACCTTCTCCAATGCTCCATCTAAATCACAGAAGTTCTTAAGAACTAGAGCTTCAGTTGTCCTGAGTTGCAAGAGATTCTTAATTGCAACGAGGGCCTTCCAGCATATCCATCAACAAGACATAAATAAGCACATTGGAATACTTGCAACAAAAATATGAAACAAAGGGAACAAAGGATCAAAAGAAGCTTGACTATTCTCTTACAAGATTATACGCAAGTGGCAAGTCCACATACCACCTTTCAACTTTTTGAAACTCGACCATCAAACAAATATGGAGTTGTAACTAGTAAGAGACATGTTTGTAGAGTTGTGCCCTTTAGTTGTAGAATCAGAAAATTCACTAGGCACCCGTCTTAAACATCGCAAAATCTTGTTGAGTGTCTCCTGCTATATGTAGGTCACGTCCTCCATAAGTCAATTTGACTTGCTCTTATGCTTCTAAAGCCTTCAATCTCGTCATATTTTATAATTCATGGCTCTCTACCTCCGTGGAAGTTCTTTCAACATCCAAGATACATTTCCTATCATGTCTCTCTTCAACTTCACATTTATTATCTTCGACTCTCTTACACTTGGAATTTCTATTACCAATGTACAACATAGCAACAACTTCAGATGTGTCGGTCTGTATATGGGAATTCTCATCTGGTGCCTTATTCTTCTTAGAAAAATGCTAAACTCCTGTTCGCTCTCACTTTGTGTGGGTGAGTGTCGTATTGATCTAACCTTTTCTATTCTCACTTTTTTTGTTGGTTCACACAATGACACAATACAATGAAAACAAATACAACAGAATCCGTTTGATCAATGATGCTATATTTTCCAACAGACATTATGCCCCCAATGATTAAAGGAGAGGAATAAAAACATAACCAAACTATTTGCTCCATGAAATCAATATCGTATATTTAAGTGCTAGAACATTAAGAGATCAATCATGTTTTTGTTGTGGCAATTCAGTGCTCTGCATTCGTTTTACCAAATATAGTTTCATTTAACATCATCCATATCTTTGTTTTGGGTTACTGTTTTCATAAAAATAACTCCCTTACATATTGGATAGGCAGCTGGTATAACCACATTTTCTACATTCTTAAACTTGTCGGAACACCTTGTTTACACCAGATATTATACGTTCATAACTGCACATTCTTAAAACTTATCGGAACATCTTGTTTACACCAGTTATTATACATTCATATCTGCCTTTGCTTTTTTCCTAGTACAAGGTCGTTTGTTTGGCTATCTTCTTTGAATGATGATCTCTTCATCAAATTGAAATTCCTTTTACTGGTAGTCGGACTACATAACCCACATAATAAAAAAAAAAAAAAAAAAAAAGACTTGATATGTTTTGACCCTTTACTGCCACTTCTTTAAAGTTTAAACATCTCCCGTGCATGGCACAAACACAAAGCCCATTCAATTCCTTCGCTACGTGTAAACCTTCAGTGCCCATAATCCCATTGAAAGTATGTTTGCCAGTTGTAAACTAGCAGGCTGATGCCAAAGAAATATGTATACCTTCTCTTGGAGATCCAGGTCAGTTGATGCTGTTAAATCTACCACAGACTTCAAGAATAAAGGATTGCTGAAAAAAGATAGCTCCACTTTGTTTCTTGTTTCTAACTGAGACTCAGCCAGATCAGCTACAAGGAACACACATTTCCGACGGAGTGTAATATCATTGGTGGAGTCACTCAGTATGTCCTACAAGACAACAAATAATTGGAAATGAGAAACATGAACTGTAAATGACAATATTGAAACCCACCCGGTCACCTGAAGCATCAAGTCTCCAGATTCTGCATAGAACATTTCTTGGCCATCCACATTATTTCTGATCAAGGATGAAACAGCAAACAATGCTTTTGTGGCTTCTTGTTTAAAACTGGATTTTACCATCACCACTAACTTTGGTAGCCCTCCAAGTTCCAGGACCTAAGATCCCCAAGTGTTATATATTAAACATTGTTTTTCAAATGGCAATCAAATGCCAATAACCAAAAAATCACCGAACATGTAGGAATGGGAATACATTTAGTATATCACAAAGAAAAAAACACAATCGACAGAAAAACTACGAGGAATGCATCTACATGTTCACGAACAAAAATACCAGTAGTACCTGCTTCTGAACAACAGGGTTGTTTTGACTAGCTTTACCAAGAATCCATGCAGAAGTCATCCTTATCTCTGAGTCAGGGTTATCAAGACCTCTTATAACTACAGATAGGCCCCCCAGTTTGTGCAAATCTGACAAACATAAATGTCACATGTCAGCTGCTTGTAGAGGAGAAATCATCTGAGTATGGGAGGAGCTCACCAGTAACTTCTTTTAGGAATCGAGTAATGGTTCAACCAAGGGAAAAAGGTACCGCTCTCGCAGCCCGCACCGAAACAGATACTGACGTCAAAGAGACTCAATAATGTGCCGAAAATAACCATTTACAATAAACTCAGTCTGTGTAGCACAAGCAAGGAAATGCAAGACAAAATGATGCGACTAGGACAGAGAGACATGCACAGGCAAGGAAATGCAATACAAAATGATGCTACTAGGACAGAGAGAGATGCAATCATCAAAAAAATGCAAACACGCATGCGTGGGGTATGTTACGAATTTGTTAGATTACAGGTGTATTTGTAATTAGTGTATTATTTGTTCTATTGTGTAACTAGTTTCATTCTCTAGGACCATAGTGCAATTAGTTTATTGTGTTGTATACATATTTCACATCAATGAGAAATAACCCGAACTTTTGGGTATTAATTCAATCGTCTAATTTCACATGGTATCAGCACGATCTTCATTGTTTCCCTTAAGACGACCAAAACCCATGATCGACTACCTCAGCCCATCTCATTCCAACCTTAGACGACCAACTTCCGAAATCAGGCAACAACTTTCTGACGCTGTATGACCCTCCCCACATCATACCCAACTTCTGACGACTCTCATTTGCTACCGAAACCCACTGGGAGACCACGAAATCAGCTGATTGGGCTCCGTTTAGTTTTTTTTTTTCCGTTCGGCAACACGAGAGCAACTGGGTATGTTGATTTTGGGTTCATACAGGTTCGAATAAGGCGCGATTGAGCATTTCGGGGATCCAATTTGTGATTTGGGGTCTGATTCTACGTTGTTTGCCCCTGATTCTGCGTTTGCTGCAGTCGATTGCAACCAAAACTGACTGGGTTTCCTTGAAATCAACGAGGCTTGATTATTCAAGGTTATTTTTTGTGTTTTCGGAAGCTCCGTGAGGTATTTTCAGTTTTTTTAAAGCTCTTTTAAGCATCTCCAGTCTGCCTTTGGGGTATCATTGGGTATTTATAGCTTGTACGAAGGGTTTCAGTCAGCCTTTGGGGTATTTTCTGATATTTATTCCCTGGTTCTTGTGGGGGTTTTTTTTTTCCGGTAGTCTGCTAATGTTTCTCTGTTAACATGTCTGAGGATAACAAAAAGCTTTTGCTAGTACAAAGGATAAGTTGAGTCGTGTAGATACTCTGGATAACTATTCTCTGGATATTTGTTCCAGCTGTCCACGGTCAGATTTTGGTCGGATTCATGTCTGGTTGGACCCAACCAGACCCTAGTCGGATTTGTTAAATCACCACCCGAGCCCAACCGAAACAGCTATCGGGTTCAAACCGAACCGGGTGTTGATTTTGTTCGGTCGAGTTCGGTTAGGTTCGTGGGTCAAAAAATAGAGTCGTCTTCAACGGTGACCAGATCCAGGAAGAAAAATGGAGAGAGAGAAACCCATTATACAATCGATTACAGAGATTACAGTCATGGAACAAAACCCCCAGAAACCATTATACAATCGTTGCACACTGTCATGGAACAAAACCCTCAAAAACCCATTTTACAACCCAAAACCGATTACACAGTCACTGTAAACGGAGAGAGATATCATATAGCTAGATCCAGAGAGAGAGAGAGATAACACCCGATCCCTTCTTCTCTTCTATTCTCTTCTTTTTTTTTTGAACTCTTCACTTCTCTTCTTACTGGTAACTTCTTCTCTTCTTCTGCATTGAAGCTGCCGCTTCTTCTACTTTCCGCTTGCCATAGCTAGATCAAGAGAGAGGAGAGAGCGCAAGAGAGAGAGAGAGAGAGTCGCCGTTTGGGGGTGGGGTAGAACTACTGCCGAAGTGGGAAGGAATGGGATAATGAAATGAAATTAGGGTTTTTTTTTCCATATATATTCTGTCGGGTGGGGGTCGGATTGGGATTTAATCCTACGCATCCGACACCTGACCGACAACTTGATATTTTTCAAGTTTTGGGACCCGAATCCACCTGATAAACCCGATCAAAACAGTCCACCTTGCTTATTTTGCGGTCGGGTCGGGTTGGTTCCGTGGACAGCCTAATATTTGTCATATTAAGTTGGATGGTACCAACTATTTGATTTGTTCTTGTACTTTTACTTTGGCTATTAAGGCCAAAGGGATGTCCGAGTTCATTGAGGGCCCTGTTACCCCACCTGCTGAGGCAGTTGAATTCAAAAAGTTTAAATCTCAGAAATCGTTAGTCATGACCTGGTTGTTTAACTCTATGAGAGCTGATATTCGCCATACTTTCCTGCTTCTTGATACTCCACGTCAGATTTGGACAACTGCAATCCAAACCTATTCTCAGCAAGGTAATGATGCACAGTGTTTTAAGTTGAGGAAGAGACTCCGTACATTGGAACAAAATCATCGATCCGTCACTGTGTACTTTGTTGACTTGAGTTGAGCATGACAGGAATTTGATTATTATCAGGGGTTTCAGGCTGTTTGTGCTGTTGCTGCTGCTAATTGGTTGAAGACGATAGAGAAAAGAGCGTGTTTATGACTTTCTTGCTAGTCTTGATGTGGAATATGATTCGATTAGAGTGCAAGTGTTGGGTCGTGTTCCGTTTCCGTCTTTGGGGAAGGCCTATGCCATTGTTCAGCAGGAGGAGAGTAGGATGGGTGCTATGGTGCACACTCCTACTTCTGACCGTTCTGCCTTGGTTGCCCTTCCTCAGGGCCAGTTTGGTTCTAGTGGTGGGCTTGTTCCACGGAGTGGTAAGTCACAGTAAGTCTAGTGCTAGCAGTGGGCCTATTGATCGTGAGTCACTCTGGTGTGATTATTGCCACAACACCGGTCATACCAGGGATTGCTGTTGGAAGTCAAATGGATGTCCCTCTCGTGGGCGAGGGGGTGGACGCGGTGGTCGTGGTTGTGGTCTCATGCGTTCTCAGGCCCAAGCTCATGTTTCGGAGTCTACAATTGCTACCTTGCCAGATTCTGGGTTCAGTACTGGGGTTCAGGCATCTTATGATCATGTTAGTGGATTTTCTCAGGGGGAAATGCAAGCTCTCAGACGCTTAATGGCTCGGGCTAATTCTCCATCTATTATAGCTCCTACTTCCACAACAGGTCCGACTTCAACCTATATTGCTCACACAGGTATTCCGGCTAGTGCATTTACTGTCTCTTCTGCTATTCCTTGGATTATAGATTCCAGTGCTTCAGATCATACTATGACAGGTTGTTCCTCTGTATTTGATTCTTACTCTACTTGTTCTGGTAAGGATAAGGTCAGAATAGCAGATGGATCATTCTCTACTATTTCAGGGAAAGGTTCCGTTCGTTATTTTTCCTCTATTTATCTCTCTTCAGTTCTACATATTCCAAACTTACCACTAACCTTTTGTCTGTTAGTAGTCTTACTCGTTCTGCAAATTGTTAAGTGACCTTTTTTCCTACTCATTGTGTTTTTTCGGAACTGGACATGGGCAAAATGATTGGCAGTGGTAAAGCATAAGGTGGCCTCTACTTTTTGGAGTCTGCACCTCGTTCACTCATGTCATGTGGTCATGCACTTCAAGCAGATACGAGTTCAGCTCTTTCTATGTTACATCAGCGGCACCGTAGATTGGGTCATCCCTCTATTGAGATTTTAGAAAAACTTTTTCCTAGTTTAATTAAGTATTGTTCTAGGAGTCAGTTTTTTGTAAAGCCTGTGAGCTTGGAAAACATAAACGTTCATTTTATGCACCCATTAATAAACGGAGTGCCTCTCCTTTTGTGGTTATTCATTCTGATATTTGGGGTCCTTCCCTTGTTACATCTCTTAAAGGTTTTCAGTGGTTTGTCACTTTTATTGACTGTTATTGGGTGTATTTACTTAAGTCAAAAAGTGAAGTCTTTTCTTATTTTAAATCTTTTCATGCGATGGTGCACACTCAATTTGACACGAATATCAAAATTCTCCGTAGTGACAATGGCACTGAGTATAACGATAGGAATTTTAGGGCTGTTCAAGATGAAAATGGAATTCTTTTTCAGACGACTTGTGTTGACACTCCACAACAAAATGGACCTGCTGAACACAAAAATCGTCTATCTTGCTGAGGTTGCTCGCTCTCTTTTGTTCACCGTGAATGTTTCCAAATATTTATGGGGAGAAGCGATTTTGATTGCCACATATGTTATCAACCGTATGCCATCTAGCGTTCTCCACTTCAAAACTTCTATTGAGTGCCCTAACAATTCTCGTGTCTTGACTCTTCCCCTGAGAGTTTTTGTTGTGCTCCTAACCCTTCTGGTGGTAAGTTGGGTCATAAAGCCCATAAATGTATTTTTGTTGGGTATTCTCCTACCCAGAAGGGCAATAAATATTATGATCCTCACTCTAGGAAGTTTTTGGTTTCTATGGATGTTACCTTTTGGGAAACTGAGTCTTTTTACTCTCCTTCCATTCCATCTCTTCAGGGGGGAGCAGCATGGTAGTCAGGAAGAGACGAGGGAGGAAGAGGTGTTTACATCTCAGAATCAAGGGTCATGGACACTTCCTTTTTGTAGTGAGGGGGAGAATGAGAAGTCTGGAGTGGAACCAGTGTATGTTCATAGTGCAAAACAGGACATTGGTGGACGAGTGGATAGGGACAGGCGTATCAGACCAAGTGAATGGCCTACTACCTTGGCAACGTATCAAAAGAAAGGAAAGAAAGGCAAATCTTCATGTGTATTGCCACCTTGCCAATCACCATCCCCTGTTTCAGTTCCGGACTCCTCAGCTGACTCATCTGATAATGAATCTTCTCCCATTGAACCCCCTATTATTGATTCTGATAATCTCCCTGTTGCTTTTCGAAAAGGTGTTAGGTCATGTACTCAACATCTCATTTTCCAGTATGTCTCTTATGATCGTTTATCTCCTTCGTACCATGACTTTGTTTCGTCTCTTTCTTCTATATCTATTCCACAGAATTGGAAGGTTGCGTTCATGATATCTGAGTGGAAAGGAACTATGGTAAAGGAGGTGACGGCTTTAAAAAAGAATGACACTTGGGAGCTAGTGTCACTCCCATCGGGAAAGAAATTAGTGGGATGCAAGTGGATTTTCACTATCAAACAGAATGCTGATACAAGGCAAGATTTGTTGCCAAGAGTTTTACTCAAATCTATAGTATTGACTACGAGGAGACGTTTGCTCCAATAGCAAAGATGAACAATGTGCGAGCCCTAATTTCTTGTGCTATCAATTTGAATTGGCCTCTTCACCAGTTTGATGTGAAAAATGCATTCCTTCATGAGGAGCTAGAGGAGGAGGTGTATATGGATGTACCGCCAGGTTTTTTCTTCCTCTGAGACTGAGGGAAAGGTGTGCAAATTGAAGAAGGCTCTATATGGGTTGAAGCAATTACCTAGAGCTTGGTTTGACAGATTTTCAAATGCTACTTTGAGGTTTAGTTACAAATACAGCCATACAGATCATACTATGTTCATCAAAGGGGTGATGGTAAGATTGTTGTCTATTGTTTATGTTGATGATATAATAACGACAGACAATGATGTGGGTGAGATTCTTAGTCTTAAGTCTAGTCTGACTCAAGAATTTGAGATTAAGGATTTGGGACCTCTGAGATACTTTCTTGGAATGGTAGTGGCAAGGTCTGATAAAGGTATTTTTATCTCCCAACGGAAGTATATACTTGATCTTTTGGAAGAAACATGTATGTTGGGTTGTAGACCTGCGAATTCTCCTATTGAGGCGAATCATCATCTTAGTGGAGATGTAGGGGAGCGCATTGATAAGAAGAGGTATCAGCGACTTGTGGGTCGACTGATATACTTAGCTCACACCCGACTGGATGTAACTTATGCAGTGGGTGTTGTTAGTCAGTTTATGCATGACCCTCGTAATTCACATCTGGATGCAGTTTATCGAATTTTGAGGTGTCTCAAATCAGCTCCAGGGAAACGAATTTTGTTCTCCAATCATGGTCACCTACGGTTGGAGGCATTTACGGATGATGACTAGGCTGGTTAAGTGGATGATAGATGCTCTACTTCTGGCTACTGTACTTTCCTCGAGCGGATTTTGGTTACTTGGCGGAGTAAGAAGCAATCTGTGGTCGCCAGGTCTAGTGCAGAAGCTGAGTATAGAGCTATGACACATGGTGTTTGTGAGCTCTTGTAGCTCCAAACCTTATTACGTGATTTGGGATTTTTTGATAATGGTCCTATGAAACTCTACTACAATAATAAAGCTACCACTAACATTGCTCATAATCCTGTTCAGCATGACAGAACGAAGCATATAGAGATTAACAGACACTTCATCAAGGAGAAGCTGAACGAGGGTTTGATATGTATGCCGTTTGTGAGGTCTAAAGATCAGGTAGTTGACATATTCACAAAAGAGCTTGGTAGCAAAAGTTTTCACCCTATTGTGTTCAAGTAGGGCTTAATAGATATCTCCGCACCAACTTGAGGGGTAGTGTTAGATTACAAGTGCATTTGTAATTAGTGTGGGGGAGTGTTAGATTACAGGTGTATTTGTAATTAGTGTATTATTTGTTCTATTGTGTAACTAATCATTCTCTAGGACCATAGTGCAATTAGTTTATTGTGTTGTATACATATTTCACGTTAATGAGAAATAACCCTAACTTTTGGGTCTTAATTCAATCATCTAATTTCACAGAATTTATAATTCTACAACCGTATCATGAATCCATGTCATAGATATGATGAATTTACTCAAAGATAATAGAAATAAGCAACAAATATTAATTACATAAAAAAGGTATATATTTCATTAAATAAACATATATAACATTCATGTCAGTTGCATCTAAAGAATTCAAAACTGTTGTCAGAGAAAGGAAAAAGTGTGTAGGGTGTTAATCAACCCTAAGAGCATCCGTAGTGGAATAACCAAAACCAAAAGGTTGCTAAGGTTAGCTTTGCTTAACAAAAGTGCTCACATTGGAATAACCAAACTTAGGAACCTCTTAGTAACTCATCAATTTTGACATTTGAATAATCAAAACTAGCAATCTTTTGCCAATAACCAAATTTAGTGGTCGCCACATTTTCTCAATCAAGTAAACCCATCATTGCCTAAAAACCTTCACTCTCTTCCGTTTTCTTCTCTATCTCTTTTTTAACAATGTTTTTAAGAAAATAATTTTAAAAAACTATTTTTCTTCAACCTACTTTTTATTAAAACTATTTTTTTAAAAAAAAAATTGCAGAAAACTGTTTTTTTATTGAAAATGTTCTTTCAAAAACTTCTTTTTTGTAAAAAATGTTTTTTGAAAAAATGTTCTTTTTTTTAAAAAAAAAAACATTTGAAAAATTGTTTTGATTTTAAAATTGTTTTCCTGAAAACTGGTTATAAAAAAAAAGTTTTCAAAAAACTATTTTCTATTTCTAATAACACCTGTTCTTATTAGTTTGAAAACTATTTTAAAAAATTGTGTTCTACGTTCACATTTTTAGATTTATAGTTTGAAACGAAGATGTGGCAAGTTTGATTATTCAATATTAGTTATGCTATTGTGGCCCTCTACATTGCTAACCTAAGCAACCCCTTAAATGAATACCAAAGGATGATGTGACAACTTTTGACTATCCACTTTTGGTTATTCCACTACGCATGCTCTAACACAAGTAACCTATTATTTATAATATGAGAGTCTGAGAGACGATGTTACAATACTTGACTAAGCAATGTGAGACAAAGACTAATAATATTCTAACACTCCCCCTCAAGCTGGAGAATAGATATCATAAAGTTTCAGCTTTTTACACGATGACTCTAATCGTGGCTTGAACAATGACTTATGCCTTGTTCGGTTGGTGATTTGGAAAAAAAATTCCAACTCAAAAAACACTCATTACCCCTACTTTCAATCATTTCTCCCTCCACTCATTACCTCTATCTCCAATCATTACTCTTATTTTTCTCTATCTCTCTCCACTCATTACCCCTATCTCCAATTATTACCCTAATTTCTCTCTCAACTCATTATCCCAAAAACCAAACCCAAAAAATTCAAAACACCAACCGAACAAGGCATTAGTAAACATGTTGGCCAATTGAACTCCTATAGGCACAAACAGAGTAGCTGTCACCCCTCCAGCTAACTTCTCACGCACCAGATGACAATCAACCTCAACATGCTTAGTTCTTTCATGGAATACAGGATTAGAGGCAATGAGAATTGCCGTTTGATTATCACAATATGAATTCATAGGCAGATGCACACCGAATCCTATCTCCTCGAGAAAAGAGCACACACCACAGTCCTCTTCCAATTGACAATTTTCACCAAGGAAGACACAATATCCTAGAGTAGATCTGTGGGACACCTAGCGGAGGGCGCCGTCTAATTTTCTTTTTCTTGAAAATGCTCGTAGACGGCGGGATCAATTTGGAGTCGCCACCTGGGTTTTAGTAGTTTGCCACCCGAGGAACCAAACTTGAATGACATCCATTGCTTTTGTTTGGAAAAGGCTTTAAATCTTTTACCGGTCCGTCATAACCGAAGACAACGTAGGTTCAGGAGCCAGGTAACGAGAAGGAAATGTTTTAAGGGTCCGACACGAGGGTCGGTCTCTACAAAATGCTTATGGGATTTCAAAATCGTTTTGTCTCTTGACTTTTAAAGCAAGTAAGGAAGGGGAAGCAATAATGGGGAGAAAAACTGTAAACACATAACAAGTGAATGTATGCCTGAGTAGCGTACAGTTTATGATAATGAACATGAGACGGCAAAATGTACAACAAACAGAATCAAATTTGCTACAGCTAACACTGTTGAGCGCTCAGCCGTGGACCTGAGCGCTCAAGAACTGGCCTTGAACGCCAGGCCCTGCTTCCTTGCAAGCTCCGGAACAACTACTTTGGGCTCTGGAAGGACCAGTGCACACCCAATGATTACCTTGAATTGGAAAATTATGTTTATAGTAAATAAAGTGAAACATGGCTTTTATTACATCTTTTGAGCGCTTAACAGCATTTCTAAGCGCTCCACTGGTCTTGAGCGCTCAGATGCAGGGCTTATTGAAATGAGTAAAAGTTAACATTTATGCAACCATCGAACACTAAACAAGTAAGATCGCAAAGAAACATAAAAAGACTGTAAATACTTATTGAATGATGTGGCATACGAATAAGCTTTGAAGAATAAATTGAAATATCCCAAGACTCCGCAAGTATTGATGACCAAGGGGTCTAATGAGAACGATGCTGGGTGCTCTTCAGAGAACATGAGCACAATGCTAGGTGCTCTTCAAAGAACATGAGCGCTCAAGAACTGGTCTTGAGCGCTCAGGGCTCCTAAGCCCAGAAGTTTTGAACTTCTGTTTTATATATGATAATGGCCAACTAAACTCGAAGTCAGTTTGAAGAACTGGCTTGAGCCTAGTGGCTCCCCTCAGGGTAAAGAAAACAGTAGCCCAGAACGACTTTCTACCTTTGTTGAGATTGAACAATGTCTTCTTTTGATTTGGAAGTTGGTTTTTGAAGTAGAAGAGGGTGTTTTTTGAAGGAGCAATACCAGTTTTAGAATATTTCTCTTTGAAAACCCGGTCTCTCTTTCTCTAGAAAATTAGTTCCTCTCTTTGTAACACAAGCTTCGTATTTATAAAGAGATATTTGGTTCAAAGGGCGGTGGAAACCATCATTGTGTTCAAAGGGGAATCCCAACATAGCCATTTCAGGAAGGGGGCAGTCATGCCTGCATGGCCAAAATCGACAAAAAGTGGGCTGACGGAGCCTGCTTTTCAGGCACGCACAGCGGTCCTGAGCGCTTAGGTTTGACCTCAAGCACTTTGGTCAACCATAGCGCTTTGGTCCAACTAGGACATGAGCGCCTAGGCCATGGTTTTGAGCACCTAACTTTAGTTTTTGAAAAGGTCTCGTTTGGTTTTGTAAGATTGAAAGGATGCATTGTTCTTGTCCCTTAAAAGATTGTCTTACCCTTTTAGAATCGGACGGTCTACAAGATCTCCTGTCGGATGGTCCGCCTGCCCAATTAGAATCGGTAAACGCCTTAAGATGTAAATGTCCATTAGCCTGGTAGAACAAACCAAGTCCTGGATGCACCTTTAAGATATTTCACAATTCTAACACCAACCTCCCAATGTGGAAGACGAGGAGAAGACATAAACAGGCTCACAATACTAGCGGCAAACGAAATACCTGAACGTGTAATGGTAAGATAATTTGACTTACCAACCAAGCAATGATACTGCTCCGGTTTAGAAAACAACTTTCGCTGAGAAAAACTAATACCATCTTTAAATCGCGCCACCTCAATACCCAAGAAGTATCACAATTTTCCCAAGTCTTTGGTATGAAACTCACGCTGTAAAAATCTTTTCAACTCATTTATGTCTTTCTAATCATCACCGGTAATGATAATATCATCTACATAGACGATCAATAATACTTTCCTGTGATCAGATGTGACAGAAAATACAAAATGATCAAATTGACAACGATGCATGTCAAATTGCAGAACAGCGTCACTGAATTTGCCAAATCAGGCTCTAGGAAACTATTTAAGGCCATATAATGCTTTGCGAAAATGGCACACCTGATTAGGCTTCCCCTGAGCAACAAACCCGGGTGGTTGCTCCATATAAACTTCCTCTTGAAGGTTCCATGAAGAAAGGCATTTTTATCATTCAACTAAAACAGGGGCCAACCAAGATTGGTCGCAAGAGTATATGAAGTCAAACAGAACCAAGTTTGGCAACCGGAGAGAAAGTTTTTGCATAATCAATACCATATGTCTAAGTACAACCTTTAGCAACAAGATGGGCTTTTTTGTAGCGCTCAATAGACCCATTATGATGGTACTTGACTCTGAACCCAGCAACAACCAACAGTGGTCCCGGCGGAAAAGGTACCAACTTCCGAGTGCCATTATGATGAAGGACTGACATTTCATCCTCCATCGCTGTCTGCCACTCAGATATAGACAAGGCTTCCTGAACAATGTTAGAAACAAATACAAACAAAACAGAACTAGCAAATGCACGAAGACATGGAAATAAGTGATCATAGGAGACATAACGAACAATGGGATGAGAAGTGTATGAGCACCTTTGCGAAGAACAATGGGAAGAGAATCTAGAGAGACGACCGGATCTCGCGACGCAGTAAAAGATGTGGTAGGAGGCTGAGGGGAGCCAGGTGGAACTTTAGAGCAGCGAGTATATATCTTCAACGGTTGCATGGGAGGTGGAGACAGAATCGCTGTGAGTATGTTGTGAGACAGATCCGCTAAAGAAGAGAACAGAAAAAGGGCAATGACTCATTGAAGGTTACATCAACACACAAAAATATACCCCTTTTGAGTGCGAGAATACCAAGAAACACATATTTGATAAATCGAGGATCTAGTTTATCCCATCCTGGATCCAGAACATGAACAAAACATGTGCACCCAAACACGTGAGGGAGTAGAGGATGTAGTGGACAACTAGGGAACAAAACAGTGTGTGGAAACTGGCCCCCTAGGACTATAGACGGCATACATTTTATAAAAGGAAGCTGCGGTAAGAACATCACTCCAATAGGATTTGCGTACTTGGAGCTAAAATAAAAGAGCACGGGCATCTTCTAACATACTCCCTTCGTCCTAATTTGTTTGTCCAATTTTTGACTTTTAAGTGTCCCAAAATGTTTTTCCATTTGACTTCTAATTGAATCAATTTTCCCTTTTTTCCCTTTCTTTAATGGAATAAAGCAACTTTATAAAAAAAGTTAGAGGGTAAATGTGGAAAATTGTATCTTTTTAGATGTAATCATTGTGTTCCCTAAAAAAGTGAGATTTTCGAGGTTGGACAAACAAAATGGGATGGAGGGAGTATGTCGCAACTTGCGCTCAGCAACTCCATTCTGTTGTGGAGTTCAAGAACAAGATTTTTGGTGCATAATACTGTGAACAATAAAGAAAATAGACAAAGCATTATGATAATTTTCACGAGCATTATCAGAACAGAAAATACGGATAGGGACATCAAACTGAGTTTTATTTCTTGATAAAATGACTTAAAAATTGCATACAACTCAGACTGCTCTTTCATAAGATAAACATAAGTAATTCGGGAATGATCATCCACAAAAACAACAAAATACTAAAAACCAGAACGTGACAAAACATGGATAGGACCCCAAATATCAGAATGAACTACATGAAAAAGACTGGACACCCGACTTTCTATCTTAGGGGAAGGAAACACGATGGTGTTTACTAAACTTACAGACTTTACACGGTAAGACATTGACACGACCACAAGATGAGACCATCCGCTTGAGATTCCAAAGAGACGGATAACCACGACAAGGATGCTGATATGGTGAAATAGAGGACTAAAGTGCAACTGAAGAAGATAACTCGCCATCGCTAAAATAATAGAGGCCACTATGTTCAGCTCCCCCACCGATCTTCTCCCTCGTCGTGAGATCCTGAAAAACACAAGAATCAGGAAAGAATGTTACGGAACAATTAAGGATTTGGTAAGCTTACTGACAAAAAGAAGACTATATGAAAAACAAGGAAGATGTAAAATCTACTGAAAGTGATGAACTCAAAGGAACAGAACCAAAACCAGCAACATCAACGGTATAACCATTTGTTAAAGTGCCACGAGGAGATTTCCCAAGAGAACGAGAAGATGGTGGAAATGTCGGTCATATGATCCGAAGCACCAAAATCAATGACCCAACGAGTATGGGAAGCAAAACCAGCATAAGAAAAACCTCTCTGAGCAAATGTAGTGGTGAAGGAAGACGTTGTAGAAGTGAGACAATGGTACTCATCCTCTGGAATAGTAACCACACGAGGACCGAAACTAGATCCCTCAGTCAATAAATGCCCATCATCCTCAGAGATAGTACCCTGATGCGCCCTGATGCGCACACGGACAGCTATAAAGAACCAAACAATTATCAATAGTGTGATTGGTCCCATTGCAATGAGTAAAATGCTGAGGAACGCGACCGCGACCACCAAATGTTTGTCCACGGCCAAAATCACGACCAAACGCGCGGCCTCCTCAGCTTAAGTCACGACCACCTCCCCAACACCACGGGAATAATGATCACCAGAAGCAATGTGGCCAAACGATCAAGAGGCAGTGGAGGAGCAGTGCTAGTATTAGATATAGAAGATTGCCGAAGACGGCTAAACACTTCACTCATAGGCAACTCCCACCCCCAGCAGCCGACAACAAACATGAGTGAAAGATTGAGGCAAACCAGACAAGAAACGAGCCACATTCAAGTTATCACACTCACGACGAATAACCTGAATATCGGTAGAAAAAGGCTAACAAATGTTAAGCTTCTCACAAACACCACTGAACTTACCATAATATTCTTCCAAAGTAGAATCACCAACGCTAAGAGAGAAATATGCCTGATAAAAATCAAAAGTCCGACTTAGATTATTAACCCCGGAATATAACTCCTTAGCCCGTTGCCAAACCCGTTTACCAATATCGCAAAAGGCAAATGTGCTAGCAAGCGCAGGCTCCATACTATTCCACAATCGAAGACGAATCTATGCATCCTCAACCACCCAATTGGTATGAGTGGTCAGTTGGCTTAAGAGGATCATCTATTATATAAGCATACTGTTTGGAGCCCATAAAATAGGTTTTAGCTGACTTAGCCCAATTAACATAATTCTTGCCATTCAAGCGACTAGGAGTGATCGACATCATTTCAGGAGACCAATTCGGAGAAAAGCTAGCAGCAACAGAACTAGAACTAGATGTAGAGATAGGCCCCATTGTAGTGGGGTTTTCCCCGAGCTAAGGAAACCATACCCGACGTGCGGTACATGTGGGAATGGTAGGGACACCATGTGAGGGTGCATCGCAGAGGATAAAAGTTGACCACGTACGAAGCACAGGAGCACCACAAAGAGTGCATACAAAAAAGGTACACGTGGCAGCACAGCAGCCCCGTGTGAGGGAGCATAAAACCGAGCAAGGTCATCAATGGACTGTAGTAAGAAAAGGTGTTTGGCATGATTGCCGAGCAGAGGGTGCGATCACGTGGAATTGACCCAAGCTAAACCAACCAGCAAGATAGGGCAGTTAGGTTATTCTGAAATGTACGAGAAGGGCTCCTTGCGTGATAGGGGCGGATCCCGCGACTGAGGGAACGATATATTCTGCCGTAATAAGCAGAGATAGAGCTCTAGTATGGAACGAATTCCATATAGAAGGGTTTCCTAACGAGAATAGGATTTCGGCTTATTGGGGTAAAGAGCCCAGAAAGGTAGGGTTTCCTATATGGGATAGGAAACCTAGGGCAAACGAGGATACTTGGAGAACAAGTTGCACGAAATCTATAAATATGAGGTAAACCTAATGAGAGACGTTACGTTTTATGCAGTTGTGATATTATTATCTTCCTTACAAAGTTAGGGTCTTTAGTACGAATACTACTTAGGCATCGGAGGGCCTTTGCTGAGGAGAAGCAAAGGTGCGCTCATCCGTGATTGTGTTGCAGGTTTTAGGGTTCCGGCAAGGCTGTCACGTGCAATTTGATCTCAGAAAGTAGTTCAACATTAAAAGGATTTTTCCCTTACGCCCATAACACAATGGCCCCGTTTGATAACCCTCCAAGGGGTTGGGATTGGATTGGTAGGGTGGGGGTATTATTACCTCGTTTGGTTTTCCAAAAATGGTCCGGACTATCAATCATTTGGGATTGCTAAGACCCCAACTTGGGGGTATTGCTAATACCATCTTGGATGGTATTGGTAATCCCATCCCAACTTCTCCTCATTATCAATCCCTTCTCATTACCAATCTCTTCTATCAATCCAATCTCATCTTAAACAAACATAATATTAATAATCCCATCATCGAATCCCATCACAAACAAACATACTCATTATCAATCCCTTATCATTACCAATCCCTTCTCATTATCAATTCCAATCCGAATCCCATCTATCTATCACTGTTATCAACCGGGACCAATATCTCAACAACCAACAATGAGCATCCAAGTAACAATCCTCCTGATCGACCGAGATAAAGAACCCAACAGGCCAAACAATAATCAACTGACACCAACAAGCCACAAACAACGAACCAAAAAGATCTAACCACCAATAATCAAAAAACAGGATAGCAAACTACCATAGCAAATCAGAGACAAGGTATGAATACCAAGACAGCAGCAAACCAAGCACCGATGAGCACACATGAGAGCAAAGAACCGGAACATAATACCAGATCAAATCGCAAACCCAGAGCAACAACAAACCGCAATCACACTTCAAACTGGTTCAAGTAAGAACTCATGTATTTCGAACTCAATTGAGAGGTTTTCAAACACAAAGCTCAAGCATGGTGGTCGATCGGAGCCTCGTCGAAGGTGTCTAAGAGTTGCTGGCTATCAACGAGTGACGTCTAAGGGTCGCCGTGGGTGGGCAACTACGGGATGGGGTAGGGTTCAGCGAATAGGGGTGGGTAGGGGTGGGTGGTGGCTGATGGTGGTCGATCAAGGGTTTCGGTGAGTGGCTGGTCAGTTTTAGCATATTGAACAAGGGTGGGAGATTGGATTTCTGTGATTTTGGGGATGACGATAGATGGGTCGATTTTGGGGGTGGGTTTCAACTGTGGGGTTTTCTGTGGTGGTGACCACAGTGGTGGTTCTAGGTTAGTGGCGGTTTCAGATTAGGGTTTAGGCTTTGCTCTGATACCATGTTGTCAGAGAAAGGAAGTGTTTAGGGTGTTAATCAACCCTAACAAGAGTGACTATTATTTATAATATGAGAGACGAAATTACAATACTTGACTAAGCAATGTGGGACAAAGAATGATAGTATTCTAACAAAAACAATTGCTGAACATTGTAATTACATAAAACTTGATCCATCATATAAATACTAAAAGACATATTTAGAGTCGCAAACCTTGTTACTATTAAAAAAATTAATCACATAGGACGTGTTCGAACTTTGAAGGGTTCGGTGTCATCAAGTTTCCATGCTTCTTAGAACTCAACTCACTTCAATAGACTTCTCCGAACTGAAACCTTACAGCTTATGGATTATCTAATTTTATGAAGAAGCTGCACAAGTGCACCTATATTCTGCACTCGGCAGTATACACTCAAATCCCAGTGGGCTGTTTTCCTTTTTAGACTTTTGATTTTCTGTGCTTAGGGTGAGGGGTGTCGGACCCCATAGAGTTTGCATATTATGCACACATATTCCCCTAATACATAAGGCTCCTAGAAGAAGCAAAAATGAAACAAATACATACACAATCAACAGCGGCAGAAATTAATGCTTTGACCAGTAAAAATGAACTTGATGACTTCCCACCTCTTCTACCTTCAGCTGGAAGAATGTGTTACGCAACACACAACCAGGGACAAATTCCCTCCTTGATAGTTGATACTGATTTTATTCTAATCTTGACAAAAAGGATTTATTGCATGTCTTTAGTTTGACCACCGAAAAGATTTTATGTATAGTTTCACAGAGGAATGGATATGGCACGCAAAAGGTCTCAAAAGTTTTCAACAGCTAGGACTGAAGTCCATTCACAAACCTACAAAGCAATTCCTCTATACCCGCCAAAATGCACACACATATCCATAACAGAACAAATGGAGTTCCATCTAATCGCAAAATTTTAGGGCATCTAAATTATCTCTACACAAAAATGACAAAAGTTGTACCCACCTTTTGCATTATCAATTGGCTCAACAAGTATCAAAAGCTCCTGTAATGCCCGATGATGTTCTTCCAAAGACAGAGAAGAATTGTTCAAGTCATCTATTGCAATTTGCATCAATTTTGCGTCAGACGGTATTTTCAAACTCTCCATCACTTCCTGTGGGGGCACAAGAAAGATCAGAAAATCATACCAGTAGGTGGTACCGCTCTCCCAAGTCCTGACCCCCTATAAGAAGCCATTCCTTTTGACTCCTACAAATGTATGTTACGAAAAAGAATAGATCAGAAACTTGATTCTATTTCCATTCACACCATTATGCTGACCTTAAATTCTAATTGACTGTGCTTTAGATTCTCTGAAGATAATTGATGGACACTTTCTGCAGTCTCCTTCAACTTAGTAGGATCAGAGTGGCCTGGTTCAATGGCAAGAACGAATATTATCAACATCACCAGCTTATAAGTACAACAAATTCCATCAAGATATAGGACTAAAATAAGAGGTTATCAATCAATAAATGTAAAGCGAGACAAAAAAAAATCTTAAAAATTTCACCAGGCAAAAAAAGTTTGGCTAATCTAAGACAAAGGAGGCAAGGGGCTGGTACACTGGTTAAAACTCGGACTTTGTTGGACAAGGCCCAAGCTCGAGCCCCCAAAGCCCCTTACTGGGGCTAAACATACTCCTACGTCCTAACACTATTCACACACGGTGGGACCTTTACCTTCTGACGGACGTGCGTGCGGTGTTCTCTACAGTTAATGGTGTGATGTGACAAGGCAATACTCCATTGTGGAGGTAACGGGGTACCATACTTACACTTCCATTTGGTAGACAAGGCAAGGCCAATAAAGAACCATGAATCAGGGTGAGACAATTTTTAAACCAATAACCGACATTAACATTTAGGCTCAAGACACTCTCGAAGCTATACCCAGCTGCCAAGATGGGAGAACACAAACCAGCATATGCAGCTAAAATAAAAGCATCCTTGCATAGCCTGCAAAGTTAGGCAAATACGACCATGTGATGTCATCTTCCTCTAGCAGAAGAGTCTGCAAGAGCTCCAAACAAGATAGTTGTTGGAGTTTAGGGTTGTGGTGGTTAAGGATTAGTGTTAAGACCCTACCCTAATACCATGTTAAAGCCTCCAACTCAAAACCAATTGGCAATGAGTAGAGAGGCCTCCCAGGCTAGGCGCCTCTCCACTCATTGCCAATTGGTTTTCTCCCAAACTAGTACATGAGCCTCTGCAGCCTCTCCACTCATTGCCAAGGTTATGAGTTGGATGCTTTAATAATAGTTACAAGGTAAGTTTAGACGTGAATGAATGGGCAGGAAAACACTGCCCAAACACAATTTCCTTGCTGCCCAGCCAATCATGCGAAATATAAAAGCCGGCCATGAAGCATGCTCGTCCACAACTACATGAAACACAACCGCCGTCTCCACCATTAAATCAGAGGGTTCAAGCCTCTGGGTTTAGAAAATGTACTAGAATTTTTATATTTTTGACGTGTAATTTGATTTTTCCTTAGTATTGTCTGCATTGGATCAGTAGTGTGAAGACAAAATGAATAAAATTCACTTAAATTTTTAAATTATTAGATGGTATAGCTCAACAAAGTAACACAAACAAAGCCCAATAAATTTTGAACTACAATAAAAAAAAGTTAGTGTATATAGAGTTTACATCACAAAAAAATTCTACATGTTTTTGTCACCACTAAACTCAAATTCTGGAGCCACCCTGGTCACCTACTTATGAAAACTCCATGAGACATGAATCCATGGCATCGGTTTTGGCCCAACCAACAATGTCAATAATCAAGACACAATCTTCCAATCGCTAATCTTGTAAGTGGTAACACTAGAGGTCGCAAACTTAAAGCACCACACAACCCCATAGTATGAACTTAGTTGTCGGATCCTTTCGTCAGGAAGATGAATTCACGCCAAAACCTCAAGCACACTTTCCCAAACCAGAACCTCCTAGGAGGCTCACTTCAACCAAGAAAAAAGCGTGTTCCCAACTAGGATAGAACCTTTCAAGCATATGAATCCCAAAGAAATAAGAGAGGAGCTACAAAGCAAGAGAAAATACGAAGAAACAATAAAATTCGATGAAAAATTAACTTCATATCAATAAGACTACGTGAAAAACATTTACTCAAATTTATTGAGAAAAATGTGGTAAGACTTTTGAGGAAAAAAATAACCACCAAAAAACCTTCACTGTGTAGACACCTCCCAAATAGGGCATCGCCATACAGATTGGTCATGTTTGTTCGGTTCCACTTCATAAACCAATATCGTGGATATTCCCATGGCTAGAAACATCGCCACACGATAGTGGTTATCGTCAGAATAGAGTCGCCACCTAGTTTATAAAAACTAGGAAAAACAGACAGAGATTCTGGGTACGGGAGCCAAGAGTACAATGAGGGGAAGGTATTAGGCACCCCTCTTGCCCGGTCATTAAACCGGCTCATAATCGTTCGACACATTATGTATACTTGCTTTATTTAATTCTAAACACATAACCTGATTATTAACCTTTAACAGTTGATATTGTGAGCCAATACATGTAAGTGAAGCGTGCATAAAAAATAAGCAAAACAGGCAAACTGTCCCAGCAAATAGATCCCTCGACCGGTGAAGGGATGTCACGGCCAAGGAATCCCACTGGATCGATGTATCGGCCTAGGGAATGATGCCCCAGCCGATGTTCTTCCTCACACCAGATCAGAAGATTAACAGAAATTCAAAATACGTATAATTAAAGTACAGAGACTAAAAATAAATCAAACCATAGGCCCCTGGGCCTCACCACCTTGATTCCTCAGTTGCTTGATTACTTCGGATTGAGGGTGATTGACTGATTTGCTTCTTGAAAACCCTAGGGTTATGGTTTGTACTTTGGGGGTTTGATCGTCAGATTATGGCTGCCTTCGGAATATTAGGGCTTTTGTGGAGGGAGTATGAAAGAGTATTTCTGCAGAGATTTGTGGCTTGAGAGGGTGAATTGTATGTTGTATTTTGGAACCCTAAGTGCCTCTTTATATGGGCAATTGGTGACTCACTCCAACCAATCAAATGGCGTGAATCAATAAGGATTTTTAGGGTTAGAGGATCTCTACTCGAATCTCGTTTCGTAGCCCGAACAAATCGGAAAAAGGTAGGGTTTTGAGCATCGGATCAAACGATTGACAGAACATTCCAGAATCTGGAAGAAGGATGATCTGGCGGCCGAAGGATCGATCTGGCGACCGAGGGATGGTTCTCGCGGGCGAGGGATCAATCTCTCAGGGAGATGTTCAAACAACATGTTTCACAAGTGAAAGAATGAAGTTGGAGCCGTGAGATCAATGTTACGGCCGATAGATGTATTCTCCCAGGATACTGTATTTCTATCTGAAAGGCTATATAGCTCTGAATTGAGTCCTCTAAGTGGCTAAAAGTACTCACCAAAAGTCCATGGGTTTATGAGAAGTCAATCAGCAATCACTGTATCCATTCATCAACGGGGATGGTCCCCAAGGTGGGACTTGACATAATCGTTAGGCCAAATTTGGGTGTCTACACACTGAACGGTAGGGATAGCACTAATAGAGCATAAGATGAGAGAAAATAAATTAAAGTTGCTTGGACATGTCAATCGTAAGTCGATCGATCCCGTAGTTTGGAGGAGTGATATGGTATGGTACTATGGTGGATGGTAGCACTAACGAGAGGGATAGACATAAATTGACTTTAAAGGCACTATCAAAAGGATCTAGATTTTTTGGATATCAATGGAACAAAAGGTCATCTACAAAGCTCAATGGACAACAAATTCATGTACGTGACCCCAACTGATTGGGACTTAAGGACCGACTTTGTTTTGTTTGGTTTGATTACTTAAAAGTTAACACGAACATAAGATTTACTTGTATTGGGAAAAAACATTAGCAATTTTCTAGTATAGTACTATATATTATCCAAAAGGCTCCCCTTGCGCTCCCAAACGTGAAGCTCCTATGATCCTCCGAGAGCATCCGCTCTCCTGCTCCCATTCCAATCCCGCCCCCGCTTCATGCAACTAAGGCTATAACCACAACGTCACTAACCCCAAGCTATGGAGGAGAAGAAGAGAGTCTCTATAGGGAGATGACAGAATACAGATTGGGATCCAACATGAGAAAAGGCAAAGACCCAAACTACCTATTTTGGCAATCTCACCTAAAATGAACAGAAACAACCTTCATAGACCAAGAGGAGCCGACCGCCTAACAATGAGAGCAACACTGAACTAAAAGGGACCACCAAAAGATCTCAAATCCAAAATATAGATATCGAATCAGACCAAAGCTAGTAGACCCACAAGGTTAAAGTAGAAAAGGCACATCAAACTTTAGACCACATGATTCTTTGAAGCAAGCAAAATTCAAAAACCACCACCTAGATGTTCATAAGGAGCCACCAATATCTAGGATGTTGTAGTTATATAGAAGGCAATACTCTCCATGTTTTACTTTGAAGGATAGGTTCATGTTCCTGTGAACGTATAATTTAAGGCTCCTACTATTTTAGTGTTTCTAAGGGTAGTTTAGTGATAGCGTTAATTAGAGCTTTTCTATTGACCTAGTTAGCTTTGTATTCAATTGTACACTTTTATTATGCAATAAACATTCCATTTTGGCTCTCCCCTTTGCTATCTATCATGGTATCAAAGCTCTGATTGAGAGCTCTTAGGTTCAAGTCTCTCAGTTTGCATTTGTTTCCTGTTTGCATTCTACTTCTCCCTTCATATTTCGGTTCGCTCTATATCAATGAAAATTTCCATCTCCGCATGTACGATGGGGTTGCATGTGAGGGAGGGTGTTAGATAGCTTGATATACATTGTTAGGCCCATTTCCTAACAGTTTAAGCTTTTGATACTATTAGTAACTCAACATGGTACAAATTGGCTTTCAGCTTAGCACCCATGATTCTGCTCTCTTTGTTTGTGGCACTTCTCATGGCTAGGTTCTCCTTTTGCTATATGTCGATGACATGGTCATCATTGGTTCCCATTGTGATGCTATTACTGAGGTGAAGCATCATCTTTTTCATGCGTTTGAAATTAAAGATCGAGGCCCCTTCAATATTTTCTTGTCATTGAGGTTGTCTTCTCCCCTCAAGGTGATCTTTTGTCCTAGACAAGTACGCGACTGACGTTCTTCATCGTGCTCAACTCACTAGTGATAAAACTATTCATACTCCTATTGAGTTATATGCTAAGTTCTCTACTTCAAATGAGGTTCCTCTTGATGATCCTACTAAGTATCCCGAGCATGTTGGTTGTCTTGTCAAGCATATTGGTTGTCTTGTTTATCTCATTGTCACTCAACTCGATATTGCCTACATTGTGCATGTCGTTAGTGTGCGTATCTCGGTCTCCGAATTGGGTTGCATCACTTCGTATCTTACAGTATGTCCGCGTGATGTAGGATGGTTTTAGGACACTGACAGTATTGTTGCCTACAATTACAACGATAATAATAGTACTTGGATAAGTGCACAAAGAAGAAGAAACGAAAGAAGGAAGGAGAAGAGAGATAGAAGTGTTTCACCCTCACAAGGGTTAGGTGGTTTCTGCAACGAAGGACCGCAGCCAAAACCCCAATTACAATGGCCTCAACCTTGTAACTCAATTCATTAATCAACTCTGTGTTGGAAAGAAAGATTACATCCGTACTTATAGGCTAAACAATGGCCTTTCAAAATCATAGAAGTCTTAGTGACATGAACCTCTTTTTTTTTTTTTTTTTTTTGATAAGTTAAGTGACATGAACCTAATCAATCAACACATTTAACAAGATAATGAATGAACCTAGATATAAATACATACATTGAAACTACTAACAATAAGATGCAAAGAACTTAAATGTGTTTAATGCATACATTGAACTTTGTAACATGTGTTTAATAAATCTAGATGAATATTAATGCAAATACTAAATTCGTTATGACCCTTGAACTACCAACTACTATGGATGACCCTTGAACTACACATCCTTGAACGACCACCACTGCCAAGAATCTGATCTTCTGAAATTACTAATGCCTTGTTCTCTTCCCTTTTCAAAAAGTATTTTTCAAACAATTCCCCCTAGATTCTCCCTACTTCCAACACTTCTCTCTCTCTCTTCACTTATTACCCCTACTATTTTTCAAAAAAGTTTTCAAAACACAAACCAAACAAAGCATAAAATACCCTCATCTAACAATCTGGCCTTTTTGGTTGACCTCATCACCATGGCACCATGTTCCAGTGTTTACTTGTCTCTTCGGACTTGACTCTTCAGGCTTATCCAGATGCTAATTGGGCTAGTGATATTTCTGATTGAAAGTCTACCTCTATATTCTGTGTTTTTCTCAGTAAATTCTCTTATTTCATGGAAAAGCAAGAAGCAATCTATTGTTACTCGTTCTAGTGCCGAGGCTGAGTATCGTGCTATGGCCCATGCGACCGTTGAAGTGGTTTGGCTCTGCTTACTTTTATCGAATATGGGTGTCCTTTCTTTTCCTCATGCCTCTTTATTGTGATAATAAGAGGACTACCCAATAAAAAAAAAAAGATAATAAGAGCTCCATTCAAATTATGGATAGTTCGATGTTCGATGAGCGCACAAAGCATATAGAATTGATTGTCACTTTATTCGCCACCATCAACAGTTACGTAGTATTGCTCTACCATTCGTCTCCTCTTCACTTCACTTGGCCAACTTCTTCATAATGCACACTGCTCAGTTTCATGTCCTTTCGTTATTTTGCAGTTTTTGGAAGGGTGGTTTAGTCATACATTAGTTGGGCTTTTCTATTCAACCTATTTAGCTTGTGTTCATTAGTACTCTTTTATTATGCAATAAACGTTACGTTTCAGCTCTCTTCTTTGCAATCTATCATTTCCTCTTAACAAGTGTCTAGAACTAGCTAATCTAACTACTTATCCACATTCCAGACCCAAGATAAAAGACTCCCCCCTCCAAGTATAGAATTTGACTTCTCACAAACTCCTCTGGTCCACTTCCAAATTTGGGAAATAATCATATTCAGGCTCTGAACTGCAGTTCTGAAACATTATGTTTTAAGTAATCAACATATAATGACAATGCACATTTTATGACTAATACCTCTAAAATCTCATGCACCAAAGTGACAACAAGCTGGATGATCTCCAACTCAAGGGAAGAGAAATGGAAAAAGTTACAAGAGAAATTTACCCTATGAACTTCGCTTGTGGGATTGCGTTGCCCAATGTATTTGGATGCCTTCATCAAAGAAGGAAATATAAGTGAGTTTGAATTGGGAAGCTTAATCTACCAAGTTACTCAGGCTTTTCAAGTACTCATCCTCACTCTAAGATGGACAAGGTGGAAAGGTGATGTTACATAGCCTCTTGGATTGTAAGCAGCTTCCGTCCCGGTTTGATTGCTTAGGTTCTCAGGTAGGATCTTTTTAAGGTCTGGGTTAGTTTTGTGCCTGTTTGCCTTTCATTCGTTTTTGAGGTCATCGCATATCTTTCCTTATGGTTACAAACCTCATACTTACCACGAAAAATAAAAAAGAACCCCTCCTGTTGTATTTAGCAAATTATCCTTAACCAACTGCTAACTTCCCAATCCAAACAATATTCTTACAAAATTCTAATACAAATAAAACTGATTCTCAACACTGCTTCCCAATTCGCCAAATACGGAGTAATATAAAAAGCAAAACAAAACAAAAACAAAAAAGACATAAAGAAGAGAGAGATACCTATGGCCCACTGCAACATCCCGTCGAGGGAAGAAAAACCGCCGTCGAGTTCTTCCAAGAGCGTCGTGGATCCGTCCGCATCCCCCTTTCTCACCAGATCTCCCTCCTCCTCTGCGCTTGACCATATTACCCCTCCCGAATCAGACTTGTTTACGCGTACTACTTCTGCCCTAATCATTACCATCGACGCCACCAAAATGAACCAAAGTGCTACACAACTACTACTACTCTTCTTCTCCATCCCAACTAAACAGCGCAATTCGAAACCAAGGGTAGGGTTTTACACTTGCTGAATTTTTCTTCTTCTTATTTCGTCGCTCTGTGGTTTTCTTTCAATTTTCTTTGTGTTTATCGGGATGACGATTTCCGCAGAGTTCGAGAAATAGAGAATCGAGTAGTTTCAGCAAAAAAGCGGAAATTTTTAATAGGAGAAGAATGCCAGCTTTATCTTAAGAGAAAACTACACCAATAGTACGTATTTTACCATCTAATCTTCATTAAAGAGTTGTAACAAATAAAAAAACACAATTTTTTATTTTACTCACAAACTATCAACAACTTATTTACTACCAAAAACAACTTAGCATTGCTCAATAATTTATTTACTATCGAAAACACCTAACAATTTCTCGACCATAAATAAAAATCTACAAATTTTTCACTATCGAAAATATCCCGCTATGAATTTTCTTTATCTCTTCTTGGTTCTTTCATCTCCAATTACATTTGGTTTTCAACTCTGAATTTTACTTATTTTACCAATTCATCCTAATAGTCACGGTCTCAGAAATTTGAGATATTCTTGTCCTACATCTTCTTGAGCATCTACAGTAAAATAATCGAAAATAGATAATTAAAAGTTTTCACATTCTTTTGGTTATCCATTTAAGAGGTTGCTAAGGTTAGCAATTCACAATAACATAATCAAAATTTGTCACATCACCTATTCAATCTATAAAAATCTAAAAATTGTCACCATATAAAATAATTTTTTAAATAATTCTTAAACTAATAAAAATAAGTTATTAGAAATAGAAATTTTTTAAAAACTTTTATTTAAAAAAAAACACTTTTCAGAAAAAGTTTAAAAATACTGTTTTTGAGATAAAGACATTGTTTTAAAATAACAGTTTTTGAAGAAAAAAAAAAAGACAGCTTCAAAAAAACCAGTTTTTAATACATAAAAAGGTTTTTGGAAAACAGTTTTACTGTTTTTGCAAAAAAAACTAAAACTCTTATAAAAATGTGAGAGAGAGAGAGAGAGAGAGAGAGAGAGAGAGAGAGAGAGAGAAATGGAAGAGGGAGAAGGTTTTTGTGTAATTATAAGTGTGCTTGATTAAGAAAATGTAGGAACTACTAAATTTGGTTATTGGCAAAATGTTGCTTGTTTTTATTATACAAGAGCCAAAATTTGATGAGTTGCTAAGATGTTATTAAGTTTGGTTATACCCCTATGAGCACTTTTTTGAGAAAATATTGCTAGCTTACCCTATGATTGTGGTTATTCCACTATAGATGCTCTTAGGCTATCCACAATGGTATAATCAAAAAATGATAATCAAAAGTTGACATATCAGCTTTTGATTATTCACTTAAGAGGTTGTTAAGCTTAACAATGTTGAGTTTCATAATGGTCACTTCTAGTTCATAACCAAAATAAGGGTCCACTACAATTTCACTGTCTCCCCCTCTGTTTCCTGCCATTCATTTCCCTTCATTTACATTTTTTTTTTTTGGCAAAATATATCGATTCCCTTTTTTAATTTTGAGGAAAAATCGGTGACTTTCTTCTCTCCTATTATGAATATTTTTCAGGGAAAAAAAAATAGAAACGGGAAATAAGAGTGGAATACCTTAATCCAGCGATGATGGGTTGAATTGTAGATGATCGAGAGATGTGAGCTTTCACTTTTGAGGGAAAAAAAGAGAAATAGTTTATGGGTGAAATGAAGAAAATATAGAGTAGGCGAAAAAGAGAAGAAAAAAATACCAATTGAAACACTCATGCATACAAATTATGGAACCAGTCAGCTTATGTGGTGTGGAATCTACAAATTTTGATTATTGAAAAAAGTTGTTACTTTTAGTTATCCAAAACCCAAAATTTGATTATTTCTAATAAGAGCATCCGCAATGGGAATAATCAAAATCAATAATCAAAATGTGACACGTCAGCTTTTGATTATCCATTTAGTTCATAATCAAATTTAACAACATCTACCTCCACATTGGTTATTTTTACATTCCCGACCAAAAAAACCCCACAATACACAATGCACCTATGTCCAATTGCAAACGAGTTCCAATCACGCACCCAACCACACCAAATTATTCGTCTTGATGAGACGATTCCAATCTGAGGTGTTTTTGAGTTATTGAGTTTTGAGTTTGGTTAGTGGGTTTGGTTATTGAGTTTTGGTTATTGGTAAAAGTTGTTAAGTTTGGTTATGGAATGAGTAGAATTTGGTTATTTGCTAAAAGACTTGTAACTTTGCTTATTACAATGTGAGGTATTTTTTGAGCATTGTTGTTAAGTTTGCTTATCCATACCTATTTGCTTATTACAATGCGGATGCTCTAATGTTACTAAGTTTGATTATACCATTGTAAGCCATTTTTTGCACAAACATTGTTAACTTTAAAAACAATTGGCTTTTGATTATATCACTGTGGGTGGCCTTATAGAAGTTTAGTTCACCATAACTTCTACAAATGGCAACGGGACGGATTGGAGCAAATATCAACATATCCGAACTGGATATCCGAAAATTTATATATACCTGAATCTGCCCCGAAAAGTCATCGGGGATTGAACGAGAGATTCACGGATATCAAAGGGAAAGTTTGGAATCCCTGTTTGCACGCCTATCCCACTTTATCTCAGCAAAAGAAAATAGGGCAACTGTGCACATATGAAACCACCATAATTCTCTTCAACTACCTCAAATCACGACTCTCTATCCATCCTTGAAACCCAATCACCAAACCCAAAAAAATCGTTCTGTTTTCTATTCCCCTCTTGTCCTCTTTTTGTTTCTCAAACTCCCATCTTTTCAAGCATGACAAGTAAGAGAAAGAATAAAAGAAAATAGGTGGGAAAGAAATGGAATTTGAGAAAGAGAGAATGAACACACACACATAAAAATATATTCGGTTCGGTTCGGATAACAGATAAACCACCTAAATCTCAAGTGACCCCACGGTTTATCTGAAACAACGGATTGAAAATTATAACACTTAGGCTCTGTTTGTTAAAGTTACTAGTTTTTTATTTTTCGTTCATGAAAAATAAGAAATGAGTTTTTGTTTATTTATTAAAAAAATAAAAAACGTTTGGTGACCATAATCAATAGTTTTTGTTTATTTGATTTTTGAGCTGCCGAAAGTGTTTTCAAAATAAATGAAAAATGCCATTTTTGTGTTCCTAGAATTTCCGTAAATTAGTGGAATTGATTATGTATTTTGTAAATAAAAACAGAAACACAAATATGTTTTATGGTGCCTGTTTCAAAAAATATCAGAAACAAAAAAAAAACTAAAAATAAAAACTTTTCTAAACAGAGCCATAATTTTTTTGACTGTTTATTATATTATTAAAAATGTGGTTAAAAAATTAAGTGCTCCAATTTTTAATCTATTTAAACCGGTGCAAAGATCTTATTTTTGTAATCATTTTACTCTAAAGGGTCATAATTAATCTTTATGTCTAGGGATCTCATAATAAAGTTTTTGTTCTATAAGGTCCCAAATAAAGAGCAGATTGTAACAACTCCGATTTTTAGTAAATAAAAATCTCGTTGAATATTTGAAAATTCTATTTTCTTTATAAGGATTTTTTTTAACCTTAATAGTCTGTCATAATTAGATTTGAAACTTTTAAAATTAAATCATTTAACATCGGACAATCTAGTCCTTTTCCAAAGACAAGTATGCTTGTAAAAGCACTTGAATATTTTCCTAGCAAATAAAATAAAATCCTTAAATTATGTTTCTTGGCTAGAAACCCTATGTGGCAAATAGAATTAGTTTCCAATCAATTGGCCAGCCAAACCTAGTTACCATTCAACTTAGTTCCCTTTCCCTAACATTTAAGAACCATTGGACAAAGATAGTAATCATGAAGCTTCCAAAAGTAGTACCGATAGCCTAATTTAAGCATGCCTAAATGTCCATAGGTTTACTTTCTAGGAAATTGTTAACCATTGGTCAATAGATTACACTTGAGAGCTTACCTTTAATCATTACCTTTCCTTAGATCTAATAGGACTACTTAGGCCTAAGTATACTTAGCTATATATATATATATATATATATCAGTCCGTCTCCCGTAAGGACCACCTCATTTTAATAAAATGCGGACCTCCCTTTCCCGATTGAATTTCAATGATCCGAGTCGCTCAATGTGTTCAGAATGTGATTTTAAGGGTACCCATGAGAAATCAGCAAAAAAAATGACCGAAAAAGGCTTCATCCGAGCAGTTTTTATTTGTTTTAATCGATCAGTTTAAACAAAAACTACTCGGATGAAACTCTTCCCGGTCATTTTTTTGCCAATTTATCGCGAATACCCTTAAAATCACGTTCTGAACACATTGAGCGATTCGGATCATCGAAATTCGATCAGTAAATGGGAGAAATGAGGAGATCACTCCCTCATTTGAGACTGACTCTGTGTGTGTGTGTGTGTGTGTGTGTGTGTGTGTATATACTTTCTAGAAAAATTATTAACCATTGGGCAATGATTAGCATTTGAAAGCTTAACCATAATCATTACTCTTTCTCCTAGACTTATAAGGCTACTTGGACCTAAACATACTTAGTCTTACACACACACACACATATATATGTATATATAGACACATGAGAAATAGGAAGAGAGAGAAAGAGAGAAAGAGGAGGGGGGGGGGGGGGGGGCAAAGAGAGAGAAGGTGCATGTGTGTGCATGTGTCTTAGTACACTTACACAAGCTACCCCATTAGCCTTAAGCCTCATTACATCATGTCAACCCAATCTTAGACTACCTTAGACACAAAATCTAGCCTTTAATCATTCTAGAACCTAGCCCTTAATCACCCTAGATTTTGACTACAACTAGCCTAGGATTGACTAAACATGGAAAGTCTACTCTTTTAGCATCATTAGACTTGTAAGATTTGCACCCTAGACAATAATCACCTAGGATTTGCCCTAAAAAACTTAAGATCCTACTTGTTAATATAGCCTTAAGCCTAAAAATGGAAGTGACAAGTGAGGCATGCTTGGAAGACAAGATTTGACCTCACAATGGAGCAAATCCATGGGAAAGAGAGAGAGAGAGAGAGAGAGAGAGAGGGGGGGGCGGCCATTATAGAGAGAGAGGAAGCCAAGTTTTTGCTATAAATAGGACCCCCCTCATGCCATTCAACTCACACCTTCACCCTTCATCCTTCAACTTCTCTCTCTAGAAATTCTTGTGTTCTTGCTTTGTTCTTCATTGTTCTTGAGTTCTTCAAGAAACTCATCCAAGGTTGCCACTAAACCACCACTCAACCATCCTCTCAATCCAAAAAGTTTAGTAGTTTAGTCAAGAACTAGTTTCGAGAGAAACCTTTCTTTTTCGAAGCTACCATAAGCTTACCGTCAAAAGTCACTCCATCCGACGTATTTACTTTTCTCCGTAGTCGTCATTACCGCCAAGAAAAACGGTAAAGTTTCCCGCACCCACTATCTCTAAGTATATTGTATGATTCTTGCATGTTGTTTGTATGTTGAAATGCATGAGATCTTAAAAAGTGTTTTATTAAAGGTTTGAAAAGAAAGGGGAGTATGTTGAATTCCCGACTTTATTTTCCGGCAAAACATATGTTGCTTTGAACTTCCCTAAAAGGAAGAAAGAACAGATTTTCGAAATACAAACTTAATTGAACGTATTCATATTTTGATCTTAGGATGGTTATGAGCATGTATACGTGATTACTTGGATTACTTGTTTGTTGTGTGATAAAGCATAAGTGGTTTTCCACTCCAAAGGTGTTCGTCCATGTGACACTATGCTTTATATTGTATGCTAAATGTTTGAGCATAACTTCGTGATAATATGAGCAGGATAAGAAGTATAGAGTTGAATGATCTTGCTAGTTTAGTTTCAAGATTACAATGAATGATTTATGTGTGCTTACGTAAAAAGTCCTACCGCGGAGTCTATGCATGAAAACGAGACACATAAATTAAGAAAGTTAGGGACATGACCCCTACGGTGTGTTAATGACAAGATACGTTTTGAAACTGCAATGTGGCCGAACTTGGTAGCCCATCATGTGGATTGCGAAAACCACAATGAGGCTGGACGTGGTAGCCGATTGTGTGTATGAAAACCTGCAATGTGGCCAGACTTGGTAGCCCGTTGTGTGGACTTGCGAAAACCGCGATTTGGTCAAACTTGGTAGCCCATTGTGAAGATTGCCAATGGGGCGGATGTTGTAATACGGCTTGGTTATCCGTGGAGAGGAGCCAATGCAACTTTTGTGTGCCAATGGGAGTTCGGAACAGCGGAACCATTGTGAGAATACTAGGGAGCTCGGGACAGCGGAATCGAGGTTGGGTGTGTTAAAAATGCTTTTTGAAATGTTAAATTGGTAAATAAAAATGAGACATTGTCTCCGATGTGTCGCGTAGGAGAAACACAGATGTCACAGACACCAACGTTAGATTAAGGAATGCGGATGTGTCATTGTTATTATTTTATCGAATATGCATGTGCTGTGTGAGAATCATGACCTTGTATGCTATAGCTATGACCTGCTGTGTGTAAGTTATGGGTTAGTGGGTATACGATTATTCTGCTGAGCTCTCGTAGCTCATGGTATTAACTTTGGTAACCCTGACATATTATACTGGTGGCGACACTGGTATAATGTGTTAGACTTTGTAGATGATCAGGGTGAGCTGTACACCTTGGAGGCCTTTGGAGCCGAAGAGCTGGCTAGGATGAAAGAGCAGGTGGGGCTATAGTTAGGAACCCTAGTTTCACTCCCTTGTGTAAATAATAAACTCTTATGAGAGTTATGATATAATAATGAGCCATACTCTATTTAGATTTTAAATGAAAATGTCTATTTAATGTATCCAAAATTTGGGGCCTTACACAGATACTTAATTTTGAGAGCCCTGTAGACAAAAGTTAATTATGACCCTTTAAAATAATTTGATCAGAAAAAAATATAAGGACCCGTATTTTTTTGGATATGATTTAAAAGTTATATAAATGGTAGGAGTTAAGAAAAAAGTGAAATTTGTTGAGTTTTATGTGAATTGGGGTTTATGTGATAAGATTGCTAGATGAGGGAGTGCAAGTATGATTTGTGTATGTGCTAGTATATGTAAGGATGTGTGTGTGTGTAGGAGAATATAATTCCATCTCTTTTCTCTCTCTACCTCACATCTGTCTCCCTCTCTTCGGCTCTCTCTCTCGTCTCTGTCTCTGTCTCTGTCTCTCTCTTGCTCCATAGAGCTCAAAACTCAACCTCCAACCTCAAAACCCACATATTCCGACCTTCAATCCATCTCCTCCACGGCATACAAGCCTTGGATCGCGTGGGTTTGAGCTTGAAGTTGTTCTTGGTGGATTTTAAAGTTTGGGAGGCTAGGGCTTGAATCAATCTCTTTGGGTTTCACTCTCCAAACTTGAGGTAGGGATTTCTTGCTCATTCTATGTGATTATGAGTTGATTTTATACTCCAATCGTGCCTTGGTTCGTGGTTTATTCTTAAAAATCTGCATAAAAAGCGTCGGGGGATCAATCCTCCCTATATGGGGGATCGATCCCTCTGCTCACTGGATTTTTTTGGGGATCAATCCCCCTGTTTTGGGGGATCAATCCCCCATGTCTCTAGACAGCTTTTTGCCATTTTGTGTTATCTTAGTTGTTTTGACCCCCGATCACTTCTAACACCATTAGAACACCTCCAAATTACTTCTAAACTTGATTGTTCGTGCCTTACGTGATTCTTTGATCAATCTATCTCCTTTGACTCTCGTTGTACAAGAGAAACGTGTCAAATCGTATAAGTATGGTATCTATTTGTCATCTATGTCTTAGAATGAGTATGTGGATATTGTGGCATAATATGATGAATGATATAGACATATGAGGTGCTATGACATGACGTGGTGATTAGTGAATTGGAAAATGTACTGTAGAGTGGTTTCGAATATCGTAGGCTATAAAGTATATCGTGGGGTGCATAGTTGGTCGATGGGGGCTTGCCTAATGGTCCGGATGAGAATAGGGTAACTCATATCCTCGTGATTCATCTCGTTGATCTTTCTAAATTCCTTTGGTGTTTGTTCTATAAGACTCTAGTTTAGAACCTAGCGGATGGTGCGTTGTAGAGTTATTTGTGGGTTCGGTACGTGACGAAGGACATTGTGATATACTTAGAGGAATAATGTGAACTTGAGTATTTGTCAATGTATAATGTTACATGTTTACAATGTTTGTATTGCCTTGTATGATGATGAATGAAAGAATGTGAACTAAGGGATGTTGTTTACTTGTATATAGATTGATGGTGCGTGTGTGTATGTGTGAGTTGAAAATTTGAATAGTGGAGTCTCGCAACGCATGGGGTGGTGATGCAGATTCTCAAGAGGGTCCCGCAATGCATGGGGAGGTAATACAGTTGAATTTATCGCGAGATAGAGGGTGGTATAGTTGACGTCAAAAGTACATGTTGTTTTTTGAACTATTTGCTACTTGAGATTGTGACTATTGAAAAATGGACAAACAATGGATTCTATAGACGTTTTTGAAAAGAAAGGATTTGATTTTTTTGGAAAAAATGATTTTCAATAAAAATCCTTCTGTATTCATGGGCAAATCAACGGATCCGGTATTTGGGCACAAATCGATGGACTCCGGCATTCAAGCTTGAATTAACGAAGCTTGACTCATAATGGTTTTGAGTTTTCTCTAAATTATTTTCGTAATAAAAAAGGAAAGTTTTATGAAAAAGATGCTTAATGGCGAATGGTATAAAATGAAAGAGTTATTTGTGGCATTCACTTGAGGATTCATAAAATGGTTGAGATATTGTCGTAGGTTCTTTAGATTGATGCGAGTTTAATAATGCTTCTGGTTTGACATATGAATGGTTAGGGATATCTATAAGACGTCTAAAATCCTGCAGTCGTAGTCTGTGGTAACCCTTGTTTCTCATGTTCACTTGTTGAAATTCATTCTTTTTCTTGGTGCATGTTTCATCGCATTTTCACGTAACTTGAGTATAGATTTCTCTGCTGAGTTAGTGTACCTCAACCAATCATTATTTTCAGGGACATCACAAGGATATTGATGTGGAGTGCATGGTACGCATGCTTGACTTCATACCTTTTAAAAGCCGACATTGAAAAGTGGCTCTAGCATCTTTTGTATGATGTCTTTTGAAAAGATGTAGTTGCAACTTTATTTGAACTTTTTTAACTTTGGATATCATGTAATCTCTAAATTTACCGTCTTTAACGAACTATGAAATTTGGGCCGAGGTGTTGATATTGTAACTCCTTTTAAACTTGATTTTACTCTTGGATAAATTATGGGAAAGCTTTTGGGGTATTATAGTGTATATTAGCGCTGGTTTTTCATTTAGAATTATTATTATTATTATTATTATTATTATTATTATTATTATTATGAAAATCAAGGGCGTGACAAAAAAATCTTCACACCAGTTCAAACGGATTAAAAATTGGAACACTTAATTTTTTAAGGCTATTTATATATTACAAAATATGGTTAAAAATAATATTTCAATATTATTTTGGAAGAATGAAATAATATAGTAATAGACCACAAGTTAGAATAGAGAGTCTGATGCAGTATGCATTTTAATAGTGAATAGCTAAAGTAATAAAGAGGCATTTTAAGGTGTAATTTGGTCTGAAATTTAAAGAAGCTAATGCAGATGCTCTAATATGGATAAATAATTTGGTTTGGTAGCTATGTAATTTGTTGGAAGAATAAATGTTAAAACAGTCCTCAAAATTTGAGAATTCATAATGAAAATTCAAAAGTAGCTCCAAAGCTATTTTTCATATTGGGACTACACTTATCTTATGCCAGTCTAGAGAATTAATTTTGGCAGAATGCATTACCAGAATCTGCACCAAATAGATTTTGAATGCAAAATAAGAATCCATAATCCAAAATTAGCTATAAAAAAAAAAATCTACACCACACACCCACTCAATTGTATGTGGAACTTAGGATGGGAAAAAAAATATTGGGTCACGAAAAAATTATTTGGTAACTTTGGTATGGGAGTGCCCTGACACCTCTTAATAATACATATTTTTATGGGGTCTTAATAATATGTATTTTTAAGACCACCGAATAATTACTCTACTGCGGGCCAAAATATTGAGATCTCGAGGGTTTGGGTATAATGGAGGAGAGCTAAATCGCTAACATTGCCATGTAAGAATACGCAATGCACATGCATGAGTGGAGCAAATTTTTACGAAATTATAATTTGTGAGAGCAAAATTAGAGTTAATTTTGTTTTTATTCCCTAAATTATTCACATTTTTGCTACTTCATCCCTAAACTATAAAACTGATCTATTCCATCCCTCAACTTTCCAATTTCAAACCATTTGGTCTCATAGATAACGGGAGTCCAAATCTTGAACGACAAAAAGTTCACGTGACCACCAAACAAAAGACTAGATGCATATACAGCTTGTGGGCCCACACAATCAATCCGAAATGATCATTAAATTTGAAATAATTTTTTAAGTAGCCTTGTAAGAAATGAGCTCAATCGGATGACCACAAGTTTTGATCATATCTTCTAAATTTTCAGTTAGAATCATAATTGTGAATCAAAGTTAGCTGATTAGATTAAGGGGGTGTTCCGGTTTGGGTTCTTTTTTTAAAAGTTCTTTTTCTTCAATTTTTAAACTCAAATATAATGAAAACGAAAAATAATTTTTTAATTTTTTTTGCACCGTTTAAAAGATCTCGATGAGATCTATCAAACAAGATTCATATTGGTAGAAAAATTATTTACGTAAATACATGATTTTTGGACTTGAAATTTCCTCCGTTTAAAAAAAAGAACTTTATAAGAAACTGGAACACCACCTAAGAAGTTAAGGTCATCCAATTGAGTTGATTTTTTGCAGTACACTCAAAAAATCATTTTAAACTTAATGAACGTTTCAGATTGTTTGATTGGGCCCTGACTGTGCACGTAGTCTTTTTGTTTGGTGGCCGAACTGTTTTTTGCCCAAGATTTGGACTCCGTTATCTGTAAGAGATCAAGTAGATTGCAATTAAGAATTTGATGGATGAAATAGATAATCATTTTCACTGTTTACAGATGTAGTAGAAAAAATGCAAAGGCGGCTGCTATTTGCAACCCAGTTCTTGCTACTCGTAGTCGATTGCTACCTACAAGCCACCATCTTTTAAGGATTTGCTACTTACAACCAAAAAATTATCCCTGAACTCTCCTTTTTGCCCTTCTATACAATAAACATACAACCCAACAATCCAGGTTTTCAGTCTGTTCGTTCCCTTTTCTCTAACCTAGGTTTTCTTTCTCCAATCCACAGCTCCACCACCCACGGGCACCATTACCGCCACCACCAACCCCTACCCCACAGCCCCACCTCCCGTCTCTCTCTCTCCCCCCCCCCCCCCCCAATTTATTGTTCTCCTCTTGCCCGGTTTCTTCTTCTCCTCCACAGTTACCACCACAACACCACTCTCACCACACCATAATAGCAGTACAACTTTGAGGCGAAGGAGGTGTGAGAAGAAAGCACACTACGCCGGCATCACCAACTATTTCGAAGTTAAACATCGGTAAAATTTTGAATCTTGTTATTACGCGATTTTTTATTTATTTTTGTTTGAATTTTTTTAAGAAACCCACAGTACGTACGTACTGCTATTTTGTGTATTTCAGATTTAATCGAACATTAGAGTCCGATTGTTTTCCACAGTTTCGGATATTAAAGTTTTGATTGTTTACCCTATTTGGATTTTCATATATAAAATTGATTGCTTCATGCGGATTTTAATTTCCGATTGGCCCCTATTCGAATATTACAAAAGTTGAATTGTTAGCTCAATCAAAATTTAATATCCAAAATGTATTGCCTCATTCGGACTTTAATATCCAAAAGTTTATACCCCAGACATTACAGTCCGATTAGTACCTTCTAATGAGTTTCCGTAATGCTTATGGTGGTTCGTTGCCTGATAAGTTATAAGTATGCTAGAACTCGAGGATACACATATTGTCTATATTTAGCTATTCAAAATGGCTAAATATTAAGTTTCGATTGGGTTGTAGACATGCTATTCGAATATAATGAAAGTTGAATTGTTAGCTCATTCAGAATTTAATATCCAAAATTTATTGCCTCATTCGCATTTTAATATCCAAAGTTTTATACCCCATTTGAACAATACAGTCCAATTAGTCCCCTCTATTTCGGTTATTAGAATCCGATTTACTTATCTTTATTCAGAAATTAGTATTTGATTCTCCTATCTTTAATTCGTGTGTTACCTTAGTTGTCAAATCGTTAATCGAATCGAGAATTGGATTGACCTTTTTCCCAATTGTAAAAGTTGAATTGTTAGCTCATTCATGTGGTTTCATATTAGTCAAATGCAAAAATGTGATAAACCTTGATTCATGTATAGATTCGTATCGTTTTGCGTGAATCGTACGATTGACAACTACGGTTCTAACGCATTGTTTTTTGTACAGGAAATGAAACGAGTTCCTCCTACCATTTCTGCAAGGAAGAGGAATGTTAAGCAAGCTTTAACTTTCGAAAGTAAATGAGGCAAAACACGAGGACGAGGACAGAGGCAGGAGGTTGGGGGTGAGGAGAATGTGGTGGTTGAGCAACATCGTGAGGTAGACTCTAGTACCTAGTACAGATTTTCCTTTTCGTTGGCCATGTAATTAAGCCTGCAGGTAGAAACATCACAATTTTAGGTTTCCAAGAGAGATTTTGTTGTTCGTGTGGAAATTTCTATAATTTATAAGTTCCTTAGGATTTGTAGCTTTTGGAAGGGGATAATAGCAATTGTTGTTTTGAGATTTATGTATGACATTATTGACTTCAGTAGGAATAACTGTGGAAGTGTTGTAGCAAATTCTGTCCTATTTACCCTATTCAAGGTCTATCTCAAACTCACTTGTTTTCAACTGGTGGGTGTCCATAAAAAGTTCTCTTCTTTTTTTTTTTTTCCTATTTCTGTTGGGTTCTATTGTATTTATTTTGTATCAGTGTTTAAGAAGTTTCACTTCTATGTTGTCCGCAATATACCAATAACTCAATAAGTTTGTCAATTGAATTAACCATGCGGAATTTTAGACATTCATCATGCACATTCACCACAAGAGCAACATAGAAATCATAGCATAAACAAAAGGCAAGACAAGCGCAAGTGTTTTGTCTACATGCTTACATCCACTAACAACATTTTGGATTTGATTGTATTTTTAAGTCAAGGCTAAAATTCGTTACGAAGAACTACATCCAAACAAGGCCTACGTAGTAGTTTGACACTGGTTTATTTTCATAATGTTGACACCTTGAGATCATTACTCACAAAATACATAAACTAGAGAATTAGTGTCTTCTATATATTACTAAAAGTGTGGTGGCCACAACTCTAGGTCAAGTTACCAAAAAAAAAACTCTAGATCATAATTAAGACAAGGATTGAAATTCCCCTTTTTCAATTACACAACATGTATATAAGTATCAGTTTAATGTCAAAACCATCTTTTTAACGTATTGTTTGCAATGTACAGAAAATGAAATGAGTTCCTCCTACTGTTTCTGCAAGGAAGAGGAAGGCTGAGTAAGCTTTAACTTTGGAAAGGAAACGAGGCAAACGACAAAAACAAAGGCAGATGCAAGAGGTTGAGGTACATTTGGAGGTTGAGGAACATGTGGAGGTAGAGGAGGATGAGCCACATGTTGTTCTACGGGAGGATGAGTCACATGATAATGTAGGGGAGGATGAGCCACAGGGTAATGAGCCATTGGCTAAGTCTTCGATCCATCGACCGGTACTTCAAACCAGGAGGATCTCTCGGTCGTGACATCCATTCACCGACCGCGAGATCCATCTCCCTGAGACATGTTTTTTATTCTGCTTTCTGATGCATGCTTTACTTATCTTCTCGGCTCACCATATTCACTATTAAAGGATAAAAACAGACTATGAGTTTGAATTAAGTAGTGCATGTCTTAATCTAATGTCGAACAATTATGGACCAGTCTCACAACTGGGCAGAGAGGGGTGCCTAACACCTTCCCCTCATTGTACCTTTGGCTCTTGAGCCCAGAATCTCTATATGTTTTTCCTAGTTTTCTTAAACTAGGTAGCGACTCTGTTTTGATGATAATCGTTATTGCGTGGCAATGTTCCTAGCCATCAGAACATCCGCAATCTTGGTTTATGAAGCAAACAACCAACAAACAGCAACGTTCAATCTGTATGGCGATGCCCCTATTTAGAGAGGTGTCTGCAGCCAGTACTAAAGAACCGTACGCTAGTTACATCTTTTGTCCAGTGCTTGGCTTTGCATCTTCTGGGCTCTAGAACATGACCAGAAGGATCCCAAAGGCATTCCAAAGCAAAATAAACAAATAAACAGCTACACAGTTCCAAATACAGAAAGCAGTAAACTGGTTTTTAGCATGCAATAAAATGATAAATAGAAAAGAAAAGCATAAAATAGCTAATCAGTGATCCCTACGCCAGTATTGCACGTATTATCATAACTGGTGTACGGCTCACTACTACTGGCATGTGCCACTAATTGCTATACACAATCCTTGAAACCTTCTCAGTTTTAGGGCTTCCCAGCTTTAGGGCCAAGACTGGTATTGATTACCAACCTTAACCCTGCTAGCCCCCCTCAGGGGTCAGAACAGAAAACTTACAAAAGGTGGCATACCTTTGGTTTTGAGTTTGGTGATGTGTTTTGAGCTTGAGCTTAAGGTTTGAGGGATGGATGAGGGATGTTTGACAGTAAATAGGGTGGAGAGGCTACTTGCTTGCTCTTCCAATGGATGAAGGAAAAGAAAGCAAGAAACCAAGAGAGAGAAGAGACTTGAAAGCTCTTAATGAGTGTAACCCCTTGCATATAAATGCAATGGGGTATTTATAGGCCAAGGAGTTCAGGAGAGAGGGCAGTAACTAGGCTGGGTAAGGGCTGGTTAGCCTTGGGAGAGAAGTCTCCATGCATTAAATGCATGGGACTTACTTGAAAGGAGTTGTAGGAGAGATGGGAGAACATCCCTGCACGTTTGCAATCATCAGAGGACTGTTCAGCATTCTGGGGTGGCCCAAAAGTCTTGTGCACGAGGTTGAATAAAGAAACAGAATCCTTTTTAAGGGCATGCTCCCCACACCATGACACTTGTTTTAGCAGCATCCCATTGTAGACACCCTATTCTGGACTGTCCAGATTAGTTTACTTACAGTCTTTGATTCCCCAATGATGATTAAAGTCAAGAACATCCCGAGGTTGTTAGTGTGTTTGAGCTTTGAGCATTCCAAACCTCTTTCAAACCCTTCAAGCCGAAACCAAATGGCCTCAGCAAAACCCTATTTGCATACTTTGGTACTGTACTAGCGTGCGCTGGTAAATTGCCACATGTCAGTCATCGACTGTTGACTTAGTTTCCACTGGCGCACGCAGGTAATATAGTGGTGTACGCCGGTCAAAAAAAATGCAAGGGCCCGGATCGAGGGAGTGCGGGCGCGGATGGCAAGCACTCGGAATACAAAGTCGCCACTCGGGTTTGAAGGTCCGACACCCAAGGAACCGTATTTCAAAATACCTGCCGCGCTATTTGATTTGAAAAAGTGAATAAACCAGTCCGTCATAACCATATCTGGGTTCGGGAGCCAGGTTTCGAGAGGAGAAGGGTTTTAAGGCACCCCTCTAGCCCAATTCAGAGATCGGTCTCTACTTAGACATTTTGTGAAAATATTGCGATTCTTCTTTTATTAATCATTTTTTAGCCAATTAGGGTAGGGAACAGTTAATCAGAGATTTAAAACTGTAACAATTTGCAGGATGTGATAAAAAAAATAGCATGGATGGATGAAACGTTGAAAAATAAATGGGATAAAACCCTACACTGTGATCAGACATCAAAACAGTGCCTCGTATGAATTTGTCGTGCACAGCGGCCAACTTACATGCATGGATCTACGTGCATGCAAGTCCTCCAGCGCGTGCCACACTCATAAAAACGAGCGTGTGTCAACATCCAACCAACATATTGAATTTTATCCCCTTCTGGGCTCTGGAAGGACCAGTACTCACCCAGGGGGCAAACCAAACAGTTTATATGTACTGCAAGTAAATAATAATTACAAACAAAATGAATAAAATTGATTCACAACCTCTAAACAGTGGGGGTGTTAAAACAAAGGCCAAGGGCCAAGTTGTCCATGTAAGGGCAATCACTAGAAACAGACTGACCAGCGCATGGCTACAAGAGCGTCGCGCTTGGATCATGACTTGACTTCCAGAAATTGCTCTGAATGCCTGGGCTGTGAGACATGTTCAGAAGCAACTCAGAGGCATTCCAAAGCAAAAGATTAAGCAATCTAAGCTATACTATGGATTTAAACATACAAAACAGTGAGTCAGTTTTTAACATGCATAGCAATGATTTATGGTACAATAAAAACAAGAAACATCCAGTGTAGACACCCCAATTTGGGTTTTCGAATAATCTTTAAGTTTCCCCGATGATGAAATAAGGAAAAACATACCTTCAAGGCTTGGATTGTTGCTCCCCTCTTACTCCTTCTCTAACCTCAAGAAAATCTCATTTTAAACATATAGGGTAGCCCTTGGTTTAATTGCAAAAGAGAAAGATGCATTTGCTTTGTCAAAAATAACTTTTTCCATGACACATTGAGGGTAAAATGGGCACACATTTTAATGTATAAAATGGTTTTGAGTGAAACCAATTGGGTTAGAAAAAGGACTCGACAAGCTTTCCAACGCTTTGAACCGCGCCCAAATTCAAGTTCGGGAGTGTCCGGGGCGCCCTCGCGAAGTTTGGTGTGCTGTGCTGACGCACAATACCGCGCGGCGTTTCAAAGTGTCGCGCAGCATTGCACATCCAAGCTTCATTTGCTCTCAAGTCTCTCAAAACTCAATCTAAATCAACCTTCATTCCTCCATCTCTCAAGCACATCCAAGCTTCGATCAAAAGGTATAAATAAATTTCTTGGGCTAAATCACATTTAGCTTTGAGGGGAGCCGATCGAGGCCCTTCTTAATCTTTCTATACCGAGTTTGGGTCTCAAACGAGTTTTATATTCTAAAAGCACAAAAAAAAAAGAGTTTTTACACTAGATGCGCTACATCGTGCGGCATTTTACGACACCGCACGGCGTAGCGTATTACACAGTGCATTATTTTATGGAAAATTTTACAAATGGTCCCTTTACTTTGCATGAATTCTCATTTTCGTCCCTCTAGTACCAATTGCATTAGTTTTAGCCCTATAGTTTATATTTTGCCTCAATTTCGTCCCTCTTGCTTACGGTGTCAATGAAACAAACAGAATTGAAGGGCAAAATTGTCATTTCTCCTCACAGAGGGACTAAATTGAGATTTCATACAAACTAGAGGGATTATTTCTATAAATATTATTTTTACTTATGTTTTTGCAAATATAATTAAAAGACACCATATATAATATATTTTTCATCTCAAATTTTTTTAATCAAAAAATGTTGAAAATTTTAAAGTTTTTATTATATTCCATATCACAAAAATATGAGAAAATTCGAAAAGTAACCCCTATGTTAAATGTCTATGTATCGTATTTTTTTCAATTGGATTTTCAATCTCGTTATGTTCTTTGTTATGCGGTTAAAAAGAAAAATTGTTCAATAGTATTTAGGTGTCTTGTATTTTTGTTTAATTAACCAATGAAATACTATTGCATTAAAACATGGGTATAATATATTTTTTTGGGACTTACTCATAGGACCACTTATATAACAAATAAATACAGATTGAATATTAATAGCTACATAATCAGTTTATTTTAGTTTTCAAATAATTTAACGACATATAGCTACATAATGAAATACGAAAATAACATCTTCAGATCAATATAAGTTAGCAATATCAAAGCTATGAGTTGGCTTAAAATATCACCCCCAAGTCAAAAGTTCACTCGCTTATTTGTTACTCCTATTCAATAGTGATCCACTTCTTAATCAATGATTACAAGATTAACTAAATAATTTTGAACATTATTTTTTATTGGGTGAAAAAAAAAGAAAGAAAAACATGATACTAATGATATGGAATATTAAGTATGGAATATAATGATTTTCAATTCCATACTAAATGATAAAAACAAAAATTTTTGTGATATGGAATATAATAAAAACATTATATTTCCATACTTAATGATATGGAACATCATTAAAATTTTTTGTGATATGGAATATAATAAAAGTAAAAGCTTTAAAATTGTTTATATATTCCAAAAAATTTTGTGATATGGAATATTAAGTACTCCTATTATTTGTTGAAAATTTTTGCAAATTGTTTTCATCTTGTGTTTTTATACTCCATACTTAATATTCCATATCATTAAGTATGGAATAATAAGTATAGAACATCATTAATGTTTTCAACATATTTTGATTAAAAAAATTGAGATGAAAAATATACTATGTATGGTGTCTTTTAATTATATTTGCCAAAACGAAAGTAAAAAGAATAATTTTAGAAATAGTCCCTCTAGTTTGTATGAAGTCTCAATTTAGTTCTTCTATGAGGAGAAATGACAATTTTGCCCTTCAATTCCGTTTGCTTCATTGACACCGTAAGCAAGAGGGACGAAATTGAGGTAAAATATAAACTATAGGGCTAAAACTAATACAATTGGTACTTGGAGGACGAAAATGAGACTCGGATGAAACTAGGAGGACCATTTCTATAAATTTTCCTAATTTTATTTCTTGTACATATTCCTTCTTGTATTGTTCTGTTTAACTTGTTTATTACTTTTCTGTGCGATTGCATTCCAGAATCGAGTTTTATGTTAAAAGTTTTTTTTTTTTTTACTTTATTAAATCTTTTAACATTTAAAAAAAAGCTTTTAACATTGCTTTACATGATAAGATGAACAAAAGAGTCTCGTAAATCATTTTTCAAAGATTCGAGAAATATAAAAGGCTATTTTATGGACCTATGGTTTGTTTTGTCATGTAAAAACGAACTGATTCTAGAATGTGTAGACAAGTACGCCGCACGGTGCTTTTAGTATGCGGCGTGGCATTCTAGAAATGCGGTGCGGCATATTAAAATACTGTACGGCATTCTGTTCACAGTAGCGGTCTCCTGTTTTTGTTTAGTACGCCGCACGGTGCTTTTAGTATGTAGCGCGGCATTCCAGAAATGCGGTGCAACATATTAAAACACTGTACGGCATTCTGTTCATAGTAGCAGTCCCCAGTTTTTGCTTAGTTTCATTCTTGTACGTTGTTCATCCATTCCATTCTCAAGACTGCTTTTGATCTGATTCATCATCGGGGAAACAAGAAATCGAAAAATGAAGTAAATCGATTGGGAGATCCAGATTGGGGTGTCTACACATGGCATTCGACGAAACAGCTCCCCTTAGCCTATCAAATAGAGTTGTCCTAAAATTATGTTGCACAAAATTAAGGCTCTTCTCAAAAGAAGATTTGACTTTAGTAACTTGTAACAACATCAATATGTGAATCTTTTCCCATATAGTATCAAAATTGCATTGCGAGTTTTCAAGATGATTTTTTAGTTTCGAATGTGAACTCTCCGCCCTATGAATAAATATGGCAAGATATTAGCTGTAATAAATAACATGAATATATGAAAATTTTCCAAAAATGTGTGAATAACATGAATATTAAGGAAAATGCCAGAGTTGAGAATGAAGCGTTTACCTGTTACTTGTTAGGTTTCCGAAACGCATGATTTTGTCCGTCCAAGCTCCTACAAACCTCTCTTTATAGGGTATCAACCAATTTTTCTCGACGTACTCAAGTGCTGCAGGAACCATCTCAAATTCATGCGTCAAAACAGAAAGGCGCTCCTCGTACTGTCCAACACTCGCTGAAAGGACGACTAGGCCCCAACTGCAAATAAACTCCTCCCACATCTTGTCATCAAACATCTTTCTACACTTGGCTAATACGTTCTTGCTAATATGCCACCTACATAGGAGGTTGGTAACATGAGGGAAAACATTTGTGATGGCATTCATAAGCGCCAACTCCCTATCTGTGACAATAATGGACGGAAGTGCGTTGGGATCTTATCATGCCTTTTAGCTTCTCTAAGACCCAAGTGTAGTTTTCCATTTTTTCACACTCCATGAAAGCAAACGCTGCACAAAAAGTTATCTTCGTCAATGTTACACCAACAATTTGAAGCAAAGGAAACTTGTACTTATTTGTCTTGTATGTGCAATCCATCATTAACACTCAGGGCAATGCACATAACATCTCACCAGCAGATAGGGGAGGCCAAAATAACTCTGTGACATTCTCAGTCTTATTCCCATGGGTCCAATGAACTTACTTGTACTTTTCTAGCTGATCCAACAAATGTTGCATTTGAGATTTTTCAGCTTTCTCTATCACTCGGTACTTTTGTCGTACATTGTACACGATTTTCATAGACGTTACGTTCTTAGGATCTTGAACCTTCAAATAAGTTAGGATTTCTTTGGGTTTCACCAAAGTGACCGACAAATCAACCACTGTGCTAGTCTGCTAAGCTGACAACCTCCCGGCATATGAATGGCCCTCCAAGTACACCGCTGGAGGATGGTTGTGAGTGCCATTGTGGACAGAGACAGTCCAACCATCATTGCCCTTTGCAGCTTTCAATTCAAATGGGCATTCACATTTTTTAGTGCTCGTGGACCGCACTCTCTTCTTCACAGCTACCTCCTTCCCATCAACCTTCTTCACAAACGGCCTATACTTACCGCTCCTTTCACATGAAAACCTCATCCTAGGTGTGCGATTCTTAATACAATTTCTCAGAACCTTTAATCACAATGATAAACCCGTGTTGTTTACCGGTGCATCTTATCCAATCTACCAACGCTTCATCGGATGAAAAAACCTACAAAAAAAATAAAAAATTATAGCATGTAATATAAGATTGCACATGGTAAATGCTCTATCAAAAACACTCACCGTCTCCATTGTAAAATGCTCTGTATTATCGTATGGAGGATGAGTGGAAGTAGGTATAGTCGATGGCCCTACATAATTACTAAGTGTTGAAGTGTCACCCTGTAACACCCAAAGACAAACCAAGTAAGTGCAGGATTCTCTGTAATTTCATTCAGATATTAATATCTAAAAATTGGCACAAAATTCAGATATAAGAGTCCAAAAATGTTGACAATATTCGGATATTAATATCTGAATAGTTGTACATACTTCAGTCATTAGAGTTCAAAAAGTTAGTAAAGTTTTGGCACTATGTTTTCGATTGTGTCGGGCAAGAACTGAAATTGAAAATGTAGGGCTTCTGAAATTGAAAATGGAGGGCGGGCTTACCTTTTGCAGCAGTTCTTGCTCCATCACTACAAAATGTGTGACTTGTTTCTCAACTTCTATTGTGTGATCTTCCGACTCCAAATCATGGTGTATTGATGGGTCAATTATTTCTTGTTTATCAATGGAGGGAGAGGAAGCAATCGAGATTTCCATTGACAATTTAGGAGGAAGAGGAGGGGAGAAAGATAGGCAGACTTGGCTACTGGTGGGAGGGGCTTGCTGGTGGGTGATGGAAGCTGGGTAGGGATGAAAATGGAGGAGTTTGAATGGGGGGAGGGAGGAGACGTGTTTTGGGAGGGAGGGAAATCAGGGAAATGAGTATGTGGTTGTATGTAATAGGTTGGTTATATGTAATAGGTTATGTAATATTCTTAAAGGGTAAAATGGCCAAATAACATGAGGTCTTAGGGTATAATGGTCAAACTGTACGAGGGCATTTTTGTCCGTAATTGATAAAAATTTTAATCGGGTGCGATTAGCAAGAACTATGCTGCGAATAGCAGTCCCTGATGTAAATAGTTCAGGATATAAAAACGAAATTAACTTAGCAAAATGGAGTAAAACAAAAAGAAAAAAATAGGATACCTTTTTTTTTTTTGATCCGCAAAATAGCATACCTAATTTACTACTTATCCTACATCGCATACTTCCCTTGCTTGACCGACCGGTTAGGGGGTCATAGTGCTGCGCCTGCAAGTGATATAGAGAGAGAAGTCTAAAAAACGGAAGAAAGAAAGTCGTCTACCCGTCTTCCTGGTCTCGTCGATTACAATGGCAGTTCACAGCGGCAGTTTCCTCCCCCACCCACGGATTCTACCAGCCAAATCTGGGTTTCCGTCGCTCCATTTCTGTAGAAACAGGTGGACTAGTACTACTAATCTCACCAGTACAGGTGCTACTAGTGCTAGTATTTCTATATCAGGTAGCCGAAGAAATTCAGCAGGAGGAGCATGGGTTCGAGTGTCGGCTTTGGACCGTAGCAACAGCGGCAGCAGCAATTACGTGGTCCCACTCGACGCCTCCTCCTGTATCACTCGCCCTCTCGCCGAGATCCTCCGAGACCTCAACAAGAGGATACCCGATAACATCATTATCAACAACACCAACACTACCTTCATCCCCTGGTATGGTGGTACTATTATATATAATCATTTCATTTTTAGGTCTTTTGGTGAGTTTGGTGACATTAGTGTGGTTGATCTGATCAAGTTTTTTTTGGTGAATCCTGATGTCATCTCCAGGTATCACGCCAACCGTATGTTGAGCTTCTACGCCCCAGGTGCGAGATTCGTCTTTTTCCATTTTTCTCACTCCTCGTCTTTTTCCTTTACTAATAATTGTTTAGTTTAGGAAGATGATATTTATTCCCTCTTTAGGATCCCTTGAGGAAATTATCAACAATATTGGGAGAAAGTGGATTGGGACTAATCACTTTGAGGGGATCCGACCTCCAACCACATCATCTCCACGGGATCTGACGGACCTCTAAAGCCTGAACAGCAATGATACTACCGGAATAGGTAGCAAGATCGAAATGACGTAAAAAGGGATAACAATGTCGACTCCCAGAAAATTAAGTAAAAGTACGACAGTGAAATGCAAATTGTATCGTTTTCCTGCCCACAAAACCTTCTCTCCAAGGTCGAATAAGTTTACCTTCTCCATAGTTATCGCACAAGAGCAACTTCGTTATCTGGAGTCTGCATCCTTCACGGCATCCGTAATCTATAACGGCATGTATTTGCAAAGCCTGGAGGTTTCTATCTCGAATTACTCGAAAGGGAAATTGGATAGGCAAAAGTAACTTTACTTTCCTATCACGCCCGCCCAATACACCTGTGCCCAGCATACAAATATCGATCAACATTTCAAGTTAGGAAAGAGTCGAAAGACTTAACTCCTATCTAGGTTTGACTTAACAGTAGAAAGAACCCCCATCGAAACTAAAAAACTCCATCATCTCCTGAGTGCACTGGTTTACGACATTTTCTGTTAATTGTGTTCGGGCTTCTTGATGGTTTAAAGCGGGCGAGTTACCCGATTTCTCTTCCCATACCATCAGATTTTCAGCTCTTGTCTTTTAATAAATGTGAAATTGTGGCCGACATTGTGCATGTTTGATATGATCGAACTTCAATCCTTCGACCAAGTTTCATCAAGTTGATGTTCTGACCAGCTTACGAAGCCATTTGAAAGATTTTCAGAGGTAAATTGGTATTCCAATATAGTCAAGGTTCGTCAAATTCTCGCAAGCTCTCCATGCGCATTATGGGGATCTTAATTGGCCAAAACCGGATGGTTTACCCTTTCAAAAGTTCATCCCACACGGGACCATCTCCATTAGAATCAAACCAATGGTATCATATCATTGCCTTCCCTTTGAGATTTGATTGAACTGCTTTCTACCTTCATATTCTCATCTGGGATCTGTCCAATGTAAGCGGAAGATATGCTAGATCCAACCAGCTGGGTCTCTAGTAAATTCAGTGTCCATGCAAGGACCTTAATTGCGAACCCAACCATTAAGTGTCATATTTCCAGCAGTAGGGTTCAACTGGTTGATTAGCTTCCCTTGTGACCCTCTTTCTACTATATTCCTGTTATTGAGTAAATGTCAGATCTTCCATAAGTGGATATGGGTTACATGTGGAACCCATTTACTGCTTGGCTGAATGTTAAAACATCTGCTTAAGCACATCAATCTACTTATCAAAAAAAGAAAAGAAAAAGAAACATCAGTTTGGAGCTTTGAAGTACCTTCCCAATGCTTCTCGAATGCAGTGTCATGTTGGTTAAGTACTTCATCTTGTTCAGCATTGCTACTTGTCATCCTTTATTGAACAGCTTTGATACCAAATGATAGGATCAGTCCAGAAAATTAAAAGCCATTTGTGAGAATGGGGAAGGAATTGATTACTTTGAGGGGATCTAACCTCCAAAGCCTAAAGGGCAGCAAATTATTCATATCTTGATAGCTTACGTCATCTACATTCTTAGAATCTTATTCCCATGTAGACTCAAACCATGTGGAAAGTTGGAAACGCAATCAAATAACAAAAATAAAGACACTATCTATCTCCAAGATAGTTAAATATAACTGTGGCAACCGTGTTAAAATGTATAGTGCTTACACTCTCCCTTGTGAGAGGCTAAGAGGCTAAAAAGGGGTTGGGTATACTTTTCCTTAATTTAAAGCCTTTTCCTCTTATCCTTAAGGTGCTTTAGATGTGCGCAGTTCCAAGTTAATGCCAGATAAAATGGATTTTGGTTATAGTTTTCCTTGCGATGGCCCAGGACGAGGTGGTATTTGTGAAATTTTCAGCTTGGGATGCATTTTATTGGGCAGTTTTCTGGATGTTAAATACCATTGGATGGGTTACTTTCTTAATTCTAGTGAACCTGCATGTGGAACTTGACTTCCGCGGCTATTGTTGAAAAAATTTCTTTTCTATTTTTCTTTTAGAACTTTTTTGTACTCTGCGTAAGCTCACCCGTGTTTCTCCGCATGGCAATTTGATGCCTGGTATGTCTTTAGTATCGTCATTACAATATTCAGATCCTTTTGATTTTTGGATTTTTTTTTCAGGTTGGTGTGGGGAAGTACGTGATGTTATTTTCTCTGACAATGGAAGTGTGACTGTTGTATACCGTGTGACCATAAGAGGTTCTGATGGGGAGGTGTGAATCTTACTTTACTCTGATGCTGTTGTATGTCTATATTATTCTCACACACAGAAAGGCTTACCCAAATTAAGGACCCTTTACATCACTGGTCAAGTAACATAGGTCATCAAGGTGGACCGTTCATTCCAAAAATAATGCATTTACCTCTGTATTTGGAAACCCTCAGTTTCACCCTGTGCATGGTCTCGAACTTACATTATAGAAGTTTTCATATTAGATATTTTGGAGAATTTCATTCACCATCTTTTGGTTTTGGGCCATGTCTGGAAAACCCCCTTTTCTTTTGGAAACAACGCGACCCCATGTAGTTTATGGACTCAGGCACACTGGTAAAAATTCTGGCAAAATTGACACTAGTTGTATGTCAAGCACAAGTATTTAGAGCGTTATAGCTTCATGATATGACACAAGCCGTTATGGTTCAACAACTTACAAAATGCATTGTCTTCTCTCCATCCCTCACGCCCTCTTCTTCCTATGCCATCCCACACCCAACCACCAGCCCATCCCCACCGGCTTACCTCTCCATCCATCACCACCACCAGCACTTCCGTGGAAACCATCTCTTCATCCTCTAACTCCCTTGCCCCGATTTACCCCTCGTGAACCCACATTGAGAGAGAGATTTATAAAACTTCACCACTGTCTCCAATGATCGGAACCCTAGCCAAGGGGCCTCACCCTTACCATTGTCCCTATCACCGCCATCAACTGAGAACTGAACCCTCAAGGTACACAAAATTGGTCTGATTTTAAGGCAAATCAGTATTTGGCTCATCCGAACATACACTATGGGACGTGGAGATTCAATTAAGATTTGTTGTGGTGAGTTTCCTTTGCCTTACTTTTCAAAGCACTAATTGGCGGTGCTGGGCAAGTAAATTAGAAATTTTAGTTGTGTGGACTGATGATAGCTAAAAAGGAGGAAGATGGTATGCAGGCCATGGAGTGACTATGCATATACCTGTATATGGTACATGTGTCTGTGTAGGTAAGTTATAGTAGAAAAGAAGAACCTGATGAGCGTATTGGGAATCTTTTTTGTAAAAACCCTCACTAGAGCTAGTGGTGCGTTTTAAGTCCACGAGCCACACGGGTTAGGCGGTGATTTTCCAATGAGAAGTGGGTAACCTGCACATGGCTCAAACCACGTGGTGGCAAAGTGAAGTTTGCCCTAGATATTTGATAGATAGAGTTGCCTGTCATCAGAGATAAGAGGTAAAAAGAGCTGGAGTTTGCTGTTTGGTTACTTTGGGTACGTAGAAGGCATGTAATTTTGAGTTCTATAACGAATTGGTACAATGGATCTCTATATTTCGTTATAAGTTTTTAGTGTTGTAAGTTAATTCAGCTATTTCATTATGAAGTCATTGTCCATCGCTGTAGTTTATTGCAATATGCCAACGGCCAATGCTTCGCAGCAGTTCGCCGAGAAATTGCAGTGGGTGCAGTTGGGTTTTTCCAGCCACTTGCAGGACCTAATTCAATGATTGTTTCCGAATCATGTTAATTGAACACCAATTAGTCTGTGAACGGAATTAAAAAAACAAATCGAAACTGAATTTTGGTGGTTCTGATCAAATGTGTGCAAAACATTGTTTTGATTTGTTTTTTACTCTGTTTACGTACTAATTGGTCTCCAATTAGCATGATTTTAAACCACAGTTGGGCGTTGCGATGAGATCTACCATACGGACGAAACCGATTGTTGAACTAGGTCCAACAAGTGGCCAGAAAAGACCCAACTGCTCCCCATGCAGTTCTCAACTAACTGCTGAGGAGCCATTTCCTATGCTACCCTTCTGCAGCCACACTTAGTAAATAATGTCTAAGCTAGGCCGGGTGTCGTGAATGAGGCTTGTGAGCAAAATCAACACCCCCTTGGAACTCTAGTATGGTAATGGAACATTATAAAGTTGACCCAAACAGGAACAAAAAAGATAGATTCTTTGCACATTCTTAACGTGGTGTGCCATTTCTTCATACGTGCCTGCCTCAAAGTTCCATGGTCCTTTCTCAAGGACTTGACCAGGTTTCATCATCCTTAAATTCAACAAAGAATAAGCCCCTATCGTGTCACATGACGATGACGTTGAAGACCCTTGTTACCCACTTCTTGTGGGCAATGTTGTTAGTTAACATCATTGTAGGACAACTTCTTGTCCAAACATTCACCTACCAGCCAATTATACCCTTGCGCTTTGACATGCTCTGGAACTTCTTTCAGAGGGGATAGCTTGACCTAAGGGTCAAAAGAGTCTCATACTCATTTTGGTTTTGGGGACTACATCAGATATCAAATGTTGGCCCAATGACGGCCCATATTGGTTTTTGCAACGGAAAGTGAACACCTTTCCTTGTTCGGTTGTGGGTTTTGAGTAATGTTTTTGAATAAAGGTAGAAAGAGAAATGAGAGTAATGATTGTGGAGAGAGGTAAAAAGTAGGGAGAGATAGAGTGAAAAATGAGAGTAATGATTGAAAAGTTAGAGAGAGAAAAAGTAGAAAAGTTACTTTTTTCAAAATTTTGTTCGGTTTGGAATTCCAAACCCAGGGTTTTGGATAAAGTAACTTTTCTACTTTTTCTCTCTCTAACTTTTCAATCATTACTTTCATTTTTCACTTTATCTCTCTCTACTTTTTACCTCTCTCCACAATCATTACTCTCATTTCTCTCTCTACCTTTATTCAAAAACATAACTCAAAACCCACAACCGAACAAAGCTAAGCAACCTAAGATTACATTCATTTGACAGTTGACACCTAGCTTTCAACTGTACCTCTTGTAATTTTTACTTCGTTGTCTTGTACTATGTTGCGGATTTCCTATTTGCACTAAGCTGCATTACCACCGCCTGTGGCCTATGGTAGTTTAGTTGGTGAACCTTTGGATGACTAAATCATACTGACACAGGCACACCGCGAATCAAGTGGGACAGTATCGTCTGGCAGCAGTCTAGATCCTGTTGCTGCTGCAGAGGAGATAGCTTTTTGCAGAGCATGTGCTCGGTTTGGCCTTGGCTTGTATCTCTATCATGATGAATAGATGCTGTATCTTCAGAATAGATGGTATTGGCTTGTATCTATATCACAATGATTAGATGCTGTATCTTTAAAAATAAGCAAGGGGTTTGATTTTCCAAAGGTTTTCTTGAGAAAAGTTGTTTGTGCACTGTAACTGATAAATCAAGTGATATCTATGACTATCCCCTCCTTCCCGTGAGATGTAATTATATGTCAAGAGGAATGGTTTTGTTGCATTTGCTAATTAGTTAATCAAATCAGTTAGATTGACTTGTCCGACAAATATTATAGAACACCTTGGCAGTCGGAGGATTAAGTTGCTTTTGGTGATACGAGGCATAAGTTTCTTACCAGTTTTTATTTACATTTGGTGCCTATGTTATGCTACTTTGGGGTACTTTTTTACTTGCTCGACTCGGCCTGGGAGATACAATTGGTACCATATGGTAATGTTATTATATCTTGGAACTACTTTCAAGTTTCAGTTTCAGCCGGTCTTTAAGTGTAATTAACCTTCTCAATTTGGAGGAGAAGATGAGCCTGTTCTTTCTGATTTTACCTCTTCTGGGAATTTTAAGAGCATCTCCAACCCAATTCTTCAAAGCCCCGTTTGATAACAGTGATAGATGGTTAGGATTTGTAAGGAGGTGATATTAAGATTGAGATTGGTAATGAGAAGGGATTGGTAAGAAGATAGAATTGGTGATAAGTATATTTGTATAAGATGAGATTAGATGATGAGATTATTAATATTATGTTTGTTTCACATGGGATAGGATTGGATTGATAGTATACATTTCCGTTTTTGCCCTTCACATGGGATAGGATTGGCAAGGAAATGAGATTGGTGAAGGCTATTTTTGTATTTATGCATTGGCAAGGAGGGAATTGGATTCTTAATAACTTAATACCAAGTGGGAGAGGCCCTTCTCAATCCCTCTTAATACCCACCTTGTTAGTCTTAAGGACTAATAATCTCAATCTATTTTGAGTTATCAAACACAGTATTAACAATCCATTGGGATTGGTAATTCAATCCCAACCCCCTGGAGGTTTATGGTTTATCAAACGGGCCCCAAAACTCTTGGAAGACTCAAAATAGTATATGTTTCACCCAAAAAGTATTTTGAAGATTACTAGCACTGTTTAGAGTAATTTTGGGTTTTCCCCCTAAACTATTCACACCTTTTCTACTTCGTACCTATACTATGTAAATAACATTTTGTCCCTCAATTTATTGATTACAATCTATTTCGTCCAATTTTTAGGTAAAATTTTGTACAATTTTGAACGAAATAGATTGGAAATCAGAAAGTTAAGGGGACAAAATTATTGTTTACCATAGTTTAAAAGACAGTAGAAAAAATGTGGATAGTTTAGGAGACACTATTTATATGAACTCTAACCACATACTCCATTTCTATCTTCATTTTTCAATTAAAAAACTGAAAACTCAATCATCTCTCATTTTTATTCCAAAATTGTAAACATTTTTTACATTAATCATATACATTTTTTTAAAGATATTGTTAATGCATTTTCAAGGTATGAATTTTATCATTATTTGATCACATCGTGTAATACGTACATATACTAGAAATTGCTAGTGTCTGAAGTATGGCGAAATACATTTTTAACATGACTAAAATGAATTACATTTTTAACATGACTAAAATGAATTAACTTCTAAAATTTAAAATATGAGGAGTGCAATTGTGCTCATGTAGGCACAAATTCAAAAGTAGTGACACAAAGAAAGCAGGGGTTGGGAGCTTCTCTCTCTACCCTGGGGTTCTTCTTCCGGATTTTTGCAAAAATCACCCATAAATCTGATCTCGGGGTAATGTTAAGCTCTGATCGGAATTCTTTTATTCTCTTAATTCTCGGTGTTGTCTTTCTAAAATCAGCACCGGAACACACCCACCATACTTTCTTTAGTTCCTTCAATCTGTTTCAATCGGAGGATTAGGAGTAATCAAGGATCTCATCCGTGGTTCAACCTCTGATTCCGAACAGAGCATACACAAATCCGGTTCTGAGTTTCACAGCTCAAACTGGAAACATTTATCTCTCTAATTCCTTCTTCGGAGGGCTCTATAGACCCAAACTCTGAATCTGGCCAGTCATGGTTGAACCGGAAGCAGTCCACACCATTGAAGCTCTGAATCTCTTCAGTCCGCACCATTCATCCGGGTCAGAGTCCACCCCATGGACTGTGGTCCACAACAGCTTTGAGAGCTGGTGAGTCCATCGGAGGGCGGCAAACCCACCTCTGCACATCCGACCGGCGTCGTACAGACTACCCAGGAGCCGCTGGGCTCCATTTCATCTTCACGGAGAAGACCTAGAGCTCCTTGCTCATGGGTCATTTTCTCGGCACAAGAAACCACAGATTACCCTATCAGATCCGGCGTAGCTTAGCAGTTATCCCAGCGCACGGTGGAGAGTAGCTGCTCGTCAGAAACAGTGCTGTCCGGTCCAGATCTGGTGGACCTTAAGCCCACAAACCCCGGCGTTCTCCGGCAACGGCGACCTCGGGTTGCTGCCAGAAATGGAGGTGTTCTTCATGGCAGCCCTAGTTGCCAGGTTGGAACTTCACAGGGGCTGTTCCTCATTCCCAGATTGAAGGTATGAACGATTGAGAAATCTGTCGATTCATGTTGAAGAAATCTGGCTACATTATTATTACTATTTGTCGGTTCATTTTGAAACACTCGATTGGGCAGTCATCGATTGGACTGAAATCGGGTTAATCTGTTTGGAAGCTGTTGGAATCTATGCGTAAAGTTCCTTGTTGGTTCTCGTAGACCAGCTTGGGATTTTACAGTAGACCAGTTCGGGTGCATCTGGCCTGGTATTTTACAGTAGCCCAGTTTGGGTTACACCATGATCTTTAATTGGATTGTCCATGATCTTTGGTTTGCTATTGTCCTTTTTGGGGACCAAGGCTTTAGCATCTTTGCTGGCTTGTTCATATTCCAAGATTCTTTGCTTCGCTGGCCTAGTTTTTTAGTGTAGTATGGTGGGTTTGAGGTAATCTTCGACTAGATTGGTGGTTATGCGCTGATTGAACGAGGTTATTTCGCGAGTTGTCATTGATTAGATTGGGGTTTTGCTCTGGTTGAAAGGGGCTGCTTGGCGAGTTGTCGTTGATTAGATTGGGGTTTTGCTCTGATTGAAAAGGGCAGCTTGGTCTCACTTGCGGTTCGAGTGGCCTTTTCGGTGGTTACGCGCTGATTTCGGTCCTTGAGCTGTTCCGCTTCTTGTATTAGCGAGCCTAGGGGATTAGGTTGAGGGTGTAGTAGTCTGGATGGAATGGGCGTAGTGTGCAGGGTGCTTGGGAGGGTAGCCTTGTCGGATGCCGTCATCTCCGGTTCGAGCCTCTTCTCGGTGCCTTTCCCTCTGTAGTAGCTGTTCTTTAGAAGTGGGTATTTTGCTTGTTTTCTGGGTTTGGTTGGAGTATTAGTATCTTGGACTGCTTATCCCATCTCTTGAGTCTGTGGTCGTTAGTAGTTGGCTGAGAGTAGTTTGTTTTGGCGAGCCTTAGGCTTGGATGAAGGAGTATTAGGCCGGATGGAATGGGCATGGTGTGCAAGGTGGGGCCCTTTGTCAGATGCCGTCATCTCTGGTTCGAGACTCTTCTTGGTGCCTTGGTCCTCTGTAGTAGCTGCTTAGCCCCTCTTGTTGCCGATTTGCTTTGTTGCTGCTTGTCCTTAGTAATGGTTATCATTTGATCATTTCGGACCGCGACTATTGATCTTATTTCCTAGCCTAGCGAGATGTGCCAGCAGTTGTTCGCTTTCATGTTTTACTGCATGTATCACTGAATATCATACCCCGTGGTACTATCCTTCCGCTTAGTTGGAGAGTGCAATGGGGTTATGATCTCTACACACATGCCACTTTTGTTATTTTACTTACTCTACCCTACTCTCCATGCGGGTTGTGCATGAGTTATCGCACTTTTTTCAATCTTTTTTTTCCCTTTTTTTTTCCTCTTGGGGTATGCCCCTTGTAGGCTGTACATTCGGTTAACCTTTTTTAATTTCAGCTAATTTACCCAAAAAAAAAGTACTGACATAAAATAATGAAAAACTTTCATACACCTTCAACACTAAAGCTACTTAATCTCAATAAAAAATATTGTCCAAAGAATCAAAGCAAATGCAAAATTGTTCAAAAATTTAGGGAGCCTTTATTCAAGATTATATCAACAAAACCGCTATTTTTTTCCCGTAAATGTGTCAACAAATTTGTACATTTAAGAAAACACAGTAAGAACACAAATAATGACCAAGACAAAAACCAACAGTATAATGAAGCGTCCTCCTTCATCCTCAAAGCACCAACTTAATCGCTTCCGTAGCCAAAATAACTACTCCCGTTGTTCCTTTTTTAGAGTCTAGTGTTTAATTTTGGGCTGTCTCTTAATAAGTGTCCATTTTGTAAATTTAATAGGTAAAAGTTGGTGCATTTTCTATTTTGCCCCTAAAAGTGGATTCTATTTTGAAAAAGTTAGTGAGTAAAAGTATAATGATAATGTCTCCATAGAGGATAAATAGGAAAAGTGAAGGTAAAAGTTGATGTGAAAAGCGTAATGATGATGTCTTTTTAATAAATTGAAGTTACGAAGCAAGACACTTAAAAAAGGACAGAGGGAGTATTTTCCTTGTAACAACCTGAAGTCAAAATAAAAATGCAATTAACTAAAGTCAAAGATAAATTAAAAAGACGATCAACTAGGTTCCTTTTTATTTATTTATTTATAAGCTACTAACTTATAAAATAATCCAGAGAAGCTAACAACTAAATAGGTACAAAAAAAAAAAAAAATAGTAACTTGATATGGAACAAAACCTTCCGGTTTTTACTTACTGATTGCTCCCCTGCGCATGAGCTTATGCCTCCCAAGTAACCCGGAACCTTTAAGATATAACATCAAACATCAAGATGTTAGAGAACCAACAAAGCCAAAATTGGAGGTATAAAGTATTTTATACATTCACAAATTTGGCCAAAAAAGAAATACTAGTCAAAACATAAGTTACGAACACCAACAGGTTCAACACTAAAGAAATGAACATATATAACATAGACGGGCATCAAAATGAACGTTCCCTACTCTACTTGCAAAGGAGAAACAAATCCTCTATATCTAATTCAACGAAAGAAAAAATTATTGACCAACCGCAATCATTTCAGGAAGGGGAAAAAAAAAGTTAATAGGAAAGAACCCATTATCAAAGAAAGTTATTTGGTGTGACCACAGATTGAAGCTAAAATCAATGCCTTCACAAAAGGAGTCAAAGGAGGAGTCGTCGAGCCGCTCTATTTTGGTGGATGATGCAATCGTCAATCGTACTTGGAAAAAAAATATTGGCATTAAGAGCAAATTACTTAGTGAATTTCCACTCAAATTACATGTGAAAAAGAAATATCAATGACACACTCATCAAATATAAGAACTCAATGAGAAAGAGAATATAAAAGGGGGTCATCACTTTGGTTGGGTACCCAAAAACAAAGGTGGAATAGTCTCATCAAGATGAGGCAATAGACACCAATTTCTATGAAATTTTGACTAAATGTCCTATCAAAGGTGGATTACCTGTGCTGGCGGCACTCTCCCAACAATTTCCCGTATTTGTTTGGTGGAACGTGATAAATTTTTTATAATTTTTTTCCAAAATTCAATTTAGTAGCTTGGCTATGGGTCAAACCGTGTAAAAAATACATCTAAGTGAAACACATAAAAGAAACAAACCACCAAAATCTCAATCCATATGGGTTCTAGTGTTGCTGCCCTGGATCATAAGCCACCGCTTCTCGGTTTAATTTGCAACGTTCATTTCAAATAAGCTCATGCATATGTGTAGTAAAATAAAAAGAGCCCAGATAAATCTCTCATAATCGTTTATTCGACAATTTCCCCTGTGGAATCTCCCTACGTCTTGCCACAAATGCAACCTGAGTACAATATTTCAAGACAGAGGGATTGCGCTGGATCAATAACTAACACTATCAAAACCATCTTTTCCAATTCCATAAAGAAGGCAATAACAAAGTACAAAACCACCAAATACAACAAGAGAACTCAGCTACAATATTCCCAATTCGTTGACCACTAAATACACTCATGTAAGGCCTTCAAACTCTTGTTTGTGGGGGAGGGTAAGTAAAATGAATACATATTCGCTTCAAACTCAGCATTCTTCGGTTGTGCTAGTGTTCCTAATTTAGAGCCCTCAATCTCATTTCTCTGATGCCCCATTCCATCCCTTTAGCACCCACATATTTCTTCAAGTCTAGAAATTGACAAATTAAATATGAACTGGACAAATCAAATTCACACGTCCATAGATAAAAGTCCTAAGAAGTTGTCTAAAATAGGTCAACATTACTTTACCATCAGTGGCAAATATTGCCTAGTTGTCTCAAAAAATCGCAATTTAGTCTTTGTGGCCAGAATACTTACCAATTTGTGGGTCAATTTGTATATTTTGATCTTCAACTACTACTTGAGCATCCTCATGCGTCTCGACTCGTTCAATCACTGGAACCATATTAATTTCATTCTCACTATTCATCCTGTAATTCTAGACACACAAAAATAAAATGAGATTCGAACAAATGGTATCTTCTTTTAGCAAAATAAAAAGAAGACATAAGAAAAAGAGAATCAAACAACTGGTAGAAACTTTGTAACGCCCCCGATTTTTTACGGAATTTCGGAAGCATTAATCCTAAAATACACTGAATTTTTATAAACTTCTAGGCTCTATTTGTCTCTATACAAAATTTACATTTTCAAATAATACAAAAAGCTATCATTTTATTTAAACATCTTTAGAGCGACTCTAGTCTCGATACTGATCCCAAGCATGCTCGGTCTCCGCCTTTGGTATACCTCCTGTGTCAAACTACTCCATCATTGAATCCTGCACCCTCTGGCAAATTGATCGCCGAAATAACTGATTTACCAGGATACAAATATATTTGTGAGTGATAATTCACCCGGTAGATATCCCTAAACCCATTAACCCATAACATACCGAAATACGAAATGAACATTTAATAAAATTGCAGTAACAAGTAGCCTATTATGAATTTTGCTTGTCTTTAAACAATTTCTACGATTCTCCTCCTTCAAGAATCTTTTCCTCCCAATATTTTCAACCATGACTGTCCCATGATTAAACTCCTTCAAGAATCTTTTCCTCCCAATATTTCCAACCATGACTGTCCCATGATTAATTCCATCTTGTTGTCCTGCAGCGGGATCCTAAGTGAGCGCATCTAAGTTATTTACCTAGCAGGCTCACTTATTACCATGGCAAGAGGTAAAGGTCCCACCGAAGTTAATCATGACTGTCATAACCAAAAACCCAATCTCATATCCAATATCATCTCGTGTACCTTCTCTTGTATGATCTCGTGTACCATCCGTCGTTCAAAGGATTTCAAATCTGCCATGTTTTAGTAAGGAATTCATAACTAGTTCATTATAATTCCAAAAATGTTCAAACTAGTGCTCAAAGTTTCGTAACGTCAATAGACAATAGGTATCAACTGTAAAAAGAAAACGTTCAAACATTAGATACATTATCTCCATATTTTAAAAGAAACAACGTGTTCTACAGAACTCCAATTAGCCTTTTGTCGTCTGTTTCCTTTCCCTCTATTTAGAGGGGATTGAAACATTCGATAATTAGATCTTTTAGCGCTGTGTAGCCATTTGGCCTAGGCGTAGTCATTTTGTAGTGTTATCCTTATTGTTTGTTCTTTTGTTTTCTTCCTGGGGTATGCCCTTAGACTGTATATTCGCTTAGCCTTTTTCTATTTCAAGCTGGTTTATCCAAAAGAAAAAAAAAAACGTGTTCTACAGAAAAACAGAGCAGCCTGGCAAAAAATCTTTAACAATTTATTAAAAAAAGCGTGTTCATCCGTTTTACTACAAGATTTTTTCCGCAAACCTTAGATACTAATAGGAGCTTCGTATTAAAGTTTCATAATTTTCTGATCTCGGTAAGTATTTTTTAAATAGATAACAACCGGGTAAATTTCACTGACCTCCCCTGCGGTTTCTGACATGGACAGATACCTCCCCTGAGGTTTTTTAAAATAGCACTACCCTCCCTTGCTTTTACTGACATTGTCACAAGTCCCCCTTCTGTTAAATTTCTTGCAAATAGTGTTAAATACACAACAGGATGACAAAATTGTCCTTGACTACCTCCTTTTTGCACTCATTCTTTCCCTCCCCGTTGTTCCCAAATAAATTTTTGTTTATGCAGACCAAAACTAAGAATAAAACTATTAGAGTAATTTATTTTCCAAATTCATGCTATGGAGGTACTTAATTGATTAAAAAACCATGGACATCTATTGTTATGCATCATACCTATTATTCAATACAATTATTATAATCAGAAGGCCTTTGGACTAAATTAATTTTTTGTAGAGACAATTAGTCTATTTAACTTTTAGTTATTTTTTTTAGTATTTCGTCATAATTTTTACGTCACATTTATCTTCTTAATGAGGAAAATAAAAAAAAGTATAAAAATATAGATCAAAGTTGAAAATAGTTTATATACGACGAAGCTAAAGACACTAAAAGATTATTTTTTGTCCTTTTCAAACTTTTTTGGTCTTTAATTAGTGTATGTTTTTTAACCTTGATTGATGTTAATTTCTCTCATAAACACAATTGATCAACTTTGAACTAATTTTACATATATATACATCATGTGTTATGAAATAAACAAAGCCACGCAAATAATTAAGTTTTTTAATTAAACCTGTAACGCCCCTGATTTTTGGGTACGTTAAATAAACATTTCATTGATAAAATCAAATGAAGTCTAGCTCATTATTACATCATATCTCTCACTGGAGTTCATAATTACACAAGGAGGGAGAACTAGGGTTCCTATCTACAGCTCTGCCTGCTCCTCCATCCTAGCCAGCTCCTTAGCTCCATAAGCCTCCAAGAGGTTCAGCTCACCTTGATACTACAAAGTCTGACACATTATACCAGCGTCGCCACCGATATAATATGTCAGGGTTACAACAGTAGCACCATGAGCTATGAAAGCTCAGCAGAGTAATCCTATACCCGCTAACCCATAAATTACCAATATCAGAGTAAAAGAGTAGCATACCAACTATTGCACAAGCAGCGGAAAAATGCATACATGTTTAACAAAGCATTAACAATGATACATCCACATTCCATAGTCTAATGTTGGTGTCTGTATTGTATGTGTTTCTCCTACGCGACTCATCATAGAACGTGTCTCATTTTCATTTCCAAATCAACATTTTGAAAATCACATTTAACACACCCAACCTCGGTTCCGCCGCGCCGGGTTCCCGAGTATCCTCACAATGGTTCCGCCGCGCCGGGTTTCCATTGGCACACAAAACCTTGCATTGGCTCCTCTCCGCGGATAACTAAGCCACATTACCAATGAGGCTACCACGTCCGGCCACATTGGCAATCTTCATGATGAGCCACCACGTCCGGCCACATCGTGGTTTTCACAACATTTAAATCACCTCCAATGAGACTACCACGTCCGGTCCCATTGGCAACACACACCGCACAATGGGCTACCAAGTCCGGCCACATTGCGAGTTCAAAACACACCTTGTCTTTAAATCCTTTTTATCCATATCAACCACACCCTAGGTGTCATGTTTCTAGCTTTCTCGATTGTTGTGTCTCGTTATCATGCATAGACTCCGCGGTAGGACTTCTCATGTAGACAATCATAAATCATTCATTGTAATCTTAGCAAGATCATCCAACTCTACCTTACCTAATCGTACTCAAATTATTACTAAAGTATAATGTTACACGTACGGATGCTCTCGAAAAAATCTTTACTCATGCTTTCAAATATTCACAAGTATTGTTAGCAAAACATGCCTTAAAGCTCGTAATCAATTCAAGATCAAAGTATAATCCTTTCAAACTAAGTTGGTACTTTATGAAAACAAACATTGTTTTTCTTTCATGCGTTTCAAACCTCTAAAGTAAGTAGAGAACTTCATATACTTAAGATTGAAGAGTAAGGACATTCTATGTATACTTAGGATTAACAAGTAAAGGAGAATCTACCTTGATCCGAAACTAGTCGGGGCCGAATAAGCTAGTTGAAAAATTCTCGGGCGGTAAAACTTCCAAATCTGGATCGAACTTTGGATGGCAGTAACTCGGTCAATACTTGGCCGAATAGGATCGTTCTTGAGTCTAAAACGAAGATCTCGAAGTTTTCTACAACTTTCGTGAAGGACGTTGTTCCTAAAAACGACTTTCGCCTGGAGAAAAATGGTGATAAAGAGGTGACAGTAAGCTGTCTGGACTGGAAATCCGAGAATTTCACTGAACTTCGGATGGCAATATCTTGGTCAGTTCTTGACCGTTTGGGGTGGTTCTTGGGTCTAAACTAAAGCTCTCGAAGTTTTCTACGACTTTCGTGGAGGACGTTGTTCCTAGACATGACTTTCGCCCGGAGAAAAAATGGAGTTTTTCGGAGGACAGTAGGCTGACTGAAAACTGGAATGATGTCTAGAGAGAAGTGGGAGCAAAGAAGTGAGGTGTGAGTTAAGTGGCAAGTGTGAGAGGCTATTTATAGCAAACTTTGAGCCCTCTCCTTCCCTCATATGGCCGGCCCCCCTCTCTCTACCTCTCATGGATTTGCGCCATGTGTTGCTCTCTCATGGTTGGCCCCTCCTTCTCTCTTCTTCTTGCTCCATGTGTTGCTCTCTCATGGTTGGCCCCTCTTCCTCTCTTCTTCTTGCTCCAAGTGTTAAGCTCCCATGGTTGGCCCCTCTTCCTCTCTTCTTCTTGCTCCAAGTGGTATTTTGGTTGTATTTTGTAGGAAATCGCCTAATAACGAAATATTAAAGCCCGACGGTGCCAAACGCCAAGGCAAGGCGTGAGCGTGGCCAAGGCAGCCCGCTAGCAAAGCGGTGGCCAAGGCAGCCCGCTAGCCAAGCAGTGGCCAAGGCGGCCCGCTAGCAAAGCAGCCAAGGCAGCCCGCTAGCAAAGCGGTGGCCAAGGCGGCCCGCTAGCCAAGCGGTGGCCAAGGGGGCCCGCTAGCCAATCGGTGGCCAAGGCGGCCCGCTAGCAAAGCAGTGGCCCAGGCGGCCCGCTAGCAAAGCAGTGGCCAGAGCATGGCAGCCCAGCAACGCCAAGGTAAAAGCAAGGCGCGACCAAACGCCAAGGCAGAACCTGATGGCAGCCAAGGCAGAGCAACCCGACAGTAACCCGACGCCTAGGCGAGGCAGGCTCGTTAGCGACCCGACGCTTAGGCGAGGCAGGCCTGACAGTGAGCCGACGCCAAGGCGAGGCAGGCCCGACAGTGAGCCGACGCCAAGGCAAGGCAGGCCCGACAGTGAGCCGACGCCAAGGCGAAAGCAAGGCGCGACAGCGACCCGATGCCAAGGCAAGGCAGGCTCGGCGGCGACCCGACGCCAAGGCAGCCTAGCTAAGCCAAAGCAAAAGCAGTCAAGTCAACGGTCAAGGCAAAGACCAAAATTTTTCTACTAACCACTCCGGCATCGATGCATCACTAAGCCAAACGGTAGTTAGGGTTTGCTAACTAATCGGTTAAAACTAACTATAGTTGCCATGTAGGATTTCTAGCCGAGAAATATAATTTAAAGATATTATTTACTTACTAGGAAAAATATACGAGTATATTTACAAGTATACTAGTCATGGGAGAAGGATTAAATTGTCCGGAGTAAAATGATTCAATTTTACAAGTTTCAAATCTAATTATGACGGATTATAAGAATTTAAAAGAAATTTTTAAAGCAATCCAAGTAAATAAAAAAAAATTCAAATATTTAACGAAATTTTTATTTACCAAAAATCAGGGTCGTTACAAAACCATTTGCAAGAATACTATTTAGTGTAGATGTATAACAAATGTCATCAATAGATAATCACTTTGGTGTAACTGGATGCCATAAGTATGGCCAATCGGCCGTGTATTAAGAGAATAGGAAACCAACAAAGGCCTTACCACCACAGTTTCACCACATATGACCTCCCGTAAAAAATTAACTCATTTCAATATCGGTAAGAGTTTGATCGGTTTATTGTGTTTTATCATCTAAAATTTGACAGGAATGAAAAGATCAAACACTTAGCGATATTCAAAGGAAGTGATCTTTTACGGGAACTCTTAAAAATATGTTTTAAACAAATTAAACGGCCTCGATCATTTGCATGGGATTCCAAAATAGAATGATTGGAACCGGGCGTGTCTTTGTAATACTCCTTTGCAATCCAATTCCAGAATCATCAATTGGAAAAACCTATATATATATTTTCTCACACAAAAAGCAGTAGGAACACATCAAACAAATGCACTTAAAAATGGGTGAAATTATTTCTGGCTCATTTAATGTGGCTTTTTTTTTGTGTTTTTTTTTTTGGATTATGCTCATGTTATTTTTGTCGTACTTTGTTTCTGTATTAATATAATTGGGATGATCTTTTGTTCAAAAGAGAGAGAGGGGTACAAAATAGGCATTCCAAACTGTGGGTACAGTAAATCTCAATAGAAAAGAAATTGGAAAAACCCATTATAGCAAAGAATGTGGTTCAATTTTCCACTTGAACGGACATTTTTCTTAGATAGTATCTTGTGAAAGGAATTTAATAAAGTATGATTCAACTTATGTATTTAACGAGCAATTCTGTCTTTAACTTGATTATTGTTGAACCATAGTTAATTTGAGTAGATTCTCGATCTATATATACTATGTATTGTCAATGCATATTTTAAAATAAAAATTGACATATGGATTACTTGTGTAATTGATATTGGTAAAAAAAAAACAATGGGAGTTGAAGAGGAAAAAAATAACAACAAAGTATATCTTCATAGATTTAACAAATAAAATAAAATTAAGAGTTGTAGCTATTAGACCATAAAAGATAGAGGGTAATATTGACATTTTCAAAGCAAGACAGCCATGACATCACCATTCCTCAGCCATTTCCGTCAAATTTCTAACGTCTGGGTGCTGGATGGGGGAATCATGACAATGTCAGTAAAAGCAAAGGAGGGAAGTGCTATTTCAAAAACCTCAGGGGAGGTATCTGTCCGTGTCAGAAACCTCAGGGGAGGTAAGTGAAATTTATAACAAACATACGGAAAACTTGCAGTCGATACAAGAAACAGATTATTGGCCTACTTCAAATTGACATCTGTTATTGCTCAGAACTAATAGGTCATGTGGCTCATATATTTTTGAAGCTCTATGTGTCTTGTTTCTAACCCAACAAGAGGAAAGTGTTTTCGAGTTTCCTACGCCGAGATATGGTTGTTTCCGTAAGTTGTAACGGTGATGTCAGTATTGTGTAAAAATTTAGAGCAGTTTAGTATAATATTTTTAGTAATTTCTATGGTTCGAATAAAATTCTGAGAAAGTTTAGGAACTATGTGTGAAAATTTGTCAAAGTCACAGCACAGCAACATCAAATTCCTTAGAAAACTGCTACCTTCACAATCAACATTTTTACGAACTTTATATAGATTCATCATTAATAGACTACATAACATACAAATAATATACTTAGGGAGAGTGGAATAAGAGATATCTACCTTGGATTTCGGATTTACGGTGAAAAATGAGATAGAAGACAAAAATGGAGTGCAATGGAGCTTGAGGAAGAAGATGACGATGGGGGGGGGGCTCTCTCACTCACTCTACTGAGAATGCAGGAGAATAGTGGGTGAGTGTGTTGTGTGAAAATTTTGTGGGTGGAGGAGGTGTACAAGTGTATGTATGTAGGAGGGAAATGAGAGAGAATAGTGGATAGTGGGTGAGTGTGTTGTGTGAAAATTTCGTGGGTGGAGGAGGTGTACAAGTGTATGTATGTAGGAGGGAAACGAAAGAGAATAATGGTGTATTAGGGCATCCACATCAGGGGAGGCAAAATCCCCTGTTCGCTTCAGCAGCATCAGAATCGCTTCTATCATTGCTACTTTGCAAAATTTTCAGTTTTGCTACAGTAGCTCGCAATTTTGCATGAGCCACTGTTCACAAGTTACACAATAGTTTATTATTTTGTTTGTGAAACTGTCCGTCTTTTACCTTCTTTTATTAGTTTACTGCCTCTTTTTTTCTTCTAAGACTAAAGAAACAATATTTTAATGGAGTAGTTTTAATATAAAGAGTCTGATGCAGTAGACATTTTAAAAGTGAGTAGCTAAAGTAATAAAGTGATTTTTTGAGGTATAATATGGTCCAAAATATAGAGAAGGTGATGCGGATGCTCTTAATTAATGAGGTGGGGGAGGAGTGAGGTGGTATGGGATAATGGGACTATGGGTCATGGTGGTGACAGGAAATGTTGGGGGAAGGAGGGGCAGGAGAAATAAAGGGGCGCAGAGGGATGGGCTAGCGTAGAAAGAAATAGTGAAGGAGGTATATCCGCAGACACGAAAATGTACCCGCGGTGATCGGAAGTCTAAATTTCAGTTTTGGAAAATTTTGAAAATATTGCCGTAAATTAAACAAAATATTTTGAGATTAAATGCGGTCTCAGTTTACGGAAGAAAAAATCTCGTTGGTCAAAAATTAATTTGTATGCGAATATTAATACACCTGATTCGAATTTAATCAGACTAATTAACTTATTAACTAATCAATCAATTAATTAATTAATTTAATTAAATAAATCAGATTGTTAACAAAGTAAATGATTTTTGAAATAATATCACAAAATTTTTATTTATTACAAATTTTGGGATATTACAAACTTGACGAATAAAAAACTAACTATTTTTTTCACTGTTGAATCCAATAAAAAATGAAGAACCATTACTGCTAACTAGATCAAATCTACTTTTTTGCCAATGTTTAGGGGAGACATCCATGCTAAGAAACACATTGAAATCTAAATAGTATACACAACAATTTATACACCATCTCAGTTGTAAGAGGAAAGAGAGTGAGAAACTTCCAAAATAAGAGAGAAAAAAGTTTTTTTAATCGGCAAAGGGCTTCATATCTGCGCTCACTCTCTCATTTATACACCATGGTTAAGCCATATGTACCTAATTCCAGTACTTCTTAGTAAAATGCTTTCACACCAATTGAATGGAGGAAAATTCTGCTTTGGAGTATGTCCAAAGAAAGAAAAAAGCGGACGTCTACTGCGCTTCAAATTAAAGTAGGAAGTTTCGATATCCCAAGACATGGGAAAAAAAGAATTGGATAGAGAAACAACTAATTTTTCGATTCACAGCCGTCATAACCGTTTCAAAAAAAAAAGAGAACAAAGAGCCATACTTGTGAAGAGAGAACTGGAGAGAGGGCAAGAGTCAGGAAGACAGGAAAAGAAACTAGAAAGAAAACGATTAGGGAGAGAGAGAGAGAGAGATTCGTTCACCCAAAATTCGACTTAACCAAAAATTTGTTCATTACCAAAAATTCCGTAGTCCACCCAATTGTAATACTCACGGAAAATAAATCATTACCAATTCGTTCACCCAATCAACGCCAATCAACAGCAATTTCAGAAATCATTACCAAAAAAGGTTTTTATTAAGAAAATCTTAATCGCAAAAAATTTTGGTTAAGAAAAGTAGTAAGAGGAAAGAGAGTGAGAAACTTCTAAAATGAGAAAGAAAAAAGGTTTTTTTGATCGGCAAAGGTAGGGGTGAAAATATAAACCGATGAACCGAACCGAATCGGTGAACTGAACCGAACCGAGATTTTTTTTCGGTTTTTTTCTTTGTCCGATTCGGTCCGGTTCGTAATAATTTAAATTTTTAAAAACCGGTTCGGTTCACGGTTCAGAAGTTTCTTTAAGCGAACCGAACCGGTATATATATATATATATATTTACCTTAAAAAATCAAGAGGTAGGGATTGAACCTTTAACCTCTCGCGTAGGAGCCAAAGCCTTCACCGCTTGGCTGGCATCCCCTTGTTGTTTTGAATAGGAAATGTATATATTTATTCCTCAAGACGATTTGTACTATATATATAGTACACTTCCCCCATTTCAACTCAACACTTTCCCAATTCCCAAACCTTTTGCCAAACGATGAGAGAGACTGAGAGGTCCAGGCGGTGTAGGAGAGAGAGAGAGACCCATCGTCAATCATCATCGTCGGCAGCTCATCGTCCTCGTCTCCGTCCATGTTCGTTTCTGTCTCTCTCCCTCTCTCTCTCTCTGGTATATACATATACTCGAAGGCGGTCAAAGGGCTCATCATCCTCAGCCTTTGATTCGATTTGTTTGAGATCTGGTCTCCTTCGATCATCATGGTCTCCTGTGATTCTTGGAAACCATCTAGTAAGTTTGTAGGATCTAGTATATATAATATATGCATGTTTTTTTGTTTTATTTTTTAACTGATATTGTATATAAATTTTGTAAATCTGTGTATCATCTCCGTTAGATGAGATCCATGGGTTTCGTATAGGAAAATTTTGTAATTTTTTTATGTTCTCCATCTGTGATATGGGTTTCGTATAAGAAATTTTGAAAATTTCTCTCATTTTCTTTGATATTCTCCATCAAATCTATGGGTTTCGTGACTTTCGTCTCAATCAAATCCGTTGCTTTTACTTTTCCTGAACCGAACCGAGCCGGCCCTGAACCGACCGAACCGAACCCGAACCGAACGGGGATCAATGTAACCGGTTTCGGTTCAGTGAACCTCCCGAATCGAGTTTTCCCGGTTCGCACAAAAATGTCCAAGAACCGGACCAAACCGAACCGGTTTCAGCCCTAGGCAAAGGGCTTCATGGGTTCTTTTTAATTTCTTAGTAAAATGCATATCTGCATATCTTGATTCACTCTCTCTTTTTTAATTGCAAAATTGCTTTCATTTTTATTAAGAAAAGTTGTAAGAGGAAATAGGGTGAGAAACTGAAAATGAGAATCAACGGCAATTTCTAGCATGCCATTGTTCACCCAATCAACGGCAATTTCATAAATCATTATATTTGTTCACACAATCAAGTCTTTATAGTCCATATCTGAATATAATGTACACCCAATCATTACCAAAAATTCGTTTGTTACCAAAAAACATTGGCCATATTGAGCAACTCAACGGCTAGAATTTATGCAGAGAAATGGGTACTAAATCCAACGGCTAGGATTTATGTAGAGAATTTGTGCGGGCCACCACACCGTCGCGATTTGTATTATAGATAACAATGTAATAATATAATTATGTTTGTGTTCCTCAAAAAAAAAAAACAATGTAATAATTAACTTTAATTTTTGACTAGATCGAATCAAATCATATAATAGAATTTATAGATTTCCAGAGTAATTACATCGCATATAATTGGTCTAAAATTTAAAATTATGGTACTCCCTTCGAATTCATACCAAGAATTCCAATCCATGGAGCAGTACCTCAAGCAAATAGGGTAACTTACATGAGGTGTCACCGTATCAGTAATTTTAACTTCGAGAACCCCCAAGATCATAAAATAATTATTACTCCCAAAAGAGACAACCAATAGTTGTCATTTCGGTTCTTTGTTCCAAGTTATGTACCTAAGATTCCAGGACGAGAGTTGGCCTTGAGCTAAAACTCGAGAGGTGGCCAGCTTAGACTTTCGAAAATTTAAATATGTTGGGATCTTTTTCTACTTTGGTACTCCTTATAGTAATCCAACAAATAAGGGTCATATCTTTACTCTGTGCTTTAGACTACCAAAATGTTAGGGGCGGCTCTACCTAAGACTTGCAGAGACATCTGACGTGATGGATAAGGTATTAGACGGTGGAGTAAAACTTTTAGGGTTGAACTATAAAGTGAGTTTTTGATAACCTAAAAAGTTTTTGATGCTTGAACTATAAAGTGAGTTTATCTCAACGAAGGTTCTGAATACCTTACCCGGTAAGGTACCGTTTCATGTTATTGGTACGGTACATACCGGTATTGGTAACTTTTTCGGTATCGTTTCAAATTTCATCGTTACGAAGTTCATAAATATAGCATTTGTAGCTTTATGTTTTTAGTTTGATGAATATGATAATATTTTTGTTAATGCCAAAACTCTAGTGTATAAAAAGTTTGTACCATGTCTGATAAGCACCCAATAATGCCATTATGGGTGCGCTAAGTCCTTAGTTTCATCTTAATTATGTATATAATTTAGTTATTTTATTAGATATTGCACGTAAGGTATATTTTTAGTGTTTTCAGATAAATCGTATGAATAAGACATGTTTTGACGTTATGAATGGCCCAAGTGCGTCCAAGTACCAGAGGAACCAAGGATAGGGATGGCCATCTCGGTTGATCCGTCCGAATCCGATCTGTTATCCACTCCGAATGGATCGGATATTCGGAGAATTTTTCGGATATCGGAGCGGATTTGGATTTTTTTTTTTTAAAAATTTCAAAGTTCGGATCGGATTTGGAAGTAAGTTTGCCTCCGATCTGAATCCGATCTCCAATCCGAATTAGATCCAAATCCAATATCCGAATCCGATCTCCCCTACTATAAATACCTCTTATTTTTTACCTATTAGGGTTATAACCACAAAACGCACCCAACTCTCTGGCCGAGAGGCAGTTCTACTGCCGACCAAGGTACTCTCTCTCTATCTCGATCTATTTGCATTCTGTAATCTACTAATCTCTCTCGCTCTATTGAGATCTGTTAGGGTTATTTCTTAATGGCGATGCCTCCTCCTCGCTCGAGACCTCCGACTCCAACTGGACCAACCCTACGCTCGTCAAGGTAAACTGAATATCACGAAACAAATAGGAAACAGGTTCGTTGTTTAGCTCTATTCTTGGGTTTCTTTGAAAATCGAAAATCATTCTTCAATCTATCTCTCTGTCTCTCGATTTGTGGGTTTGAGACTGTGAATATAACAGAAATTGCAGTGTTTACCCACGGTGTAACATCTTTGTGGGTTTTTAGGGTTAGTTATTGTAGGGATCTACATTATATATATGCTTATGTGATCCAGGAATTTGTTACTCTGTTTATCCATGAATAACGAGATAGGGTAGAAAGGCATGTTATATATTGGCTTTTTCTGATTATCCTACCCTTGATATGTGCTTTTTCTGTTATACATGGAAGTTATGGAGACTAACAAAAATGAAATGAGTAGTTTTGGTTTGTGAAAAAAGCTCAGAAAGATTGTAGTAGTGGTGTTGTTTGTACTCTGAGTTCAGATGAGTAGTTTTTGAAGTTCACCAAATGGTTTATCATTCCATGTATGCATGTGCATATCCTGCTGCAACACTACTTCAAATGCATGTGATCTTATATTTATAAAATCTTTTATGTTTTTTAATATGTAGTGTGCCAACTTGGGAAAGTAACTCTATGCTAACTAAAATTGAATCGAATGAGGCACAATTACCAACACTTGATAGTTCACAAGCAGAAACCGAGTCAAATCTCCCTACAAATGAACCACAAGAACTTGGGTATACTTCTGATGGTGATAAAATATTGCCATAAGGTAAATGTAGGAGCACAGTTTGGGAGCATTTTCAGAAAATAAAAACTAAGGACAATGGTGAAGAAAAAGTCAGGTGCTTGTGTTGTAAAAAAAGTTTGTTGGGAGTAGTAAGAGTGTAACAACACATTTGAAAGATCATACTAGTTCTTGTTACATGAAAAAAGGGATTGATAGCAAGCAGAAGTTTACAACACCTAGTCTTTTGATGGGGGAGGGCATAAAGGCCAACATTCAATCATATAGCTATGATCCAGAAATTGCTAGGAAACAACTAGCTTACATGATAATAATGCATGAGTACCCTCTAAACATGGTGGAATATGTTGGGTTTAGGAGATTTTGCCATGCTTTACAACCTGCGTTTCATGTGATTTCTCGGAATACTATGAAAAGGGACATTTTTAAGATATATGATGTTGAAAAGATGAAGACAATGAGGCTTATGGAAAGAAACAAACGTAGAGTTTCCTAGACTACGGATATGTGGACATCTATCAGTAAGAAAAGAGGGTTCATGGTTATCACGGCGCACATCATTGATGATTCTTGGAAGTTACAAAGCCGCATTCTTAGGTAATTTTAATTTTATACAAGTTGAGTGTTGTTATTATACATTCATACTTAATAGTAACTGTTTTATTTAGGTTCATTTATGTGCCATGTCCACACACGACGAAAGCATTGTGTCAGGTGTTGATGGATACCTTTTTGGAGTGGAATATTGATAGAAAATTGTCTACTTTGACAGTTGATAAATGTACTACCAATGATGCAATGATTGATCTGTTGTTAGAAAAACTGGGAGGTGATCATATAAGGTGTAAGAGTTTGTTTCATGTGCGATGTGCTGCCCACATTCTTAACTTGATTGTGAAAGATGGTTTGGATGTCATTAAGTCTTCCATTGTGAAGGTTAGGGATAGTGTTGGTTATTGGATAGCAACTCAAAAGAAAGAGGAGACATTTGAAGGTGCAGCTCGCCAATTGGGAATTACTTATGGTAAAAATTTGTCTCTTGATTGTCCTACAAGGTGGAATTCCACCTTTTTTATGCTTCAAACTACCATAAAATATAGGAATGCTTTTGGTCGGTTAAAACTCAAGGATCCCAAATATAAAAGTTGCCCAAATGATGATGATTGGAACTTGGCTGAAGATATATGTGAGATATTGAAAATATTCTACAAGGTCACTTTGTTGTTTAGCGGGACTACCTATCCTACTTTCAATTTATTTTTTCCAGATGTATGTGATATTAAAGTTAGATTGTCAGAGTGGGTTTGTTGTGGGATTGACGTAGTGGAGGAAATGGCCTTAAATATGCTTGAGAAATATGACAAATATTGGGATAATACGCATGAATTTTTGGCAGTTGCAGTCGTGCTGGACCCAAGGTTCAAGATATCCTTGATTGAGTACTACTCTAAAAGAATTTATGGAGAGCATGGTGTTGGGATCGATGGTGGAGGACATTCGAAGAAGGTGTTATGACTTGCTTACGTTGTACCAAGGTAAATCTTCAAGCAAGGATCGTAGTGAATCTTTAAGCAAGGCGCCACCCTCTACCTATTTGAGGGATAGGACTCCTCTCTCTGATTATCTTGATCAGCAAAAGAAAACTAAAACTGTGCATGTAAAATCAGAATTAGATCGTTATTTGGAGGAGCAGTTATCAATGTGTGATGATTTTGATATATTGGCATGGTGGAAATCTAATGGTTTTAAGTACCTTATTTTGCAAGCCATAGCTAGGGATGTGTTGGTCGTGCCTGTGTCTACTATTGCATTGGAGTCCTCTTTTAGCACTAGTGGTTGGGTGGTGAGTCCAAGTCGTAATAGACTTCACCCGAAAATCTGTCTAAGTGTGGAAAAATGATTTTTCGAAAAAGCATCGATTTTCGAGATAAAAAATGGCGGTAATTGATCCTTAAGTTTTTCGAAGAGCAACTTCAAATTTGCAAAGTTTTATTCGAAGAGTAAGGTTATGTTTTGAGCCATTTTCTCTATAGAAAAGTATGTTGTTTTCTGTTTTATACTAAAAGCTGGAGATCAACATTTTGATTGGATTGAAATCTCAAAATTCTGGTAATGCCATTGTTTCTAAATGGGGGGTACTTCCTTATTTTCATTCCCTAAATTTAAGTAAAGATTGCATTTTAAACCTTTCTTTTACCTTTTTTTTTACTTTAATTTATTTAATGAAAATAAGATACTGTGAAAGCTGTTGGGTGCTATGGAAGCTGTTGAGAGCTGTGAAGCTAGAGCAAAAGAGCTCGATATCGGTACCATGGCAGAACTTCTAGCGGTACCGAGACGATCAAGATTAACTTGTTAACAGCTTCGATATCGGTACTTCATCAGAGCTTCTATCGGTACTGAACTGCTTTGCGACAGCTCCTAATGAGGTCGATACCGGTACCAAAACATTAAGGGTATCGGTTCCTAAGGCCTTCGGAGAGCATTTTCAAGACATCTTTTGGGATATTCCGTGCGCAAAACTTGGAGGATATAAAAGGGCGTGATGTCAAATTGTACGAGGAGAGAGATTGCATATTTTTAGATCTAGCCTAGATTTTGAATTACTTTTTACATGTTCTTAGTGTTCTTCATTTCCGGTCCTTAATATTCAATTTTCTGCTTTAGTTAATTAGTTTTTACTACTTTAGCCTTCATTAAAGTTGTAGACAATTTTCCGATCTATCATATTATCTAGTTCTCTTCATGTTGTGTTATTTTAATATGTTAGCTATACTTTTGCTTGCTCCTATCTCTTTAGATATGTGTGAGTAGTTTTCTAAGGTTAGGTCATGGGGTGAATAGCACCTCATGGCTTGAGTAAAAATTGCATTTTCACCTTAAAGTTTGAATCTTTGGCTCGAAAATCGATGTGTAGTTCGGATTAGTTTATCAAATTGCTAAGGTGTTAACCTCCTCGATCATGTGTAGGCAAGAGCATCACCTACTTGCCACACATGATACTTGGAGTTCTGTTGTTCGAAGTGCTTGCTAAATAAATTCTAGAGCTAGCTTGGTAATCAAACCATTTTATCTTTCGGGTTAAGATCCTTAGTTGAGTATTTTAAACCGTGTAATTGGGTGAGAAACGTAATTTCACTCAAGTCGTGGGTGTTAGTAATTCCTAGACCTAACCTGCTTTTTATCCTAGTTAATTCGCTTTTAATTTAGCCTTTTTTATTTCCACCGCAAAGTTAAACAAAGTTGGCTGTCTTAAAGCCGAAAACCCGTGCTTACTTCTACAAATCCAATCAAGCCATATTAATTATTCCTGTGAGTACGATCTTGGTTTTCCGGATTAATATGCTTCAATTGGACGTTTTTACCCTACGCTTGGGGTGATCATTATTTAACATATCAACGAACGAAGTAATGTTCAGTGTACAAGCCTTTTATGCACTGAAATATTGGCACTGACAAGAACAGTTTTGACATTATCACTACCCGATTATCCTATAAATCAAAGTTTTAAAGTTTTTTTTTTTTTCATTTTTACTCTTTCCCTTTCTTCTCAATCTTCACCACGGTTATGGATTTGATCTCTCATCCCCTCTCTCTCATTTTCATGATTAGGGTTGAGCTAATCTCTCTCCTTTGAGTGAGAGTATAGATCTCCCGTGTCTATTTTTGGATTCACCGCCAATCTGTGGTGAATTTGAAACTTCAGTATCCGACGGCTTTTTGGAGGCGACAGTGGTGGAGTACTTTTGCCAATAGTGGTAGCAGTGGCGAGCTTGGTACTTTTGCCTAATGCAAATCTAAGTTCTTCCAAAACACGGTCTTGAGCGGACTTGTGGGTTTTCCACTATGTTACAAATTTTTTTTATGGCTTTCGTATTTCATTTTTTCTTGTATTTGTAGACCGATAGTCTCCTTTGTACTTGTCTATTATTATGAATGCAATACGTTTCTACTTCCTCCAAAAAAAGAATCATTTTGAGCAATGACATTTCGTCTTATGTACAAATTAATGGGTGGTTATGATGTGGAGGCTATATTTATAAATTTGTACATGCAAAATATAAACCGTCATATGAGCCCCGTAAAATCTTTCAACCCTTTAAAGTTAAAAGTACATGATCTGCACCCACAGCAGTCGTATTGCAGGGGTAAAGTGTCTTACGCAGCTTCATTGGACGATCACACTTTACAATGCTTTACTTGGTTTGCCAAACACCTCTTCATCTCTCTCAGCCGAAGAGGGCATGCAAGCGGTATGCCGGTAGCTGAACGGTAACCACAGTGAACCACTGATATCAACGGGAAAATACAGCAAAATAAAACTAGTCAGTGCTTGGTGTACCGGTTTTCTATAAAAAATGGTACATGCCAGATCGTACCTACCGGTACAATATCTACAACCTGGATCTCAACATTTGATTTTAGTTAGCCATCTTTCTAGGTTGTTAGAGCATCTGCATCAGTCTCTCTGCATTTTAGACCAATTTACACCTTAAAAAGTTATTTTATTACTTTAGTTGCCCACTTTTAAAATGTCTACGGTGTCAGACTCTCTATTATAACTAGGTCTTATAAATATAATATTTTTTTTGCCTATTTTTTATTATTATTCTTTATTAGTATTGCAACCAAGAAGCCGTTTGTTTGGATCAACATTGCTACTCTTACCGCACATTTCTATCACATGCATGTAGAGCCCAATCCTTGTTTCACAAAAATACAAAAAAATACCCACAATTTTTAAAATAATTTTTTATGGGGGCCCAATAATAAATCAGCTCCAATGGATATGGGTAAGTATTTTTTCTGGATTCGTAGGGGCGAAACTAAGCAGTTGACCAATTTTCACCCAACGAATTTAGAAAAGTACTAATTGATAACCATTGGAGCTGATTTTTTATAGGGATCCAATAAAAATTTATTTTAAGATTTATGAACATTTTTATATATTTTTGTGAGACCCGGAGTTGGCCCAATACGCGTGCTGCAAAAATCAACGATTAGTCTAGACTTTTTGTTGTTTGGATTGGGACGTGGAACAAGATATGGGATGAAGACAAAATTCAATCTGAGCCAAAAACATTAAAATACTGCTAATGGAGTGAATAGTGTCTCGCTTGAAGAAGCAAGCAACTGTAGCAAATGTTAATTTGCTGAATTCCCAAATGAGGCTGATGCAATCCTCTTTTCACATCTTTCCTCGCTATTTTGGCAAACTGGTTAACAAAATGAAAAATTTTGGATCCATTTGAGAAGAAACGCTTTCTTCCAAGGATGGCTACTTCCAAGCCCACCTCATGGTTGTCATCGCTCGATCACTTCCTTTCCACTAAGTGATTGCTTAGGGACCTTAGCGTATCATATGGGCTATTTCCCTCTTTAGTTCCTCCTGTCTTTATAGGGCTTTTCTCCAACCTCTAATCCCCGCTAACTCCGACGAACTCCTTAACTATTGGAATAAATAAATTCCTTCACTCCGGAAGATTCACCGGCCACTAGATCGATGAAGAATCTCTCCAAAATCTGCCCTAGGGTTAACCGACGAATTTCGACTATGACCAATGCCCCACTAGCTGAATAGGTGTAAGAAAGCTACCTGAAAAAAGGACTGATATCATTCGTCTCAGAAGCATTATGCTAACAACATTATATCTTCCCATGAAACCGGAGGCTAGCTCTCCTCATGTTCCCTACGAAGTAGATCCAGAGCCAGAGCCCGACAAACACAAAGTTAGGGGGGGAGAGAGAGAGAGCAATTAAGAATTAAAGACAACGGTTGAAGGATCAAAAGCTACAAATTAGAGTTATGGTCTAAAGTTGAGATGTGTGAAGTTGAGAAAAAGAGGGTAAGTTGTAGGATTTTAATAGTTAAAGGTAGTTGAATGAGCAAGAATTATTCATCGTTCAATGGAGTAAGTTGTAGGGTTTTACAGTTGAAGGTGGTTAAGATGTAATTAACCTAAATATCTAGCCATAAGAGAACAATCCTGCGCATGACTGAAAGAAATAATATATATTTTTTTACCCTTTTTGGCACATTTAACGCTGCTAATTACAACCATATATTGATACACCTCCAAGTATGATTGGCCTATAAAGGGGTTGGTGCACAACTGAGTACGGAGTAGTTCGTAGATGATAATTTTGCTTGCAAGTATGGGTCGGTTAGCATGTGGTTGCTGAGCTCAGCCGAGCTCGTAATTATGTTTTGTTATTTCTATAGGAGAGAAGTTGAGGAAGAATAGGCTAAGGTGGTTTGGGCATGTCTATCGTAGACCAGGAGATGTAGTAGTAAAGAGAGCGGATAGGATAGTTTTGGGTAGCAATGCTACGAGGAGGAATAGACCTAAATTGACATTAGATGCTGTGGTGCGCAAAAATTTACGTATAGTATGTTTGTGTGAACAAGTGGCTCTCAACAGAACTCAATGGAGAAAAAAGATTCATGTAGCCGACCCCAAGTGATTGGGACATAAGGCTCGGATTAGTTTGGTTTGGTTTATTTTTATTTTTAAGCTCCGTTTGTTTCAATATAAAATATTTTACACCAGAAAATATTCTTCATGGAAAATAATTTTGCCAAATATGAACTTTTCAATTTTGTTTTACAGTGTTTGGTTGATAATTGAGAGAGAGAGAGAGAAAAAAAAAAAAAAACAATCGAGGAACTATGATCCAAGTCGTGGAGATCAGGTGTTCTCCATGGCAGATGGAACTATCTCGGTGATGGAAGGGCTCGGCTGTAAAGCCATTGATTCTAATGAAATGAGAAGGAAGCAGAAGGGTATTTCTGATCAACTCAGCCCTATTCAAATTCAGTCTTTGCAAGTTGGAAACCCAAAGTCCACAAACCCTTCCGAGATGGGTAAAACACGGCCATGCAGCCCTAGCCACTCCACCCGATCATCTTCATCTGCCTTGCGGACTCACACGCCTTTTGATCTGTGCCCTGGGGCGCCTACAACACCGGTCTCATCTGCTCATCCTTCATCTTCAGCTGGGGTTGGGGCTAGCAGTCCGAATTCAATCACGAAGTCAAGTCCATCTCGGAAACTTCAACAGGCGTTCTTTGAGGAGGGCTTGATTCTGGAAGCAGAGGAACGATCCCGTCAAGAACAACAGACGGTACTTGATTCAGAGGTACAGATTTCTAACCCTAAGGTCTTGTTCAATGCACGGGGTAATCCATTTGTTCAAGGAGATCCTAACCTAGGTTATAGCGTTGAGGGCACTAAACCTTGCCCTGCTCCCTCAACTCAAGTTCTTCATTCTAGGTCAAATATACTACTAAACTCAGCTCCTGATCCTTCCACTAGTAACAACCCTGCATCGCAGCCTAAAACCAGGAATCGTCCGCTTCAGCCCACTAAGAACTGGGCATCCCTTTTTAGGTCCCTTGGGCCCTCAAGTAATATGAAGTTGGACTTTTATCCAGAATTAAAGAGAGGGAAGAATGCTGTTGTTGAACTGGATGTCACTCATTTGGATGAGAACTGTTGGTCACACTGCTTGGTAGGTCACTTCCTTGATGAAAGGATGGAATATAGATTAGCAAATTCAACTGCCCATAAGCTTTGGGGGAAGATGACTAATTATGGTCTGCTGTCAGTTAAATCAGATAATGCAGGGTTCTTATATTTTGAATTTAAAGATGAAGCAAGTCAGCTTGCTGTTCTTGAAGGGGGCCCTTGGTTCTTTTCACAAAAATTCCTTGTCTTGACGAAATGGAGAAGAATGATGACTCCAACTAAGATCTCACCAGCCACTATATCCACTTGGGTTAAGCTTCATAACTTGCCCCCAGAGTGTTGGACAGAAGAGGGGTTAAGTAGAGTGGCTAGTGCAATTGGACAGCCCAAACATGTGGACCGTGCCACAGAAAAGAAGACTAGGCTTGCTTATGCTAGAGTGTGTGTGGAAATCGATGCAGCTGACAAACTAACAGAGGACATACAGGTCATAGTGGAAGGGGAGAGTGTAACAGTTCGGGTGGAATACCAATTGATGCCTCCAGTCTGCACAGGTTGTAAGGTTTTTGGCCATGCTACATCAAGGTGTCCAAGGAACATTCCTCAAAAACAAACACTAGATCAAGGACTTGCTAACAAGGAAATGCAATCTGTCAATAGAGGGAACTCTGTGAAAGTCATTGGGGGTTCTGAAGCTTTGGATGCAGTTACAATTCCTGTGGTGGCTGTGGTGGAAGCCTCCTTACCAAAGGTCACAGAAGGGGTCATAATTGAAAGTGATTCGGAAGGGGAGGAGCTGAATGTTACTTCTGATATTCCTTTTGAGGTGAAGGTGGCTGTAGGGGAGCTTTCTAGCAGTGTGGAGGTAGACTTAGTTAGTCCTCCACATGTTACAGAACCTGCTGCTACAGTGGATTTTCCATCACAACCTGTTCTTCCTGAGGAGGCAGTTCCACCAGATGTTAAAGCAGATGCAGTCAAGGGAATGTCAGCCTTCCAGAGCCCTCAGGAATTGAAGTCTCACAATAACAAAGGCAGTGGGAAGGGCATCAGCAAAAAGTGGAGTAGCAGCTCCAAGAGAAGGAAGAAATGATATCCTTTTTTGATATCCTTTTGAGTATATGCAGGCTTACTTCTTTCAATTGCTGCATCATTTTGTTACTTTGTGATTTTGTTTCTTATGTCTTTACAATCTTTTAATTTAGGTTTTTGGAACATCCGTGGTCTGAATGACCCCATTAAGCAAAAAGGAGCTAAATCCTTTGCGAGAACTAATAATCTTAGTCTAGTTGGCTTTCTTGAGCATAAAATTAGGGCAATTTGGGCTGACAGAATCACTCAATTCATTTGTCCTGACTGGAGTTTTGTGAACAATTATCCTCAGGCGGCTTTTGGGAGGATTTTTGTGGGTTGGGACCCTGGTGTAGTGTCTCTTAATGTGTTATGTCAATCTGACCAATTCATTCATTGTGAGGTCCTTCCAAAAGATGGGAGTGCCCTCTTTTTGCTCACCATGGTCTATGGGGCAAATTCTACCATAGATCGTAGGGGTCTTTGGCATAGTCTTTCTCAGTTCAGGTCCTCTTCTCCGTGGGTGGTCCTTGGTGACTTTAATGCTATTAGACATCCTAGGGAGAAAGTTGGGGGAAGTGCTCAGTGGTCTCCATTTATGGATGACATTAATCACTATTTGCTTACCTCTGAACTTGACGACCTTAGGTTCTCTGGTTGTCTTTTCACATGGTCTAATAAGCAGGTCCCTTCTCGTTTTGTGGCCTCCAAACTTGATAGAGTGTTAGTGAATGAGGCCTAGATGAAAACTTTTTCTTATTCCTCGTCTCATTTTTTGGTCCCTGGTATTTCTGACCACTCTCCAGCTGTGGTTTTTGTTCAGCCTAATCCAAGGAAGTCAATTAAGCCATTCAGGTTCTTTGACTTCCTTGCTGACCATCCACAATTCCTTGCAGTTGTCCGGAGGAGTTGGAGGACAATTGTAATTGGTAATCCCATGTTCTGTGTGTGTGTGAAGCTTAAACACCTTCAACATGATCTTAAGCAACTTAATAAGGCTGAGTTCAGTGACATCTCTGAGAGGGTGAGTGTGACTAAGCAAGTCTTAGAAAACATTCAAGCTTCTATTGGCTCTCATCCCATTAATAGCTCTGCCATAGAGCAAGAAAAGGTGGTTCATAAACAATACATCACTCTGCTAAGGGCTGAGGAAAGCTTAGCTAAACAAAAGTCACGTATACAATGGTTGAAACTTGGTGATCAGTGCACTTCCTATTTCTTTAAAGCTGTGAGCAATAGAAGAAATAGGAGCAAAATAACAAGTTTGATGTTGAGTGACAGCTCTATCACGCATGATCTTAAGGTTATCAAAGAAGAGTTTGTTAAATTTTACACAACCCTATTTGGTACTCCCCATTCCACACCTCATCTGGGACCTAATAGAGTAGGACAACTGATCAGAAATAAACTCAGTCCTGAGCAAAGTATTATTATGGTATCCCCGGTATCAGACTTGGAAATCAAAGAGACCTTTTGGTCCATAAATCCCACCAAGGCACCTGGCCCCGATGGGTACAATGGTGGGTTTTTTAGAAAAGCCTGGTCTGTCATTGGGAATGAGGTCACTTCAGCTGTCCAGAACTTCTTCAGGTCTGGACAATTGCTCTCCAAAGCTAACTCCACTCTTGTAGCACTTATTCCTAAGGTTCCAAACCCTTCCAAGGTGGGTGATTTTAGGCCCATCTCATGCTGTAATACCATTTACAAGTTCATCTCTAGGATCTTAGCCAAGAGATTGCAATTAATTCTACCGTTGCTCATTGATCCTGTACAATCAGGTTTTGTGAAAGGTAGGAGAATAGCGGATAATATTTTCCTCACCCAAGAACTCATGAGAGGCTATCATAAGTCCTCGCCTACTCCTAGGTGTGCCATGAAAGTTGACATAATGAAAGCATATGATCATGTTCGGTGGGAGTTTCTATGGGATGTTCTTTCTGCAATGAACTTTCATCCTACCATGATCAAGTGGCTTCAAGCATGTGTAACCACTACTAATTACTCACTTTGTATCAATGGAGAAGTGACAGGTTACATTAAAGGTAGGAAGGGGCTGAGACAGGGGGATCCTTTGTCCCCATACCTCTTTGTTATTGTTATGGAAGTTCTTACAAATTTGCTTAAGGAGAAATCTCAGCTCCCTAATTTTCACTTCCACTGGAGATGTAAAACCAACCAGTTAATAAACCTTTGTTTTGCTGATGATCTGATGATATTCTGCAAAGGAGAGCTTCCATCGGTCAAACTCATCCAGGATGCATTGAATGAGTTTGAGGCTCTTTCTGGACTCTCACCTAGCCCGGGGAAGAGTAGCATATTCTTCTCAGGTGTTAGTGTGGGAGTAAAGGAGGCTGTTTTGCAAGAGCTTCGATTTCAAGAGGGTTCCCTTCCAGTGAGATATCTGGGAGTCCCTCTTCTATCTACTAAGCTCAAAGCTGTTGACTGTCAGAGACTGGTAGATAGTATCACTGCCAAAACTAAAAGTTGGACTAATAGGGACCTTATGCTTGGAGGGTCCAGCTAATCAAAAACATTTTGTTCTCCATGCAAACGTATTGGTCCTCCCTGTTCATCTTACCAAAAAAGGTCATCAAGGAAGTTGAATCTATTCTTAGGGCTTTTTTGTGGTCTGGTCCTGACCTTAAAAGATCAGGGGCTAAGGTATCTTGGGAGCATTTATGCGCTCCCAAAGATGAGGGGGGCCTTGGTTTCAAATCTATGGAAGTTTGGAATAAGGCCGCGGTTGCCAAGCATATATGGTTCTTGATTTCAGGGGGAGAACAATCGATGTGGTGCCAATGGGTTAAATCCTATTTATTAAAGGGAAGGAACTTTTGGAGTCTTAAGATGCCAAGTGATCCCTCATGGGTTTGGAGAAAGTTACTTAACCTAAGAAACTTGGTTCAACCCTTCATACTTCATATTATTGGCAATGGGGAGAGCACTTCCCTGTGGCATGACCATTGGCATCCGTTAGGCCCGTTGTTGAATAAGTTTGGTTCCAGAATTGTTTATAATTCGGGCCTTCCCTTGAATGCCACAGTGTCTCAAATAATTCACAATTCTGTATGGTCATTCCCAATCACAAAAATATGGGAGTTGAATGAAGTGAGAGATCAACTTCCCCAGTTGAGAGGTACAAGAGACCAAGTTAGATGGTCTCTTAATTCAAATGGACATTTTAGCATTGCCTCCCTATGGGAGGAATTGAGAGAGCCATTTCCCAAAGTTACATGGCATAAGGTTGTTTGGTTTCCTGGCCATATCCCAAAATGCAGCTTCATTACATGGATTGCCATCCAGGGCAGGCTTTCCACTGAGGATAGATTAGTTCTTTTTCGGATTAAGGCTAATTCTCAGTGCAGCTTCTGCCATTGTAGTGAGAGCCATGACCATTTGTTCTTTAACTGTGTGTTTTCCACACGGGTTTGGAATGCTATGCTGGACAAAATTGATGAGAGGTGGCCTCCCAAGTCTTGGGCAGCATGGATTACCCACCTCTCCAATTTTAGGGGCAAATCCCTTAAGCATGTTGTTACGAATCTGATATTCACTGTGACTGTGTATCAGCTTTGGATTGAGAGAAACTTGAGGAAGTTTCAAACTAAAATTAGCACCTGGGAAGTAGTGGTTCACAAAATCTATAACATGGTCAAGGGAAGACTACTGTCATTGCCCAAATTGCCTAAAGGCTCAAATGATACTAGGTTTGTTAGAGAATGGGGCATAACTTTGGGATAAGCATATATGTTACCTTTTGGTTTTTATCTGTGATTGGGCTTGTTGATCATTTTGTTACAATGGCTACAGTTTTTCTAGACTCTATCTACTTGTTATCAGTGGTGATTAGTGGCTATTTTGCTGGTTTTGGTATTCTAGTATTTTACTTTGCAGGTATACTATCAGGTGGTATGCAGGAGTTTCGCCAATATCTCCTACCATATTGAGTGTAACCTGTGAGTGAGTGGTTGAGCCTCTTCATTTCTTTGGGAGTGGAGGTAATATGTAGAGGGAGGTATTATGGGAGGGAGAGTCGAGGGAGGAAGGAGTTATTCAACCTTTGGCAGCCGTGAGAGTGAAATAGGAGGGCCGAGGTTCCGAGGGAGTTGTAGTTGTGAGCAATCATAGCTGCCTTTAGGAGTCTCTTGATAATTTCGAGTTTTGATCACAGTTTGTTGGCTGTTTGCGTAGCTGGTCCAGTCAGATAGCAGGCTGCCTTTATTCACCTTTTTTCTGCTACTGTATTTGCAGTTATGTTGTAGTATATGCCTAACCAACAGGGGATGTCGTTGGGATCTCCTTTCGCAGAGGGGGACGTCCTCTGCATTGTATATTTGCTGGTATCTGTTTTGTTGCATTCTGCTAGTGTTCTGTTTTGTTCAGCACTTGAACTGTTTTCGGGCTGCTATGTGAGCCTCCAAAAGGAGAACCACTACCACGGCCATGACTTGAAACAAAGCAGAGGGGAGATCACAAATCTGCCCGACCAGTTGCGGGTGGAGTTCAAGTTCAAGCCACGGTTGCTGCTATTGTGCTGCTGTTGTTTAGCTGCTGTTTAGCTTTTAGTTCAAGCCATGGTGTATAGTTGCTGGTGTATGGTGCTTGTCATGGATGTTATTTTCTGGTGTGTAGCTGCTGTTTCTAGATGGAGTTATGCACCAACAAGATGGTCATGCTCATGGGAGTGGCTGCTATCTCAAAATGGCTGAAATCTGCTCTGTCCAGTCTGCGTTTGAACTGATTCTAACTTGCTGCAATCTGCTGAAGACGCCATTTGATGTGTAGGTGCCTTTTAGATGTTCTGTTATATTTTGTTGGTACCATATTGACATTGTTTTCCCTCCCTCTTTCTAGATGGTTTGGAAACAATTCATCACTTAGTCCATGTAGCCTCTTGGCGTTAGCTATTTTATTTACTCTTGTTTCTTTTCTTTTCTTTTCTTTTATTCATCACTTAGGCTGTATATTCGGTTAGCCTCTTTTTCTATTTCATGCTATTTTAACCAAAAAAAGAGAGAGAGAGAGAGAGAGAGAGAGAGAGAGAGAGAGAGAGAGGAATTTAGTGGAGGAGAGAGAAACGAGAGATAAATGTGACTTTGTGAAGGATTGCCTGATTGGTTATATTTCATGAAGTATCGGGAGAACATAGAATTGATCTGGAAGACTTACCGAGTTTTTCTCGAAAAGTTATTTTACCTCAGTTTGTGGGAAAACGTTTTCCTAAGTAAAACATTTACCCGGGTCGTCATGCACAATCCTTTTGTCGTCTGTTTTGTTTACCTCTATTATGGATAGGAAATAGATGTTCCTCTAGTCCTGTGTAGCCGATTGGCGTAGGCTTTCACTGTATTCATGTTTTCTTTTCTTTTCTTTTCCTCCTGGGGTATACCCCTTGTAGGCTGTATATTCGGTTATCCTTTTTTTATTTCATGCTGATTTACCCAAAAAAAAACACCCAAAAATGAGAAAAACATTTTATAGAAAAATATTTTACGGCCAAACAAACGGAGCCTTAATCTCTTTTTCTGTTTTTCCATCCCTGTGAGCTGTATAAAAGGGTAGAAGGGTGAAGATTGAGGTAAGCAGTTAAGAAGTAAGAGAAGTCTTGGGACGAAAGCTCCCATTTCTATCCAGTTAATCAATATACCTCCATTTCTATCCTTTTCCATTCCTTCTCCATTTCAATTCGTATCACCAATTGTATCATATATAGACACGGATAATCGTACACTTGCATAACCTTACCTCGCCAGTATCTATACACCCTATGGTTTTGAGTAAAGATTTACATAGTGATCATATTGGCAAGCCTATTTCTTCAGTTCCTTCTTTATCGGCTTAATTTTCACACCATTAAAAACATGGATTCATTTAACTTATCAACTTAAAAGTTTTGGACCTGCATTAGAATCCATCCAAGATGAGATAACATCCACAAGCACGTCAACATCTTTCGAAATTTCTGCATGAAGGATCTTTGAATCTACACCTAAAGTGCTACTCATTTCTTTGGCAACAGTCTCCCATGGTGTCCCAGCAGTCAAATTTGCCAAAAATTCCCCTCCCCTGTTAACTGCATCTGCCATTGCCGGAGGAACATCCGGGAGAACCTGCACAATGAAAGAGTACCGTAAATTGCCTGTTTCACCTTCGGAAATAGGAAATAATAATTTGCACCTGAAATTTCATGAACCAGAACAAGAGGCGTTCTCAAATGTCGTATCAGCCCGAACACACAGGCACACGCAACTGCGTTAGTGCGTATATCGGCAGAGTGTAATGATAACATATGAAATGGCATTATGTGATTGTTTGATGTAGCTCTTAGCGCTCTCTGTGTGTTCCTGACTTTTTGTAGTATATGTGGTATGCTGTTAGGCACACATAAACAATATTCAGTGGCATCAATGATGTTTACGTCATGTGACGGATATTGTCAGACACATACACCAAATTCAATGGTACACCACTATCTGTTGCGAATTGGCAAGAATCCAATCTTAAACCATATCCTAGATCGTCAAGATTAGAGCTAGAATAAGCTAAACATATATATACAAATTAAAAGGCACCTACAATATTATTGATAATTATTCGTATATAGCTACTTATAATCTTAATAATTTTGGTTTGATTTGATAAAACCCCGGTAATTTACATTCTCATTTCTCAATTTCTTTCATAGACAAAAAAAATAAGCATGTGACTGTTCTAGTAGCCTAAAGAAAAAAACAAAATGATTAGTGTACTTTAACTGCATTAGGCTAGAATCATTTCAATGTACAAATGTACTGTATTGGAAAGCAAGAATTTTGCAATATAATAAATATACGTTCCTTTTTTATGTCTATTAAGCCGGTCCTCCCGGGGTCAAAATCCTGGCTCCGCCAATGACAGCATGAGGACATAAATAACACATTTAAACAAATTAAAAGTTAATACCATAATCAAGGCTCGTCTGAATTAAATCTTTCAGTGCAAATTTCACCTGTTGTAAAGGAAGCCCATGATCCCCAGGCAACGAGCGAATTGACATGTCCAACATTGAACTAATGGCGGAATCACTAAGCACCTGTGCTAGAGCTGAAGTTTCATCGATCATATCATCTTTGAACTTTATTAGAAGATTCCGGGAAACACCATAGTATGCCTTTATCTGAGAAATCCATAGTTACAAGGAACTAATAAATGAGAAAAGGCCAAAACCAAAAAAGGTGAAAAAGAATAGCAAAAGAAATGAATGACGTGGAATTTTACAGTTAAAAGTCCATTCATAGGATTGCACCACATCGGTATTTGTTGACTGTCTTTAATGTATTGAATGTAATTAGGAACATACTCAATTAGGTAGAATCAATTAGGGATTTGATACTCAAATAGGTAGATTCAATTAGGGATTTTATTTTATTGTCTTTCCTTATTTTACCTTGTATCCAGTCTATATATTGTACCTCATTGTGAGAAGAATAACATATCAATCGAGTATTTCGACATGGTATCAGAGTGGGTTCCAAGAACCTGACTTCTCCTTTCTCTTCTTTTCTTGGTCTCTCGACCAAGTATCGTCTTTATCCTCTCTCTTTTTCAGAACCCGAGAGCCTGTATCTTTTCTCTTTCGGACGATCTCTGAAACCCATCTTTGCCGAACCCTTTTTCGACCCTCTCTGACCACTCGCTGGCCTCTTCTGCATCGCCGACCACTGGCGATGTCATTCCAGTCTTCTCCAACGACCACCAGATCTGGTAATCTTTTTTCCTGGGGCTTGATATCAACTGGGCAGTGCTCAAGATCTCTGGTAATATTTGGTTTGTTCCTATTTTTTGGTTTGCTCTCATATTATGGGTGATAAGGATAAGAGGACCGAAACATCAGGCTCTAAGGACACTGTTAGGGATCCATTTTATCGTCGTTCTCTCACCTCAATTAAATTAAATGGGGCCAATTATTTGCCATGGTCACGTGATGTGACTGTTTCTTTGCGAGCAAGAGGTGAGACTTCCTATATCACTGATGCCCCGTCTGAAGATTCTGTTTGGATTCAAAATGATTCGTATATTATGACTTTGCTTTGGAATAGTCTTGAACCTGATATTTTTAATAATGTTGCATGCCTTGACACATCCAAAGAAGTATGGGATACTTTACATGAGTTAAATTCATCCGACCAGAATCTCTCTCACATTTATTAGATTTATCAGAATATTTTCTATCCAACAAGGAGATCGATCAGTTGATGAGTACTTTTCCACCTTAAAAGGGATGTGGGATGAGCTAAATGTCTATCAACCTTTAACCACAGATTTAAAGGTTCAGCAGAAGTACAGAGATAAATTTCGAGTTACCAAATTCTTGTCCGAGCTGAATTCAGAACTTGCTCCTCTCTGTCCCCAAATTCTTTCCGGCAAGGAAGTTCCTACCGTTGGTGAGGCTTTTGCTCGTGTTCGAAGGGCTGCTCTCAGTCTTCTATTTTAGAGCATCCAACTCCATCTGCCTTAGCTGCTCCTACTACAGGTCCTATTCCATCTTCTGGGAATTTTAGCCACTCTAATTCCCCCCACAGTCGTAGTGGTTCTTATGAACGTGGTGGTTGACATTGCGGCCGTGGGGGGCGTGGTGATTGCGGCACCAAGAAGTGTACACATTGCAATGCAACCAATCACACTGTTGAGTTCTATTGGAAGCTTCATGGCAAGCCAGCTTGGGCTAATCAGGCTACATTTGAGGGGGAGCCGTCTGGGCTGGCTCCTCCAGATCAGATTACTATCTCTAGGTCTAAGTATGATTCCATGTTTCACAAGGCTAATGCATTTTCGACTTCCATTGCAACTCATGTCTCATCAGGTAATACTTGCCTTCACTCATCTTCTTGTACTGGCAGTACTCCATGGATTCTCGATTCTGGCGCATCTGATCATATGACAGGTGATTTGTCTCTTCTTATTGATGTCGTTACACCTTTTGTTCCTCCTTATGTTACTATTGCGGATGGTACTAAAATTCGTCTACATGGCATTGGTACTTGTCGTGCCTCTGGCCTTATTTTTACTTCTGTCTTATACTTAACACAATTTCCTTTTAATCTACTTTCCATTCATAAACTTTCCCAAACCCACAATTGTGTACTCTTCTATCCCTCTCATTGTGAATTTCAGGATCTCAAGACGCAGAGGATGATTGGTGGGGGATATGAGAAGAATGGTCTGTACTACCTTCAGCCGTCCAATCCTTCCAAGTTATCTGCCTTCCACTCCACTACCACACCTTACCAGTGGCACTGTCGTCTTAGACACCCATCTTCTGCCAATCTTCGCAAGATAGTCCCTGATTTACCTAGTTTTTCTCCTTTTAATTGTGACACCTGTGAACTCAGTAATCATCGTAGGGTTTCTTTTCCTTTACGAGTTGAGTCACCTAGTTTAGAACCATTTGCTTTAGTTCATTCGGATATTTGGGGACCATCTCATACCACGAGTTTATGTGGTGCTCGCTATTTTGTTACGTTTATTGATGATTTTTCTCGTTTAACTTGGGTATATCTTCTCAAAGATCGGACTCAATTATTTTCCACGTTTTCTAATTTTTATGCTGAAATTGTCACTCAATTTAATGCCAAATTACGTATTTTGCGGACTGATAATGCCCAAGAATTTATTTCTCATCAATTTACGCATTTTACTGAAACTCATGGCATTATTCATCAAACTGCTTGTGTAACCACCCCTCAACAAAATAGGGTCACTGAGCGGAAAAATGGACCGGTTTTAGCAGTCGCTCGAGCTCTTAGGCTTCACATGCATGTTCCAAAACATTTTTGGGGGTATACAGTTCTTACAGCTAATTATCTTATAAATAGAGTGCCATCTCGGGCTTTGAACGGCAAAACTCCTTACCAGGTTCCTTTCCTGACAAGGATCTTTTTTCTCTTCCCCCAAAACTTTTTGGTTGTGTTTCATTCGTACATAATTTCTCTCCAGGTCGTGATAAGCTTGATCCTCATTCTTATAAATGTATATTTCTTGGTTACTCTCGGACACAGAAAGGATACAAGTGTTATAGTCCCTTGCTACGTAAGCACTTTGTAAGTGCTAATGTGACATTCTTTGTGATCGTCCCATATTATTCCCCAACAGGTGCACGGTTAGAGCCACCCATGTTGGCTGATCTTGGTCTGTCACCTTGTCTTCCCGAGATTGCTCCTCGACCACCCATTACACCGGTCCGTCCTCCTGAGACTGCTCCTCGACCACCCATAAAACAGGTCTATGTTCGTCTTCGTCGCTCTTCCGCCGCCGCATCACCCATTACTCCTGCAGACCCAACTTTTTTACCCACATCATCTCATTCACCGTCTGAGGATCCAGATCTTGACTTGCCTATTGCAGTTCGTAAGGGTACGCATTCTTGCACTTTCCATCCTATTTCTCAGTTTGTGTCCTATAATCGTTTATCTCCTTCTTTTCGCGCTTTTTCTGTGTCTCTATCTTCTGTTGTTCCCAAGTCTTATTTGGAAGCTTATTCTCATCCTAGATGGCGCTCCGCAATGGAAGAAGAGATGCGTGCCTTGCCCATAAATCATACTTGGACCCTTGTTCCCGAGCCTATTGGAGCACATATTGTTGGTTGTCGTTGGGTGTTTACTGTCAAATAAAATCCTGATGGTACTCTTGATCGACTGAAAGCTCGTCTTGTGGCCAAAGGTTTCACCCAAACCTATGGGCTCGATTATACTGAGAATTTTTCTCCAGTGGCCAAACTTAATTCTGTACGGATTGTTATTTCCCTTGCAGCAAATCTTGATTGGTCTCTCCACCAGCTTGATGTCAAGAATGTCTTTCTACATGGGGATCTGTCAGAGACTGTCTATATGGCACAACCACCCGGTTTTGAGTCCAAGGGGGAGTGTGTGTGTCGTCTTTCACAAATCTATATATGGCCTCAAACAGTCTCCTCAGGCTTGGTTCGATAAGTTTAGCAACACTGTTGTTTCTCATGGTATGACTCGAAGTCAGGCTGATCACTCCGTGTTCTTTAAAAAGACCACTCATGGTATTGTGATTCTCGTGGTTTATGTGGATTATATTGTCATCACTGGTAGTGATAGCATTGGGATTCAAACACTAATTCGCCATCTTGGTTCTAGCTTTCTTACCAAAGATATAGGCAAGCTTCGATATTTCCTTAGCATTGAGGTGGCTCGTTCCAAAGCGGGCATCAATTTATCACAAAGGAAGTACACTCTCGATCTCTTGAAAGATACAGGTTATATTGGGTCTAAACCTGTAGCTACTCCCATGGAGACTAATCTTAAGTTAATGCCCAAAGATTATGAGCTGATTGATGACCCTGAGATGTATCGGAGACTTGTGGGAAAACTTATTTATCTAACTATTACTCGACCCGATATCTCCTATGCAGTTAGTGTTCTCAGTCAATTTATGACTCGTCCTCGAGTTCCTCATATGGAGGCGGTTGTTCGTATCTTGAAGTATCTCAAAAATGCTCCCGGACATGGACTTCTCTACAAATCATCTGGACATCTTCGTATTGAAGGATATACATATGCTAACTGGGCAGGATCTCCTGCTGATCGTCGTTCTACTACTAGCTATTGTACCTTTATAGGAGGCAATCTTGTGACATGGAAAAGTAAGAAACAGTCAGTTGTAGCATGTTCTAGTGCTGAGGCGGAGTATAGAGCAATGGCTCATACCGCTGGTGAGTTGACTTGGTTGCACACACTTCGACAAGAGTTTGGGATCCCAGTACATGGTCCTACTCCTCTCTATTGTGATAATCAAGCAGCTATCCACATTGCTAATAATCCAGTATTCTATGAGAGGACCAAACACATTGAAGTTGATTGTCATTTCATTCGGTCAAAGGTGGAATCTAAAGATATTAGCACTCCTTTTGTTCCTTCAGGCTCTCAACTAGCTGATATTTTCACCAAGGCACTTCCCAAGACTTCCATTGATACTATTTGTCGCAAGCTGGGAGTACACGATGTTTATGCTCCAGCTTGAGGGGGAGTGTTGACTATATTTAATGTAATGAATGTAATTAGGAAGATACTCAATTAGGTAGAATCAATTAGGGATTTTATTTTATTTTATTGCCTTCCCTTATTTTACCTTGTATCCAGTCTATATATTGTACCTCATTGAGAGAAGAATAACATATCAATCGAGTATTTCGACAGTATTCAAGTCTTCTCAGTTTTCAAAACTCTATTCGGTGAGTTTGGTGTTTTTGATCAGCCTTTTCCCCCCTTTTTTCTTGGCAAAAAAGAATATAGAACCAAAAAATACATGAATCGATTCAACTGCAATAGCTCAGTAGGCCACCCTTGTACACTCTCATATGGTGAGGTCAGGGTCAATCCTTGCCAAAAGCTAGTGAGGATTGATTATTTCTTCCACTGAATGGGGGTCATTTGTTTAGTTATTTGTTCCCGTAATCGCCTGTCAGTTGGCTTAGTATGATTGTGGGCTTCTGTCCCGTTGATGTAATTCTGATTCTTGTATTCTTCTAACGCTTTTTAACAACAATGTAAAACTGAGTGAGATTTAACTGGAAGATGGTAGGAGCTAGGTAAATAGAGAGGAGCCATGGAGGTGGAGATGACGAGAGCCAAAGCAACCTCTGTGTGTGTGTAACAGGGGGAGTAGTAGTACTAAAGTTGGTCTGGAGACTTCTGCTATATCTATTGGGGTGTAGCCCCATAAGCATATGTGGCAACCCGACCACTCTCGTGTCTATATCCTCGCACTAGGGGTTGCTCCAAGTATGATAAGTGACCAGCGGGACTCAAAGTTCATGGATGCATCTCTGACATCCAAAATCATAGTTTTATGACTCTGCCTGCATAGTAGCTTAGATCTTGTCAGCCACGTTTTGACCGTGTCACTTGACAGGGAACTGCTATCGGTTCTTGGTGTCTTGTGGTGCTTGGGCCCTGCTCATAGCCTGCTGCTGGTGAATGTTCCCTCAAGGCTGCCACAGGAAGCTATTGAGAGTTGTTTCTTATCTCAAGTCTTGAGACTAAGGCATCCTTCAGCCAGCCAAGGAGGCCCTTGGCCCTAAGGTCTGGGCAGAGGAGAACATTCTTCAAGAAGATGTGAAATGCAGTCCCGTCCCAGCATCATTTGTCATAAAAACCCATATTGAACATAACCCCAACAAATCCAGTCCTATGCACTCGACTTCAATGTATTTCCTTGAAAAATATTCTAATTGTAGTTTGGGAACTTGAAATTGGAAGTAGGAGCCAGAAGCTTCGCTTCCTACAGTCTGTTGTTTCAATGATTAGCTTTATTCAATTGTGCGGAAGCTTCAGTCACAAGTGGGGAAGCAACTCAAAGTTCCTTGGAGGGGATGATGGAGGCTGTGAGAAGCTCGAGAACAAGTAAATTTAAGGAAGCGGCAATATATGAAAATTCAAACGATCTCAAGATGGGGCCTAAAGAAAGCATGAATCATTAAACAACTAATCGTAGTAGACTCCCAACACCTGGCCACCACGTGTCAGGGTGTGGTGCGTTTGGATTGATATACCCACGCCAACAAAATAGGAAACTATGGGCTGTCAAACTACTGGAATCGGACATCATTGAGGTAAAGGACATAATCTAGTGACCTAGTCTACGTACTGCTAATTAGCTAGCTGTCCATAGGTATAGTATCACAAGAACAGAAAATGGGAAAAATTCCAGAGTTGTAGTGGTGTTTTACTTTTCATGTTTCCCTTTTCCCTCCTGACAACCAAAAGAAGTTTTGGAGAAGGATTAACAAACACAATGAGTATGCCATTTCTTGACAGAGACAGATAAGGGAAGAGGGCTTGCGGATCCGAGATAAGAAGCTTTCACCCAAACTTCATCTGATTTGCTCCACAAATAAACTAGGACTTCTCTTGCTGCGTTTGAACTTCGAAGATCCTATGATTTCTCTCTTGCTAGAGGAAATACACAATAGCTGACCAAGCCGCTTTACTAACTACACTATGAAGGTTGTAGCCACAAAACTTACTACTTGCCCATGATATTTCCTCGATTCCTGGTGCCAAGGATGGAGGGAGGGGGACAGAGTACAACCGAGAGATGGGGAGCCTAACTCCTCTTGGATAAGGATCCTGAGCTAAGAAAGAAAATCTTTAAGGTAACTAACCTGCCAAAGTATTTGTGGGAAAAGGAAGAAGCATGAAAAGGAACCAGACATGCTGAGGGAACAACTTGTAAAATTGTGAAGAAATGGACACGATAAAAAGCTCATGCACTGCAGTAAGTCTCCCTCGAGTATAATGTAAGGATGTTGTTTACTCTCTACCACACTTTCTGACCAAACAAGAAAAAACCCAAAAACACCTTTAATGTCGTGCACTTTAGGACACCTTCCAGCCAGTGTAGTCAGACAGGAACAAAATATTTTCCAACTGAAGTTAAACGATTGGAACAACAATTTCTTTCACTTCGATTTAATCTATAACTTCTATATACAGATGACCATCCCATCCAGTCCAATCCGATCTGTTCCCCGCCTCGTTCGAATTGGAGTTTCGGGGATTGGATCGGATTTGGAGCAAAAATTGGAAAGAAAAAGAAACGGGGGTCAAATTGGAGGCAGTTTCAATTTATTTCGACCCGTTCCCCACCCCATTTATTATTACATTACATATATAATATAAATGATTTACAATTATGCCTCATAGTTGTTAATAATTACGGAGGTACCCAGATTATATACAGTATAAACTTAAAAGAATACGCATAAACAAACATCATCTACGGCAGTTTTGTTTCACCTCTTTGGGTGCAGTGCTGCTTCAGCTTTATCTTTCACCAAACCCTAACACTAACCCATCGTCAGCAACCTCGCACCACTGTCCATCGAGCTAAACAAACATGGCTTCCCCGTCGGCCTCCTTCCCACCGATGTCCTAACCTACAGACTCAAAACCACCTCCGGCGACTTCACCATCCACCTCGCCGCCTACTCCAAGCGTATTACGGGGAAGATCGTCGACAGCCAAATTGCCGAGATTAGCGCGATGGGGAAGATCGTCGACAGCCAAATTGCTGAGATTAGTGCAATTAGGGTTGGGGGATTTTCCAGCGGTGGCCCATCCAAAGTTTTCAGAGGCGAAAGTGCAAGGCGAGGCAGTTGACTCTCCATGGGGCGAAGCGTAAGCCCCAAGGCGTTAGGGCGTAAACCTTTTGATATTCTAATTTTAAATAATTAAATTAATAAAATAAATTAGAAATATCTCTAAAAAAAATTTAAAAAAAAACGGAAAAATGTACTAAAATTAATAAAAAAAATATGTTGAGCATAAAAAAATTAGCAATAATAAATCTAACCTCTTATGGACTAAAACCACTCCAAAGTCTAATATAAACCTCATCAAGAGATTCAAAACCATGCAATAAAGTTCAAAAACTTCAAGTAACTTCCAAATTATCTATGTTATAAGTAAACTAATGGCTCAAAGCCTCAAGTTAAGTCTTCCTCGTCAATGTCATCATCTTGACCTAAGGCGTACGCCTCTTTAGTCGAAGCGTGAAAGGCGCTCAAGGCATACGCCTATGTGAGCCTCAAAAAAATAGGCGTATGCCTTTGAGGAACAAAGTCCAGACAACAACGCCTATGGGCGTTTTCCCTGCGCCTCGCTTCGCGCTGATGCCTCGGGCGAGTCCCAACAACGCCTTTTAAAACCTTGGGTCCATCACAGCAATTATATCGAACGGAGATGATTTGGTGTTTGAGGTCGGGATGGTAACGGCTAAGTACCTGTCAAAGAACTTCGACCGATCTGCTTCTTAACGAATGGAATTGTTTGTTAGTTATGGTTTTTGAGATCCCTGAGGTATGTTTGCCTGTATTGATGTGCATAGATTACTTATGGATGTGTAGAATTTGGGAGTTCACGTTTTTTTTTCCCCACAGTTTGTGCTAGTTGGTCTGAGAATATGTTGTATTGGAAGGTTGGCCTTTTTTTTTTGCTAACAAAAATTTTCGAATCTCGTTTGGGCGGGGATGGAGGGTAGAGTCAGGGCCCGCCCTGACATTTTGGAGGCCTAAAGCAAATTTAAAAAACGGGCCCTAAGTTTTATAATAACAAAAATTCATTATAGGTGGCTAATATAAGGTAAAAAAAAAAATTAACCATGGTATTTTAGCTTCGTAATTTAACTAAAATAAACATATAAAAACTTCTACGCCATTAGAAAAAATTAATAAAAAAATATAACGAAGTGTCACCGCTCTACGTTTTCTCCAACTAGTTATACTACGAACTTTTTAGTTGTAAGAATACTTTTGTTAACCATAAAAAATCATTTATTTTGAATCTTTTTTTATATCTAAGTTTGTTGAGTGAAAATAAATCATATTTTGAATCTTTTTTTATATCTAAGTTTGTTGAGTGAAAATAAATCATTTTGGTATATTATTGCCACAAATGATTTATCTATGAATTTGATATCAAAAAGTAAAAGTAAAACTTAAAACAAACAAAAAAAAATTAGAAAAAACATTTATGGTGTGCAAAAGGATTGATATTTGGGAAAATCTACAATCACTAAAGCATTACTTACAAGTAATGCAAGAGTTGTATATTACATATACTAGATCCAACAGAAAAATAAGTCAAAAGTTTAGCAAGAACTAGAAGAGCTTCCTAGAAGGAGTTTAAAAACGTAAGCCAAGTAATCAAACTTGGGCACTCTAAACCTACTAGACAACCAAGCAGCGCTGGTGCCAAACCCCAGATGCGTTATAGTAAGGAAAATCTTGTATAATATTTACACCTTCTATGGAGACTGGGGCCCTAATTTGCAGGGTAGGCCATAGAAATACAAATTGGCAGCTATATATCTATCCCCCTGAAAAATAGTTGAGCCCTAGTCTCTGAAAGTGTCAACAAAAGGCATGCCAAGCTTGTGAGAGGATACTCAACAGAAGGAACCTGAACTAATGATGTGGTTATGCAAGGATCCAAACAAATATTTCCAATCTAAGATGCAAGATTCACCTCAATAGAGGTGCAAGGTGGCGGTTAGTAAGAACCACTATTGATAATGCCACCAGAATGCTCAGGCCTCAACAGGAACAATACCGGACTAGCTATCTCCTAATTATGAGGGGTACGAAGCACGCCATGTTTCTAAGTCATGATCTCAAGTCATTTTCATATGAAGACCACTGTCTCTCTCCAAGACCAACCAAGGTACGCCTCATTTGATGAAGGACGAAACTGGCACCTTGACAAACCCTCTATCCACCAAGCACAAGCACGTATTGGTCCACCCGAGGGTCAAGCCCCAAGCACCCCATGATCTTAAGGATCTATGTGCAGGGGTAAACAAACCCCATCGTGGTGTAGACTAGCATGGGATGAAAACTACGTGTAGGCAACAAGATATGCATGCTTGAGTTGAAAACCTGCTCAATATTGGGCCTGAAGAGGTTCAAGAGCATACGCATGAGTAGTTCCCCAAGGAGGCTCCTTTCAAAAACTAAAATTAAAACGAAACTAGGAAACAATGATATTCCGAAAGGGGGAAAATGTTTCATGCCCACTCTAAAACTCCACTCCTACAGTCCTACTTAGAAGAAAGTGAAGACTGGCAACCAAACGAATTTGAAACAAAGACTCGTAACCAAACAAACTCAATAATTATTTGCGTGAGACTTGTAATCTTCCTTTAAGTACTCCTCAAACAGGTTTCACTTATGAAGTTGCAAAAGCCAAGCTGTATGATTTGGCAGAAAAATTGAATTCGTAATGAACAGAGTCTGGTCAAAAAATCTGAAGCAGCACGAATACATTTGTAAGTGAGAAACATGTGCACAATGACGAAGGAAATGAAAGATATGCATTAAACATAACAAAGACAAGCCAAATAGTATATAGGATGAAGGATTGGCATACTAGTCGCCGTGTTTCTTCTGGCTTTGGAGTGAAATTTTCCCGTCCATTGACCAAGTCCATGTACAGAGGAGGAAGTTGTTCAACAAGAGGAAGAACCTGCTTCATTATGGGAGGGCTAAGGTTCTCTAATTGTTTCATAGTCATCTCTGCCTGTACATAAATCAGCAGGAAAAATCAGTCCTCCCTTGGAAAAAGTAGCAACAAGTAAAGAAGTAAAAGAGAAAAATGGTCCAGTCTAGAGATATGATTAGACTTTACACGTAAAAGACATAAATATCAAAACACGTGTACCATCCACACATTCCTATTCATCAAACATTTTTTAGTAGGCAGCAACCTAAGAATTCTAAATTAAATTTCCAGCATCCAATATAAACAATTCGAGATTACATGACTAGGTAGTATGTAGGGAAAAAGCTGTCGAAATTTAATACAATCAAGCATGGACATATATACAAGTAGAGCCCTAACAACATATGTGAGTGTGGGTATCCAATATACCCCCACATCCGGATACTTCATCTCCAAGAGTCCTTCTGGGTGACCCACTCTGGCAAAGCAAGGCTTCTTTGATGAACCCTGCCTCAGTCGAAGCAAAACCTCCTCCACAAACTCTACCTCCGGAGAAGCAGGGCCTCCTATAGGAACTCTCCACCCTTGGAGGAGCAAGGTCGCCTCCGGGACCCTCACCTCCTAACTAACACTTACAAGACTCCGTTGCCCTTCACAAATACCTAATGGCGACTCCACACACCATCGTAGGCCAGGAGCAAGGCCTAAATACCTTGTTCGGGACCTAAGGAGGAACGTGGTTTGGAGGCTAGAGCAAGGGGTTTGACCGGTCCGAGGGCGTTGACCAACATCTGACATCACGGAAGAAGTATCATACCTATCGCCCATATCTATGAAGCACAGATACTCTTTTTTAGCCTTCGTATCACGTACCGTACGCGTATCGGATACGGATACGCTCGGATACGTTCCGGATACGTATCCGATACGTTTTTTTTAGAGTATCCTGTTTTTAGATTTAATTTTTGGTACCCCGATACGTTTCGGATACGCTCGAATACGTTATGGATATGCGTGGGGTAAAAATGTTATTACTTAAAATACATGGGTCAAAACTGCAATTAAGACGTTATATTTATTTCCCCCACTTGGACAAGTCGAAAACAGAGAAGAACGAAAGGAAGAAAAAAGACGACGATATCTCTCACTCGTCTCTCAACAACGATGACGACTGTAAGTGTTTCTCTCTCGTCTCTCTGTTCTCTCGTCTTCTTCTTCTCTCGCGTCTCTCATCTCTCTCTCCTTGTGTAACAGTACATATATATATATATATATATATATATGTATGTATGTATGTATATGTATATATATGCATATATATACCTATACGGAAATGTGTATCTCTCTCATCCCTCTTGTCTGATTTAGGAGGGTTTTTTTTTTTTTTTTACAGTATTCTGCTGGTACTGGTAGTTCTGCTTCCTCATCCTCACAACATAATGAAGGGGATACAAATAATTTTTGGAAAAATTAATTTTATATTCAACGTATCGTATCCTACTTTCTGCATGTATCCGTATCATATCCGTATCCCATATCCATATCCGTGCTTCTTAGGCCCATATTATACCTACTGCCTGACTTGGCCAGATGATACGGGTCTCCATGTATCACCCGAATAGCCATTGTTGGTTCCATGATCCAAGCTCCAAGGCCTGACTTTGGACTCAAAGCGAAAAGCATGTCAACCTCCACTCTTGCCACCAATGAGGATGAGCCCAACCTCTCTTATCCAAGGCTCATACATAAGGGAGAGTTGACACTTAGCAAAGACAAGCATTCAATACTCTCTGGTTAAGACCACTCTCCACTGCCGTCCCTCTCTCTAAGTCTGCCCCGAGCTCTCTCCTTCTCCACGTCCAGTGGTCTTGTGCTATTGTAGCGACTGCCATACTCCCGGAGGGTCACCTTAGGTACTCTTCCCATACCTAATACTCACAGTGAGCAAACCACTGAAAATGTCATGGCGAATGGATACTCATGCATGTCATTGTACACATCAATTTACCTTCTTAGATTGCTTTTTCAAAAATTTGCGGGTTTAAAAGCTTTTTATTCCACAATCATACCACATGAAAAACTATTTTAGTCGATATACGTACCCCAAAAGGTTTCTTAGTCTACATAACAATTTTCCTTCTTTAACCAGGGGTTAAACAAGCCTCAGCTGCAGTCCTCCTACGTGGTATCCGCATGCTTGTCCCCAACTCACGGTTTTTAATGCTTAACCTGACTCCTGACTCCTGCCTTCCGTTTCCTCGTAAAGAAAATAATATTTACCTGTCATGTGGTCCAGTTCACTCTTGACGTAATTCACAAACTTTATATGCTACCTGATCTTCAAGTGTTCAATTACATCTTGCATGATTCTTGAATTAGTATTGCATAGAGAGATATGAAGCAGCAGCTAAAAATCAGGGTTCATATGCAAGTCGACATTAACCATCTTGTTTGAGTTCAACTTGAAAGACTTTCTCCCGCTAATTTCACAATCACCCTTGAACCGTAAGTTGACAAGTGACTTTTAGGTATATGAGTCAAAAAGCCGGATCTGTGTCCTTCACTCCCATAGTAGGAGGACAAGATCGAATGACTGTTTGTTTTTCTTCTATGATTGGCAGGGCTGAAGTAGTTATTCTTTATCTTACTCATTAATGAAGTTGTCATGGTTAGTGCCAGGGTCAGTAGAAATATCAACCAATACAGTGATCTGGCACCCGAAGCGCTCAAATGTGCAAGACAATATTTAATTTGGTTGACACTTAAAGTTCTTGTTGTCCTTACCCATTTCGGTCACTTTTGTTCAGAATCTCTCGTAAAATCAGCACATCATCCACTCTATTATCATTCTACAAGAACCATCTACATAAAGGCTTGTTGTAGTACACCTACTTTGACCCCATATTTAAGTCAACGTGATAGTCAATGGTGAATAGGCTCTCACCCCAAGGCGCACCGTCGGTGATGAAGTAATCTGTGACAGAAGTGGTCCAATACTTTGCGCCATTGGGACCAGAACTGGTGAGAATAACGGGATAGCCGAGCTTGCTTCCTGCAAAGGAGAGGCATTAGCAATTTTTGTCAACCTCAAAAGTGTTTGAAAATGAGGGGGGGGAAACTAGAAGAGGAAAGCTTTGACAGCATGGACCTGATAAATTAGCCAAGGATGGTAACCACCTAAGAAGCATGGAACAGACACATGGGACATGAATACAGTATGCTAAGGACGCATCGACGGACAACAATTTTCAAAAATTCAGGTATGGCATAGATACAGGAATAGATATGTATAGTTTACAAATATAGCTGAAAATACAAGTTGATAATTTTTATAAAATGTGCATCTCGTTTTAATTATACCAATGAAATTAAGAGATCATTTTCCTCATTCTGTGAGTTGTTAAAGAGGGGTGAAAGATAAATCTCATCATCTATTTTATTTCACAGAAACAAATTGGAAGTTCAGAGCTGTCAAATTTCTAAATTAGGGGGATCAACTCACTAAGGATGATTCATTGTTTTCGTCTCAATATTTCAAACCGTTTAGACCATAAACTGAAATCAACTCAACTCAGCAAGCCTACTCCATCAAAACGGAATTTAATAAAAACAAATTTGGGACTCGTAATTTGTGAGTTTTCAAAACAATTGCTGAACTCTAAAATTTTGGAGGTTAATATTTCGAGTACTTTATTGATGCACAAATCGGAAACTCTTCACACCTCTTAAATAAATATTTCAAATGCTTAATTTTAACTTTCATCTTTGGAATCATAAGGCTTCCTCTGCTTTGCAATCATAATTTGCCATCACAACTTCAATTTGAAATCAATTAACAAGTTACTAACGGGACAGATTATAATTTAGTAGTCAAGTACCTTGCTGTTGAATGCCATCAGTACATTTCCGTTTCTCTGCACAGCATACCTCGAGCCTGATCAACATTCAAAGTTAACAATCAACAGAATTGCTGCAGATCAAATCTGTCGCAAAAAACAATCATAAGAAACTCTAAAAATATTTCTATTTTCTTGGTGAGAGATTCACATACCAATCAAAAGGTGGATGACAGAACCAAGAGAATGCCCAATGCCAAAAGTAGGAAGATCTTGTACCTAGTAACATATAACGCTTAAAAAAACCCTTGGGCATGAAACAATGTTTATGCAAGGTGCAGATTGACACTCACTGTTTCCTGCAGAGAGCGATGACACCTATCAAATTTGAACTGCACTTCATCTGCAATGAAGAAGTGATCAAATCCACTGGCATATGGTGTTGCAATCACCAAAACACCCCTACATCACAAAACAAATAGTTTGTTGTTCAGTCTTAGGCGACATAGATGATACTATGGGGATCCAACAGCAGTAGCTTGTATAGAGATAAAGCCAAGTAGAACAACAGACTACCAAAAATCAAATACAACAAATTCCGTAAGAGAAATGAAGAGATCCAAATGACGTGAAGAATAGATAAGAACTTCAAAAAAAAAAAACAGCTAATGCTGAGATATTTGAGTACACCGCGAAAATTTAGGGAAAAAAAGTTTTAAAAACGCTTATACAAGAAATGCAATGGAATATGTAAGGTTTAATAACTACCAAAACAATACCCGAAGTAATTATCAGTCCAAAGCCACTCACTTTTCTGCAAGGCCCTCAAGAAACAACCGGTAGGTAAGCTGAGGGGCAGCACCAACAAATATACCACCAACAAAATGTACCACTGACCTTGGTTTTGTTTTTCTTGGTTTCAGAACCCATGCTCCCTGAGACAATAGATGGTAAAAAATCAATTCGACTTTAGCAATGTCTACAGAAGAACAACAAATTGAATCAAAAAACATGGAAAGTTATAACTACAAAAAAAAAACTCAGGTTGAGTACAACAAAACAGACTGGACAAATTAATGTTTTCCTCGTCTAAGACTCTATTCCTGGTCTGTCTAAGAATGCAGCACCATTTGCTGACACATTTAACCCAGGTCTAGCATATGATCTCCAAAAACCATTTGAGAAGCAAACTTAACTAGTCAGGGTAAGAATAGTGTCCAAGCTCCATAGTAGAGTTGAACTCAGGAAAAGGACATCATCTTCACAAACTCTACGAGCCACCAAGTTCTATGTTTACAGCTAGAATTACCCAAAACACACTTTCACAGCTATTAAAACTCAGAAGTTCCACGTCCCACCATATCTGATTATAAAGAAACAGATCAATAATTCCATAATCTCAAAGGACCATATTTAAGGGAGTGCTATTTTGTTCAGCCAACCAAAAAGTAGGTGAACCTTACCACATTGGATGGTGCCCAAGACAGGTCCCACTTTGACCATCAGACCCATTAATCTTAAAAGGCTTGATTTTTTAAGCATTCACCGAATTCAGCAGTAGCATACTGACAGGTTTTTACAGCGAGGTTTTCATGGCAATTCGTGAGCAAGAGTTTGTAAGTCAAAGGGGATTCAGTGGTGTTTTATGAGGGTTTGAGGGTGGGGGGTGCTGTTCAGATAACTATTCCGGTTGCTTTGGTCTATTTTTTCTATAAGTGATAAAATTTTATTGAAGAAGCATCAAGGGGATGCCACCGATGAACAAAAGAAAGTGAGGAATAAAAAAGAAAAGGTCAAAAAATAAGAAGCCCTATGCATCCCTCCAATCCTGTACGCAAAAATATGCAACATGTCAAAGAGTTGACACAAAGAAAGGATTACACTCCTTCGACTCCCCATTAGACTAAGTAGAAATCAAAACAACTCCTAATTTTGAAAAAATCACTAATCTCCCCGTCAAAATATCTATGATATCTCTCTCTCCAGATTAACCACATCAAGCACAGCAGGATCATAATCCATAGCTTCCGTATTCTTCTAGCCACTCGAGCCCCATACCATTCTTGAATAAGCTCCATCACCGTCGGAGGAAAAACCCACAACACACCCCACGAATCAAGAACCACACTCCAAAGCTCCTTAGCTACCGGACAATGAATAAACAAATGCACCACGAACTCTTCATCTCTCAAGCACATACAATACCAATTCACCATAAACATCCGACGCTGAACATGATTATCTATAGTGAGAATCCTATCCTTAGCGGCACACCAAGCAAAAAGAGAAACATTGGTTTGCGCAGAGTACCCCAAAAGGCTCTCTAGGGAAAGGAAATGTTTCGTTCTCCTGTCAAAACATGGTAAAGTAACCTTTCACCTCAAAAGACCCATTGCCTGCTGGGATCCACCTCAAATATTCCTCCCTTCTCCCCCTGTCCATCATCTCATATAGCTTTCCAAGGAGATCCAAAAACTCATCCAACTTTGGTCTATTGATGAGTTCAATTTCAAGTTTGGCCAGGAAATTGGTTATGGATAACTATTGAAATCTAAGCAAACAAGATAGCTAGGCTTAATCTCTATTTTGAGAGTTTATTAAGCTCAATAAGGCTATCAGAAGGATCAGATAAAAGTACAGAAAGCAACTCTTGCAGTTAATGAGATATTCCAAGAGCTTTTAAGAGAATATAGGCAATGGAGAGAAGATAAAGGTTATTGTGTGTGTGTGTGTGTGTGTGTGTGTGAGAGAGAGAGAGAGAGAGAGAGAGGAGAGAAAACCCTTCCTAATATTCCACTTTTATCAGGCTCTAAATGCAGTCATCCATTACAAGGTCCTTTCATCGAACTTGAAATACCATCTCATAACACACACTATAGTACCTCAAAAAATATGATAATTACCTAAATATCCAGATTCAACATCTAACATAAGGAATTATTATCAGTAATTTAATTATTTCAGTACTAGAGAGTGAAGGTAGATTAGTCATTGTGTCTTGTACTCTCTCTTAATATATCAACCAATGATATGTGTGTTGGGGAATCTAATTGAACCTAAACACTTTTTCTCTCCAAATAACATGGTATCATAGACAAATCCTGATCCACCACCATAACAGCCACAACACGCATGTAACTTCTACAATTGCTGCTGCCACCCTCTGCGACAGCACACATGTAACCCTAACAAGGTTTTATGGCGGCAGGCGGCTTTCACCAACTGGTATTTTTTCAGTTGCATCGGCTGACAAATTTGTTCCTTGCGACACGTTGGAGACTGAGGATTGCAGCTGGAAAAAAGATGGAAAGTTGCAGGTTGGCAAAGATGGCGAACCCTGCTTTGGTTAGTTCGGAGGGATAGGTTGTTAACGAATACAGCTAAATTTCAGTAGGATCTTATTCATTCCAGGACTTGTGATATTTGTGGACGGCAGGATGAATCAACAATCCATGCCGTTAGAGATTGCTCAATCCAAAAAGCTTGTGGAAAGGCATGGTGGATGTGGAGTTTTGGGACTTGTTCTTCTCAGTTCCCATTCATCAATGGGTGGCTACGAACCTTGCCAACCCTCCCTGGTCTAGCACTGGAAAAGAGGGTTGGGGCACTAGTTTTGCTGCAGCGGTGGACAAGCTATGGTTCTGGCGGAATAAGCAATTGTGGGATTCTGAGTTTCTGTATCCCCAAGATCCAATATCGGAGAGGTCTCAAACTTGTGTGGGATATGGGGTAGCATCATGTTGTGTTAGAAACGGATTCGCAAGTAGCTCTCCGGACAATTTCGAATCAGCACCCCTCTGATCCTAATTATAACCTGATCATGTTGATCAGTGAGCAACGTACTATGGGCTAGACGTGTGATTTAATCTTTGGTTGGAGAGAGGCTAATGGCTACGCTCATAATCTAGCAAGGTTGGGTCTAGAGTTAGACCGAGTTAGACCGAGAAGAGCAAGTGTTTGATCAAGCCCCATCAATCGTGTTGGAGGCTTTGCACAATGACTCCGGTGGTCTTGGAGTTCATCGAGCTACTGCGTCAAATGTTTTTGTTCCTTAGGGCCTAGGTCCTCTTATGTACCAACAACAAAAAAAGGAAAGAAATCTCTTGTAACACCTCTGTAACTCTAACCATAGCCTTTGTCAACCTCTGTAGGAGTCAATCTCTAACTCGCAAAACCCTAAACCTAAACCTGACTCCCAATCGCAAAACCCTCCTCCAACCCACCTCCGACGAACCCTAACCCTACAAAACCCAACTCAATGGCTAAAAATCACTATTCGGAACCTACCTCAATGGTGATATCATTGTTCGCGATCGCAGTCTTTGGTCCTCGATTTTTTGAGACTCGCGATCTATGGTCCTCGATCGATTGAGACACCCCCATGTTGTCTTCATTGATGGCATGGTCAGCATAATCTCGTCCCCGTTCTATTGATTGGATCTCTATTCTGTTGATCTATAGTTCTCAGTTTCACAGTCTCCATCTCCGTCAAGCATGTGCTGAGGTTGACTCGTAACAGGTAATGGAATTCAGTAACTACTGAGGTTTACTTGTGGTTATTTGTATGTCACTGCTGCATCCGCTGCTGCTCTTGTGATCGTTTGATTATGTCATGCTTCATGTCTAAGGTTGTTCAATGCATGTACTGCTCAGCGGTTCGTTGATTAGTTGGTAGGCAAGGTTTGATCACTTGGTTTGTTGATCCATTGGTTGTATTTGATTGGTTCGTTTCTTATCTGAGATTATTTGTTTACAATGGCTATTGATTCTTCTTCTGTTAGTTCCACTTCTACTGTTGCTACTGGTTCTTCCAGTTCAGTTTGGTCTTTTGCGATGTTGTCCATTACCTCCACGAAATTGAATGAAAACATTTTGCCTATTGGGCTGAGGTTGTTGAAGTGTATTTTCTGGGTGAGATGCAGTATACATAGTTGATTGATGAAACTCCACTTTTGCTGCATGGAATATTGAGGATGCTCGGACTCACGTATGGAGCCTCATTAGTAGCACCTTGATTTTTCTACCTACCATCAAACTTGTGTGGTGTCAATCTCAGGAGTCATTTTCTGGTGTCTATAATCTCCGCCGAAAATATGACCTTCATCAGACTATTTTTCCCTTTCACTCGTTGATTCGCCCTTGGAGGATTAATATGTCATGTTTCGTGGTATTTGTGAGGACCACTGCAGATATTCAGGCTATCAAGCGCCAGCGTGAAGCTATGCACGTGAAATCGTTTTCTATATGCTCTTGCGGTTATATGATCTCATTCGCTCTTAGCTTATTGGTTCTCAGGAGTTACCTTCTCTCAATGAGGTCTACAGCTGTCATGCCTCGATTTCTGATATCATCCCTACTGCTATGTTACACCCTGATTGTTCAACTTTGGCCACCACGTTCTCCAGTGGTGGTGGCTTCTCTTGTGGTTTTAGCCGTGGTGGTCAGGAGTCAAGGGGAGGTAGTCGTGGTCAATTTGGTTGTGATTCAGATTGAGGCGATCGTGACTCACACCGGGGTGGCCGTGATTTTGGTTGTGTGCCCAGAGGTGGCCGGGGCCATAGTCATGTAGCTCGCCCATGCACTTATTGCAATGGTGATAGCCATACTATTGAGAACTGTTCGGGTATGCACGGTCGGCCCCCTTCCCATTAAGTTCCAAGATGATGGATAGCAACTTCCCTAGTTCTTCTAGCTTCGTGCAGTTACAAGAGTATCATCGCCTAGTTTCTACACAGCCATCCACCTCCACTCACCTCCACTGCTACGCTTGCTCAGAAAGATCCTTCTTATGCCCTATCTTGCTACCAATTCTCCTTTGGTTATTGATTTTGGTTCTTCTGAATCACTAGTGTTTCTACTTTTTGTTCTCTAATTGTTGTTCTTCTGTGACTCCTCGTGTTACTTAAGCTAATGGGTCTACCATGGATATTGCTGGTTTGGGTGTTTCTACTTTTTGTTGTCTAATTGTCGTTCTTCTGTGACTCTTTCTCATGTTACTTAAGCTAATGGGTCTACCACGGATACTGCTGGTTTGGGTACTGCTATTTTAAATTCGTCTCTTTCTTTAGACATTGTTTTACATGTTAAGGCGGACAAATAAAGGCACGTGGAATTTGAAAGGACGAAATAAGTATTAAAATTTAGCCTATATTTTTGTTTGGAACTTTTGCCATCTTCTTATCACTTTCATGTTCTTTCTCTTGTGTCCAATAAAACACCAGTTCACAGTTCATCAATTTATAGATGCCCAATAAAGCAATGTTCTAAAATTCAGAATGGACCGGCCAGACCATCAACCCATAAAAACCGGGCACGGGTTAATCATCCCGGAAAGAAATATTTTAACTAAAAAAATGCCACTTTATTGCAACCACTATAATGCCATAGCTGGCACATGGTGGCAAAAGGGCTCATAGGGCCACTAAATGGCTAGCCCAAGCAAATGACTTGCTGTAATATTTACGCTGAAGCCTTGTCGACACTTTATAGATACGAGAGGTACAACTTCTTATGCTACCAATGAGGGATTGGAAAAACATAGACCGGAATGCATTTCTAGTACAACTCATAACTTTTTTCACCAGAAATAACAAAAGGATACATTTATTTTTTTTCAAGATTTCGATATGTATGTTCATATGTTGATTTTATTTAGGTATATCATTACAATATTTTTTTTGACATAATTATAACATCATGTTCCGATTCAGTTTCGATCGCGGTTAAACCAGTGACCCATCAACCTGAGCCCATTTCCGGTTGCTCACCAGTCTAGTTTTCAAAACATTGCAATGGAGTTTCTTGGTCTCTCCAACCGACTACGAAATACAAATATCAAGCATAAGAAAATAGACAAATAAAGAATGAAGATAAATAAACTAATCAGATTCTAGTTGGTCGCAAAAGCTCAATGAAATGACACCTCAACTTCACTCCAGTCTCTGGAACCAGCCCACGGATCTTGAGACTGCCTCACGCTATCTGTCAGCAATCTGCAAATAAATATTGAAGAAACCATTATTGTACTGATTTTATCATGGGGAGCACATAGATATGTTAGATAGTAATTGCATCATATTCAAGACATGAATCACTAAATCCCAAAACTTTTGAGTTATTAATGCATAAAATATCAAACATATAGTAAAGAACTGGTTGCAAAAGACATTCACTGTTGGTTATTTTGTTGGCTGAAAAGAACTCAAAAGATAACAGCATTGTTAATACTTTCGTTTCAAGAGAGGCCCCATCCGAACCTGTCATAACCATGCTATACTTTGAGTGGAGTGATTATTGTGATAACTTATTGTTTCTGCAAGAGTTTGTCCCACATTGATTAATTAGTAATTACAACCTTCAAAACTAATATATGAGCCTGGGCGGCCTCTCTACTCATTGCCAATTATTTTGAGTGGGATGTTTTAACAATTTCTTTAATCTATGTGTCGCTTGCTTTCACCTTTACATTCTTTTATTTGGTAATACGGGTCATCTTGGCTAATTACAAATCTCTAGACTAAAAAGTATAAATCTGGCATCCTAAACTCCGCAAATGTACTGTCATCGGCTCATTGCATGATGCATATGCATTTTCAGTTGGGTTAAGAAGAGCTTTTGAAGACTTTTCAATTGTGTTCCACACCCATAAGGTATTGTATTTGCATGTTAAATGTGATATTAAAAGTGACGGACAATCCTAGTTCAAAAGTTTCAAACTACCACGGAATACGTGGTTCCCGTAGATTTATAGACCAATCTGATACTTTAAGCCGGACAAACAGTAGAAATTCCCCTTTCTCTTGGAGGACGAGTCCTTTTATTCTGTTATACTCTGGTTCTAACTGGGGTGTTACCTTTATTGAGAAACACGGACAAAATATACAGAGGATAGATTCCAGATATTAGTCATCACCAACCAACCAACACCCCCTACCGCTGCCGCCAGCCAAGAGGGGGTAGAGAATTGGAGTGAAACCAAGTAAGAATGAGCTTCAGTTCGTATGATCCCATAATTCTTTCCCAACTACCATATGAGATCGGGAAATTTTGATAAAGGAATAAATGCATCTGCCTATAATGGAGTATCAAAAAAGTATAGGAACACAACTCTAAGAAACAATTACCGTACACAACTGTCTCCGGAGCCATTAGATGTATGCAGACGCATATGCATCAAACAGCTCCGGAATAAAACTATGTCCAAAGTTTGGTTCTTTGTGTTCCTAGCATTGCTCAGGTAGTACACACTACACAGGTAGTCAACCAATAAGACCATCTTTCATTCTTATTCACTTAATTATAGTATGAAGCGTTATAACAACAACTATAAAAAATAAAATTAAAAAAGTAGAAAGGAAAGTGAGGATTGAAGTGATTTCGCAAACCTCTCAATATCTCGGTAAACCTGGATACCAGTTGTTTTTTCAGGTCCTTTGTTGGTGGTATCGTCGGAGTTGTAGCAATATATTTTATTCTTGCTTGAGCGGGAGCTGTGAAACCTGTAGGAAGAAGGGTGATGATATTGAAGGGACTTCGAAAAGTGAGTCCTACGACTTTGAGTACTGAATAGATGGGGCTCGTGTGGTTGGAAACTAAGCTGTGGATGCGGATTCCATAGCCAACTGGCCATCATCATCTCTCTCTCTCTCTCTCTCTCTCTCTCTCTCTCTCTCCTGCAAACTCAATTCAATGTCCGTCGGTGGACGCTCTTTCTGAACGGAGCTGATTTTGGTTTCCGATGGTTCGCAACCGATCGGTCAAACTGGTAATCGGACACGTCTCTTCTTAAAATGATCGATTTCACCGCACAACACCAAAAGCCAAAATATAGCCATTACAATTGGATTGGTTCGCTCATTAAAAACCCTTTTGTGATTATGACATTGTCACATTAGTTTGTAGCCTAAATAGGAGTGAAGGTTGTGGATAAAAAATAAAGGGGAAAAAACCGAAATGGTCCCTGTAGTTAAATATTTGTGTCAACTTGGTCCTTGTAGTTTTAATTGGCTCGATTTTGGTCCCTGTACATTCCATTTTGTTTCGATTTGGTCCAATTGCAAACTTCCGTTTGTCAGCCGTTAGTCCGTTAGTAAGCCGTAGTTCTAAATAAGCCAACTGGCTTTTTTTTTGTTCTTAGTCAAATTTTTTCCGTATTTGTTAGTTTTTTGTCAATTTTTTGAGAATTATTGCATCGTTATGACAAGAGGAATCTAAAAAGTTAAAAATTACGATCGAAACCTTTTTTTTTTAATAAAGACAACAATAAGCCAATTTTTTCGTCTTTATTCAAAAAAAATGGATTTCGATCATAGTTTTTTACTTTTTAGATTTCTCTCGTCATCATGATACAAAAATCTCAAAAAATTGACGAAAAACTAAATAGGCCAATTGGCTTATTTTTCATTTCACAATCAAAATCATGTGTTGTTAAAAACTAGTTTAAGGGTTGCAAATATCCTGAAGGGTAACGATACATACAAAGAAAAATAGTTCTTAAAATAACCTTAAAAGATGATGTCATTGCGTGGGACTCATCCATCCAATCAAAATCATTGAATTTTCTTTTCTTCTATTCTCGGGCCAGGCCCTCATTCTCTCTCTCTCTCTCTCTCTCTCTCTCTCTCTCCTCTTCGTGTAAACCCTCTAAAAGGGGGGACCATCTGTCTTCCCCTTTTCATTTTGCACTAAAAGGTTCCAAAATACTTCCATTTTGCCGCTAAACAGGGCTCCAAAATAGCCCTTCTGTTCTTCTACTCTAAATTACCTCTTGCAATCAATAACAGAGTTACCAAGATATTCATTTGAAGATTGTTCTTGGCGAAATTTTTCATATATAATCGTCAAATATGAAGCCAGAAATACATAATTAGGGTTCGAACAAAAAAATTCATATGTCTGAGATTAATATCCCATTGAAAATTAAGTAAATTGAAATGAAAAAATAAGCCAATTGGCCTATTTAGTTTTTCGTCAATTTTTTGGAGATTTTTGCATCATGATGACGAGAGAAATCTAAAAAGTAAAAAACTATGATCGAAATCCAATTTTTTTTAATAAAGACGAAAAAATTGGCTTATTGTTGTCTTTATTAAAAAAACCTAGGTTTCGATCGTAATTTTTAACTTTTTAGATTTCTCTTGTCATAACGATGCAATAATTTTCAAAAAATTGACAAAAAACTAACAAATACGAAAAAAAAATTGACTAAGGACAAAAAAAAAAGCCAGTTGGCTTATTAGAACCACGGCTGACTAACGGAAGTTAGAAATTGGACCAAATCAGAACAAAATGGAATGTACAGGGACCAAAATTAAGCCAATTAGAACTACAAGGACCAAGTTGACACAAACACTTAACTACAGGGACCATTTTGGTTTTTTTCCCAAAAATAAAAAAGGTAGTAAAGGTTAAAATTTGAGTGTTATCAAAACTGTTTTTGTTATGTGACTCAAAATTATAATACATAAAACCTTTGTACCATGTTTTAGCAGTAAAGATATAGGTACTGACGGATGTATATATACGAAAAATAGGGTGTTTGATCCAAGCTCCTACACATATCGGATGCCGTTGATTCCTGCTTAAGTCCGCTCGGTTTTTTTTAGAGAATTTTTGGACGGCTCAGATCGGCAGTCCGGTGGCCAGAGACGGCCGACCGCGGCCATCAGTACGATTTCGGTGGGGAATCCGTCGGTACGGATAGCATCACTCATGTGTTTAGGTATCAAAATTGTTTTGGCATAAATAAAAATAATTTTGACATTATTATTTTCTCAAAATTTTATTGATATACCCTGAGGTTTTTCAAATATGAGGTTTGCCATTTGCAAATAAGATTTGCACTGGAAATGCATTTCCCACCTTGAGGTTAAATTTTGGGGGCGGTTATTCGCAGCTCCGTATTTTTTCCCTTAGACTGTTAAAAATTTTCAACTATACTCGACAGTTAGTTATCGAAATTGAGATACATGTTCAGTATCCAATTACCGAAATATAATCTTTTTTCCAACAGCTAGTACCGAAAATGTATGTTTGGCAGTTGTTTACCGAAAGTTGAACATATTTTTGATTTGGCAGTTGTTTACCGAAGGTTGAACATATTTTCAACATGTAGTTACCGAAATATAATCTTGTTTTCAACAGCTATTTACCGAAATGTTAAGTATGATTTTCAACAACTATATACCAAAATGTAGTGGGTTAAGAGAAAAAATACGGGACTGCGAATAGTCGCCCCCTAAATTTTGATCCTAATAGTTTATTAAATTACACATTGCACCTATAGTTTTTAATTACGCATTGGCTCTAAAGTTGTCTAAATTTTGTATTGGTCCCTAAAGTTTATTAAAGTACACATTGACCCCAAATTAATCAAGTAGACGACTATATACTTAGCTTTCAATGGTGTTTGAACCATTATACTTAGGACCTTAAGTGTTGATCTGATATTAAATCCATGTGTTTACTTTCTGTCATGTTTATACACTTGCTGATTTATGATTATTTTAAACTTTCAATTGGATTCTGCTGTTACGTGAAATTTAGAATGGGGAGTAGGTGCACTGGGTGACTTATGTAATTGAGCTATACCAAGTAGAAATTAATAAGGAAAGAGAAACAAAAGATGAATTGTGATACTCCTAATAGTTATGGGCGACCTACTAGGATACTAACATTAAGTGCTCTCCATTATCTTCCACATTGCCCTCACTCACATGCACCATATCTCATTAAAAGTGGAACCACTTAACATCATGTTTGGCTAAATCAAACCCCACTACGCCAACATGGTCTAACATGCTCTTCCATTTTATTTTTTTTAAATACATAGAACAATTTAATTATCACCGAAAAATACAAATATGTATGGACATAAAATTTCACTCAACCTATGATTCGTTGCAAGGTTTTAATCAAACATGTAACCATTGTATTGAGGACTACTTGGCCACCCATCCAAAATCATGGATATATTTTCTGTAAATAGATCTTTCCCTTGTGAAGAAGGGTTTCAAAAGAGCAAATATTGCCTACACGTGAAAAGTTACGAGGTGAATACTGCAAGGGCCAGTAATGCTACATTAGGGTTGCATTCTTGTAATAATTTCCAACTATTATGACCTTCCATTTACTAATAAGGTATTGGATTGGAACAAGTTCTCAATTTATTGGGCAAATTTTCGTAGCCGTCCATCTAATTTTACGGTTGTCTCAATTTCGTCCCTCTAATTTCAATTGTCTTAATTTCGTCGTTGTAGTTTGTTTTACGTTCCAAATTGGTAAAATCGTTAACACCGTTAATGAAACTAATGGGAAAAAAATGATTAAAAAATTAAGCGCTCCAATTTTCAATCCGGTTGAACCGGTGCGAAAATCTTATTTTTTTGATCATTTTATCCTAGATGGTTGTAATGATTTTTTGGCTTTAAGGTCTTTCAACGAGCAACCAAAGACTCCTTATTTAGTTTCAGGGCTCTCTTAGGGTGCTCGTTGAAAGGCCTTAGAGCCAAAAATTCATTATGGCCATTTAAGATAGATGATCAGAAAAATAAGATATTCGCACCGGTTTAAATGGATTGAAAATTAGAACACTTATTTTTTTTACACCATTTATATATTAAAAAAATATAGTTAAAAAATTAAGTGTTCCAATTTTTAATCTGTTTGAACAGATACGAAGATCTTATTTTTCTGATCATTTTATCTTGAATGATCATAATGGATTTTTGGCTATAAGGCCTTTCAATGGGCACCCTAAGAGAGCCCTGAAACTAAATAAGGAGTTATAGCCAAAAATTCATTACGACCATTTAGGATAAAATGATCAAAAAAGTAAAATCTTCGCCCTGGTTCAACCGGATTGAAAATTGGAGCGCTTAATTTTTTAATCATTTTTTTCCGTTAGTTTCATTAACGGTGTTAACGATTTTACCAATTTGGAATGAAAAACAAACTACAGCGACGAAATTGAGACAATTAAAATTAGAGGGACGAAATTGAGACAACTATAAAACTAGAGAGATGACTACAAAAATTTGCCCTTAAAAGCAACGAAAAGGACATTGGATTTTTGAAGAACATATTGTTAATGGTATCCAGACAAACGTACCTAACCATGTACCACAACCTGGGTTTGGTTAAGAAGCATACACCACCTAGAAGTTTTGATTCCCTTATATGACCGCCCACCAATAACAAATTAAGTTTGGGGGAGGATTGCACCGGCTATCTTAATTACTAACCTTTTGTTAGCACCTTGATTTTCGAGGCTTGCTAAGCTAGGTTTGATTTTCAACATAAATAATAACTTTAGATAATTGAAATCCTCGCAATAATATAGGTAATACCCCAAAAGACATTACAATTTTCAAATTCGGATAAACTTGATTAATAGTTACAGCATTCAAAAATAAAATAAACGATACAGTGCAGTAAAGTTTTCTTTACAATGATACTAGGATAACTTCTGAAAATAGCATTTGATAGTGATATTGGCATGCACTCCAAACACTCCATGACAGTGACCTACAATGTACCTGAAAATGATAGGTTGAGCTACACTAGCCCAGTAAGAAAATCTACTCTAATATTATATATATTTGAGAAGATGAGTGCAAAGGAAAAAGATCACATCGTTAGAAAATGGCAATTTGAACCAACCATGAGCATACTACATGGTCAAGACGTTTAAGAACTCAAAGGACTCCCTTGTGCCAGCCTTCTCACTCTTACGTCACGTATCGTCGTCTATCATATCCCTAATATCAAATTCCATTTATAGCCTAACGTGCGAATGCTTGTATTGGTCTTCCTCAACGTGTCACACTACGGTAGGTCATCTATGCCTCTTTGGCAAACACTCTACCAAATGAAAAATCGAACAACAGATAATAATAAGAATAGCATAGTTAAAATCCTACGCGAAACCCGTTACCACAAGTCACTATACACTACAATGATATCCCAAATTCTTAGTTCAATACAACAACACCTCCCTTAGAGTCACCACGGCTTTCCCCGAGTCTTTTCCCTAAGTCAAACCGGAAGAGAGTCGCCGTGGCTTTACCCAGGTCTATTCTTAAGTCCGCAGAGCAGTTGGGTCACCACGGCTTTACACGGGTCTATTCCCTCTTTCACAGCGTAACAGGGTCACCATGGCTTTACCTGGGTCTTTTCCTGCATTCACAAGGCACTTGGGTCACCACGGCTTTACCTGGGTCTATCCCCTTATTTAGCATATACTCATGACACGAACAAAACGGTACAACTTCATTATAGCATCATAATTCTCATTTCTGTACCCCACGATAGTCTAAGTTCAAGCATTTCAATACTAATTGTCTAACGTAAGGGTACACCATCGAACGCATTCTTAAGTTGTGGCAACTAACCACCCTTCACTTCTATAGTCCTAACTTTTTGTATACTTAACTTGTCAATGGAATTTTGGTGGCAATTAAAAGATGACTTCAAAACCTCGAAATTGATATATCATACGCTCAAATTGGACTTTGGACAAGGAAGTTATGGCCAGTCGAAGTTGGGCAAAAACCCAGAAAATGACAACAACAGCAAAAAACGAGGCAGCTAACACACCTTCACTCCTATGATCATAACTTTCTGTGTACTTAGAGTCTTAAGGTGATTCTAGCGGCCCTAGAAAGCTAACTTCAAGACCTCAAATTCGGTATAGAATTTGTATGTTTTCGATATCGTACGAGAAAGTTATGACTAATTGAAGTTGGACAAAATCTCATAAAAATGGACAGCAACAGAAAAACAGGACACCAAGAGAATGTTGGGAATTTCGAAGGAATTGAACCACAAATCTCAATACAATGATCAATAGCAAGTCTCAAACACTATATCAACTCATAAACACATAAAAGTAGTTAGATTTCCCTACCACAATGGGTTTTGAGCAAAACCCTAAATGACCCAAGCTTGAAACCACCAAGATCTACCTCCTCCCAAGCTATAATACGCGACCTAGGTCCAAGATTCCCCAAGATCAAGAGAAATAAGTGAGGTTCAACAAGTGATTGAGAGGAGAGAGAGAGAGAATTTTGAAAACGATGGAGTCCGTACCTCTTTGAGTGCGATAACCTTGATTTCGGATGCGATTAGGATGAACAACCCATAGATCTTGAAGATTTTGAGTTGTTTGATGTGCAAATCCAAGGATTTGGGTGAGAGATTGAAGAGAGAAGTGAGAGGGGCGATTTTAGGGTTTGGTTCGTGGTCTTGGAGTGAGAAAATAACATAAGGGGTCCATTTATAGTGTCTTTGATCGGGTACAAAAATCGTCAGAAATTTTCAGCTTGTACCGGTACTGGAAAACTGCAGTACCGGTACAGCTACCCAGAAGATTCAGCATTTCACAGTTTCTGGTCGAGGTGTGCTGGTACAGGAAATTGTCGTACCTATACACCATGGACAGATTTGAAAATTTTGCCAACGTTCACCGAATCAAACCCCGGTTGCTACCAAGACTTCCAAACATCATTTCAACACCGAAACTCAAGGTTTAACTATCAACCAAATATCTCATACATACATAACGACAGATCAATCCGTGCGATCACATCAATGAAATAACCAAAGTTAACCAAAGCACAATTTTACTTAAAAATGAGATTATTGCACGGGTCTTCACATTGGCTAGCAATGGCACCTTGCACTCTAGCCAACCTGTAATGCCCCAAAAAATTCAACATTAACACGTGTAATAAATGTATAAATATTGCGTTGAAAAGTCAAGTCCCCGTCAAACATTAGAAGGGTTGACAAAAAAAAAAGGACTTTTCTTCTTTAAAACCCTGAAGCAATTTATCTTTTTGACTAAAAAGATGATAATCGTAATGACTATATTTTTCACAAAACTAACAAGTTTTCTATGCCTTGAAGAATATTTCACCAATCATAACTCCATATAATCAAACCATATAGTTTCATTCCTATAAGTCTCCAAAACAACATATTCTTTACATATCTCTAGAGCCAAACTAAGTTCTACAAGTCATAGGATTGGCTTCCCAAAAGAAGATTACATATCCCCAAATTTTACAGTTCCAAAATAATAACATAAGTTTTTGGTTCCACAATTAAACTACAAAAGACAATGCATCCAATACGGCCTTATGGCCTTACACGTTTCATTACATATACTAAACAAAACAACATCACAACAGGGACTCCATGTAGCTACTCTTCACTAAGTTTTCAGCACCTCATTGCCACCTGAAATGGTTTTAACAACATGAGCCTGAGCCCGTATAAAACAAGACTAAACTAAATAATATGTTCAAGTGTAACGTAAATGTCATGAAACTGACACAAGCTAAGGGTCCACATGTAATTATTAAGTGTTCATAAGTATGCCTTAATAATAATCTCAAATGGTTTCCTGCCCTATCAACCTTTGCTCAACATTTCCAGGCTCAACCCAAGTCATAACCATGCGCTAAGTCTAACTTCTAACCTAGGATAGTCGGGTACAAGTATCACCCCATGAACCAGGATAATCGGGTACAAACACCACCCTCACACTAGGGTAATCGGGTACGGTGTACCACCCAATAACATCTGGTCTTTCATCGAGGAGCTTGCCAAGCCCAACTTGTTTTTCCTAGGTTTCACCACCTAGATTTAGACCAACATATTCTGAGTATGTCATGACCCGCACCAGTTGATCTGCTTACCCTTAGCCTAACCACGTGGCTCAAAAGATTAACCTCAAGTTATACAGTAGTTGCTCGCAAATCGTTATAAGCCACACCCACTTCTAATTAATAGCTAATGTGGGACTTCCCTGGGGTCTCACAATTTTCCCACATTGGCTGCAACGTTTCCGTTGCACCACGAAGTCCATCATTTCCACTCACCAAGCGATGTGAGACAAGTCCTGCCTAAGCTCCTCACTTGCTGGACCCGCCTCACACTTCCAGTTGGTGTCAGCTCTGATACCACCTATAACGACCCGCGTCAGCTGATCTGCTTACCCTTAACCTAACCATGTGACTTAAAAGGTTAATCTATACAATAGCTACTCACAAATCCTTAGCCCCACCCCCTTCCAATAAATCGCCGATGTGGGATTTCCCTGGCGTCTCACAATATGGCACGCCCTATTCCAGAATAGCACCTCCTCAGCCTATCCTAACACGACACGCGACACCCAATTGGAAATTGCAGATTTATAAGCTACGAATAACTCACATGCCCCCATGTGTGGGACCCATCTAGGGTTGCTTTATGGTTTGTGATGGGGAGATTTACGAAGGGTCTTACACGGAATCAGCCACGTATTATCCAAGTTTGGGTATTGTACAGGTGGCATTGGTGGTGCCGTGGCCGCAGAAGGTGGTGGTGGCCCCAGTGGGAATGAAGGAAGGTGTGGTTAATCCACGCCAGGGTAAAACATAAGAGGCGGCATTAGAAAAGGAACACAAAAGATGAGAGAAACAGGAAAGAGAGAGAGAAAGGAAATAATAGCAAAAATAGGGACTTCTTGACGCAAAAGAGGAGAGAAGAGCTCCAAGTAAAACCAGAAAACTTGTCAGGAGGAATGAGGGCTAAGAGGGTCATTTGTGGTTAAAGTTTCGTGGCATTATCGGTGCCCAAGAAAATATGAACAAGAAAAAAAGGTTTGGCTATAAATCACGTCACTTTACAGAATGAAAATCTCATTGCACATTCATCTTAGAATTTTCAAGAGACTATTTGTAGTATAATTTCAGGACAATATACAGCAGGATCTCTAATGGTCGGCCAAACACGTTGCTGTACTGAAAGTTGCCTCAAGTATCTTCTAGGAGAAATAAGAGACACACCCCATAATATAAACACGGCGTCTGAACATTATTCATCAAAAATGCAAAATCATAAAGTGTGCTCCGCAGGCTGTGAGTGGTATGTACGGCGCCTCAGCTGAGACTCAGGATTGGGCTGCTGCAGAAAGATTCTTGTTGGATCATTAGGATCAACATATCTGTCAAACGCAAAAGAACAAAAAGAATTACTGAATCGCCACTGGTAATCTTTAGCTACATGAGTTTCAGAAAAGCAATGCATCTCTTACGCATGTCTCATCATTTCCTCAACCGGAGTTTGTGCTGCTTGCAAAGGATCTGAGTGATACTCCACTGTCGAACCATGTTGTTGACTATACTGCCTCACTGATGACATCAAGTTGAAGAACAAAGGTACAAATGTCCCGCAGCCTCCTTCCTTGAACAGAATCTTAAATGAGTGAGTTGAGTACAAAGCCCTGTGCTGGTCATCTGGGACCACCTGGGGTTGGTCAAAATGGGAATGACAATGGGTATGTAAGAAAACAGTACAAACTCACACTCCAGTAGAAAAATGGAAAGACCATATAAAATACTTCCAAGGGTACTTACAGGCTCCACAAGTCCAGAGATATTGTTGCATAAAAATATTGGTTGGTTGAATTTTTCACCGTGGGTGTAAAGCTGAAAAAGAGTCAAGTTACAGAGCAGCAAGAGTGATGAATGCTTCAAATTTTTGCATATAACCCAGATATCCATAATGCAAAAGGCTGTTTTCAATGTCTTCAAAATATTTTGTGTGAATAATGAAAGAATAGCAACCAAAAATTTCATTTCCATACCAGGGGGATATCAAAACCAGTAAAATTTCCAACAGGCTTATTTGCAACAAAGACCATCCTTATATTGGACAAGAAGATTGTTCCCTTGGCTTTAACTTTCCCACCGTCAGCACTGAGAGCAAAACCCAAGGCCATGGTCAGTACTACTGCAATGTACCATAAAAAACAATAACGTTTATAACGTTGAAAGTCAAAGTTGAAATTTGACTTTCCACATCTGATGCAGACATTTTTATCATTTGCAAATGGTTGGCTAAAATTTTCATCAGTGTCCTGTGGTTATAACTTATAACCGATCAAGTTTCTCGATTTAGACACTGCATCTTGTGCATCTGCTCTCCCAACTGGCCCTACCTGCCAAGTCCCAGTCTAATACCCGATTTAAAAGAAATAAGTTCTTCAATAAAATGTGTCGCTTGAAAGCAAAACCTTTTCAATTCAGAAGCACACTTAGAATAAACATCAAAGTTTGCCCCAAGATCACATATGCCAAGCAGCTGTTTATCGTTTAGTGCCTTGAGACAATCTTTGTTCTTATTTCTGGAAAGGGTAACGAAAATCCATGCTCAGTTTCCAGGCTACTCTGTCAAACACATTCACAATCTGACTACCTCCGGATTAAGGCATTTTGAGCCTCAACAATCAAACTTTCACTCCTAAGATGCGAGGCTAAAACTTCTGCTAGCAACCTTACAAACACAAGCCAGCAGACTAAATGGTTCAATGATCCAATAACTCGAGCGCTCCCCCTTCCTTACAGGCAATGAAAGAGGCATTGAACTCTTTCAAAGCCAATCATGCTAAAATAGAGGCGAAAACTCAAAATTTCTAGGGAAATATTCCATATTGCTTGAAGGAAAGCCATTGTGATATCATCTAAACCTGGAGCCTTCTCCCTTTCATAACTCCCTAGAGCCTCCAACGTATTATCTTCGGAGAAGGCCCTCTAACATGATACTTGTCTTCCTCGCCGAATTCCAGTCCATCAAATTAGGTTTCTAGGAACTTCACCATCTGTACAAATTCTGATAGAACCAACGTTATCAATCTCATACCACATAACGTACCGTTTTCGTTATTGGTATGGTGCAATACTTTTGGCATACCATTTCAGATTAGTCGATAGTTCTATTAAATATATACTATTTAGATATATTTGCAAGACTTTAAGAACTTGTCAGGTGTATTTACATCATACATCTTTTAAGTGAATTAAACAGTAACTAACAATATTCTTATATGTAAATCACATGAAATAGACATTTTTTGTGTTTGTTTATTGGCATACTTATAATTACCATGCTCCTCTTATAACCAAGAGTAATACCGATCAGAAAAAGGAACTCTGGTTTTGATATACAAAGACCTTTTCATTTTTGTGCATGCTGTGGCATACTTATAATTACCATGCTCCTCTTATAACCAAGAGAAATACCGATCAGAAAAAGGTACTCCGGTTTTGATATTATGATATACAAAGACCTTATCATTTTTGCGCGCGCGCGTGCGAGAGAGAGAGAGAGGTACTACACAAGGTATTGTAGGCTCCTAGACTTGGCTTTTGTCGGAGGAAAATGAGGGCAGGAGTGCAGGACATGCAGGTTGTCTTTTCTCTATCTACTCTTCACATACATAGTTCTGAAAACAAAAAAAAAAAAAAAAAAATCCTCTTTTCATTGTGTTTTGATCATCCTTAACCCCACTCCAACTATGTCCTACATCAATTTGCAGGGGCATAGCCAGGAATATGCATCGGCATCACTGGGGGCACTATGAAAACAAAAACTATGGTGACAACCAACCTATGATAACATCCCACCGAACCACGACACCCACAACTTGATGGTTGTTGGCGATGCAACAGTGACTTGTGTGTTATTGTTACATCATGAGAAACGAAGGACAGTTTCCAAGTTTAGGACTACTACTTTGTTCACCCACCTAATTAATGGGTGAACATTACTCGATGTACCCTAGGTGAAAATTAATCACTTTTTGTAAAGTTCACACCAGATTTTGACTTTGATAATTAGAAAATTCATTTTGTGAAGCTTGTTTTTGTAACAATTCAAGCAAGCCCATTCTTGTTTTGATAAGATTTGATCGAAACATGGTCTTGCAACGAACAATTAGATAGTTTGATTAAGCACTTGTGCATGTCTAATTGAGATATATTTTCACAAAAACGGTTATAAAAGTTAAAACATTACAAAATGGCTTTAACTATTGAAGTGGGACCTAGTATGGATCCTAAATAAAGTAGATAATGTTCAACCTATTTATAGTTATTCAAACATAATATCCTTGATATTTGCGTAGTTATGCGAGCTAGTTGGCACACAATTGTAGAAAAAGCAATAATTGTCTAATTCACCTAAAACTAAAACTACCAATTTCCAGAACAAGAAAAACTAGAACTAAAATTAAAAAAAAAATTGCAATGGGGCTCGTGACCCCAGCGGGCCTAGAGTGGCTCCGCCCCTATCAATTTGGTATTAGAGGGAAGGTAGCATCGTGTCTACACGATCCGAAAGGCCTTTTAAAGTCGGATTTAACTCAATTCCCGCATGACGAGATTCTTTTTAGGATTGTGGAACAACTTGATAATTTGAAGCAGTCAATGATTAATGCAATGGGTAGTTTGGTAGTTTCAAAAGATACAATGATTTGGGATGATGAAGGGCCTACTTGGGGTATTGACTAAGCATGCATCATTAAAGGCTGTGACTTATCATTTTGGGAAGTTTGACCACATATTCAATGCATGCAACCATTAGACGACACATTCATCCTATCTAGCTACCTAGGGGATGGAAACAGTCTTTGATATTAAACACATTCTTCCTATTCAGCCATCTCGGGAATGGGAACAGTCTTTAATATTAAACACATTCTTCCTATTCAGCCATCTTGGGAATAGGAACAGTCTTTGGCATTAAACACATTAGGAGCCAATATATTGATGTACTTCAAGAGTTTGAGATATGGATTGAATGAATGAAAAATTAGCTTTAAGCTTTTATGATTGTGTGATGCAATCTCATTCTTTGGTGTGATGCTACAGAGGCCTTAGGTGTGATGCCTTTGGTAACCTAGGTGTGAGGCCTAGATCTATCCTTCTCTAACTCTTTCTCTCCTTCTTAAATACTGTTTATGTCTACTGTTCACAGCCCAAAAACATCCATTTTTCTTGTGTTTAATCATACTTAGCCCTATTCCAAATCTGTCCTACATCATAATTCTAGTTATCGGCTTAATTCTTTGGAAAGCAGATCAGCCCAGAGGAAGGTAATGAATAATCTGATTGTCAAGGGTAAAATGGGTTTGATTGATGGATTAAAAACACCCCAAGGAGCACCAAGGTTGAAAAAAGTTTGTACTCAAAATGTTGTTTGTTCCAACGTTCAAATTCATGACAAGAGTTAAAAGAATCAAAAGGCTCATATCGATGAGTCAAAATAACCCCAACATTCTTCCGTCATTGTTCTTAAAGAGGCCACAGGTGTGATGCCTAAGGTTGTCTTGGTGTGATGCCTGGAATTCTTTTCTCTATCTACTGTTTAGTTACACTTTTCACAGCCTCAAAACAGCCCCTGTTTTGTGTTTTGATGGTAGGACATATTAGAAGATTGGAATTGCCACCAACAAACACATGGCAAGCAATGAAAGCTAGGGATGGCAATTTGAACCGAACCAATGGGTACCCGAACAGTAACCGAAGTTTTTCCCCGAACTATACCCGAAATTTTCCGTGCGTGTATGGGTATGGTGGAGGTCATGGGATAACCGAACGGGTTCGGTTCGGTAATGGTTTGTCTGCTACCCGAACTGAACCGAACAGAACCGAAAATACCCGAAACTATGAAATTACAAAATTACCCCATATATATATGTACATATACCAGTTTTAGGGTAAATTGTTTCTCATTTCTCATTTCCAAATCGGCGCCTCCACTGTGAGGCGCTCTCTCTCTCTCCCTCTCTCGCAGATCTATTAAGCTCTCTAGCAGAACTTTGGCTGTGTTTGTCTCTCTATCTAGCAACCATGATTTCGACTCACAAGCTCAAAGCAGTGGACTTCTACATATGTTTACTGGTCATAAGTTTCAATTTGTTTTTAGATCCGGGAATGATGGCCATGAGTTGTGAAACGTGTGGTTCTCTTGTTACGATTTTCCTTGTTTGTTTCTATTTTATTTCTGAATTCCGTTATTCTTTTCGATTAACTTTGATTGTTGAGATCATGTTGGAGAAATATCATGTTGCTGAGATCTGTTCGATTAACTTTGACTATGGCGATTTCTCTCTCCGCTGCTCTCTCTCTCTCTCTCTCTCTCTGTTACCCATTCGGTTCGGGGATTACCCGAAATCCGTTTGGTTCGGGTATGGGTAACCGCTTCTCTTCCCGTTCGGTTATCGGGGCGGATTTGGGGTGGGTAATGATTTCGGGTATCGGGTACGGAAATCCCCATATCCGCCCCGAACGCCCCGATTGCCATCCCTAATGAAAGCTAAGCTCCAAGAGAAGTATATGCCTTCACATTGTCATGTAAATGTTTGTGAGAAATGCGTTACTTCAAGACGTGTTGAGGCCATTCAAACTCGTAATAGAATCCTTGATAGCTCACGCATAAAATTGCTAGACTTGACACTATGTCGAGCCCATTACAAAGCTGCCATAACCAAGACAAGCTAGTGTGGTGCATGCACATCAAGTGACTCCAAAGTTGAAAGGAGTTGTTGAAGATGCCAATTCTATGAAGTTGATATCACAAAAAGATGATTATGTCTCAAAACTGCCCAAGGTGAAAGAACATCAAATTTTCATTAACACATTCACAATCTTCGATTGCCCTACTCGAATATGCAATGTGCTTCTACCAGTGACAAACAAAAATAAGTGTCATTGCGCTCCCCAACTCCAACTCCTATGGAAGCATGAATGCCTTTCCTTTTACTAGGTGGTGAAGATCCCCAACAACGAAACTCACATACGAAGCATTGAAGCAAACACATAGGCTTTGTTCGTTTTCCATTTTAACTTGGTTTTGTTTTTGTTTTCTAATTATTACCCTATTTTTCTCTTCAATCATTACCCTATTTCTCCAACTATTACTTTCATTTCTCTCTCTATCTCTCTCCAATCATTACCCTATTTCTCTCTCCACCCACTACCCAAAGATGAAAGCCATAATGTTTTTTGACATGATGTTGTTAGATAACTTAATATACAATTTAGGGCCCATTTCCTAAAAGCTTAAGCTTTTGGACCAATCGATGAATTAACATGGTGTCATAGTTCATGTTGGGACAAGTCTTGGGTTCGTGCCTCTCCATTGTACTGTCTCTGTCCCATTTTGTCTGTCCATTTTTTATGACCACGGCAGCTTTCAATCTCTTACATCTTTTAATATGGATCTCCATAAATATGCAATATGAATTGTATTTGATAATTCTCGATTAGTTCTATTAAGCAAAGTGAAAGGGGGCAAATTCAAACTAGCGATAGTTCTCGATTAGTTCTATTACACAAAGTTTCCAAAATCTTGAAAATATAAGCAATTGAAAAATGGCACAAGTGGAATAATGGACAAACAAATTGGAATGGAGGGAGTATTTGTTTTCTGTTTGCATTCTTCTTCTCCCCTTAACTCCCATTGTGCACTATCTATGAACATTTGCATCTTTGCATGCAAAAAAAGGTGACACGTGAGAAAGGGGCGTTAGATTGTATGATATACACATGGTTGGGCACATATTCTACTTTTTGGACAATTAGAGACTTATTAGATCCTACCTCCAACTTGATATTGGAGCGAATCGAACCAAAACCCATTTACTTTAATCACCTGCCTTCGCCATGACTTCTTGTTTGTCTCCTCCAAATCAGATTTTGACGACCTTTATAGCTTACAACTCACACCTCTATCTTCCTCACGAACCCTAATCAACTATTCTTTCAGTTGGTTGGATTGGTCTTTGCCTACTCTACCCTTTTGGCGACGCCTATAACTTGACATAGAGCCGAAGGCACCAACTAGTTTCCACCATTTGAATAGCCAAAGCCATAAAGATAGTCTAAGGACACTAGAAAAAGTAATCTGAAAATGCTTCACTCCTCTTAATGCACGATTGACCACAAAGGTGGCAATTAGATCTGCTCATTTGCATTAAGCTTATCCACTATTTTCATCCTTGGAACAAAATTTTTAGACCAATGTAACCCTTTCCATCAAGTAACGGAATATGCTGATGTGGTTGTGATTGTGTCAAGTGTAGGATTGATGCGGAGACACATGCTGCCACTTGGCTCATCAACCACTATTGTACACACCACACACTTAATACACACATAACCATTACCAAAAAGAAACCCAAAATTTGAGAGAGATTCAAAACATCTATTCTTATATATAAAGGGAGAGCACCTTTTGGTGTGGACTCCAAAATGAGGCTGGCTCACATTTTTTGTTGGCAAACTTATCCCCAAATATCTTTTTATCCTAGATATCAAGCACTCTATTTTGTATGTTACTTTGAGGGGCAGAAAGGGAAACCAACGATTTTGTGATCTCTCTCTCTCTGTCTACACTAGGTTCTTTTGTCATGAGTCCAATTGCGAGAACCCCACATCCCGGTAATTCAATTGGGTTTAAGCAGCTTCAATTGGGTTTAATCATTTGCATCATTTTATGTATCTTATGTGTTTCATGTGTTATACTTTATGTGCTTCCGCGTGCCGGTAATTATATGTATATTCGTACGTTACATGTCTGAATGTGTCCTGGTAATTCAAATGGGTAATTTGGGTTCCATCATATATCTGCACATCTTCAATTGGGTTTCATCCATTTTAAATATCTTAGGTGTTTAGTGTGTTACATTTTTTTCTGTTTCCATGTGCAGGTGATTTTATGTGTATTTGTATTAGAAGCCGAGGCATATGCGACGCGTGTGCAAGTTGAATTTCATAAAATAGACACAATAACTTGTACACGCATAGCATCTACATTTGACAAAATAGGCGGTATTAGAGCCCGGGCCACACGCAATGCTTGCACAAGTCCAATTTTGCATGTTTTGTCAAAAGTAAAACACACATTGCATGTGCCCCAGCATCTACTTTTGACAAAGTAGGCAGTACTAGAGGCCGGGGCACATGTGATGGGTGCGCAAGTCCAATGTTGCATGTTTTGTCAAAAATAAAACAAACACAGCGGTAAGCAATTATGCATGTAAGATTGGACTTGCGTGTGCCCCGACCTCTAGTATATATATAAAAAGTCCATATATAGAACCTAAAATCACCATTGCTCGACATCTGAAATCCCACCACCATCCCCCGCCTCAATCTTGCCATCCTGAGTCCCATCACCGCCTCCATGAACCACCACGGTTACTCGTCACGCGGGAGGGGGACGGAGAGGGAGATAATCGAACCGCATTTGCCAAGCTTAACAAAGTCGCCGCCATCAGATTGAAAAATCAGATCGGGATTGCAATTTCTGAACGATGATCGAAGCCCACATAAATTGAAGCTTCATAAGTGGCTGATCCTCCTTTGGTGTTTTTAGATTGCATTTTTCCTTCCAATTGGTTGGACCGTAACAAGATATTGAGTACTAAGAGGGTGAAGGGGGGAAGACCAACTTTTGGGGGGAGTCTCAATTCCAATTTAATTTAGGATTAAAAAAATTCATCAAACTCTCAATTACATGAGTCAGTGAGCCTCGGTGAGAAATCCCCAACATTTAATTGATTTTGAACTATTTACAGCAACCGAAAGACGAGTATAATTAGATAGAGAACAAAGATGCATTTCATATCTTCTCTTTCGTCTTTTGGTACGAGAGACTGCTTTGGTTGCAGGTTGGGCAGGGGTTGTGATAATGGGCCAAAGGTAATAGGTAAGAAGGAGAAAGAGAGAAACAGTAGCAGTAGTCGGGACTCGAAACGATGGATGGTGGGTGTACAAAGGAATTCTCTAAGTAGGTTTTAAGAGAAAATAAGCATGTTAATTGAAAAAAAAAAAAAATCAAAGAGATCACTCTGACATGTAGGCGATTTGGGCGAACTCTGACAAGGTCGAGGAGAAGCTGATTCTCCATGGCTGACGGATCGATCTCCATGGGGGAGGGACTTGGATACAAAGCTATTGACTCCAACGAAATCCGCAGCAAACAGAAGTCTATCTCAGATCCAAAGGGCTCTATTCACCTTCAGCAATTGCTCTCTGAAAACCCTAAAAGTGATAACTCGTTGGTAATGGGATTTCCACTCCTGAGCACCTCAAATGATCCCAAGCTTGGATCCTCTATTCGGCAAACTATTTCCACTACGTCTACAACTGGGGTTGGTTCGTACAGCCCTAAGTCAAGCTACAACCCTAGTCCAAGTCCACCAATTTCGGATTCCTTCTTCTCAACTGATGTCGACCTACAAACCACCATTACAAGTACGGATCTTCATTCCGCTTCACATGGGTTTGGGGCTCATAGCCCTAAATCGTCCAAAAATTCAAGTCCAGCACGGAAACTTCAACAGGTTTTTTTCGAAGAAGGTTTGAAGCAGGATGCTGAAGCTCGAGGGCTGGGCAACCCAAGTGAGTTCACCCGACCTTCAACGTCAACAGGGTTAGGGATTCAAAGCCCTAACTTGCTTCAAAATCCTAGCTACAATCGGAAGCAACAACAAACCCTCTTTGAGGAACAATTGATACTGGAAGCAGAGAAGCAAGCATAACGCGATACTCTTCAACAACAGCAACGACAACAGGTATCCTCAATTCCTACTCCAAAACCCCTAATTAACGCTCGAGGAACTCCATACCTGGAGGGGGACCCCAATATGGGATATGATGAAGCTGACACCAAACCCAGGCGACCATGGACTTCCATAGGTCAGTCAAATGGTACTCAAGTTCCCAACAAACCCCGACAGGTTCTGAATGGTCCCAAACCCAAACCTAAAAATTGGGCCGCTTTACTACAATCGCAAAGTCCCTCTTTTGATATGAAACTTGAATTTCACCCTGACTTATTTCGAGGGAAAGAAGCCCAGGTAGAAATTGATATTGAACTTAACTGATGTTGGGCTGTGGAACAAGTATTTAGTAGGCCATTTCCTAGATGGGAAAATGCCTTACCCTTTGGTGCTCTCCACTGCCAGGAATCAGTGGAAAGAGTTGTTTGTGGCTGTTAAACAGGATGTTGCAGGGTGCTACCTCTTCAAATTTAGAGACGAACAGGCTAAGCAACATGTTTTGGATGGGGGCCCCTATTTCTTTTCCCAAAAATATCTAGTCCTTAAAGACTGGCATAGAATGATGAAACCGGTCAAAGAACAACCTTCTCATATTCCAGTCTGGGTGAGGTTGCATAACTTACCCTTGGAATTATGGAACCAGGAGTGTTTGAGTAGAGTGGTGTGGGATGTAGAGGCGGGAAGAGTACCTGAGGTCGCCCTCCGGGTATATGGCGGTTGCTACAATGGTGCTCGGGACCACCGGAGGTGGAGGAGGAGAGAGCTCGGGGCGGACTTAGAGAGAGAGAGGGATGGCAGTGGAGAGTAGGTAGATGTGTGTTTGGCGTTAGGTGGTAGGTGTTGTCTTGAATGCTCTGTGAATGCTTGTCTTTTATATGAGCCTTGGGGAAGGAAGAGAGCCAGCTGTGAGGCTCCTCCCCATTGGTGGGCAGACTCCTTTCCTCTTTTAGTCCGAAGTCAGGTCTCGGAGCTCGTAGTCAAGAAGCCAACAGGTGCTACTCCGGTGATACATGGAGACCCGCATCATCTGCCGAGCTAGGTGGTAGGCGTGATACGGGCTCCAAGGTGCCAGGAGGTAGGTATGATGCTTCTTCCGAGATGTCACATGGCGGTCAATGCCCCCTCTCTCTCTAGGACCGGTCAAGTCAGAGCTCGCCGGAGGCAAGCTCATTCTCCTTGACGAACCCCTTGCTCTAGCCTCCAAGCCACATTCCTCCTTAGGTCCCGAGCGAGGTACCTAGGCCCTGCTCCCGGCCTAGGATGATGGTGTATAGAGTCGCCTTTGGGAGTTCGTGGAGTCTTCAAGGTGTTAAGTAGAAGGTGAGGTGCCCGGAGGTGGCCTCACTCCTCCGTGGGTGGAGAGTTCCTGGAGGAGGCCTTGCTTCTCCGGAGGCGGAGTTTGTGGATGAAGCTTGTTCTTCTTGGAAGTGAGTATTGTGGAGGAGGCCTTGCTCCTCCTGGAGGTGGATCTTGTGGAGGAGGGATGCTCCTCCCGGAGGTGAATCTTGTAGAGGAGGGATGCTCCTCCCGGAGGTGAATCTTGTGGAGGAGAGATGCTCCTCCCGGAGGTGAGCTTCGTGGGAGGAGGCATGTTCTTCCTAGGTGGAATCTTGTGGGAGGAGGCATGCTCCTCCTGGGTGAAACATTGTGGGAGGAGGCATGCTCCTCCTGGGTGAAATCTTCTGGGAGGAGGAGGCATGCTCCTCCTGGGAGAAATCTCGCGGGAGGAGGCATGCTCCTCCTGGGTGAAACCTTCTGGGAGGAGGAGGCATGCTCCTCCTGGGAGAAATCTCGCGGGAGGAGGCATGCTCCTCCTGGGTGAAACCTTCTGGGAGGAGGAGGCATGCTCCTCCTGGGAGAAATCTCGCGGGAGGAGGCATGCTCCTCCTGGGTGAAACCTTCTGGGAGGAGGAGGCATGCTCCTCCTGGGAGAAATCTCGCGGGAGGAGGCATGCTCCTCCTGGGTGAAACCTTCTGGGAGGAGGAGGCATGCTCCTCCTGGGAGAAATCTCGCGGGAGGAGGCATGCTCCTCCTGGGTGAAATCTTCTGGGAGGAGGAGGCATGCTCCTCCTGGGTGAAACCTTCTGGGAGGAGGAGGCATGCTCCTCCTGGGAGAAATCTCGCGGGAGGAGGCATGCTCCTCCTGGGTGAAATCTTCTAGGAAGAGGAGGCATGCTCCTCATGGGTGAAATCCCGCGGGAGGAGGCATGCTCCTCCTGGGTGACATCCCACGGGAGGAGGCGTGCTCCTCCTGGGGAGATCGCGCGGGAGAAGGCATGCTCCTCCTGGGTGAAATCTCGCGGGAGGAGGCATGCTCCTCCTGGGTGACATCTCGCGGGAGGAGGCATGCTCCTCCGGGGGCCTTGTTCTTCCTGGAGATGGTCACCAGCGAGGTACTTGGAGAGGGTGCATCCAGTCGCGGAATATATCTAATACCCACAAGTGGCAAGTACCATTGGCAGACCACTACATGTGGACCAGGCCACAGCCAAAAGTTCAAGACAACCAGGCCTTCTCCAGACTAAGTCAACCAGTGCAAGAGTTTGCATTGAAATTAGTGCAGAGCATGACCTCCCTGAAGATGTGAGAATTACTGTAGAGGGCAATTCAGTTGTGGTCCCTATTGAATATCAGGTGTTACCCTCATTGTGCAAGCAATGCAAAGTTTTTCGACATTCTAATACCCAGTGCTCTAAGACACCATCCTCAACTTCCAATCCCAATCAGGAATGGACTAAAGTGGGTAATGGAAAACAAGGGACTGACACAACTTTGAGTGCTACATCAACCAAGCCTACTATTCCTCTAGCTGTGGTTGCTGACCCAGAGATTGAATTAGAGAGGGTACTGGAGCGTATAGTACGCAGCTCACATGAAGCACCCAATACCACTGACAAACCTGTTCAGCCATTAGATTCCTCTATAGATAGCCATTCCTTGCCTCAAAAGCAGCAAGCTACCAACTCAGTTGACTCTTTGAATGAGTCAGAATCTGAAGAGGAATTGTTAGAGGTTCTAGAGGGAGTGGTCAGAAGCTGTCATGAAGTTTCACAGCCACAACTTAAATTGGAAGGCATGGGCAGCAGAACAGATTCATTCCACTCAGCTTTACCAAGGGGTGGAATGGTAAACCAAACACTCTCTCCAAAACCACCTGATCCCCATGGTTCAGAGGTGCGGGATAAAGCCTCAAAAGAAGATCTCAAAGAGAACTTTCAGAAGGTTATATCCAGATCAGCTCAAAGAAGGATGAGGAAGCTAGCCAGGGAGCAGCTTCTGAGTTCTCAATCCAGAGAAAGGAATTAACTCATCCATATCCTTTTGTCAGGGCAGTATGCTTAATAATTCTATCCTCTGCCATCTTTATAATTAGTTCTGCTTGAATATTTGTTTTATGTCTATACACCCTCTTAACTTTGGTTTTTGGAACATCAGGGGTCTCAATGACCCAATCAAACAAAAAGAGGTTACGTGTTTTGTGAATAAAAACAAGCTATCAATTGTGGGTTTATTAGAACATAAAATAAAGGAGGATAAAGCATCTAGAATGATAAAACATGTTTGTCCTCAGTGGAGTTTTGTGAACAACTATCCCCAAGCTCCCATAGGCAGGATTTTTGTGTGTTGGGATTCTAATGTTGCTCAAATTCAGGTCCTTGATCAATCTAACCAATTTATACATTGTGAGGTGCAACCTAAATGTGGTGACCCCCCCTTTTTTGCAACCTTTGTGTATGGGGAGAACAATTATCTGAATAGGCAGGCTTTGTGGGCTAGACTTCATCGCCTGAGCACTATTTCCCCCTAGATAGTGCTTGGAGATTTTAATGTTATCAGGTTTCCCAGGGAGAAGGTTGGGGGAACTGCTTCATGGCCTCCTTATATGGATGACTTTAATAGTTGTTTGTATTCTTTGGGGCTTGACGATCTTAGGTACACTGGTTGCTTTCTCAACTGGGCCAACAAACAGGACCCTTCACATTTTGTTAGTACAAAATTGGATCGAGTTTTAGTCAATGAGAATTGGATGAAGGTGTATAATTGTTCCTATGCTCATTTCCCTACTCCCGGGATATCTGATCACTCTCCTGCCATTACATCAATTCTTCCAAGTCCTAGGAGATCAAATAAACCATTTAAGTTTTTTGATTTCCTAGCGGATCACCCTCAGTTTTTGGTTGTAGTTCAGAAAGTTTGGAGGAGAGCGATTATTGGGAATTCCATGTATTGTGTCTGTAAGAATCTCAAGCTGTTGCAAGGTGAGTTTAAACAAATTAATAATAGAGAATTTAGTGATGTCTCTGCTAGGGTTGTTGACTTCAGACAACAACTGGATACCATGCACCATGCTCTGAGTTCTCATAATCCTAATCCTTCCTTGATTAGCCAGGAAAGAGTAGTTTACAAACAGCTCCTCACAATGCTTAGGGCTGAGGAAAGTCTGGCTAAGCTAAAGTCTCGAATTCAGTGGCTGAAGTTGGGTGATCAGTGTACTTATTTCTTCAAATCTGTGACTAATGCAAGAAATAGAAATAAAATAACCAGTCTGGTCTTGGAGGATGGGTCCCTCACACATGACTTTGAGGTCATAAATTCCAATTTTGTCAACTTTTACACTAACTTGCTAGGTTCTGCCCATCATGATGCTTATCCAGGTCATAGCAGAATCCAGCAGTTAGTAAATAAGAGACTAACTGATACTCAAAAGTTGGCAATGATTGTGGAGGTCTCTGATCAAGAGATTAAGGACACATTTTGGTCCCTCAACCCCAACAAAGCCCCCGGTCCGGATGGTTACAATGCTGGCTTTTTCAAAAAAGCTTGGCCTATCATCGGCCATGAGGTCACTGCAGCAGTCAAGACCTTTTTTAGGTCTGGTAAACTACTCAGGAAGGCCAACTCTACCATGGTAGCTCTTGTTCCAAAGATCCCTAACCCGTCCAAAGTTGGGGATTTTAGACCCATCTCATGTTGTAACACTGTTTACAAATGCATTGTTAGAATACTTGCCCAAAGACTCCAGAATGTCCTCCCTGTTCTAATTGATCATGTTCAATCGGGGTTTGTTAAAGGGAGGAGAATTGCTGACAACATCTTCCTCATCCAGGAACTAATCTGAGGGTATCATAAATCATCCTCTTCCCCAAGATGTGCGATGAAAGTAGACATTAGGAACGCTTATGATAATGTTTGATGGGAATTTCTCTGGGATATTCTGTCCTCTATGAATTTCCATCCAACAATGATCAAATGGCTTCAAGCTTGTGTTACCTTCAGCTTAAATGGGGAGACCACTGGATACATTATTGGGCAAAAAGGACTTCAACAAGGTGACCCTCGGTCATCGTACCTCTGTCATTGCTATAGAAATTTTCAACTGTCTACTTAGAGAGAAATCCATGTTACCTGATTTTCATTTCCATTGGAGATGGGGGAACACAAAGATCATCAATCTTTGCTTTGCGGATGACCTTATGATTTTTTGTAAGGGTGAATTGTCTTCAATCACCCTTATTCAGGAGGCCCTCACTGAGTTCCAGGCTTTGTCTGGTCTCTCTCCAAGCCCCGAGAAAAGTAGCATATATTTCTCTGGGGTCAACATTACCACTAGAATAGCCATTATGGACGTCTTAAGATTCCAGGAGGGCACCCTCCCAGTCAGATATCTGGGTGGATGTTGCATTCCCATTACCTAGTATACAAAGGACATAAGGTTGAAACAAGGACCTGAGATTCAAAAGCTTCCTCCAACCCCAAGTACAATCACCAGGTATTTGCACATGCCAAAAACTCCTACCTCTTATTAAGTATGATTTGACCCTCTGACACCACATGGATTGTTCTCCCCCAGAGATTAGGAACCAAATATGTTTTGCAATGGCAACCTTGTTCCAAATTTGCAAAGATTTGAAACCAAGACCCCCCTCCTCTTTAGGGGAGCAAAGATGCTCCCAAGAAACTTTAGCACCAGTTTTCTTTAAATCAGGGCCCGACCAAAGAAAAGCCCTAAGAATTGACTCAATTTCCTTGATTACTTTTTTGGGAAGGATAAACAAGGATGACCAATATGTTCTGCTACTGTTGTTTGGGATTGTCAAGGAGCACCAAGCTATATCAAGCTATTTTGTTGGTGCCATTAAGGCGTTGTTTTCCCTCCCTTTTTCTAGATGGACTGGAAACACCGCATATCTTTTAGTCCATGTAGCCTTTTGGCATAAGCAATTTTCTTTAATCTTGTTTTGTTTTTTCTTTTTTTTTTTTCCTCCTGAAGTATGCTCCTTGTAGGCTGTATATTCAGTTAGCCTCTTTTTTCAATTTCAAGCTGATTTATCCCAAAAAAAAAAAATTGAATCAAAATATTGTACTCCCTCCATCCCAATTTAATAGTCCATTTTGGGAGTTTGTGCCACTTTTCAATTGATTATATCTTGTAATTTATAATATTGCATGTGCACGGAAATTGAATTGGGTCTCTAGGCCAGCCCTCTCTGATGCCATTTGGCTTTGATTTTGGGGGCATGGTTCTGCAGCAAAATACGTATAGGGGGGTCACCGTTTCAGTGGTATTCTGAAACAGTGTTATAAAAGTCGGCCACCTAGGCCGACTACTCCCCCCCTAGGCACTAGGCAGCCCTTTTCCGCCCGCCTAGCGACTTTCAGAACATTGTTCTGAGGGCAGCCACTTTGTGCATATTGCCAAAGGTTCGGTCTGTCTCCAATCTTCCCCTGCCCATACCCCCAATGATTGGGGACTACATGAGTTTTGCTGCTGTTGTATAATGTTTTATGTGATTTTAAAAACATTGTATTATAGAAATAATCAAGATCTATCAGCAAGATACATATTGGATATAAAATTCATTACCAATTTAAAGATATAACTAGTTTTATCCGGTTAGAATAGAATGAGGGACTATTAAATTGGGACGGAAAGAGTATAATAAAGATAAGTATGTCCAACATAGCACTTCTTAACATTCCATTGAATACTTTAGATATTCCGTCACTTACTTGACAGGAAGGGTAACATTGGTCTAAAATTCTTGTTCCAAGGACGAATAGATGCAATTAAATCTACAAGGATGAAAATGAGAGTGACTCTATTTTATAGGGACCAAAATAGTATAGATAAGCCTTTATACTATGTCACTAGTCATGAGACAAGTGCGAGTGGAGATAATTATCCTTGAGAGGCACAACCACTATCTCAATCATTTCCCAGTAGGGGAAAGGAGTAACATCTAGATCAGTGTTTTAAAAAGCGGTGCGGCGAGGGCAAGGTTTGCGCTTCAAGGGGTAGAGCTTAGGCACAGATCGCTAAGGCGCAGCATAGGCGCTAAAGCGCACCCCTAGGCGCAAGGGCGTTGAGGCTCTAAGTTGAGCGCCTATTTGTTTTCCAGTCACCTTTATTGAGATCAAGCCAAAATCAATCTCAACTGTTAGATCTATGATGCATACAAGGTGGGTGATGCACTGAATAATTTCCTTCCACATAAATCAGCCTCAACCCTAGAGATCAATCAATAACAGCAGCCTCAGCGCCTAAGCTTCTTCTCCTTCTCGATCAATACACAACAGGAAGAGTTGAAGAGATCAATCTGCTCTCCTCCTTCCAGGTAACTTCTTCTTCTTCTAATATAGTTTTGCCCATATTAGAATACTTGTCCTAATAAATTGCGCCCCGCTGTCCAGCAAAATAATATAAAATTTGCGACTCACCTCGCAACTCGCCTTTAAGCTCCAGGGGACCTTGGCACCTCAATGCACCTATCGCTATTTAAAACACTGATGGTCTAGATTATCAATGATTTTAGGCCTAGACATCACCAAAGGCTATGAGGAGTACTTCATTCAATTTTTGCTTAGACTCATAAATCATAATCTGTATGAACAAAACCTTGGACCTTGATTAATCTTCAGGTTAACCCAACTGAGGAATAGAATACTAAAATGTGTCGTCTAATCATATTAACACTCCAAGTCACTCACAAGAAAATGTGTGGTCCATTGCTTTTTAAAGAACTCGGCGAATCATTGTTCCTTATCGGGCTGACTATTCTCACAGACCTCAAATCTATGTTCATCTAAATTCTCTCGAATTATACTGAGCACAATCTTCCAACAGTTGATCATTTTTCTTCCAAGAGATTAATACCCTATTATCTTTACTAGATGTCCAATCTAATTCATGAGAATAAATGGTCGAATACCTCACGAAAAACTAGACACGCAATATGTGATTCTAGAATCATTTCGTAATGAAAAGCTGCTGTTTATTTTCTGAAGAAAGGTTATGACCTGATACATAAACTTTGTATCCTCTTGTTGCCCCTCTTAGGCAATTAAATATGATCTGATTAATCCCTTGGAGCATAATATCTATCATTTTCCACCTGTCATACCGAATAACAAGCGTTCTTAAAACCATCCTAACGCAAAATCACACAATGATTTTCCAACATCAGAATGATGTATCGGATACAGGACACCCCCGACCTCTTCAATATCTATTCTAATATATAAAGGGAGAGCACCCTTTGGTGTGACTCCAAAATGAGGCTAGCTCACATTTTTTGTTGGCAAAATTTTCCCCAAAAAGCTTTTTCTCCTAGATATCAAGCACTCTATTTTGTATGTAACCGTGAGGGGCAGAAATGGAAACCAATCCATTAACTGCTCCCATTTTCTCTCTCACCGAACCCCTCCCAATTTGAAAACTGCCCCCACGATTTTGTGATCTCTCCCTCGTAGTTTTCTTCTACGAAACAGAGGTTAGATTTAGTGCAGCAATTTCTCACATGGAACCACACTGGATTCTTTTGTCATGAGTCCAATGGCGAGAACCCTGAGTCCAGGTAATTCAATTGGGTTCAAGTTTAATCATCTGCATCGTTTTATGTATCTTATGTTTCGTGTGTTATACTTTGTGTTTTCGCGTGCCGGTAATTTTATGTCTATTCGTATGTTACATGTCCGAATGCGTCCCGGTAATTCAAATGGGTAATTTGGGTTCCATAATATATCTGCTTCATCTTCAATTGGGTCTTAGGTGTTTAGTGTGTTACATTTTTTCCATTTCCGCGTGCCTTGATTTTATGTGTATTTGTATTAGAAGCCGGGGCATACGCATGCGTGTGCAACTTGAATTTCATAAAATAGACACAATAGCTTGCACGCATTGTGTGTGCCCCAGCATGTACGTTTGACGTTTGACAAAGTAGGCGGTACTAGAGGCTGGGCACACGCGATGCGTGCTCAAGTCCAATTTTGCATGTTTTGTCAAAAATAAAACATGCATTGCATGTGCCCCAACATCTATGTTTGACAAAGTAGGTGATACTAGGGGCGGGGCACATGCGATGGATGTTTTGTCAAAAATAAAACAAACACAGCGGTAAGCTATTATGCATGTAAGATTGGGCAATGCATGCGACCTGCACGCGATGCGTGTGGCCCAACCTCTAGTCAATCTAAATAGGCCCAAAATACTTGCAACAGCAGCGTTGCAGTTTATGTTTTGTGTCTTTTCTACGAATAATCTGAGAATCAACATATCCTCTGATCAAAGTAGATCATCTGAAAACCCGATCAGCGAACGAATTTGAACTAAGGGAAAAGAAGGAAAAGAAGGAACAACGCGAAGACAATAAAGGGAAAAAAAAAATTGCAAAGACGCTAACCCGGGGATCTTGTCGACCTCGAATTCCACGCCGTCTCTGGCCAAGACAAACATCTCGTTGGTAAAAGAAACGGGCAATCCATTTGGAAACAGCTGAGGATTCAAGGCCATCCTTAACACCGCAGAATAATCGAGAATTCTACACGCTTCTCTATATGTATGTGTGTGTGCGCGCGATCTGAACCGACTCTCAATCGGAGCAAGCGTCGACGTAATCGAATCGTGATACAAAAGGAACTTCCGTGTTCCACAGCCTTCTGGATTCTATTCTACAAGCGGGGTCAATCGAAAACCTATAATGTGGTGTTTGGCTGATACTTTAGTTTAGTTTTGGCACCACGTGCACGGAGAAATAGAGTAATTATTGGAGGTTAGTAATGATCGGAGAGAAATGATAAAATAATAGTAATTAAAAAAATAAGATAATGATTAAAGAAAAAAATAGAATAATAATTGAAAATTTAACCGAACAAAGTTTCAGAGACACCTCTCATCTATTCACTTTTCTCAGGTATATACCATCTTAACTTGGGTTAATTACTTGTTGTTCCCTTCATCTATACGTATTTTTCATTTTATCTACCCCTACTATCTTCTAATTCTTAACACATAAAGTCTGCCATTAGTCTAGGATCCAAAAAATCGTCAAAGGAGCATGTGCATATCACATGATCTGTAAAAAATAATAATAATAAATACACATGATAGGAGCAATCCAGTTATGTGCTCCAATTTTCAATCTGTGTTGAATCGGTGCGAAAATCTTATTCATCTGACCATTTTATCCTAAAGGATCATAATTAATTTTTAACCCTAGGGCTCTCGTTAGTTAGTCCTAAGAGATATTTGGTTCTACTACTTTCTTAGGACTAATTAACAAGAGTTCTAGAGTCAAAAATTAATTATACCTTTAGGATAAAATGATTATGGAAATAAAATTTTCGAACCTGTTCAAACAAATTAAAAATTTGAGTACTTAATTTCTTTGCTCGGCTTTCCATCATGTGTATTTATTAAATTTTTTCTTTTTTACAGATCATGTGACATACTCATGCCCCTTTGACGATTTTTTGGATCCCAGACTAACGGCAGGCCTTATGTGTTAGGAATTGAAAGACAAAGCGGTTGTAGCGTTAGTAAAAGGGGTAAAGTGAAAACTGTGTATAGATAAAGGGGGCAACAAGTAATTAACCCTCTCTACTTTATAAGCTGGCCCCTTATCTATAAATGTTATCCAACTGGAACCCTTCTATTACATGACGTTTGTTTTTAGTTTTTTTTTTGTCATATACATCAACGGGGGTTAACAGGGTATTAGTATGTTATGCTGTGTTTGCTTTAGGATTTGAAAAACATTTTCAAAAAATTCCCCTCAGATTCTTCATACTTTCAATATTTCTCTCTCCATTTATTACCCCTACTATTTTTCAAAGAAAATTTCAAAAATGAAACCAAACACAGCATCAACGAGAGTTTCAGAGGATGTCCATAGCCCTGAACTCCAAACCTGCTCTCGTGAGACTCAAACTCAAGTCACCACTAGGGGAGAGAAATGAGACAATCAAATTGACAAGCTTGGTTTGTACATTTTTTAGAAGAAATTGCTGTTGAGCACCAATTATATTATATTATATTATATATTATTATTATCTACTTTAGACACCCTATCCTGGACTGTCAAGATTAGTTTACTTACGGTCTTTAATTCTCCGATGATGAGTAAGGTCAAGAACTCCTTGAGAATGTTGGTGTGTTTGAACTTTGAACGTTGCGAACCTCTTTCAAAACCTTATCAAACCCCTTTCAAGCCCTTCAAGCGAGAACCAAAAGGCCTCAGCAAACCCTACCTTCATACGCTGGTACTGTAATGGCGTGCACTTGTCCACTGCCACGTATCAGTTATCAGTCAACCTTGACCGCTGACCAGGCTGCCACTGGCGCACACAGGTCAGCCACTAGTGTACGCTGGTTATAGCTAGTCAAATCACCTTTTTTTAGCCACGTGCACAAGGCTTTTAGGCCACCCCAGTACGTTGTACATTCCTCCGGTGAGTGTAAGCGTGTAGGGGATGTTCCCCCCTCTCTCCTACAACTTCCATCAGCTAGTCTCATGCGTTTAATGCATGGAGACTTCCATATCAAGGATAACTAGCCTCAAACTCAACTGGTTACAGCCCATTTCCTTCACTCCATCCCTTAAAAATACCTCCCTTGCATTTATATCCAAGGGGTTACAAGAACCAAAAACATTCAAGTCTTCTTTCTCTTTTAAGGTTCCTTGTTCTCTTCTCTCATCCCTTGAAATAGTGAACAAGTAACACCACCTTCTACCACCATCCATCCACACTCTTCAATCAATCCATAAGTTCAAGCTCAAATACACCTCTAAAACCAAAGGTATACCACCTTTGTTAAGCTTTCTGTTCTGACCCTTGTGGGAGGCTAGCAAGGTAAAGGCTGGTATTCAATACTAGTCATGGTTCTAAAGCTAGCAAGGCTTTCAAAGCTGTATGTAATTGGTAAAGGTGCACGCCAGTGGTAAGCACACATACGCCAGTTCTGGTGGTACGTGCATTACTACCGTGGGGATCAATGTCCAGCTATTTTCTGCTCTTCTTTCCATTTTCATCACCCTGTTGCATGTTAAAATCAATTTACAGCTTTTAATTAGTTAGAACTGCTAGTTGTAGATTTCAATATTTACTTTTGTTGCTTTGGAATGCCTATGAGATCTTTCTGGTCATGTTCCCGAACGCAGAAAAGTGCAAAGCCAAGCACTGGATAAAAGGGAACAACTGGCGTACAGTACCTCCATACCTGCGTGCGCCTACTTTCCTAAGTCCGGTGGCTGGCCCTTGCATGGCAGCTTGGCATTGGCCTCTGTTTATTCTCTCACACTGTTTATGAGTCGTTCTGTTATCTTATGGCTCTAAAACCATTTCAATTGTGTGTAACTGTCTAAATATTTGTTTCATAAACTGCGTGATTTGTCCTGAGTGTGTACTGGTCCTTTTCAAAGCCCAGAGGGTTGAAAATGAGAGCTATGAGTTTAGACTTACTGAAGTACACCAACTCGTGTGTGGCGTGCGCAGGTGAGGTCTGCATGCAGTGGCTTGGCCAGTGCATGCAGGTTTCTTCCTATGCATGTCACTCCGGACCAGCGTTTTCCAGTCTGTTTAAAACGCTCACAGAAGTCCATTTCCAATATATACTAATTACTTCAATAAAATCATACATACTATTTTGTCACATACTGCAAACTTGTTACGATTTTAATCCCCCTTTAACTGTACCCCCTAATTGGCTAAAAAATGATTACTGAGAGAAAATGCAAATGTTTTACAAAATGCCCGAGCAGAGACCGATCTCCATATTGGGCGAGGGGAGTGCAATAAAACCCTTCCCCTCTCGTAACCTAACTCCCAAACCTTAGATATCAAAGGTGACGACAGTCCAATCTACAACACCTTTTCCAATCAAGACGTAGTAAATGTTTCAAGTTCAGTTCCTTGGGTGTTTCATCGCTAAAACCTGAGTGGCGACTCTGAAATGTAGCGTTTCGTCGCATTTTCCAAAAGGGCGCACCCGATTTTACATAAAATTTTAGGGGCGAGTGCCCACATCTACATAATAAGGGATAACGATTTTTGAATCTTATCTCTCTATAAATCCTAACCATTTATTTGCTCCATAAATCATACGATGCTCTCTCACTCTCAAACAATACTAATTGCACAATGGCCACAAATCTCACGGTCAAAATTCATATATCTCTCTTTCTCTCTCTCATACACACACACACACACACATATCTTCTTTTAGCTATCCGCTCCCAAAGTCGACACCCCTCTAGACCAGTTTTGGTCACGAATCCAATCAATGACTCCTCCTCCTTCTCTTCCTCTGTCATTTCAATCACAAAGCAAGTCTATTTCAGGCTCTCTCTCTTGACTCCGTTTTTCTGATTGTTCCATCCTCGTTTTCGGGCACAAGTATGCTCTAAAAGAATTATTTTTCAACCTAATTTTCATTGGCGGGGGTGGTCAATAGTTTCGTAATTCATTTTAATTGTGTTCAAAATGCGTTGTATTGTGTCTTCAGGCACGGGAAACCCTAGTTATAATACAAATCGCGAAGGTGTGGTGGCCCACATATTTTTCCTACATAAATCTTCATCATTGACTTAACACACATTTCCCTGCACAAAGCTCCACCCTTCATTCAACCCTTGGCATTGAATGGCTCAGATTGATTTCATCCGACGGTTGAGAGTGATTTTTTTGATTTTTGGAAATGATTTTTCAGTTTTAATGTTCAAGTTTTAGAAATGTTCAGTTAATATTCAGTCACGTACTTCACGGGAATCTTAATTGTTGGCATGGCAAATTTTTGAAAAGATTTGATTGGATAACGAATATAATGGCAGAGTTTTGGGTGACAGATTTTTACGGGAAGCTTGATTGGAAGCACCTAATTTACAGGAATCTTAATTGGCATGGCGAATTTTTGGAAAAAGATTTGATTGGGTGAAATAGAATAATGACAGATTTTTGGGTGATAGATTTTACAGGCGGCTTGATTGGAAGCTTGATTTTTGGTAATGATTTTTTATTGCCGATTTTTGGTAATGAAAGCTTAATTGAGCAATATAGTCTTTGGCGTTTATTCTCATCATTTTTTTGTTCTCTCTCTCTCTTTGTCTCCCCCTAAACGTTTTCCTTCCAATTCTCTTTCCTGTTCTCCCTGATCCTCGCCTTCTCTTCGGTTCTCTCTCTCCAGAGGTATGACTTTTAGTTGTTTAAAAAATTAGTTTTTTGTTCTCTATCCACGGTGAATTCTCTTTTCTTTTTCCCGACCAGTTCTTTGTTCTCTCTTCACGTTGTTTAGAAACATTGGAAGTTGGAGTTAATTGAAAATTTCTTCCAACAACCATATTGCAAGGGTATAAGATTTATTTTTTTATTGGGTTTCTCATATTTTGTGTTTCGCATATGTGCATGGGCATAAGATTTATTTTTGGATTGGGTTTCTCATATTTTGTGTTTCGCATATGTATGTTTAAAGTTATCTTTGAAACTTTAGCTTTAGTTGCACATAAATAGATAGACTTTGTGACTTATGACCTGTATCAATTCTTATGAAATGAGGTTAGTGTTGGTTAGTGCTATTTTCTTCAAAACATATTTCCATCAAAACATTGGTTAGTGTTGTACTATAGCACGGTTTATGTAGTTAGGTAGGTTAGATTTTTCATTCAGTCATTATAGATGAGTGATTATGGACTAATAGAATTGTCGATTGCTTTTTTTTTTTTTGGGTAAAATAGCTTGAAATTGAAAAAAGAGGAATTGTAGATTGTTGATTATGGAAAGTGAAAAAATAGTTAATTTTTTACTTGGCAAGTTTCTACCCATTGTATGATTCTTATTTTATTATTTCTACTTTTTATTCTGTTAAAATAAGACACCATTTGTTCAACTCTCATTATTATTATTATTATTGTTTGTTCAGAATTACAAGATGAATAGTGAGAATAAAATTAATCTAGTTCCAGTGATTGAACGAGTGGAGACGCATGAGGATGCTCAAGTTGTAATTGAAGAGCAAAATATACAAATTGACCCACAAATTGGTAAGCATTCTAGCTACAAAGACTAAACTGTGATTTTTAGTCTACTTACATTGAAAATTACATGGTTCCAATGATTGAGTGAGTGGAGACGCATGAGGATGCTCAGGTTGTAGTTGAAGAGAAAAATATACAAATTGACCCACAAATTACATGGTTCCACAGTTGATGTAATCTTGAATAACAACTCCCTAATTTGATATGACAATTTTGCATCTTCTTGGGTTTAAGCAGTTTTATTGTGAGGGTGCATGAAAAATTTTCATTATTTTATGTTAATGCTTTTGAATTAGAAACTTTTGGCACGGGCACAGTTGCACTCCTCATATTTCAGACCTTTGAAAGTTGGATCATTTTTAGAATTTGAGTATACACTCTTCGATCAAGAAAAAAAAACACTCGATAATTCATCTTGGCCGTGTTCAAAAACGTGTTACGCTATACCTTCAGGCATGGACAATTTCTAGTATATATACATATTAATATTGTTCATAACATCTCAGCCATCTTTCTATTGTGCTGATTTTAACGGGATCCCTTAAAAGAATATTTTAAAATTAGAGAAAAGGTTGTATCCGGATTACCCAAACAACCCACCCTGTCTGGACACCCAATCACAGGCCGCCACATCAGTTTTTTCTTTAAAATTTCGGTGGTGTAGTAGCAGCATTAAAAGGGGCTTTTGGTTTGTGTAGCCTTGTTGGCTTTGTCCCACATATGACCAAGTCTAGTTGGTGGGTCCGTCAAATAAACATGCGACACTTCTTTGTTAGAGAGGTGAAATAATCTCTTCCAACTTGCTTCTAACGCAATTGATGACGCCGTATTAATTGAAGATGGAACTTAAATTTTGGAAGAAGCTTAGTGTTCGGTTCAAAAGAAGCTATGTTCCATGAATCTTAAAAGCGAGTGCTATCCAAGTGTCTATTCCTCATGAACAAAGTTTCAAATAACTGCTAAAAGTTAAGGCAAAGGGTTGTGGTAAGAGATTGAAGGAAGGAAAAGAGAAGGAGGTCAAGTAGAGTAGGCGTTGTAACGATTGTGGGTTAACAGGACAGTCGCATGACAAAAGGAACTGTCCAAAACTTCAGAACATGTATGTGTATGGTCAATTTAATTCTTCAGTTGTCCCAAATTTAATTCTTTAGTTGTTCGAAATTGTAGACACCGACACCCTATTTTGGACTTTCCAAATTAGTTTACTTATAGTATTTGATTTCCCGATGATGAAACGGATCAAGAACACCCCGAAAATGTTAGTATGTTTGAGTTTTGAGCATTCCAAAACCTTTTCAGATCCCTTTCAAATTCTCTAAACCAAAACCAAAAGGCCACAGCAAAACCCTACTTGCATATGCTGTTACTATACTGGCGTACGTTGGTAAGCTGCCACGTGTCAGTCATCGACCGTTGACCCAGCTTTCACTGGCGCACGCAGGTAGAATAGGGGTCAAAACCAGTCAAATCACCTTTATTCAACCACGTGCTCAAGACTTTTGAGCCACTCCCAGTACGTTAAACAGTCTTCTGATGATTGCAAACGTGCAGTGCCGCTCCCTCCTCTCTCCTACAACTTCTATCAACTTGTCCCATACATTTAATGAGACTCTCCTTCATTAACCCAACCAGCCTTAACTAGTCTGGTTACTCCTCTTTCTCTCAGTCCTTTGGCCTATATATACCCCTTTGCATTTATATGCAAGGGGTTACACTCATTAAGAGCTCCCAAGTTTTCTCTCTCCCTCTCTCTTAGTTCTTTGTTTCTTCTTCTTTCATCCATTGAAGAGTAAGCAAGGGACACTTTTCTCACATACGATGGCACCCCTTTTACTCATCATCCATCCACCAAACCCCAGGCTCAATTACAAACACATCTTCAAACTCAATCCAAAGGCATACCACCGTTTATTCTGTAATCTGTTCTGACCCTTGAGGGCGGCTGGCAGGGTCAAGGCTGATAATCAATACCAGTCATGGCCCTAAAGCTGACAAGGTTTCAAGGATCGTACAAGGTTACCAATGGCGCACGCCAGTGATGTTGAGCCGTACGCCAGTTGTGGCAGTATGTGCAACACTGGCATGGGGATCATTGATCAACTATTTTCTACTTTTCTTTCCTTTATCACCTTATTGCATGCTAAAAACCAGTTTACTGCTTTTTGTATTTAGAACTGCGTGGCTGTTTGTTTGTTTATTTTGCTTTGGAATGCCTCTGGAATCCTTCTGGTCATGTTCCAAAGCCCAGAAGATGTAAAGCCAAGCACTGGACAAAAGATGTAACTGACGTACGGTCTCTTACTACTGGCGTACGACAGTAACATCCTGCCCAGTGCTTGGCCCTTGCATGGTAGCTGGGCCTTGGCTTTTGTTTATTCCCCCACACTATTTATGAGGTGTTCTGTATATTTTTATGTCTTTAAATCCATTCCTACTGTCTATAACTACTTAATATCTGAACTATAAACTGCGTGGTTTGTCTTGGGTGTGCACTGGTCCCTTCCAGAGCCCAGAGGGTTGAGAACAAAAGTTATGGGTTTAGACCTACCGGCGCACGCCAGTATTGGTGTGGTGTACGTTGGTCACTCCTATATGCAATGGCGTGGCCAGCGCATACAAGTTTATTCCTGCGTACGTCACACCGGATCAGCATGTTCCAGTTTGTTTAAAATGTTCTCTGGTGCTTGTTCTTAATCTATATTCATTGTTTTAATAAATCATCTATCACATTTTGTCACATAAATGCAATTTGTTACAGTTTTAATCCCTTTTTAACTATTCCCCCGCCCTAACTGGCAAAAAAATGATTAATGAGAGAAAAATGCAAACGTTTTACAAAATGCCCGAGTAGAGACCGATCTCCGGATTGGGCGAGGGGTGCCATAAAACCCTTCCCTTCTCGTAACCTGGCTCTCGAACCTCAGATATCGAAGGTAACGACCGACCAGTTTACAAGCATTTTTCAAATCAAAATGTAGCAAACATTCCAAGTTCGGTTCCTTGGGTGCATACCGCAAAACCCGAGTGGCGACTCTGAATTGTAGCGTTTTGCCTCGCTTTCCAAAAAAGGTGCACCCAATTTTATACATAAAAATAAAATTTTCAGGGGCGTGTGCCCACATAAATTTCAATTGTTTTTTTCTTAGATCTTCTCAAGATGTTAGGTTGAATGATGACGACGACGACGACGACATGGACTTTGTCGATGATTGTAAGTGTTCATTTAAATTAATTCTTTAGTTGTTTGAATTGTAATTCTTGCCTTTTGTTTCTTGTATTGATATTATTATCTATTTGTGTTTTAGGATGGGAGAATTGAATTTGCTGGAATAGTATTTTGTTTTGCTGATTGTTAAGAGTATGATCAAAATGAAGTCTTATTTTGGAGAAACTTGCTAGATGGAAATGCAATATTTATGTAGGGTTTTGATCAATGTAACTTAAGGAGACTTGTATTTTGGGTGTAACTTTGGCTTTTGTTTGTGAGACTACATTCATGAGTATTAGCTTTCGTCGCTAGGTTCTTTTGTCATTTGATTCCGGGTTTGTAATCGTATCTTTCGTCACTGAGTTGAATTTTTTTGTTTTTGTTTTTGTAACTGGATACTTGTTTTATGGAATGAGAACAGGGGAAAAACTCAAAATGTTGACTCTAGAAAACAGGGGGGAAGGTCTTCACTGTGATTATGATGGGTTTTTTAGTAATAGCTTTTGTGTTGCCGCCATATGTAAAAAAAACAGAAGAAAGAGGGGTGCAGTTACTGGATACTTGTGTTTGGAAATGAAAGAAGTTCCATTTTGCTTCTTGCAATGTTTTTCTACCAGCTTAATTACATTACAACCAAATTACAAATCAGGGGAGAAGAGAAACATAAACTGTCCGAAATTTCACTAACTTTGTTCCTGCTTTGAAGTTAAGTGATGTTTATTGCAAGTATTTCCTGTGCAAACCAAGAGAAATTATTTCAAGTTTTCACCATTCAAAACAACAAATACGTTCATTACAATCGTTCAAATTTGTGCTTTAATTTACAGGTATAGTCATTACAATCATCCAAACTTGTATTTAAAATCAAACAGCAAATTTAGGTTGAACTTTGTGCTTCTCAACCTTATTCTCGAGCTCATCTTTCTTAGCACCAACGACTTTTCAACCTTCTTCTCGAGCTCATCCTTCTTAGGACCAAGGGCCCTGTCCACCTCCTTCCCTTGCTTCAACAGCACAAATTTCGAAAAAAAGGATGGAACATTAAATTAATCAGTATAAATAAGTATAGGTCTCTCTTACAGCAAACATAACAAATTTTCAAAAAAAGAAGATGGAACACTAAATTAGTTGTTGGGTAAGGACCATATTAACTAGAAACATCCAGTAATCTCACTTTCTATACTGGTTTCATATATTTGCTAGTTTGCATAGTAACAAAAAAAAAAGCAATCGATTAAAAAAAAAAATCAATTTTACAAACCCTAATTTCTGAGAGATTGTGAGAGAGAGAGACAGAAATACCCTAATTTCTGCATTTTTTGTTTATATAGGTGCATAAAGGTACAATTAAATCGAACCTTAATTTCAGTGATTTCCCCAATTTTAAGAACCCTAATTTCTGCAAGAGAGAGAGAGACACCTTGGTTCGTGGTCAAACGGTGTTGGTCGGTCATCCATCGATCTCCAACCTTCTTCTTTGTCCATCTTCAACCCTAATTTCTACAAAAAAGAGAGAAAACGATAGACTAAGAACGACGAAATTGAACCCTTATTTTCGGATTGATCTTGTCCTTCGATCTTGTTCTTCGTCAATGAGATAGAGAGAGATTCGAGGAGAGGCAGAAGAAGAGAAAGAGTGAGAGATACCAGAAAGCTTTCTTCTACGTCTATCGATCAAAGCTGAAAACTTGGTGTTCTCTGTTCTTGGTCTTTTTTCTTCTTCTGTGTTTTCAATGAGCTGCTTCTTCAATTCTCTTCGTTCTTCGTTCTTCTTCTCTCTCTGTTTTGACAGGCGGGAAAAGGAAAAGAAGAGTTTTGAATTTTCAGCTGACCCACGTGTGGATTTTTACCTGGACCTGTGACCAATCCGGCCTCATTTAACCCGCAAGTTGACTTCTTTTTTCTCAGCCCTTGGATGAGATCCAATGGCCCAGATTAGAAGTCCTTACATAAGCTATATAAGGGATCTCCTATAAGAAGCCAACTGTATGTATGGATGTGTGTGTGTATATATATATGTATATCGGGGTGGTTCCACGGACAACCAATTAAACACCTAAAAAAATACCCCAAATCTCAATCTCAAAGTTCCTAATCAAATTTTTATGATCCAAACCGTTCAATGTGCACATAATGTGATTTTAAGGGTGCTCGTGAGAAATTAACAAAAAAATATGACCGGGAAGTGCTTGTTTTGAGCAGTTTTTAATTGAAACCGTTCATCAAATCTAAACTAAAAACTACTCAGATTAAGCCCTTCCCGGTCTTTTTTTTTTTGCTGATTTCTCGCGAGTACCTTTAAAATTACATTCTGATCACATTGAGCGGCTCGGATCATTAAAATTTGATCGAAAATTATGAGGTGTTTTTTTAAATGTCTAATTAGTTGTCCCCGGAACCGCCCAGTATATATATATACTAGTGATACCCCGTGCCTACGGCACTACGCATCCTGGTTGGAAGGGGATGGCAGTTGTGTGATTTAGGTAAAAATCATGGGCACTGAACCTGGAAGTGGAAGGATGCACTATAGCCTTTGGATCAAATGAATCTGAGCCGTTCCAACAACTTGTCCCCACACCCTTCTGTTTTATAATAGAGATATACACACAACTATTTTCAAATAAAGACCTCCCCATTTCTCCTATTTTAATTCGAATTTCGATGATCCGAGCCGCTCAATGTGTTCAAAACATGATTTTTAAGGGTACTCGTGTGAAATTGGCAAAAAAAAAGACTGGGAAGAGCTTCATCCGAGCAGTTTTTGTTTGAACCGTTCGATAAAAAATAAACAAAAACTGCTCGAATGAATCCCTTCCCGGTCATTGTTTTTCCTGATTTCTTGCAAGTACCCTTAAATCACGTTCTGAACATATTGAGTGGCTCAGATCATCGAAATTCTATCAGAAAAAGGAGGTCTACATTTTATTAAGTAAAGTTGGTCCTTACGAGAAGTGGACATAGACCCACACACACACACACACACACACACACATATATATATATATATATATATATGCCCTTATTGATATCAAAATGAGCTGAATTTTTTCAAGGCCCCCTATTATACTCATTCAAACAAGATCAATGGGTCAGAATAGCACAATGAAACCCAGAAGGGTGAGGTGTCAAAATGAGTGTCAAAATAGGTATAAAAAGAATCAACCTCATATATATACACACACACTCTTATAAACAAAATTAATCCAAAAAATGTAAAAAATTAGGATTGGGGGTTTTGATGCTTTTAAAGACAAATCACATTTACTTAGTATATAGATTGATTGCTAGTAAAAAGAAAAGAAAAGTTCACTCCTTAAAAAATGGTGGCATTGTGGGTAGATAAGTGGTTGCAATTGCATTCACCTTCTTTTATGGGGGCCCGTTTTGTTTTGAGTCCGGCTCCTCTCCAATCCTGGCCCGTAAAAATTTCTTACGATCTCACGTCAATGATCGAAACAGTTCATTTTGTGTTGTGTTGCTCATTGAGAACATGAAGTATGCCAAAAATAAAGTTTATTGGACAAGATATGATTTTGGAATGCATGTGAAACACATTATCTTGCAAAATACTCACTCCGTCCTGATTTAATTGTCCCTAGATCTATTCTAACCGGCTAAAAAATGGGTTGTATTTTTGAATCCGTAATGAATTTCATATCGAATATGGATCTTATTTGATAGATCTCGATTAGTTCTATAATACAATATTTTCAAAATCACGTAAAATATTATAAATTGGAAGATATAATCGATTGAAAAATTACACGAACTCTAAAAAAAGACTATTAAATCTGGACGGAAGGAGTATAAGATTGCAACACTGGAACAAAACTCATTTCAAAATTTTTTGCAATATAAATCTGTTTCAAAATCATATCAAACGATAATTGATTAAATTAATTATTTGCATGCTTGATGCTCTTAGAGCATCTTCAGCCTTGACCCATTTTAAGACCCAAATTTAAAATTTGGGCAAAACCCACAAAAAACCCTCTCCAATCTTTGACCCAAACCCTTTCCCATTTTGGGTTTTACCCAAATTTAGGACAACCTAAGTCTGACCCCATTTTTCCAACGTCTCTTGCTCTTTGAATTTCAACGGCTCTTTGCCTATTTCCATGCCATTCTTCCATGCCTTTTTGAGAGTAGTGAACCAGCATAATTAAATAAATTGTTGCTTCTCTTCTCCTCTCCTCTCCTCTCTTTCTCAACCAACGTACAATTGTGAGTTTCCAATTTGATTGATGGATGAGTATGAAATTCTTGAGGATTTTATAAGTTTGGAACAAACTCATGGAGTAGAAATTATATCGCAAAATTCTCCGTAGGAAGCCAAAAGCAATCGATTTGTGGCAAAGGATTTACCATGGTGGAGGATGAAGCTCTTTGTCGAGCTTATTTGGCTATCTCACACGATGCAGTTATAGACACTAATCAGACCATGGCGAATTTGTGGGAGCGTATACGATTATGTTTCTCTTCCTAATAGATGTTGACTACAATAGAACCGCTGTTTCTTTAATGAAACGGTGGTCGAAAATTCAAAAAGCTGTGAGCAATTTTTGTGGTTTTCTTGCCCAAGTAGAAAGAAGGCAAAGAAGTGGAACTGGAAAAAAAGAGAAGGTAATTTTTTTTCAACCCAAAACTACGAAATTTTTGATATATTTTTTTCTCTTACATTTTGAATTTATGATTACTAGATTGCTGAGGCTAAATGTATGTTTAGTGATGAACGTAATAAGGCATTCACGTTTGAATCTTGCTGGGAAATATTGCGCCACAGTTGTAAGTGGGGATGAAATAATGACACCATAGCAAAAACCTATAGTCCAAACAACAACTTCTTCAAATCCCTCCACTGGTACTCCGACATCCCTCGAATTTGAGCTAGATTTGGACCAACAACCTTCAAGAAAGGGAGTAAACCGACCAAGTGGTATAAAAGCCGCTCTCGAATCACGAAGGAAGAAGGTGATTGATGATGTTAAGTTTGATCAAATGGCAGCAAAGCAAAGTCAAATAATAAATGTCTTGACTGACCTCTCCTCACGAGGTATTGAACGAGAGGTATTGAACGAGAGCAACAAAAAGCTGCTGATCGTCAAAAGAAGGCCGAGGATAGGGAGGCACAACGACACTACTTGGCAGAAAAGAATGAAAGGGAGCAAAGGAAGGAGGATCATATCATAATGTCAATGGACATGTCAAACTTAACTCTTATGCAGAGAGCCTACTACGAGCAGTGTCAACAACAAATCATTGCTCGAACTGGGATGCTTTAAGTTTATCTTTCTATTTTATGGTGTTTGAGTATTGGCATGTTTTTATCATGTCAAAAGGATTCCCATGGTTTTGTTAGTTCCTACTTGATGGACATAAGCTATTGGTGATCCTCGTTGAAGTGTATTTTTGTTGGAGTATTCTAAGAAATGAAAAGGCCCTATATTGTTATGCCTCGTGCAAGTGTGCTTATTATAAACAACATAAGGTTATTATAAACAACATAAGGTGGAAGTCGTGTGAAGTGTAAAATCTGGATTCACAAACACCATAGCAGCTAAAAGCAACAATGACCAAAAAAGATTTTTAGCAATGTAGTTGCAGCTGTAACTACACTGCTGGGACTGGAAGTGATTTTTAACAGTATAGTTGCAATATACTTTTACATAAGGTGGACTGATTTTTAGCTGTATAGTTGCAGCTGATTAGCCTCAAGCGTACTTTGGTTGCAGTTGTTTGGTAGTAGAGTTTTTTGTGTGTGTTTCTAATAGGAGTGGTGGTGATAGAATGGGACAGGTTTGGTGTTTGGGTTGAGAAACCTGCCCTCCACATCACCACTGTAAGGTTTAGGTGGTAGATATTTCTTTGTTTAGTCAAGGTCCATGCTCTTGTTAGTGAAAAAGTAAACGACTAATAGTGCTATTTGAATGAATACAGAAAGATCGCACATATTTTCATCAGGAATCTGAAAGCTCTGGTTTTGACTTGGCTTTTTTACTTCAAAACCAAAAACAATGAGCTATTGCACAATCAAAAAGACAATGAGCTATTCCACGAAAGTAGCAAAATAGGATCATGTATAGCAGCCAAACAATAATGGCAGATCACTAATAGCTGCAAGACACATTATTCTCTTAACCAAAACTTCCAAACTTCTACCAGTTTGAGAACTTCTAAACTACATCTTTCCATGTAGTTGCCAAAGATGCTCAACTAAGTCATTGCGGAGAGTGTGATGAGCATCCTTGTTTCTAATTCCGACATGACGAGATAGAAATGATTCAAAATTATCATCACTTTTCCACGAAATTGCCATTGGTTGGTTCCTCTCTGATGTATAAGTAAAATCAACACAACTCTCTCCCTCATCCTTGATGATCATATTGTGCAAAATAATGCATGTCTTCATGATGCATGTCCTCAAAACCGTGCCGGTCCTTTTATGATTGCAAATCGTGCTTGCAGAACCCCAAATTCCCACTCCACATCCTTTCTTGTTAACTCTTGCATCATCGAAAAGTGCTGTTTTTTGGCTCCTTGAGGAGACAAAATAGTTTGAACCAATGTTGCCCATGGAGGATATATGTCGTCTGCTAGATAGTATCCCATATTATAGGCATGTCCACTGATAGAATAATTAGCGGAAGGAGCTCGCCCTTGGACAAGTTCATCAAAAAGAGGAGAACGATCCAAGACATTGAGATTGTTGTGGGATCCTGGCATTTCAAAAAAGGCATGCCAAATCCACAAGTCATAAGAAGCAACGACTTCAAGAATCATTGTAGGTTTTTTAACATGACCACAATAGGCACCTTTCCATGCCGTCAGACAATTCTTCCACTCCCAATGCATGTAGTCCAAACTTCCTAACATTCCGGGAAATCCGCGAGCCTCCCCAACAGCAAGCAATTTACTAACGTCATCTGCCATTGGGGATTTTAAATACACATCGCCAAATTTTTCGATAATCGATTGACAAAAATGGATGAAGCATTCAATTGTAGTGCTTTCTCCTAAACGTAAATACTCATCAGTCGCATCAGCCGGCATTCCATAGGCGAGCATTCTCATTGAGGATGTCATTTTTTGAAGGGAGGATAGTCCACGTACCTGGCATGCATCTAGCTTTTGAACGAAGTAGGGATTATGTTCTTCAATAACATTCAGAATCCTCACAAATAGATCACGTCTCATCCGAAAGCGTCTGCGAAATATCGATGGCGAGAAAACTGGATATTCGGCAAAATAATCTACAACTAGCCGATCGTGACCCGCTCCTCTTTCGCGTCGATAGTATTTCTGTCCCGGAACAGAGCCACCCCATTGCTTGCGTTTTCTTGTACTTTCTCTCACAATTTCTAGCATTAAGCCATTATTTGCCTCATAGAGACCCACAAGTGTGGCTATGGCTATTTCTTCATCACTATCATCAGAAGAAGAGGATGATGATGATGCAGAAGACGAAAGTGCATAATATTTAGAAGGCTCCATTGTCTAGTTGATGTGAGAAATGAACCAATCTCTCCAACATATATCTGGTGAGAATTTGTCCAGGATAAGAAAATATTGAGAGGGAGATTTGTTTGCAAAAGGGGAAAAATGGGAGGGAAATAAATTAGGAGATGTAGTTGGAAAAAAATGGAGGGAAACAAAAATAGAGGGAAATACTATTGAAAGCATAAAAAAACAATATATTTGGGTAATGAATCATTTTGCCATTAGGGTGAACCTAACCCAAAATGGATTTTTATCCAAATTTTGATGCAAATTTAGGTAAAAATTTGGATTAAGATTGAAGATGCTATTAAGGAATTAAAAATTATGAATGATTTTGATTATTGAAGTGTAATTAAAAAAGTTTTTTCCGAGTCAAAATTGGAGAGACCGCAAGAGATTGGAGAGGAGCCAGACACATTTTACAGTGGGTGCCGTTTGGTGCGGTGGGGTATAATTGTCGCTTTCTTGATTTTGATTTGATTTCTTTTCCCCAACTTTAACTGAGCAAAATTTACGGAAATACGGAGGAGGGGGGTAATTTTTGAATCAGAACTAGTAGGTTTTTTATTTTGGCTTTTCCATTTATATTCTGCCCAGGGTTCTCCAAACACCACCCCGCCTCTGCCATTTTAGCCTTCTCAGGTACAAGGGGAAAAAATCCACTACCCACTTCACCTACACCACCACCACCACCTCGATCACCATAATTTTTATGTCTGTCGGTGCTCCAACAGTTTGAAGAATGATTTTTTCTTTTTCTTGGCACTAACCACCACGACCACCACCACCAAATAGTTCATCATACAATTCCCGGAGGGAGAGAAAAATGTGTTTTAGAACTCAGGTGATATCCACACTCCTCTCAATTTGCTTCCCGATCTGAATACTAGGTACAAACGTTATACTCCACCGGTTTTCGTTTTTCAAGTTTATGTTTGAAAAGATCCATAATCGATTAAAGCGAAACAAATACATAGGTGGATTGCGAGAGAGTTCTAGGGTTTGATTTTCAAGATCTGGGGTTTGAGGGTTTAGATTCTTCAGGGGTATGAATAGACTAAATGCATTAATGTAACCAAGATTTAAAGAGGAAGAAGAAGACGACAACGGAGAAGAAGAAGAAGAAGCTGCTAGGGTTCGGCCACCGTTACCCTTTCAGGCAGAGGGAACTTCTTTTCCTGCTACAGGAATGACGACCACTAAACGTGCTTATAAGCTACGTATCCTTGTTTCTCTCAATCTAACTTCCATTGGTTATATAATATTTCATTAATTATTGTGTTTTCCTTTTTTAACAATAGTGATTCAATCCATGTTTTGTTAAGCCTGGCGGGTTTTATTTTTTACGGTTCTAACCTCGTAGATCTCTTAGGTGATGTCAATGATGGAATTATATTGATAGTGAAGCTTTCATTCCCTTCTTAGATTTTCAGATTATGTAGTAATATTCTGCAGGGAATATAGAGTTTTAGTTAAAGAAGAGTTTGCCTTGACTTTTATGTCCGTCCGATAGAGGAATTTGTGGCTCATGCTTCCAGCGTCAATTGCCTCAAGATTGGCAGGAAGTCATCGAGGGTTCTTGTCACTGGAGGAGAAGATCACAAGGTGAATCTATGGGCGATTGGCAAACCCAACGCAATACTGGTCAGTTTTCCTCTGTCCGCATCTTGCTCATACTCCATTAAGTAGCTTTTTTTTTTTTGCTAAGCTGATACAAACTCCATTAAGTAACTTGTTGATTGCTATTAACACATTGTCTCATCATGTGCATCTTCTCTGTGGGGGAATTAAGTGCATTTTCATCTATTTCTCTTACTTCATAAATGATTTCTATCTGGCAATTGGAATATGATTGATGATTGATAAAACAGGGGCTGCAATTCTAAGATGTATGCAGCCTGGTTGGTGGTCGTCCCATCCAGTATAGTGTACTAAGTGTACACATCTCCCAAGCATGAACCACAGGGCCCCTAAAACTTTATTTTCGAAAACCGTGTTGTTGAAGTAGTATTCTTTGTAGATTGGTCCAAGTTATACTGGTATGCCAGCAGAGGTTTTTTTTTTTAGGTGAGTTTGGTAGGTGAAATTACCCTCTTGCCCTCCCTAAAAAAAATAAGAAAATGAAAAAGCCATAAAGCCGAAAATAATCTAGAAAGAATACTCTGCTATCATATGTACATTAGCCTCAATCGCCTCCTAGTGTTAGCATCTCCCGTCCGTCTTGGAATGACTCAGTAAATAGAAGGTTTGGATAAAACCAACTTGAGCAGTATAGATAAGTGGTTTACTCACCCTTTTATTTTTATTCACTCTCTGTGATGGTGGATAATTATTTTTCATAATAGTTGTAATAGGTTTATGGATTAATGGATATGGTTCAAGACTTTTAGGAGAGAGTTCTACATGTTTTGCCGACCACCGTAGAGATACATACAACAAAAATGTTGAGAAATCCCTTGAGATGAATACCCAAGTCTGATCCGCTCTCGAATTGGAGAGAAACCCATTCATTAACAACCCTTTGGATGAGAAAGGGTGAGATAAGAAAGAGGAGCCCTTTCTCACAAAATCTCACCATTTTTGGTGAGATTGGGTGAGAAAGGGGAGAAGTCAATCAAAACATTTTATTTCTGTACTTTTCTCTCCATTCTCACCAAAATAGTCAATCCAAATGAGTGATTTGGCTAGAAACCAAAACTCTTTCTTTTCTTTTCTCTTGAAATCACTCCATCCAAAGGGGCTGTAAGGCTAGTATGCTCACTCTTCCCACATACTTTGTATTATGTCAGTAGTCAGTTTTTTCGTGGTATGCAATCTGAATAGAGTTTGCTTATGACTTGAATTACAAAACATACTATTAATGTTTCCTCAAAGTACTAAATGACGACAAGTATTTTTCATTCAATCTGAATCTGTTACTGGTTACTTTTGCAGAGTTTGTCCGGTCATACCAGCGGAATCGACTCCGTTAGTTTTGACTCTTCCGAAGTGTTGGTAGCAGCTGGAGCAGCAAGTGGTACAGTCAAGCTTTGGGATTTAGAGGAGGCAAAGAGTAGGCTTATGTGTTCAATCAAATTTGTACATAGTACTATGTTGTGTCGCTTCTGAAATTCATCCAATTTCTCCTGTAGTTGTTCGCACCTTAACCGGTCACAGGTCCAATTGTATATCCTTGGATTTCCATCCCTTTGGAGAGTTCTTTGCCTCTGGTTCTTTGGACACAAACCTAAAGATATGGGATATTAGACGAAAAGGGTGTATTCACACATACAAGGGCCACACTCGAGGGGTTAATGCAATTAGATTTACCCCTGATGGCCGTTGGGTCGTATCTGGTGGTGAAGATAACAGTGTCAAGGCAAGAGTTCCTTTTCTTGTGTTTTCATGGCAAATACTTATGTTGAATTTTTGTTTACAACAATGGAACACATGTTTTATATACAACATAGATGTGTTGTGGAAACATTGGCAATGACTTCTCCTTTCCCATGTGTTCTAACTTCTAATTAAGTACTTTTTAAGCATTTATAAAGGGCCTTCACATATGCCTTTTTTGAACTTATCTAAAGGAAGTATACAGATACAATATACAACTTTCTAGAATTTGGTACAAATATCAATGGAGTAAGGCATGTTTAGCATTTGTCTTCCTTGTCCTAGCATAATTCCTTTTTGTGCAGTAGCTCTTGTACATTGAGTTGTACCTTGCATTGTTGGCACCTTCTTAGTTGTTCTCGATCGCATCTGACACGTTATAATCTGTACATTATTCTGGTGTGGTTTTTAGTGTGCCTTGTGTCTTGAGGGACTTAAATGATAAAGTTACTCCTCTCTCTAACAGTTTGAGCTTTTAGATGAGTTGGTGGTTTACAATCTAATTTATGGTTCAGAGCAGACAATAGATCCTTTGTTTGAATCTCATTGCCTACATAATTGTTAAAATATTTCGCATGTTTAGCATGCTTATGGAGGAGAGTTTGGCTACACTTGACGAGGCGTGTTGATGATATTAAATAATAACATTACCGTCTTCTCTAATAGTATAAGCTTTTAAAGCTTAGATGAGTTGGTGGTTAACAATCTAATATGGTTAACCTTATTAGTTATTGCTCGTACCTATACACTTTTTTTTGCCTATTTTGATGTCGTACTGCTTGCAATAAATGCTCTAATGTGGCATACCATTAATGCTCTTTTTGGATGTCTGGTTTGGCCACTTTCCTGTCGAGGGGTGGCATCCCCTAATGCCTTCTTAATTCTTATATAAGCTTTACTAATGTGACAGCTTTGGGATTTGACTGCTGGGAAGTTGTTGCACGATTTCAAGTGTCATGAAGGCCAGATTCAGTGCATAGACTTTCATCCCCATGAGTTTCTTCTAGCAACAGGTTTGTTAAAGGATTACTATTGTATGTTAATAATTAGTTATATATGTAGTTATCATGTAGACAGTAGACCCATGTTAGCATGCTCAATTGTTCCTTGATTTGTTTCTGTGGCTCAAACTATCTTATTATGACTTCTGATTTGGGCTTCACAGTAGAGTTACATTTTTGATTTTGTCAGATAAGCTTACACTCTATTAAAAGGCATTAACAACGAAGTACATGTCAGGTATGGCTGTAAATGAACTGAGACGTTCGCGAACTGTTCGAGGCTCCGTTCGGGTCAATTCGGTTAGGGCTTGTTCGAGTTCGATTCGTCAACTAAGTGAACTGAACCTGAACCTTAATTTTAGGCTCATTCAATAAATGAGCCGGACCTGAGCCGAATGGTATTCGGTTTGGTTAGGCTCGGGAACCTGGAGTCTAAATGTAATTAATAATACTTTAGGGGTTTATCTGCAAATATTATATATTTTAGGGGTGTATGTATAATTTACAAGTTGTTTTTACCAGTATACTTGTCAATACAAAGATCGATACTTTCACTTTGAAAAGTTGGAGTTTCACTTTTGACCCACAGCTTTTCTACTTCAGCCGCTCCTCCACTACATCGCCGCCTCCACGTCGCCTCTCTCTCTCTCCAAAATAATCAAGCTGCTTTGCCCTAATCCTTTCAATCGTACCTAGGTATTCTTCTTCAATTCCATGCCCTCATTGTGGGATGGTTTTGTTGGAGGCTTGGAGCAAAGCTTGGTGGCTGATTTTTGGTCATGTTTCTTGTGGATTTTTCCCTTTCTTTAAGTTTGGTTATTTTTATTAATAATCTTGGTCAGGATCTTTTTTTTCTTCTTATTTTCTTTCATATATGAGGGATATTGATCTGGTACAGGGAAGACAAACTCACGAGCTGAATTCGAGCCTAAATTTGGCTCGGTTCGGCTTGTTTAAGTTTAACGAGCCTTACTGAGCCGAGCCCGAGCCTTGAAAATTTTTAGCGAGACGGACTCGAACTCCATTGTCCAGGAGCCTGGGCCGAACTCGAGCCTGACCTGGACCTTACTGAACTGATCCTGAATATTACAATGTTTGGCTCGATTCGGCTCGTTTACACCCCTAATGTGAGGTAAATCCTTGCCCTGAACAGAATCCCAAAGGTCTTTGGGGCCCTAATTATGCAAAAAGACTTAAAATCAACACCTCTAAGTTGAGTACTTTAACTAGTTTACCTTGGTGCCCTCTGTTCTCACATACCTGCTCTGACAGAAAAGATTTGAGCTGCAGAAGAACTTTTTGCGGGAAGGCTTCCGCTCTGTTCAAATATCATCCTATGAGTTGCTAGTGTATCCATTGAAGTAGGTGGCTTGTGAATTCGTCATTTTTGGTAGTTTAATTAAGCAGTGGGTAAATAGCTATATATATGCTGAAGCAAAAGACCAACTTTCGGAAGGTTGATTGATTTTTGCGTCGGACTCAATGGATTGACATCTAAGGAAGTTGAACTATATGGGTAGGTTTTTGTAAATGTACTACGAAAGTTATTTTGATTGTGTTATGCATGTGTGGGTAGGTGGTGGGGAAAGAATACTGGAACGACTGGATGCTTAGTGTAGGGATATTCCTTTATTGGCAGCTTTTATAGAGTGGCTGTATTGTATGTAAGGTTTCCTTGATGGCAAACCGCTAAAGAATCTATGGTCATTCTGGGACAATGTGGGAACATGTATTCATTAGACGTCTTCAAGTTTGGAAATGGAAGGCTATCGATGAGTTCCTTGAGCTCCTTTATGTGGGTGCAGTTCTCGGGAACAGGGTGGATTGGATGAGGTGGAATTGTGTTAATTGTTTTACAGTTTTACTTGATTAGTTCCTATCAGTCTCTGATTATTAGAAGGACAAGGGATTCTTTCCTCTTGATATCAGTACAAGTCACACCTGGGAGCCCCGTGACGGAAATAAGAACACAACATGGGGGCCATGGCATTTGCCCAGTCAGTAGTTACTGTTTTTAGAGTGCTTTAGATTGTTGTCACGCCCTTTCCATATTGTTTTAAGGTGCCTAAAGCGCCGTAGCATTGTACACAAAGTGTGTAAAGATAAAGCAACTATACCTATTACCTAAGCTCCAAAACCACTCTATCCCCCTTAAGAATCTATGGGGAGGTAAATCTCCTCCGAAATCTCTGTGAAAGAATCTATTCTTCTAATATATCAGGGGAGAATTTTTTTTGAAGCTGTATGGACTTTTTAATGTCCAAAATGGCCCTTATAAACTCCACCTTATATACTCAAATTTTACTCCCAAGGCCATATTAACTGTAGTTATAGAATCACGAATTGATAGCCACTACCCACATGCACTAACTCCTTCGAAACCGTTTGAACAATTTCCTCTCTATGATTTATTCTCTCCTAGGAAAAGGAAACAGAAAAAAAATGGTTGGAGAAGATCAAGTAATCATCACTTCAAGTCTGTTTTTTTTCCCTTCCTCGCGGTAGGTTTCTATGGTTGCTTATTTTTTTCTTATGTTTTTAATGCATGCTTAACTTGGTACCTTGGTTCTCCAACTAACTTTATTTATTGCCTTTTTTAAAGTTTACTTACCCCAAAAAAGGATTTCTATATTTGGGACTTCTCTGGTAAAAAAAATCTAGGTTGTCTAGCACATCAAACGTTTTGTTAGAGTTTTATTACATTCAACGTGTTTTTAAAGATATGTCATAGAAACAAAATATGAATGATTTTGGGCCTGTGAGATTTTTCGGTTGAAGCAATTCTAGTTTTGCAAACGAAATTCTTTAAGCAGTTATGTTAACTTCTTTTGAGCATGAAGTATTCTAAAAGTCGCTAGGCACTAGTCGAGTGGCCGGGCACCGCTTAATGCCTAGGCCGATTAATCAGGGATTAAATGGAGCCATGAGATTAGTCGGGTTTTTTTTCTAATATTCTCCACCCCATCCCCAAGTTTTGAATAAGTAGAACAACATAAGTAAAACAACACATTACATAAGATTCATCCATCTATCCATCCACCAAAATCAAACTTTTTAACATATGCTATGTAGAGACATGGAAACTAAGTACTAATCCATAATGCAAAGTTCATTGTTCATAGTTCAAACCAAATGAAACCAAGTAGTGCCAAATAAGTAGTCAATGACGAAATTACAAGTCAATTACTCCTCTTCTTCTCCATATCCCTCCAAAACCCATGTAGTATATTACCACAACCACTAACCCTCTTAAATTTGAAAATTATGTATGTAACCTCGATTAATCCCTCTTGGCCGCCTAATTCTCCACTTAATCCCCCCTAGCCAATTCGTCACTGCCTAGCCGATAAGTCGCCAACTAATACCACGTGGCTGCTTAATCCAGCCTTGCTGAGTAGTTGCCAACTAATCCCGCCTAGGGCTGACTAATCGTCCTGGCGCCTTATTCAATGCCTAGGCCCCTAGTCCAGATGGCCGGGCACTGCTAGTGCCTAGTCGCCGCCTAGGCTGATTTTAAGAACACTGGCATGAAGAAATATTTTACATAATATATTTGTACCACTTGCATGCGCAAGAGATTGAGATAATTTTATTATTGTGTTTCTTTAATAAAAATTGCATAAAAATGGCACATGCATTGCGTGTGCCCAACTTCTAGACTGAAGAAGGGGAAAGTGTTGTCTAAACACCAGAAACAGTGTAGAGAGTAGCATCCTTTACAAGGCCAGAGTGGAGCATCAACAGATCCACAGTTCTGCTCTTTCCAAATGCAGATGGCCCATAAACCGTAATGAGGCATCACATCCTAAAATTGACAGTCACCTCTCCTCGCCTCGGGCATCCTCTGTGCCAACAAGTAAAATAGCCTTCACCAAGGTAAGCATGACCCAAGCAATGGCAAAAATATTAAGCAGCAAATCCGAACTCTTACACTTTTTACACATAAAGCATAAAAGCTCCAATACAACAAAAACTCTCACCGCTTCCCCAAATGGTCTATGGTGAGAATGGACCAATTTATGTACAGAATTATTAACCCATCTTGCTTCTGAATCTCCAATAGGGACCAGAAAAGAGATGCTGAAGAATCAATCCACAATCACACTGAGGTCCCCCTACTAGGCCAGTAGCCACGGGGATTTAATGCTAGTCGATAGGTTCTTAAATGATGAAGTGCACTATCGGGTTTCGGCTTCCTGTGAATTACACTTTCAATGACTTGGGAATTGCTTGCCATTAAAATTGGCCCTTTGCATCATCAGTCGCTGTTTGTTACATTGCTACTATTATATTACTGCCCTTATTGTTACGATTGTTATAATTATGGTTGAAATATTGTTGAACTTGTATTCTTGCTTATTCACAGGTTCGGCTGATAGAACTGTTAAATTCTGGGACCTGGAAACTTTTGAACTTATTGGGTCAACTGGTCCTGAGGTGAATGATTGTCTGATGGTGTAATTCTGCTGGCTTTGCATATGTTTGAGTGGAATGGTCAATCAATTATTTCTGAAACTCTTTTTTGGACCTTATTTTCTTTCTAAGCTCTTTGTTTTGTACGTCAGACCACGGGTGTACGCTGTATTACCTTTAATCCTGATGGGAAAACCCTACTCTGCGGCTTGCATGAAAGTCTGAAGGTAGCTTGTTCTTGTATTTAACTGGTCACAGAGATGTTAACTATTCTGATGAATCTCCTCTTCCTATTTGACTTTTTACTTGAACTCCTTGAGATATTCGATAGGTTGTCTCTTGGGAACCAATAAGATGTCACGATGCTGTGGATGTGGGATGGTCTAGATTGTCAGATCTTAATATTTACGAGGGGAAGCTTCTTGGTTGTTCGTATAATCAAAGTTGTGTTGGAGTATGGGTGGTGGACATTTCGGTATGGCTCAATTTGGATGCATTCCAAATTCCGCATGGTTGTTTCCTCATATTCAACTGATATATGTTTTATCACGTTTTGTCCTTCACAGCGTATCGAACCATACACAGTTGGTAATAGAACTCTATTAAATAGTAATCCAGAACCGAAATTGAATTCAAGTGGGATTTTGCCAAAGTTAGCTGAGAACAGTTCAAAGATTAGTTTGGGGAGGCTATCCATTTCGCAAGATTCAGATCCTATATCCAAGGACGCAAAATCTTTGGGAAGGCTTTCAGCATCGCAAAACTCAGATTCTGTTACGAAGGAGTCAAAATCATTTCCATGTATGTTTTGTTTCCACTCAGCTGTTTCTTCCTTGTCTGAGTTGTGCTGGACTCAACTAAAGTTGACAAATCCTTGGCTGAAGGGATGAGGCACTATTTGGATTTGTTAGCCTACTAGACTTTCAATTTAAATTTTTTGGGGCGACTATTAAGGTTAATGCACATGCTACCATCGCTTCCTTTGCCTGTGATTTGTTGATTTTGTGTTTCTGGTTTTTGTTTTCCTTTCCTTTGCGTATGGCAAGTGTTGTTTTACTTCTTGGTGGGGTCATTTTTAATTCTTGGATCGTATTTTGTTATTGTCATCTTTTTGTTAAGCTCAGATTCTGATACGTGTTAATCTTTTTGTCGATTAAGCCACGGGCAGTGCACCTGGTACTCCTCAAAGGGTCAATTCAAACAGTGGTCCAAAGACGACTCCCATTAGTTCAGTCTCAGTTTCTGGTGCAACGGCTCTGAAGAGGAACATGGCAAAGCTGCATTCGACAGCTAATGCCTCGTTTTTCAATGCATCCGACGCGATAACGGTTGTCGTCCCCCGAAGTAATGGGAGGTTGGAGCAGGCAGCTGAATTAAGGAAAGAAGGAGGAGTTGGAAAAATGGTGCCATTGCCTTTGCAGACAAAAACATCTGAGATCCGTAAGTTTTCAAACGTAAGAGATGACTTGGAGAGGCCAATTCCTCCTGTTCATCCTGAAGCTGATGGTTTTAAGGTCACTGAATTGAGTGGAGTGGCAAGTAGGAATGTCTTTCCTGCAGTAGAAAGCTCAGCTGCAGGAAATCCTGAAGCTGATATGAATCGAAAGGATGGCAAGTGTATTGTTTCTGGGAGACTTGGAACGAGTCTAAAGATGGAGCCACTTGGTGGTTATCAGCATGACGGTTGTATGTGTGCAATTCTCTGTTAGCGCAGTTTTCAGCTTGTTTGAGCAATTCGTTAGTCTATTGTTTCAGCTAATATTATGCACTTGCATTTGGAAACTTTTTTTTCTGTTGATTCAGTAGTCAGAATTTTTTTTCTGTTTTAGGCTGGTAGTCACTGGCGGATCGAGAAATTTGACCTTAGAGGGAGCACTTAATAGTTTTAACCTAAAAATAGTTTTCTATGATTGAACACAATGTTATGTTCATGCGTTTTTGAAAGAGAAAGTAGTGGACCATATTGATTTAGTTGTTACTTTTGAGACATTATAAGAGTTATTAGCTTGATGATATTCAAATATTGAGGGGCGCTAGTGCAAATGTTTGGGGAGTAAATGAAAGATATTCAAAAAATCTAGGGGCTCAAGTGAAAGCGTCAAAAAACTAGGCGGGCACGTGACCCCCTGGACTCCATATTGATCCGCCAGAGCTGGTAGTAAAGATACGGTCATTTTTGTTGTTGTCATATATCCCTATCCCTATCAAGTATATTCTCGTAATTATTGTCGGAGTTTTACTTTGAAAATATAGATTTGTATGTTTCTTAAGTTTTTAAATCGGGATACATATCGTGTATCGGTTATTTCTTTTTATGAATTGTATCGGATACGTATTGTGTATCGTAAGATACGTTAACAAAAGCTAATATACAATAAAATAATAGTTATACTTGATTATAATCTAAAAATCTGGTGTACATTTGAAAAATAAGGGTTTTATATATGATAAAAATACTTTTAGGATGAAAAAATCCAAGTCTCTCAAGTTGGATCTATCACATTGAGGCTTTCTGATGCCTGAGTTAAGGGAAGAGAAAAAGAGCCCTTATTTGATTCACACAAAACATGATCGAAATACGTTCTTTCTTTTATTCGAGCTTTGAGTTTGGGTTTTCTGTAAATGATTTGGATACGACCATAATTAGATGAAAAGATCAGAACGCGTTCGAGGTTCCACTTCTTTAAATATGGTATGATTTGTTTTCCGTTAGTAATCGTAGGATACGCTGGGAATCAGGATATGCTATTATATCGTAGGATACGCTGCCGATTTCTATACAAAAAGGATACGGGGTGCGATCCGTATCATTTTTGGAAGAAGATCAAGTATCGTAGGATTTTAACGACCACTCTTGTGCTTACCAATATGTATCATGTCGGACTGTATCAGGTTATAACTAATTAACTAATCCATTACATGTGTGTAGTGTGTTATGTTTATGTTTTTGCCGTGTCATGTGTCATTATGGTTTGCTCTTGAAGATTTTGGTATTGTTAGGAGTTACACGTTGGGTTAGGGTTTCACATTAGGGTTGACAACTGCAGGTTGGTGACAGCGACGGCGGTGGCGGTGGTGGGTTTAGGTGCATCTAAGATGGGTTAGGGTTAGGGTTAGGGTCTGATATCATGATGTTTGAGAGGGAGGAAAGAGTGTTAAGGGTGTTAATTAACCCTAACACACATAAAGCTAATATACTGAGACGGTCTGAGAGAGTTACAAGATATGAAAGACTAAACTACCGTCACTCATTAATAATCTCAAACTCCTAACAGGTATTGTTTGATCCTATTTTTGACCCATCAGTCGGTGGTCATGCCCTTAATTAGGAGCCTTGTGTTAAATTACCAATTGTCTCAAAAGCTTAAGCAATTAGGGGTTGGGGATGGGCCAAATAATGTACATTGAGCTACCTAACATGCTCCTTCCCTTGGGTACTCTGAATCTGATATATGCCATGTTACACAGTTCTAAGTAGAAAAGTAGAATACGAATGATGCTGAAAGGAAAGGAATTGGATAGATTCTTAAGGATTTTAATTTTGGTTTAATTTACATTTTGGATTTTTTGGTAACAGTTTAATTTGGGTTTAGTTACGTGTTGTGTATTCAGACTTCAAAGTATAAAAGCATCCGACTCAAAACCAATCGGTAATGAGTGGAGAGGCCATCTAAGATCATGTACTAGTTTAGTAGTTTTGGAGGTTATCATTGACAAATGTGGTGCAAGCTCCTTCTCTTTCTTGTTCTTGAATAATTGTGCTTATCTTTTGGCGCAATTCTCAATTTGTATCCTAACCCTACGGCCAACCCAATGACATCCATCAAACCTCGTGGTTGATTGACCCAAAACCATGCAACTCATATAGCCTTTGACCCACACCCCAGCCCAAAAACAAACACAATCCAGCATATTTAAGCAATCTAGCTAACCTCAGAGTCGCAGACCCTTACATACCCAACCAAAATCCGATTTGCTTGAGTTATAAGATCCTCCCCAAATTACTTTGGTGGCACAGAAATACAAGAGATGTATGCTTCATTTGCACATCAAGTGTTCATGGTTTCAAAACTATACTTCAGAAGTACTTGCTAATTGAATGCAAAATATATTCTGTTCCTGAAATTTTATAGATGTTATCTCCTATTATCGCTAGTTTTAGTTGGATCTAATATTAATCAGTTGTGCTTAGGTATTTATTGCTTGGATATATTGATTTATTGTTGACATTAGCTTATTGTCTTCCCTGAAGATGAAACTCGTGTGCATAAAGGGAACAGAGATGTGTCTTCCACCGAAGGACAAAAAGGAGGTATGTCCACACTAAATCACAGGTTATACACGTGATAATCTAATAAAGTTACTCATTAAAGTGACCCACATTATAGGATGGACACGTTCTCTTGTTGCGAGCTGGGAGAAGAGTGAGAGGTACCAGTACTACGAGGCTCCTGCTCCTGCTTCCAGTAATTCATCTGGGAAAGTACCGGTTGTTAGCATGCTCCAGCGGAATGTGGTATGATTTTTCTTTTTACACCTTGCAGATAGCTTGGCATAAGTGTGTAGAGACTATTTTTTGGTACTTTTTTCCCTTTTGCGGAAGAGTGACGAGAAGGCTTCGTGGGGTTGTGACCCATGCACACACGGAAAATACAATAGTGCACTCATGCTCACTGAATGTACTTGCACTTTTTTCGAGTATAGTGATGAAGCAAGGTCAACGCCTTAAATACAACTCAGTCCACGGAATGAATGAAAAGAAGCTATACTACATAAAACATGTCCCAGTTAACTATTCCGCAAAGAGATAGGGGAACACTTGTGAGCAGCTAATTCACTTGTATGTTCAGAAGCTTACCATAGTGTAACCTGCATTAACATACCTAATGTGAATAAGGTACCTCCTCCCTTCAACAGGTTTGCGTTCACTATTTTTTTTAGTGGCGTTCATTCACCAAATCCCATGCAAAGAGGAAGAGGGTGGCATTGCAACATGAAAGAAAATTTGAGCACAATTTCCTCCTTCACCAGAATCTGTTCAATCTTTCCTAGTTTGCCTGTTAAAGCTTCCAAACTCTCCCATTAGAAGGAGTTGCATCATTACATGATGTTGTAGCAGGACTGCAAATATAGTTTTGGTTCCTCTAATTTTACAATAAATAGGGTTACTGTATGGTTGTATAAGATTTTTAAAAATGAGAAGGTATGATATTTGTGGAAGTGAAAATTAATTCGACCACTTGATCAATCAGTTTACATGTATAACCTGCTCTTCTTTTCCTTTTCCTAGTGTCCGTTGTCTGTGTATTGTACATATAGGTGTATCAATGTAATTCTTACCTTCTTTTTCTTTCTCATGAAGGGGGGTTTATATGTCTTGTTGTTCTTAATTATAAACAGAGACGACACCTCTCTCCTGGAAAAGAAGCAGTGTCTACTAGTGACAAGGATGCAGTTACGGATATAATGGACGAACATGCTCACTTTATTGGCTCAATGCAGTCTCGCTTAGGCAAATTGCAGGTGTTTTTTATTTTTATTTTTAGTTTTGCACTCTCGTTAACATAGTCGTATATTTAGTTTTACTCCACTTATCCTAAATCCTCTGGACTCGAATACTTCTCTCCAAATTTTTAATTTAATCCAATAATCCGCTAAGACAATATCATCTGCAAACGACATACACCACGAAATATCATCCTGAAATATGTCTAGTCAACTCATCCATAACTAAGGCGAAAAGGTAAGGGCTCAAGGCTGACCCTTGGTGTTGCCCTACTGTAATTGGAAATTACACCACGAAACATCACTCTGAAACGTCAAGGGAAAATGACAGCCAATGATGTGTTTTGATAATTAATATCCTCCAAGGACATTTTCAGCATTAACAAGTGTTCTTAGCATGTCCTTGGCGGGTATTAATTATCAAAACACATCCTAGGCCGTCATTTTCCCAAAAGTCAACTCATCCATAACTAAGACAAAAAGGTAAGGGCTCAAAGCTGACCCTTGGTGTTGCCCTACTGTAATTGGGAATTCACTTGTTTCCCCTACTGGTGATCTAGTGACGACACCTTCATACATGTCTCTAACCACATTGATATATCCTTTTGTCACTCCCTTTCGCTCCAAAACCAACCATATGATATTCTTGAGCACCCTATCATGGGCTTTTTCTAAGTCTATAAAAAATCCCTCTTATTTTCTTTATACTTTTCAACCAATCTCCGTAATAAATAAATTGCTTCCATAGTCGATCTCCCCGGCATAAATCCAAATTGCTTCTCTAACACTGTTGTCACCATTCTCAAGTCATGCTCCATAACTTTCCTTCAACTTCCTTGTATAGCGCATCAACTTAATGCTTCTATAGTTGTTGCAACTTTGAATATCCCCTTATTTTAGATATAGGTACTAAGGTGCTCCTCCTTCACTCGTTAGGCATCTTTCCGGCATACTTGTGTACACTCTCTCTCTCTCTCTAAATTTCTCTCCTACCCAGTGACTTGTTCTCTTGTAAGCAAGCTATACTAATCTTTCTCCTAATAGTGTCAACTAGTTCCGTAGTCTTACCCGATAATATACCTATATTCCAAGTTGCTACTAACCTCCTAACCCTGTAGTCCTGGGCTAACTTCTTTACCCGTGCTCGTCCAGGTAAATACGGGAACCCTTGCTCACTTATCACCACACCTGGGCGTCACATCACCTGGGCGCTGGTGTGGCGCCCCTTGCTCATTCATATTAGGATTCATGTCATAAAGATCTAATGGGGCTTTTACGTGCTGGCTGTTAACTACCTAACACACAGCCATCCTTTATCTGGGCTTGGGATAAAAGAAAGATAAGACTAAGCACGGCACAGGTGGAGTTCGTTGCTCTATTCATTGTTCTTTTTTTTCTTTTCTCCCTCCTATTTTCCTTCTCGGTGTTAATTCTTTTTGTTCGTGTGCCTATGGTAAGAATTGTATGTTCGTTTTTGTTAGACCCATAGGGTGAATTATCTCTATATAATAAAACGGAGCAGTCTTTATTATGAGCCAGCTGAGCATATTTATTTATTTTATTTTTTGCGAGTTTCTTGATCCCATGGAATGGCGGGGCAAGAGGTCTAAAGGCTCAGAGACCAAGAGTCACTTCACTTTCCTCTATTACGCGGTTCTCAGTGTTATTAAATCAAGATTCGCCATCAACGAATCAATAATCAATAGACGTCCCAATAGGTAAAAGAGAAAACATGCCAAGGGCATGTGTGAGCAAGGACAGGAAATAGAGTATGGAGTTATGGGCTTGCTCAAGGGTTTAATGGGTTTCCAGATCAACCTCTGCAGCTGTCCAATCACTTTTTATGTCAGGTTATAGCCGTGTGATCGAAAAAGATTCGAAATAGGAACATAATCACTATTTTCTCTATCATAGCTTCCTCTTTACGGTTCTCACAGTAAAATGTATATAAGTTTTTGTTTTCTAACAATGTCTTTTTATGAATTTGGGAAAAGCTGGTTGTGTAGCTTTAGATTTATAGGGATAATAGCATGCAAGATTGAGCTAATTTGTAAAAATCATTTTCATAAAGTGTCTTAGGCACGGGCATTCACTAGGAAGCCCCACCCCAAGTCATCAAACTTCTCTAAAACTGCAAAGTTGCTTCACTTCTTTTCAAGATTGGCTGCGCAATGATGAAACTTCTCTAACAATGTCTTTTTATGAATTTGGGAAAAGCTGGTTGTGTGGCTTTAGATTTATAGGGATAATAGCATGCACCATGATTGAGCTAATTTGTAAAAATCATTTTTGTAAAGTACCTTTAGGCATGGGTATTCACTAGGAAGCCCCACCCCAAGTCATCAAACTTCTCTAAAACTGCAACTGTGTTTGGTTGGTAGTTTAGTTTAGTTTTGGTAGTGGGTGGAGAAAGAAATAGGGTAATGATGGGAGAGAGGGGTAATGATTGGAGGGGGATAGAGAGAGAAATTAAATTAATAATTGGAGATATAGGGTAATGATTGGAGAAAAATATAGGGTAATGATTGGAAAACAAAACGAAAACAAAACTAAAATGGGAACCGAACAAAGTGAACGTTGCTTCATTTCTTTTCAAGATTGGCTGCGCAATGATGAAACTTGGCCCTTGGGGCCATTGTTGCTTGCACATGGTAAGTTAATTACGGGGACAAGCTTGCCCTGAATTCCCACAACTCTGCTGCTGTGAAGCAATACATTCTATAGCATGATGTAGTAAAAGTGTGTATTGTTAAGTCTATGCCAAATTATATGGCCTTCTCCATATAGTGAAATACTTACTCGCCACTTGGTTATAGGTCCAAGAATAACTCCATGGATAGTCTTAGTTCTGTCGTCACCAAAGAATTTGTTTTGGGATTCAAGGTATCGAGTGAGAAGGTGTTAGGCGCCCACTAAGTTCATTCAGCCTTGAATGCACATGGCAGTTATATAAGCAATAGCACGACAATAAACATCCACACAGTTTAATAAGCGGCCGAGAATAAAGAGTACAAAGAGCTTCCAATTCTGAAGTGCATCTTTCTTGGACTCTAGAAGATATGTACGTAATCTTCACCCCTATAATCGTTTGTAATATAATTCGGGGTTAAGGGGATTAACTAATGATAATGGTTGAATTGTAATTTTTGGTTTTGAAAAGGATCACTCCAAGCATTTGTTCATTTTAGTCCTTAAGGGCAACATTGGGAAGGCTTGACACTTGGCAATCGCACTCATTTTTTGAACCCACCATCATCTATCCTAAAGGCTTATTTATATAACAGACTATAGATGATGGAAGAATGTACTAGGTTGAGAGAATATGATGAAGAAATGTATAAAGAGAGGGGATGACTAGGGTTTCAATGTGGCGTCCCTTTCCGATGGTAGGGTTTAAGAGAGTATTCATAGACCTCGGATGGATTAGGGGCCATGCTAGGGTTTCCAGTGCTTAATCCTAAGATATTTGCTGACTTTCCTAGCTCCCAATTGTGTCCTTCCGGTCACAACCCGAATCCATTGGTCAGACCTACATCTAGAAAATTCTGCTTTAGTGAACGCCCGGGTGAGACCCTTACTTGAGCTCGTGATCATAACGAAATACTTGGGTTGGCTATTCATCGTGTGTTTATTATTTTTGTACCTATTTCCTTTCATTCTCATTTTATTGCAGTTTCTTCCTGATTAAGAGGACCCATTACTTCTCTTCAATCGGTTTTGTTTGAAAGTAGATATTCATTCATCAGAAATATTGGGCCATAGAACAACTGAAGATCTTCTCGTACATATTTTTACATTTCTGCTAATTTTAAAAGGTTGCTGAACATTTTGTCGTATTTGCAGATAGTCCACCGATACTGGGAAATGCATGATGTTAGAGGGGCCATTGGTGCGATGGAGAAGATGGCTGATCATGCTGTAAGCTCAACTTCATTTCAGAACACCACTTTAAACTGTTTTTGTTTTTTATTTTTTTTTGGTTGTTATCAAACTATCTGAATTTACCTCTTTTCATGTGCTGCCACTTGTAGGTTCTTGCTGATGTGATAAGCTTTTTGACAGAAAAACCTGACATTATCACATTGGATACCTGCACTTGTCTACTTCCGCTCCTCACAGGCCTTCTTGAAAGCAGCATGGATAGGTAATAGTGTCTGTCTGGCCTTTCATTCACTTTTAAGGACAATGATAAAAGCTGAAACTTAGACGTAGCCAGTACTTTATCATTTGGAGGTTATGACCTAATATTTGTTTTTTTGGTTTATTAAAAAATCAAATTCTTTGTGGGGCACTAAAGTAACAGCCAGTGGGTTCCTGGCCACAAAGCCTACTGGTTGGTGAGAACAATGCATTCTGAACTTTTTGTGCATGACCATAGGTTGGCCAAGTAGTCGAGGCACTCCTTACCAGGCGTTGCGAATCATAGGTTCCCATTTCAAAAGAAGGAAAAAACTGGGTATTGTGATAAATAGTACAGCCAACTGATGTGTAGGCTCGTTGGTATACCAATCTTAATAATCCTATACCTATGCAAATATTGAAGACAAAATGATTCCAATATTTGAGCGAATTGAGATCTGACCATTTAACACAATGATTCCAATATTTGAGCGAATTGAGATCTGACCATTTAACACATGAGAAGTTCACACTCTAGTACTAAAGTTTGTTACTCCTCTAATTTACCGCCATTGAAATTGGACTTGAAGTTCGAACTCTTAATCTATACAAGCTTACAGCTATAGACTCCAATTATGGTTGCATGTGGGTACTTGTTCCGGGTGCAGCAATATGTACTTGCTTTGTGAAATTGGTTCTTTGCTTTGTGCACCATGGTAATATTGAAATTCAAATTTTCCCCTTGTTTGCCTTTAGCGTATATCATAGAGCTAATATAATCCGTTGTAGAAGGCTGGGTGTTGGGAACGTTGATTTGTTTGATGATATTTTTTACAATACGAGGCTTCGGAGATTTGCTTGTAAGGAAAGGCATTGGAGAACATGGTGGAGGTGGTTCCCAAGTATGGATGTGGATGAGGTGAGTGGGCTGCCCAATGTTTGTCTTACAGGGTTGGATTGTGTAAAGCCCTTACAAGCGATGGAAAACATTTTTTAATCAAATTCATTTCAGGTTGGGAGTAATGTCAGGTTTAGTTTATTGGGTGTCTGCATGAGGTGTGGTGTGGTGGATGCCACATAACGGTTTTCAGTTTCTTGTACTTGTAGATTGCGGCTGATAGATTGTTCTTATAGCAGATTCTTTGAGATTAGTGGTTGTTCAGAGTTGGGATTTGTATTTCCGCCGTTAATTCATGATGAATCACGCGGTACTCGTGCAAAAGATCGCGAGATTAGTTGTAGCAACATAACAAGTGCTATGATAATGACCATGATGACATTGATGATTATCCTGCTCGAAATTACTATTGTTTAGGGGCCATTGCTTGGTGTGGTACCAAGAACTTGGACTGCCACACGGGAGAATGCTAGGGGTAATTGCTTAGTGGCTTTTAGCAACTTATGCCAAAGGGCAATAAGGAATGCCCAATATTTTTTTTGTAATTGTGGGAGTTTCTGTTATTGTGTCCAAAGCAAGGCCGGATACTGCGGGGACTGGAGGTTTTAAATAGAAGTTTGGCTACCTGCTAAGGACCATCATTGCTCTCTCAGACACACCAGCACATTCGAGAGATTTTGTCCGTAACTTCAGTTTTGATTTATTGTGATTTTTTTTCCCATAGCCCTTGTTCTTGGGGTTCCATTTGCGTATGAGGCCTCATGGGTTCAAGGAGATTAGACACTTGCTGTTTTTAATTGTCGGGCAATATGTGCCTTGGGGGGCTAGCTAGTTTCGAAGAAGGCTCAACCAGAATGGAGGAGTGAGAGTGCAGAATATGTTACATACAGGTTGAATGAGACAATGATTACAATTCTTTGACAACATAAAATTATATTCCTGTATTGTGATTACCTTTTGTCTATATCCTATCCATCCATAGCCATGTTAAATGTTGCTAGTGGACTTGGATGCTGTATTAATAATCTGTTGAAATATAGGCATCAAGATCTTTCGCTGGATATTCTTCTTAAGCTTGTCAGGGTATTTGGTTCAGTGATCTATTCAAGTTTGTCAGCGTCATCCTCTGTTGGTGTGGATATTGAGGCAGAGCAAAGGTATGATTGGATCTTTCCCAGCTTTATCATCAACATCTTTATTTTGTCTTTTGCTACTTAAAATTCTAGCTTGGAGAGCGTAAACTGATTGGTGGGTGTTGAAGGCTCGAACGTTGTAATCTCTGCTTTATCGAGCTTGAAAAGGTTAAACACCGTCTTCCTGTGCTTACAAGGTGTGTCTGTCTTTAGTTGGCTGGGTTTTGCTTATTTGACATAGTTGTCATGCTTCCCCAAATTATTAATTATTCCGGTTTTTTTTATTTGTCCCATTGTTGAAATAGAAGAGGTGGATCAATTGCTAAGTGTGCGCAAGAGCTGAATCTTGCACTTCAAGAAGTTTCAAGAGCATAGTTGATTAACAACACGAGTGAAGAATTCTTGACCATACAGGAATGTATTTTCTCTATTTTAGTTTGGAATGTTATTTTGTGGGAGTATCCCTTGTCAAAAGAAGAAGAAGAGAGACCTGAATCATTGAGAAGTGGAAGTGAATAGCTGTGATCCTTTCCATGTACATTCATGCCAAGCAGAACAAATTAACTACTGAGATCCGGCTGTGTCTCAAAACTGGAACAGGAAGAAGGGAATGGCAGCTCTTTGACTCTGGTGTTTGTTGCTGCTACACAGTTTTGACGACTCCATCCAGCTCATCATTTTTCTGGTTGAGAAGGGTCAATTCCCACCTTAACACCATTTTCTAACCCAATATCTGGAAAGTTTGTTGTAAGTTTTAGATGCTTGTGTGAAGAAGTGTATGAATTTAATCATCATCGTTTATGTAAAAGCAAAGTACTAATGTGTCTTGATTTAATAGAAGGGCCTTTGAATTGAAAAAAGTCAAGTTCATTCATATTGCATACCGTTCTTTTAATTACAAGGAAAGTAGAAGGATGCTAAAGGTCAAATGAGGATCTTTCCTCTTTCTTTTTGATAAGTAAACGGTTGTAGTATCAAGATGTAGGTTTTGTGTGTGTGTGGTGTGTGGTGGTAAATCAACTTGAAATAAAAAGAGGCTAACCGAATACACAGTCTATAAGGGGCATATCTCAGGAGGAAAAGAAAATGACCAAGCCTAAGCCAAACGGCTACATATAGCTAATGGGACGTATAAATGAATGTTTCAAACCCATCTAGAAAGAGGAGAAGGAAAAAACCGAAACAAAATCAGTTATAACTGGATTACACTTGAAAGAAAAGATCGCTAAGAGTTGAAGATGTCAGCAAGCTGAAGACCATGCAACCTTAGCAACGATTGATGATCACGGAATCCTCACAATCAGCGTTTGACTATCTGGAGAGCATGAATAATTCGACCACTTAAGAGTAATTGCCCATCTGAAAGAGGCCGGAGTATCATATTCTAAGGGGCAGCAATGCCACAACCCCAGTAACCTTGTTGACACCATATCCTAAACCAAAATCAGCAGCCTTCATACTACTTGGAGATATATACTATGCCAATAATGACGGTGCACAATCTGGACATGTATAGATCGCATCACAGCTTCACAATGACCCTTTGGCTCAGCACAAGCTAAGTGATACACCGTACTAATATTGCTAATATTATGTAAAACTGACAGAATGGATTCCTAGGGACATCCCCCAGGCCCAAGGATAAGCAATAAAGAAAATAATAAGAAGGTTAAAATTACATCAATTATACCTAAACATGTGGTTTAAGATGATCGAGCAACCGGCGAACATAACTCCACATCTATATGCATCAAGTGTTGAACTCCAGTGGGTAAAGTTACAACCAATAGTAGCAATAGCAACCTGTGGAAATGTTCACACTAGTAGAATAATGATAAAATAATGAGGCCCTTTGCATTTTTGTTGCTCACATCACAACACCCTTGAAAGACTCACATCTCCCACTCGTCTTTTTCACTCGAATGCTAAGGACTAGGTTCCACCAACTCCCTCCACTTATCGTCACATGATTCTCCCGCTATTTATTACCTCCTCTTCCAAAAAAAGTTGAGGCTCGAGCACACATCTCACTAGGAAATCACACAATATTGTAGGTACACACTTCTCGTATGTATCTCATATTTTAGCCACCAAGGATTAAGGTATATACCTGCTAGATAGAAGTATTAGCATCTATCAGAACTAGGAGATCAGCCTTATCCTCTCAACCTTTGAACTCTTTCTGGGAAATCACACCATTGGACATTGCAAAAAGCATTGCTCCCATTCCAAACCATACAGCACAACTTAGCCACATACATTTGGTTAAAAATAAGTAGGTGCAGGCTGCCATTCGCAGCACAAAGATCATACAAAAATTTAAGAGGGAGGGCAACCAAGGATATTTACAACAAGGCAAATGCTATAAGGTGCCCCTAGGGTACAAGTTAGGAGCACTTTAAGTGTTTTAATTAAATTTTTTATACTCATTCCAACATCTACTAATAATGACACTGAGAATGTAAACTATTAGAAAAAGTCAAACAATATTTTGAATGACAAAAATGTCCATGTGGCTCTTCCTATTCTTCACTCTTGGAGGGAACTTTTAGTTCCACATATGACTCTTCATATATAGGGAAGTTATTCGGAAGGATAAATTGGTGCCAGTCTTTCCATAAGAGCATGTGGGAAATTTTCGTTAGTTTGACTCTTCAAATGGGAAATTTTCACTTACCGCCAGTTTCTTTCCATATAAGAGTGGAGCAATCTTTTAAGTTCTTCTGTGTCTTTGACGTTCTGTTTCAACTATATATAAAATAAAAAAAATTTGTGTTTTTAGCTTGTTACATACCGTGTTCGATCTCAAACTCAAGTTGTTACAAACCGTGTTCTCAAGTTTGTTACATTCATTTTTCTGAGGACATTACAAAGGTATGAGCCTTTTCTTATGTTCATTTTCATTTTATTTTTGAGTTATTTGGAAAGAATTTTTATATTATTTGACTGGATAAAAATTGAGTTCTTTTTTTTGTTGTTGCTATTTTCACCAAATATTGATATTTTAATTTGTAGGACAATGGATGATGAATGTTTGGACTGTGAGTTAAACCAAATGAAAAGAAGAAATACTTTTGACTTGAATGAAATTCCTTAGGAAGACGAAAATATAGAATCTGATGAAAGTGTTGAAGAGATGAATAGTTTAGTGGAAAATGACTTCCAACCTTTTCCCGGACAATGTTTTCTCAGTGAAGAGGAGGCTTTCATTTTTTACAAAAATTATGCCGATAGAAATGGTTTTGCCATCCGAAAAGGCCGCTTCATCACAAAAAATGGAGAAGTTAAAAGGTTGAGATTTTTTTTGCCATCGTGAAGGAAAGACTCCTTTGAAAATTGTGGATCCTTCCAAAGAACAACGTAACAGACTATCATTGAAATGTGGTTGTCAAGCTCATATGCGTATCAAATTACAGAAGTCTTCTGATATTTTCCCACAAGAATGGCATGTCACTACATTTGTTGTTGATCACAAACACTAGTTATTATCCCCTTCAGAAACCTGATTCCTTCTATCAAATCGTACGATAACAGAAAATGATGAAAACCTTATCCTCATGCTCAAAGAAGGAGGACTTTCAGTTAGGCAAATTATGCGGGTCATTGAGCTTGAAAAACATGTCAAGCATGGTTATCTTTCATTTTTAGAAAAAGATGTGCGTAACCTTTTTACTAAAGTTAGGAAGTGATGTTATGATTATCGATTGAAATGAGAAGCATGAAAACCTCCTAATGCATAAAATGATTATCACTAGGTCCACCTTCGGGTGTGTCGCTAGGTAGGGGACGTACGGGTCCCAAATGTCTGGACTAGGTCCACCAATTAGTGTGTCGCTAGGCAGAGGATGTATGGGGTCTCAAATATCCGGAATGTAAATCACACATGCTATACCCCATTGAAATGGAAACTTGAATGGAAATGATTCAATGAATGATAAACTGTTGCCCAGAAAGTAATGTGTGTTCATATGAATATTCGATTTCCGAAGTTGTGATTGTGCCTATTCAGATGAAATATCCTTGCTTGCCTTCCTCTTTTTATTCATAACTATCATCTCAATTGTTTATAGAGTTAGTAGAGATTTTTCTACTGGACAAGCGTAGCTTAACCCTTCATTTTTCTGGTACCAACCGGGGCCAGTGACATGGTGTGCTTAACATGCATTATCGGACATACTTTTGAAAGCTTATACAGAAGAGTTCTATAATCTTTTGTAAATCACATTTTGAAGATGTAACTATAACATTAATTTGATTTTTTTTTTTACTATGGATAAATGTAAAACACTTAACTCTCATTTATCTTCTACTACTTAAGGAATATTGGGTCGTGGTGCCTTGAATGTGATCTTTTGAACTAACAGTCATTTGTTTGAAATTCTGGGAAATGGGCATGGCAAACCCTTTTGTTATTATTTTACAGTATGGTGGATATTTTCTTTATGAAAAATTATCATTAATTATGTTTAATGGAGTTTGATTGCAAGACTCAATCGTCAAGCAAGGACGAAAATCGGCTGAAAGGTTATTGTTTTTGTGGTCAAAGTAGAGTATATAAATTTAAGAAACAGAAAAAAGAAGAAAAAAAGAAGGTAGATGTACACAACATAGGCCTTTCTGCATGAAATGCTTGCTCGCAGAAAACCGAAATCACCCTGGTATATACACAAAGCACATTAGAGAGGATGACTGGTAGAAACCACAATTAATCTGCTATGTGACTTTCGAATGCAATTGTTTTCTCGCTTACAAATCATTTATTTCCTTTTCTTGTCATCAGCTTTGATCAGATGAACAGGAGCTGCTGGAATACTGAACCACCATTCTCTCACCCGCCTAAGCCATCTATTGCTGCTGGCTTTCCTCAGTGGCATCTCCCTTGTGAAAGACTCGATGAAAACCAACAAGATCAAGAGTCTAAGAGGTATGAGTGCCAAAAACAAGGCCGCAGAAACTAACAACATAGCAACCCTTTCGGTGGCCTGAAAATCGAAACAAAGAAACAGTTAAATGTCAGAACCAGCAATCAAAAATGGGTTCTGTTTGATGAATATGCTTCAAAAGAAAGAATCATACTAGTATAACTTGCATCATTATGAAATATTGTACCAGTAATGAAAGAAAAATAGCATCACAACCCCCATTTTTATCTTGGTTTCAGTATTAGCGTTCACGAGTTGAATTCAGCTATTGGACGAATAAATGCGTTCCAAACTGGAGTTGGGAAATATTTGGCACCTTAAGCTCACAATGCCCCAGTATGACTTGCCAACGTGTCTCACTTAAATGGTAGGAAGTCATCCCCATAGAAGCCAGTAACAAAGCTAAAAGGTGTATGAGTTTTTTTTTTCTTTTTTTTTGATAAGTTAAAAGATGTATGAGTTGGGCAGTGGTACACAAATATATTCAGCTGGGATATAGATACAAATCTCCATATATGTGTGACTCCGTGTGTGTGTGCACGCATCATTGATCAAAAATCTTACCTCCAAATTATCTGAATTTCCTTCAAGAATACAACTAATAAAATCTTGTGCATTCTTGAACTGCTTTAAAGAAGAGAATATAAAAATAGAATGGCTTAGCCGACTAAGGCAAATACCTGTGGAAGTGCCGCAATTAAGAGAGCTCTAACTTTCAATAGAACAATATTTCCAGCCTGAATTAGAGATTCAACTTGAGTGATGGCTTCTTGTAAGCTCAGCAGCTGTTCTACTGCATTTTTAGTTGGGGGAACTGTGATTTTATATGCTTCCAATGGCCTCCCTTTGTTTGCATGCTTACGCCAGATCATGAGAACTGCAAGAATTACAAAAATGGACGGTAGTATAAACCTGATCCACCCCCTGCAAATGAAAATGAGCCATTTCATTAGATTTCTTCCTTCAAGAAACAGTTTGAACAGACCCAAACCACAACCCATTTCGTAACACAAATGAGGAAGATTATTGTCATTTCCACGATTATAACTGTAGCATGCTGAACATAGTTATTCGTGCCTGCCATGGACAAATTTAGCCAAGTCTATTGATGACCGTACTTTGCTTGGGGCTCGGCCCTAAGCCGAGGCTTGACCATCATCTACGTTACACTCACCTTACGACCAGTGGCGGAGAATGTATATCAGGCTCGGCCACCTCCGGAGAGGTGGACTCGCCCATTTCCTCATCAAGCTCGGCCAAGTATGATGCTCGGCCACCCACGGAGCACGGCAACGGTTGGGGCTTGGCCACCTGCTAAGTCACGTGCCTTGCCACACGTCAAAACGGTTACACCAAAGGATAATCATGAGCGTATATGGAGAACGCCAGTTCACACCAAAGCGGTTACTAGATCCATCCAGTGACATTGTAACGACGTCACTCAGCTCGTGCAGGGCATGTGCCCGTACTTGGAGAGCAAATCAAGGGGGTTCTATAAGTATCAAGTGAGGGCAACCCTAAGAGGTACATGCTTCTACACACAACACTAGTCTCTTATCTTTTCTCTCTGCATATACTTATCCTCTCGCTGGAGGGCCTTGCCGGGAAAACTCTGACCAGGTCTTAGTCGTGCGTTCCTTGTGCAGGCTAAGTTAAGAGGATAGGCGATTCCTGAATCAACGGAGGAAGGATCCAGATCGAAGGTCGCAGGTCACACAATTGGTGAACCCGACGTGAACCGCTTCTGATTCAAATAGCTCACACTTCCTTTAAACCACCTTCCTCCTTCCCAGCACAACCACAATTTCAACCACCATGGGCGGAGATCTGACAGACGTCACCAATTCGGGGGCTAAGGATGCCAACGGAAACATCATCCTACAACCCTTGGAAAGGCACATGTCCATCTCCATCCCACCAAGCTCTGGGCTATCACCATCCACGGACGACGTAACAGCGGCCTACATACATCTGTTACAACGTCGCGACGACGAGCGAGATAACGAACTGGCGGCGCTACGGCGGAGGTGGCTCAAATGAAACAACACATGCAGCAAACCGCAATCCCCGCTGCTTCCAGATCTGATGGAGGCGGGAAGGGACGAAGGCAAACGCCACCTCCACCACCACCACAAGAGTGTCCGCACGAAACAGGCCAACGTGGCTCCGTGAAAGACCGCCTTGGCTTCACCCCAGCACCTGGCGATGCCAGGGAAATAATCCTCTACAAGCAACCCACCACATCTGGAAACCGAATCGTTCACAAGCATATAGACGATTGGTCACGCGGAATTCTCTCGCACGACGGTTTCGCACCGTAGCCGACATTCCGTACAGACCAAACTCCATGTCTCGGAGCGTCTTGGGGACATTCCTCCTGAGAACTTGGATGTTGAGCACCACACACGACGGCATGGCAAGGGCGTACGCACCGAAGGCGTGAACGCCAACAAGAAGACCCAGCGCGATAGAGGGAAGTCTATCGACTGCCCACGCCGAACAACAACCGACTTGAGAGACAACCTCAGATGCAGAGACGACGAGAAGACTTCGGCGAAGGACTCCAAAGGAAGGGACTCCAAACGAACGAAAACGGATGAGCACAGCAAACCGCCGCGCCCAGGATTTGAAAGACAATTGAAGGACCTCTGCGTCTCCCCTTTCACCTCCCACATCATCAACACACCACCCGAATCCACCTTCCACGTACCTAAATTCACGAAGTTTGACCCAGCCACCTGTGAGGCTTACACCCACTTAATCCACTTCCGTCAGACAATCGAACTCTGCACCTTAAAAGATGAAGTCAAATGCAAGGCGTTCCCATCCAGCCTCGGCTCGCTTGGACTCCAGTGGTTCAACAAACTGCCCGCTGGATCCATCCGGAACCTGGCCGATCTCGAACGCGCCTTCAACACCCTCTTCATCACAAGCAACAAAACCGCCAAAGAGCCTGAGTCCTTGTCTCAAATGAGGAAGCTCCCGTCCGAAACTCTCGGACAATACGCCGAACGTTACTGGCAACTGTTCAATGAAATCCCTGGGATCGACGAGTACCAGGCCGCCCGTACCTTCAAAAATGGCTTAGCAACTGGCAACAAGAGTCTTGACGAACTTGCCATCCGCCCACCCCATGGAATGGGAGAGTTGATGCGTGTTGTGGAGCGTTTCTGTACTCTTGAAGAATTCTATGCAGATCGAGCAGCTCAAGGAATCCCGAGCTTCACCACAACCTTCCCCTCGGCCACACTACAACTGCCCGCACCAATAATCTCCCAACAACCCCAGCCAAAGAAACATGTCAACAATATCAAAGAAGGGAAGAAGCGTCAGCCGAAGGTACATGACTATGTGGCCGAAACAACATACTTCAAAGAGCCCATCTGGTCTTTCTTAAAAGAGATCATGAGGCAACCATTGTTCGAGTGGCCGACAGGCAAGCTCGGCACAGACACCGGACAGCCAGATCAAAATCCAAGGAAGAAGTGCTCCTACCACAACGAACTCGGCCACTACACGACCGTCTGCGCTCAATACAAGGCTCTCCTGGAGAAACTCGCCTCTCAAGAACATCTTATTGATCGAACAAAAACACCCGCCCGCCAAACAAATCAGGTAACCCTAACCCCAACGAACAGCGGTTGTTGATACATGTTATCCACGGGCCAGTAACAAAGGAGTTCGAAGGCACACTCCGTGCCGACCTCGATCGCGCTTCCACATCGAAGCAAGTACTCTCAGTCGGGTGCGGGTCCAAGCGCCAACGCCCATAAGACATTCCTAAGTGGACAATCACATTTACCGAGTGCGACCTTGAACATGTGCAAACACCACACTCCGACGCTCTTGTCGTCACCATTCAGATTGGTGTTCACAACGTCAAGCGAGTCCTCATCGATCAAGGCAGCTCGGCCGAGGTCATGTATTACGACCTGTTCAAAAAACTTGACCTCCCAGAATCCGCCTTACAACCCGCCGAAGTACCTCTCATCGGTTTCAACGGAGCACCTGTTTGGCCACTTGGCAAAATCTTTCTTCCATTCATCGTCGGCTCAAGGACTTTGTCCGTCGAATTCATCGCCGTCAATGCGCCAAGCCCATACAACGCCATTTTGAACCGAACCTGGCTCCACAGCATGCAAGCGATAGCTTTAACCTATCACCAGGTCGTCCGCTTCATTGGCACCAACAGAAAGCAAGAAGATCTGCGAGGAGATCAGGTAGCCTCCAAGAAATGCTACGTTTCAGCCATCCACAACTCCACCAAAGCCAAGCAAGTGCAATGGGTTGAAATTCCAGACATGGCCGTCATTGAAGACGTCGGACAGAAGGCTGAAGACAAAGCAGAAGAAGACTTGGTTAAAATGCCCATCAACGAGGATGGTTTACGCTTTTTCTTGCTCGGCTCTTCCCTCAGCGACGCCGAGTGAGAAAGAGATGTTCCAATTCCTCAAGGACAACATAGAAGTCTTTGCCTGGACCCCAAATAAGATGCCAGGGGTCGACCCTGATTTGATCTGTCACTCCCTCAACATCAAGAAGGATGCAAAACCAGTTGTGCAGAAGGCTCAGAGCTCGGCACCAAAACACTTCGACGCTATCGTCGTAGAGGTAAACCGCCTACTAGAAGCCAACGCCATCCAGGAAGTGCAATACCCAACTTGGCTCTCCAACACTATGGTTGTCAAGAAGAACGGCAAATGGCGAGTGTGCGTCGACTACACTGCTTAACGACGCCTATTCGAAGGATTGGATCCCGCTTCCAAAGATAGATCAATTGGTTGACGCCATCGCTGGCCATACTCGGCTGAGTTTCCTAGACGCCTACCATGGCTATCACCAGATAGCCATAGACCCAGAAGACATGGAGAAAAAAGCCTTCATTACACCACATGGCATTTTTTGCTACCACGTCATGCCGTTTGGAATCAAAAACTCGGGTGCCACCTTTAACCGCGCAATCTTCAAGATGCTTCATGCACAGATAGGCCACATCTTGGAAGCCTAAATCGACGACCTGGTTGTTAAAAGTCAGAAGGAGCACAACCATCTTACAGGACTTGCTGAAGTATTCCACGTTCTCAAGCTCCACAAACTCCGCCTCAACCCGGAAAAGTGCGCATTCGGCGTCAGTGCGGGGAAATTTCTCGGCCATTTGGTCACAAAGCGCGGCATCGAGGCCGACCCCACCCAAATCAAGGCAGTGGCACACCACGCACAATCAGGGAAGTTCAGAAGCTCATAGGCATGGCATCTGCTCTCGACCGCTTCATCAGCAAGTCTTCTGACAAGTGCCACGCCTTCTTCAACGCCTTGAAGGGAAAAAGCTAGCGCAAGTTCGAATGGACACCAGACTGCGATACAACACTGGCCGAACTTAAAGCATACTTGAGCTCGGCACCACTGATGATGAAACCTAAGGAATTTGAGACCCTGTACTTGTATCTTGCCGTCTCCGCCCACGCAGTCAGTTCCGCCCTAGTCTGGCGAGTTGGAGTAGATGACATGCCCATCTACTTTACCAGTAAAACACTCCTCCCCGCACAAACACGCTATCTTCCTCTCGAGAAGTTAGCACTTGCTCTCGTTTCGGCTGCAAGGAAACTACTACCCTACTTCCAATCCCACACAATCACGGTCTTGACGGAATACCCCCTCAAAGCCCTCTTTCGGAAGGCTGACCTCTCCAATCGTGTTTCCAAGTGGGCCGTTGAACTTGCAAATTTCGACATCCGCTTCGAGCCTCGGACAGCAATCAAGGGACAAGTTCTCGCCGACTTCATAGCAGAACTCACTCCCGACGATACAGCAGAATTCAACAAACCTCCCCCTCCACAACTAGTTGTCGAACCCACAACAAGCTCGCAACCTTGGTTCCTTTTTCAAGGAGATACTTGGCGACTTCAAGTCGATGGTGCCTCCAACAGCAATGGAGCAGGCGCAGGTGTTGTCTTGGTCACCCCATGCGGGACACTTCATGAAAGTTCTATCAGCATCGACTTCCCCGCCACTAACAATGAAGCCGAATACGAAGCCCTCCTTGCTGGCCTACGCTCAGCTATTGCAATGAAAGTCGATGAGCTAGCTGTTTATAGCGATTCCCAACTAGTTGTCAACTAGGTTTTAGGGGACTACGAAGCTAGGGACCCCAGGATGATGAAGTATCAGGCAACAGCGGCCGAGCTCATCAAGCAGTTCAAAAATTTCAAGATTGAACAAATCAACCGCGAGCACAACGTGCATGCAAACACACTTGCTGGTCTTGGCTCAGCCTCCACAGCCTCCGAGTTCCGAACCATCAACTTTGGCAGCATTGACCACCCAAGCTTTGACAGCACCCCAGAAGTACTGAACATCGAACTCGGCCCCAGTTGGATGGACGAGATCGTTGACTTCCTCAGAAATGACACTTTACCTGACGACAAGAAGGAAGCTTACCGCAGTCAGAACAAGACCGCCCCTACTACTGGCTCTTCGACAGCGGCCAACTTTACAGAAAATCTATCTCTGGACCCTATCTCCTTGTTGTCCACCCTACCCAAATACATGCGATTCTCAACGAGCTCCACTCAGGCAGCTGCAGCTACCACTCCGGAGGTTGCTCACTTTGCAAATGCGTATTGAGTCATGGATACTTCTGGAAGAACATGAAGGATTGTGAAGAAGTCATCCGGCAAGTGCCAACCATGCCAACTGTTTTCTCCAATTCCGAAGCAACCTGCTCAGAACCGCTCCCCCATCACAAGTCCTTAGCCCTTTGCCCAATGGGGGCTTGATATCATCGGGAAACTTCCAACGGCTCTTGGAGGCTTCAAGTTCCTGATCACAGCAACAGACTACTTCTCAAAATGGGTGGAAGTTGAACCTCTCGTCACCACAACCGAGGCCGACGTCTGAAGATTTGTCTGGAGAAACATCATTACCCGGTTCGGCGTCCCATACGCCATCGTCTCCGACAACGGTACTCAGTTTGTTGGCAACGGCCTTTCTAGCCTATTGGAAGAATTTGGAATACGCTTCTTCAATTCTACCCCAGCATACCCCCAGGGCAACGGCCAGGCCGAAGCCACGGACAAAACTGTCTGTGCGGGTATCAAACATCGGCTAAACTCCAAACGAGACAAGTGGGCAGAAGAACTACCACGCATTCTCTGGGCCTATCGTTCTACACCACGACGCTCTACTGGCCAAACTCCCTTCTCCATGGCTTTTGGCATGGAGGCTGTCATCCCGCTGGAATCCAAGTTTCCCACCCTCAGAATGGAAACCTTTGACCCGAAGACAAACGACGAAGCTGTCGAACAAGAGCTTATACTTGCCGAAGAAAAGCGTGATGACGCCCGTCTCAAGCTCGCAGAATACCAATAGCAGGTGGCCAAAGGATACAATCGAAGTGTGCGAACCAAGAAATTCAAGCTGGATGATTTAGTTTGGCGAACGGAGGTGCAAGCAAGCAAGAAAACGAAATTCATGCCCAACTGGGAAGGGCTTTTTCGCATTGTCAAAATTGCTGGTGAAGGTGCCTACGTCCTTGAAGACATGGATGGGAAAGTGCTTACCAACCCATGGAATGCATGAAATCTAAAAAAAGCATACATGTAAAAAACTCTTTTATTTATTCTATGCCCGGCTACGTACTATCCTTGGCTAACCTTCGAGTTACCAAATCTTCAAAGTTTTTGTTTGGCTTCGGCTTCCTTATCTATGATTCTTAATTTCCACGAATGGCTTCGAACCATAAGTTTCTTTTTCTACTTTATGTCTTGTACTCCAAAGTTTCTTAATGAAAAGACAACTTTTTGCGTTCGGCAATTGGTTTCTTCAGCACTTATATAACGTTGTCTTATTTGAATCTCACTTATATAACAAATTCACTCTCGGCGAATCTTCCAAACATAAACGATGACTTTGGTCACACCCACAAACGGCTCTCAAAGCCTCTAGCTTCAGCCACTACCACCACCCAAAGAAGCAAACAAAGGACATGGTCCACCGAGCCTAAAACACACATCACTGATGGAACTTAGGCTTCAGTTCGGCTTGGCAAGACACCATCGTCGGCCAGCGAAAGGTTACACTCACACTTTGGCGAGCAAACCACCCACAAACGATCAAACTCTCAAAGTACTTCTTACCTTGGGCAGGGGCTGGCATTTTGGTCGAGCCCCAACCACTGGGAAGGAGGCACCTAGCACACTTACTTTCAATCAAGACTGATCAACGATATTTGAACAATGACCGACGACAGAGGCAGGTTCGGCGATCTGTCAACTTTGCTACTCTACTATGGTCTAGGCTCGGCAATTACCACACTACAGGTTAGCCACTTCCACAGTCATCAAGCATTCAACTACTTAGCCGAACCCAGACCAAAGTGGGGGCTACAGATAGCTACTATTCAAACAAGCAAGCCTATCAAAATTTTCCTAAGGCACAAAAACATTCAATCATGTTCGACAAAACATACACTTTGCAAACAAAAACCAGCCATTCATTCATGCAAAAGAAACAAGTGCTGCAGAAAAACCTAACAGGGAGGTACGGCGTAATAAACTGTTCGGTGCCGACCCCCCATCAACTATTACACCTGGTACGGTAAACTCCAAGTTCGAAGCCGTCCAGTCCAACAAGAAGTTCAAACAACAAAATTCACTAAAAATAGAAGGAAGATAGCAACAATGTGCTCAAACTTGAGCAGTAGTATTTGCAGCAACATCGGTCGCAACCTCAGCCTCATTTTCGGCATTCTTCTCAACATTCACTAGCTCTTGCTCGGCTATCATCTCATCACCGCCATCACCAGTTTCCTTACCACCAGAACCATTCCCACCGTCGTCATCGGCGAGATCATCAATCTCGTCCTCACTCTCAGGGAACTCCTCCGGAGGAAAGGGAGCGCACTCCTCATCCGTGTACAGCAAAACGAGCTCGGGAGTCACTGGTCCTGGGAGTGACTTCGTTAAATTCTTATCCGCCTCCAGCTGAAGCACCCCACAAGCAACCTTCACACCCTCTTTATACCCGGTTCAATAGGAGATGGGAACCCTTAACTTCACCTCATCATTCACCATTGATCGAGCATCTCTTATGTATTCAGCTCCCGCTCCGTCGAAGCCAGCTTGGTAGGCCTTCTCGTCAACTTCTTTCATCTTTCTCTTCTCCCTCCTCAACACCCTTCCAACCTCACGCTCGGCCTTCTTCAACTTGTCGGACACATTTTCTTTCTCTTTCTCCAACTCCATAATCCGAGCTTTAGCCGTCTTCAAGCTGTTCTTGTAACCCTTAAGCTTCTCACGCTCGGCCTTCAAGTCATCACAGTACCGAGCCTTCTCGGCCGCAACCACTTCGGCTATTTTAGACGCTCGGAGGAGCGCCAGGCCAACCTACACAACAAGAGGAAGAAAAAAAAAAAGCTCGAGAAAAATTATTATGAAGTTAGTACATTGGAAACAAGTCGAGTTCGGACAATACCTGAACTAAATAAGCACTAGCATGAACCAAGCTCGGCTGGAGATCCACTGGCACCTTCTCCATGTCATTCGGCAGCGCCAAACCTCGGAGCATGGTGGTGGCCAGCCCTGGCTCAAGCTTTACACTATCGCCAATACTCACTACCCTCCCGTTGGCCATTGTAAAGGAGGGGGTAAACTCCTGGACGGCAACTTGACCAGTCGAACCAAGCTGTTCCTGGATATTCTTTGAGCCACCTGCAGCCGAGGACTCGGTCTTATCCTTCTCGGTGAATTGAGGCATCGACGGCTTTGTTGGGAAGAAGTCGTGGGCATCCTTCTGCTTCTTCCTAGCGGGCTCGACCGTCTGGCCCTCTTTTTGCCGAGCAACGGTGCCGTCCCTGATGTTCACACGAACAACCTTTCTTCTTCCCATCTCTCCTGCAAACTCGAGAACAAGAGTCTGGAGAGGGATGTTTATACCTGGAAGCTCGGATGGCTGGCTCTCTTGGAACCAAAATTCTGCTGGCTCCCTAAAGGTTGGGTATTTTACCCTCGGCCCCTTCGCCTTCCCGCTTGGCTTCGGTTGCTTACCTTTTCCCACTTCTTGCTCAGCGACCTTTTGGCCTCCGACTTTCGTGCTCGGCCCCGCTTCCTTCTCCCTCCTCTTCAACTTCCCCTTAGGGAGTATAACCAAGTAGCGTCGGCGCGTCGCGGCAGACTTGGGCCTTTAAGATTTCGACATTCTGCTCAACAGCAAGTGATTGCTCTCTCTACGTGATCGCTCGGTGATGTGCAAATGCATTGTTCAATCAGCAAGGGAAAATCTAGTGCAAAAGGATAAGAATCAAGCTCGGCAATTTAAAAGAAGGGATATTAAACAACCTCGGAATCTTTAATCTTCGGTACAGTGTGTAACCTCATTGTTTGGTCACCAAACTCGTAGTTACCACTTACTTCCACGTAGAAGTTAGCTTACTCGTCAGTATCTGGCAGCCCATCTATCAACGACTCTTTATTGCTACGTGTCAATAGGTATCTACGATCGATCCGATCGTGCCTGGACATTATATATGTGTGAAAGAGGTCGGCGACCGTGAACTCGAGGTTGTGGAGTTCCTTCAGCTTGATCACAGCCATCACTATCCTACAGCTGTTAATGGCAAAATAGTGGGGAACCAATCCAAACCGAGCCAACAATTCTCTCAGAAACGAGTGAAGAGGGAACCGAAGCCCAGCCTCGCAGATAGCCATAAGAGGAACCGTTATATGCTCGAGACGATGTTCTCTCTTGTCCCTTATACGGTTGCTGGCCACCTGAGTAATAACATCATCTGGGATGTTGTACTCACGGCAGAAATCTTGGTACTCACCTGGCAGCCCGCTAAAGTAATGGGCATGAGGACAGACATGGCCCCTCTCATAGAGGTCGGCGACCTCTCTACCCTCAGACGGGGCTTCGCAATGCCCAAATCGTGCAGAGGCGGTGTCCTCAGCTTGAGGGTTAAATCTAGACTCGGCCTCAGGCCCTAATTGTGGCTCTGTGTCGGAATGTGTTGACGGCGTAAAGGAAATTTCGGGCTCGGTATTGAACCCCTCCCCATACTCATAATCACGCTCGGCGTTTGAGTCACTGGAGTTAGACATGTTTGATGCTATTGAAGAAATCTGGCGTCGGCTTCTGCGCCTTTCCAAGTACTCTCGGATAAACAAGTCTGCGAAGTCGTCCCCTGAACTTTCAGAGTCGGTGAGATGACAATTATTGGGTGAGCCAGACCTAACAAAACAAAAGAGAAAATAATGAGGAATCTCGTCGTCGACCAGAAGGCAAGGATCTCACTATACTCGGCTACCCTACTGGCCCACCCTACTTCACTGTCAAGACTCAAGCTTGGGAAGAACGAATGACTCGAACCGTGGGGCTCGGCCAACACCAACGTCGGCCAAGTCCCCCCAGCATCAAGGCTGGGGCTCGGAAGAACAAGATGAAGGAGAAGATGAACAGTTCATACAAGCTTCAAAGCTCGTACTGTTCATACGACACAAAAACTCCCAAAAACCCAAAAAAAACGGTGCAAAAAGGGGCATAAAAACTGCAAAAAACAACTAGAGAAGTGAAAATCAAATAACATACCTGGAAATTTCAACAAGATTTGGTGGAGAAACCGCTGGGAATCGAGATTGGAAGTTGAACGGACGCGGGAGGAAGCTCTGGTGATGGAGGTCTAAAGAGAGAAGAAGTCTGTAACTTCTCTCTCCTCTCCCACCATCCCTTATATAGAGGTAGGGCTGGAAATCGAGTTTCCCGCCCATTCTGACACTGCCAAACCTGCAGCCAATCAACGTTCGACACGTGGCACCAATAGGCCAACCTAGCAGATCCTCCCCACGTTCCTGGTGTCTTTTCAGCCAGCCGTACCCAAACAAAAGGCGACACCTGGCATCCTCCCATTAGTGCTGGGCTCCGGCGATTGCTGCCACTTTGAGGATAAAGATAGATAAGGCTCAGCCAATTCTCATCAATGGTTCGCGTTCAGCAAGATATGGGTTCGACCAAGGTTCAACATCAATCCCTACCACCCGCTCATCGTCGGCAGAGATTGAGGGGCTATTGTAGCAGGCCGAACATAGCTATTCGTGCCTGCCATGGACAAATTTAGCCAAGTCTATTGATGACTGTACTTTGTTTGGGGCTCGGCCCTAAGCCGAGGCCTGACCATCATCCGCGTTACACTCACTTTACGACCAGCGGCGGAGAATTTATATCAGGCTCAGCCACCTCCGGAGAGGTGGCTCACGAACAGACTCCACTTGCCCATTTCCTCATCAAGCTCGCCCAAGTATGATGCTCAACCACCCACGGAGCACGGCAACGGTTGGGGCTCGGCCACCTACTGAGTCACGTGCCTTGCCACGCGTCAAAACGGTTACACCAAAGGATAATCATGAGCGCATATGGAGAACGCCAGCTCACGCCAAAGCGGTTACTAGATCCATCCAGTGACATTGTAACGACGTCACTCAGCTCTTGCAGGGCATGTGCCCGTACTTGGAGAGCAAGTCAAGGGGGTTCTATAAATATCAAGTGAGGGCAACCCTAAAAGGTACGTGCTTCTACACACAACACTAGTCTCTTTTATCTTTTCTCTCTGCATATACTTATCCTCTCGCCGGAGGGCCTTGCCGGGAAAACCCCGGCCAGGTCTTAACCGTGCGTTCCTTGTGCAGGCTAAGTTGAGAGGATAGGCAATTCCTGAATCAATGGAGGAAGGATCCAGATTGAAGGTCGCAGGCCACACAATAACCACGATTATAAGGGGCAATGCCGAAAAACTTCTTTGTTCAAGCATTTACCATAAAATTCCAATGAATCCAATGCCAAAGTCTTCACTGTAATGCCCATAGTGCCCTCGGTTGGGCATTTCAGTTAATGATATATGAGTCGTGTTCCCATCTTTATCGCATATAGTAAGGTGACTGTTGTTTCTCTACATACGAGATGGTCTGTGGTAGGTTAGTATAAGTTCCACTCCAAAATTTAGGCACGAAGATTGCTTTCAGATTCCAATATTCAGGGTCCATTAAGGATCAGGGTCAGAGATTTATTTGTGCAACTGGATCAAAAAAACCGTGGTTTCTTAGGGTCCGCTCAGAAAAGCAACTAGGATTTGGAACTTGGATTCTTGGAAAATACACAAGGTCATCGTATTGCGGGGGCTTCAACAAGTTTCAATCCATGGTTAGACTCAAATGGACCAACGGTTCAGGTGCTTAAGTTCAGCCATACAACCATTTCCCAACCAAGCATACTTATTTGCAATCTCCCAAGGACAACCTCCGGACTCTTCCATATCTAGTATATTACAACGTTATAAGCACTATAATTTTAGAATAAATGCTCATACAAAAAGATTCTACCTAGCTCCCATCATGAATTGGACACCGGCCTCAAAAAAACTTATTAGATCACGAATCGAATCGAGGGTCGGATTGACCCTTTTCTGAATCATGAATCGAATCGAATCGAATCGTGAATTGTAACAATTCGGTCCAAATTTCAAAACTACATTGGAACATGTATGTATACACCTACATAATAAATATACATTGTAAAATTGTAAAATTTAAGCTTAAGTCAATGTTGATGTTTGTTTTCTATTATTAGTCTATGAGGAAAGACACTTGTACATAATAGGAAAGTAAATACTACAGTAAAATTAATTTGCATTTATATGTTAAAGATTGATCATCATAGAATGAAAACTTAGCCTCAACACAATAAAAGTTTGTAGCCTAATAGGTACAAAATTAGCTTGTAGACCAACACATGTACAATCCTTTTCATATTTGTCGAATGCACCAATTGTGATAAACCTTGATTCACCTAAAGATTCGTATCATTGTTGCGTGAATTGCAAATGGAATCGTGAATCGTACGATTCACCACCGATTTTATATAAACCTTGATTCACCTATAGATTCGTACCGTTTCTGTGTGAATCTTGAATCGTGCGATTTTGACAACTATATACAAACCAAATCATTTAACTAAGCTCACTTGGCCCATCCTCATATCATGCTTAGAATATTTTTAACAAAGAAATTTGTGATATTTTTTTGGGTGAATCAACTTGAAATATAAAAAAGGTTAAGCAAGTGTACAAGTTTACAAGGGGCATATCCCAGGAGACAAAAGAAAAGAAAATTTGTGATATTTAATTTAACATTCCTAGCCAAATTTGGTTGAAATCTAATTTTCATTTCTCTACTCCTACTAAGTCCTGAGTCCTACATATTAAATTGCCTAGATTTATAGCAAGCAAATTTTCCCTGAATGTCTGCACACGAAAATCCTCACTTTTATTTCTCCTATGGAGACTGTTCATGTCACATCCTATATCGACCACTTACAAGTTGTATACATGGTATATAAAAAACCTGTACCAAAATAAATTGGGCTAAGCCTATCAAACAAACAAAAAATATTGGGCTAAGAATTTGGGCCATGTTGATAGGCCACTTTCACAAGTTATTAGGCCAGCACGGGAAGAGTTGATTTAAATAATCATAGCACAACCAAGCTCTACGTGGTGGGGGCACCTCAAGCATCTGTGCCAGCCACCTCTTAGATCCATTGTGTCAGAACATGGTGCTGCATAGAACTAAGTGCTACACCATGGCCCTCAGAGAAAGTTTGTTGGGCAATGGCGCAATGAGGACAGTGCACATTAAAAGCAGGTATGATTGTGACATCCTATATGGATGGCAATCTACACCGAACCGGGGTTAACCAAATTGAACCGACCGGGGCAGTTTTTAACCGCGTTTATGGTTTTGGATTTTAATTTGTAAAAATCGTCCAGTTTGGTTTTTGTTTCGATTTTATATGATAACCGCACCAAAATCTAATCTCAATATAATTACGAAAAATACCCTTACATGTTTATATAGCTATTATACAGCTTTGAGTTCTAGCTTTTCTTCAACAAAGCTGGAATTTTCGTCCATGTTTGGAGATTGAATCACTGTGTTAATTACACTTATAATTTACATTGTTATCAATGTTTTTTTCTGCCCCTTCATGTGGTTGATTAAGGGTTTTTTTCCGAGAGTGGTTGATGAAGGTTAGGTTACTAAAAATGTTGCCCACTAATTTCAGAGAAAAACCAAACCGGTAACCGACGGTTTTGACTATGGTTTATGTTGTCAGAGATAAAAGAAAATGGTGTTAATTAACACTAACACACATAATGTTTATCGATATTAAACGATAACTCCTTACAAGGCTTAGCTAACCAATGTGCGACAACGTCAAAGACTAAAAATATTCTAACATTCCCCCTCAAGCTGATATTAAAAAGTTCCAGCTTGATGGTTTGAATAACGATTTAGTAAACATGTCAATCAACTAGACGCTGGTGGATAAAAAGAGAGTAGCTATCACACCACTAGTTTACTTTTTCGGCACAAGATGACCATCCACTTCAATATGTTTAGTTCTTTCGTGAAAGACTGGATTTGATGCATTGTAAATTGCCGCATGATCAAGTATTCGGTGGGCCCTCAATTTCCTAGATGTAAAATATTTGATTTTCAGTTCAGCTTTCAGATGCAGACAATCCCTACCCGTCGAACCCAAACAGTCGGATTAAAATAAGCTAGCTACACAATACACATGGCATAATCCTAGCGAATGATACACCTTATCACTATCACTACTTATCAAATGCTTGCAGCGTAAAAAGTGGATATGGTCTACAGTACCCCCCTCTCTCTCTCCGCAATTTTGAAACCAGTTCCACCATTTAAAACTAGGTCCACACGCAGAGCTCTCTCTCTCTCTCATCACTCTTTCTTCTTTGTTCCCTCTGCAAATGTGAAAATGGATCCATAACACGCAACCACCATAACCATTGTGACGCCTTCCATCTCCGTTCCATGAGAGAATCACTAAGTCATTTCTCTTTTGCAATCCAAAGCCTCCCTTCTCTTCTCTTCTCCATTTCATTGAAAGAAACTAGGAAGATAGGTAGATCTCAACCCGTTGAAACCGACCGACATCCGGCCGACCCAAAATCTGCAGTTTTAACTAATATACCAGTAGCAAGTGAACCGACCCGACCCATGCTCACCCGTAGAAGTTTCACCCCAAATCCGATTTCCTCAAGAAACGAGTGCACCCATACAAAGTCACATGTCATGTGGGCCATTGATTGATACTCTGCTTCTGCACTTGACCGTGCGACTACTGGCTTCTTACTCGTCCAATTGACAAGATTTCCACCCAATAAGACACAATACCCTATAGTAGATCTTATGTCGGATGGTCCTCCTACCCAATCGGAATTGGTAAACACCTCAACACGCAAGTGTCCAATAGCCTGGTAGAACAAACCAAGTCCTAGATGTTCCTTAAGATACTTCATAATTCTAACATCCTCCCAATGTGGAAGACGAGGAGCAGACATAAACTGATTCACAGTACTAACGGCAAACAAGATGTCCAGGCATGTATTAGTTAGATAATTTAGCTTACCAACCAAGCGGCGATACTATTCCGGTTTTGAAAATAACTCCCCCTGAATAATACAAAGTTTGATGTTGGGATCCATAGGGGTGTCAATAGGCTTAGTCCCCAACAAACCAATTTCCTCCAAATTATCCAAAACATACTTTCGCTGAGATATAAACTAATACCATCATTAAATCGCATCACCTCAATACCCAAGAAATATCGCAATTTTCAAGTCTTTGGTATGAAAGTCACACTTTAAGAAACCTTTCAACTCATCAATGTCATTCTGATCATCACCAGTAATGACAATATCATCCACATAGCCGATCAATTATACCTTTCCGCAATCAAATGTGAGAGAAAATATAAAATGATCACATTGACATCGATGCATGCCAAATTATACAATATCATCACTGAAAATGCCAAACCAGGCTCTAAGAGACTGCTTAAGCCATATAATGCTTTGCGAAGACAACACACCTGATTAGGCTCCCCCTCAATAACAAACCCTGGTGATTGCTCCGTATAAACTTCCTCCTAAAGATACCCATAAAGAAAAGCATTTTTAACATCCAACTGAAACAGGGGCTAACCAAGATTGGCCGCAAGAGAGATAAGAAGTCAAACAGAACTGGAGAGAGAGTCACGTCATAACCAACACCATTTGTCCGAACATAACCATAGCAACGAGACGAACTTTGTAGCGCTCAACAGACCCATTAGGATGGTACTTGACTGTATACACCCCGTGACACCCAACAATGGTCTTTCCAGGCAGAAGAGGTACCAACTCCTAAGTGCCATTATGATGAAGGGCTGACAGTTCATCCTCCATTGCTGTCCACCACTCAGGAATAGACAAGGCTTCCTACACAGTGTTGGGAACAAATACAGACAAGCAAATGCACGAAGAGATGGAGATAAGTGATCATAGGAGACATAATGAGCAATGAGATGAGAAGTACAAGTACGAGTACCTTTGTGAAGAGCAATGGTAAAAGAACCTGTAAAGACAAACAGATCTCGTGACGTAGTAGAAGATGTTGTAGAGGGGGGGGGGGGGGCCTTAGGGAGATGGATCAACCAGAGAAGAGGACGGAAAAAAGGAAGGTCACATCAGCACACACAAACTCACGATGAAGAGAGGGAGAGTAACACTTATACCCCTTCTAAGTGCAAGAATACCAAGAAACACACATTTGACAGATCGAGGATCCAGTTTACCCCGTCCTGGATCTAGAGCTTGAACATAACATGTACACCCAAACACACGAGGGGTAGAGAATGTAGTGGACGACTAGGTAACAAAACACTATGTGGAATCTGGCCCCCTAGTACTATAAACGGCATACAATTGATAAGATATGCTGTAGTAAGAATAGCATCACTGCAATAGGATTTGGAAGAGCACAGGCAACTTCTAGCATATGTCGCAACTTGCGCTCGGTGACTCCATTCTGTTGTGGAGTTAAGACAAAATGTTTGGTGGATAATACCATGATCATTAAAGAAAACAGACAAAGCCTTACGATAATATTCACGAGCATTATCAGAACGAAAAATACAAATACAGACATCAAACTAAGTTTTTATTTCTTGATAAAATAACTTAAAACTACATACAACTCAAACCGCTCTTTCATAAGATAAACATAAGTAATCCGAGAATAATCATCTACAAAAATAACAAAATTCTGAAAATCAGAACGTGACGAAACATGAACAGGACCCCAAATATCTTAATGAACTAAATAAAAAAGTCTTAACACCCGACTCTCTATCCTGGGGGGAAGGAAACACGACGGTGATTTTGAGATTCTCAAGACTTCACACGGTAAGACATTGACACGACCACAAGATGGGACCATTGTTAGATTATGGGTTTATTTGTAATTAGGTTATTAGTCGTTCCATTGTGTAACTAGTTCATTCTCTAGGACCATAGTGTAATTAGTCTAATGTGTTGTATAACTATCTCATGTTGTAATCATTTTATTCTATGAGAAAAAACCCTTGTTTTTGGGTTCCCAATTCCATCTCTTGTTTACATGGTATCAAAGCTTCGATCCATTATTGATCGTGTATTGTAGAAGACGTGAAGGCGTGGGTACCTGATCGATCAGAGAAGACCATCATTTTACATGGTATGTTGCTGTCGTCGACCATATCTAAGCTGCTGCCAGCAGTCCATCTCCTGTTTACATGGTCAGCGACTCTCCTTCTCTCTCGTTTTTTGTTGGGTGTTGAGTTTGTCAAGGGTTTGCTCTCCGACAGGCCTGAATCTTGTTCGACGCCCACTATTCTGACCACGTACAGGTCTGGTTCTCGCCGGCAACCCTTCTCCAACCTCCGACGACCCTCGCCGGAGTTTCATCAGCCTCCGGCGACCCTTCTCCAACCTCCGGCGACCTCCCTCAATGCTCGGTTTTGATTTTCTCACGTGACCCAGTTGTTTTGTGAAGACCCAGGGCTTGCCGAACACCTACTAGCATTACCCAGTACAATCCGACCCTCGCCGGAGCTCCGTCAGCCTCCGGCGACAACCGACGAGCATCACCAGAACATCACCAGCCTCCGGCGACCTCCATAGCATCTCCGGTGATTTTTTTTTATTGACAAATAGTGCACAGAACCTTTAATCTGCTCTGTTCGGCACTGTTCACGCACTATTGGGCACTGTTCACGCACTGTTTCACTCATTTTTGGACCGTATAACTCTCGTTTGCCCTTGACTCTCATTTGATCTGTTCGGAAAGGTCTGGGTACTCTCTTAAAAGGTTTTTTTTGTCTCAAAAATCACTGGGTCAGGGCTGGTTGACCTCGGTTTACGCTCGCCAATTTTTTTTAGAGTTATGAGGTATCTCGAACTCAGTTCTCAGCACTGTTCACGCGATCGAAACTGTATGTGTGTGAACATATAAGGTATTTCGGCACCTAATCTTTAGTTTCTACACTGTTCTGTATTCGAACCTACTAGGTTGGCAAGTTTGAGATCTATTTTGTGGCTTCAAGTATTGTTTGACTCTGTTTTCACAAATAGTGTAAGAGCTTCCATCTGCTGCTGGGTCCTCGAATATCTGTTTTTTTTTGGCTTGATTTTGACTGGGTATTGCTTATTTGGAATTACTATTCTTCTTTTGAAATGTCGGAGGATAAACGAAAGGCTTCCACTAGACACTTTTCTCAAGAGGAGATACAAGCTCTCAGGTGCCTAATAGCTCGAGCTGATTCTCCATCTACTATAGCTTCCGCTTCCACCTATTTTGCTCACACCGGTATCCCAGCTAGTGCACCTACTGCCTCTCCTGCTATTCCTTGGATTATAGATTCGAGTGCTTCAGATCATATGACAGGTTGTTCCTCTGTGTTTGATTCTTACTCTACTTGTTCTGGTAAGGATAAGGTCAGAATAGCAGATGGGACTTTTTCTGCTATTTCAGGAAACGGTTCCGTTTGATTATCTCCTTCTCTTTCCCTCTCTTCAGTTCTACATATTCCAAACTTTGCCACTAACCTTCTGTCTGTTAGTAGTCTTACACGTTCCGTAAATTGTTCTGTGACCTTTTTTCCTACTCATTGTGTTTTTCAGGAACTGGATACGGGGAAAGTGATTGGCAGTGGTAAAGCACATGGTGGCCTCTATTTTTTGGAGTCTGCAGCTCCTCCCTCTCATTCATCCATGTCATGTGGTCTAGCTCAGCAAACAGATACGAGTCCAACTCTTTCTATGTTACATCAGTGGCACTGTAGATTGGGTCATCCCTCGTTTGGGATTTTAGAGAAACTTTTCCCTCATTTAATTAAGCATTGTTCTCGGAGTCAATTTTTTTGTGAAGCCTGTGAGCTTGGAAAACATAAACATTCTTTTTATGCACCTATTAATAAACGTAGTGCTTCCCCTTTTATGGTTATTCATTTTGATGTTTGGGGTCCTTCTCCTGTTACCTCTCTTAAGGGTTATCGGCGATTTGTCACTTTTATTGACTGTTATTCTCGTGTTACTTAGGTGTATTTACTTAAGTCAAAAAGCGAGGTCTTTTCTTATTTTAAATCTTTTCATGCAATGGTGCGCACCCAATTTGATGAGAATATCAAAATTCTCCGTAGTGACAATGGCACAGAGTATATCGATAGGAATTTTCGAGCTTTTTTGGATGAAAATGGCATTCTTTTTCAGACGACTTGTGTTGACACTCCACAACAAAATGGAGTTGCTGAACGCAAAAATCGTCATCTTGCTGAGGTTGCTCGCTCTCTTTTGTTCACCATGAATGTTCCCAAATATTTATGTGGAGAAGCGATTTTGACTACAACATACCTTATCAATCGTATGCCATCCAGTGTTCTCCATTTCAAAACTCCGATTGAGTGTCTCCCTGGTAGTTTTCGCGTCACAACTCTTCCTCCGAGAGTCTTTGGTTGTGTGTGTTTTGTTCGTGCCCCTCACCCCTATGGTGGAAAGTTAGGTCCTAAAGCCCATAAATGTGTTTTCACTTCATACTCTCCTACCCAGAAGGGTTATAAGTGTTATGACCCTCACTCGAGAAAGTTTTTTGTCTCTATGGATGTCACATTTTGGGAAAGTCTTTTTATTCTCCCTCCACTCCATCTCTTCAGGGGGAGTATCGGCAGGAAGAGATGAGGGAGGAAGAGATGTTTACTTTATATAATCATGGTAATCATGGTGAGGGGGAGAAGGAAAAATCTGGAGAGGAACCAGTATCTGCCGATAGAGCAACACATGACATTGGTGATGACATCGAGGAACTACCACAACGGCTGCAGGGGTCTAATTTGAAGGTCTACACTAGAACTAGACGGAAAGATGGAAGGTCCCCCTGTGTGATGCCACCTTGTCAATCACAATTGCCTGCTCCAGTTCTGGACCCCTCCGCTGACTCATCTGGTAATGAATCTTCTCCCATTGAACCTCCTGTTATTGATTCTGATAATCTTCCTATTGCTCTTCAGAAAGGTGTTAGGGCATGTACTCAACATCCCATCTCCCAGTTTGTATCTTATGATCATTTATCTCTTTCGTACCATGCATTTGTTTCGTCTCTTTCTTCTATTTCCATTCCACAAAATTGGCAGGATGCACTCATGGTACCTAAGTGGAAAAGAGCTATGGTAGGGGAGATGACAGCTTTGAAAAAGAATGGCACTTGGGAGCTGGTATTACTTCCAGGAGGGAAGAGATCAGTGGGATGCAAGTGGATTTTCACTGTTAAACAGAATGCTGATGGTTACAGTTGAGAGATACAAGGTGAGACTTGTAGCCAAGGGTTTTACTCAAACCTATGGCATTGACTACGAGGAGACGTTTGCTCCAGTAGCAAAGATGAACACTGTGCGGGCTTTGATTTCATGTGCTGCCAATTTGAATTGGCCTCTTCACCAGTTTGATGTGAAAAATGCATTCCTGCATGGTGAGTTAGAAGAGGAGGTGTATATGGATATACCACCGGGTTTTTCTCCCTCAAAGACTGAAGGAGAGGTGTGTAGATTGAAGAAAGCTCTTTATGGGTTGAAGCAATCACCTCGAGCCTGGTTTGGCAGATTTTCAAAGGCTATGTTGAGGTTTGGTTACAAACAGAGCCATGCAGATCATACTATGTTCATCAAAAGAGGTGCTGGTAAGATTGCTGTCCTTATTGTTTATGTTGATGATATGATAATGACAGGCAATGATGTGGATGAGATTCTCAATCTTAAATCCAGTCTGGCTCAAGAATTTGAGATTAAAGATTTGGGACCACTAAGATATTTTCTTGGAATGGAAGTGGCAAGGTCTGATAGAGGTATTTTTATCTCCCAACAGAAGTATATACTTGATCTTTTGGAAGAAACAGGTATGTTGGGCTGTAGACCTGCAGATTCTCCTATTGAGGCGAATCATCATCTTAGTGGAGATGTGGGGGAGCGGACTGATAAGGAGAGGTATCAGCGACTTGTGGGTCGACTGATATACTTAGCGCACACTCGACCGGATGTTACTTATGCAGTAGGTGTTGTTAGTCAATTTATGCATGATCCTCGTACTTCACATTTGGATGCAATTTACCGTATCTTGAGGTATCTCAAGTCTGCTCCAGGAAGAGGAATTCTGTTTTCTAATCATGGTCACCTATGGTTGGAGGCATTCACTGATGCCAATTGGGCTGGTTCTGTGGATGATAGACGCTCTACTTCTGGCTACTGTACTTTCCTTGGGGGAAATTTGATTACTTGGCGAAGTAAGAAGCAATCAGTGGTGGCCAGGTCTAGTGCAGAAGCTGAGTATAGAGCGATGGCACATGGAGTTTGTGAGCTCTTATGGCTCCAAACAGTGCTACGTGATTTGGGAATTTCTAATAATGGTCCTATGAAACTCTACTGTGATAACAAACCTGCTATAAACATTGCTCATAATCCTGTTCAACATGACAGAACAAAGCATATAGAGATTGACAAGCACTTCATTAAGGAGAAGCTGAGCGAGGGTTTGATATGTATGCCTTTTGTGAGATCCGAAGATCAATTAGCTGATATATTCACAAAAGGACTTGGTCGCAAGAGTTTCCACCCCATTGTGTTCAAGTTGGGCTTGATTGATATCTTTGCACCAACTTGAAGGGGAGTGTTAAATTATGGGTTTATTTGTAATTAGGTTATTAGTCGTTCCATTGTGTAACTAGTTCATTCTCTAGGACCATAGTGTAATTAGTCTAATGTGTTGTATAACTATCTCACGTTGTAATCATTTTATTCTATGAGAAAAAACCCTTGTTTTTGGGTTCCCAATTCCATCTCCTGTTTACAACCATCCACTTGAGATTCTGAAGAGACGGATGCCCAAGACGACAATGATGCTGATATGGTAAAACAAAGGACTGAAGTGAAGAAGATAGACTGCCATCACTAAAATAATAGAGGCCACCATCTTCCCCCCTCCCCCTCCCAAAATAAAAAAATTCTTCTTCCTCGTCGTGAGATCCTAAAAAACACAAGAGCCAGGAAAGAATGTTCCAGAACAATTTAAGAATTTTGTAAGCTTACTGACAGAGAGAAGACTATGAAAAACATGTAAAACAGAATCTAATGAAAGCAATGAACTCAAAGTAACAAAACCCAAACCAGCAACATTAGCAGTAGAACCATCCGCTAATGTGACACGAGAAAATTTCCCAAGAAAACGAGAACCAGATAAGATGGTGGAAATGCCAGTATGATCCGAAGCACTAGAATCAATGTCCCAAGGAGTATTGGAAGCAAGACTAGCATAAGATGAACCTTTTTAAGTGAACATAACGATGGAGGATGATGACATAGAAGTGAGACGATGGTACTCATCCTCTGGAATAGTAACCATAGGAGGCGTGGAGCTAGATCCCTAAGTCAATAAATGCTTATAATCCTCAGAGATAGTAGCCTAATGCGCAGACGGACGGCCATAAAGAACCCAACAATAATCATCAATGTGATTGGTCCCATTGCAATGAGTACAATACTGAGAAACCCGACCTCGGCAATGACCACCAAATGGTTGCCCAAATCATGACCAAACCCGCGGCCTCCATGGCCAAAGTCATGGCCACCTCCCCCTGACTCCCGACCACCATGATCAAAACCACGGGAATAGTAACCACCAGAAGCAAATGCGGCCAAAGCAGAACGATAAGGAGGCAGTGGAGCAGCAGGACTAGTATTAGATATAGAACACTGACGAAAATGACTAAACACTTCACTCAGAGGAGGCAACTCCGGCCCCCAAGTAGCTACCAGCAAATAGGATCAAAAGATAGAGGCAAACTAGACAAGAAGCAAGCCACATTCAAGTTTTCACATTGGCAACGCATAACCACAATATCGATAGAAATAGGCTGATAGATCCATTGAGAGAGAAAGCTCTTCTTCGACAAGGGGGTCCATTGTCCTCATTTATTTATCATTGTCATGGAAGTCCTGACTTGTCTTCTCAAAGAGAAATCCCTTCTCCATGACTTCCACTTCCGTTGGAAAGGAGAAATCCCTTCATCAACCTCTGCTTTGCTGATGATCTTATGATATTCTGCAAAGGAGAGGTGAGCTCAATTCTTCATATCCAACATGCACTCAATGAATTTGAATCCCTTTCTGGGTTGTCCTCCAATCCTGACAAGAGCAACTTCTTCTCTGGAGTTCATGCTAACTCCAAAAAGGACATATTGGAGGTGTTGGGATTTTAAAAAGGTCATCTCCCTATGAGGCACCTAGGAGTCTCATTGCTGTCCACCAAACTTAATGTCATTGATTGCAAGATTATGGAGACAAAATCACTGCTAGAACCAAGTCTTGGACCAACAGAGATCTTACATATGTTGGGAGAGCTCAGTTGATCAAGACCATCCTTTTCTCAATGCAAACTTATTGGTCTTCCTTCTTTATTATCCCCAAGAAGGTAATCAAGAAGTTGAAGCGATACTTAGAGCATTTCTGTGGTCTGGACGTGACCTCAAGAAAATTGGATCCAAAGTCTTTTGGGAGCATATTTGCTCCCTTAAACATGAGGGTGGACTTGGTTTCAAATCTATGCAACTATGGAACCAGGCAACTATTGCCAATCACATTTGGTTTCTCATCTCCGGAGGAGAACAATCAATGTGGTATCATTGGGAGTTTTGAAGAATTTTGGTGACAAAAATAGAATTGAAGAGATCAAAGAATGGGAAACCTGTACTGCTATGTTAAGTTCAGTCAAGCCATATTAAATTGCTGCTACTGTATTGTAGTATATGCCTAACCAACAGGGGATGTCGTTGGGATCTCCCTTCGCAGAGGGGGACGTCCTCTGCATGATGATGTATTGTTGTTGGTATTCTGCTATAGCTCGATTTTGTTGCAGGATATGGTTCAGTTGGTGCTGCCGTGTGAAGTTCAGTTATGAGGGTGCCAAGGTGGTCTCATTTGTGCTATACTGCTAGTACCTCTCAGCAGGGTGTGTGCAGTCCGGCAAGCTGCTCGCAACAATTTTTCTGAAGGTTGATGCCTTAACATCTGCAAGGTCACATTCTGCTATTAGTTATTGTCCATGGAGGTTCGGTAATGTCCATGGTGGTTCGGTAATAGGCTGTTATATTCGGTAATAGGCTGTTATGTCCATGGTGGTTCTAGCTCTTGTTGGTTTTATTTTAGTAACATGTAAATTGGTTACTCCTATTGTCTGGGTGCACTATGTGTATTCCTTTTTCCATTTGATTCGTCTCCCTCTTTTAGATGGATAGGAATCAGAGCTTCTATTCACTCCTAGTCCTATGTAGCCCTTTGGCGTAGGCATTTTCTTTTCTTTTTCTTTTTCTTTTATTTTCCTCCTGGGGTATGCCCCTTGTAGGCTGTATATTCGATTAGCCCTTTTTTTATTTCAAGCTGATTTACCCAAAAAAAAAAAAGAATGGGAAACCTAGAACCATGAGAGAGGGAAGTTATCTATCCCTCTCGTGGACAGGTCTCTGTTTTTTGGGATGAAGATGAAACGGTACATAAAGTCGTTATTTAATGAATTTTTTTAATTATGGTGGATGGTAGTGGTTGCTATGGAGGTTGAGGGGTGACAGTGCCAGATATGGCATGATGGTACTGGCAGTGAAGAGATTGAGGCCGTTAGAGATGCTTTAAAAGGCTAGGGGCAAACTGATCTTATCGAATTTATTTGAGGAAAATTTCCCATCAACACACCTTTAACTGTTTTTCGTGATATTTGACGAAATTGTTAACAGTTCCAAACTAGTCTAAAGTACAAGAGATGTGAGTGTTTAAAAATGAAGTAGAAGGGATGTAGTTGAAAAATAAGAGAAGTACAAGGGGTGTCTGAAATTTACCCAAATATTTGCAAGTATTTCTTGCTTGGAGTTGAGGATTCCTCCCATAATCATGTGTGTGACTTGGTCGCGTCGAGTGGCATCCACGATTGGTAACGTCGAGGCACATCTGCTACCCTTGGTCAAGTGGCATCCCACGATTATCCTAACCTCGCAAGTTCCGGCCTCCATCTGTTCGTGTTTGTTCATGGACATTTAATTGATCGAACCCTGGGTTTAATTCAACATGGGCTGCATTGTGATCAAATTGGTAGCTTCTGTTCAGGTTCAGGCCTGTATGGCTACTTTACCGAATTAACATATGTGGTTGTGGATGCCTTTTTTTTGAGTTTGTGAGGCATCAGTTTGAGGTTTTCAACGAGTTGTTCGCATACTTTATTGTCCTTATTGCCTATCCTTAGACCCCATCTTACAAAATCTCAACAACCAATCAAGAATCCTCCTAAGTGACCGAGATAAAGAACAGAATAGGCCAACCAGTAATCAACCAACAAACCAAACAGGAATCAAACGACCACTACTCCAATAAACTAAAAAACAATAGCGATACAAAGTAATCCAGAACCCCACCAACCAACTAGCATAGCAGCAGCCGAAGATGAACGCAACCAGCAAGTAGAGCAGCGACATAATGTAGAAAGCAAGGAATCAAAGACTACATATTACCACATCAGATGAAAGGATCAGAAGAGAAACCGAAGACCATATCGCGATGTTCAAGCACTAGGTGACCAACAAATCACGATTTCCGAGGTGATAGGTGAGATTTCGATCACTGGGTGCTAATTTCAAACACTGGCTATTTTGAGCACTATTCAGGCTGTTGCAAGGGCTAGAAAGGACTGGGTAGGGATTTCGAGTGCTTGGGTGGGCTGGGTTCGGGTTTTCAAGAACTAGGTAGGGCAGGATTAAGGTTTGCGAGGTCAAGGTAAGTGTTTCGAACAAGATTTGAGTGATTTTGAACTCGATTCAGGTGATTTCGAGCACGATCAGGGATTTTTCGAACTACGATTAAGGATTTCAAAGGTAGATTGAGGGTTATTGAAGGTCGATGTTTGATTTAGGGATTTTGAGGGTTTTCGGGGATGTACAACAGTACTAGGTTAGGACTGGGTATGGTACACGAGTGTTTCGAACAGAGGTCATTCATCTCAAACAAGTGTCACCAGAGGGTCTCTTGGGTGTAAGGGTATGGTGGCTATTAGGGTTTAGATCAAAACCACTCTGATACCATGTCGTTAGAGATAAAACAAGTGTATAGGGTGTTAATTAACCCTACCACACATAATCTTTATTTATATTAAATGATAACTTCTTAGAAGGCTCAATGGAGGAAAAGGATTCATGTAGCCGACCCCAAGTGATTGGGACATAAGGCTCGGTTTGGTTTGGTTTGGTTTGATAACTTCTTAGAAGGCTTAGCTAACCAATTGGGACAACGCAAAGACTAACAATATTCTAACAATTTAGATGAAAAGAAAACCATTAGTTTTGGTTATGGTTTCAATTTTAGGTACAAGGTTAGGTTTTTGTTTTTGTTTTACCAATAACCGCACCGTTGCCATCTCTAAGTCATCCCACATCAACCACTTACAAGTATAACGAAACACCACTTCCTACCAAAATAGGCCATCTTAGTAGGTCACTTTTAGACGTTATTGGGCCAATGGGCCCTCAATACTAGTAGTTCATCGTTTTCCCCAAGTTTTAATCATATGATGGCCAACACTCAAATTTCTTAGCCAAAAACATAAAAGCCTGAACTACAAAAACTCACAAATGAACACACAACGTGGATACAACAAAACAAAACCAGCTGGCCGGTCTTACCTTCAAGAAAGCAAGGGAACACCAAGAAGAATAGATTATCTTCATGGAGAGTTCATAATAAGTATCATCCTAACCTCAAGTCAGTAGTTATGATTGGAAAAGTGTGCGGCGATTAATGGAAATCCAAGACACTTTGAGAAAGCTTTCTATACGACTTATGATCTTTTGCTAGTGGATTGTACTGAATAATTTATGGCTGTACCTTTAATCACTATCTAATCTCCTCTTTTTTCTCGTTTGTTTGTGAGTTGTGCCCCTTGGCAGTCAGCACTTTATTTTATACAATTTCCTATTGCTGCCTCCAAAAAAGGAGACTTTCTTTATGAGTATCAATGAACCATGGTCCAAGGACGAGTAATCTGGCACAAAGCAACTCTTGGCATTATTTAGAGCAGTGTATAAGCTCATTTTTATTGGTCTTTTTTTGTGGTGTTGGCTTTTTGGCCTTTTGATTCTTCATTTTCTTTTGTGCACGGGTGGCAACCCCAATCCCCTTGATGCCTTTCAAATAAAATTAATACTTATCAAAAAAAGAACCGTGATAGGAAAGAGAAGTGAAGTGCTGGAAGGAGGGAAAAGATGAGAACAACAGAGGTAAAAGTTATCCTTCCCCTTATTTGGATGATAAAATAAGAAAAAGGAAGGTACTATGCCCATATATCCAGATGTATGTAACCGTATGTATTGTTTTCTTGGTAATGAGCAGCCCTCAAAGGAGGGCCACTTTGGATCCAACCTTGCAAGTCCACGGTAAACCCAAATACCTGCAACTTATCCGTAAGGCACGGGTATCTATCTTATAAGCCAAGGCGTTGCCAACATGAGTTGAGCACAAGACCCAAGGGTTTACTGTTGATCCCACTAAAGGGTTACAGAAAGTTTTAGTGGTTGGGGGAGAAGAGGAAGAGAAATCTGATACTTCCTCCGTTCCTAATTGAGAGTCCATTATTCTATTTTGGGTTGTTCCAAAATGATTGTCCCTTCTCAAAAATGAAAAGAGAAATTTGGTGATTTTCTAAAATTGTCCCCCACAAGTGAATATAAAAGTGTTATAAAGTAGGTAGAATATAGGGGTCATGGTGGTGATAGGCATTAAATTTAAATGTAGGTTTAATCATTGCAGTCCCCTTAAATAGTTGGAATTCCCTAAAGGAACTCTCAATTAGGAACAGAGGGAGTATTCTGTTTAGTACTCAGCGATAAGGGTATATTTGCCTTCCCATTAGGCTTTAGCTGGTCGGGCCAGGCCCCTCGTGGGGGGAGTTGAACAATCAAACAATCCACACACCAGCTTTTCTCATCCAGAACTCACTGTCAAAGTGAACAAAGAGCGGGAAAAAAAAAAGTGGTAGACCATCCTTTTGATCCCTTCTCTTTCCTACTCATTGAACACACAAACAAGGCAAGTCATGCACTACTATAACTTCCCCTAAATCCAACACAACCAAGATCAAAATCACCCCTAGCCTTATCATGGGTAGGCCAATGATACCAAGAACAAATGACACCATAGATTTCAGCCTCCAATACACCAGCCTAAGCTTAGCGCCTTAGCGGTAGAGAGTCTAGAGACCAAATTAGCAACAAGGCTCCAAACATCAAACAAGATATCTGTTTCATTAATCCTAACAAGAGCAACTCTTACGCTTTGTGTTTCATTAAAAAGAAAATAAAACTCAAAACAAGATCATGCTTGACATGTCGGACAGCAAATTAAGGCAGCACTTTCACTGTAACATTTCCTCGAGATTCTTGCGGATGAAACCACAACTTGAGTTATTTAACCACCTTATGCTCAAAAAAAAAAAAAAAACAGTCTAGTCGAAACACGCAAGTCTAGTTATTTTACCTAACTTAATTTCGCCACAGGCAGAAACACATAAAACTAATCGAAAGTAAATTACCTAAAAATCGTATAGCTGATGGAAACCAGAAAGGCTGTTGATTTCCAAGGGTCTTTCCATGAAGCCAAAACTTGAAGACGGTTAAATGATTCCACAAGGGGGAAAAGCAACTCCTGCAAAAGGTAAAATGTAATGGAATAAAGCATAAAAACTGTACAATCCCATCATAAGCATCATTTTTGTTGTTAGTAAATAACAGCAAAATCACAATCAAGGTAAAATGTAATGGAATAAAGCATAAAAACTGTATAATCCCATCATAAGCATCATTTTTGTTGTTAGTAAATAACAGCAAAATCACAATCAAGTTCTATGAACCCAAAACATGGAGGAATCAAATCCTTGATGACTAATGTAATGTCAACCTTGATGAGCATGAGAGAGAAACTATGAAAATGGCAGCCATTCAAATCTAATACACAAATTAAAATGAAGCAAGTCCTCTATCTCAAACTGAAATATAAGATAGATACATCTCAAACTGAAAATGTTTTTTTTTTTTTTTTTGAACAGCAAAGATCAAACTGAAAAACTTGACCCAAAAAAAAAGATCAAACTGAAAAAGTTGTTGCTTAGTTTCTCCTCAAATCATGTCATTGACATATTTTAAAAATAACCAGAACATTATTCACTGGAGTAGGACTGTTCAGTAATCGTAAAAGCTCCTATCAATCCAAAAGCTGATTGATAAATAATGACTTGTACCTGAGACCCTTTATCCTCAGCCACTATAGACGCAAACATACATGAGATATCACTTCTGTGAAGATATTAATTTCTAGGAACAATCTAGTAACACTCTAATCACCGACTATCTAATAAAAAATCTGTAATCCTCATTTCTTCCACCATAATACCAAATAAGAAGGTAATATGTTAATTAACCTTCATTACAGCTAGATTGGTATCAATCCCTTCCACTTTTACTTGGTCCACAGTTGCTTGTGCAGCTTCTGTCCTTCCCATGTTCAGCTGGGACGTTTTTACTACCGTTTCTAACGTACTTATTTCACCAGCACACACATCCACGCCTGCATATATTGCTTCCCCATCATCATCTTGCCGCTTTCCTAATATCCCATGTCTGTGCAGTGTCAAAACTGAAACTGGGAGTTTCATCCCCTGTTTTGCACTTAATAGCCCAACTGAACCACGCTGGCTGGTGCTGGCATTCAAAAGCACCAAACGACTTGATAAAGTTTCCAAGATCATGTCTCCTCCAGGAAGACTTTCAGCCAAGTTAAAACACAGTAAGGTTTTATAATGGGATGATAAGATCTGAAAGGCTTCTCTCGCTGCACGATAACGGAAAATACCTAGAATTGCCCTTGCAAGTGCTTCGGATTGTTGGATCCCTTTGAGATTGAACTTCCTAATGAACCTGTGAACATGCAAGATTTCAAGACAGGCATGCAACCAATAGTCCCGCCGCGAATTGCCCTTGAATTCGGGAAATTCCAAAAAAACAGGCTCTGGTCTGCACAAGAATTTAGTCGGGGTCTCAACAGTTATATACCAACCTACAAATTCAAGTAGATAATGGACAATGGAAACACATACGTAGATGTTGACTTGTACATCACAGCTTTGTCAAAGAGACGGGCACCCAAAGGACCTGTTAAATCAGGCCTTATTACCTGCTTCATATCCATTGCCAAATCATATCTCACAGCTTTTTCATACAAACCAACTCCCAAAGATTCGAAGTACAGAGCATAATTGGTGAGTGTCAACCGCCCTGACAAAGAGATAAAACTTTATAAACTTTACCAAACACCATCCTATAGGATGTTAATCAAAACACACTGTGAGAGCCTGGCAAGTCGCAACTAAGTTCAAGACTCAAATTCAATAAATGACCATTTCGTAGACTCAACAATAGGTCTCAGCAAATATATCGCAAACTACAAATCCAGAACCAAAAATACAAAAAACTCAAGAAACATTCTAAGGTAGACAGAACTCGATATTTGATTTGTTTCCCACAAATCGGGCCAGAAGGATTTGACCAGCCCATCATAACAATGGAACAGGCAGTCTAGTATCAATACAAAAACTGTTGAGGTAACCTCATCGTAACAACACGATACCACCATCTTAGTTATTCTATTCACAGACACAATAATCTGATTGAACTACCAGCACAGGCATAACACTAGTCATGTTTGAAAGCTAGATTAAAATTGCCCCCGTTCAACAAAATAAACCTCACCAAAGTACAATCAACTTCAATCATAAATTGATGACTCACCAGGCCATGCTGACATTCCAATATGTTGCAGAACTGGTTGAATGGGAACTGTACCGTCAACATCTAATATGAACTCACCCTCAGCAAGCTGAAGGTTGGATGCAGATTGGGTTCCTCTTGCATTTTTCACTGCTTTGATTACCCTGCAGTAGAAGTAGGAGCACCTGACTGAGCGTTCATTATGAGGATTTTGCCTTCGCATCATTCAACACTTTGCCCATCTCTTCTTTTCCATAAGATTAAGTTATTAGTACACCATACATGCCTGAAATACTGGGATCTATAGGAGTTATCGAAAAATAATTCATCATTCTAATTTAACCAATAAGTGTAGTGCTTAAGTTCACAGGCTTATATATTCCTTAAATCGTGGTATACAACAGAGTTACAGGAGGATCGAACCAAAAGTTTGTGACCGAACATGAAAGCAAGGGAACTCATCAACTCAAGCGAACTGAAAAGGTTCTTAAAGGAGCATTATGAGATTCGATGACATCAGATGCATAAAAATGTTGATCCTGGATAGACAAATGAAGACCCATTTTTCAAAAGAAGCAGCTGAAAGGATGGGGTTAACGTGGGAAATGTCAGTAAAAGCCATGGAAAAAAAAAAAAAAAAAAAAAAGAACTAGCATTTATACAAGTTCTAATATCTCAAGGAGCTGGAGCATACTTTTCAAGCATTCGAAGGTACTTGTCGTATATGAGAAAATGAAGTCGATGAGAAGAAGAACTAGTAAGTGCATCAAAAAGATTGTGGGCAGTGATTATATCTGCAATCACAGCACAGGCAGGAGCTATCCGTGCAAAAGCCTCTGGTCCAACAGTTTTCTTGTTATCAACCTGATGGACAGAATGACATGAATGGGGAGAAATGGCTTGAAGGATGAGCACACAAGACTGATACAGCACAATGCTCACCATATCATCCTCATTAAACACGAAAATAAAACGAAAAGAGACAGCATTTTATGAAAGAACCAAGAAACAACAAAGAAAATGACAAATACAACCTGAACAGCCGTTTTTGTGGAACTAGAATAAAATAGTGACCAACCATCCTCGCCCTCCATTTCCTGGGTACTGCAAGACGCAATTTCCTGTCATTGAAGAAAAATAAGGGTGTATTTCAATCAGGAAGTGGTTGAACTTTTTCGGTCCCTTACAATGGAGTTCCTATCGAGCACCTGGAAAAATAGATCGCAAATTATTGGATGACACAAAAACACGATAGCAATCTTACAGTGTTTAGTGGTTCATTCTCAACACTAGGGGCCTCCCAAGCAAGCATCATGTCATAAGTCAACCGACGGAACTCCTTGTCACTCAAGTAATCTGGATGTGCAGTCACCAGATGGAGTGCTTGGTATGAACAGAACTCTAAAAAATTCCTCGCATAGATTGATGGTTGCTTAACAGTATCAGGTACCTCTGTCTCAAACCAATGTTGTAGTTCTTCCGTAGGGATTTGAAGAATCCTACAATTCCCTCAAATACGCTTTAGGCATTCAAAATCAACAATTGATGACTTTCTGTAGCACAGAACTTTCTAACGGTGTAACCTAATCTTGAACTACTTCTTTAGTGTTGACAAAATGGAAAAAAGTATTGCCTGTTGACTGGAGAGAAGTATCTAGGAAAGTGATTACATTCCATCAAGTTCCATTTTTAGTAAAGCTTAACGGGACACGGGTACATGGCAAAAAATGTATGGGACACACCACGTGGCGTGTCCACTAAATTTAATTAATTTTTTTAGCGGAACACGGGGGATACCGAAGGGACACAGGGACTGGGGACACATATAGGGACACGGCAGGTGTCACATATATTATTTAATTATATTTTTTGCGTCCCCTTTTTAAGAAGTCCCATGTCCACGTCCCCTTTTTAAGATTTCCCATGTCCTGTGTCCATGCTACGTAGAGTTCCAGTGACAAGACGAAGAAAGATGCCTTCCAAAACGAAAGCAACAATATGGTTAGAAGAATGCTCCAGGTCTAAACTCTGCCTAATATGATTAGAAAACTGTCTCTAACCTCAAGCCACAGAATCCCAGAGTCGCGCCGCATGTGCCAAAGACATCTGCACGCATGAGCCTGCCTCTAATCTTAGTCTTGCCTTCTCAAAGATTTTGAGTTAGCAATATTACCCTAACTGAAGTCTTGGGACTCGGAACCTGACTCAAAAAAGTGGTTGGCTTGGGCACCAAACCCGTGAACTGCAAGGGCGGAGCCAAGATTTACAACTAGGAAAAAATTTTTTCGTAAGGAACTTTGGTTCTTTCAGTTTTCATAGAACATTCTTGAGTCCTTGTCACATTGAAGGATTAAATCCCAAGAAATTGTTGATACCAATTACCATGTACAATGCACGTGTCACCATCATATGCACAACTCACCGACCCTACAAAAGTCAGTATTCCACTACGGATTAAATTTTATGTATTTTCTTCCGAATAGCCAATTTTTTTAGAAAATGTTAAGAAATTTAGTGTTCTGCAGGTGGCCAGGCCCCTTGAGTCTTAATACTTTTTTTTTTATATGTAAATGATTATATTAGCAATGAGGCATTAAGGGAATGCCGTCCATATACAAAAAGAGGCTGAAGACCACCGTGTGAATTGAAAAGAACAAACCAATCTAAAAAGTAAAAATTGATCAAGAGAAGGATTACGCTCTCTTTTTTCCCAGCTATACAAGCTATTCACCAAAAAACTTCTTAAGTCTAACCAACGAATTTTAGATTCCTTCAAAACATCTCGAATTTCTCTCGCCATATAATCCACATCAAGCAAAGAGGAACCATGGCCCAAACATGTTGTCTACTCTTCCCAACTCTGACGCCCCTCCACGCAATTAAGAGTTCCACTACATTCCTTGGCATAGCCCATAGCAACCCAAACCATGACAACACCAAGCACCAAAGCTCCCATGCCACCACACAATGAATAAGATGATTGACCGTCTCCGCATCCCTTCTGCACATACAACACCAGTTAACAATGATTCTCCTCCTTCGAATCAAATTGTCTAAAGTAAGAATCTTGCCTTGGGCGCACACCACACAAAAAAAACTCACTTTCAAAGGTACCCTAGTTTTCCAAATTGCTTTCCAAGGGAGAGAAGTATTACCTAAATCACATAAAGATTGGTAAAAAGATTTCACCTCAAACGATCCTAATTTAGCCAACTTCCATCGCATATCGTCTCCCCCAACTCCTATTCCACAGTATTATACACTCTAGCAATCACCTCAAACGATCCTAATTTAGCCAACTTCCATCGCATATCGTCTCCCCCAACTCCTATTCCACAGTATTATACACTCTAGCAATCAAAGATAACAACTCCTCCTCCTCCCAATCATGAGTGTTCCTCCGTAACCGAATGTCCCAAACTGTAGCCCCATCATTAACTTTAAGATTATTAAAAACAGATGCCTCCCTGTCACAAGCCAAACTATAAATACTCGGAAAGGAATCTCGAAGGCTCACATCCCCACACCACACATGATCCCAGAACTTCACCCTTCTCCCATCGCCAGCCGCCATATGAATATTCTTTGCAAAGGCATCCCACCCATTCATGATACCCCTCCAAAGTGCCACACACTAGGGCAAGCTCACAGTGAGGGCAGACCGCTCTCCCCATCCACATCCATACTTTGCTACCACCACCTTCCTCCACCCTCTTTCCCTTTCACATGCAAATCTCCAAAGCCACTTACCCAACAAAGCTTGATTGAATAGTTTTAGCTTCCTCACTCCCAAACTTCCCTTTCTAATGGGAGCACAGACCGTATCCCAATCAACTAAATGGTACTTAAACTCTTCCCCGACTCCTCCCCAAAGAAAGTCTCTTTGAATCTTCTCAAGTCTCTTAGCAACCCAAACTGGGATGATGAAGAGAGACATAAAATAGATGGGTAAACCTGAGACCGTACTTTTGATTAAAGTCAATCTACCTCCTTTTGGAATATGTTGGCGTTCCCACCCTGCCAATCTCTTTTGAAATCTTTCCACAATTGAATCCCAAGCTTGCTTTGACTTGAAAGATGAGCCCAACGGCAAACCCAAGTACGACACTGGTAATTGCGCCACCCTGCAACCCAAAATCTGAACAAGAGCACCAATATCTTCCACCACTCCTACTGGGATCATCTCCGACTTTCCCAAATTTACCTTCAGGCCGGACACCGCTTCATAGCAGAGAAGGACACACCTGAGATAACCCACTTGTGTCGGATCCGCATTGCAAAAAAAACCTTGTAAAAAACCTCCTTGCATAGCTTTCTGAATCAACCGACTGAATACCTCCATGACTAGAATGAAAAGAAGAGAGGACAGAGGATCACCTTGGTGTAGGCCTCTAGAAGTCTGAAAGAACCCAGCTGGGGTCCCGTTCACCAAAACTGACATTCTGACCGAAGCTATACAAAATTTAATCCATTTTCTCCACCGCTCCCCAAAGCCCATCCGTCCCATAATATAGGTCAATAAGTCCCAATTGACATGATCATATGCCTTTTCAATGTCCAGCTTACACACTATTCCGGGAATTCCACTTTTCAACCTCGAATCCACACATTCATTGGCAATCAAGACCGCATCCAAAATTTGCCTCCCCTAAACAAAAGCATTTTGTGACTCTAAAACGACTTTCCCCGTCATCTTTTTCAAACGGATTGCCAACACTTTGGCCAACAACTTGTACACTCCCCCTAAAAGACTGATAGGCTCGAAATCTCGAATGTCCCCCGCTCCTCCCTTTTTCGGAATCAAAGCCACAAAGGAAGCGTTCAAGGTCCTTTCAAACTCCCCATGCATCCAGAAGTGCTGGAACATCCCCATCAGTTCCCTCCTCACCACACCGAAACAGTGTTGAAAAAAGGCCAGCGACATACCATAAGGGCCAGGCGCCTTGTCTCCATTCAAAGACCAAAATGCCGCCACTACTTCAACCTCATCAAATGGTTGTTCCAACCAGAACACCTCCTCCACCGAAATAGCATCAAAATTCAAGTCATCAACACAAGGAAGACTCGCCCCTGTCTCTGTATACAAACCCTCATAGAAATTAGCAATTCCAAAACTCTTCTCCTCATCCCTCTCCAAAATATTATCTCCTATTTTGATCTTTCCAATGAAATTGTTCCTCCTATTGCAATTAGCCATCCTGTGAAAGAAACGGGTATTCCTTTCTCCCTTTTTTAGCCAAAAATTTCTAGACTTTTGTCTCCAACTAATCTCTTCAAACTTTGCAATCTTTCCAAACTCTTCTTTAGCATCTTTTCTCAGGCCCTTCACCTCCTCCGTTAAGACCCGAACCTGTTCCTCCCCCATCCCAATGTCGAATATCATCAATAACCTTGCCTTTTCGAAACTCCAACCTCCCAAAGAGTAAGAACTCGCCAACCTTGTCCGCAAACCCTTCTGACAAGGGCCACATATTCTCAAATCTGAAAGGAGTGCTACCTTGGCGAATTCCCCCACTATCTAACAAAATAGGAATGTGATCCGAAATGAGCCTTGGAAGCGAAAACTGAGCCATGTTTGAAAAATGCTCCTTCTAAGAGCTAGAGAACAAAAACCGATCAATACGAGGCATACATCTATTCTCTTGAGCACCAACCTAAGTAAAATTGCTTCCACAAAGCTAAGGATCTACTAGCTCCGTATCATCTATAAAATCTGAAAATCTCCTCATGCCATGAGAAATTGAGATACACCCCCTTCTCTAGTGGGGAAATCGAAGCACATTAAAATCCCCCCCGCCCCACACACACAAAGGAAACTCCCATCTGAACGCCACTGCAGAAAGCTCATCCCACAATTCCCCCCCATGGCGATTAGTAACTGGTCCATACACTCCAGTAAACACCCACGTAAAGCCATCTGTCATATCCTCAAACAAGCATGACACCGAGAACATTCCATACTCAACTTCGATCTTTTCCAAAACCCTACTATTCCACATCACTAACACACACACCACCCACCCCCCCCCCAATCATCCAAATGAATCCAGTCCACCCATCGACTTCCCCATAACTCCTTCACAAATGTCGAAGACATTTCAGTTAATTTAGTTTCTTGTAAGCAAACCACGTCCGCCTTCCACCTTTTCAATAATGACTTCACTACCACCCTCTTCTCCTTGGCATTCAGCCCTCTCACATTCCAACTAATAATTTTAATCTTCATAGAACGATAAGAGATTGGTACCTTCCACTCCCTCACTACACCCCTCCTCAAACACACCACCCCTAACCCCTACCAAAGCCAACCTATCGTCTACCAACTCCTGCACCCAACCCAAATGTTTAAACAAATCCTCCTCAAACACACCACCCCCAACCCCTACCTCCACCTCATCCACCCCTGAATATGGCACCAATTCCATCCCCCTCACACTCAAACTCCCTCCAACGAGCCCTCAAAACAGCCCCTAAACTCCCTACCCTTGCCCACACCCTCCCTAACCTCCCCTAAACTCCTTGCGCGCTCAAAATCACACCGCCTAAAAACTCCCTCACCCCCACCGATTTTTTCACCCGTCCCTATCTCCTCCACAGCTTCAAACACTTGATCCGTTCTGCCCACCTTCGAAACACCCACCAAACAAGAGCCACACTCTTTCGAAAACAAAAAAGAAGGGGAGGAGAAATAGAGCTTCAGTCGGAGATCATACATACCTCGCCATTATTAACGTTCGCTTGAGAATTCCGCTCCACAACGTCCAGTCTTCCAACTTTGCTAGCGCGTCTACAAGTGCCGACCCAAACTGTACGAGCTTAATACAAAGCCCATGGTGGACTGTGCATATGCACCTTGACTTAAGGAATGGCCTTACACAACGTCAAATAGACTTTATTTCCTACATGTCCCTATGAGCAAATTGTGTCCCAGTGCAACTAATTTTCAAATTTCCCAAGACAATCGGAAAAAGATTGACCTCACCAACATTCTAAGGTGATAACACAATCAGTACAGCTTGGGTACGACAATATAATTTTGCTATGTTCAGAAAGCAATTCTACCAGAGGCGACACCATATGTGGAGGAGTGGGTCGGCTGACCCCATGGAGAAAGGAGTTACTGTTACTATAGTACTCGAATTTTCTGATTGGTTGATACTTGAAAACGTATGACCCCAATCCATGAGGCAACACCACCTAATAATTTTTCCTCTGGAATGCATTTCACTCTCTCTCTCTCTCAACTGGCCACACATATTCCTCTCTCCCTGTCAACTTTGGCAAGAAGTAATTTTAAATAGGTATTGCTTCAGGATTGCAATTGGTAAGAATCAAGTGTCAATTATTCTAATTTGTGAAAAATATGATTTGGGGCAATATTCTTTTAGGATTGCATTCACTAAAATTCAAGGGTTTATGTTGTCCAAGTTGTAAAATACATAATTTGGAAACTATATATGCTACCAAGTAAATTGGAAAAAAACATGAACCTAGTGAGTTGTTTAATATTCCATTTTAATGGTTGATTAGGTGCTAGGGTGTAGAACAAGTGAAGTTTGTTTTCGCAAATGACCCCATCAATACAAATTCCTTGAGTCACCACCGGGGCCGGCCAGAGGGCAATGTTCTAAAAAACGCTAGGAGCTAGTCGGGCAAAAAAGAGGCGTCTAACGCCTAGGCACCAACTAGTCGGCCACTTAGTGCCTAGGCGGGGACTAGGCACCCGACTATTCGGTTGTCTAATCTAGGCGTCGGACCACCGCCTAGCACCTAGGCGGGGACTAATAGGCCTAGGCAGCCGCCTTTTAGAACATTGCCAAAGGGTAAGCCCCGCGAGCCGGCAAGCTTGGGCAACCCTTTGCATGGGGTAACCAAAAGACAAAAATAATCCATAAATTTACAAAAAAAATGATAAATCCAACAAAGAAAACAGTTAGGAGTATGTATAGTTTCCATCCAAAAAAAATGAGAAAGTTTCTTGGACATTTGAAAACAATATTGCCGAGATCGATGGACAACCTTGATTTTATAAGGTCTTATTAGTTCTCAAATGGTATGGGTTGATAATCGAATTTTGTTGACTATACCAGTCACAATTGTTTCGGTCGGCAGAGGGGAGCTCTATGTAGCACCGACACAGACACATGACATGACACCGACACTCCGACACGTGAATTTTTAAAAAAATGAAGGACACGACACGTTAGGGGACACGTTTTGAAAGGCATATATGTATACTATTGCATGAAGAAAAAATAAAACAATTAAGGTTCTAATTGCAAATATGCAACCCCACATATACGGTACATTATAACCATCATCATATCATTCATAAAAGTATTTCGACTAAAAGCATTTGATCATTTGTGTGCCTTTTTAACCAATAAACCATCATCCGTCAGCCCAAAAATATGACTTCCCTAAATTTTAATTAGATCCTACTATTTTTTTATCAACCCCGACTTGTTTTCCAAGTGCTTGGAGCATTTTAATGTGTCCCCGGAGTGTCCAAATGGAAAACATTGATAAAAAAAACTAGGGCACTTGGAAATGAGTGTCAGACAAATGTCCGGAGAGTGTCAGTGCCCAACACCGGTATGTGACCTCTGTTGAAATGTCCATGCTACATAGGGGAGCTTTTGGAAGTTGGAGTTCATAAAAGTTTACCTTAGGACTACCATGTCATAGGAGAGATTATGTGGATTGGCTATAAGCTCAATTGAAAATGAGTATTTGGATAAGTTAAAATACGATGATTTAATTAAAGAATTTGCTTTAAAAAAATGCAAGGTGAAGTTGTTTTCTTTGAAATGAATCGTGTTAATCATAAATCACTATAACCAGGGTTGCATTTTGATTTTGATGTAATTCAAAATAGGAAGTGGGCAACCCATATGCCGGGGCCGGCATTGGTCGCCACTGATTTCAACTTCAACTACAACATGAAACTGTGAAAGGCAACAACTTCAATAACATTTTAAAAAAAGGTAATATAAATAAATTTCAGCAAACCAAGAAAAACTCGCAAACAAACACAGAACCACACATTTAACCAAAAAAAAAAACAACAGAGCCATTATTTCACTAATAACAAATCGCAAAAAAAACTCGCGACACAGGTCACATGACCCAATCAGTTGCCCTAAATGCAGCGGACTCAAAAGAAAGAATGTATGCTTGTCAGTGGGAAACGAATCAAATAGTACATCATGATTATACCTGGAACATCGGGAGACGACGGAATTGGAGAGCGGAGAGAGAAAGGGTATGGGCTTGGCTGAATCGCCGTCGTTGGACTTGCTTTTGTTGTTGTTAAAGAACAAGATGGACTTGAAGAAATTCAGATTCTCCTTCTTCTTGTTGTTGCTGCTGCTGCTGTTGCTTGAGCTCTCCAATTCGCCTTTCCTTGGACTGTTTTCTCTCGTCATTCTTCGATATCTCCTCTCCTCACGTTTACCACTTGCCTTTTCTTCTCACCGCCGCTTCAAAGCCATTTTTTATTCTTGAGAACGTGCGACTGCGGCTTATGGACAACTCCCAAGGAAAGAATAAAGGGTTAATTGCACTTCACCACCTTGCCCTTCTTTTTTTCTTTTTCCTTATTGGTAAACCAGCTTAAAATAGAAAAAAAAAATTAAGCGAATATACAGCCTACAAGGGATATGGGCATATCCGAGAAAGAAAATAAAACAAAACAAGAATTACATCAAATTAAACTACGCCAAGGCAAAATGGGTACAAAACTACATCAAATTACATCAAATAACAAATGTTTCAATCCCCTCTAAAAGAGGGAAAGAAAACACACGACAAAAGGATAATTGCAGTCCTGATTTACATCGACAAATGGACACATCAGAGCAGCACCTACCACTATTACAGTAGAACAGCAATAGCAAACGGCCCATTCAAAACAAAGCAGATTCATAACAAGCTACCATAGCAGCAACCGAGAAATAGCAGTAGCAGCAGAGACAACAAAGCAATTAAGCAATAGCAGTAGAACACAGCAGAACAAAACAGATCAATCCACCATAACAATTTAGAACGAAGCAGTAGCAGTAGAACACCATAACAATTCAGTCCCGCAACCAGATCGGATGGAGTCCTGAACTCCTATGAGCAAATGGTCCCCCCTATAATCCTAGTTCTGAACCTCACAGAGCAAGACTCAAAACCATATAATGCCATAGAAATCAAGCTGCCACCATAGTATACAAAACAGGACAGAACAGCAACTTACTGAACTGGACACAGCAGAGCAGACATAGCAACCAGTCCAGCTTTGGCTGGTATCATTAGCCAGAAAACAACACAACAGGTCTATAGAAAGCAGCATTTAATCACTATGCAAAGGACGTCCTCCTTTGCGAAGGGAGATCCCAACGACAGCCCCCGATGGTTAGGCAAACCAGAAATTAAAACTTAGAATTCTGAACTAATAACTAAAGCAGCGCAACATAATACATAGCAAAACAATAACGAGAATCTAATACAGAACATAAACCACATGTTACTGCAACCTGGGCTGAAGACAGCAGCTGCTATATAGTACCATCAATCTGTTATTAACTTCAGATTACCACAGCTCTCTGTGCAGCCATACCAGGCAGCAAAAACTGAACAGCAGCAGGTGCTAGAGACTCCTATAGGCAGCTATGAGTGCTCACACCTAACTCCCTTGGAACCTCACCCCTCCTCTTTCACTCTCAAATCTGCCATTGAGTGGATATCTCCTTCCTCCCTCTACTCTCCCTCACATGATACCTCCCTCTACATATTACCTCCACTCCAAAAAAATGTAGTAGCTCAACCATTCACTTACAAGGATACACTCAATGTGGTAGGAGACACTGATGAAACTCCAGTAATGTCAACAAAGACACCTGATGCTATACCTACAAAGTAGAAAACCAGTATTCCAATACCAGCATACTATCCAGATAGATAAATGTCCAGGAAAACTGCAGCAAATGTAACCACACTTTCAACAAGCACAAGCACAAATAGAACCACAGGCACACATGCACATTAGAGACAACATATATGCTTATTCCATAGTTATGCCCCATTCACTAACAAACCTAGTATCATTTGAGCCTGAGGGCAATTTGGGCAATGACAGTTGTCTACCCTTAACCATGTTATAGATTTTGTGAACCACTACTTCCCAGGTGCTAATTTTGGCTTGATACTTCCTCATGTTTCTCTCAATCCAAAGATGATACACAGTCACAGTAAATATTAATTTAATAACAACATTCTTAAGGGATTTCCCCTAAAAGTGGAGAGGTGATTAATCCAAGCTACCCGAGGTTAGGGGGACCACCTCTCATCAATTTTTGCCAGCATAGCGTTCCAAACCTGTATGGAAAACACATAGTTAAAAAACAAATGATCATGGCTCTCACTACCATGGCAGAGACTGCATTGAGAATTAGCTTTAATCCTAAAAAGAACTAATCTATCCTCAATGGAAAGCCTATCCTGGATGGCAATCCATGTAATGAAGCTGCATTTTGAGATATGGCCTGAAAGCCAAACAGCCTTATGCCAAGTTACTTTGGGAAATGATTCTCTCAATTCCTCCCATAGAGAGGCAATGCTAAATTGTCCATTCGAGTTAAGAGTCCATCTAACTTAGTCCCTTGTACCTCTCGACGGGGGAAGATGAAGTCTAACTTCATTCAACTCCCATGTTTGTGTGATTGGGAATGTCCATACAGAACTGTGAATTATTTGGGACACCTTGGCATTCAAGGGAAGGCCAGGATCATAAACAATTCTAGGACCAAACTTAGTCAACAACGGGCCTAAAGGATGCCAATGAGCATGCCACATGGATGTGTTGTCCCTAGTGCCAATAATATGAATTATGAAGGGTTGAACCAAAGTTCTTAGATTAAGTAACTTACGCCAAACCCATGAGGGATCACTTGGCATCTTGAGACTCCAAAAGTTCCTTCCTTTTAATAAATAGGATTTAACCCATTGGCACCACATTGATTGTTCTCCTCCTGAAATCAAGAACCATATATGCTTGGCAACTGCCGCCTTATTCCAAACCTCCATAGACTTAAAATCAAGACCCCACCCCCCCCACCCCCCATCTTTGGGAGCGCATAAATGCTCCCAAGATACTTTAGCCCCTATTCTTTTAAGTTCAGGGCCAGACCATAAAAAGGCCCTAAGGATAGATTCAACTTCCTTGATGACCTTTTTTTGGTAAAATGAAAAGGGAAGACCAATATGTTTGCATTGAGGACAAAATGTTCTTGATAAGCTGGACTCTCCCAGCATAAGTAAGGTCCCTATTAGTCCAACTTTTCGTTTTGGCAGTGATACTATCTACCAGTCTCTGACAGTCAATAGCTTTGAGCTTAGTAGATAGTAATGGAACTCCCAGATATCTCACTGGAAGGGAACCCTCCTGAAATCCAAGCTCTTGCAAAATAGTCTCCTTAACTCCCACACTAACACCAGAGAAGAATATGCTACTCTTCGGAGAGACCAAAAAGAGCCTCAAACTCATTCAATGCATCCTGGATGAGTTTGATCGATGGAAGCTCTCCTTCGCAAAATATCATTAGATCATCAACAAAGCAAAGATTTATTAACTGATTAGTTTTACATCTCTAGTGGAAGTGAAAGTCAGGGAGATTATGAGAGCCCATCCCTTGGCACAATCCCATATCGGAAAAGGGATGAAGTAATATATGGTTAATAAGTAAAGGTCGACTAGCTATATAACTCGAGGTTAATCTTTTGAGTCTCGTGATTAGCTGAATGGTTAGCAGTTTAGTTGGCTAGCCATGGCCACGGTTGGATGCTCACAATTAGAGGTAGCAATCCCAACCCATATTTTTTTAACCCGCCCACTTATAACCCAACTCAACCCACCCATATTATATAATGGGTTTATATGGGTTGAACCCATATAAATCCATATTTATATGAGTTTAGATGGGTTAAAAATGAGTTCAATATGGGTTGAGACTAAAACACCCCGTCAAAACAAGGACGAAACACAAAACAGGGAAGTAAAGGTCAAGCTAATTACAAAATTGCCACAATCGCTCGGCCCTCACAAAACAGAATACTGGAGTACAAGTCACAAAACACATGATCCTCTCCTCTCTCTCTCTCTAACTCACTCTCTCTCTAACTTTTATCCGGATCAGTCTGACAGCCATGGGAACTGTCATTTTTCTTGTTTTATTTCCATTTGATCACCTTATTGCATGATAATAACCAGTTTACAGCTTTCTGTATTTTAGAACTGTGTCGTTATTTATCTATTATTTCTGCTTTAGAAGGCCTCTGGGATCCTTCTGGTCATGTTCCAGAGCTTAGATGGTGCAAAGCCAAGCACTGGAGATTGAGGTAACTGGCGTACGGTCCCACGTGACTAGCGTACGACAGTTATTTCAAGGTCCAATGGCTGGCCCTTGCATGACAGCTAAGCCATGGCCTCTATTTATTCCCTACGCTGTTTATGGGGTGTTCTATTCTGTTTATTCCCTTGGATCCATCTCTAATGTCTGTATGCGTATATCTTATTATATGAACTGTGTGGTTTGTCCTGGGTGTGAACTGGTCCTTTACAGAGCCCATAGGGTTGAAAATAGGAGCTATGAGTTTAGGCTCACTAGAGTACGCCAGTAAGGTAGTGGCGTGCGCAAGTCGTGCTAGCATGCAGTGGCCTGTCTAGTGCATGCTAACATGTTACTTGCGTATGTCGCTCCGTAGTAGCGTATTCTAGTTTGTTTAAAACGCTCACATGTGCTTGTTCTCAATCTATTACATTTGTTTATATCAAACATCCATATCATTTTGTCACATAATGCAACCTGTTACAGTGTTAATCCCTTTTAACTGTTCTCCCGCCCTAATTGGCTAAAAAATGATCAATGAGAGAAAAATGCAAAATTTTACAAAATGCCCGCGTAGAGACCGATCTCCGGATTGGACAAGAGAGGGTGTCATAAAACCCTTCCTCTCTCGTAACCTAGCTCCTGAACATCAGATATCAAAGGTGACGATGGTCCAGTCTACAAGCCTTTTTCAAATCACAACGTAGCAAACGTTTCAAGTTCGGTTCCTTGGGTGTTTTCCGCAAAACCCGAGTGACGACTCTGAATTGTAGCGTATCGCCACGCTTTAAAAAAGGGCGCATCCAATTTTATACCCAAAATATAGAATTTTCAGGAGCATGTGCCCATACTTTCCTTACTGTTCCCTTCCTTTCTGACAACACGCACCCCAGTAGTGTTGTAAACACGAGCATTTTTGTTATATATATATATATATTTATGTCAACGTCAAAAGGCGAGTAGTAGGTAAAAAGAAATCGATGGCATTTTTGTAATATATTTGTAAGAGTGTGGGTGCTTTCTTAAGAAAATTAGAGAGCACACATCAGCCCTTAGATTAAATAAATCTCAACCCTTTTTCAATTTGTATTTGTGTAGTTCCCACATCTTTACGGCCCGTTTGGATGAAGGATTTGACAGCCCGTTTGGATGAAAGATTTGATTTTGGGTGGATTTGAGGGTGGATATGTGATGAGGGTGGATCCACCTCCTAAGAAGTGTGGATTTGTAATCTAGTGTTTGGATGATTTTTTGAGAAGGGGGATTTGGAGGGTGGGTATGATGAGATTACATATTAAATGACTGAATTGCCCCCCTAATATTTTTTTCCGAAACAAATTAACAGTAAAACATATATTAGACAAATTATTATTGTTGAAAAAAATTAAAAAATGCAATTGGAAAGTCGTGGGTATGTAAATACACTCAATCATTTCCTGGGTATGTAAATACAGATGTACTCCACACAACACCTCAAACCCACTCATGCCCCTACCCAGGCCCACCCTCTGCAACACCTCGTGTAATCCGTCCGCCGCCGCCGCCGCCATCGATCATCACCACTCCGGCCAAGTCTCTTGCTCCGATCATCACTACTCCTTCTCCGACCTCCTTCTTTGACGCCGACAATCTCTGCGAGGTACCACTCCTCCTCCTCCTCTCTCTCTCTCTTCGTAATTTCTCCAATTTTTTATTTTTTTTTGATCGCCGTAATTCCTCCAACTGTTTGGATGGAAGGAAGAGAGATTAAGGGCAAAAAAAATCATTCGCCTTCCTCATATCACCCGCATATCTAACGAAAGGGGTACCCCTGTCGTTACAAATCCGGGCGGAGGACGAGATGCAATCCCGAAGTCGCCCAAATCCGGGAGAAAACCCAGAACTTTTTTCCTCTCCCAAACACAGGAGATAGAGTGGGTCCAGGAGATGTAATCCGGGAAACTCTTATGCGGGGTCTTAAGGAGGCAGCCAAACAGCCGGTTACGTTCTATTAGGCAGATAGATTTTTTGGACATTGAATTGCACAATTTTTTTATGTTTTAAATTTAACAGTCGAAACCCACCCCCACATCGCACAGGTTTTCAGCACAGTGATCCTGCCTCCTATATCTGTTCCCGGTCGCCCTCCACAGCAGTCCTTGATACCAAGAAAGAACCAGGAGAGAAGAGAAAAAAATGCGAAGCGCAGCAGCAGCGCAGATACCAACCAGCTTCGGCCATGAGCTTAGGGCATGCCTCCGCTGCAGACTTGTCAAGACCTACGACCAGGTCTCTCTCTCTCTCTCTCTCTATATATATATATATATATATGTGTGTGTGTGTGTGTGTGTACTTTTATATATGCTTCTGTAAATTTCATACTCGATGGATTAGTTTTCTCTGCATCTACTTGTTTCTTTCTTTTAGGCTTGTTTTCTGTTGCTGTTTCTTAATTTCTTCCTAACATTTTCTCTTGGTATTTTTGTTCAGTGTTTTCTGAATTTTTTATATTCCCCTTATATGTTTTAGATCAATCATTGTCTCTCGGCGAACACAGTCTAAATATTAGTTTTAAAAAAACTATGACCAAAAGCAAGAAAAAAAAACTTCTCAAAAGACAGTTATATTTGGGTTTTATTAACGGATTTGGAATTGACGCTTTGAATACTAATTCAATTGGCTGTGTGATAAACAGTTTAGGGAGTCAGGATGCGAGAACTGCCCTTTCTTTAAGATGGATGAAGATCATGAGCGTGTCGTCGATTGCACCACTCCTAATTTTAATGGGTAATAACATCTTTCTACGTAATATCACTAGCCCTTGTAATTTCTTGTACTGTCATCGTATTTAGTTTTTGGGTCTTTCATGATCTCATAAATAATTACCTTCTACCTTAGTGTAAATGTTTTGGTGAGTTGCTTCTGTAGGATTATCTCAGTCATGGATCCAAGCAGAAGTTGGGCTGCTCGGTGGCTTCGTATTGGTATGTGTAGCTTTTTACGTCCTATTTTTGTGTGGTTATCTCGGAAGCATCTATGGTTTACCACTTACACTATGATTCATTTATGCTGTATTTGCCGAATGATCGAGCTAGTCTTGTTCATAATTTTCTCCGTTTTGGGCTCTGGTTTACATTATGAACCTCTTGTTTATTTAGCTTTTAATGCAGATAGTCAATTCAAGGATTGTCTCTTGGTCTTAACTGTAACAGTAATTGAAGGTTAATAAGTTAAATTTATTGCTGTGTGTGGTGGACAAAGCAAGGACATTGTGTTCAATTGGTTCCTTTCGTTCTTCTTCGTTGAACACACCTTCTTTCCTTTTGCCTCTTTCTTTCCCCAATGAATATCTAGAAAAGGAACAGCATTATATTCAGGGGTTGTACGTTGACAAGAATGTATGTCTCCAATACCATTTGGAGTGCAGACACGTTCAGGACATTCGTGTGTTGTGGTGCATATTGATATGCATGTGGTGGCTAACATTTAGGGTTATATATGAACATGGGTCCATTGAATTAGGACAAGGTCACAAGGCAGTGGCTAGTTTGGAAACTCTGTTGAAAAGACAAGATGGAACATACCCCTCCTTAGCGGTGACTAGATATGAGCAATAGAGGTTGTTTGATTTCCATGGAAGATTGAAGCCTAAACTCTGAAAGATCCAATGTGAGGTCTTCTATCTATTGGTCATTGAATGAAGGACATTTCATCTGTTCCAGGGATGATACTCAGCATGCCTTATACTTTATAGAGACTCTATATTATTGGTTTGATTTTGAAGTTGAAAGGCAGGTGTTACTGGAAAAGGGTGTTAAGTATGCCTCACTATACTAAGATTTTGGGGATGAATTTTTTTTTCTTCTTATTTTGGACGTTTACCATAGCTTGTATTAAGCAAAAGGATGTACGATACATTTTTAGCTAACTTAACAAAACGAGGACCCATCATATCCCCAAGTAGATGGCTATTCTGAAGAGAAGGTACTTCATGTGATTGACATTCCTTTTGAAAGAAAGTAGCTTCATGTTGAGTCAAAATATTGCTATTTGGTTAAGTTCTCCATATGCAAAAGAAACTATAGCTGAGCTTAAGCTATTTAGAAGGTGGAGGCAGTCTTGCAGACGCTGGTTGTTAATTCTCCTGCCCATTCCCTGCGTCCAAATAACATGTGGTGTTTGCAAGGAATAAGACTCAATAACCAAATTCTGATAACCCTCTTGGGCAGCCAGTCTTAAAGCATGCTTGGCAGCCCAGACCTCTACCACATTCTTAGTTGTAATATCCGTAGGGCTGGCTTGCAGAAAACTGGTTTGACAGGCCCTGAATTGCCACCAATCTTCTATACCTGGATTTCTGTCGGACGACACATCGATGTCGAGATTTATGCTCCCGCTTAATTATTGAACAGAGCTTTGAATTTCCACTCTTAGCATGAGGACACGTTTTCCTGTTGATCCAAATCAAGCTGAATATTGGTCTTGGTTTTAGAAGCATGAATTCTTTGTTTTTTAACAAAGCCTTAATCCACATTTACCGAATTTTATTTACTATTTGACCCTTGGCAGAAGGGTGAAGAATCTCAAAGAATATCAAAGCTTCATTTACCAATTAAAAAAAAAAGAAGAAGAAGAAAAAGAAGAAGCTCAAAGCTAGATATCTGGAAGAGAAAATCATGTAAAGTCTCTTTGTGGTTAGAGCATAGTAAACATTTGGAGTCAGGATTAACTTGTCTCAGATTCAAAAAACAAGCTGCGGGCGAACTGGCATGGCCTAATAGCTGAAGATAAAACTTCTTTCTTGGGAGTAGGCACTCACCAAATATGTTTGCATGATAGTTGAGGATAATGTAAGCGGATGGATTGATGCAATTGAATATTCTTTGGTAGTGCCAATTGCCAAATAGTTTTTTGTGTGTGTGTGTGTGGGTAAATCAGCTTGAAACAAAAAAAAAAAACGCTAACCGAATATACAGCCTAGTATGGGCATACCCTAGGAGGAAAACAAAAGATATGAAAGAAAGAACATACCTCCGCCAAACGGCTACATGAAAGCTAAATATATTGCTACCAGTTGTTTCCAACCCATCCAAGAAGAGGGATAAGAAACAACTAGAGGCCAAATAGTGTTTGTTGGCGGCTTTGAATAATTTAGAACACCTTCAACGCCACCAAGGACTAAACCTCATAATTGGAAATACTGGAGGCTGAATCTATTTTTGGCGGGACAAAAACATATCCGATTACTCAATACCTACGTTTCATGGACTCGTCTAAAACTATAAGGTACCCGTGTTGCACATTCCACATGGGTATGGGATCCATGTCCGCTATATTTAGTTGGACACTCACCTAGAAAACAAACTTTTTAATTTGAAGTTATAACGAACTCTGCATAAAACTCCCATAACATGCATGAAATGCCCTAACCCACCTAGTGAACACCATTTCCCTTGAAAACAAATGTTTCTTATTGAGGAATATGCTATGTAACACGGACACGGACACGACACGACACCGACACCTCGACACGTAAATTTTTAGAAAATGGGGGACACGACACGTTTGGGGACACGTCTATATATCAAGAATAAAAAAAATTAAATAAGATAAAAGTTAATAATATTATATCCAGATAGCTTTGTTTTCACCTTTGTAGTACATTGTTTTCGAAGTCATTACATCTATTATCTATACCTTGCAACAAAAAGTGTCCCAATAGTGTCTGTCAAAAGTGTGTGAAAAGTGTCCCCGAAGTGTCCCAAAAGTGTCTGAAAAGTGTCCCCGAAGTGTCCCAAAAGTGTCGGACTTCAAATATTGCTCAAAATAATAGGACACTTCTGGAGAAGTGTCCGACACGTGTCCGCCGCGTGTCGGTGTCCTACACCAGTACGTCACCCCTGATGGAGTGTCGGTGCTACATAGGGAATATGAATTGCCATGTCCCCATCTCCTGGAGATGTGAATTAGACGCGTCCGACACTTGGAAAGATACCTGCACTTGACACACGTACCCGATTCCAATGTTCTAAAACTCGCTAGGTGCTAGTCGAGCGATCAGCCACCTCCCACTTTCAAGGCCGAGTACTCGGCGCTTAGCAATTACTCGGATTTTTTTTTCCCAAAATGACATCCATAATGAGATTAAGCCATTGATATTTGATACTACTACCTAGCCGTACATAGTAACACACACACACACACACACAAAGGATAGTTAATCGTTAAAAAAATTAAATAATTAATTCAGAATATTGATTAATAGTGGAGACTTCTAATATTTTTGGCTTTTTGCAATTGCTACCGAAGTGCAGCAACTACAAAATGAAATTCAAGAGCACTTAGAGTGCTAAATTTCCTTTTGAGAAGTGTTAGAACAATGGATCCTGCAAGGAAAGAAGCGCACATTCGGGCTATTAAAGAGCGCATAGCAGGTTTGGAGAAGAGGCAGCAAGCTCTGCAGGCGGAGCGGGAAGACCTAATTGTGCGTGCTATCACCTGTGGTCACAGGGGGGACTAGAATAGAAGAGTCTGTCGACTCTAATTGTGCCTCATGTCGACTTTTTTCCATTGAATCTCGAGGACAGAAGAAAACGGACAAAATTCCTTTTAAGGAAAGAATCAATAGGAGGAGGAACCCTCTCCCGAAACAAGCTCGACATGGAAGAAACAGGAAGGAAAAAGGAACAACACAATAACACTATAGAAGTAAACCCTAACACTCTAACATAGTAATACAGAAATACTATAGAAGTAAGTCATAACACTCTAATACGGCAACACTAGAGAAGAAAACACTAACCCATTATACATCTATAACAGTATATTAACAATAACAATAAACCAAATCCTTTGTTAAGTGGATTTTGTCAACTCTAGCTATAATTGCTCATGGAGATTTGTAGACATCTTGTGTACATCAAAATCTAAACTACACCAACTATCAGTGTTCAAAAAGGCACTAGGCGCTAGTCGGGTGGCAACCCAGGCGCTAGTTGGGTAGCGACCCACTGCCTAGCACCTAGGCCGCCTTGCAATTATCATTATATTTTTTTTTGGACTTTCCAGACCCTAGCTCTGCCCGCCTAGCCCTGCCAAGTGCCTAAACAAACCACCTAGGGGAAAATCGTGGCGGCAACCCACTGCCTAGGCCGCCTTTTAGAACACTGCCAGCTATTAGGTTCAAAAGATCTTGATATTAATTGTATAACAGAGTTGACAGAGAGATGAGGAGAGAGAGAAGGAAGAGCCGATAGAGAGGGAAGGAGAGAGAGACGATGAGAGAGAGACAAGCTTACTAGTTGTCATCGAAGAGGAACAACAGTCATCGTTGCGCCGAAGAGTAACAACAACAGTTGTAGAAGAGGAGGAACATATTGATTTAGGGTAAGTATAAAACTAACCCGAAAATTACACTAAAGCCCCCTGAAATTAGCATGTGCTGTATTCTACCCCTATTTATTTGTTTTTTTCCAATTTCTTTCTGACTTTTTAACTCGCCGAGTTATCCCGACCCGCCAATTAGTCACCGACTAATGCTCGATTAATCGTCTGGCCGACTAATGCCCTCTGACTTACCCTTAGTCGCCTTAACTAGGCATCGAGTAACTAGTACTCGCCGATGAATTCCGTTATTTAGAACATTGCTTGAGTCCATGTAACATAGCCCAACACTATAGCTTAACCTAGGGCGGGGATAAATTTGTTTCTTCACAAGCTTCCCCCCAAAAGTAACCGACCTTAGAGTGCCAGCAATTCACGGAAAACTCCGTACAACTTCAATGCGTTAAGCATATGACATCGGAGAAGAGAATCACTCCCATTCATCGAAAAAGCAGACTTTGATGCTCAATTAGAAGCAAGTTGACTTCCTCCCCGGTGACCGGCCCTCATAGGGCACCTTTGGGCGGAAATGACTATCAGAAACAAGGGCAGTATGGTTGATTCGTAATAATAATAGAACAAGCAGTTGTATTATACAAAGTAGCATCCTTACTGCCGTGGACCGTGGTTGGTTTCTTTTTTGCCAAAATGGTCTTTGCTTATGATTCGATGCATAACCTTTCTTTTTCCAAAGCCTAATATCTGTTCAGCAATTCAATAGTTGTTCACTATGTGCTTGTCCAACTATGAAGTGTGACAAAGCATCTCGTCATGTGTTAGTTGTGCACATAGTACGTCTCTAATATCTAGGTATGTTGCTGAGACAACTACAAAAACAAACCAATCTGTTGTCTATAAAAATGGAACTAAACAAAAAAAAAAAGCTATTTGAAAAGAAGACGACGTTGTCTTTGTTTATATATCTAGACATCCACATCTGACCCTTCTCATATTTGATAGACATGGGTAAGTTGGATGGAATTGAAGAGTCCAAAAATATTTAACATGTCAAATAATTGATCCAATGGAAGGTTGCACTCCCTCGACTCCAAACTAAACAAAGTAGAAAGAAAAGAACTCTTTATTTTGAACAAAGGCTTATCGTCCTTGTCAAAATATCTTCAATTACCCTCTCCGAATTAACCACATGAAGTACAGTGGGATCAAGATCCATAGCTTATGTCTACTTCTACCCACTCTATCCGACTAGCCCCATGCCATTCTTGAATAATCTTCACCACTGGTGCAGAGAAAACCCACGACATACCCCACGAAGCAAGAACCACATTCCAAAGATCCTGTGCAACCAGACAACAAATGAACAAATGCACCACTGACTCTCCATCTCTCAAACATGTGTTACATGGTCTTGGGTAGAACTCACCCCAAAAGCTAGCTATTGAAGTAAGGGTGCCCTCTCGCTTATATACTTCATATTTCTTTGGTGCCCAAGCGATGTGGGACTTTTCTTAACACCCTCCCTCATGCTCAGGCGTGCTCACTCAGCAGCACCTGCCGCGTGTAGGCCAAGGACACGCACCCTACCTATCTTTGGCATATCCGGCTTTGATACCATGTTATACGGTCTTGGTAGAACTCACCCCAAAAGCTAGCTAATGAAGTGAGGGTGACCTCACGCTTATATTATTCATATTTCTTTGGTACCCAAGCGATGTGGGACTTTGCTTAACAGAGCACCCATTCAGCGCCTATGTTTTGGAAGATTATCTATAGTGAATAGAAGGTGCTCCCATAAGGAGGAAACTGGACGCATTGGAGGTAGTTGGGGTAGTGCTTGAAAAATTGGCCGCCTCATCTAGGGGCATATGCGTTGAATTAGGCCGCGAGACAATTAGGCTGCTGCTAGGCAGGAATAAGGGAACAATTGGTGACTAATTGGCTGGGCAGGATTATGCGGCTAGGCAAGATTAACCTTAGAATTGTAGGTGGACACAAACTGCCAGGTGCTAGTAGAAGCACGTTGGTGGAATGGCTTCACGTGCCTCTATACCAGAACCCTAGCTTCACTCCAGAACCCTAATCTGCAAAACAGACTAGAGAAACCCTAATTAGTATCACGTACTAGAGAAACCCTAATTATCAATAGGAAAATCATATAATTGTAGTGTATTGCGTACATCTTTCCTCTGGGTTTACCTCATATGTATAGATATACATATGCTTGCTGCCCAAGCATCCTTGTTGCCCTAGGTTTCCTATCTCGTATAGGAAACTCAAGATCCTCTGGATTCTTGTTCCATACTCAAATCACTTCTTTAGTCTTTTTATGACTCCTTTCCATAACCAGCCGAACATTCTACTTTCATTAGGACATTCATGCAGATCCTTTATTCGCGGGATCCTATTCTGATGCAAACCCAAATAACCATAGATTAACTTAGAGAGAGAAACTCCCAAATGGAATACAAAAGAAACTTGCTCTTGATAATATTTGTTCAAAATGATAAAAAGCTACCAAATAAGAGACTCCAGCACATATATATAGACCCCTTACTACTAAGAGCACAAAATGACATAGGTACCCTTACTACATACTACATCATACTCCCCTACTAAAAAGAAACTTGTCCTCAAGTTATAGTTGTAGTGCTTCGACCCAACACGACTCTCATAGCACATCCAATCTTAAACATGAGCTTGTTTTTGTTCGCGTGCTTTACGGAGTACAACTATTCGCGGGATCCTATTCTTTTACGGAGTACAACAGTACTGGTACCTTCTGGAATGTTTCTACCGCTGTATCACTTAAGGCAGTATTTACAAGAGTTCTTCCTTTGTTTGGCCATCTTGTTGCCGAATAGACTGCTTCCTTCAATGACCTCTCATGTCATGTGTCCTTATTACCGACCACCGCTCTCATCGGTGGTGTGATCCGTTTTATTTATCGTGTGGTCCCCTATACCACATGCTCGGGTATTAATTGTGTCTGTTTGGGAATACCTCCCTACAAGAATTAGGTGGCTAGGCGGGATTAATTGGGAGAAAAGTAAGCAAATTTGCAAATCTAAGGGGTTAAATGTTGTGGTAATATACTATAAATTTTTCAGGGTAGTTTTAATATAATATATACATATGCACTATACAGTGTTAATGATCTAAGGTCCCGTTCCGCAAGGTTCTTATTGTTTAAGTACTTATTTCCTGCTTTTCGATAAGTACTTGGAAAATAAGTACTTATTTTAGTTAGTGGAACACACCCAAATCTATATCTAATTGATCCCCTCGTCTCCTCTGCTGCTCAAAAGGACCGATGGTAAGCTCCTCCTCCTCTCTCATCTCTCTATGTGGTCTCTTTCTCTGTCCTCTCTCTCTCTCCCTCTTTGTGCTGCGCGTCTCTGTTTGCATGTAGGCTCTGTTTTTTTTTTTTTTTTTTTTAGTTTGTTTGCTGGAAAATAAAGTGAAATTATGTGTATGTTGGCTCTGTTTGTTGTGAAATAAAAGTGAAATAATATTTTGTTCTACTTAATCAAAACATGAGGGGGGAGGAGAATATTTTTGGAAAAATGAAAGAAATGAAAAACCAATTAATCTCTAGGCACCGATCAATCAGCCTAGATGCTAGGCAGTGCCCATGCCCAGCTGGCCGACTAGCCCTTGCAACTTTTAGCACACTGAGTTGGGGTTGAGAGCTGGTGGTGGCTAAGTGTCTGCGTGAGGGAGAAAGAGATTGAATGGGCTTGAAGAAGACAATGGTAGGAATTATTGAATACCAAAAAAGTAACTGTAACTGATACTTCCGTTAAAGCATCCCCCGTATGCAATCTATAGTCAAAGGGGGTTAAAGTGGAGTGTTAAAACATTTAAGAGGCAAAGTCCAAAACGGGTTATAGTTTAGGGGGGGTTTACCAATCTACGGTTTTTACCCTTTCTATTATTGCAGGTGCTGCTGTTTCTATTCATTCTTATCTTTATGAGTGGGCAAGAGAATGTGGGGAAGGACAAAACTCTAGGAGATGAGATAACCCACTTGAAAAAACTGGAATTCTAGAAGAATAATGATTCTCTCAAAACCATGCACTTGATGAAAGTGGCCAGTCTCTATTTATTGTATGGAAGACATGAAGCTATTTCTGATATACTTAAATGATTAGTATTATGTTTTCCAGAGCCCTTAGATTGTTTATTTCTGAGGAAATTTATGGGTTGACTTTGACTTTAGGTGAAACCTTTTGCAGGAAGATTTGCCCCTGGTTGTTACACGCTTGCAGTCTCAGAGGCACTACCAGAGGATCTTCAGGTTTGAATTTTCGTACTTACTGCTATTTAAGAAATTTGTTCCTTTAGGCGGCATTGTTGTGTTGTTCTGTGAATTTTTCTTACTTACCTTCACCGATTACAATTTATGAACTGGCAAATTTTTGATGGCTCATGTAACAATTCAACTTTCAGAGGCTTTGTTTGAAGACATGGATTTATTCTGTTCGGTTTCTGTCCTTTGTTGGTGGCTGTAGAGGGAATGACCCAATTTTTCTTGCTACTGTAACGGATATTTTTTAGGAATATATGCACCTAGAAGTATAAACAAACTGCTTGTGAACGCCAAAGCATATCTTGACAGTGCACAATATTAGTGATGGTCTTCTCCGGGACTCACAACTGGCAACAGCCTGGATTGATCTCAATACTTTTTGGCACATAGCATTAGAGCGTAAGGACAAAGCACTCACAGAATTAAGCTTATCCCTAGCTAATGTGAGATGAAACATGCTTGATTACACAATTTTTCTTTTAATATTGTTTGATGCAATATGGAAACTGATCTGGGTTGATATCTGCATTATTTTGCAGAATCTTTGTGAAGATGAGCGTGTCCAATATGTTCCACCAAAACGTGTTTGATGGAATGAATGGTTGAACGTTGCACCTCTTAGCTATTAAGGTGTTTCAGTGTCAGCAAATTCTCACTGGTAGCTTAAAAGGTTGTTTAATTTGGGACCAGTTGGACTTTCCTTGAACCTCAAGTGTGTGCGAGGCTCAACTTTGATGTTATATATATTATGGGATTTTCCTGCGCTTTATATCTCCATCATTCTCAAAATGGGCAAGAATTAGGGCTTCTAATCAGCCAAGCTGCTCGTGGGCTCGTTCATGCTCGGCAGTGTATAAATGAGCGAACTCGAGCCAGATTTCTCAGTTCGTTTGGAAGATGAGCCAAGCTCGAGCTACTTAGAGCTCGGCTCGAATGAGGAGCCAAGCCATGACTACTATATTTAATATGATGTGTACAGCTGGCATCAGTTAGATGCTGGTGCAAGCCCAATCAGCGCACAAGAGAGGGCTGTGAGAGCATTTATAGCGTAAGGAATGCGTGGTTGGTCTTTGGGGTTTTTTTGATGTGGGACAAGCGAAAGTAAAGGCAAATGAAAGTTCCTCAGTCGATTTAGTCCCAGATCGAAAGTTTAACCTGGTACACAGAGAATTCTCTATGAGTTCAGCAGCAGGCCTCAACTTCTTAAAGTCGTTTCCCACTTGGATGATAAACCGAGCTCAAGCGAGCAAAGCTCGAGCTGAGATATAAAGTTTCAAGCTGAGCTCGACCTCTTCTCTTGAGAGCTGAGCTCGAGCAACCTAAAGCTTGGCTTGTTTGTAGCCTAGCGGGATTGAAAATTTGCCGTGATGGCCCATAGTGTTTTTGGGGCGTCAATGCCCCAAATCACAACCATTTGATCAAATAACTTACAAAAGTAGGGTAAATTCGCTAAAACAAGATGGTTTTTGATTTTCTTGCAATTTCAGTTTATATACGACAAAAACTTACTGTAGTTACCATCTACTACGGCCACTCTTACCATGATACATGTATGTACATTTACGGTTCCCGAAATAACGCTTTATATCTATCGGAAAGTGAGGTAGAAGACCAACCAAATTTTTTTAAAAGCTTGGGAGTTTCTAAACACACGCACCACTTTAAGCTATGTTGACTATTCCAAATTGCTGGTCCTTTATGGGAATTTCAATTTTAAGGAGGCATGCAATAAATGCATTCACACTTAAATAGATACCTTGATTTCCAACAATGCCTTATATTTTAACTTTTGAATGAAATCATTGTTCTTGGTAAATGGACTATTTTGGATGATTGAACGCATTTTGTTTTGATTTTTCAAAGAGGACAGACAATTTGGAACATCCCAAAATAGTTTAAGGGACGGGTAATTTGGAATGGAGAGTATAATTTGTCTCTTTTCAGAAGACATTGTGTATTAAATGGGGTGGGAATATAAATCCAGGAGTAGTTTAAAATTTTGATATCTGAATAACAAAGAAAAATGATTTGGATCATTTTGAATTAGATACCTAACAGATAATAGAGTCATTTCATTCGTTCGACCTGATATATAATGTCTAAAAATGCCAATTTTTTGTAATAATGGTGGTTGATACAGATTAGTAAATCGATTATTGTCAGGGTGACAACTACATGAATGATTGATATAATTTATTCTAGTAGATCGATTCATCCGATTTAAAATCAATCGATCAATCTGTTTCAATGGATCAAATGTCATATAATTTGCAAACGTTATAACTTATAACTAATAAGGATGCGAGTTGACAATGGGATCAATATAATTGATGAATGTGGATTGACTGTGCAGTGGGCTGAATGTGACGGTTCGGCCACGGTCATTATGCTTAGCCGAAGGTTGAGTTAGGTCCCTTTATTCTGTTCGGCTTGCTCTGGAAAGCGGCCGTACTTTTAGGTTCGGCCGAACCTTGTTCGGCATCACGCTCAGATATGCAGATCCATAGGATTCAATCCATACTGGGATTGACGAACTTCCCATTTGTCAGACGCCGAGGCTCGGCCAAGCAGTTCGGCTAACTGACTTATGCTAGCTCACCCACGTGTGGTTAGCTGCCTTATCCAGATGAGTCAAACATGACGTCTGTAGAGACCCATAATTCATTTCTTTAATTTCAGTTTTTGATATGTGCCTGAGTTCTTTAAATGTGTGTATAATGATGTGGACAATGTTTGGTGTTAATGTGTATATAATTGGAGGCAGACCTCATAGTGATGTGGTGGTTGGTAGTTTCTGTTGTTTAACTATTGTAGTAACTAGAAATTTCATGCTTTGCGAATATGTGTATTTGTAGAAATTTACGTGTTGAGGTGTGCTCTATGAGAAAATTGGGATAATTAGAGGTACAAAGATGTTGAACCAAAATTACAGGTGCATAGTACTGGTAGTATGGAGAGGAGAGTAGTGATTATTGGTGTGAGCGGTGTGATAAAAATTTTAAAATTCATGAATTATGGCTATAGAATGTATGTGGTGGATATATGAAGGGTTAAATGTGCATCTTGGTTTTAAGAGATGTACATGGGGAAATTTAGGGGAAGTATACATGTTTTACCAATGCACCTGGTATTTAGATATGGTGTTGTCTTTGCATATGTTCTTGCTACTATTCAGCTCTTAACCGAACTACTTGACCTTTTAAAATTATCCGATCTCTATGTGTGTCGTATTATAGGAACATCTGGTGTGGAAATAAGAGAGTAGAGGGTAATGATTGATTTTATTGTGTTATCTTGAATGGTAAATCTTGAACTTATGGTGAGTCCAATATGTGAATGCTAAGTGAAATGTTGATTGCTAAACGTGAATGTATATAACAAATTTGAAACTTGCTTTTCTCAGACTTTGAGAATTTATTTCTGGATATTTAATTTGTAGTGTGACTGGCCACTACAACTTTAAGATTGAACATCTAGAATGGAAGCTCTTTAAACTAGATAAAAGGAAAAGATTTACTTTCTACTATACTATGGAACCAGATAAACATATGTAGAATGTGAGAGCCCATCCATGGGCACAATCCCACATCGGAAAAGGGGAGAAATAATATATGGGTTAATAAGTAAAGGCCGACTAGCTACTGTATAATTTAAGGTTAACTTTTTGAATCACGTGGTTAGGTGAATGATTAGCAGGTCAGCTGATGCTAGTCATTACAGTTGGTATCAAAGCACAATCCTGATCTACATGGTGGGGGAATCTGGTAAGAGCACACTGATTGTGCTGTACAGAGCTAAGTGCCACAACACTATGGCCACTAGGAGAAGGTTGTTGGGCCATCATAAAAAAGGTGGGGAGATTATGAGAGCCCATCCCTTGGCACAATCCCATATCGGAAAAGGGATGAAGTAATTTATGGTTAATAAGTAAAGCTCGACTAACTATATAACTCGAGGTTAATCTTTTGAGTCTCGTGATTAGCTGAATGGTTAGCAGTTTAGTTGGCTAGCCATGGCCACGGTTGGATGCTCACAATTAGAGGTAGCAATCCCAACCCATATTTTTTTAACCCGCCCACTTATAACCCAACTCAACCCACCCATATTATATAATGGGTTTATATGGGTTGAACCCATATAAATCCATATTTATATGAGTTTAGATGGGTTAAAAATGAGTTCAATATGGATTGAGACTAAAACACCCCGTCAAAACAAGGACGAAACACAAAACAGGGAAGTAAAGGTCAAGCTAATTACAAAATTGCCACAATCGCTCGGCCCTCACAAAACAGAATACTGGAGTACAAGTCACAAAACACATGATCCTCTCCTCTCTCTCTCTCTCTAACTCACTCTCTCTCTAACTTTTATCCGGATCAGTCTGACAGCCATGGGAACTGTCACGTACAATTACGATCCGGATATTATACAGTCGATCAAATCCTGCAAAAAATGGTCCAGTTTTTTTTTTTTCCTTTTTTTTTTTTCTTTTTCATTTTTTGAATGATAAACTAGATGGTTTGTTTGTTTAGTAAAATAGCTAAATGCGAGCAAAATTTTTGACTTGTTTAATAAACGAGTCGATGTCAAAGTAGTCGCAGCTCTGCTCCAATTTTTGTAACCCGGTGAACAAGCCAAGTTCGAACATTTTCAAATTCGGCTCTTTGGAGCACTATCAACAGAGAGTTATCCTTGTGACACGCTACGAAATTTAGGAACAGAAATTGTAAAGACCCAGTATTATTCAAAAAAAATTTGAGTTTTAATCATAATTTTTTACTTTTTTGATTCATTTTATTGAGACAAATCAGAAGGAAGGCGAAAAAGGGAGGAGAGGGGTGGGGGTGAGAGAAGAGAGGGGATGGGGAAAAAAAGAAAAATGAAAAATGAAAACGGGTCGGGCGGGTTTGGATTTGACTTGACCCATATCTGACCCGACCCGTTCCAACCCGTTTATTATTTGACCCATATTTGACCCGCGACCCGTTTCAACTCGCCCAAACCCGCCCATTTGCCACCTCTACTCACAATAATGAAGTATTTTCCGCCAAGATAGGAATTTTCCCGTTCACATACATAGAACACTAAACGGAACAGTAAAATCCGTTCTGCATGTACACTAGAGACGAAAGCAACAACATCGGAGACTAAAGAACATTAATCGCTTAGGTATGATTGTAAAGACCCGTTTCAACAACGTTTTTGTTTGGTTTTGTATTTGATTTGGATTGATTATTGCCATTCAAAAGTTAAATGGCAAAATTGGTAGTTTCTGCTAATTTGGTGGTTGATTATGGAAAGGGGACAATTATTTTGGGCCATCCCAAACTAGAAAGTGAGACATTTAAAATGCGATACACATTTAAACTTTAAGTTCAACATTCTCTTGGCGCATTTGATAATCTTATCATTACATGCATAAACACAAAATGGCATACCCATAGTCAGCGTACTTGACATAACGACACTTGTAACACTAGTTAATCTTAAATCCACTTGACAACATAGCACTCTCAAATTTCTCACTCCACTATTTAGGTGCTTCTTGTAGACCATACAATGATCTAACAATCCTATAAGCTTTTCGTTCTAGTCCTCGAGTAGGAAACCCTTCAGGTTGTTCCATGTAGATTTCTTCATTCAAATCTCATTCAGGAAAGTTGTCTTGAGTCTATTGACTTGACATCCATTTGATGTATCTCAAGATTTCGCAATGCTGTGATCGCAATTATCAGCTGAATGGATGTGATCCTTGTGATTGGTAAACAAGTATCAAAGTAGTTTAGGCCTTCCTTCTGTCTATATCCTTTGACAACAAGCCCCTCCTTGTACTTATCTATTAACCCATATGCCTCCATTTTCCTCTTGAAGATCCATTTGTAGCCAGAGGCTTACCACCTCGAGGAAGATCCAATTGTTCTCAGTATGGTTTTGCAGAATGAAGTCAATCTCACTTAATCACCTCCTTTCATAAAGACCTTTAGAGAGCTTACAACTTCCTTGAAGGTTTGAGGCTCATTTTCTAACAAATACATAAGGAAGTCCGGACCAAAAGATGTTGACGCACTAGACCTTTTGCTACGTCTAGGTTCATCATCAACTTCCTTTTCTTGGTCTCAACTGCTTTCAAGCAGTCTCCTAAGTTTGCTTGACAGAACTTGACTATTCTTTGAATCTATGCGGCAAGGCTCAAAGAGGCTGTCCGCAAAACCTCCTCATCGACTTTGAGACTCGGTGGAGGCAAAAGGCGGCCTCCTCCGATACGCCATCTCCCTAAAGATCACACCTACCGATGTTCAGCGAAAGATTGCCTCACCCCTCTAATTAAAGATGGTTGTTTGGCAATGAGTGTTATTTATAGACAACATACACCTTCTACGTTCGACAAAAGATCGTCTCATTCCTTCGGTTGAAGATCGTCGTTCGGGGAAGGTCGTTGTTTATGGACAAAGTGCACCTCCTATGTCGGCAAAAGATCAGCTCACTCCTTCGGTTGAAGATCGCCGTTCGGGGAAGCTCATTGGTTACGGCCAAAGTGCACCTCTTATTTTCGGCGAAAGATCAGCCCACTCCTTCGGTTGAAGATCGTCGTTCATGGAAGGTCGTTGTTTACAGACAATGTGTTCTATGTTCGGCGAAAGATTGGCTCGCTCCTTTGGTTGAAGATGGCTGTTCAGGGAAGGTCATTGTTTATAGACAATTTACACCTTCTACATTCGGCAAAAGATCGGCAACGTACACCACGACAATGCAGACCATGAAGTGGTCGAGCATACAACCGAGCCACACGAGGCTCAATGTGAGGCTCACACTAACAATCGGCAAAGGAAGGAACCAAGCTATCTCTAGGAAAAATCCAAGGACAAAAGTCGTGCCGAGTGTCAGGCAAAAGCTTCTAGTAAAGCCCACTAGAGCATCCACAAAAAGGAAGTGAAGTTCGGCGAAGCTACCCCTCTTCGGCTATACGGTCGGAGAGTTTTTGACACTTGCGCCATTAAGGCTTTCGTATCTCTTAGCCTCACTCCCTCTTCGACGATATGACTGGAGAGCGTTCGGCACCTGCACCATCAAGGCTTTCGTATCGGTTAGCAACACTCCCTCTTCAATGATATGGTTAGAAAGCGTTCAGTGCTTGCACCATCAAGGCTTTCGTATCAGTTAGCCAAACTCCCTCTTCGGTGATACGGTCAGAGAGCGTTCGGCGCTTGCGCCATCAAGGCTTTTGTATCGGTTAGCCGCTCTCCCTCTTCGGCGATACGGTCGGAGAGCGTGTGGCGCTTGCGCCATAAATGCTTTCACTTTGTTAAGCCGTACTCACTACTCACTCACGTCAAGGCCTTTTTAAAGTCCACATGGTGTTCGCTCGGACAAAGATGGTTCGGGGCTTTCACGCTTCGACATACGGTTGGATAGCGTGCGGCGCTTGCTCCATCAAGGCTTTCGCTTCGGTTAGCTGCCCCACGCTTCGACGATACAATAGCGTTTGGCACTTGTGCCATCAAGGCTTTCGCTTTGGTTTGTCATGTCGCGCTTCGACGATACGGTCGGATGGCATTCGGTTCGGCGCTTACGCCATCAAGGTTTTCGCTTCAGTTTGCCGCACTCTCTCACGCCGTGGCTTTTTAGAGTCCACATGGCATTTGCTCGGACAAAGATGGTCCGGAGCTACCACGTTTTGACAGTCGGTAAGCATTCAGCGCTTGCGCCACCAAGACTTTTGTATCGGATAGCCGCACTCTCTCTTCAACGATACGGTTAAATGCTTATTAGAGCCCATAAGGCATTTGCTTGGATAAAGTTGGGCCGGGGCTACCGCTCTTCGACAATACGGTCCATTGGCGTTCGGCGCTTTCGCCATCAAAACTTTCATGTCGGTTAGCCACACTCTCTCACGAAAAGGCTTTCGGATGAACCACAAGGCGTTCATCTGAACAAAGAAGGTCTAGGGCTTCGAAGGTACGATTGGCAAATGTTGTCCGTACCCAACGTAACGTTCGAAAAACTACTTCGGTAGAAGCATGACAGAAGTAAGGGACGAGCCCCTCGATTCCATATCAAAGCATTGACCGGGTTGCTAGGCTCGGTCCAGATCCGTTCGACATCACTAACGTTTTGACAAGCATGTTTAGACAGTCAATCCATGCCAGGGTTTCAAAAATCTTCCATGGTTCGGACGTGGTGGTTCGACCATTGATATTCGGCCAAACTCATAATCAACTCCTTTTGTTCAATAATGTACTAGAAGAAGTTGATGGGCTATTGCAGTGGGCTGGATATGCTGATTCAGCAATGCTCACTATGTTCGGCGAAAGGCTGGGTTAAACTCCTCGATTCTATTTGATCCGATTGAGGCATTGACCGGGTTGCTAGGTCCGGTTAGGCTTGGTTCGCCACAGACAGCATTCGGACAAGTAAGTACGAATGATCAGCCTATGCTGAGGTTGACACTCAAGCTCTCTTTAGGCTCGAACGATGGTAGTTCGGCCATGTCACGCCCTCGATTTTTAACATAATTAAATAAGCTTTTCAGAAATAAAGCACTCGCATTATTTGTCATGCTCTCGATTTTTAACATAAATAAATAAATCTTTCAAAAGCAGAAACTCGCATTTTCTTAGCATAGTACCCAAAAGAGTGCATAGTTCCCATAAGTTCCACATACAAACCCAACTTCAAAGTTTAGAGAGATTATATTAGTGGCACTCAGGCCCAAATTTACCTAAGTACGAGTACGAATAAGTTTAGAGGTTAGCATGTGCTGGAGTGTACAGTATATACAAGAGTGAAACAGAACAGAAAGTTACATGTTATAAGTGACATGAATGCAAACTGTCGAAAATCTGCAGAAGATGGGGAAAACTCCTTTGCGCTGGGGAGTTAGTGCTCGGCATAAAACACCTTCGGGGACAACTCCTTTGTGCTGGGGTCTCAGTGCCCATAGCACAAAACAGTTGTCCAGATCGGTTTTTGAGAATATTTTACTTTTTTATTCAAACAATGGATTAATTGGTAAAATGCATGAATAATAGCCTTTTGAGAGTGTTTTGAGGTATTTCCAGATGAAACGGTAAAAAGACAATATTGAAGACAAATAATAAAGGCTAGAAATGGACGTAAAAGCCCCTGGACTCTACTGATATTGCAAAAATCAATAAGCCCTAGGTGGAGATGTCCAGCGCTGGGGAGTGACTCCTCAACGCAAAGCACATGCAATCACATTTTTTCCGTAAGAAAAACCCACGATCATGTTAGCCTGCTCGTAGCCTTGCGTTGGGTTCCTGGTTTCCTCAGATGAATAGAAACCGAAAATGCAGGTAGTTTACTACCTTTTGAATGCTTGTATTAGACTTTGAGCTTCGGCTTGGATGATTTGAGGATCGTTTGGAATTGATGAATGACAAAGAAGATTTATAATAGTGGAGTATTGAAGAAATAGAGATTTTTTTGGATGTAAATGAAATTTTTCTCTTCAAATATAAGACATTTCAGGGTTTTCTTCAAAGAAAATCCAAAATGTGTATATATTCCAGAGGGAAAGGAGTTTTCCAGGATGAGAAGAGGTGTATTGTATATTGTATTGTGGAGTGGAGTCCTTGAATATGGCTTTAGATACCTCTATTTATAGGAAAAAACGAAGGGGGAACATCTGTGCAACGTTAGAGTCGGCTAGATACTTTGTAAGGTCATGATAAGATTCCTGCAGGTGTCAGAGCTGTCAGTAACAGAAATTGATTCCGAGCACTGGAGATTGAGTATCTAGTGCTGGAGAGTTTATTGGACTCTTTTGCGCTGGATAGTTGGTGCTTTGTGTTGGGCACTTGATGCCTTGTGCTGGGCACTTGATGGGTTCAGGTTCGGAGATGCTCAAAAGTCATTGACCAAGCCTTCAAATTTATGATTCTGTTCTATATCATCATTGGAGATCTAAAATAGTTCGGAGAGTCTCAATTTGGGGTATCTACAATACAATTGTCCAACGAACGGCAAATGCAGTGGTAGACAGATTGGCTACGCATGGGTTGTGAGGGTCTGAGGTTCAAATTTGGAAAGCTCGACCTCCAGATTAGTTACTACTATCTCTTCTAGGGAAGATAGCCACCTTTTTTTACGTAATGGTTTCATATATTACTATAAAATCTCCTTACCATTTTGAAAAAAAAAAACCCCAATCTAGATTTTATTATTATTATTTTTTTTGTTGAATTAAGCGATAACAGAATAAATAAATAAATAAAAATCCACTCAGAGACTAAACACCCATTTTGTCCATCTCAAACCGAATTACAGAGAGCAGGTGAGAGAAGAAAGGATTGCGTCGACCATGGGCATGGGTATGGAGGGAAAAGGCTAAGTGATAGTCCTGAAACACAACTACATGAAAGTCCAGAACTTACCACACCACGTATTCAAATGAGACCCATAAACTTGATCATTGTCTCGCTTGAATACGAGGTGGTGAAGCACCGTAGGACACCACATGATTGTGTTCCAAGAGCACTTAATAATTTTCCTAAAGGTAGAACCTTCAACCAATATATTTGCAAACCAAAAGGGCAACTCCCTTTTACAACTACTTTCGCACATAGTTTCACTTGGGGGGAAAGATGGACCAAAATTTTTAGTGAGAATTACATATGCATGTTTCCGTTTGTAATTTTTTTTTTTTTTATCAACGATGCTGCAGTTTGTATTAGAAAGGGTCCTGCATAATGCTCGCTTTATAAAACTGAATTTTGTACAGGGTAATCACAGGGATTAAATTAAAGGGCATTACACTTTTCTGGAGGTATCCCTGGTCTATTGTCCGTTGACCTGTTCTATAAAAGTCTCAATTTAGGCTCAGAAGCAGGGAACTTCCAATTGAAGAATTCCACTTGCAGAACTAAATTGTTTCACTCAAATTGCTGTTCTATAAGGTCAAAAATGTGAAATGCACATAACTGGTATCTTCAGACATCGTATCGCCCAAGAATTCAATCTGACAGTACAATATTTTTTTGAATTCCAGTCTATCAAAGTCCTAAAAAGCAATCATCTCCAACCCATACTCTAAAACTCTATTAGAGTTTGAGAAAGCTCCAACCCATCCTCTATATCTCTTCTCTTGTTGAGAGGATGGGTTTTGGTCCTCTATATTTAGAGGATGAAGATTTTAATATTCAAATGCATAACTTTTAAAATCACTTAAATTATACTTTACAAAATTAATACTCCCTCCGTCCCTTTTTTATTGTCCAATATTCTATTTTGGGCTGTCCCTTAATAAATGTCCATTTTGTAAAGTTAGTGGATAAAAGTTGGTGTATTGTCTATTTTGTCCCTAAAAGTAGATTCCTTTTTGAAAAGTAAGTGAGTAAAAGAGTAATGATGATGAGTAAGTAGGGAAAGTGGAGGAAAAAGTTAATGTGAAAGGTATAATGATGATATCTTTTTAATAAGTTGGAGTTACGAAATAGGACACTTAAAAAGGGACGGAGGGAGTATTATTGAAACACAATCTTTAAAACAATACTCATTGGATATATAATGAGAAAACAATCAAGTTTGTAAATTCAAAGTACGGAGGAAAAATGAGAAATTGTTAGTTATGTAAGAAATAGAAATGAAAATAGAGGTGTGGTTGGAGTAGAGATGAATAGTAAAATTCTCTAAATTTACTATTTGCATATAAAACATTATTTTGATACTCTATTTGAGTATTGGATGATTGGAGATGCTCTAAGCATTTGAAGCCAAGGCAAAGAGTATTTGCTGCTGCAATATATAGACATAGAACCATGCATGCACACCTGTGAAACATATAAAGGGAAATCTTAGTACCATTTCTAATATATCCATGAATGCCAAATGGATTAGTTGTGTTTAGATTGTTGTGTATCTAGACTTTTTTTATTAGGAAGTAGAATGTCAACCAAAAAAATAAGAACTAGACTTCATCTCTAACCAGCAATTAAGAACCCAAAGCAACAAGAGCATTGAGATGCTGAGAACTCAAAAGAACAATGTTTCTTGAGCATTCCAACATCCATGAACACAATAGGATAAGCTAGATTCATAGTCCATACTTACAAAGGTCCAAGACCAAGGACAACTATTCCCAAAAGAAGGGTGAATCCAATTAGGCAAAAACTCTTCTTCATTCTGGTATCAGGTAGGGCAAATTCGTTAACCATCATCAGTTACTCACTCACTGTCCTCTTTCACTTCCATCTCCAATGAACCTTTCCCATCCTGCAGAAATTAAACAAATTTGATAATGTACAGTAGTAGAAGCTAGATTTGGAGAGTGACTGTGCTATGCCCTGAAATAGCTAACAAGGGAGAGTTTTGGACGCTGGAGTCAAGTCTTCAATAAATGACTATTTTAGCTGAAAATTGTAGATACAAGAAACTGTTGGCAATGCTAATATAGAGGGGGCGGGGAGAGGAGGGGAAGGGGCAAATCATCCAAATTCTGGAATACTTAACCATCAAGAAGGAACTCACATCTGCATTATCAGGATTCAGTGCCTTCCCATATTCTGCTTTAAGTTCTGCAGCTCTAGCCACATAAGCCATTTTCTCCTAGAAACCCCAATAAGGTTATAGGGGTCAGTAAAAACCCAAGTTCTATCAGAACCAAGAATAAGTTAAGACATTTTACACAAACTCACTTCATCTGCCAGGGACTTCCATCTCTCACCTCCTTCTTTTGCAACCTAATAAATTTCATTAACGGAGGTGAATAAAAACACATCCAACCTGAAAAGAAGAGCATTTTTCACTGCGTTATGATAACTTGAATCTCACCACAGAAACACTTTTGCAATCTGGGTTGGCTTCCTTGTAAGACTTCCTAAAATCGTCCCTGAAGCACAATTGACTTAATTAATAAAAAACACATACATTACAGTCTCCCTCCACAAGTACGAAGAGAGAGAGGGAGAGAGAGGGAGAGAGGTATCACATGAAGAGGAAAAAAGCAGTTGGAGGGCGCTTGGGCTTGCTTGGATCTTTAGCTTTCTTTTCTTTCTTAGTTTTCTTGGGTTGCGGTTCAGTAGATTTTTCTTTCCTCCTATACCATAATTTTCCAAGAAACAGCAGGCCATAATGCAAACGACTTAACATTATATCTGTAACTTTAACATAACATGACATAAAGGGAATGGCACTAGGGTATTTTACTTTGCTGAAGCTTCATCATCAGATTGCCTTTCCAACTCAGCCTTTTGTGCATCTGCAACAATGAGAACAGAGGAAAAAGGGACAACTAAATGTACCATTAGGGGAAATTTCCAAATTCCAATTCGCTGGTCAAATTAAATATTAGTCAGTAATCATTCAATAAGCATGATTAACACGATTCCCATTGATTACATGGCAATTTTGTTCCTTTAGTATGGCTGTTTGGTTACACTTACACCATGTAAAACCTCACTCATCTCACCACCTTAATCACATAACAAACCTTTCTAATTTCAAAAATCTTTGTGACTGTTTGAAGTTTGAACCTAACATAACTCAAGCGCCACCACATATCAGCCTAGAAAGAACATGAAAGTGATGAAACTTAGTTTCCCATATTCATCCCGGACGTTCCTTTTGACATCCCATTTTTCTACGGTTCCCCCCCGTTCTTCTTCTTTTTTTCATATCCCTCTCCCCCTTATCTGTAAAAACCAATCCAGAATTGCAACTTAATCATTGCTGAAATACAAATCAATGCCCTCACATACTTGTACATGGCACACTTGAACACTTCTCATATACCCACATCCACATGTAGCTGTTATCTTTCCCTACTTTTGTTTCCTTTGATTTCTACGCATCTTAACGTGATAATCTATATGCACACATGCAAACTACAAGTAAACTTAATAGTTTTTTTGTCTTCACCTTTATACTCTTTGAGAAACTCCAAAATAAGATATTAGGTGCATTATCAAGAAAAACAAGTTAAACAACCACCATTTGGTATCACCCAACCGACAAAGGTACAAATCATTTTAGTGCAAGGTATCACAGACCAGAGGAAATGGAAGATTTTTCCAAAAATAACCCTCTGCAGTGGTCATGTCTCAAACCAAGCCAATATATTGTGAATATTTACAATATAGTGTTCCATCACTAATTGGAATAGGGACTCAGGAGGTAGGATTTTGAATCATTTTTCCTTGATAAGTCATGATCTGGACCAATTTACGCACAAAAGCATGACTTTTGGAATAAATTTCTAACAAATAGAACCTAAGACTTAGAGGTAGCAAATCAAAAGTCTCAGGCTTTGCCTCCAAGGGAACCCTTGGGGTTGGGTACTAACAAGTCCTTCAAAATGCCTTGTGTCTAACACCAACCGAATGACAGCAGAAGACACCAAGTCATGTACTCAATTTTCAATGAGATAAAACAAACGGAGCCAAGACCAGAGGCATGTCAAACACAGTTCCTTATACAGACCTATATATGCATATATGTACAGGTAAAGAATGTGAAAATCAGTGAGACAAATCTGGGGGAAAGGGCAAGAGAAGCTTACCCAGAGCCTTCATGATTTGAGACTCCATGAGGCAATCGTGCAAATCCATCAGTGCAACGGCCAACTGTTTGTTGCACTTCTCACTGCACCATTAATAAATAGTTAAAAATCAAGTTTGTTTAACTATAATCCCAGTAAGAAATCTCTTGAAAATAACACCCAAAGTACGGAAAAACTGAAAAGTCATAAACAGATTTATGGAAACAAAACCCTTATTCAATGGTAAATCGCAAATGTGAAAAGCCTGTGACGAAATTTGAGCGGAGGCGACCAAACATTAGAGGATATACATATAGGTGAGTGTGTGTGTATATATAGGAGAGAGAGAGGGAGAGAGAGAGAGAGGTGTATGTATGTGTATACCAGCGAGTGAAAGCACTGCCATCTTGTGCTCGTTTGAGACAAGACGAGGAGGAATCAACTTCCACTCTCTTCCTGGCTCTGGGAGCGTTTGTCTTTGATGTCCCAGCTACTCCACCCGCCATTGTGTGTGTGCGTGTGTGAGAGAGAGAGAGAGAGATTCTAGGGTTTGAGAGAAGAGAGGACGCAATTAGGAGAGACAATAGTCCAGTTTCAAATACCCGCCCCAAATTTGGACAGCGGGAAAATCAAATTTTTTATTCCGTTTCCCTCTTTTTATGTCCGTGTTGGAACTCAAAATTTCGGCCACGATTTTCAATAAATTTTCTTCGTATATCTCTTTATACTCATTACTCTTAAAAATCTACCTCAAGTTTACTCAAAATACTAAAATCATTCTACAACCACAAACATTTACACAAACTCATTCACATTCACATTCACATTGAAGCCCACTTTACTAAGTGTATGGGAGATCCAACAAAGATATGTGTTTAAAGTGTTTATGTGAGTACTGTGATATATAATTATTGCTCATAACACTACTGGAAGGGGAAATGATTTTACACGTTTTTTGTTTTTTAATAATAAGGCAAAAGCTCAACGCCATGCATCCATATAGAATGAGAAGATTTTCAGTGCCGAGTGGGTGTCCACTTGGCGCATCCGGATGTGTTTCAATTTGAGCTGTTCAATACATTTTTGAATGGCACGAATGTGTTGTTAGGACACCACATTGATTGGGTAATGTGGTACCCACCCGACACCCAAATTTTTCTCATTTAGTATTGGTCTAGAGTAGCTTTTACTAGGCCTGTGCAAAATACCCGCTTACCCGTGGGTCCGACTTGACCCGAAGGGTTTGGAGCTAATCCGAGCAAGCACTTAGTCGGGGTACGGGTTGATGTCTGTTTTTAAAAATCTATTTTCGGCCCGAGGTTCGGGTTCATATGTGTTTGACCCGACCCGACCATATTATATTTGTATACATATATATGACGTCCTACGCCCATTTAATGCTAGTGTAGGTTTCAAAACGCACGCCTGCTGTGCCTAAAAAGAAGTTCTGAACTTCTATACACACACAATGGCACGATATAGGTCGAGGCAGGGTGAGATTGCTACAAATGTCTTAGGTGTTTATACCCGGGGCCTTAAATTTGTCTATGTATTGGCTGGTTAGGAAGGATCGGCCACTGACTTTAGAATTCTTGAAAACGCCATGGAAAGACCCCATGGTCTTAGAGTACGCCGTGGTATGTTCCAAATCCTAAGTTGATGTTTACTTTGACTCCATTAAAATCATCCACCCATCAATGTGTTGTCTTCTATTGGTTACAGGACATTATTACCTTGTTGATGCTGGCTACACCAATGGGAACGATTTTTTATCACCATATCGTGGCCAACGATATCACATTAACATTTGGGGGTAAGGCCATTTGCCAACAAGCAAAGAGGAGTACTTCAACATGAAACACTCCGTCGCTAGGAATATCATTGAGTGAAGCTTTAGGATTCTCAAGATGCGGTTTGCAATTTTAAGATCGCCCCCCTATTACCCGATAAGGACTCAATGTTTTATCGTGTCAACATGTTGTCTTCTTTATAACCTAATTAAGAGAAAGATGCCCAACGATCCCATTGAATACGAGTACACAGCGTGGGAACGAGCACAAGTGAACGATATCCCAGTTGATGATCATATTGCTACTGTTGAGGGTTCGAATGAGTGAACCGCGGGGAGGGATGCTCTAGCGGCAGCCATGTATAACCCATTGGTTAGCCAATGGTGAGGGACAAGTGGAGGGCATCCTTCCTCGATTGTATTTTCATTTTGTTGTGCCAAACATTGTAATTGTACAATTTATGATAGCTTGTAGGCTGTCATTGATTAGATTGGTGGCCGTTCTGTGATTGAAAGGGGTAGCCTCTCGGGCTGTCATTGATTAGATTGGTGGTGGTGCTCTGATCGAAAAGGGCAGCTTGGTTTCACCTGTGGTTCGAGTGGCCTCATTTTGTGGCTCCTCTTTCTGTCCCTCTTCTAGATTATAGCAAGCCTAGGGGATTAGGTTGAGGGTGTAGTAGTCTGGATGGAATGAGTGTGGTGTGCAGGGTACTTGGGAGGGTATCCTTGTCGGATGCCGACATCCCTAGTTCGAGTCTCTTGTGGGTGCCCAGTCCCTCTGTAGTAGTTGTTCTTTTAGAAGTGGGTGCTATGCTAGTCTCTCTAGGTTCGGTTGGAGTTTTAGTTTCTTGGTTTGCATATCTCATCTCCAGAAACTATGGTGATTGGTAGTTGGCTAAGGGCGGGTTGTTTTCTGACGAGCCTTTGGGCTTGGATGAAGGTGTATTAGGCCGGATGGATTGGGAGTGGTGTGTAGAGTGGGCCTCCTGTCGGATGCTGACATATCTGGTTTGATTCTCTCCTTGGTGCCGTGTTCCTTTGTAGTAGTTGTTCAGCCTTCCCTTGAAGCCAATTTACTTTGGTGCTGCTAGTTCTCTGTGATGGTTATCATTTGGTCATTTCTAATTGTGACTATTTATTTTATTTCCTAGCCTGGCGGGATGTGCCAGGTAGTAGTTAGCTTTTATGATATTCTACTCGTACCACTTCATATCATTCCCCGGTGTATTATCCTTCCGCTTAGATGGATAGTGCAACGGGGGTATGATCTCAACACACGTAGCACTTTTGCTATTTTCTTAATCTACCCTACTCTCCATGCGGGTTGTGCATGGGCTATCACACTTTCTTCACTCTTCTTTTTTTCATTTCCTTTTCTTTTTCTCCTGGGGTATGCCCCTTGTAGGCTGTACATTCAGTTATCCTCTTTAATTTCAAGCTAACTAACCAACAAAAAAAAACTTGTTTGTAACTTTTGTTTTTTAAGAACTTGTAACGTACTATTGTATTTCCCGGTGGTTTTCATAACCTAATGTTTAAAGTCGTACTTTTACAATTGTTGCACACTTTTAAATGCATTTGCAGCAATGACAACTCCCGAAGTGGAAGTAGTGGACGTGGAAGGGCCTTCAAAGCAAAAACATAGGAGTGAAAGGAGAAGTGAAGAGGATGCATTAATGAAATGCATGCTCAATGAAGCGGGGACAAGTGGAAAGCCGAGAATGGCTTCAAAACAGGTTACTTCACCCACTTGGAGAAGAAGTTACAAAAAGTGCTCCTGGGTGTAACCTTAAGGCAAACCCCCACATTGACTCCAAGGTGAGGCATTGGAAATCCATATGGGCTAGACTTGTTGACATTATTGGCCTAAGTGGTTTCGGGTGGGAAGCTGTCAACAAGCGTATCGACGTGAAGAAACCCATATGGGACAAGTATGAAAAGGTAACTCCCGATGTTAAATTCCAGTGCTTTAATTGAATATTAACACATGAGAATTCGTAGTAAAAGTGCAAATATTTGTGTAGGCCCATCCGAAAAAGGCCCAAGGCTTGTACGGGAAGTCTTTCCTGTACTTTAAGGATTGGCAAACAATATTTGGCAAGGATAGGGCTACGGGGGCGACCGCATAAGACTATGAAGAAATGACGCGCCCAGAAGTGAAGTCACAAAACTCTAATGACTTCTATGAGTGTCTATTCGATAACTACGATCCGTATCTCTCTAACACTCCTACAACTCCCGTAACTCCCACAACTCTCACGCCTCATGCCTCACTCCCCATGTCCACTCCCCGTGGCTCAATGCCGGTGATCAATGCCGAAGTCCCAAAGGAGAGGAAGAGGACAAGAATGGGTGAAGAGAAGTTGTCCATCCATGCGAGCATGGATACTTTTTTCAAATCAAGCAGTAGCTACATGGAGAAGATGGCCAACTCCTTTGGTTATGACAAAGAGCTATCCGCCTGACACACGATGGTGAAAGATGAGTTGTCAAAACTTGACGGAGAAGTTCAAGCTCAGTACAATCATCATGTAAGCAGAAAAGAGGGTGGACGACTTCTATGGCACTAAGCCCGAGGAGAGACAAGATTTTGTGGAGGCCACTCTTGCCGATGAGGTGTACGGTCCCATCTAGTGGCAATAAGGAATGAATGCCTTTTTGAAGTGGCTTAAGTACCATTATAAGTAAGAATGGTACTTTACCCACTTTTTTTGAAGTGGCAAAACTTTATCGTCATAACCTTAATTAAGAAACCATTTGTAAATGTGTAATGAACAATGTAGGATGAACAACGAACTATGGTGGGTCTACGAACTAATGAACTATGCACTATGATCTTCAACTCATGAATTTGGTACATTTAATATGAAGTTTGGGAATGTAATATGAACTATGCACTATTCATCTTTGGGAATGTAATATGAAGTTTGTTTGCATGACAGGTTTTGGCCAATGATGAAAATTTTACTAGGGCAATGATGAATCGATTCAATTCTTAAATAAGGTAGATACTTTGGCGGGGTAACGTCAGTTGCAGCCATGAGTACCCTTATGATTCCTACATATTGTTTGAACCCAATCAAGTTTTAAACTGTGCTTGATATTACTATGTCATACCTGTGTGTGTGTGTGTTGGCATATAAGTGATTTTTGTGGGCAATGATGAAAATTTTCTGAGCCTCTGTCCAGTTTGTGGTTGTTGTGTTCTCGTTCTGTAATTTTGTGTTTTGTTCAGTTTGTGTTGGATATTATAAGTGCAAATTGTAATGACATATAAGTGGTTCTGTGGGCTATGATGAATATTTTTTGAGCCTCTGTCCAATTTTTGGTTGTTGTGTTACACATGGGTTCTACAGTTTTGTGTTCTATTCAGTTTGTGTTGAACATTGTAAGTGCAGGTTGTAATGGCATATAAGTGGTTTTGTATGCTATGATGAATATTTTCTGAGCCTCTGTCCAGTTTTTGGCTGCTTTGTTACACATGGGTTCTGCAGTTTTGTGTTCTATTCAGTTTGTGTTGGACATTGTAAGTGCAGGTTGTAATGGCATATAAGTGGTTTTGTGGGCTATGATGAATATTTTCTGAGCTTTGTCTAGTTTTTGGCTGGTTTGTGGTACACATGATTTCTGCTCTATATAGTTTTCGCCATGTTATTTGTGTTCTGGTCTCTCAAGTATTCATCATGCTATTAATTTGTGGGGTGCAGTTCAACTATGTGGGGGGGGTACATGTGTGTGGAGGTACTGTGTTAGGGCCTGTTATAAGCAGTTTTGGTGCCTGTTTTCTGTAGTATTAACTGGCTGTTTTCTGTAGTAAAGTGTGGTTAAAAATGGGTTGGGATCATGCTATTGTGATATGTTTATTGGCATAACAGATCATGGTGGTTTCTGGGTTGTTTTGGCATTTAAGGCTGTTGTTTTTGCACTGTAGAATTATGCATGCCAATCCAATTTTTATCTGTCGTTATGTTCATATGTGGAGCATATGGAGTGTGCAAGTGTGGGGCCTGTGTATTGACATGCTTTGGCATAGGTTTTGTTGGCCACTATGGAGTGTGTGAGTGTGTGCATGTGGGGCCTGTGTATTGCCATGCTTTGGCATAGGTTTTGTTGGCCACTATGGATTGTGTGTGTGTGGGGGGGGGGGGGGGGGGGTCGGGTGGGTTTGTTTCTGTTTTGAGGTTGCTAATCTAGTTTTCAACATGTTGTTTCTGTTTTGGTGGACTGTTTTTTAATACATGGCTATGACGATATTTTTCTGAGCCACCTCTTATTGACTTTCGAAACGACGCCATACAGTCGGGGCCACGGACTAGAGGAGATATCACAATTCCCCTTCATAGTGAAGCATCAAAATGAGTCGTTGACTGTTGGCTGTTTATGCAGTTTTTTTGGGTTGTTGTTGTGTCCAAACTATTGTTGTTGCTGCCTGTGTTCCCATGTCTGTGTTAGTGCAGTTGTTGTGTGTCCAAGTTAATTTTTTGTGCCGTTGTGTATCCAAGTTGGTTTCTGCAGTAGCAGTTTTGGGACAGTGCTAAAAAAATGCAGTTTGTGGACTCTTTTCGAGGGTTTTTCAATACCAGATGCTGTTTTTAGGCTGTTTTGTTGTCGATTTGTCAGTTATATGTAGGCCATGATAATATAAAACGAGACAATTTTAGGCGAGTCACTTATCTTGGCGGGACAAGTTATGAGGGTCAAAAGTTCAATCACCGTTCGGCAATATAATTTATAGCCAAGTAGTGGACTATGCCGGTCAAATATATCTGAGCCATATTTATTTGTAAGCATACTCTACATATTGTTACATAATTAAATATCGTACTTGTTGTATCCCGAATAGATTTGCAATGGAAAGTCAAGATAAAGATAAGTTTTGGGTGGTTTTCGTTAGCTGTAAACCGGGTATATATACAAGTTGGGGGGCCGCAAAACTACAAGTTATTGGATACGCGGGAAACTTGAAGAAAAAGTACAACATGTTAGATGAAGCAAAAGAAACATTGTTAGCATTTCATGAGGAAAGATACCGGCTCATTCAAGACATGGAGTTGGCCTGAACCAAACATCAATCAAGTGACGGTGTTTCGACATCCACAAGTGCTTTGAAAGTTCAATATCAACCTAGTCTAACAATATACTTTGTTGTAATTTTTTTGTTAGGTTTCATATGCTGTATTTTATTGGCACATCTGTTCGATTCGGAATGAAGTTGTAAGTTTTATTTTAAGAATTTGGACGACTTAGGTTGAGAAAACTGTATAAGTTGTAAGAATTTCGTAAGTTTTATGTTTTATTTCATAAATCACATGATTAAATTTTGGTTTGGATATTTTGTTCTCAAAACTAACGTATGAAAGATATAAATATTTGGGTGGTTCAAAATTTCACTTCAAAATAATGCTACAATACAGAGGATCAACAGAAATACACCCCTCACACACATACATAAAACAAATTAGGAAGCTCATCGATTTATTCGTCAACACATTTACTATCACAACTTCAATTTATTTTTCCAATGCCCGCCTTAAATTTCAAATTTTTAGTTCTCCTCAGAAACAAAGCAATAGGCCCATCGATTAAAATTCTGAAATTGGTTGTCTTGGAAAAGTCTCAAATGTCGGTGATCTTACATATAAATTTTAGGAAAACATTAACAAAATTTTCAAAATAATAATTTATACAAAATTAAAAACAAATTGAAGAGTACTTACTTGGACAAATTCATTCCAAATTTCATTTTCCACTACTAGTTTGTTTTCATTTAGATTCCACCCGAACGCAAGACGCCTAAGCATAGCGTCTAGTATGCGATAATCACTCTTCCATTTCTTGATCGTTCCTTCAATATGAATTTCATTTATACTTGCTTGAGTAAAAGAAACTCGCATCTCATTTTTAAGCACTCCCAAGTAGGAATTGCGAAACCCTCCGTTGTCGGTTTGCCAAACCCCCTGATCTACAGGACTTGTAAGATTTGTTAACAACGTATCCTCCTCATTGCAAGAAAAATCGCTTTTTACCTATTAAAAGATATAGACAGCGTTTTTCCAATCGTTGTATTAGTCGATGTTGTTAAAAGTCTGAGACTTTAGACAGTGTTTTTTGAACGCTATAGAATTCATACTTTCTACAAAGTTTTTAGAACGCTATAGAATTCGGACTTTACACAGCGTATTAAAAACGGTATAAAATGTAAAGTTTCTATAGCATTTTAAGAACACTATATAATGTAAAGTTTCTATAACTTTATAAGAACGCTATAAATTGTAAATTTCCCCCCGCAAATGGAAAAGTTTCAACAACGTTTATGGAACACTATAAATTGAAAAGTTTCCACAACGTTTGAGGAACGCTGTAAATTAAAAGTTTTCTATTATTCACCATTAATTTTCGGCCTGCTGTCCATTGTAAATTTTTTACAACATTTTCAACCTGCGATTCCAACTGATTTTTTTACTTTATACAACTTGCAATCCAACCTGAGCATTCCCCATAGCAAGTTCATGCAATGCTTTAAAAAAAAAAGATGGTGGCTCCAATGACTTCCTTGACAATATATTTCACAATATTGCATACAAAACCAACTAAATGTCTCCAAACATCAAAGCGATTACCATTACATAAAAGAAATTCAATATAGTAAATGTCCTTCCAACATTTCTATCTATCCCAAAGGTGGAGTACAAGCCTTGTCACCAAATGCAATAAAAGCCCATATTTGTTGTAGTGGAAGAATGTCCTCTGTAATGAAACGACGAGGAATTGCATAACCAAACCTCTCTTGCTCTTAGCCTTTCTCTGGTGCTCCTCTGATTGCTTCAATGTATCAGATCTTTGTACTGCAGAAATGGTTCCAAACCTGCAAATACATTAGATCATTAGTATATTGAACCGCAAACTTTTAAACTAACTAAAGTGTGTTACAATTAACAGCTCAGCTCCGATGCCCAGTGTCCACATCACTTGCCAGAAAGTTTGCCCTACAAGCAATTCACTCCATCCCACCAGAAGGCCCCTATGGGATCTGCCAACGATACCATATAAAATAGAAGCAAACCACGCCCCTCTTCCACTAAGAAATATCCTTGCACTTAACTTCAAACCCAAAATACTAAATTCCAACAGTTTTTTGACAAGGCTCAAGGCCACCCATAGGCCATACTTCTCAAAATGCATGTAATAAATATCCAACACAGAGGCAAAACCAAGCCTCAAAGCACTTCAAAATGAAATGAAATCAACAGAACTACCAAAACCAACGAAACTACTGCAAACCCAGTTACAATAACTCATCCCAGAGAAGATAACATGTATGCACAATCCAAAAATCCAAACTTAAGGGGATCTTAAGACCTTACTTTAAGTCTTGACTCAACTTTCAACTCAAGTTAAAAAATTCCTAAAACCCCATCTACTCAAACCCAAGGGAGACATTTTTTACCTCAAAATTTTAACGGCTACTTCATGGCTTTCAAATTTATCATTCTTCCATTAATTAAGCTTGTAAGCATAAATTTGGAGTTATTGAATTCGGATTTGCCTAGTATTAAATTACCTCATATAAACTAGAGCTTATACCCAAATATTTTCACTCCATCCAAGTCAAAAGTTGAGTAATGGGCTGGCGAAGACCCAACTAGTCTGGACAAAATCTCTAATGGGTCACATAACAACTTCTACTTGATCAAGAAGCATGGACACATAGACAAATGTGAATTGACTGGTAAGCCGTAGAAAATCAGTGAAAACTCAAACAATTTAGATTGACCAATTCTGCACAGGTACTTATGAATCCTACATTGCTACTAGTACAGGCTGTGTTATTTATGACTATGAATCCTACGCTCCTACTAGTGCACCATCAAGATGCATACTCCTATAACTTAGAATAAAAAAAACTGCTCAGTACTTACATATAAGCCGTCAAAGAGAAGTTCAATAAAAAAAAAACCCTCACAAAGGTGTGTAACTAAGCAATCGGTGAGCAAGAAAGGAACTAAGCAATCAGTAAGCAAGAAAGGAAGGTCGCAATCTGACGCACATACATAGGAGGAGGGCTTATGGATTCAACCAAGTGTCTCCGGTTAGTATATCTTTTTAGGGTACCTGCAGCAGTGTTGATTCCCCCTTTCAACAGTCAACTCAATATCTCAAGTAAGAGGCACATCAACATCGTCATATGGATCTGCTCGCCAAAGATTTAGGAAAAAACCATGTGGTTGTCCAAACTGGTCTCCAAAGATATAGGAAGAAACAAAAAAGACGAAGGGCAAAACGAAACAACTAGGTTAAAAGTAGGCTTGGGTAGTTTGGGTCCTCCTAGTTGAAGCATGTTTATTCTACAATCTTGAATTTCTACCTTTTTCTGTGGCAAGATATTGGTTCAACACATAACTCCTCTCACCCCATCCAATATTAACACAAGTCTTCAGCAAAATCAATGGAATATAGCCGGCAAAATCTATTCCCCCAACTTCTCATCCAAGAGATTTGACCAATTGAAAATTTGAAACAATCGTGAATGACATCTAAGTTTAGCAAAACCCATCTAAACATCCCGATGTTTCAAATTCTAGAGAGAGGGGGCTGGAAACATAAAAACCTGATCGCCAAGTTGGCAAAGTAGAGCAGTTGCATGATTCTAAAACAGTAAACAAAATGTATAGTTATGGAAGAAGGCTCTCCTGTTTTTGTTTTCCATAATAACAACTACAAGGTTACGAATACACTTAGTTTTACTTGCTAATAGGTAGTATAGGAAACTGTGATAACAAACTACAACAATGCAGATATGGTAATATATTTCGAACTCCACATGCCTCAAGTATTTGATCGATAACCACTAACCTCTGATTGGAACTATTTTTCTCCTTGTCTTGAATCAGTTGCAAGCACTTTAATAGCAACTGTCGCGCAAGTTGACATCTGAGCTCCCTTGACCTATCAAGGTAGTAAAATTACAGGTTGCTTTGTGGAGATCCCTGGTAAGAAAAATACAAGTTAACACCACAAACAGAACCAAAAGATCAAAATCAAAAGACAACAAGCTCCTTTGCGATGCAATAGTTGTTTAGCAACCAGTCAAAGAATGTTTGGCTTTTGTTTATAACAGGAAGTCAGAAACTGCTGCTATGATGTAAGACTAAGTAGCAAGAAACCAAGAACTCCGCAAGCATAAAAACTAGAGCATCCACACTGTGCTGTAGCTAGACTTCATTGATCAAAGGTGTATGATGTTTAGCATCAGCGACCTCTTTCAGCTATTTCAAGAATAAATTAAAGCACCATATTGTCCACATGAAACTATTTTTGTCAACTACCCTTTCTTTTACAGTCGAACTTCTTATACATAAACTCACAATGTTTGCCTTTCAAAAAAAAACACTCACAATGTTACAATCACGGCCCTACGAGAAGTGCTAATCCCTATCTGTGATATTTTTGTACAAGCATCACCACCCTTAGCCTAGATTTGTTGTATCTCGCCGCAAGGACATCATATACGCAAATTCATGCTGGTTAATACATAAAAGATTGCTTCAATTAAGGAGTAACCAATTTGCAAAGAAAGAAGGAAACCAATAGACATGGAAATATTGCAGGAAAATGGAATAGATTAATATTCAGAAACATTCAACACCAGCAAGTGGGCATGAAAGACTATTCTTTTATTTTTATTTTTCCTCTTTTCTTCTCCATTCTGTATTTTTATTTTTCCTCTTTTCTTCTCCATTCTGTGGGTCGAGAGGCAATGTGGCAATTGAGCATGTCAAGCAAACAAAACAAGAAAACCATATCAAGACTATGCAACTAGAAAGCAAAATACAGAAACAACAAACCTGAAGATGGGATTTCAAGTGATAAAGGGTAAGACCTCTGACCCCTATTGTTCTCATAATAGTCTTTGGTGTTGCCTTTGAAATTCATGTTAATGCAAGATTAAGAAACTTAGCTCTCTTAAACGTAACTCAGTTTATGAAAACCATTAATATAACAATATGTAAACTTTCACTATGCAATATTGAGCTAAAGAAAAATGATCTATTGACCAGTATCTTTGAAGGTTCTAAACGCAAATCAAGTTGAGTTGAGTTGAGTTGAGTTATATGACTACAGGCCTGTCCAGAGAATGCTGGCATCAAATCAACTACACATGACTGCAGTTCAGAATATTGGCACAACTTATCGCTCAAGAATTGGTGATGAGATCAGTAATAAGATATTTAAAAGAAGACCCTATCTTTCATGCAATAACTAACTGAAACATGTCAACCCACCAAGTTTTCATTTAGATTTTGTAGGTATGCTTGCAATATACCATTGGTCTTGCGTAGTTAATATCTCCAGCTGTTAGCCCCAGAGCAACAGGATTTCTCCATTAAAGGTGCTGGCGCCGTGGGGATACAAATTTTCCTTTGGGCAATTGAGTTTGTTACAATTTGCTTAGCAACTTAGTGGGGTATAACCACTGCCTCTTTTGGAAGAAAATGAGGGTCGAACAAGAACAGTTGGGTCACCAATCCAATGTTCTTGAACCTTAAATCATTTCAGGTTGCATTATTTGAGGCAATCAGCCTGAATCCAGACTCAAACCTGCATTTTTTTTTTATTCTGTAGCAGAAAAAACAGCCACCAATTTGGAGAAACAAACTGCTCAAGCTATTAAGTAATGCTATTGAGTAATGCTATTGAAACCTCTATTTGTTGTAGTGTGTGAACATATATAACAAGTAGAACACACAAATAACGAATGAGTCTGATTTTAATGCTCAAGCTGCCTCTAAAGCATGGATACTCTATTTTGGCCTCCACGTATCGGTATCCGTATACCGATACTCCCAGATACTCTCCGTATATATCCGATCGTATCGTGTCCCTGTCCCTCATCAAACAGTTAATAAGTGAGAAAGAACAGTTAGTTCCAAGGACAAGAGAGGAAATAGAGCGAAATGTGGAAAGGAGTTGCAAGTTGCAACAACGCAATGTCTTTGAATACCACATGATTTCTTATGAAGATGGATCCAGAGCCGTCCAAAAAATACAAAGGGAAGGCTTGTTCTAGAAAAATAATCCACCCAGAAAGTCTTCCATGGCCAGGAAGGGTGGTACGTTCGCAAATCCTATATGCTTGCAATTTGGGAGCCTGTGTGTGTCACTGTCTGTGTCTTTGTGTAAAAGAGAGAGTGAGGACAAAAAACAGAAGCTGTTAAATCCCAGGACAAGTGAAGAAAATGGAGAAAATGGAGAAAAAGGCAGAAAGGAGTTACAACTACAAATTGCCCATGAAGACCCACACGATTAATATGAAGATTGATCCTAAACGCTCAAACAAACAATAAGGGTAGGATTGTACTAGATAATTAATATGTCCAAAAAGCCTTCCATGACGAAGGAAGGCCTCCACCTTCAGTTAATATACACTTGCAAAAGTACACCTACTGTAACTGGTAAATCTTCATTCATCATTTAGCAAAGGAAAGAAGGAAAATAAAACATATCAATCTGGTTTGGTTTGACTGTATAAGAAGCTGTACCAAAAAAACATTATCCTGCATTTGAATCAAAGTTCAATTCCCAAGATAAAATGGATATTGAAGGACAAAAAAGGTGGCTTTCAATAGTGGCATAAGGAAAAGATCATGATTTCTTATAAAAAGCATGCATTACTTTGATCAAACACCTTCATACTCAATGTTCCTTTCAAAGCTATTAACTGTTTTCTCTTAAAAATGACCTTATTGTCATGTTTCTGCATTCTCGTCATGTTATGCCTACTACTGTCCTCCCAAACACTTATCTGGACATTTTGCCTTATACTCCCACCTGTTTGTTTGGTAATAACAGCCCACATGCTAGTTATACATTACATCCCCAAGGTAGTCATGTTAGACCATTTATCAGCACCAGACATATAGATACAGGAACAATCAAAAGAAAAGGTAAGTGGCACTAACCCACAGAGGGCATTTTCTAAGGTTCGTGATTTTCTCTGTGGGTAAAAAGGCTAAAAGCTTGACCAATCCCCAGCTAAGGCCCCTAAATGACCGCTCAACACGTGTAAGAAAATCCACAAACAATCTCCGAGGCAAGACAATCAGTTCTTTTCTATTTAACTCTCTTTTCCTTTGAAAATCATAAAAAATTGTTCCTCCACTAAAGGAGCCAAGCTCATTTACACATAATTCAGCCAATAGCATGTTTGCAAGCGATGGAAATCATTTCACATGTACAATGGCTAGGATAGCTTGAAGAGAATTACCACAAACTGATTCTTGTGTGAGCTTGTGCATCTGTTGCATCTATAGCAAATCAATCTTGGATATTCTAACTTTGATAATCACTTCATTGATCACTGGCTCTTTGATTGGGCATGAGTTTAGTAGAGCCCATATATATCTTCTACACATAATAGATAATGAACACGATTAAGAAGAAAAAAAAAATACTCTTTTTTAATTAGAAAACCACCCAAGCTGACTTCATTCAAATTCATATAAATCAGCCAATTAGAACTTCATTAACAGGGAACTATGAAATTAACAATATACTAATATAGTTCATTGAGGCATATCTACAAACACAAGGAAGCACTTGTAACAAAAAAAAAAAAAACACATTAACCGGACTATGATGGACATGGATAGCACTAATAACTCATCTTGTTATAGTTTATTAAACCCATGACTCGATTCCATTTCCTAATAATCCTAACCAATACATCTAAGACCCACTAATGCAAACAGTGGTGCAATCAGTTAACTCGAAAACAGAATATAACACAAAACCTATGTAATACAAAAGAGAGGCATCCATAGTTAACTCAAACAACAACAACAGTAATTGGATAAGCCAAAAGGCCTTACCAAATGAGTCGGAATTCAGGTTTGACTCAATAAACTAATGAATTGAGTCAAATAAAGCTGTCTAGATTAGAAACTCAAAACCCTTTATAAATGTTACCTTTGCCTTCTTGACCCCTTTTCAAGAGCACCTAAGTGTTTCTTAGACACTGGAAAATACATCTTCGTCCTTAACACTTCCAGTGTGGTAATGTGTGATAAATTGGTAACAAAGAGGCCATCTAAGTGTTTCTTTCCAGAACTTAATATGACAGAAGTAAGAACTTGAGAAATTAATATTAATACTTGAGAAAGCATGAAATTGCCTGAAGTAGCTAGTTACCACTCGTAAAGAAGCTATTGATCAGATAAAGAACAGAACTTTTCCGGGCTCACAGATGGTCATCCCGCAGTCCATGAGTTCAAGCAGCGGTAGCTGAGCTGCAGCAAATTGGATTCCACCTAAAAGATACAAGAAGCAAACCAAAAAAAAATATATCAGAAACCAATTAAAAGTCAAAAATAGATCGAGTCGTAAAATAGAATCAACATCACATTAGCATTAGAGATTGACTTGATATATACTTGAAGTGATGTTGGGACATAGAGCAAGGAGTAGCTTTGATAGAGTTTCTGGGAACACATTTCAGATCATACCAATGCCACTGTCACTGATTGTGGACCTGAAACGCAATGTGGTACTGGAATTACAACCTTGAAGAGAAACCTAAGCAACAAGAAATATTCCTAACAAAATCAGCCTTTTTTACCAAGTTCTGCATAGGCTGTATACGTTCCCCACCTTCCATTTATAGAGGTGTCACTATTACATGAAGTGCTCAAGTCTTGAAGATGCTATAAAATAGTGGAAACCTCACAGACTTAATAATACCAGGTTTTCGATTTCATTTTTTTCCTCTAGACTCGAATGTAATTGGAACAAAAATTAGAAACATACCCACTTAGATCTAACAGGTTGAAGCAATTGCAGCAACAAATGCATCAGGAATCTCTGATCCAAGCACAAGAGAAAGCATTCACAACCCTCTCAACATTGAAGAAATAGCACAACTCTTAACCAAGTAAAGCACTTACGGTACTCTTGCACTTATAGGCAGAGCCCACCAAAGAACAAAAGCAAGCATCAATTGCATAACCAAAGCATTTAACAAATCACAAATTTGAAGCGGTAAGAGCGTGCATAGCATCATGAGAAAGTCGATTTGATGCAATGTGTGGATGATTTTGCATTTGTTTGGAACAAAGAGGAGATTAGTTACGGTGTGTGTAAACTAATCCGAACACTTTGTCGGAAAAAAAAAAAAAAAAAAAGGAGCAATGGGAGGGAGAGAGTTTGTCACTACACCAGCCCGGCTTCTCTTCTGTATTCCTATTCACCAATCTAGACATGCAAACTTACCAAATTATGTACAGTCAGTGGCCTTAAAACAATTGTTCCAGCAACATCCATAAGGAATGCCGCCAGTTACATGGGCTTCGAGGGCATGTTAGGTGTGGCCAAATATTCAAAGGACATAGTGCATGGCTAAATATTCAAAACTGTAAGCAGAGTTACACAATGGGCAATTTACTCATTCATAAGAAATTGAGTTACTAGACCTGCAATACTCCAAGAAATTTTAGGTGCAATTATACTTAACAATAGAATTATCAGACATGTCTCCTAAAAGACCTGTCCGATGTATTCAGCCACAAATCTAAAGTCAAGAATGACAAAATAAATTTGGCAGAAAACTCAACTTGGTGAATGCCAGAATAAAGAATGCAATTATGTACAAGGCTCCTACCTATAAAGAGTATGAGAGACCTAGAAGGTAGGACACGTTACCCCAACTTTTCCTTCATATTGAGATGCTCAACCAACCCCCAAACAAGTATAGGCTAATTTCTGAAGTTTGAATCTGTTAACAAGTGAAACCCATATGCTCAATCTAACACATTCAACGAAGAGAACAAGATGCACTACCAATTCCAAATATTGAATTTTGAGAGAAATAACGAGTAGTTTGGAATGAATCAACACAAAAGCCCCAATTTCTTTTCCTCTGTTCTATGCAAACTATGTATACAAAACCCCTAATTTCTAATAAACAATGCAGAATCACAAACCCCTAAAATCCAACCCCAAATTTGCTTATCCGTACATAACTTCATATATGTCAGTCAAGTATTTAAGATAATCGTTCTCAAAAAGGCTGGATTTGTGCATGTTCGAAAGCTTCTCATTCCAGAACTGGGTTTGTGGCTCGGTTTTACATGATCGAAAGCTTCTCATTCTAATAGCGAAGTGGCTGAGTTTGTGCGATGGTTCAATCTGCTGTTTGATGGCAGATTGAGAGAGAGAGAGAGAGAGAGGAACAAACCCATTTAGGTCAGATTTTTGAAAAAATAGAGAAGGACCAAACCTTTGGGTGGGACACAAAACGGCGATGCCCCTTATCTTCTAGAAAACGGTGCAGATTTTTCGGCAACGGCAACGTCGAGGTGGAGGGGGAGGAGACGGTAGTGGTTGAGACGCCGGAAAGGATCGATTTCTTGAGGTTGTCCATCTACTCGTACAGATAGATCGATCGATTCTCCATCTTTTGCTACGCCATGCTAAGTTCAGAGAGAGAGGGAGAGAGAGAGTTAGGGTTTGAAATTGAAACGATGAAGAGGGAGAGAGAAAGGATTTTCCCCAGGTGATCGATTTTGGCGTCCAAATATTTCCCCCCAAATAGAGACAGCTGGCGCCTTTAAGGGGTGAACGCTGTAATTATGGCTCCGTTTGGAACCTACGGAAAGGAGGAAAATAAAGGAAAATAAAAAAAAATTCCTTCCCATTGTTTGGTTGGAAGGAAAAGTGTGAAGAAAATAAAGATTTTGAGTGTAATGAATAATGAATTTTCCCTCCCATTTTCCTCTCATTTTCCTTCCCTTTTATTTTCCTTTCCTTTCTTTTCCTTTCTTCAAGTTCCAAACAGAGCTAAGTTTAGTGGAACGCTGTGAAAATCCCTCCGCCCCGCGCTACAGTACGTAAACGCTATAACGGCCGTTTAGATAGAGAATTTGTTTGGGATAGATATAGAATGAAAGTGGATTTGAAGGTGGATATGTAAGGAGGTTGACCCCACCTCTTAAGAATGGTAGATTTATAATGAGGTGTTTGGATGATTTTTTGATAAGGAGGATTTGGAAGTTGGATATGATGACATAAATATCAAATGACTTAATTGTCCTTACGTATAAATTTAATTAATTGCCCTTGCGTATAAATTTAATGTTTAAAATATAAATAATTGCAATATAATTATCATTGCTTAATTTCCCAACCCCAAAACTGTATTTATTATTATTATTATCATATATATTTACAATAATTGCATTTTAAAAGTCATTTTAATTGCAAAATCATTTCCCTTTTATATATGTATGTATACATAAACAGAGATACACAACCCCGAAATCCCCAACCCCATTTACCCACGCCCCTACCCTATTTACCCACCCCATCCACTGCATTCACCCACGCACAACCCCATCATCTGCCATCTTCTCCAGCTGCCACCGATCATCACCACTCGTCTATTGAATTTTTCAGCCGTAAGTCTCTCTCTCTCGTTTTGCTTCGATCGAGTAGGTGATCTCTCTCTGTGGTCTCGTTTTCCACAATCGATCGAGGAGGTCAAGATGGAGTCACCAGAAATATCAATCGCCGACCTCCTCTCTTCTCTCTCTTTCTCTTTCTCTCTTTGTTGGTTTGGTTTTCAGAAAACAAAATCAAATCGTCTGAGAAAACAAAAACGAAATCCCCTGGTTCGATAGGGGGATTTGGAGGGGTAAAACCATCTGAAAACCCCCGAATTTGCCAACAACGGGGTCAAACCCGTTCTTTACAAATCCACCGAGAAGGGGATTTGAAGCCGTTACAGTAATCTACTCCGGCTTCCCCAAAACTAAACCAAACACCGAATTTGAGTGGGACCAGGTGTAACGACCCGGATTTTTTCGAACAAATTTTTTTTTTCCTTTTTAAAGATTTACAATTTTTATTTCCGTAAATTTTTATCTTTAATAATATCATTAAAAAGTATAATTAGCGTTAATTAAATTCTTTTCCTTAATATAATTATCTATCTCATCCTATTTAATTTTATTTTTCTTTTCTTTCTTACTTTGCATGCAAGTAATTGTATGCAAGCATACTCCTACCATCCCTCCCTCTCCAACTCGATCTCGATTTCCTCCCTAACCCTAATCTCGTCCATAATCGAATCCCAATAGATAAAACCTTATTTGAATACAATTCTACCACCCTCTTCCCAAATTTCACCTATAAATACCCCACCACTTCGGCCACAAATTCATCCCTACACCCTACACCCTCCACCGAACAGAATTGTGAGAAAAATCGTGGTCAATTGGAACTCCAATCCATAGAGTTTTAGAGAGAGAAAGAAAGAGAGAGAAAAGTGGGTTTCGTATCTACGATAAACCGGAATCTAAATTGATCGTTCCAATCACTTCCCTCGACCCCAAGCATCTCCAAAAATTATCCAATTCAAGCCCAAGGTCCCCCGATCGAAGAACTCGAAGCCTTCTTCTCAAATTTTCAAGTTTCGATCGAAAATCAATTTAATCCAATTCGAGGTATTATAATTCGATCTGAAGCCTCCTCTAAGTATATTTAATGTTTTTAAGCATAACCCAATAGCCTTTAGGGTCTCATGCATCAAAAACCGTGAGAAAAACAAAGAAAACCGAAGCTGTCCCCAACCTCACGGCCGCAACCCGTGGATCGCAAGAACCAGCCGCAAGGTTGCAGCAGGCCACCCAGCCGCAAGGTCAAACGGTCCAACCTTGCGGCAGTTGCTATTTTGGTTCGATTCGACCTTTCGACATCCCTGACTTCGATTTTGACCCCCGAATTATTTTTTCTAGGTTTCTAACACTTCAAAGATCATACCTTATTAATTTCATATATTTTTTTTATTTAATCATTTATTTATTTAATTTTTGTTCGTTATCATATAAAAGTTTACAAACCAAAAATCCATGTGACTATATAAACGACCTTATAAATCCCCAAACTATTTTTCCTAGATTCCTAGCATATCAAATATCATAACTTGCTGATTTCACATTTTATTTATTTATTAGCTATTTATTAGACTTTTATTTGTTTTTAATTAAAGTTACAAACGAAAAATAATTGCGACCTTACAAACAATGTTTTTAACATCTAAACTATTTTCCTAGACTTCTTACATCTCAAAGATGATATGTTATTAAAATAATATTTTATTTATTTAATTAACTATTTATTATTCTTTACGCATTGTTTCTAAATAAAAATACTTTAAGATATTATAAAATATGTTAAATAATGCCAAATAATTTTATTTAGACTTCTTACAGTCCTAAGATGGAACTTTGTTAATATCAACATATTTTTAATTATTTAATTATTTATTATCTATTTATCCTTCTTTTGTCATTTAACTTAATCTGTTATTTAAAATAATCCCACGAACCTTCAAACCCAACTTTTAGCACTCGAACTTGTTATAGAGGACCTTTAGGACTCTTATTAAGGTTCCAATAATTATTCTCATATTTTTAACTAATTAATGTATTTAATTAGTATTTAATCAATCTAATTACTTATGAATAATGAAGAAAAGCCTAGAAAATTATTTTTTAAAAGTCTTATACAAAATTTCCTACCTTATTATTAATATCATGACTATACAAGATTAAGGGCAACAGCCCAGTCATAAAAAGTTATGTGATTGCATTGTCTAAATATTTGTTTGATCCGCCTGCTGTTCGTTTTATTTATTATTGAGAATAATATTGTGATGATACTTGATCTGAATGCTAGATTGGATCCTAGAGACATGAGGTGGTATAGGAAGTCGAATTCACCTAGACAATGTTAGGTAATGGATAAATTGGAAAGTTTTTCTTTCTAGAGATTGCCTGTAGGCGGAATTTTGAGATGCGATGAAATTGAGACTGGCGTGTGTCCAGTGATGAATTGTTAGACTGGCGTGTGTCCAATAATGAATTGATAGACTGGCGTGTGTCCAGTGATGAATTAATAGACTGGCGTGTGTCTAGTGATGAATTGATAGACTGGCGTGTGTCCAGTGATGATTTGATAGACTGGCGCGTGTCCAGTGATAATTGGGAAATGGCTGTAATGTGGTATATAAGATAGGCAAACCCTAGTTGTGATTCAGGCATGATAAGCTATCCCCTTGTTGTAGCCATTGAGTTACACACTCAGTATATAACTTAGGTTATCTGCAACAAATGGAAGTGATCTCATGGGACCGAGCATGGCTAGCGGTTGGGAGGGAAAGATCTCACGGGGAGATTTTAAATCACATGTTAGGCTAACGGATAGTAACGAACTGATTTATGTGAATATCTCTGTTCTACTTTTTCGCATGTTTATTGTTATATTACTTGTTAGCTGTAATGTAAGAGGGGTAGTTGAGTTGGATTATTCTACTGGGTGATTTATCACTCAGGCACGGATTTTCTGGCATCCGTGTCAGATTTTGCAGAAAACCAGGAAACATAGGATCCCGAGGATGCAGTTCGATACGGAAAGAATATCAGTAACGAAGATCGAGTATGCTTGGGATTCGTATCAAACCTAGAGTCAGCTCTGAAGTTAATGTATTTTGAATCAGTAAATTTCTTGAGATTATAATAGCTAAACCTTTATTTTGAAAAAATTATATTTATTTAGCAATATTTCCTTAAGAAATTATTTTATTTTGCTCTCGAAAAGTCGGGGCGTTACACCAGGAGTCCAAATCCGGCCGGCTCACAAATCGCCCTTCTTATCCGCCGTCCAAACAGGCCGTAAAAGTGATTGGCGACTTTCAGATGCAACTCTATTACGGCATTTTTTTAAAAATCCTGTAAAGTTATGCTATGAAAACTCATATTTGTTGTAGTATGGCCTCCTCCTCGCTCTAAGCCTGGCATGCCATTGAAATGATGAAAAAAATAAAATTACGAAATTAGAAAATGAAGATGAGATATGAAAAATGAGTGCTATTTAAAGAAAATTTAATATAAATAATTTGTTGAACATACTCCTCACATGATTTCAACTTACACCCACATGTTTCTAACTATCATCTACTCCCCATTCATTTTATAAATTTTGGTTTCTTAAAAAATTCAAAAAAAATTGGTTTTATTAAACATTTTTAAAAAACCATCAAATTTCCTACTTTAAACATTATTAAGTATTTTTATTAAACATTTTCAAAAAATAACCAGTTTAAACATTTTAAAGATAAACTTAATTGATTTTATCTAAATAATAGGTACGTAATTTAACATTTTAAAATTTTATAATTTTTACCAATATATCTCATAAATATAATAAGCACTTAAAAATGAAATGTTAATATTTTATTTATTTTATATAACTATTATATTAGTTAGGAACATTTTCACCAAAATAATATGTTGGCCACATTGGAATTCACCTAACAAAATTGTTGGACACATTTTCAACTACCAAAGAATGTATTTTTCCAACAAAATAAAAATAATATGAATTTAAAAAAAAAAACGAATTTTATCAAATCAAAACTAACTTTTTGATTTTGTAATATTATTAAGGGGAAATTACAGTAAGCCCCCTCCAACTATACCTCGGTAACGAGTTGGCCCCTTCATCGTTTAACTCGGACACTTAACCCCCTTCATCTTTTATGGCGTGACACTTAAGCACCTTCCGTTAGTGAGCCGTTAACGGAATTGTTGAAATTACCAATTTACCCTCTTTCAGCCCTTTTATTTCGCTTATAACTTTTCGTAGGAAACTCTGTTTTAGCTCGTTCTTTTTTCAGAACTCTTGTTTTTTCCTCTATTTTTTGGGTCTGTAATTATTTTAGTATGGTTACTTTATGTTTTCTAGGGTTAGAGTTGCGTCCTATATATTCGGTTGTTCGCCTCTTGGCTGAGGCATTTGATTATTGAATATTGAAAAGAGTCTAGAGAGAGTTTCTAGCTGTGTGTTCAGTGCAGTGCAGTTAGCTGTTGGTTCCTCTGCAAATGGTGTAGTGGTTCATCCGGATTGCCAGCAAAAAAAAAAAAAATTGGGTTGAAATTCCGGGTCGTTACACTGCACCATTTGCAGAGGAACAAAGACAGAGCACTCTGTTTTTTTTTGCTTTTTGGTAGCCCCCGGATGAAGCACTACACCATTTGCAGAGGAACAAAAACATAGTGCTCTGTTTTTTTCTTTTTTTGCTTTTTTGGCAGCCCCCCGAATAAACCACTACACCATTTGCAGAGGAAGCAGCAGCTAGCTGCGCTAAACACACAGCTAGAAACTCTCTCTAGACTCTTTTCAATATTCAATAATCAATTGCCTCAACCAAGAGGCGAACAACCGAATATATAGGACGCAACTCTAACCCTAGAAAATATAAAGTAACCATACTAAAATTATTATAGACCCATAAAATAGAGGAAAAAACAAGAGTTCTGAAAAAAGAACGGGCTGAAACAGATTTTCCTACGAAAAGTTATAAGCGAAATAAAAGGGCTAAAAGAGGGTAAATTGGTAATTTCAGCAATTCCGTTAACGGCTCACTAACGGAAGGTGCTTAAGTGTCACGCCATAAAAGATGAAGGGGGTTAAGTGTCCGAGTTAAACGATGAAGGGGGCAACTCGTTACCGAGGTATAGTTGGAGGGGACTTAGTGTCATTTCCCCTATTAATAAATTAGGACATTTGTTAGTAAAAATAATATTACGGCTTAAAGTGTAAAAGATTAATTATATTTGTAATTATATATATAACGTAATACATAATTAAGTTTGGGGTTGCACATGGGCAAAATGGTCATTTGACAGTTTTTTACATCATCCACCCTTCTTAGTACCCCATATTTATCCTCCATCCAAACCACGTACTATTTTATCTCCCTTTACTAATACCTCATCCAAACCAATCACTATTTAATCTCTCTTTCATAAACATCATATCAATGTGAGTCATTCCTTATTAACCAATATCCCATACTATCCAATCTCCATTTCCTACATAATACCTCCAAACCTAATCCTGCATCCAATCGAGCCCTTACACCTTATCTTTAATACCCACCCACTCTTTTTCTTTCTCTCTGCATGAATTCCCGCTTTTCAAGAGAACTGATGAATCTCTCTCTACTCTTCTCTCTTCTTATCATGATTTCCCACACAAAAAAGACATGTCTATCTCTCCTCTCTTCTACATTTTCATTCAAAAATCAGATTGAAGCCATCAAAGGAAAATGCAGATGGGGCTTCACCTCTTCAAGAATAAAGAGAAATTTTTACCCGGAGGAATTAGTGACACCAAGTAAATCGATCGGCGGCCAAGTTGCATAATATTTGGCTCAGATCCACCGGAGGACTAAAGAATCCTCCTGGTTCAAATTCCTAATTTTTTAGGGCTTAACTTATGATTTTTTTTTTTCAATTTCTCTTATTTTTCCTGTCCTTTTCAGTTGGTGCTCTATATGAGCTTTGTATCTAATATTTTGAAGGGATTTGTGTTGATTACTACCTATTTTCATCTAAGTCTCTAGTTTGCTCTCTGATTGTTCAGTTTCGGCCGAGCTGACCGGTTACCCGAATGCATTGTAGCGGTCGGTTGTGTTAGCTAGATCGGTCGGTGCCGGGTGAGGGGATTCCCAACCCGACGTGTTCGGGTCGGGTGACGGGTCCGGGCCAAACCCGACACGGGCCCACCCCTAGCTTTTACATAGGGGCTAGTACAAGTGTCTTGTTCTACTTTCTCGACCCAAATTACTGTACTGCCCTTTAACTTTTCTCCAAGTTCAGTTTTTCATTTTCTTGATAAACTGATCTCTTGTGGATGTATTTTTATTTTTTGGGACCCATCACGAAAACTACAAAAATAATTCAAAATATGAGTTATTCTTAAAATATTATTTAATGGGTCTCTGTAAAAAATTAGCTCAATTTGTTATCGATAAAAGCTATTTTAGAATTCGTAGGGTGTTTCAGAATTTATCGGGTGCCATACAATTTTTGAAATAAATTCTGCAAATATCAATTGGCATTGAGCTAATTTTTTTCAGTAAATAATGCACAATATCGATTGGCTTTTAATCCTTGTTTGATTGGATTTTGGTTGACCTTCTACACTAGAAAATCAATTATTTGTTTTTTACGGATTCTACAAATATGATTTGTACAAATATGATACAAATCACAAGTTATTCTTAAAGTTAAATGTTCTTTATGGCTTCTTGTAAAAATGTGAGCACAATATCAGTAAGGGTTATTTCAAAATTTGTAAGGTGTTTCAGAATTTGTAGGGCGCTCTACAAATTCTAAAATAGCTCTTAACGTTATCGGATTGAGCTAATTTTTTTTCAGAAAACCCATAAAATCATATTTTCATAATAACTTATGTTTTGAATCATCTTTGTAGAACCTGCAATGGGTCTCACAAACTCAAGAATGGAGCCAGATGGGGCTAGTAGGGGCGGTGGCCCCCTACATTTCTTAAAAAAATACTACTATTACATTGAAAAATGAATTTATTAGCATAATTTATTTTTCCCCCCCCCCCCCCCCAAAAAAAAAAAAAAACAAAAACAAAAACAAAAAAACAAAAAAAAAACAAAACAAAAAACAAAAAATAGCTCGCCTCCCTATATTCTTTTGTTAAAAAAAGAGAGAGTAAGTTTTTAGTCCTCCTCCTGCTCCTAAATGAGAGTTCACTTTCATTTTTTTTCCTGTTATTATCTTATTTATATCTTTCAATTTTTAATATTTTCTATGATTTTAAAATTTTTGTGTAATAAAACTAATTGAGATCTATTAAACAAGACTCATATTGGATATTTTTAGCATTATAGATTGAAAGATATAAACAAATTTTTGAAATGTTTAAATTGTAACGTGGATTCTCATTTAAGAATGAATGGAGTAATATTTATATTTTTGGGGGGCTAAAACCTAGTTAAATTCCTGAGGACTTGGGGGCTAAAGCCTAATTCCAAAAGCAATATTTATATTTTTGGGGGGCTAAAGCCTAATTAAATTTCACCTTATTTGATTTTACCGTAAAAGAGCAATTGTCAACCGCCTGAACCCAAATCTCTCTCATCTTGCGTTTTCCTTTTCTTCCCCCTACGTTTTGCCCTAACAAAGCTAGCGGTTGTTGAGGGAGGACAATTCGTACCACAAGGACATCGTCGAACACCATGCCGTTGCTACTACCACTTGATTCCACCATCGGTATTTGATTGTTCAAAGATAGAATTAGGTAAACGTTAATTTTTTGCAATCTAAGTTGATATGAGAAATTTTTTTTTTTTTGCACTAGATATGAGAAATGTGTTTAGTTTTATATGTAGTGGTGTTATTTTCTATTTTTTTTAGCAAAAATTCACCTTATTGTGTCTCTCTTTTTCTTTTTTATCTTTTTGATTGTGTATATTCGCCCCCGCTACGCGAAAATCCTGGCTTTGTCCCTGACAAAATTAAAAATAAGAGGTGTTGTTGTGGGGCCCATTACGGGTTCTTCAAAAATGATTCAAACCACAATTATTCTTAATTTTTTTATGGATTCTAAAAAAATTAGCACAATTCGATGTCGGTAAGGGTTGTTTTAGAATTTGTAAGGTGCTTCAAAATTGTTAGGGCACTTTACAAATTCTGAAACAGCTCTTACTGATATCGAGTTAAGCTAATTTTTTGCAAGAATTCATGAAAAGATATTTTAAGAATAACTTACGGTTTGAATCATCTTTATAGAGTCCGTAATCGCCCTCAAATAAAAAATAATAATTCTTGCACATTTACTCCTTTTTCGTTTGGAAATCTCAAAATTCCTGCGCACAGTCCCTTATAAATTTTCTATATCTATCTTTCTTACTCATTATTTTTAAAAACCTCCTCCAAAATCAAAACCAAACAGATAATTAATGGGTACCAACCAAATGTGTTATTCGACGGGTCCATTTTTCTCTATTTTGGCGCCATTACCCCTCGAAGTGGCAGAGTTTTGGACAGAGTTCCTAAGTTCATGATGGTGACATAAAGTTAAAAAGCTACCACAATTCACAATGTTAAGACTTAAGAGGTGCCATATTGCACTTGTTAGTCGAACCGTTTTAATAAATCCACTTTCACTTCTTCTTCTTATGAAAGAACTAGGTGCACGCCGACGTGCAAGGCACGTTCGTCATGCCTGTTATGGAAAACCGAGTCATGCCCGATGTGGAGATCGGTTTTGCAAATGGTCGGAGAATGAAGGGTGGTGTCTGATCCAAGCAAGGGCAGTAGGTCTAGGTCCTAGCTTTAGACGAAAAAGAAAGAGACATCTATTCCTACCCTTCAGGAATCTGCACAAGCAAGAAGCAGTGTTGTCAAAAGGAACTGAAGGGTGACTGGTTGATCCTGTGCCTTTACTGGACTATGTAAAAAAGACAGGTACAAATTCTACATAAAGGAATGTGACAAGAGCCAAAAATACAGGGAACAGGCCTTTATGTTCCATATTAAGACAAAATTAGAGATCCCTGTCAACCAACTTGGCATATAAAAGCATTGCCTGCTATAAGAGTTATGAATATGATTGTTATATTACTCAAAGTCTCAAATGGTTCAAGGGTAACACTATCTCATGAGTCTTGTGCACTAAATGCAAGACTAATAGTTTAACCAAGTGCTAATCATGCTGGAGTACAGAATTGCATGAAAAAGGAAAAATTGCTCATGCAAAAGAAAGTACAGACCTTATTGATAGACCTGAACTGTGCCACCCCGTGTGGCTCCACAGAGATAACGGCAATTGTCTGCAAAATGAGATCAAATGATCAGTTTGCTAATGCTCTTCCCTTAAGACTACTTAAAACACACATAAAGTAGTTGCAAGGAACCAGCTGTTCAGAGTTCTATGATAAATCTCACTTTCAAGTTCAAACAGCATACCTCTATTCCCGAGGAAAATTGGCAGTGAATATCAGAATTGTCCTGCAAATGAATATGCAACTACAGATAGTTAATTTGTTTGTTTTGTTGGTTTAGAAGGTTTGCCTTGACTCTTTTTAGGCTATTTTCTATTAATAAATTTCTTATCCATCCAAAAGAAAAACTTCAAAGGTTTATCAGAAAAACTTCAAACCGTGTGCGGTTGCAAATGCCCACTGCTCATAGGCCCCTGAAGAAGGGTGGTATTGTAGACAGGGTGTGTAGCTGAGGAAATAGGTGGAATTGCTGCAGAGTTCACAGCGGATGATGTCAAACTGACAGCTGAACTATTGCTCACTTTCACCTCGATCCCGCTCTGAACGGATAAAACAATCCTACATTCTTCTGTTATCTGATAAGTGAGAAAAGGAAAAACATAGCTTAACCCACAGTATTTTAGAGGAAAGATCATGCAGAGCACACAACATATAAAATTCTACTTACACAATATTAGTTCAAATTCCTGTATAAACCCGACGACGAATCAACCTAATTACCTGGAGGCCCCGAACTCTATGCTGATAGTATCCAAAAGATTTTCAGCCAAAAGCTTTGCACTTTGAAGACTTTTTGGATTGTTAGTTTGTTACTCGACAAGAATAAATGCAATGGTTGCTGTCCTTCTGCAATAAGAGAAAGGTAACAGTTACTGCTTCATCAACAACAATATGCTAAACACGTAACCAACTTGCAAAACGGTTGCATGGTATCACAATACAACCTTCGCCAAATCCACTTTCAGAACTTCCTGAACCATGTCCTCTTAGTAAGACAGTTGCTCCTGTTTCATTCACAATGTGATTTACATACTGGTCCTGCATGTACAAAAACCAACCACCACCAACACAGAAAACAATCTCTCCCAATGGCATGGAGATGACAGAGGAAGCTTCAACCATTAGAATCTCTCATCTTGAACAATGACATAAAAGAAAGCGCATCACATACCAAAATGTGTCTGCTAGAGTGAGTGTGTGTGTGTGTGTGTGTGTGCGTGTGAGAGAGAGAGAGCTGCAGAAATGTCACCGGATTGATGGATAAAAAAGAATCCATGAAATGCAAAAATTGAAGCAAAACTTACAATAGCCATATATCTAGCCATTATTTGAAATAACCCACTTCCCCCTTCCACAATAAACCCCTTTTTTGTTGGACAAGGCATTGTGATAAAAAAACTTGAAGCAAAACTTCAAAGATAATTCATTTTCCCCTCCCCAGGTAAAAACCTGTTTGAACTAAAGGACCAGCAAATTTGCAAAAAGGAGGTTTGATTTTGAACTAAAAAGTTTTTAGGACCAGCAAATTTGCAAAAAGGATAGATGAAAGAAAGTGGAATAACAGCATGCGAAATCTATTCATATGGCATCAAAGTTGCAACAATTTTGCTTTTCAATAACAGGAATGCAACGATTCTGCTTTTCAAAAACTATGGAGTTAGTAACCAGCTTCTGAATAACAGGAAAGGAAATTTAGAATAAATCTTCACCAGAGTAAGGAAAGCAGCTATTCGCCACATAAAAGGGTAGATTACGAATGCCTTTCTATTTTACAAGGTGTAAGGAACAGAGCAATATCAACCAATCCATAACCATATGTATGACCATCATTCCACATACACGAATAAGTGAACCCCTTAGTGGACTATTCTTTGTATGAGTTTTCCAAAACAAGCAGAAGGAGACTTCCTATGATTACACAATCTAGACCTGCATGATGATGGATTCCACTACCAACGAATAAATTGCCAATTTGGAGTTTTAATTTCTGTAGGTATTGTGTATCGAGTAGGAGTGCAAATGGTAAATAACTCAAGCACTACCCAAACCTCAGGTAATAACTCAAACGAATTCAACCCACACCAAAAAGGTCAATATTTTCCAAAAAAAGTCCAAAAAGGTCAAATATTTTTCAGCCAAAAGAGTTGCATTTATCATTGGACTTGCTCTAAAGTAGATCTCTTGTAACCAAACGAAGTCTCTTGGAACCCTTGGAACTCTTTTCACCAAGTCCTAGATATCAAGGAACTCTCTTAGCCCTATTTGGTTATGTATACAATATGCGAAGTTAATTTATGCAGCCTGTTTTTTTGAAACAGCAGCTTTGAACAATACAAGAGGCAACAGTCCTTTTCTTTTTTTACGTCTATTTTTGGCTAAACATGCTACTATAGTACTATGAATGTAATTTTTTATGAGTGAGGAAAACAGCTCTTTAGAAGAACTTACGAAATAATAAAATAAGGAAAAAGGATTCAGTTATTGAAGCGCGACAGAACAACAATGAATTCCAATTAAATTTTAATTTAGGGTCACTCAATTCCAATATGGTGTGCAGTTGTTTTTCTAGTTAGGCCACATACAGCTGTAATTCTAGGAAAAATCATACAATTACAGATCATCGTCCAATAATTTTACCTTAATTTTAGAAGAACATCACTAATAAACTGAGTAATCTTCTCCATAAAACCGATCATTACTATAAGCAATTTAAGTTCATTTATTTAACAGAACTTACAGTGCCAGTGCCAGTGCCATTCACACGTGCACGGTTGATGACACTACAGGTTCCTGCAAGGTAGGAAATAGTATTCATTCAGACATAGGCTTAACTATTTCCTTAACTATGTAAATCTTAGCAGAAATCTTACAGATTCAGACATAGGCTTCCACTTCTCTCCGCCTGCTTTGCCAACCTGGAGTTCATGGATGTCAGAAACTAATTTGGTAATAGAGAAAACTAAACTTCCATTCGGTTGGTAAGAAATTAAAGCAAAATAGTTCTGATTTCTGCATATCTAATGTTGTTTTTTTAGCAGTTGGACTGAAATCAACTCACTGTTCAATCACAAAAAAACCAAATTATCAGTCAAAATACCAATTCAAGAATTGAGCTCTATTCCCCATATTAGAGTACATATAAGTCCACCAATTCTAATCACATGACTACATATTGGAAGCTGAAATCAGGGTGTTATGGCACTCGAAAAATAGAATGGCAGTTCGATGAAAACTATTTCTACATCAGAGAGTATTCGTAACAAATTTTGAAAAAAGGTCAGGATATACCTCAGGAGCATATTCGATCCACCCTCTCCATAGTTTCCAAATGAAATTCCTGCGGCTGCAAAATAATTCTCAATTGAGATCTTCTGATTTTACTGCATTCTTGTTTCTATGGATTGCATGCGCAATATACCTAAAATTCTGGTTGATTGGGCGTAGATCTTGGAAGTGGTGGTAAACTTGGAGCTTGAAAATCTGTAAGGAGTAAGGAATGGAAACCCTAAAATTCCTAATATGTGATCAAGTGCTTTGAAATAACACAAAGGAAACAATTACATAAGGTTTAATTTCGGAATAGATAAGAATTTTTCTAAAGATCCAAGTAGCAATTCCCAGTTTCCACAAAACCCACTCCAAAAAATCCCTACTAAACCCAATAGTCAGCCAATCGAAACCCACAACGATTAAGAACTTACCCAGCGACGGCGATTTTAGACGACGATCTTTGTCGAAGACGCAGTAACTGGGCTTAACTTCTCCACAATTAACGAAGACGACCGCCATGGAGTAGTTTTGAAGGTGGAGGAACGCCGAAAACTCTCTCTCTCTCTCTGTTTTTCTCTAACCAGAGGAAGAAAATAAGAGGGGGGAGGCGGAGCTAATGAAGAGGACGGCGATGCAGTAGTTTTGAAGGTGGAGGAACGCCGAAAACAAACCCTCGCTGTCCCTCTTTTCTCGGCTGATATAAAGCATACACAGCTCCACCCCAAACAGCAGTTGCCAAAATCTCTCTCTGCAACAAAGCCTCCCTCTCGCTCTTTTCTTGCATGATATACAGAGTATACACAGTTTCTCCAATTGAAGAAGAAATGGCATGGCTGGGTGTGAAATTCGTGGAGAGAGAGATAGAGAGAGAAAGAGAGGGGAAAATTGAAGAAGAAATGGCATGGCTCATTCGTGGAGAGAGAGATAGAGAGAGAAAGAGAGGGGAAAGTTTGGAATGTTGAGAAGGAGCCACGTAGCCCCCCCCCCCCCCCCCTCTTTCTGCCACGCAACCCACCTTTGAAAAGCAAGCGAAACCCACCAAAACTCCAAGCCAAGCGAAACCCACTAAAACTCCTTCTTATTTAAGAGGAGTAGGATAGGATTATACATGGAAGTTTCAATAATACAAAAAAAATGAAGTGCATTTATTTTTATAAAAAAAAAAAAACAAGTGTTCTAAGAGGCAGCGCCAGAAAACAAAAAATGAAGTGCATTTATCAAAAAATAGTAGTGTTCTAAAAGGCAATCGCAAAAAATAACAGTGTTCAAAAAGGCAGCCACCTAAGCGTTAGGCGCTAGGCGGTGGGTCGCCGCCACGATATACACCTAGGCAGTTTATTAGGCGCTCAGGGAGGCTAGGCGCAGCTAGTAGGAGATAAGCGGAGGTAGGCAGCTAAAGGCCTTAGTGTAAGGGTATTGATGTCTTTTAACCATATATGTGTATGTATCTATCCTCTTCTTCCTCTCTCTCTCTCTCAATCTTTTAACCGACCAGATATCACTGTGTTCGTGTCTCTCTCTCTTAGTGCGCACACACACACACTCTCTCACAACAATCATGTCAAGGCATGCATATAAAAATGAGTATGTATGTGTGTATATATATATATATATATATGTGTGTGTGTGTGTGTGTGTGTGTTTATTCATCACACACACCAATTAATCTAGATTAATAGAATCATCACATGATTTGATTAGACAGATTTGCAAGTCAAAAAATGTCAATCCAAAGGCAGTTATTTGATAAAAACTTGTCATGCATGCATGGTTTTCCATTTTTGAATCACTGATTTTTCATTTAAAATCCTACAATATGCAGAATTGAAGACGTGGGTTGTTGAAAATGAAGAGGAAATCGAAGACGTGTATTCCTACCATTATGAATGAGTCCAAATGCCTAGCAGAATGCCATTACAAAAGTTGCTTCAATAAAAGGCGTGAACAGTCCGGTCGTGAAGCAATGGGTCTCTCTCTCTCTCTCTCTCCCTTTGATTGAGTATGGTTCAATTTGGGAAATTAGGGTTTGCAGTTGAAAGAGGGATTGAGTAGGGTTTGGGATTAAATGTCTAAAGTACCCTTCTATTCATTCCAAAATAGGTAGGGTAGGGTTGAGTGTTAAGCTTTTCGTCCATGATTTAGATGGAAGGGATAAATTGTCCTGGCTAGGTAATGGTCTTATAGTTGAAGGGGCAAGGGTGTTTAATTGGTAGTTGAAGGGAGAAGTAAAAAATTTCAAAATAGTTCAAAAGGTAAGTACATATTTTACCCTAGTATATATGATAACGATTTCCAGTCATGTTTCGCCATAACCCAGTTGCAAGCCCAGACAAGTACATTGCTCGTCGATCACGTTGCATGTGCCGGTCATTCTTCAAAAAGGCAGCCACCTAAGCGTTAGGCGCTAGGCGGTGGGTCGCCGCCACGATATACACCTAGGCAGTTTATTAGGCGCTCAGGGAGGCTAGGCGCAGCTAGTAGGAGATAAGCGGAGGTAGGCGGCTAAAGGCCTTAGTGTAAGGGTATTGATGTCTTTTAACCATATATGTGTATGTATCTATCCTCTTCTTCCTCTCTCTCTCTCTCAATCTTTTAACCGACCAGATATCACTGTGTTCGTGTCTCTCTCTCTCTTAGTGCGCGCACACACACACTCTCTCACAACAATCATGTCAAGGCATGCATATAAAAATGAGTATGTATGTGTGTATATATATATATATATGTGTGTGTGTGTGTGTGTTTATTCATCACACACACCAATTAATCTAGATTAACAGAATCATCACATGATTTGATTAGACAGATTTGCAAGTCAAAAAATGTCAATCCAAAGGCAGTTATTTGATAAAAACTTGTCATGCATGCATGGTTTTCCATTTTTGAATCACTGATTTTTCATTTAAAATCCTACAATATGCAGAATTGAAGACGTGGGTTGTTGAAAATGAAGAGGAAATCGAAGACGTGTATTCCTACCATTATGAATGAGTCCAAATGCCTAGCAGAATGCCATTACAAAAGTTGCTTCAATAAAAGGCGTGAACAGTCCGGTCGTGAAGCAATGGGTCTCTCTCTCTCTCTCTCTCTCTCCCTTTGATTGAGTATGGTTCAATTTGGGAAATTAGGGTTTGCAGTTGAAAGAGCGATTGAGTAGGGTTTGGGATTAAATGTCTAAAGTACCCTTCTATTCATTCCAAAATAGGTAGGGTAGGGTTGAGTGTTAAGCTTTTCGTCCATGATTTAGATGGAAGGGATAAATTGTCCTGGCTAGGTAATGGTCTTATAGTTGAAGGAGCAAGGGTGTTTAATTGGTCGTTGAAGGGAGAAGTAAAAAATTTCAAAATAGTTCAAAAGGTAAGTACATATTTTACCCTAGTATATATGATAACGATTTCCAGTCATGTTTCGCCATAACCCAGTTGCAAGCCCAGACAAGTACATTGCTCGTCGATCACGTTGCATGTGCCGGTCATTCGTCGATCACGTTGCATGTGCCGGTCATTCTTCCCCCCCCCATGTGTGATGATCTCCTTGTCCACGGTCCCGCTGGAACCGCTTCACGTGTACCAAATGGCACCAATATGATGTGCCATGAACCAATCGCAATCTGCCAAGCAAGTCCAAAAATCAGGTAGATTCAGAGTTCCCATATGTGGTACTCTCTCTCTCTCCCCCACACACGCACATTCTCTCTCTCTCTCTCTCTCTCTCTCTCTCTCTCCCCCACACACGCACATTCTCTCTCTCTCTCTCTCTCTCTAATCTAAATTTTTTTAAATGAGTATAACTTTTATTTTACATATTCGATTTATATATTGTTGAAATATACTTGACGACATATATAAAACAAGCTCCATATTAAATGTGAAATTATGTTTCAACAAAAAAAATATTTAATTTCTTTTTTTAAATGTGCAGGCTTCTATTTTGTTATTTTTCACAATAAACTTTATAATTTTTCTATTTGGGAAAGGGAAAAAAAAAAGGAGAGTGATTTTCACACTCCTTTTTTTGATATCCACACTCAATTTTGTGTTTGTGAATGTTGAAAGTGTATGTAATTTTTTCGCTAAAAAACAAAAACAAATGTGAATATACAAAAGGAGAGTGTGAAAATTATTTTCTAAATTTAACACTATTAATGACAATTTTACATTGTAATTGTGAATTTATACAGAAATTAACATTGTTAGTTATTAATTTACCCTATTAATTTTATAAATTTAGATTGAATTTAACACTATTAATTCAAATTTATAAAGTTAATTATAAATTTACACTATTAATTATGATTTTTAGTATTAATTGTTATCTAAGGTGCTAATTATGAATTTAGATAGAATTAATACTGTTAATAGTAAATTTAATTGTGATTGTTAATTCTGTTAATAGTGAACTAACTATTAATTGCGCATTTAGACAAAAATTAAAAGTGTCTAACATAATAAGGAAAAATTAACAATGGTTAGAAATTAACAATGGTTATATTTAATATTGATCTCATTCAATAGATCTCTATGAGTAGATTCCAAATATATACTCCATTCGTATCAATTTAAATGTCTCCTATATGACTGCTTTAATTTCGTGTAAGAAAATTAAAAAATAATATATATATATATATATATATATATAAGTATATACTTTTGGGGCATGAGTACTTTAATTTGGTGTAAGAAAATTAAAAAAATAATATTTAGAAGTATATTGTTTGGGGGTTTGAAAATACACAAAAAACCATAGCAGACATTTAAATTGGGAAGAAGAGAGTTTTTTTTTTTGTAACAAATGGATATGTGTAATAAAGTTATACATATTTTTAGATCATCAAACTCTTAAGAGAATTAGCATGCAAACTCTTAAAGAGAATTAGCATGCAAACTCTTAAAGAGAATTAGCTTGACACATGTGTGAAAGAGGGAGGCAACATTTTTATCCCAAGCATGTGTAATAGTTTTAATAGGTCAGAGGGTACTTTTGGACAAAAAATACGGATGAATCTGAAAGCTATGGACTTTTCTTGGATTAGATTGTTAGGACTTATTGGGGGTGTGCACAACATAGGAAGGACCGGCAACATTTTGTGAAGGGAAAAAATGCCCTTTTAATATTGGTAGTACTTTTAACAATTTTAGAAAACTTTAAACTTTTAAATGGGTGTGAGAATAAATTGGGATTAGAAAAACAATTTTGGGTTCAAAATTTCAAATAGAACACACTTTGGCTCCATTAGGAACTTAAGGAAAGGAAAAGGAAAAGGAAAGAAAGAAAAAAGAGAGAGAGAAGAAAAATAACAGGAAAATGAGAGGGAAAATTACTATTCACTATACTTGAAAGTTTTATTTTATTTTTCTTTTTTTCTTCCAACCAAACAATAGAAGGATTTTTTTAAAAAATTTTCCTTTCTCTCTAGTTGCAAACAAAGCATTTGTTAGAGCATCTCCACTCTTTACCCAAATTTTTACTCAAAAAACTTGATTTGGTATAAGAGTATCCAGTCCTTTACTTATATTTGAAGCCCCAACCACCGTTCTTCGCCGCTGGAGCTGTAACAAATCAGGTTTAAGTCGGGTATTGGTTGACGATGACGAGCACAACCCACTTCCGGCGATGTATCCTTGCTTGAGTTGACGACGACGACGGGGTGCTTCTGGCGACAAAGACCACCACAAGCCAGTTGACCTGCTTAATTCTTAGCCTAATCACGTGTCTTAAAATGTTAACCTCAAGTTAATAGTAGTTGGTCAGCCTTTACATATATACTACAACAATTTCCCTTAACCCACCAATGTGGGACTAAGAGTTGGGATTTCACAATCTCCCCCACTTGGCTGTAATGTCCTCGTTGCACCACATGGTCCATCACTTCCACCCACCAAGCGATGTACGATAAGTCCCCACTTAAGCACGACAAACACCTCAAGCTCCTCACTTGTTGGGCCTACCCAAGCACGTCTTCTCGCTGGACTTGCCCCATACTTTCGGTTGGTGTTGGCTTTGATACCACAACTGTCGTGAAAGATCAATTTGGTGGAAAGTTTGAGTAAAACCCAAATTTGGTATGGTTTTGAGTAAGGGATAGAGCTGTAATTTTAGAAGTTTTTACTCAAATTTGAATTTGAGTTTAAAATTGGGTAAGAGCATCTCTAAATCCAAAATGGAGAATGAATGTGACATATTAGAGGAAGATTTTGTAATTAATTTTCACTTTTTGCACTTTATGAGAGAATTTAGGAGGGACCTATCGTACTCTTGGGTCTTTAAATTGCCTTTGGTTCTCCAAATATGGAGACTCTACTCTCATTTTGGCTTTGTTTGTTGATAGTTTAGTTTAATTTAGTTTTGGTAATGGGTATAGAGAGAAATAGAGTAATGATTAGAGAGATAGATAATGATTGGAGAGAGATAGAGAGAGAAATAAAATTACTAATTGGAGATGGGTAATGATTGAAAAACAAAACTAAAACTAAAAATAAATGGCAACCGAACACAGTGAAAATCTCCCACCAATATGTCACATCCATTTTTCATTTTTGAGTTTTAGAGATGAGTTAGAGATGCTCGGTATCTCCAATTTATATCTATTCCTCCAAAATAGAGAATGGATGTGACACATTGAGAGAATATTTTGTAATTTATTCTTTTCTTCTAAGGTATGTTTTGGAAGAATTTTTGAGTGGCCCACCGTCCTTTTTAGAGTATGGTTCTTCACAAGTAAATTTGGTCATCTAAAAATAGAGAACCAAAAGTAAATTTGGAGAACAAAATTCTTCCAAACTCTAAAACTGACGATGAATCGCTCAAAGATTCTTTCAAAAAATACAAAAAATAAAAGAAAAAACGAAATAAATTATAAAATATTTTTTCAATGTATCAGATCCGTCCCCTATTTTGGAGCAAAGTGGATTGGATATACCCTCCGGCAGTAGAGATGAGATGCTATTACCGGGACCATTTACCATAGAAAGTTCAGAAAATACTACTACCATACCATCGGTGGAGTACTTGCTTCCCATCGCTGAAACACTGTCGCGCTGCCGCCGAGGAGTCTCTCTCTCCCGACTCGATATCTGTGACACCGTCAATCGAGCATTCTTTCTCTCTCTCTCTCTCCTAATTTTCCGAGCTCTAGTCGACGACAATGGCGACTGAACATCTGAAAGCTGCAGTTACAGGTTATCTCTTAGACGCAGGTATATACATGCCTCACAGATGTCTTGTCAGTTGCTTTCTGAATTCATATGCATGTCTCTCTCTAGTGTGTGCTGTGACCTAGAATCTTGTTGGTGACTGGAATTTGGAGTTTTTTCGTATTAAACCCTCGATTCTTTATTCCCTTGCTTCACGATTAGTATGGCGTTGAAATCCAAAATGAATTCTTTCCGTGTGCTTTCCCTTACACACCTCTCCCTTCCTTTGCTGTTCTGAAGAAATTGTAGATGATTTCTTACTCGTGGAAACTGTAAGGGTTAGTGGTGTTTGTCATTAATTGTGGGTTTAGTGGTAAAGTAACTCTAACTTCCCAGCTTATGCCGAGGTTAAAGATAGTTTGTAACTCTGTGTTATTGAGGTAAATTTCATTTTGAGGCTTCTTCCGTTGGAAAACTTTCCAATTAAAGGATATGAGGTGTGTTCTTGATCAGTGAAGCTGACTAGAGACGTGGTTGCTAGTCAAGCGGAATTGGCATTTTAACTTTTAGCTTGCTACTCTCATTTGGTTGCATGTCTTTTTAGGCTTTTCACTAATTAACTGGGCTGTTGCCTAATTAAGCAGTGAGTGTCAGGGGCAGAGCTATGTTGGGGCCTGGGGGTCCCTGGCTACCCCCGAGCGTCTGAGTTTTAAATTTTTTATTTTGTATATATCTGATTTTGGAAATTACTGATAATTATTCGTGTATAGCTACTTATAATCTTAATAATTTTGGTTAGATTTGATAAAAAACCGGTTATTTTGCATTCTCATTTCACAATTTCTTTCATACATAAAAAATAAGCCCGTGACAGTTGAAGTAGCCTAAAGAATCATTTCAATGTACAAATGTAATGAATTGGAAAGCAAAAATCTTATGATATGATAAGTATACGTTCTGATAAAAAATATGTTTATTAAGCCGGCCACCCTGGGGTCAAAATCCCGGCTCCTGGTGCGTGTTGTCAAACAATGTAAAGTATTAGTCATAGTGTCATACTATTTTGTGACTGGCTTAGGTTTGTGGGTTTTTTAACTCAAGTGAATGAGTAATAGGGGTTTCTCTACTCCTAGTGCCCTATGGTTGAATTGCACACCCTGGCTATGGTTGGCAAGCTCTTGGGTGTTTAACAAGTGCGCCTTTCTTTTTGAAATACAAGTATATATGCGGCTTTGTCATTGAGTAAAGAGATGCATATGTTTTTTCCCCCGGAATCCAAGATTTTCGTAAAGAACAAAAGAAACAAGGGATACTTTCCAAATACCAGAACTTGCCAACTACAAACAATTTATTATTATTTTTTTTTCCGAACCTCAGGAACTTTACCAACTACAAACAATTGAGAACAGGAAATGGGAACTTAATGAGTGGTTTGCTGAGAATGACATTGGCAAGGTTTAGGGAAGGGCTTAACAGAGGAGAATTGAGAGCCCTTAACCCTAACATCAAATCTAATCGGCTGCAGAACAGTGGAAGAGGGTCTTATCTAGTAAACTGTGGCTAACCAAGCAAGTTTTTTGATAACATTGCAGAAGGATTTCCCACCCTGCTTTCCAATAAGCCAGTTAACTTAATTATACCAGGAGTGTTGAGGTTTAGACATGCCGCAAAGAAGGCACACTTGCTTCCATATTGCTCTAGAGTAAGCCCATTTAAAAAATAGATGAGATAGGCTTTCATCTTCTAGTTGTCAAAGAGAAAACACGAGAAGTTTGAATACCAAACTAATGATGGGACTTTCTTGAATAACTATCCAAAGAATGAGGCAATGTCTAGGAATGAATTTACGAAACCAAACTAGATGGTGCCAGCGGACAATAGGAAAATGGGCCTTATAGCATCCAACATCCGAGGTAGCTGAAACTTTGTATGGGGAAAAGGATGAAGCTGTCCACTGTATTGAAAGTGGGAAATGGAGGGGGAGGGAAAGGCCAAATCCCCTGACTGTAGAGGAAACTTTAGCATCAAGAGGAATCCATAGTTCTTGAGCCAAAGTAGTTACTAAGAGGCCCTTGAGGAAGCCAACTGTCGTACCAGGGAAAATTTTCCATCAGCAATAACATGCTTGATGAAGGGTCTGTGGCTCTGCGATAAGAGATGTATTATGTATATGTTCCTCTCTTAGCAAGCAAGTGTACCTTATGTCTGACTTTGTCAGATTTTTCGTCGTTTTTGTCAACATTCTGTGAGTGTTAACAAACAGACCTTACGTTAGGATGATTGGGCCATTGGGGCATGGAGGTTTGAAGAACATCCTCTTGGTTTTCGGTGTTGGGGATTTATGTAATGTCTTGGAAGTTCTAATATTAGTTTTGATGCAAATCGTTAACCAGAGCATGACTTTCTCTTGTTCAGTTTCATGGTGTGTGTTTTTCAGCATTCAACGCCCTATAAATGCGCTGCGTCATCTTATGTATGCTTTAGTTCGCATGGAAGATGGTTAGCTTGTGTTAGACTTGTCTCACATTGCTCATTTAAGCTACCCAAGCTTGGTTAATATATTCTAGAGGTTATTCCATCTATCGCCAATTGGTTTTAGGTTGGAACCCTCCAAGAAATCTAACTGCTTGAAAATAAGGTATTTCGTTGCATATCTATATCTTTGCTTTTTTAAAATGTTTTGTTTTCCTTTTAGGAAGAAGACCTCTTGAGCGAAATTCTGAACCGTCTATTTGGTTTTTGCTACTTGTCCTTTCTTTGTTTGCGTCAAATGCTTGTGAGCGGAATTGGCCCCTTCTCTTTTCTTTAGTGTTGTCGGGAGGTTGTTAAATGACTTTTGTCTGCCCCTTCTCATTGTTTTGATTTTGTTTATGAGCTTTTGTTTTGCTTATAAAAGAGAAGACTTGAGTCAGAAGACTTCAGATAAAGTAAAATGTAACGCATGGATATGTGCAATGTAACTTTGGTGTCAAGAGAGGCAGAAATGGAGGGTGACCATTTAGTTTCATGGCTGCCATTACCAATGATGATGAAGTATGTGTACGCCTTTTCTCCTTTTATGTAATTTACATTTCTTTGTTGTCAATTATAAAAAGTAATAATGACAGGAGGAGTTGGAGATAATGTGACCTCGAGAAATTTTTTTGGTAGATATATGTATGCCTAGAAGGTGAGACATAATGTTCCGCAACTAAAAAGCAACACAATATTACAATGCGTTTATATTAGATAGGATGTGGAGATGGATTCGTACACCTTTGTAACGTGGTAGGAGTTGCATTATTTTTTGTAAGATTAAAAGGAGTAGCATTACTTGAAGATTAGTTAATAGAAGATACGAAGATGGTTGTAGAGAACATAGACATATGGTTGCAATGGTAAGGAAAAGTAGTGTGGTGTGTCGAAATAACCGGAATGGACCATAGTTCGAAATCTCGGTATCGGTTGCCATAACAATATCGGTTGCGATGTCGCGGTTTCGGGCCATATGGCCCATATCAGTCGTCACGTAACTGTATCGGTGACTGGAGGCGAGAATTTTTTAAATTTTCGTACAACATAGGGAAAAATTACCGATATCTACGTTTTCTTAAGAATCACATTTGTTGGGGTTTATAACGGTGTTTGGCTATTTTGTTGTATTTTTTGTAACGCATCCGATAAATTTCCTATTTTTGGGTTTAACTTTGAGGCTGCAGTTGTCTAAATTAATTTTGTATGAAGTTATTGTTCTAAATTGCTAGTGCTTCAATTTTATGTTATTCAGTTTAAGTTTACATCATTGCATGTCAAAAAGAATGATAAAGACGCATAATATACTGAATTATCATTACATATCACAAACCACACAAATATATTAGTCCAAAGTGTCTCACATGATATTTCAAATCATGTTTTAAGGTCCAATAATGATATTTTTTATTCCTTTTCCTTCGATTATGCAAAGATAACACATGCACACCAAAGATTTTGGCCATATTTAGTCCATAACAGCCCGTATCAGCCTTATCGGACCGATACCCCTGTTACATATTGGTGTTACATATACGTAGATGATTTTACCCACCAATACCAATACCGATACGTATCACTGATATTTCAAACTGTGGAGTGGACTCAGGTGGGCCTTGGACGTGGGTTTAGGTGGTGCAGCACAACTTGATCTGCTCTATGAACACCCACTATTAGTGCCTTACCGGTTGAGGTTAACGAGTCAAAGATATTAGATATTTATGCTCTCATACAGGTCCAGAAATGCAAATAAATTTTCGTTTCATGGATGTGAAAGTTCATACATATTCAAGGTTATATGTGAAATTCTTCTGAGATATACATATACTCTAGGTTCACGAGCCTAAGCGAGCGGAATACTGTAAGGTTCAGATTAAGCTCATTTAGTAAACGAGCCTAAATTTGAGGCTCAGATTTCGGCTTGTTTAGTACCCGAATCAAACTCGAACAAGCCTTGAACTGTTCACAAATGGCTCGGTTCATTTGCAACCCTAAACCCGTTGCAACCAGTGGGCCTCGGGCCCCTGTGAATTGTAATGTTCGGGCCACTACAGGGAGGGAAGACATAAATTGACATGGGCTACTGTAGTACAAAGGTAGGACTTCAGATAATTTGAATCGAGCATATAGCTCTTGAAACTAGTCGATTGGCAAAAAATGAATTCGTATAGCCACATCATTTGCTTGTGACAAGGCCCGGTTTAATATGATCCTCTCTCTCTTTCTCTCTCTCTCTCTCTCTCTCTCTCTCTATATATATATATATATATATATATATATATATCTCCCCTTTCATCATGAGATAATTGATAAGTTGTTAATTCAGATGCCTGACCATGCCGATGCTCTTCAAAGTTTCATCGAGTCTACAAAGAGATGTTGCTGCTTTATGAGCGGATTGCTGTGCAGCTTACTTTCTCGACATTGCACAAATCTAGTGAGCGAAGTTTTTTTTTTGGTCTCCTATGGTTGGATGTAGTCCTTGTATCCTGGGCTTATGCTGTCATATTAACAGATACTGATCATGATATTGCATTGCAGGTTGGCTCACCATTTGGTGGTTCTAATAAATTTCTTCGAGAAAGGGATCCTCATTCAACTGTTATGGACGCTGGAGAGGCTATAGAGATTACGTCGTCTGGTAGTGATTCATCATCTTGGGATTTAGAGGAATACAGAGAAATACTAGATGCGCCATCACCTCTGAAGGACTCTGCTTCTTCTGCCAATCACAGGGTCCTTCCACAATGGGATTCTGCAGTTGGTACAACTTCAAGGGGTAAAACGTTTTTCTTATGGTAGACAATCTGCATATTCCACTCCTCTTTTGCTGCAAATGATCCTTGGCTCTTGATTTGTTTCAGGTCAGGTAGGACCTTCTCAACAGGTTTCCTCTCGTAAGCAATCATCTGCTACTAATGGAAGTGCTTCAAATGTTGACCGTCGTGCAGAGTCTAAGCTCCAGATGCATCCTAGTTCTAGTAAATATGTTGGAGCCTCGAATCGGCATGCTACGAGTGCCAAGAATTCCAAGTACTATAAGGAGAATGGTAATGTGGTTCGCCAGCAAAAGTTGCATATTCTTCAAAGTTCTCTTGTTTACTGATGATGAACTGTTTGTATGCTTGGTACAGTTTACGAAAAGCTTCCATCTCAACAAGTTCTGAAGAGGACTCTTCCTACATCCCTGCAGCCATTTCCACCTGGTTCCAGATCCAGCAATTATGTGGAGAATGTTAGTCACGGTCAGGTTCATGATACTCATGGAAAATCCCATCATTTTCCATGGCCAAACCTACCCACCAGCAAGAGCCATAAAGACCAGTTTGGAAGGAGTAGTGATGATGATGTTATTGCGTACGACAACCGTGGGAATAGAATACTACCTCAGTCCTTGATGCATGGAAAATCTGTTTCTAATACACCGTACGTCAGTTATAACGATCCTATACCTCGTCCTGGTTTGGGTGAAGAAAGGGCTGTCGGAAGTGATGAGAGACTAATTTATCAAGCTGCCCTACAGGTATTTTCACTGTTCAGGACTTCAGTTTGTGATTTTAACTTAATTACCATTTTGTGTATATATATAACTTTGGGTTTGTGTTTTCACCCTGTCTTACATCCCTAGATAAGTTAGTTATTCATAGTGGCCATGCCGAGATGTGGGAGAGAAATATAGAGCAAATCATATCTCTTGAATAACATCATTGAAGCACTGGAAAGTTAACAGTTGATGCATTCTGTTCATGATCTTTTGCAGGATCTTAACCAACCTAAAGTTGAAGCTAATTTACCTGATGGTCTTTTGTCTGTCTCTCTTCTAAGACATCAGGTTCTCTGTATCATGTTTTGTTATATTTGTGTATCTACCTTAATTTGTATGTCCTTGTGCATGTAGACTTCGTGCCCTAAGATTAAATCATTTTGGCATTCAGAAAATTGCTTTGGCTTGGATGCTTCAGAAGGAAGCAGCAAGTTTACATTGTTTGGGGGGAATTCTGGCTGATGATCAGGTGAAAGTAGTTAGGTTGACCTCACATGTTGCGTTATTTATGATTCATTGCTTTTGATCTTTATGAAAATGCTACTGAGACTAATTGTGCTGTTATGTCACAGGGCCTTGGCAAGACTATCTCAATCATTGCCCTTATACAGATGCAGAGATCTTTACAGTCGAAATCTAAAACAGAAGGTGAATGCAATCATAAAGCTGAAGCCTTGAATTTGGATGATGATGATGACAACGGCAGCATTGCTCTGGATAAAGGCAAGCAACCCGCAGAATCTGATGATGTTAAATCAATTCCGGAAGTGACTACTTCTACTTCGGAGTTCCGTAGGCGGAGGCCTGCAGCTGGGACATTGGTTGTGTGTCCTGCGACTGTTCTTAGACAGTGGTCCAGGGAGCTGAAAGATAAAGTTGCAGATGAAGCTGAACTTTCTGTTTTAATCTATCATGGAGGCAATAGGACAAAGGATCCTCTTGAATTAGCAAAGTATGACGTTGTTCTCACAACATATGCTATCGTGACTAATGAAGTTCCAAAGCAACCTTTGGTTGATGAAGATGATGATGAGCATAAAAATGGGGAGAAATATGGAATATCTTCAGAGTTCTCTAATAAAAAACGGAAAATTACGGCTAATGTTAGTAAGAAACGCAAGAAGGGTAAAAAAGGATTTGATATTTCTGCTATTGATAGTGCTTGTGGTGCACTTGCAAGAGTTGGTTGGTTTAGGGTGGTACTAGATGAAGCTCAAACAATAAAAAATCACAGAACGCAAGTGGCTAGAGCATGTTGCGGCCTTAGAGCTAAAAGAAGGTGGTGCTTATCGGGGACACCTATACAGAATGCAATTGATGAACTGTACAGCTACTTTAGATTCCTGAAATATGATCCATATGCTGCTTATAAATCATTTTGCCAGCAAATAAAGTTTCCAATTGCGAGAAACTCAATTCATGGTTACAAGAAGCTTCAAGCTGTTCTAAGGGCTATAATGTTACGTCGAACAAAAGGTGAATTATTTGTATTCCTTGTTCTTTTAAATGATATTGGAGTTGTTTTGAGTAGAGAAATGATGTTTTGGACTACAACATTGATGTGATGTGTCATTGCATCCTGTTTTTTTTTTGGATAAACCATTGCATCCTGTTTTGCATGTACGAATTTAGTTTTAACAGGGATTGTCATGAACTGTATTTTGAATCCTTTCTAGATTGTTCTGTAAGTGTTTTTGTCTCATCGTGCTAGTTCAGTTAGGCATTGGAGCTGTTCATTATTACTTATCTTGTAATGTACAACACGAGATCCCTAAATCATGAAGCCGCCATTCAATTAGTGAATCTGTTTACACGAGCAACCTATTTCCAGGGTTTGTGCTCCTGCATAGCTTGATACTTGTTTGCATGATTTATTTGAACAACCCTGAGGCCATCTCATGTCTTTGTTTAGTCATTGTTGGTTTTCCTTCATCTTCTGCAAATGAAGTGATAATGACTTAGATCCACAGGTTTTGTTACCAAAAACTCCGAACTAGAGAACATAATAAGAATTACTCCCTCTGTCTCATATTGTTTGTCCGGTCTGCAAAATGAGGACGTAAAAATAATACAAAATTTGCCAGGAAAATTCAATTTTTTTTAACAATTCACTAGATATCGATGAGTTCTTTTAATTTACGAAAAAAGTTTGAATTTTTTCTTGAAAAAAATGCATAATTTTTTGTTCTCGTTTTGTGGACCGGACGAACATTTTGGGGCGGAGGGAGTACTAGATTTGGATACGGAGGTACTTGGTCTGAGACGAGTTGTCTGGCATGGAACAGATGGTCATTACTGTAAATGAAACGAGGATCTCTGACCAAACAGAGGATTTGTGAGTTTGGTTATGGAAAGATGGTATTTGCAATTGCAACTCATCATTCAATGCAACAGAAGGGATGGTTATTACCCCAAATGAAGCAAGGATCTCTAACCAAATAGAGGATTTGTGAGTTTGGTCATGGAAATGAGAAGGTATTTACAACTAATAATTCAACTAAAGTGAAATAAACCCTAAACCCCAGTTATGATATTGGGAGATGTGTAGAATGACGGCATGCCAAGGCCACATAAGAGCCCCAGGTCTATCAAGGCTGGAAGAAAGGACTTTAGTGTAAAACAGAGTAACATACCCACATAAAGCCTCAGGATCATGCCTTTTAGTAGGCTACAAAGTCATGAATGGCACGCCCTATCATCGATGAATATATACATGGTTATGTTCTAATCTCAGACTTCTAGTATTGGTACCATGTTAACTAACTGATATGCCTTGTTTCATATTAGCGTCATGTAGATGATGAGAAAATAATTTTTGTTTGAGAAGTAATGCTTTCAATCATATGTAGTGAACCTGTGCACGCATAGATCCGTGAACTGTAGCTGACTAGTGACTACTTACAGTTGAAATCCTCAGTGATTAGTTCTTAGTTACGTAATTATCCTAGCACCTACTTATGAAGCTGTAAGTAGCTTTTGTTGATGACATGTATGTCGATTTATCTTATTCTCTTGGTTGATACGTCAATAGATTCATCCTTTGGCCAGGGTGTTCCATGTTACAAGTTTTTGTTTGAGAAGTAATGCTTTCAATCCTATGTAGCGAACCTGTGCATGCATAGATCCGTGAACTGTAGCTGACTACTTAAAGTAGAAATCCTCAGTGATTAGTTCTTAGTTACGTAATTATCCTAGCACCTACTTATGAAGCTGTAAGTAGCTTTTGTTGATGACATGTATGTCGATTTATCTTATTCTCTTGGTTGATACGTCAATAGATTCATCCTTTGGCCGGGGTGTTCCATGTTACAAGTTTTTGTTTGAGAAGTAATGCTTTCAATCCTATGTAGTGAACCTGTGCATGCATAGATCCGTGAACTGTAGCCGACTACTTAAAGTAGAAATCCTCAGTGATTAGTTCTTAGTTACGTCATTATCCTAGCACCTACTTATGAAGCTGTAAGTAGCTTTTGATGATGACATGTATGTCAATTTATCTTATTCTCTTGGTTGATACGGCAATAGATTCATCCTTTGGCTAGGGTGTTCCATGTTACAAGTTTGCTTGATCTGCTTCATTCGATACTAATTTCTCTGACATATCTTTTTGTCATTGTTTCTTTCTCATCATATCAACATCCCCCTGGGTAATGTGGATGGATGATGGTCTTTTGCTCTTCTGTTTCCTTGCTTTTATTCGTCCCTACTGGTGTATATCCGTGTATGGAAAACAATTTGTCAATTGCAGTTTTGGGTATGGTTTATTTTGTTTCCTTTTGAGGACACCTTGTCCTCCTTTCTTTTCCTCGTACATCTTTTCCTTTCTCTCATTGCTTAAACAACAATTTTTTTTTGTTGCTGACAAAAAAAGAAACAAAAGAAGTCTGACGCTCTTGGGCTCCATATTGCTATTGTGGTGTGATGCAACCAAACCTTCCATTGAAGTTCTAGAGGGAGAAACTTCCCAAATGGGAATACAAATAGCAATGCTCTCAATAATCTACTCTTAAAATGATAAAACCTATTGAGGAAGGAATATCCTGGCCAATATATATGGCTAGCTAGGTACAAATCAAATCAACTAAGAGAACATAAAGGACAGTAGTACCCCTAACTCACCTTGTCGTTTCTATCCCTTGGTATATGTCGGACCAAGGGACTGCAGTCATCAATATTGTATCATGCTAGGAAGGTGAGCTAGGGCGTTAGTTTTTGTTGGATGCATATGGAATTACGTAGATAAGAGTTACTATGTTATTCTTGAGTGACAGTTTATATTCTCCAAGCTTCAATAGTTTTTCGCTTACAACAACAATAATAACAGAACCCATGTAGTCCCCAATGGGGGTACGGGCGGGGGAGGATCGGAGGCAGACCTAACCTTTGGCAATATGCACAAAGTGGTTGCTCTCATAATACCATTGCAACAGTGCCCCCTATACTTGTTTTGCTGTGGAACCATGCCCCCAATAGTTTTTCGCGTAGTAGCTTTTCTTTTGTTGCTTTGGGGTTTATATGTTTAGAGGTTCTAGCTTGATCCGTATTTTGAATCGCGGAATAAAGGTTGTATAGGTTCCTGCAACTAAGCACTTTTGCAGTCGACCAATTATCATTAATTGCACCAAAAGATTGACTTGTCTGTGGTCAGGGTAAAGCGAAGGATAACAATCCAGAAAAGGAAAAATTACGGACCAATCCAAAAACTCCCTCTTAATTTCCATTAAGCCTTTTTATTTACTTGCAAGTCTAGGTAATAAAGTGGGGCCTTTCCTTGATGGTGCATTTTTAGATTGGGCTGGAGTTCTTGGGAATATGGGCCAATTAATTGGACTGGCCCGTAAATATCTGTCTAGAAAACTCATGAAACAAGACTCTTGTAGCCGATAGTGGGGCTGAGGCTTGGTGCTGAAGTTTGAGTTAAGTTATTGTACTCAATTAGAGTAGAGTTGCTGTGCCCAATTAAGCCTGGAATAGTTTCTGAATAAAGTGGCCACGTGTCAAAAAAAATTGCCCTCGAGTTATCAACATTGGTTTTTAGCTGTTGATATCTGCTGTTTCGCAAATTTTTGATGGTTTAAATTTCATGGCGAGACACTGGACAAGTGGGCAGAGATTTTTTAAGCCTCATGAATTCTTGTAACGAGAGAAATTCTTTCTGCTTTATTGCTGTTTCTGGTTAATAATTTAATCAGAAAATCTAGATCAAGTTGATTTTCTACATCATTTGTTATCAATTCCTGGGTGCTCACATTTCGGGTCTACTCATCTGTGAGGTCTTTTTAATGTCTATGATCTTCATGTTCCCATTTAAAACCTTCTTGTGAAATGATGAGAGAATTGTGTATTTGACTACATATAGAGCTGATATTACGCATCTCTTTTCATATGCTGACTAATTATGAAGTACTATCCTGATAACTTTCCCTTATCCAGTTGTGTCCTGTTGCTTCATTGGTCAGTTTTCCTGTAATTAGCTAATTATCTGCATACCATTTGTTTATGGGGTTTTGTGTTCTGGAATTTTAGGCTTGTGCTACTTTCCAAATTCTCTTGGTTAATTTTTTCGATCAGATATCCACATTCCGTTACTACTTACTAGTGTGTATTACCAACCATTTTTATTTACTTGTTGCTGATCACCATCAGCCTGTGCGCCCCAGGTACATTAATTGACGGGGAACCTATAATTAGCTTACCACCAAAAACAATACACTTGACTAAGGTGGATTTCTCTCCAGAAGAGCGGGCTTTCTATGCAAAGTTGGAATCTGATTCACGCTCTCAATTCAAGGTGCTTGTCTCTTTTTTGGTTATTTATGTTCTGTTTCTTTGGTTTGTTCTTGTTTTTGCTTTGTCGTGTCCTATATTTTGTTCTTGAGTGAGAGGTTCAGAATGCTTGTGCTGTGTGGTGATTAAAGATCAAGTTATACTTTTTTGTTCAATGCAATGCTCTCTCAGCTTTTGAAACTAAGAATCATTAGTTGATCGGATAACTACTGATAGCAGATTTCATTTGCGTGGAATTCATGAATCTCAGTGGTGAAAAATGAACATGTTATACTCTACGCACTAGTTGATCCTCTCTTTGAAACTATCAACTATGTTGGCTTTCTGATTCTTCACTGTACTTACCAAGTACACTGCTGCCAATTGCTTACTGCATAGAACTTTCTCGGTATCTAGAGGCACACAAATATGCAGATGTAATTTGCATGCTTGCTTGTTTTTCATAGAGGCGCTGTCACAGAGTACTAGACATGGATAAGCCAGATACAACCAACCCCATCCCTCGAAAAGATCGAAAAAGAAATAGAAAAAGAAGCTGAAAAATCATTGGGAAATTCTTGTGATTGCCCCTTTTTTGAGTACTAAAACTAGTATGATGGAATTTGTGCACGTTTTGGAATTGTTATGGTGAATGGTCTGCTATCTTAATGTGCGTCAGTTTTTCTTGAATTGATTATCTATTCATGGCGACTTCATCCAAATGTATGAGCATAATCCTACTGTGCATAGTATGGAATCCTGATAGAGGCTCCAGTCTGAATTACTACTAGTAGTATATGCCTACTGGCCCTACCTGAACCAAATCAAATTAAGCATTGTCTCCCAAATTGCACCCCACTCTGAGGATAGTCACTAATTGAAGCTTTCCCGTTGATCTCCATTTTGGACATTGTGGGAAAAATCTCTCTCAATCCCCATCCACCTCCCCTCCCCAATTACGACAGATGGCCCTAAAATTTAACCCTTCTCCCATCCCCTTCACCAAAAACTATAATTCACAAAAGCACCTCAAACTGATAATACTCCCTCAAAGGCCTATCCCATGAGGAATAGCTCCTCAAATATCAACTCCCCTACCTGCTCCCATACGGCGCAGCCAAGGCTTTCCTCCACCATCATTCCCTCTCGCACACATATCTCAAGAACGCTAGTAAACAGAGTCTCCTCTCCTCTAATCCCCGTTTAATAGGAAAAAGAGTTCCAATACATTCTAGATGACACTTAAACTCCTTCCCCAAACGTCCCCCCATGAGATTGTCGGATAGCTTGGCATACAATGTTGGGCACTTTTCCTAACAACTGAAGCTTTTGGGACAATTGGTAGCTTAATATGGTATCAGATCTCTGGTTTCTAAGAGGTCTTGGGTTCAAGTTTCTCCATTTGCATTTGTCTCGGGTTGCATTATTCTTCTCCCCCTTTGCATTCTATTTTGTTCTACTTCTGGTTGTTTACATCTTCATGTGCAAGATGGGGTTGCACGTGAGGTAGGGTGTTAGATAGCTTGATATACATTGTTGGACCCATTTCCTAACAGCTTAAGCTTTTGGGAACTTAGCAGAGATATCCCTCTTAAGCTTCTGCAACCTCTTTGCACTGACACCTGGATGACAAAAAATGACATGAAGTGAATGGGCTAGCTAGACATTAAGAAGTGTTTTGTGGAACTTCCAAGAATGAATCCATACATACTTTGCTGAGCTCCAATATGATATTTGTGGACTTCATAAAAATTTGTCTTGCAGGCATATGCTGCTGCTGGAACTTTGAATCAAAACTATGCGAACATTCTGTTGATGCTTCTGCGCCTTCGTCAGGCTTGTGACCACCCGCTGCTTGTCAAAGGATTCACTTCTGATCCTGTTGAAAGAGACTCATTGGAGACAGCAAAGAGACTTCCGAGGGATATGCTTGTCAATTTATTGAATGTACTGGATACTTCCTTGGCCATATGTCAGTTATGCAGTGTGAGTTTTCGTTTCCTCATAACTCTTTCTTGTCTAACATGACATTCAGTTTTATTAACACCTTGTTGAGAAGTTTCTGCTCCTAGGACAGTGTTTTGCGACTTTAATAAAATTGGTTACTTTTACTCCGTTTTCTGTTGTTCTTTGGTTTGTACTATGCTGCTTCTTTCCGAACAAACAAGTTGACTTTTTAGCTCTTATAATAATCGGATTGGTCATGACGATTGCTAAATATGATGTCATCTTTCAACAATAATGTGTACCTTGAGCATCTGTTCTTCTAGAATGTCAATATTCCGTGCAAGGTATTTGCATGAGAAGGGGTGACTAAGTCATCTGCAAAAACTTTTATGGAGTTTTCAAATGACGCTTCTGTATTTTGTTGGAAAGCTTGCTCTTTGTGCTTGGAATGAGGAGTGCAACAGTGAACAGGGTGACAGCTTGTAGTGTTATGAGGCAATAGTAGCTTCACTTGCATTTCAGGACAGAAGGCTTAGTTTGGTCAGTAGCTCAGCTTGTGCATCATTTTTCAGAGCGAGAGGGAAATGATTGACAGAGGGGCATCAAAATACTGTTCCTGAAGAAGTCTCTGAAACTTCAATCTGGTTTCCCCTAGTTTAGGCTAGTTCCTTGGTAATGTTCTGTTGGTATTTTGGGAAGCAGTTTATTTGGAATTTGGAAAAACACCTACAAAGGGTTTTGTAGGATTTTTAGCCAACTGTTCGGAGGAATAAAGATGTGGTGACGTGTGTTCTCTCTTGGTTATATTTCAAATCCTTTTGCTTGGGAGCTGAATTTTTCCTTTTTCTAGGTTTATGAAGTTAATAGCTGGTATTTTTTGGGTCTTTCTTCCATTCAAGGGTGACTAATATTTGCAGATCTTATTTTAGTTCGTTCCCCATCCCCCTTCCTTCTCCATTAGTACATGGCAACCCCCTTAACCAAATTTCCTACCATCTGATTTATTTGCAGGATCCCCCTGAAGATGCAGTTATTACTATGTGTGGACATGTCTTCTGTTATCAGTGTGTATCCGAATGTTTGACCGGAGATGACAATATGTGTCCTGCGCATAAATGCAAGGAACAAATTGGTTCCAATGTTGTATTTTCCAAGGCTACCTTAAGGAGTTGTATATCTGAGGATCCTGATAGCAGTGCCCTGGCTTCGTCTGAGTTTCCGGAGAAATCTATTGTGTTGAAGAATGAGTACAGTTCTTCTAAAATCCGAGCTATTATTGAGATTCTTCAGTCACACAGTACATCAAAGAGACCAAATGCGGAATCACATGATTTGGTGCGATGCAATGGTGATTCATCATACTTGAGAAAGGCACACTCAAAGAATTCTCATTCAGGTGGCAGCCCTGAAACAATAGACTCGGAATCAGAAACTGAAGATCCAATTAAAGCTATTATTTTCTCTCAGTGGACCAGCATGCTGGACTTGGTTGAAGTATCATTGAATCAGTACTCTATAAAATACAGGAGGCTGGATGGGACAATGACTCTGGTTGCAAGAGACAGGGCTGTGAAAGAATTTAACACGTATCCTGAGGTTTCCCTCCGATCTCATAAAATTGCGATAAAAGAAATAGCCAACTTCTTTTGGCAGCATTCTATTTATTGGAATTTCTTTCTTGAAAGATGATTGTGGACGCTAACACTCTTAAGCCAAAAACGCGACTTGAACTTGCACGTGCATGCTATAGATTTGAAACATAGTTGTTAACTTATGTGATGAGTTATGACTTTTTCCCCTGATTTGTGCTTTCCCTAAACTCTATTATAATATATTTCGAGATTGTTGGAATGGGACACAAAAACATGCAGTTCCTCTAAGGTCTACTGCAAGTTAACTTGTGTAAACCTGTGCTTACTCACTTATTTAATGAAATTAAGGAGAAGACAAAAGTACCATGTTGTGGGAACTTAAGAGAACAACCTTTAGTGCCCAACCGATCGGTGTTTGGTTTGAGTTTTGAGGGAGGTTTTTGGGGTAATGAGTGAAGAGAGATAGCTAGAGAAATGAGAGTAATAATTGGAGAGAAAATTTATTGGGGACTGTGCGCAGAGAGAGAGGTTGAGTCTATAGACCCAAACCGAACACAGTCGCAACATCCAGTAGCTTCATCTTATGCATAAATTACTCCAAAAATATAAACTGGTTGCAGCTTTTGTTGCAAAAATTTCAAATCATCTGAAAGAAGGAAAAGTGCATGAAAAAAAATAATGGATTACTTACAAAACTTATTTTAATTCCAAAAGATACTTGGGATGAGATCTTCACTTCTTCAGAAACATAAATAGAGAAAGAAAGTTGAAAATTTTCTGAGTAAATTTGCACAATTGACTGTGTTGACTGCTTGTGATGTTTACCATGAAGCTGCTTTCCGGATATTGAGCAATGCCTCTAATCTTGAATTATGTGTCTAACCATATGATGCTTGTATCTCATTCCACAATTTTTGACATCTATGCAAGAGAATCAGATCCTACTGTGGAAGTTACTGTTGTAGAACTATGTTCCCTGTGGTTTCACCTGGAACTATGCCATAAACTGATGGCATAGATTATTTAGCCTAGCTAGATCATTTAGCCTAGCTTCTTTTGCCTACATTCTTATAAAGACATAGTTGAAATGCATTGCAGGTAACTGTTATGCTGATGTCACTAAAAGCAGGAAACCTTGGCCTAAACATGGTTGCTGCTTGTCATGTTATTCTTCTGGATCTTTGGTGGAATCCGACTACAGAAGATCAGGCCATTGACCGAGCTCATAGAATTGGACAGACTCGTCCTGTTACTGTCTCACGGATGACTGTTAAAGACACAGTTGAAGATCGGATTTTAGCTCTCCAGGTAAAGCATTATCACCTCACCCTTTTAAAGTTTGTTATTTCGGTATCGGATTCATCAAGTAAATTTCTGGTTGGAAATGTGGTTGAAGGAGTTAATTGAACTGTTTCAAGCTTTTTGAAGGATTAGAATTTCTTCTGCTTTTTGTTAAGTTTTTTGATCATATCCTTGACGTTACACAGTCCTGAGTCCTGACCTCTCTCTTTTTTGTTAACAAAGACCTATCATTTTTGCCTTGTTATGTGAAGTATTAATATATCAGCACCAAGACAATTGATCGTAAAAGAAACCCACCAGATTCTATTTTGTTGATTTGGACTACTTTGAGATGAAGATTGAGCAATGAACTGCTCGTAGAGTTAAAGATCAGTTAGAGTGAAGTGCCTTTTGTGCTTTTTAAGGAAGGAATGGCAGCCTAAAAGAGTTATAATCAGATATTATGTATTATTGTGTTATGAATTTGTAGATGTTGATTTTAGTATATTAACTTGTGTTCTGTTTTAGAATGAGTATTATAAGTAGAGTCGAGCTAGGATTTTGGCCAAAGGGAGCGAAACACTAAATCAAATGGTTGGGCCGATTCGAAGTTAAAGCTTGACACTCACTATTGATATAAGATGATACTAAAGGGAATATGGGAGAAGCGAGAAAAAATGAGAAGGAATAGAGAACGAGTGGAACTTCTGGAGGATTTTAAATGAGATAGGGTTAGCTGACTTCTCTACTTCCCGGGGTAGAAGGAAAAATACATTCATTTATATGAACATTGGTGTAATTTTGTAAACCAAGGGGCACCTTTCCAGTTGTGCCCTAGTGAAACCCTTCATTGGACATAAGTAGTCTATAAGATAAAAATACGTTTGACCCATAAATAGCCATATGAGACCTTTGTTACGCAAACTTTGGTATGGGTATCGGGTGCGGGAGTGTATTCATCTAATTCCCAAGTTAAAGATGCGGGAACATACAAAATTTCACTTTTCTTAATATAGCTATCTTGTAATTTGGATAGGGTTTATAACTTCTAAGGAGCCATAAGGCATTTAATCCATCATTTGAGAGTTTTATCCGTAGTCCTAAGACAAACACGAATTACTTAATGTGCTTCTGTAATGTATGTCTAGCTAAAAATGGCGGACACATCCTATGCTTGTACAGGTGTATCTAAGCATGTGTTCAACGCAAATTACTAAAATGGCTTCCTACAATAAGTCCAATGTAAAAGTCAAACATGTCCTATGTGTGTAGCCATGTGTACATTCTTCATACATAGAAGGGTCCTGGTAACTTAGGATGAGACGGCTAGAACAAGGAATTAAAGTGTTTGGTTACTAGTTGGAGGTATTTGTGGGCTAGATGGGAGATTTGGCTATGTGAAGTGGAGAGCCATTCAAGATCGTTTGGGGTCCTTGCTTGGGAGAATTGGGCCTTCCATTGTAGTACAAAAGGCATTGCATAGGGTGTCTTTGTCCAGTTGTTCATACCTTGCGAGCCTTACCTCAATTTAGTTGTGGAAAGCAAAGTTGTTAATCCCGTACCAGTGAGTGTACCGGTTCCACCACTGGAATGATACGTTCTGGTACCTGTGCGTATCTCGGTACTGTTTTGGATTCACCGCCGTAAAATTTTAATTTTTTTTCAACATATTTATACCTAGTTGTCAAACTTAGTTTTGAATACGAAGCTTCCGAAATACTCCATTGACAATCTTGAAAATAAAATTTTACATTCAGACGATCTAGAATTACAGGAGGAAATTGGATTAGGACAAAATAAAACTGAAAAAGCACTACTCTAATCCTGGGGTAAGTTGGGCAAAAGTCAAGAAAATGAGGGCTATTTTTGTTCGCATTAATAGAGAAGGTACAAAACTCTGCAAATTGCAGAAATATATACTAGATTAGGATATTTGAGAGGATCAGGTACGCTGATGATGACGACATGTGAGTCATCTGAGCCTGACACAGTAACCCAGGAGATAAGAACGCGTTCGTCGGCTTCAGCCATTTGATCTATTCCGGCCGGAAAAGCACTGGAAATCACCGGAATGGGCTGGAACCAACCGGGAAATTGTGTGGGATGGAACTGAGAAACTGCTGTACCATTTTTCCCCAAAACGGGATGTACTGGACCGTACCAGCCGGTACGGTACGGAATTAACAACTTTGGTGGAAAGCATAAACGGGGTTCCTGAGGTGAACCCCTTGTCATTAAAGCATACGCACAGCAGGTGCAATGATAAATGTAAACACATTAGCACGTCTTAAGTGCGCCTTGCCTTGATCCCGGAAAAGTCCTTCAAAAATTTCGTGTGTAATTTTTAATTTCTGTAGGGCTTTCTGTTCCGTTCCTTTTGATCATATTTGAACAACTGGTGCCACTGCTTATGGAGGACAAAAGATGAAGTTATCTTAAAAGTTTGATGTTATCTTTTTTTTGGTACTTCAGTTTGATGTTATCTACCATGGCTGCAGGAAGAAAAAAGGAAAATGGTGGCGTCTGCTTTTGGTGAAGATCCGAGTGGGGGCTCCACAACCCGCTTAACTGTTGAAGATCTCAAGTACCTATTTTTTGCGTAAATTGGATCCTCCTACTATTGGAGATTGGCTATGGTAAGAACCTTGGGCTTCCCTCTGCTTGTTTTGTCTGGAGACATCAATCCAGGGGAATTGGCACTCAATCCTGGTAATTGGTATTTTGACTTCACAATGGCTCTACAAGGACCCATGGGTGTCTCCATTTCCTGTGGTAATGAGTTTTGTGTTGCCACGGATGGCATTTTTGTTCCCATCAGGTGCAGAGACTGTAAGCCATTACCGCCTGTAAAATATTACTACTTAATATTTATCGAAATCAAACATCTTAGTATTTGCAGTTGAAACATCCTGTCTCCCGTCTCCCCTTTTCTGTTTTTCTTCTTTCTGTTCCTTTGTAAAGCGGGTGACCAACAATGTTCAAAAAGTCACTAGGCATTAGTCGGCTACCTTCGAGTGATTAATCGGTGCATATTGATTAGTAATCGGCGATTAATCGTTAGTCGGACCTAATTGGAGAGCGCTAGCGATTAATCACCGATTAATTTCTTGTTTAGAACACTGGCGACCAAACAATTTTGGGTCTGAAATTGGAAGTGAATTTGTTTACATGCCTGCAATGCTGCTTATATAGATTTCATATAATTTCGAATGATTTCACTACGATTGAGCTTGTCGAGGTCATGGAGCTAATAATTTGAATACTTTTTTTTGAGAAAATAATATAGCAGTTAAGTGAAAAAACGGTTTTTCAAAAGAAAAAAAATAAGTTAAAAACAGTTGTATTAAAAAAAACAGTTTGTGTAAATAGTTTTTTTGCAAAAATACAGTTTTGACTAAAAGCATTTTTGGAAAAATATTTTTTTATAAAAAAGTTTCTGGAAAGAAACAGTTTTTACATAGCCTAGGAATGTGGGGGTTAATTGTATTAAGAATAGTATGAACAAGTAACAACCAATCCTTGTTTGTTTAATAGTACAAAGCATACGCTGCTTTTTAGTGATTCCCCCACTTTCACCAATTTCATGGACAATTTACTTTGACTTTTGTGGGCCTCTAAAGTCATTACATATCCTAGGAATGTGGTGGTTAATTGGATTATAAGCCCCGTCCCAGAAACCTTCTTAAAAAATAAGCGGCTTATTTCACATTTTCAAATTCAAAAATAATGTAAATCAAAAATATTTTTTCAATTTTTTTTGCATTGTATAAAAGATGTCGAGTAGATTTTTCAAATAAGATCCATATTGCATATTTTTAGATTTCAATAAGTCCATAATTTTTGAGTTTGAAATTGGCTTCTTAAAAAATAAGAACTTTTTTTCATTTGTGGAACGGGGCCTTAATTAGTCCATATTGCATATTTTTTTCATTTGTTCACATTAGCTAAGATGGCAAATGGATTACCATCTCCTAATTTACATTTCCATGACTTGAGAGAAAAGGGAAAGTAATCTTAATTACTCTAATCCTTTGAAAAGAGGCAAAAAGTGAAAAAATGCCTTTGCAAAAGTCATTGAGCTTTGAGTGAATTCCCAACTTATGCTGCAACAAAATGTAGACCATAACCCCTAGTGATGGCTTCACATGTTCACTAAAGTGGTGGCTCCCTTCCCTGATAATTCTTACTCTAGATAGAGATGGGGAGAGAGATGGAAGAGGAAAAGGGATTGTTTGTGGGCAATGAGCAAGTTATGTTGTCAGGCAGATGTCCACTATGTCTACTTGTATTATATTTCTAATGAGAAAGACACATATTTCAGATATAGACATGTTTGCACCATTCTTATGTGTGAGTATTTATTGCGTATCATGTGAGATTTATATGCATTGAACGACTCCAAACGCTTTCGTGCTCGTAACTCTTTCTTCCCTCTTGGGTGTGAAAGGGATCCATTGGATCCTCTCCTGTTAAATAGAGGGTGCTCTAATACCCTAGTAAATAAACCTTTTGCTGGATTCTTTTGACTATGTTCTGCTTTCCATTTTGAATTTTCTGACTATTTGACATCCTTTGTTTTCCTTAAACCACATCTACCAATTCTCTCTCTCTCTATCTCTCTGTCTCTCTCTCTCTCTCTCTCTCTATTCTCTAAGTGTGTTCTTTGCACTGCACTCTAACCAAAACTGATCATATAAAGTTTACTATAATATTCTTATTACATACCTTATCTCTTCACACCAGAAGACAAATACAGCTTTTGTCCTAATCATCAATTGGGACAATAAGCTTATATGACCTTACCACAAAGTAACTTATACTATACTACTACTTGAAAGTATTACAAATCTACATAATAATATAACTAAGCCTAGCAAAAATTCACTTTTACCACATTTTTTACCGCCCATTTAGCAGACGTTGGGTCCAAATCCCACAAACCCATTAGCTCCATCAAAGGAAATCTGGATTCCTTCTTGCTGGATGTTCCCTATTATGGAAAGCCCTGAAGGGGATGGAGCGAATGCGAAACAGAAGGTTCCAGATTCATTTACTGGAATCAAGAAGTTCCGGGCGGGTAGCGTTAGGATCGGCCCGCCGGAGAAGTAAAATGAAACGGTTGGTACCCGAACCGACACAAACCCGTTCAAATCGTAGCACGTGTCGAATATCGACACTCCTGGCGACCGAGGTAGGCTTGCTGTTTGAGTGATGAAGGCGTCGCGAAACGCTACATAAGCGGCAGTGGGAAGGCGGGTCACCGCCGTCCCGGTGTCCATAACAACCCCTCCGTCCCCCACCTCCGTCAGTTGGAAAACGCTTTCGGGTATGGGAACCCGTATCCCTCCGACCCCAAGACCCGCAAGCCCGATATAGTAAAAGCTTGGGGCCCGCGGATTTCGAAGCAGGGGTACCCATGCAGCGCCCACGGGCAACGCTGCACGCCCGAACTCCAGCGACCCGGTAGATTCGATGCCTCGGCTTACAAGACAGTATGCAAATGCCCCACCCGTTTGGCCGCCCAACTGACCCACGAACGACATGGATCCCCCTCCGAGTCCCAACAACCCGGCGGCCCCGATGAACATGCCCCGGTTCCTGTGCCCGCACCCGATCGCCACGTTCCTTACCGTGGTTTGATCGAACGTGAGAGTTTCAAGAGCCAGGGTCCCCTTGGTGTACGACCCGTCACCGTACTGGACCTCGTACCTGCACCGACCCGCATGGCAACCAGCGTTCTCGAGGAGGCGGTCGCAAACCGAGGAGGCACAAGACACCCCGGAGAACGAAACGGAGCTGGCCGGGTCGAACACCGGGTCGGATTGTCGGTAACACTGGTTGCAAGGCTGGCACTGGACCCACACAATGTCACTTCCTGAGTCAATAACCATGTATTGACTCCTCGGGGGGCTCCCAACACCGATCCTCACAAAGTACTCACCACTCCCTTGCTCCATCCCTGAAACCACATCCGACCCGAAATCCGCCACCTCGTAATTACTACTGGCAGTGGCGGCGTTGGTGGCACTAGTACTCACGCGCCCAATCAGGGCACCGACTCTTTTAACATCCCTTTTCATGCGCTTGTTAAACCGGTGGTGATAATCCCAATTAGTAATATTATTATTATTATTATTATTACTGGAATACTCATCACCAACTGGAACTTTGTCCCTATGAAGTAGCTTCAGCTTCCACTTCCCACTGGCATCACTTGAATGACGTTGGTCCTTACCTTGGAAGACTACTTCGTCATGGTTTTCACCTGTTTTCGCTACACGGATTTTGGTCATGGTGTCAATAGCTTCTCTCACTTTCAAGTGTTGGAAATCAGGGTGGGCAGTAGTCGCAGCAGCGGCGGCAGCAGTGGTTGTGGAGGCGGCGGTGAAGAGATTTAGTAGCACCGCCGCAACCACAACTAAAGATGGTAAGACCATTTTTGTTCTTTATTGTGTGTGGGTATTTGGTTTTTTCTTGGTTTGTTCAATGAGGGAGGTTTGAGGGTTGGGCGGGGCGGAAGGTGGAGGTGGGGGGGGGGGGGGTTGGGATTTATTTGTTTTGGGTTTTGGGATGATCGAAGAGATGGAAAAAGGAGAAAAAGGGGGTGGGGAATGATTGAGGTTAATGCGGGGTTTTTTTTGTCATTTTGTGTTTCTCTCTCTGTTTTGTTTTTATGTTTTTGTTTTTGTTTGGCTTTGATTGAGGGAAATTGGCTTTTTGCTGTCTTGTGCATGTATCAATCTGTGTTTCCATTTGTTTCTTTTTTAATAATAATAATAATAATAATGTCTTTTCTAGGGGGTGGTATGGTTCAACCACTGATTGATATAATTCTTCCCACTGTACGTAGTTGAGTGGAGATTAGCACATTTTTTTTTTTTGCCAATAAAAGAAAGATAATAAAATTGGGGAACCAAGTTTAAATAGAAAAAGTTAGTTGGATTGAATCTGATGCACTCGTTTGATGTTGGACCGTATGTATGGAGGATGATTTGTTCAAGTTATACACCATAATCTTCACAATCCATCCAACTGTATATGTAGATCCGTACTTGTCATTATCCTGGATTTAGATTTTTGTGTTATTTGTTGCTCAAGTTTGTGTCTGAATTAAAGTAAGTTAGACTATGCTTTAATAACCTCAGAAGGTTGTTCAACATTTGAGATTTAAGAATTTGTTCCAATTTTAATTGATAAGTTTGAAAACTTTCTCCAGTTCTAGCTATAAACTTAATTTGAAGGCCCCCGTCTCTACATAGTTTTGTCCCGACTTAGGCAAGCTTTCTACTAGTGGATGGATGGTTGGATGGGGTTTCTAACGATTAGTCAAAATGCGTGTAAGTTGACCAAGACATCAAGAGTTATTAAAAAAAAGTTTTAAGGTCTTGATCTAATAGTCAAGACTTAAGACTTCAAAGTTTGCTTCTTACGAGATCTCAAGTTTGAAGTCTCTCTCCATCAGATCTTTCAAACCCTCAATGCCTAGCTTGTTTTGGATCATAACTTGAAATTTTTTTCCCAACTCAAAAAATACTCATTACTCATATTTCTAATCATTACTTTCATTATCTCTAATCATTACTCTCTCCCTCTATATCTCTCACTCATTACCCTCATCTTTAATTATTACCCTACTTTCTCTCTCCATCGTTAATAACTCCAAAATTTTTTGAGTGCTCAACTGTGAAATAAGTAGTCCGGCCAGCAGATGCCCTCACCGGCCGGCCCCTTAAATTTTAAAAAACTTTTACTAGTATTAACTTGTGGTTCCAAGTTAATTCGAACCATCATCCATTCTATGTAGGGGTGCAGTTTCGTCCAGAATTCAAGTCACTCCACGACCTGGGAGGCGTACGTTCAGCGGTGTTTCGTACGTACGTGGTATTTAAATCTGGAGTAGTACTAATTAACGAATTTATGCGCATCTATCTAAAAATAAAACGATCGAGATACAAAAATGTTCTCAGTTCCGATCCACACTGTTAATTGCTGTTCACACGCCGAGGCATGATTAAAATTACTTGGGGATCGATATGAGAACAGATAAGAAAACATTATTGAGTAATTTAGAAAGATATTCCGCTAGCTACCTCTTAATTATTAAATAAATAAAAAATTAATACATATCTATCCACAATTAAACTTATCTTAATTAATTTTTTAAGCCTTCACCAGTTCCTGGAAATAAAGGTAAGAGAAGAATGAATCCTAGTCAGTTGATGATCAAAAGAGAATATTCGATCGATCTAGTCATGAGTGCAAAAACGTCGAAGAAGTTGAATTGCTATTGACGAATTCTGGAATGGATATGACTAAAATACATGCATGGAGAGTTGAGGTGGCCGGCCGGGTTAATGAGGAATGGGTATATATTCAAAGGGGCTACCATTCAGGCTTCGGAAGTGGCGGATATGGTTAAAACAAGAGTAGCTATGTGGATGAAGACTAAATTTAACATTAAGATCTACACAGTGGAGGATTTCAAATGATATTTGGATGGGATTTGAAAAGTGAAAGTGTAGATTGGATAAATGAGGTATTTTATCCAACTTTGGTTGGATATATTTCTATGCTTTTAGTGCTTTGTAATTTTTGCTTTTTCCTCGATGTACCCCTTCGAGATTAATAAAAATTCCTTGTGCCGAGCAAAAAAAAAAAAAAATGATGAAGTATTTTTGTAAGTTAAAAGTTAGAATTTTTTTTTTTTTTGGGGGGTAAATTACTTATAGAATACTTTCACACGTGCGTTTTGTGTGTGTTGACGTGCGTACTCCACACTTGACCTGAGTGAATATGTGTGATTAATTGTGTGCATGTAAGTGTTTTTGGAAGTAGAGCATTATTGGAGTTGAATGGTTTTGTGGTCAACAAATTTGAAGTAGGCATACGTGTATATATATATTCAAAGCAATCACAGTTCATTCAAACCCGTTGATCCAAAGAATTATTATCCATGAAATTGTTAAATAAAATATTGTAAAACCTTGTATCCCATTTATCTGAATTCCCTCTTTTATATACTCCATTTCGTTATGTTGATGATATTGTTGACGATAAGATTGATAATAAAAAGAAGAAGAAGAGGAGGAGGAGGGGAGAGGTTCTATTTCGAATAATGATCCGCACAAACCCTTTTTTTTTTTCCCCTTGAGAAACTAAACGTGTCTTAATTAAGACAATAAGTAGTTGTCATTTAGAGTTGTCCTCTTAGAGCATCCACAGTGGTACAATCAAAACTATAAGGTTGCTAAGGTTAGCAACATTTATTCAAAAAAGAGTTCACATTGGAATAACCAAACTTAGGCTCCGTTCCGGAACTCATTTAAAGTACTTATTTTTTAAGAAGACAATTTCAAGCTTAAAAATCATGCACTTTCGCAAGTACTAATTTTTCTATCACTATGGATCTTATTTAATAGATCTCCTTGAGATCTTTAACACGGTGAAAAAAAATTGAAAAATTATTTTTCATTTATATTATTTTTGAGTTTGAAAATGTGAAATAAATATTTATTTTTTAAGAAGGTGTTCTGGAACGGAGCCTAATAACATCTTAGAGCATCCATAGTGGAATAATCAAAAGGGGATAATCAAAAGGTGCCACATCATGTTTTGGTTATCCATTTAAAGGGTTGCTAAGGTTAGCAATGTAGAGGTCCACAGTGGTACAATTAAAATTAAATAACCAAAACTTGCCACATCACCTTTTTAACTTATAAAAATCTAAAAATTGTGACATAAAAAACAATTTTTTAAAAATAGTTTTCAAACTAATAAAAATAAGTTATTAGAAAAAGAGAAAATAGTTTTTTGAAAACTTTAAAAAAAAAAAAACAGTTTTTGGGAAAAAGTTAAAAAAAAAACACACAGTTTTAAAAAAAATGGGGAAAAAAACAGTTTTAATAAAAAAAAGTGTGAAAAAACTGTTTTTGCAAAAAAAAATAAAAACTGTTTTTAAAAGTATTTTTGTTATAAACATGTTGAAAATGAAAGAAAGAAAGTTTTTGTGTAATGATGGTATACTTGATTGAGAAAATGTGAATACAATTAAATTTGATTATTGCACAAAAGGTTGATAGTTTTGATTATCCAAGGGCCAAAATTTGATGAGTTGCTAAGATGTTTCTAAGTTTGGTTATTTCAATGTGAGCTCTTTTTGGGCAAATGTTGCTAACTTTATAAACCTTTTTGTTTTGATTATACTATTGTGGATGCTCTTAGCAACTCATCAAATTTTGGCACTTGGATAATCAAAACTAACAACTTTTTGCCAATTATCAAATTTAGTTGTTCCCATATTTTCTCAAACAAGTACACCATCATTACACAAAAACCTTTCCTCCCTTCCATTATCAACATATTTTTCTAAGAAAAAAACTTCTTATTTCTTTCCAAAATTGTTTTATTTTTATTTTTTTGGCAAAAACTGTTTATTTCAAAACTGTTTTTTTTTTATTAAAACTTTTTTTTTTCCAAAACCGGTTCTTTTGATACAAAAGACTTTTTTTTTAAAACCCTTTTTTTTTTTAAGTCAAAGTTTCAAAAAATTATTTTCTCTTTTTCTAATAACCATTTTTTATTAGTTTGGAAACTATTTTAAAAAAATTATTTTCTAAGTCACAATTCTAGATTTTTATAAGTTGAAAATGTGATGTGACAAGTTTTGGTTATTCAATTTTGATTGCATCATTGTGAATCTCTACATTACTAACCTTAGCAACCACTTAAATGGAAATCAAAAGATGATATGACAAGTTTTGATTATTCCACTATGGATGCTCTTAGCTAACAGGATTAGAATCAATGCCTTGGTTGCGTATAGGATCTTGTCGGAATATATATATACTAGTGTTAACCCATGCCTACGGCACTACGCATCGATCCTGGTTTGAAAGGGATGGCAGTTGTGTGATTTAGGTGAAAACCATGAGCACTTAACTGGGAAGTGGGAGAATGCATTACAGCCTTTGGATCAAATGAATCTAAGCCGTTTCAACAACTTGTCCCCACACCCTTCTGTTTTATAATAGAGATGGCCGGTTCTAGAGATAATACATTTGACAATACTTTTGACAATACATTTTTTGAAACCCCTTGCGAATAATCGGAGCCGTTCAATTTGTTTAAAACATGTTTTTAAGGGTTCCCGTAAAAATCAACTCATTTGGATATCGGAAAGGGCTTGATCGGCTCATTCAATTTTATCTTGTCAAATTTGACAGGATCAACTAAATGAGCCGATCAAGCCCTTATCGATATCCAAATGTGTTAATTTTTTATGGGACCCCTTAAAAACATGTTTTAAATACATTGAGCGGCTCCGATCATATGTTTGAAGGTCCCATGCGGGGTTTCAAAAAATATATTGTCAAAAGTATTGTCTTTAGAACCGGCTCCTATATATATATATATTACAAATTACATCCGATTAATGAGAGGTAATTAAAACTACGGTTCTGCTAACAAGTGCCCCCGTGGCACAAGTTAAGGTACAACAAATATGGAATATTTTCCAACATTTCCTAAAAGGAAGTCCAACAACAATTAATTTTCTTTTCCCTCCACTTCATGTTCTACTTTTTAATCTCTTTCCATTTCCCTTCCCCGCATTTTTCTTTTCCACTTCGTCTTCAAGTTTTGTCGTGGGCTATTTTCTCTGCTTTATCATGCTCTACGATTTGTCAAGTATAGCATCAGTAGGTGACTAAAAACCAATTCAAGCATCTAACATAAAAGTTAAATGACAAAAAAAATACCATGGCAGGACAAAAATAAAATGCGACATTTATAATTTAATTTTTTGCAAAATACTACAAGAAAAAATGTTTCCCTTATTGATCCAAAACAAGGTGATGTTTAAGAAAAGAAAAGAAAATATAGGATTCAAAAAGAGTCATTGCCTAGTACCTCAACGAAAATATAGGATTCAAATAAGATGAAGACCTTGTTGTATGCGTGGAACCCTCTATCGATTAGTCATTTTATGTTGGAAGATGCCATGGGGAGGGTTTGGTTTAGGGATTGTCCTAGTTAATTCCTAAATAAAGTTGATTCTCTAATCTAACATCAGACTAATATGGACATATGAGAATAAAATATACAAATCAATTACATGAAATGCTCATTGAATAATGTTTCTTTTTGATATTTGTGCATATTCCATATTTATTACAAATTCCATATTTATTATACCAAAACTTGTGAATATTCTATATAAAATATCGCAGGTTAACTTGTGCCATGAGGACATTGGTTAGCATTTGCTTATAGATTTCAACAAATGCTCTCCACTTTCACATATTTTACTAGAATGTCATTCAATGTAAACCGTTAGATTGAGAAGGAAAAAACTGACCGTTAGATTTGAATTTTTGCCAACTCATTTTGATTATGGGCTAAAAATAAATAATGTGGGACTTGACATTGCTAACTTTAACAATCTCTAAATAGATAATCAAAATTTGATGTGGCAAGTTTTAATTATTCATTTTTTATTATAATTACATTGTGGATGCTCTAATGTCTAAATTTTGGATTACAGGGATGGCATTTTCACATGTTACAGGTTAATAGAGTAGATCGATGTATATGGAAGGTGTACTATAATGCAGTTCACATAACTAATGTTAACACTAGCAAGCTAGCCTTTCCATACATTGCATAAAGGATGCCTTTCAAGCAATTATATATTGAGATGAACAAGGGAATTTGTTTTATATATGAGATGCTACCAAAGTCATCATCTTCCCTTTTTCTTTTAAATTCTCCCTTTTAGTACAAGCCCAAAGATGAGATACCATCTTTTTACGAATGAATAACATAGTATAATTAATTCCTTTAATTTGTTGCTTTCATTACAGGTATTCTTTCTTTTATTTAGATCATGAAATTTGTTGATGTGTTTACTAATTAAGGGAAAGTAAATCATGAAGGAAAAAATTAATTTCTTCACTTAATTATCACTCATGTTTTATGAATTCATGCATGATCCAAATATTGTACCCTCAGAATATCAAAAATATAAAATTCACTAGGACTTTATTCCTATAATAATATACTGTACTTGTTTTTAACAAATCACGATTTGTAACACTCTCTTTCTTGAACTTCGGAAAGGACCAGAAATGCCTCACGAGTCACGGATGCATGGGAGTATTTCTTCACATACGTACACTTGACAGCCAACTTAGGCTACGCAAAGAGTGTCAAGGGCGCGGCTGCACCAAGTCGTAACATTAACCACTCTTAGGCTACGTAAGGAGTGTCAAGGACGCGGTTGCACCATGCGTTGAGGGGTTCAATTGAGTTCTCTGGTCTCTAAAAATGCACTAAAATTTTATATATTTTTACATATAATTTGATTTTTATTTTATATCGTCGCTATTGAATTATTCTTATGTAGAGAGGAGGTTGAATAGATGGAAAAAGAAGGTTCGAAAGAAGAAATCTTTATCCGAGTATAGGTTAAAGGAGGCTGTCATGTTAAAGAAGTTTAAGGGGGTTCCCTCTTCTTCTCTTTCTTCTCAAGACATTTGCAATAGAAATTCCCTCTTAATTAAGCAAGCTCACAAGTTTATGGAAGTAGGCGATAATTTGGGCATTATATATCATGGCGGGGAAAGAGAAATTATTAAAAATTATATTGAGATGGAAGTGGAGGATGATGAGATTTCGGATAAGGAGCTTGAGGCTATTGTTGATGGCTATGATGATTTGGAGGGAAGTGCTTCCATCTCTTTGGAGTTCTGATATCGTTTTCTTATGCTCTTTCTGCTGCTCTCTTTGCTGTTGGTTGACTGTTTTGTTTTTGGTGTTTTGAGTTCTATGCTGCAGCTATTGGGATGGTTTTTCGGCTATTTTTTCTTGCTGTCTATGGTCATGGGTCGTTTGCTGTTTCGTTCAGAGACAAAACTATGTGAAGGCTTATGGGGGCCACGGCCCCCACATAAGTTTGGGTATTTTTAAAAAATATTATATATATATTTATTTAAAATAAAAAAGTAATTTTCTTGTTTTTCGTTAAATCTAATCTACTCTATCCTAGGGAACTTGGGAAGGAGGATGAATGCTTTCGGGAATCGCACCATTCCTATTTGCATGGGATTATGAGGGATGCACCACTTGCACTTCACTCCACTTGTTTTTAAAATATTAAGATTAGTTGTATTTTGTTTGTTAAGAGCCATTATATAAAGTTTTTTGTATTGGGTGTTATTTTAAACATTTAAATGCTTTAGACTATGTTTGTTTTGGGTCCCAAAATCCAACCTCTATCTCTGCGCACGGTCTCCAATCAGTTTTCCCTTCAATTATTTCTCTCATTTTTCTTTTTATCTCTCTCCACTTGTAACGCCCCAATTTTCGGAAGTAAAATCGGAGGTATTAAATACTAATTTTTGAAAAACTTATTTGTGGGCTCCTGCGCTCGAAAGCGCTAACTCGAAGAGTCGCCATCCGGATTTTTGAGATGGATGATCCGAAAAACCGAGAGTTTGATTTGAAAAAGAAAGGCTTTTGGTCTAGCGAAAACGTTGAGATTTTGGATCCGGGAGCCACGTTACGAACGGGGAAGGTTTTGTTGAAAAAGCACCCCGCTCGCCCGGTAAAATCGGTCTCTACTAAGCATTTTAAATGAGGAATTTAATATCATTTGAAAAACTTAACTTGAAAACATGTACGGGAAAGGGACATGGGAAAATATATCACTTTGACGTGCTCGTGGTGCAAGTTGTGCGGAAATGATATGAACAGATGTAATGAAAATACTCAGCAAACTGTCTGGATCATAACCATGTTGGGCACGGCACACTGTGATGCCGCGTACGGCACCTCAATATGCCGTGCGTGATTTACTTCCTGCTGTCAGACTATTACAAGCGTTCAAAATATCATTCAGCCCACTGTTTTCACCATACACCTTTTAAAAGACTCATCAAAAGCCACATAATGACCAAATTATCCCAAAAAGATTATTATTTTCTCAAAACATGACCCCAAAATAGTTTTTAACGCGTTTGATCATTCGGGATGATCTAGAAAATCTTGTTTGAGAGCCAAAACATGACTTGTAGATGTGATCTTACTTTTAAAGAAACAAGAACAGTCAACAGCAGAAACAAGCAGCCACAACAAAGAGTACCTCCGATCCAGACAGCCTGCTTACAATAACATCAGTAACCATCATGCCGTGCGCTGAAAATCAACGTGCCGCGCGCCTGGTCATGCGGCCGCGTGATACCTTGACCTCAGTACAGTACTGGCTTCTTTTTTCTGAAAATGGTTTTTAAGTCAAGATCTAACCAAAAGGGACTAGATCTGACGATAGAAAAGTTCCCCTCGGGGCCAAAACGGGGTTTAGCCCAAGAAAATTGATTTATACCTTTTAATCGAAGCTTGGATGTGCTTGAAGGTGGAGGAATGAAAGTTGATTCGGATTGAGCTTGAGAGACTTGAGAGCAAATGAGTGTAGAGAGAGAGATGTGTATAGTGGTGTTGGGTGTAAAAAGTTGTAGAGAGAGAATCAAAAGGGAGTATTTTTAGAGAGAGAGAATGAGAGCCAAAAAAATGGCAGAGTAACTTTACTTGAAGTTGAAGGGGTCCTTCTCAACTAGAGAAGGGGTGTATTTATAGGCAAAAAGTATGCTTGGAGTGCACCCAAAGGAGAAAAACTTGCAAAATGTGCTTTGGCCGAGCCATTTTTCAATTATTTGTATTTGCAGGCGTGGCCGATAACTTTCTGCTGTTGTCAGAACTTTTCCCCAAAATGCCGCGCGCAATATTGAAGTCCCGTGTGGCAGAGTGATTTTTCTGACATGCTGCGCTGCATTTTGAGGTGCCGCGCTGCACTTTGAAGGTGCCGCGCAATACTGTAGACAGCTCAGCATACCAAACTTCGCGAGGGCGCCCCGGACACTCCCGAACTCGGATTTGGACGCGGTTCGAAGCGTTGGAAAGCTTGTCGAGTCCTCTTTCTAACCCAATTGGTTTCACTCCAAGCCATTTTATACATTGAAATGTGTGCCCATTTTACCATCAATGTGTCATGGAAAAAGTTATTTTTGACAAGGTAAACACATTTTTCTCTTTTGCAATTGAATCGGGGGCCACCCTACATGGTTGAAAAGGGGTTTTCTTGAGGTTAGAGAAGGAGTAGCAAAGGAGAAGCAAATGAGCAACAATCCAAGCCTCGAAGGTATATTTTTTCTTATTTCATCATCGGGGAAACTTAAAGATTATTCGGAAGTCCAGATTGGGGTGTCTACAGTAGTCCCTCTTTAACGGAACTTATGTACCATTGCTTGGTGTAAGTGACGTTAAAGATTAGACATCCCAATCCATCGCTCCAAAGTCTTTAAGTTAAATGCAAGAATGAAATAAAGGTGGTCACGCTCATGGAGCTGCCTACGTACCCCGTTATAGGGATCAAACCAACGTAGTTCAATTGGGACAATGCAAGTAAAACAAGTCCCGGGGGTCAAAATCGTGCAGAGGCAATAATGGAGTGCTTGCAGCGCCGTGTGTCATGCACAGTATCGTGAAAAACTTGAGACCAGCCATCGGGAGGCGAAAATCGAGACGAGCCTTCGGAAGGCGAAAAATCGAGGCGAGAAGAGACGTTAGGTCCGTTAGACCGTGGCTCGAGAGACGAAGAGACGTTAGGTCCGTTAGACCGTGGCTCGAGAGACGAAAAAGCGAGACGAGCCCTCGAAAGGCAAAAATCGAATTTTGAGTTTTTGAGACGAGCCATCGGGAGGCGAAAATTGAGTTTTGAATTTTTGAGACGAGCCCTCAAAAGGTAAAAATTGAATTTTGAGTTTTTGAGACGAGCTCTCGGGAGGCGAAAATTGAGTTTTGAATTTTTGAGACGAGCCCTCGAAGGGTGAAGGCGAAAATTGAGTTTTGAATTTTTGAGACGAGCCATCGAAAGGCGAAAATTGAATTTTGAGTTTTTGAGACGAGCCCTCAAAAGGCGAAAATTAAATTTTGAATTTTTGAGACGAGCCCTCGGGAGGCAAAAATTGAATTTTGAATTTTTGAGACAAGCCCTCGGGAGGCAAAAATTGAATTTTGAAAGAGATTTTGAATTTGAATAGCTTGAATTTTGAAAGGGGCTTGAATTTGAATAGAGACTTGAGTTTGAATAGCTTGAATTTTGAAAGAGACTTGAGTTTGATTAGCTTGAATTTTGAAAGTAACTTGAATTTGATTAACTTGAATTTTGAAAGTGACTTGAATTTGAATAGTTTGAATTATGAGGGAGACTTGAATTTTGAAAGACTTGAATTTTTGGAAGAGACTTGAAATTGAAGAGCTTGAATTTTGAAAGAGACTTGAAATTGAAGAGCTTGAATTTTGAAAGAGACTTGAATTTGAAGAACTTGAATTTAACGTTCGATTGAGACAATACATGAATGTCAATGAATGTCACGTGCATGCAAAATCAATGCAAGTATGACAAAAGTAATTCCCGGAGGGCGAGTGCTAGACAAAGTGAAGTCCCAGAGGACAAAGTGCAGTCCCAGAGGACGAAGTGCTAAACAGAGTGCAGTCCTAGAGGACTAACCACTGCTCGAGATACTAAAAGGCTTCTAGGTCGGTTAGACCATAGCTAGAGAGAAACTACATGCTTAAAGGACCGTGGATTGACTCTTGAACAATCATTCGAGATTCGCCTATGACACCGAACGACAATGATGACGATATTCCTTGAAAAATAGGGGATGTGTCTAAGCACCCTATTTGCTTTACTGTCTTTGGCTAGTGGACCGGTATTCTCAGGAGCTTTGAATTTGGGTTGGATTCCGTGCCGAATTTGAGCAGGTGTTTGCCTTTGGCCGGGGTTTGAATCTTGGATTTGCTTTGTCCGGTAGACGACGTTGAGCCGATGTAACCCAGTGAGTAACGACCTCCAGTCCTGACAATTTTGACAAGCAGTTGTCCAAGCGCAATCTAGGCTATGGTTTCGCTCGGGTATTAACACTCTCCTTTTGCGCTCTAAATTTTGCCTAGTACCGCCCTTTCGGGTTTTCGTTCTAGCGAGTTCTTTTGATTAACTGCCTTGACTTTTGCCTAGGCTGCCCTTGCGGGTTTTCAACCTAGCAGGCTTTTGCTCTAATTTTTGCTTGGGTCTGCCCGCCCTTGCGGTTTTCAGCCCAACGAGTTTCTCTCAGGGGTGGTATGCTTCCATACGTTGAAATGACTTCCACGAATCGAGAATTGACCAAACCGAGATGACCCTTCTGACTTTTGGCAAAAGGGGTGGAATTTTGACAAGACTATGTTGACGCAAATGAAGGGGAGAAAGACGAAGCGACTTTCGAATGGTGCCCCTGATTGGGCGAAGAGTTCGACTATTTGAAATGGCAGACATGCCCAGGTTCTCGGAATTCTCCTTTTGAAATTTCAAAATTATTTTACTCCATCAATTGATTTTCATTCAAATCTTTTAATTTTGTTTTGTCAAACACACGAGAGTTTTTATCATGAACCATGCCCCAAGTTGCTGATAATGACCCCAGTTTGAATTTTTTTCGCTTTCGACTTTTCTCCATGTATTGATTTCGGTCATGCCTCTTAACGCATAGGGTTCTTGCTATCAAGTTGCGTTTTCCAATCTGAAAGGACTTTTTGGGTTGTAACGTGGGCCATGGTTTGGGCTTAACAAAGAGAGGATAATTGGCTCAAAAATTTCACTTTCTTTTGGGTTTTCAAAACTAGCAACTATCTTTGAACTTTTTATGCCCCTTTGCTTTGGTGGACATTTTCTCTTGATTTCTCATGCCTTTAGTGCCTTTCAGTATATTTAACAATAAACATGCGAAAAGTAGAACATAGATATTCATATAAACCAGTTTGTTACTATCCGTTAGCCTAACATGTGATTTAAAATCTCCCTGTGAGATCTTTCCCTCCCAACCTCTAGCCATGCTCAGTCCCATGAGATCACATCCATTTGTTGCAGATAACCTAAGTTATATACTGAGTGTGTAACTCAATGGCTACAACAAGCGGATAGCTTATCATGCCTGAATCACAATTAGGATTCGCCTATCTTATATACCACATCACAGCCATTTCCCAATGTAGACACCCTATTCTGGACTGTCCAGATTAGTTTATATACGGTCTTTGATTCCCCGATGATGATTAAAGGTCGAGAACATCCGAGATGGATGGTGTGTTTGAGCTTTGAGCATCCCGAACCTCGTTCAAACCCTTTCAAACCCCTTTTCAAACCCTTCAAGCCAGAACCAAATGACCTCAGCAAAACCCTGCTTCTGCACGCTGGTGATCAACTGACGCACACTGGTGCATTGCCACGTATCAGTCATCAAGCATGAAACCACATTCCAGTGGCGCACGCCAGTGATCCAATGGGGTACGCCAGTGATCCAATGGCGCACGCCAGTCAAGCCCAGTCACATCACCTTTTCTGCAGCAACTTGCCCGGGACTTTTGTGCCACCCTGACGTCGTGTACAGCTCTCCTGATGATTATTTCGTCCAGGGCCGTTCCCTTCTCTCTCCTACAAGATCCATCACCTTGTCTCATGCATTTAATGCCTGGAAGGCTTGCTCCCTTCCTTGCAACCCAAACAAGCCTTAAGGGCTCAGCTGATCAGCCAGCCCCTGGCCTATATATACTCCTCTTGCATTTATTTGCAAGGGGTTAACAACATCAATAGCTCCCAAGCCTTTTTTCCCTCTCTTTCTAGTTCCTTCCTTGTTTTTCTTTCATCCATTGAAAGACAAAAGGGAGAAAGATCAGTCACACCCCCTGCATTGCCATCTCCATCCTTCATTCATCTCTCTATCTTAAGTTCAAGCTCAAACCATCCATCAACCTCAACCCAAAGGTATACCACCTTTGTTTCTGTAAACTGTTCAGACCCCTAAGGGGCGCTGGCTGGGTCAAGGCTGGTAATCAATACCAGTCCTGGCCCAAAGCTGGCAAAGATTCAATGATCGTGCTCAGTGGGATGTGGCGCACGCCAGTCATCTTATGCCGTGCGCCAGTTGTGGCGGCATGGTAAGGCTGGTGTGGGGATCACATCCCACTCTTTTCTGTTTTACTTCTGATCTGGTCACCCCGATAGCATGTTAAAACCAGTTTACTGCTTTTCCATATTTTAGAACTGTGTAGTTAGTTATCAGTTTTAACTGTTCAAGTAAGGCCTCTGGGATCCTTCTGGTCATGTTCCGAAACCCAGATGATGCAAAGCCAAGCACTGGACAAATGGAACAAGTGGCGCACGGCCTTCACTGACCGGCGTGCGCCACTCGTACCAAGATCCAATGGCTGGCCCTTGCTTCTCAGCTTAGTCTTGGCCTCTGCTTGATCCCCCACTCTGTTTATGGGGTCTTTCAGTCTATTTATTTCTGTTTGATTTAATGCTGTAATCTGTAACTATATATAACCTGTGATATCAACTGCGTGGTTTGTCCTGGGTGTGCACTGGTCCATTCCAGAGCCCAGAGGGTTGAAAACAGAAGTTGTGAGCTTGGGCTCACTGAAGTGCGCCAATTGTAGCAGCATGTACTGGTCTGGCTAGTGCGTAGCTTGCGCACGTTGCTCCCCAACAGCGCACTCCAGTTTGTCCAAAATACTCACAGAAGTGTTTGTTCTCAATCTATTATACATTGCTCATAAACCATACATCCGTTTTTTTGCCATGTAAATACAACTTGTCATTATGTTAATCCCCATTAACTGTTCCCCCGCCCTAATTGGCTAAGAGATGATCAAAGAGAGAAAAATGCAAATATTTTATAAAATGCCTGAGTAGAAACCGATCTCCGGATTGGGCGAAAGGGGTGCCATAAAACCCTTCCCCTCTCGTAACCTAGCTCCCGAACTTCAGATATCGAAGGTGACGACGGTCCAGTCTACAAGCTTTTTTCAAATCAAACAAACGTGACAAAAAAGTTTTTCAAACCGATTTCTTGGGTGCTTTCCGCAAAACCCGAGTGGCGACTCTCTCAAAAACAGTATTTCATCATGCTTTCCAAAGCAAAACGGGAGCAACCCAGAATTTTCATGAGCTAAAAATGGGGATTTTTAGGGGCGTGTGCCCACACCCAATCATCATTGGACACGCACCAGTCTATCAAATCATCACTGGACACACGCCAGTCTATCAATTCATTACTGGACACATCATTACTGGACACACGCCAGTCTATCAATTCATCACTGGATACACGCCAATCTAACAATTCATCACTGGACACACGCCAATCTCAATCTAATCGCATCTCAAAATTCCGCCTGCAGACAATCTCTAGAAAGAAAAACTTCCCAATTTATCCATTACCTAGTATCGTCTAGGTGAATTCTAATTCGTATACCACCCCATGTCTCTAGGGTCCAATCTAGCATTCAAATCCAGTATCATCACAATATTATTTTCAATAATAAAGAAAACGAACAACAGACGGATCAAAATAGCTATTAGACAATGCAATCACATAACTTTTTATGACTGGGCCGTTGCCCTTAATCTCATATGACCACAATATCAATAGCAAGGTAGGAAATTTTATATAAGACTTTAAAAATAATGTTCTAGGCTTTTATTAATTATTTTTAAGTAATTAGATTGATTAAATACTAATTAAATACATTAAATAGGTAAAAATATTAGAATAATTATTGTAACCTTAATAAGAGTCTTAAAGGTCCTCTATAACAAGTTCGAGTGCTAAAAGTTAGGTTGGAGGTCCGTGGGATTATTTTAAATAAAAGGATTAAGGTAATTGACGAAAGAAGGATAAATAGATAATAAATAGTTAAATAATTAAAAATATGTTGAGATTAACAACGTATCATATTTGGACTGTAAAGAATCTAAAAAAAATTAATCGGGCATTAATAATATATTTTATAATGTCGTAAAGTATTTTTATTTAAAAATAATGTGTAAATAATAATAAATAGCTAATTAAATAAAAAAATATTATTTTAACAACATATCATCTTTGAGATTCAAAGAGTCTAGGAAAAATAGTTTGGGTGTTAGAAATATTGTTCGGAAGGTCGTAACTATTTTTCGTTTATAAACTTTGCTTGAAAAAGAATAAAAAATTTAATAAATAGATAATACAATAAAAAAATTATGAAATTAGCAAGTTATGATCTTTGGGGTGTTAGAAGTTTAGAAAAAATAGTCCGAGGGTCAAAAATAAGGTTTAGGATGTCGAAAAATCAATTCGAACCAACTTTCGTTGACCTCGCTGCCGCGAGGTTGGAATTCTGGTGCATGCGGCTGGCAGCCCCGAAGGTTGCGGCTGCAAAATTCGGCCCAGCTTCAGTTTTTTTGGCTTTTTCGCTACGGTTTTGATGCATGGGCTTGCGAGTGTCATTGGGTTATGTCTAAAAACATTAAATATACTAAGAGGAGGCTTCGGATCGAATTATAATACCTCGAACTGGGTGGAATTGGTTTTCGATCGGAAACTTGGATTTTGAAGAAGATGACTTCGTTTCGTCGATTGGGGAGCCTTGGGACTGAATTGATTGGTGTTTGTAGATGCTTGAGATTGTAGAAGGAGATTGGAACGATCAATTCGGGTTCCGGGTTGGTCTTTGTGCGAAACCCACTTTTCTTTCTCTCACTTTCTCTCTCTAGAACTCCATGGATTGGAGCTTTGATTTCCTTTCAATTTTCTCTCTTTTCTGGACGATTGGGGTGTGAGAATTTTCGTACGTGCCCTAGGGTCGTAGTAGTGAGGTATTTATAAGAGAGTTTGGATGAGGTAGGATTAAATTGAGTCCTAATGGAATTGGGTTTTAGAACGGACGAATTATGCTCGGTTTTAGGGTTACGGAGGAGGTAGAGATCGAGTAGGAGTAGGAGAGGGAGAGATAGAAGAGTTGTATGCATGCATGCAATAATAAAAATATTTAAAAGAGATAATTAGATAGAATAACTATTTTTTTGTAATTATCTACTATTTAATTAATAAGGAAAATAATATTATTAGAATTAATTAATACTTATTAATATTTTTATTAATTAAAATTTACGGGTTATTACACCACTCATTACCTGAAAAATCTCCTCAAAACCCAAATCAAATAAACTATTAGATTCCCGTACCTTAAAATTTTAAAAGTTATTGTTCATAGTTCGGCCCCCACGTTGAAGAAATCCTGGTTCCGTCCCTGGTTTCGTTGGCCGTGGGTAGCTTGTTATTTGTTGTTGCTGGTGTCTAGTTTTGTTGGGCTTGGTGGTTGTTTTTTTATCGACTTGTCTTTTCCTTGTTGGTTTCTTGCCACTGTTTTGGGCTCGGGTTGCTTTTGCTTGCCCTTGTTCCTTTAATCTTTGTATTCCTTTCAAAGATTAATAAATTTCTTTTGCCAAGAAAAAAAACTGAAAGTTCATAAAGTATTTAAATTTGTAAGTAAGTTGACAATATAGCTCATTAATTTAAAATAAACTAGGCTTAATAAACTTTCAACCAAAATAATTATGTTTATTTGTAAAGAATTTTGATATACAGAAATTTTCTTTACGTTTTTGTTACCGCCAAACTAAAATTTGTGGAGCCACTCCTCAGGAGTGTACAACAAAATTCATAAAACAAGATGAATGTTTTTTTTATTGGATGCTGCCAGGAGGGTGACGTACAAACACTATTCTACTTTTTTGTAATTATCAATTAATCAATGCAAATCACGTGTATTTACGGTAACTTCATCACTATCTATATACGCATGATATATACGCATGCACCTGAAACATATGTTGGGTTCGGGAAGGTTAATTTGGTTTGATGGCACCCTTGAAACCTAGATAGGGGTTACGGTTATCAGTGATGTAGACCCTAATTAAGTTGCAAGTACTTATTGTATTATATATATGCAATAACTAATGTAATTGTTGTATTTTAGAAACCGGTGTTTATCGTAGATGTACTCAATTACGCTCTTGAAAAATCACGTAAATTTGTCTATATTAAAAATAAAAAAAACAACTCCTAATTAATTTATTTATTTTTGTGTTCTTTGTTTTCTTGCATGATTGTTTTTGGCGCTAGCTGTTTGTGTATTTGTCGATTTGGTTGAACAATTTCTCAACATCATACACTATGTACACAAACTACTAGTACATAAATAGTGGAGTACTCACTATTGAACTGACAATATTCCAGACTTTCAGTCTAATGATTTTAGTAGTGGGAATTAACTAGCTTTAGCAGGCGTGCATGCATCATACTGTACTAGTATGGATGATGAGACATACTGTATATGTCATCATGGCTGCTGATTTTGTCACTCTCTTTTTGTTATGCCTGTAAGTGTATTTTTGGTGCAAAAATACACTTGTAAGGAAGTGACGTTAACAAAAAAGAGAGTAACAAAATCATTTTCCTTAATTATATATTCTCTTCGATCTCCAACAAGTGATGCAAAAATACACTCGCAAGAAAGTGACGTTAAAAAAAAAGAAATTGACAAAATCATTATCCTTAATTATATATTCTCTTCGATCTCCAACATGCACATAGTAAAGTACTCCATCGGATAAAAATAAAAATTAAAAATAATGTAATCACAGGCAGAACAACATATAGAGACACGCCGGCCCCCACACGCTTTTTGGGTGACACAATCATAGCCGTCCACTCAAGTAAGGGAGTGCTGTTTGCGATTTTGATCATTGGATGGGACCATGAATGTTCATTGGCTTTTCTATTCATTCATGCCATGCGCACACGTACGTACATATTCAACTTAATTGTCACTCTATAATTGGCAAATTAAGCTAGCTGGAATTGAATTTCATCCATCAGTTTTAACTTTTTCTAATGTCCTTGTTTTATAACCGCGTGTCCGAATCAACTAGCGCACATCTCAACTAACTCAAAATTCTAGGTTGATGACCTAATAAACCATCACTGACGTCAAGAATTGTTTTTGTTGGCGCCTTGGCGGTAATTATTACTAGTAATACAGGAGTACTTTCATATATAGAAGTAATGGCCTTAATTTTATTTTATTTCTGCTTGTTACCAGTACCGTATTGCAATTTTTAATTTGTTTCTTGAATAAGGGTTTCAAAACTTTAGTGAACTTAATTTCTAGTTTGATTAATCCAACTTGACAATCGATCGGGTAATATATATATGGGTCGGTTCTGGCCCTTCCGAGAACCCTTCAAAACATCTTGAAGAAATCCCCCAAATTTTAATCTCATAGTTTTAACTTTTTCTAGAAACACCTACGATTAATGGAGTTAATGGTTATGAATACAATACAAGAACATAGTGGTTCTAAATTCCGATCCATTTTCCCAAACTGATCGAGCAACGCTGCTCAGGTAAAAAATTAGACCGAAACCGCGCATGGTCCGGTCCATGATCAATCATGACCATGGCTGGTTTTGGCCTACTTCTCAATATTATTTGTCTTTAGATTTTGGACATTTTCTAATTAATCACAACTTAGCAAAATTTAATTTATTCTCATTCTAGATTCTTGTTCTAATTAATCAGAAATTAAGCTTTTAATGTGGATCAACGCATCCAAGCAAAGTGCGGACCACCCCATTTCTCCCCTTTCCATATTGAATTTTTATGATCCGAGCCGTTCAATATGTTCAGAATGTCATTTTAAGAGTACTAGCGAGAAATCGGCAAAAAAAATGACCGGAAAGGGCTTGATTTGAGCAGTTTTTATTTGAACCGTTCAATAAAAAATAAACAAAAACTGCTCGGATGAAGCCCTTCCTGGTCCTTTTTTTGCTAATTTCTCGCTCATATTCTTAAAATCATGTTCTGAACATATTGAGTGGCTCGGATATTTGAAATTCGATCAGGAAAGGGGAGGTCCGCACTTTGCTTGGATGCGGAGGTCCGCATTAGAAGCTTACTCTATATATATAACACAAGGGTGTTTAGGAATATTCTTTCTCAACAATTCAAATTTCTCCCTGACACAAATTTTGTCTACCCTTACAAACAAATTCAACGGTCCAGATTTCTCCACCCTTCACATACAAACCAATGGTATCTTCGTAAATAACTTACATTGTTAGGCCAAATATTTTATGGCATGTTTCAGAAATAGTGTGCATTCAATGCCCAGATCCCAAAGAGTTTTATATATTAAAAAAATAGTTAAAAGATTAAGTGTTTTAATTTTTAATTTGTTTGAACCGATGCAAAGATCTTATTTTTCTGTTTATTTTATTCTAAAGGGTTATACTTAATTTTTGGTTATAAAGCCTTTATTTTACCTTAATCTTATAACTATATTTGGTTCTACAGTTATCTTAGGGCTCTAACAAAAAGACTTTAGATTCAAAAATTAATTATGACCCTTAGAGGTAAAATAATCAGTTAATTAAGATCTCCGCACCGGTTCAAACGGATTGAAAATTGGAACACTTAATCTTTTAACTATTTTTGTAAGACTTTTTATATATTAAAAATATAATTAAAAGATTAAGTGTTCCAATTTTCAATCCGTTTGAACTGTTGCGAAGATCTAATTTTCCTGATCATTTTATTCTAAAGGGTTGTAATTAATTTTTGATTATAAAGCTTTCATTTTAGTATCTAAATCTATTAACTTTGTTTGGTTCTACAGTTATCTTAGGGTTCTAACAGGAAAGCTATAGAGTCAAAAAATAATTACGACTCTTTAGGATAAAATGATGAGGAAAATAAGATTTTCGCACCGATTCAAACGGATTGAAAATTGAAACACTTAATCTTTTAACTATATTTTTAATATATATAACTCCCCTCAGAATGTTACGGAGCCGTTTCGATACAAAACTGATGAGATTATAGTATTAAAAAATAGTTAAAAGATTAAGTATTCCAATTTTCAAACGGATTGAAAATTATAACACTTAATTTTTAACTATATTTTTAATATATAAAAGTATCTTTGAACAGCCCAGATTAATTTCAGATCAATAGCTGAGATCACTTCAATCCTACCCTTAACAAAGTGCCCATACTTTCTTAGTTTATTACACAAACGCCATCAGTCTTACTCAAACTCATTTTTCAAATTTCAAACCCAGGTTATCCTGAGAGGCGAACCCCCCCAAACCCAGGTTATCACTTCACCCTCCATCCCTGCCGCCGCCTCTTGATAGCGGCCCACTCACGTTTAGCCACCTCGGATTGTTGTTGATTCAAAGCCTAGATCTACCTCCACCCCTATAAGTTGGGGGAGTGCCATAAGCATAGATAATTCTCTTTCGTGAAACGATTTAATTAGTTTTTGAACCATTAGCTAGTAAGTGCCGTAGGCACGGACAATTTCATTCGACGTGCGTAGTGCCGTAGATACGGACAAACACTGTTATATATATTCTAGAGTCTAGCTAATCAGGTAGACTTGAAATTGTATCAAGAACTTCTGCAAGGTCTCTTCTGGAGTACAGCTATATTAGGCTAACATTCAGTACTTTCCATTTTTTTGCGATCGAGGACAAAAGTTTCCCCTGATACTATTTTGAAACCCCCGTACGGGTTTCGATTGCAGATTAGCACAATGATTACTCCAATAATTGCTTTCTGGAATGGTATTATTCTATGACGCCCACGGCTAGCTTATCTCACGGAAAGTTGTGTTTCTTTTGTTGCACCCAAAAAAAAAAAAATGAAAGTAAAGAATTCAGCTAGCACCAGTACCTTTTTCTCTTAATCAGTGGTTAAGGTTAATTTACAAGTAAAGATTGCAAGAAATCTGATTGTTTATATATGCTCAATAATGGCGGCTTAATTACCTCATTCTTTAATTAGACAGACACTACGCAACTGGGAGTAAAATATTGTGAGCAATGAGAAGATTAATTTGTATGGGAAGAAAAACAACTAATCAAGGGTTAAGGGCAATCAATTTAAGATCACGCCTAATCACAAACATCTTCCCAATGATTTTAACATATTGGTCAATTAGTATCGGGTTTCCACCTCTGCTATCCAATTCAACCGGATTTAAGAATGATAAAGCAGGCTGACATAACGTATACGATTAGTTCGTGTGTGCTGTTTTATTACTGATATTTTATAAATACAAGAACTTATATTACTCGATTCTCGTCGGTACTAATTTTCCTCATCCAAAACTGTTATTCGAAAGTTTAGAGCATTTTCAATGCATTCTTCAAATACTTTTTCTCAGATATTTTGAAAAGGCACACAGACAAAACTTGCTCCAACACAACACTTGAGAGCACCAAGCTTTGTGGATGATTTTCTCTAGCTAGCTCTTCAAAATTGCCAGACTTAAAAGCTAACTCTTTACATTGTGGTTCCCTTAATTTTCACCTACAAAAGACAACATAAATTTGTTTAGAAATGAGTTGAAGAGTTTGTTGGAGTAATAGACTTCCAACTCCAAAAGTAAGTACTCTTCAAAATGAAACATATAGATCAACAAAATACAAAAAAGTGCAAAGGATTTGAAAAGCGGGTTGGAGTATAATTCCCTAACAAATTAACCCAAAGAAAGAGGGAAATTAAAGAATATCAAATTGAATCTCACCGAACAAATAAAAAATTGAAACCTTGCAAAGATTGAGATCTATCAAAAGTTAGCTGGATCGAATTATTGACGAATTGTGTGCTAGCTAGTACATCACATTGCAGTACACAAAACAAAAGATCATGCAACAATTAAAAACATATAAGTAATAGGCTAATAGCAGAGCATGTTTCCACTAATCCTACTTCATGTCTGTCGCTAGCTAAAATATACTACTCCACTACTACTCCATATATATATATATATATATATATATATATATATATATATCAAGATACATGCAGACAATGAAATGGTTTGTTTAATCATGCAAATAGTAATTAATAAAGTATATTCAGGTATTGGATACTAGTAAGGATATTGAAATGAGTTAGTGCAGTTTAATAGGACAAAGATTAGTCGAAATGGATTGCATAGAAAATTGGAGTGGAAGTGTCACCCAGCAGAGAAAACAAAACAAGAAACTCAAGTTGGGAGTGAATAAGATGTCCATGACTACCTAATAATTGAACCATTATTAGCACCTAAAAGTTGCCCTTATTTAAATAAAATAATAATACTAGCATTATGATTTTTATAATCGTTAATTAATACTACTTGTAGGCGGAACTAGGATTAATTTTAACTGAAGGGGAGAGAAATTTTCTTATAACGGTTTTTAGAGAGATTTCCATTGGTGGAAATTATTTTTGTTCATCGAAGAATTATGTTAAAAATCTGGTCTTCTAAAATTGAAATATGATGACGTCTCTTCAAAAAATTTGAAACACAACACTTTGTTTGGTTTATATTTTAGAAAGTTATTTTTGATGTAATGAGTGGAGAGAAAGATTTATTGAAAACTGTGTAGAGAGTAAAAAATTACTCTCAAAAATGGGAACCAAGCAGAGTCATTTTCCTAAAGACAGTATTTGCTTCCACCAAATGTTAACATCAGGTTACCGCAAATTTATCTTCAAAATACGAGTATGTGTTTGCACAAATGCTAATAGATAGAATACCAACTGAAAAAACTAAATATAACCGTTGTAATATGGCCTAGTTATGGGTGGGCAGCTACGCTCCCATTTGAAGGGTCACGCATCCGATTGATTCCAACCGTTGGATAGAATCCTACGATGTAGATTAAATGAATAAGGCAGTTGGCAATCAACGGTTGGTGATTGTCCAAATAGTTGCACCACACCATCAACTAACCGCAAAGCCTGCGCATGAAGCAGATGCGATGAGTGCAAGCCAACGTACCTTTTCTTGAGAGATATCAGGAATGAAAAATCAGGCATCACTTTCCTTTTCAAGAGTGCGGCATGGCATCCCCAGTACATGCATATCCAACTCGGTCGCCTATCTGGTCTGGATCTATCTATAAGTTTTAGTCATAGACTCATAGGAGATTAGCTGGAGCATTTGGTGAGAAACTGAGGGATGAAGCACAAGAGGTTTGGATTATGGTAGTTTATTCAATTCTCAAGAGGCGTTATCAGTAGTTCAGTTTCTATTCCATACGCTCTCCTTAGTTTACTAACTTAGAAATCTTCTGACTAACATCCGTCAACTATCAATCAAGAAAATTGAGCAAAAACATATTCATCAAGACACTCGAGCTAGCCAAAAAAGCAGAAGAGAGAAAAAGAGAGAAACGAAAAACCTATTAGAAGGCACCTTTTAAAATAGTTCAAAAAAAAAAAAAAAAAAAAGAAGAGGCTTTTTTATAATAATAATATAAAAAAAGGAATTAGAAAGCGTTTGCAAGCTAAGACAGGATGGAGAAATGCGCCCAAGTGTTAAAAGAGAGAACAAATACATATCCATCAAGAATAGAATGTTGTCCAACGATACATAATTTAATGAAAATTTAAATATCGAGAAATGGAAGATTATGAGAAAAATTACTAAACAGGTTGCAATCCAAACACAATTACAGAAGCTGAAATTTCCATCAATAGGAAAAGTAAACAAAATGGCCTCAAAGAGGCAACATCGACAATAAACAATTGAAAATTCCCTCAATAACCCCATGGAAATAATGTCGTTCTCGAAACACCAGCAGGGTTCGCAGCAAATTCTGCATAAGCCGATACACCTATGTTAGCTGTCTAAGTTAGAATAAACTTACAATTTCTTATCAGGCTTTGTGGAAGTCAAAGCCTTGAAACCCCATCAACTCGGCCTCTGAAACTGTTAGATTTTTCCAATTTAATTCCAAAATTCCTGCAGAGAACAGTCTAGCCACCAGTTGAACCAGATAGAGTTATTCGAGCTTTAGCTTAACGAACCACCACAAGTAGAGTTAAGAGACTCTTATTATCGCATTACTGACTCTTTGACAAATGAACGGCCACCAGATCTGCAAAAGTAAAATATCAATGTGAGGATGGTGCTATTTTATGCTTATATAAAACTTAAAAAACAGAGTTGGGACAGAAGTCTCGTAAGCTGATATTACTGCAACTTACGCATATTCAAGATGGATATTCATGAATCGAGGGTTTTCTTTGCTTTGCGATAATGTCACAGCTCCTTCAATTTGTTGATCTTGTTCCACCTCTATTGGATCGTAAAAGTAGATTAACGTCTGCAAAAGTGATTGTTTAACCAAATAGGAATAAAATAATAATGGAAATGGCGAAGGAAAAGTTAAGAACAAAAAAGAGAGAGAATGCGTCAAATGTTACCATTGTGCATTCAGTATGTTTCCAGAATGTTCCACGTGTACATAATATAGCTACTCAACAATGGAAAAAGCAAGAGACAAATGACAGGATGCTCATCCTTTCTGTGTAAATACATACAAGAAACATAGATGCCACACTCACAAATATAGCTAAACAAGTATATAGTAAGATTTCGAAACCTAAAACTCATGGTTTCTATAGCAGCAGGCATAGTGAGCAAAGCATTTGAAAACAAAACTGTGGGTATACAAAAAAATCATAGCAGTCCAGTAAGGACAACAGAAATTCGAAACACACAAGGGCATTGGCAAATTTTGGCATAATCATATCGAAAAAGCCTGCCGAAAAGTTGTATACTTTTAACAATGTTCTAAAAGTTGCTAGGCACCAGTCGGGCTGTTGGCCACCTTCGAGCGATTAATCGGCAATTAATCAGTGCATATTAATTAGTAGTAATCAGCGATTAAGCATCAGTCAGACCTAATCGGATAGGCCCTGCCAGCGAATAGTTCCTTGTTTCAGAACACTAACTTTTAGCAGTACAGTAAGGACCATAGAAATGCATATGTTTCTCTGGCACTTCCAGAGATCGTGGATTTTCACTCTTCAAAGGTTAATAATTTTACATTGCAGCTCCTATAAAATCTAAGTACCGACTACCGCCACTGGAATCACACATGGGTTAGGGGCCAATGCCAGGAATTGATGATTACAAATACATATATTTTGAGTCACCCTCAAATAGGGAGTCTTGATTTTATTTACGCTCAAATAGGGAGTCTTGATTTTATTTATGACAAATAACTTACTGCAATTGGAAATTGGATTAGGCTACGGAATCACATGGGTAAGCTGCTCTCCGTTCACGAAAGATGCAAGGGTTTGGCTGACCACCTGCATTTACATCCAACTGGTGAAGGCCAGATTGGCCATCTCAGCTGGAAGCTTGCTCTCAAGGGTGACGTACCAGAGCAAACTACACATAGTGGTGTTGCCCCCAACCCAAGGAAGAAAATGTCAAGGAGCAATGTTTTGCGGGTTGGAAACCGTGGTTGATTAACCACTTCAAGGAGAAATGGCCCAGTAGGACTCTTCAGATATATGCCCAAAAGAAAGATTAACTGGATCATCTAAAATCGATGTTTCTACATTTTAGGAGCCTAGGGTTTTTTTGGTGATTTCAAATTTGTTGGAGGTGAGTGGTCCAATGGATCCATGGATTTGGTTTTGGGTCAAGTTAACAAATGGTATATCATTTCAGGGTTATGTTACGCCTATAATATTCTTATAACTCACGATTTCCTTGATGAGAAAATGGCGCCTCTGCCAATACTCAATGCTCTTGGACAATTGTGCCATACCAAGTAAACCATGCCACAACCCCAGTTGTTGGAGTTGACATATCAGTATGTGATCATAAGTACATGCTCCAGCACAAAACTACTCCAGAGTCCATCACAAACTATGTGGCAGCAATACCTGTTGCCAATGTGTTGGAGGATCTTCAGGTGCAGTGGACAGCACAAGTGCTTCATTGGGATTTGCACGCTTCTTCCTCTGACTACCATTGGTAGGATGCTCATTTGGAGACTCGATAACCGAAGATGGTTGATTATTGTTGGAAAAAATTTCAGGGCTGGTGAATTCAACATCGAACCAGAAAGCAAACCCATGAAATGGAGCTGGGAAAAAAAAACAGAAAATGGAAGAAAAGAAAAGAAAGAGTATTAATGAAAGTCTACGCCACAATGAAACCTTGGAGAGAGAACAAAAGAAACGTCAATAATTACTTCGCCAGGCAATAAGAACACAAGATTAGAATTAAGATAAGAAATAACGGTTCCAAATAGAGAGAGAACCAACAAGAAAATCTAAACAAATGGCTGATTGAGATTAAAACAGGATGATGCATTTAAGCTAGAGAAACATGTGAAAACACTAGAGACTACACCATGCATTTAGCTTTAAAATGAAGCAGAAAGCCTTCAAAACACACACACCCACACACACACACACAGAGAGAGAGTACCCCGCATCATGGACTTAAATTTAAACCTTGTTGTAACTGATTCTAGCTCCTCCCTTGTAATTGTATAGCAGTCAACATGCTTTACCTGTCACCAGGAACAATTGTATTACAATTTCCAAAGCTTAAGACATGGATATTGCAAAAAGAAATGTAAGCAGGGAGGGTAAAGTAGTCTTGTGCTGTTAGAGCCGCACTAGAGACAATCTCTAGGCAACAGGAAAACACCTAAAGGCATAACTGAACAATACCGAAACCAGCACTCACACCAATACCCTGAAAGTCCATCCCACTCATGAAGCGTCTCATAAATTGAAATTTGAAAATTGATAATACAACTTAAGGATGAATAACTTGCATTTTTAACTGCTTCAGACAAGTTTAAAATCCTTACACTGCTGCTGTGCTGTGCTTCGCACTAGAGACATGGAGTAATCCAAGCACAAAGGTAAGAAACTAATAAATTTCCACCATGTCAAACCGAAACTCCTTGTGCTCTTTGTAATTATGTAAAGAGAACAACTACAATTTGAATATGCTAGCTGATTAACTTGCTTGTAACATAATAATAAGATACTTAAGTGGCGATATTTAGAACTCCTGTTATGACTGAAGATATCACAAAGAAGATAGCTACCATATAAGCAAAAGGTCCCGAGTGCAATGAGGGTATTCTGATTGTGCTTCAACAAATGCTAGTATCTTAGTGAGTATAGGGTCCCGGGGAAGGTTGATTGGTTGTTGAAGTGTATTTGGTTGGTGGCTAAGGTGGGTGCTTTGATAAGTGATATGGAAAGAAAGAGGAGAGAACAAGAGAGAGAAGCGATTTGGAGCCTAGCTATGTGAGGAGAAGCGGAGAGAGGAAACCCACTTTAATTAATCAACTCTCACCAAGGCACCAATACATTAATCAAAGCCTTCTTTTACAAGGATCCACATCAATAAAGGAAAACGAGAGCTATGTGCTAAAGGTGAAATGCAAATTAACCCAAAAGAAGAGCAAGCCCTTGCAAAAGCATAGTGATTATCCTCCCCCGCCTTCACCCCAACTAAAAAACATAAAGAAAACAAAGGCATAGGTTGGGTGGGGTCGTGCATTGAGGGATGGGAAGACTAGTACGAGGGAGGAAGTACAAAGGTGCTCAGCCATCAAAGCTCCTATCTTGGTCCTTGGATAAAGGAGCAAGGAGATTATAGTGCTATGAGACTCATTGATTCTGAGTGAATGTGAAAAGCACCATGTCAGTAACTCAACACTCCGACAATGGTGTGGGATTCTTGTCCGACATTTTTAGTGAGTCGAACATTCACCCATCAAACATATTTTATAATTTGATTTTACCATGAAGTAGGCATATAACTCCTACAACATGCATGAAATGACCTAAGTTAATTTTAAACAACATTTCAAATATTTTGGTGTGTCCTTAAAGAGAAATGAGAAGAACCCAACCCTTAGATGTGTAGCGGCACCCGACAAATGTACCCAAGCCCATGTAATATAGGTGGACATGGAGAATCAAAAATATCAACAAGCATTAACTAGACTTCCATACATCAGATCTAGGAGGTTTTAACTTCTACCATGTCAACTTATTACGCAGTAAGCAATATAGCTAGTATAATTAACAGGTCGGCTTTGGGTCCTAAAGTTGCAAAATAACAAGTAAGCTGGTTCAAATATTTGGCACAATATTTTATTATAGCCAATCCAAAAATGAGAAAAGAAGGAGCATCTCATGAAGCATTGAATCCTCAACCTAAAACACATCAACCAGAATGCTGCTTAAACATCAACTTATACGTGCAAGGATTAAAACGACTTGCAGAAATAATTAATATGAGACTTTTGCTCTCCTGAACACCTATCAACGGGCTTCCCTTCATAGGTAACAACACTGCACACTCACGGTGATCAGAGAGCTATGTAGCACGGACACTTCATCAGAGGTCACGTACCGTATCGGACACTTGTCGGACACCGACACTCTTTAGACACTCTCTGGACACGTGTCAAACACTCATTTCCTAGTGTCCTAGTTTTTTATCAATGTTTTCCATTTGGACACTCTGGGGACACTTTAAAAATGCTCCGGACACTCTCGGACACTTGGAAAACAAGTCGGGGTTGATAAAAAAATAGACGGATCTAATTAAAACTTACGGAAGTCATATTTTTTGGGTGACAGATGATGGTTTGTTGGTCAAATGCATTTAGTCGAAATACTTTTATGAATGATATAATCATGGTTATAAACTTAACGTGGAGTTGAGTTTTGTTCACCCTCCACTTAAGGGGGTGAGCATTACTCTCCTTCATATTGGTTGAAATGATGTGGACCCCACCATAAAGTGATGTCATACTTACCAAAAAGTGTATTGCATGGTAAGCATGACATCACTTTGTGGTGGGGTCCACACCATTTTAGCCAACAAGAAAATGGGTAATGTTCACCCGCTTTTAAAGAGGGTGAACAAAATTGCACTCCCTAACGTGTCAATGTCCTCCATTTTTTTAAAATTCTCATGTCAGAGTGTCGGTGTTGTGACACGTGTTCACTTGGGAAGTGGAGGTTTCCTATTGAGTAACTTGTTGCAATTTGTTATTTGCAATAAATCTGGGCTTCAAACCACACGTGGGGTTTCTCAAGAAACCACTCACATTAAGATAACTCTAGATTTCCACGAAACTGCATCCCTAAAGGTCTGGCCCACTTTCCTGTGGTTTGTTACTTTGTTTGCTTTGGTGTTGCTAATTGGAAATATATATATTTTTGCTTTATATGTGCAAAGGAGAGACTTCATTTGATCTCTTATTTCCCTGTCGAAAATCTTTTATCTTGTACTCCTAATGTTTAAATTACTTGATCCCTCCCTATTTCTTGGCCCCACTCTTCGGGTGTGCTTTCTTTTAAGTTGTTTTTATTCCCCGATAAGTTTGTTGATAATCTAGATGTATCTCCCTTTGTTTCTCACAAGATTGGTTATAATGCTTATGTACCCCTTAATGTTGTTGCATGGTCTTTGGCCCATCTAATGCTGTTTTCCAGAAGAGGAGACGGAATTGCAACGCATGAAAGAGCATTTACCAACTGTATAAACAGTTTGGTGGCGGTCATTATGGTGCAATTCACCTCTCCTTTAGGGTTATAAATTGAGTGGACTCTCCTATCTTGTGCTCGGATACTTTACCTTTATTTTAAGAAATTTGGTTTCAATTCGAACCCCCTAGCTATGTGGAACAGAATGATATGTGCAATTGCTTGTTCCATTGTGTGCTTGTGGTAGGAAGGACATTCAAGAATATTCATTAACAAGTTTGGTGACCTACTAGGAATACTGGATATATTATTATATTCCTGTGGGTTTATTAGAAGAGATTGGAGAGCACAGTGTAAGATAAAATTTATGGGTTTCATGCTTCTTGTCTTTCATGGTAGAGCTCATATCCACCTTTATGTGTTCTAACTTTTTAACCTTTTCTAAATTATTTTCCCTCCATAACAAAAAAACCTTCTGGACCTGTTTGTCTTAACCAGAAGCCACAAACAATTAGTGGCTTATCGATTGTCCTTTGTTTCGATTCCTCGGTATTCCATATTCAGTTTACCTTTGCATCCACCACAAAATTTGGTAACATCGGAGTCAATCTGTATCATTAAGGACAGAAAAGCGAATAACAGATAAACATCTACGTTTCTAGTTGCAAATCACACTATTGAAGAAATTCTGGGCTTTGTTCTTTTCCAATCTTTGAGAAAATATTTTTCTCCCTGCACAGTTCTCAATAACTTTCTCTATCTATCTCTCTCCACTCATTACCACTCATTACATCAAAAAATAATTCCCAAAGAAGGGAACCAAACAAAGCCCTTGTAATTTTCTGTGATAAGTAAAAGTTCTCCTGTTCTTACAGCCACCATAGTAATGAGTCTATAAGCGACCCAATAAGTGAGGAAATTTTTACCCAGTAAGTGAGGAAATTTTTAAACCTGTGAGAAACTGAAAACAAGAGAACTCACCACATGTGGCCATGTCAAAACATTTTCGCCAGATATTGTCTCGACAGATGGCTCTTCAAACGCACACTGTTTTGCTAATGGCAACATAGCAGACACTGTAGAAAATTAAAATCGTGCCTGTTAAGTAATAAGTAAGACCACCAAAAAATTGGTCACAAAAGGGGCAAAAGATGCCGATAACAAATCCATAAACTCCTTGAGTAACAAATCTGAAATTAGGTGAGAAAATTTGGAAACAAGGCAGCAATAAAACACCAATTCTGAATTTTTAGCCTCCCAAAAAACCTTACCAAAAGGAAGATCATGGCTCTAGATGTGTGTAAGTTACTTTATGAAGTACTTAGCATGGAGTGAAATAAAAAATAATGAAAGATCAAGAAGTCGCACAAACAGCCACTCAATTACAACCAAGTAACCAGGATGATGTCTAGGCACCTTGATGACAAGTGGCTTGCCAATAGCCATGCATCAGCACTGAGCAATGAACTACTCCTTACAACTTACAAGCAGCCATCTCAACACAAGTTTCTCACAAGAAGCTTACAAGCAACCAACTACAAATATATAATGAAATTTCTCATTGCCTGGTGTCACACAGCACAGGGAATTATTGGCCATCTTGTCCTTTTGACGTTAGAAATTGGAGACGAAGGTTATCCTCGATTATATTCCCAAGGGAGGAAAGTGAATTTGAATGAGTGATTTTACCTAATTTTTTGCTCTTCTAGAAAAATCCTTTAGCTCATTATGTGCTCTTCTTTCAACAATGGTCTTCTTTCCGTGCTTGTTAAACGAGAGACTCAGAATGTGAGTGCGGGTGGGATTCATGGGAAAGGGGACTGACAACATCTCACTGTTACAATGGTTGTTCTCGTGGCATAAGGTTACTTTTACAAAAGACACTTGGATATCATGGCTTCAAAGGTAAAGAGAAGGTGGATATGGGAGGTAAAGACACTTGGGCGGTAATGTATATATTCAAACTCAAGACGGGGCCTATTATGAACTTTACCAAACCCAATCAAGTTTAGTTGTTCTTGGCCGAAGGTCTTTCACGCTCTGAGCACGGCCAGGTTATTGATATGCCGATATACATATATAACACCCCAACTTCTTCTTTCTCGCCTATCACACACTAGAAACTTAGCAAATGACAGTTCCCACTCCTTTTGGAAGTCTCGCCTTCTCTTAAAGAATAGTTGTCATTAATGAAGCCCTTGGTTTTATTCTGTCAACATGTCTGCAGCAAACAATGTGAAACAAGGCATGCATAAATCATAAAATCAGTTTACAAAAAGGATCAAAACATAAGTAGGAAACCCGACAAAACCCGAGTCCAAAATATTTAGCTTGGACTGGGCTTAGGCTGTGGCCTCAGATGGCATAGGAAAGCCATAGGTGGGCATGAGCAGGTAATTGGAATTTGGCATTGATCGAGGACTAGAGGCAACCCATGTTGAATAGCTTGATATTACATTGTTGGACCCATTTCCTAATAACTTAAGCTTTTGGACAATTGATAACTTAGCATGGTATGTGAGCTCACACGCTAGGAACGTCTCGTGTTTAAGTCTTTCTATTTGCATTTGTTTCCCGTTTGCATTTTGCTTCTCCCATTGGTATTCTATTTCGCTCTATCTGTGAAAATTTGCATCTCCATATGTAAGACTGTTGCATGTGAGGGAGGATATTGAGGCTATGGGGCTGTTTGATAAAACTAAAAACTAAAAGCTGAAAAATTAAGTACTAAAAGCTGAATGCTGAATTTTTTAAGCTGAAAAGTTGTTTGATAAACATATTAAGCACTGAATTAAAAAAATGATGAATTAATTTTAGTTCTGATTCTCTCTTAATTTAATAATGGTCACAAAGGTAATGGTGGAGTGGTGATTGTGGTGGTGGTGGGTTGGTGGTGATGGAGTGAGGGTAGGGATGGAGTGGGAGTGGTGGTGGTGGTGGTGGTGGAGTGATGGCGGTGTGGTGGAGTGATGGTGGTGTAAAGGTGGCAGTGAGTGGTGGCGGTGGAGTGATGGTTGTGCAATGGTGGCGTTGTAGTGGTGGTGGTGGCGTGCTAGTGGTGGTGGCAGTGTGGTGGTCGACTGGAGTGGTGGTAGTGGTGTAATGATGGTAGTGGTGGCGGTGGTGATGGAGTAGTGGTGTTAGTGGTGATGGAGTAGTGGTGGTGAAGTGTTTGCAGGAGTTGTGGTGGTGGATTAATGATTTAAAGGTGGTAGAGGACCGGTGGTGGTGGTGATGGTGAAGTGGTAATGGAGTGGTGGTGGATTGATGGTGGTGGTGGTGGTGAAGTGTTAGTGGTAGTGGTGGAGTAATGGTGGTGGGGTAGTGGTGATCGTTGTGTCGTGAATCTCGTGATGGTATGGTGGTTGAATCCCAAGTACACAATAAATCAGCCAGAGCTACTTTGTTTTTTCTTCAACGTTTTAGCTTACATTTTAAGTGGCACTTAATTTGTTAAGCAATATAACATGTGGTTATCAAACCTACTGTATCACCGAGTATTTAATTCATTTTGTTTTAAGTGCTGAATTTTGGTTCCACTAGGGGATTTTTGCACTTTTTGGGCTTTTTCTAGTTTTGTCCTTATTCAAATTTTTGTCGCGTTTGTTAGTTTTGCGCCTCACTTTTTTGGTTTTCCAATTCATCTCATCAAGACAAATCGGAAATGTAAAAAAATTGGCCTTGTTCGTTTGTAAACTTAACTTTGTTTTAACTTTGTTTTCCAATCATTACCCTATATCTTTTCCAATTATTACCCTATTTCTCCAATTATTAATTTCATTTATCTCTCTATCTCTCTCCACTCATTACCTATCTCTTCAATCATTACCCTATTTCTCTCTCCACCTACTACCAAAACTAAAATACCCAAAGTTGCTAAACGAACAAAGCCTGACTTTTACCCAAATATTTTTTGAAATATCCAAGATAAAGCTCAAAAAGCTGGCTTTATCTTGGATATTTCAAAAATATTTGGGTAAAAGTCATAATTTTTTACTTTTCCGATTTGTCTTTGACAAGATGAATTGGAAAACCAAAAAAGAGAGGCGCAAAACTAACAAACGAGAAAAAAAAAATTGAATAAGGATAAAACAAGAAGAAAAAAAAACCTAAAAATCTTAGCAGAACTCAACCTGAATATCTTGATATATGTTGTTGGGCTCATTTCCAAAAAGCTTAAACTTTTGGGACAATTGGTAACTTTACAGTAACAAGCCCACCCTAGATGGATTCCAAGCTGTGCAACTATGCATACAGGTTGCATCATGGCTATTTAGAATATCGAAGAAGGTCATATGATTTGTACTCACTGTCAATCCCATAAACGTTGCGCCAGAATTCAATGCTTTCACTGTATCTGTCAGGTTGTGTAATAGGTGCTATGTACAACTGCAAAGCAAAGACAACATATCAGTGACAACAGGACTTGTTCAATTGCAACAAATGACAAATTCTAAAATCCAATTCAGCTGATCTTGGGGCTGGCTATGAAAAAAAATATCTTCATTTCCGAGTTAGTAGTATGAAAGCAAAATTTGTCTATGAATTGTAAATCATAACCTTTCAGTTCTCAATTCCACCTATTTCAAAAGACTCCCATACAAACGCAACAAGTATTCTACTGTTCTCAAGTAAATATAAACAACAATACAAGAAAGCAATCGGTACCGTTGCATCTGAAGGAAGTATAAGACCTCCAGGTTTGAGCCAGCGGTCCCTAGCAGTAATAATGCTCCCAAGCATACTCTGCAAGGTAGTATTAGAGCATTCGAAAAATCTGTCAAGCCATTAAGAATGGGAGGAAAGGGTCCATGAAGTCGGCCCAAATTTACTAGACCATACGGTTCAGTTTAGCACGTAAATGCAAATTCACTAGTCAAGGCAGCATATTGTACATCTCAACAAAACGGAGCATGCAATCAAGCACAACCATTTCAGTAACAGTAACCACCTCATAAAGAAGCATGTAGCCCATCCACTCTGAAATGATAACATCAACTTCTTCATCGATTTCGACGTCCTGTAGAGTTCAGAGTTGGAGCTGTTACAGTTAGAAAAGGAGTCAATGAACTAAGTACCTAGTAAACTGGCTTAGAAAAGCAAACAAGGGTTAACAGGAAAATGAAACCATTGCAATAGATGAATGATTTCGAAAACAAAGTTACACAGCTGAGAAAGGCCCAAACATTAGCATTGGTCCATGATGCAGCTAATATGCAAATTATTTGCACCCCCAACCGTAAAACAAAACCCGAAGTATCATATGAAGACCATAGGCGTAGAAGATCAGTCATACCACACAAAGGATAGGTCCCAGTAAAGACTCAATTGAACAAGGTGGTAACAACTGTACCCGTATTTAGCCCACATATGATAAAATTGGAGGTGAATTTGATGAAGAAGGCCCTGCTCTCAGGAAGAACACTCTTTTTGCCACTAAGACAAACAATAAGGAGGATTGGTTCAGAAAAATGTTTTCAACACAACATGCAACATAGGTAGAAGAGTTTGCAGCATGGCCATTGATGATGGTAGTGATGCAGTAGGATCTAGGTGTCTTTTTTTTGCTACGCAGTAGGATTTAGGTGTCTTATGCCCTCATTAGATAGTTTTTTAGGATGTATTGATAAAAGAATATAGAGAGCTTTTGCTCCTTGTATCCCATTTTGGAATTTATCTCTCTTATGAATTTATCCCTTGATTTGGTTTGCATCATTTGGTATCAGAGCCTAGGCTCAAATCGTAGCCCTTCATCTTGCCGGAAACCTCGCCGGAACCCTAAAACGGCGCCAGAAAACCTCGCCGGAGCCCTAATCCACTCAAAATCCAAAGATCTACCCAACCCAAGACCCTAAAACTTGATTTAGACTCTTAAAACTCACAAATCGACCATTTTCGGAGCTGATTCTTGCTGTTTCAGACATCTAAACCCATCTCAGCTACAAATCTGCCCATTTCGAGCACTGCACAACCATTTTTGGACCTGTTGGACCTGATTTGGAGTATTTCGAGCACTCGTTTTCTGTTTTTGAGCTCACCCAGCCCCTAATCATAATCGACCTTCGATTTCCAGTTTCGAACATTACCCAGCCATTTTCGAAGCTTGAATTACAATTTCGGATTGAGTCTCTGTTAATCGAACTCAGAAACACCAAAATCAAAGCCTATTTTGGTGATTCGAAGGCTGTTCTACCTGATTCAAGTCCTTTCGCAACCAGATCTGCATGGGTCGACTCGATTTGATCTGATTCAGGGCCTATATAGCTCGTTTGGGACTGCTTTGACCACTACAGAGTTCGCAAGCCCTAATTGAGGCCATTGCTACCTGATTGAGACTTGATTTGACCAGATTTGACTGATTTCAGACCCTAAACAGGTGATTTCGCTAGTTTTTGTTGATTTCTGCTTGATTTGCTTCAATTTTGGACTCAAATTTGTTGTAGAAAGGGTAGTTGCAGGTTGATTTTGTGATTGGGTTTGATTTTGCTCAAGTTTGGGTGTGTTTGCAGAGTTGACTGGGTACAGAGTTAACTGGGTCTGTTTAGGAGTGAGTTGACCGGGTCTGCTATTGAGTTGGCTTATTTTACCATAGAAATGGTGCAAAGAGGAAGAGGAAGAAGAGGTAGAGGTAGAGATGTTATGGGAGATTTTGGTGATGAAATTGATACTTACGGCAATTCAAATTGCAAGAGGAATGAGATTAAAGAGTTGAGTGAATAAGTTGCTACCTTGTATGACAAGGTGTGGCATATGCAACGTCCGACCGGAAGGAAGGATTCCATTGCATTGAAAATTTGTTATGGTGCTCCGCATTGGCGTAGAGCAAATTTGGTTGGATTTGAATACACATCGGTGAACGATGTTGATAATAAACTTCCCAAGTTTTGTGGAAGCCCACTAGAGTTCGTTGGTTGGTTGAACACCATTGAGAGTGTTTTCAAATATTGTTGTGTTACCGAAGAAAATAAGGTAAAATTGGTATATACTTGCCTCAAGGGAAGAGCTTTGGATTAGTGGACATAACTCAAAGTTAATCGACAAAGGAGAGGCAGAGAAAAGATCAGGGAATAGGGTAAGATGAAGAAGAAACTCAAGGAGGAATTCTTACCTTTCCATCAACATCTCAATGCCGATTCCTTGACTAGATTTGGTAAGAGCAAATCCTTAGGGACTGTCCCAACTGAAAATCAACCTTTAATCAACACCTTGGAGGCTAGGAATCCGTCACCTTGTGAAACATTCAAAGGCTTCGAGTTTGGAAAATCATCTCTTGAGTTGGAAGTTGGTGAAAAGGCTAGTGAGCATGTTCTTAATGCCCTCTGTGTTAAGGAGAGGTAAGAGAACCATGTTGTGATACTGATTATGAGCACAGTACCATTCCAATCTTTGATGAGTATCCTAATGAAGAGTTTGGTGATGGCCTTGAAGATGTTCTCGTCTATGATGAGTGTCTAGGTGAGAAAGAAAGACTTGAGGGTATTGTGGGTGATAATGAAGAGCAAGAAATGCCTAATCCTTCGATCTTTGAGCCATGTACTTTTGGGAAGATATTGAGCAAGTCTTAGAGGAGAAAATTGATGATCGTGACTTCGAGATTGAAGATTTCTCTCAAAGCTTGCCGCTTGAGTCGCCTTTGGTACAAGGCACTCAACTTTATGATTTGGAAGCTCCACTATTCGATGGCGTGCTGGTTGAACCAAAGGTTGAGCATTGGTTTGAACTGCTGCCTCCCGAGTTGCCCTAATTGCAAGATGTTCATGTTTGTGTTGTTGTGGTGCCCGAACGAGTTCTAAAGTTGCCAAAAGACGGGAAAGATGATTTGGGACAAGTTATTGATCCTTTGGGTTATGTCTTCAAGCAAGCAAGTATTGAGCATAGTGTTGTGACTTTTTATCATGGTAAGGCGGATAGTTCTTGGTGCGACTTAGGAGTGAGTAAGATAAGCTACTACGATGATATTTTGATTCACAAAAGGCATGGTACATGGATTATTTCTTGGCACATAAGCATGGATGCGGTGGATTTACACAAACGGAAGCTCATATTTATTGCATGAGGGTGACGTGGATCAAGGAAATTGCAGCCACATGCCTACCATGCCTGATGCCTACCTCTGAGCTGCATAACAAATACTTCTATAGTTCTATGTTTTCTTTGATTTAGTTGTCTTGAGTCTTCTTGTCCAACTTGAGGACAAGTTGTTTTCTTTAGAGGGGGTGTATGATGCAGTAGAATTTAGGGGTATTGTTGTCATTTTAGTGTCTTTAGTGTGTGTAGGGTTTTGAGTCTATAAATAGGTTAGTTGTCTCTAATTTTGGTAGCTTTTGATTATTAAGAATATTGAATATATTGATTGAGACATAGTTTCTCTCTCTACCCTTTGGGGTTTATCCCCTTGAATGGGATTTTGCTCTTTTCTTTGAATCCTTGATTCCCTTTGATATTTTGATTGCAGGAAGTTGGGAGAATGTGGTGCAAAAGAGGTAGGCATCAGGCATGGTAATTCAGAAGTAGTTTGATGAACTTTTGTGTAACGATGTGCCAATGGATGCTTACCATATCTTTACTAGGAAGGTATTGACAATTTATCAGGAAACAATTCATGATGGAAGGACGAACAATACACAAATTACTAAGCAGCCACAAAACCACCTTTCACTGTTGTCCAGCTTCAAAGGACATGCAGAGAAAGCGATGAATCTGATTATGCTTTGGGTTTGTTTCCAAAGCTGCATGAGGCAGGTCATTTTCGAAGCTCCAAAAGCTGTTGAAGCCCTTTTGGGGCAGAGCCTTCCAAGCTACCCCTAAAGCAAATTATTCAACTTTGTGTCCCATTGGTGCCCGACCCAGGTCTTTTTCCCAATCTGGTCTGCAAGTTATGCCCAAAGAAGGGGAAAGACCTCATGGGACGGCTTGAAGAAACTTTGGGTAAAGCCTACACTGGAGCAAATCATGAGCATTCTGTGGCGCCGGCACTTCTACAGTCCACGTTGGATAACCTTGGTATATTTTGCGTGTATGTGTGGTGAGCTAATTCATCACATCTTGGTTCACAATTCGGCATGCTAAGTGGATGGCATATTTGCAAACAAGGCCATCGTTCACAGGCACGAAACAGAGTCTTAAATCAATCTGAGCTACCTTTTCAGGGCGATTATGGACAAGGAAAATACAGCATTGGTCCTACTTAGAGGGCTGAATTTCGACATCATTTTGTGACGGAATACGAAGCAAATTTGGCTGCCCAACTTGAGGACAAGTCCGTTTCATAGGGAAGTCCTGATGTATTAGAAATCTAGTGCAGTTGGTTTTATGGTTGTCCAGATGTAAACAAGTTGTCTGTGAGCTGTGTACTATGTCCATAAGAACGAGGACCTCTAGTATTCCGTTTTTGACATTTTAAACACTCTACTTTGAGAGCTGCTTGCTGTGTTGGGATATGTAGAAGACACAATTGGGAATCAAATGATGGTTTTGCAAATGCTTTGTGAGTGTTATTTTTGTAATCTTACTTTTCAGGGTTTTAAAGAGTCAATAATAGGACTCCAGTGTGTCAATGGACAGGAGGCCAGGATGTGAGAACTCGTAGAGTTTCTTTGTGGGCTGCAGCTCCATGTATCCCTTCCCCTTCTCCCTCATTCTCTCCCCTTATCCCCTTTCTTGCCTCTCTGTCTATCCAACAATCTTCTATCGATGTACTCAGAGATATACATTTTTTTACATAAGTAAACTGCAGTTCTATTTACTTCGGGTGGTTCCTCAAGCTACATGCTAGTGCTCTTTGAAACCAACATTGGTGATTTTCTCTTCTATTCTGAGATCTGATTCTATCAGCTGCCACCATAATGTTACGAATCAAACCCGCCTCACCCACCATCATTACAATTGGCAACCGCAACCCCAATGCTCATTGAAACCTTGCCTAAGAGGGAGGAAGGCCCTCACGATGGTGTAAATGTCCTTTAAATCTAGTCTGGCTCACCATAACTGGCTGTCACTAAGCTTTGAACAAGTTTCACTTTCCAATGCGGTATGGGACACAGTATTAACACTTTGCCCCTTCCCTCCCCATCGAAATGACACAACCTTGTTCAACACAGACCTAAAGAAACAAAATTTCGTTTCCTACAAATTTCTAGAAAAAATATCTTTATGTAGGGAAATCTACTAACATAGGAACCTGTAGTAAATTGCCAAAATGTTTCGGAGTCTTACGATATGGAATACCTAACTTGAACTAGCTTCATCCCAAGCTAGAACCAAACCATCAACTGAGAGTTAGAAACCCAAGCAAACAACAAAATTACAAGCTTTCTCACTCTACAGCCAAAAAACTGTGACTTATGGCGTCTACCTCATAAATATTCAACAATCAACTGAATGGTCAACTAATCAGAAACAAATTAACCCAACTTAGAGGACAGAGGGTCCAAACAAGCCAGTCTCATCTAGAGTCCTAGTTTTTCGCATGTCCATTGTTACACAAGACTTGGCAATCATGAACGAGCATTCAAACACACGCACTCACACCTAAGTCATTAAAGAAACTTCAGCAACTTCCTTTACTTGAGGGACTAAAACAGCATTTTCATTTTCGAAGCCAAATATCAATCAGTCATACAAATTAACACAGATACTATAACTTCCAATAGAGAGCAGCGAGCAGCAGAAAAATTCAAACAGATACTGTTAAACATTTAAAGCATGTAACTCAACCACTTGACAATGAGCGGAGAGACCACCCAGGCTCATATACTAGTTTTAGAGGTGACCATTGACTCACAAATGGAGAGATAAACGAAGGATCCATAACATAGAGATCACAAAGAAACAAAATGCACATAAAGCACAAATAACGGGGCAATCAATCAAGAGAATCTTCTCCCACAGCCTTTGAAAACTACCAGTAAGAAAATAGGCCCAATAATGAAATATCAAGCTACTCAAAACACCTTGTTGATATAAAAAAAAGCTACTCAACACCTTCCCTCACAGTCAACGCCATCTTGTATGGGAACATGTAACTGTTCATAAATAGAACTAAACAAAATACGAAGAGAAGAAGCATAATGCAAATCGGGGAAAGATGCAAACGAAGAGACTTGAGCCCAAGGCCTCGCCCAACCTGAGTCTAATATCTGCAGGGGAGTGTTAGAGCTTGATAAATTACCTCTTAAACTAGTGAATTAGTCGGGCAACCTCGCTACTTATATCTAGTTGGATTTGAGTTGAATGCTTTAACAAATAGTATGCGTCCCTTCTATATGGACAGCAGCTACAAAGATGCCAACATGTACAAATAATGGGCATCAAACTCTCAAACAAAGAAAATTGTAAAAGCATGAGCTCATTCTTTTTGCAACCATGGGAATAAACCATGTTTTTACTCCGTGTTTCCACAACAAATATTGAGACATTTAAGCTTAGCTCTACGACCTTGTTCCTTTCGCTATGCCAAGGAAAACTCACAGTAGCCTATTGTAGAAAAGTAGTTTACGAAATGCAAAAACTCCTTTTTTTCAGACAAATAGCATCATAAACAAATGAAACCCAACCATTCTTTCTAAATAATAAAAGTATATCGAGTAAACTAAGGATTAAGGAAGCTACCTCAATCCGTCCATGCAAAACAATGACTGTTTCTGATAGTTTATTTGCCCTCACAACTTCATTTGCCTGATTAAACAAGTGAAAGAATAAGATCAATTCACAATGTATAAGCTCAAGTTTGGACAAGTTATGAGTCTATGCCATAAAAGAAAAAACTTATTGGCAGAAAATACCAATCAAACATGGACCTGATCCAATCGATTTGTTTCGAGGGTAAATTCACAAAATCTACAATTCTACAACCCGAACTGTCCTCCCAAATAAATACAACCGTAGCCTGAGGAAGTTAGTCAATGTAAATAATAACAAGGAACAAACTAGGCTGCAATGTCAAAAAAAGCTACTACGGATGTCATGCAGCTAGGGCTGCAACTGAGCCGAGCTGTTAGACGAAAAAGCTCGCTCAAGCTGGACTCGGTTGCTAAATGAACAAGCTCAAGCCTAACTTTTGAGGCTATTAACTGCTCGGCTCGAGTGGGCTTGCGAGCCAAGATTAATGTGTGTGTGTGTATCATGTATACGTATATTATATGTCATATACATATACATATATATATGTATATATGCAGTGGGCTTCCTCTAAGGTCGCCCTTAGAGGAGTAAAATGCGGAAATCGTGTTTTCAATGGTCAAGATCTGCTGATGGTCTGAATAGTGGTTTATGACCATCAGTAGATCCAAACGATTGAAAACACAATCCAACGGCTGAGAGGCGATGTCCGCATTTTACTCCTCTAAAGGCGACCTTAGAGGAAGCCCACTATATGTATGTATATACACACACACATACCCACACCCCAAACTTCTACTAAGGGCGCCCTTAACTTGTTAAGGACTTCTCCTTTCCCAATCAAATTTTGATTATCTGAACCATTAAATGTCTGCAAAACGCAAGTTTTTACAAAATACTGCTCAGATCAAGCCATTCCCGGTCATATTTTTGCCGATTTTTCGCGTGTACCTGTAAAATCACGTTTTAAACACATTGAATGGTTCGGATCATCAAAATTTGATCGGGAACAATGTCAAACTCATAAGGTCCTTAACAAGTTAAGGGCACCCTTAGTATATGTTAGTCCCCTTCTACTAAGGGTGCCTTTAACTTGTTAAGGACCTTATGAGTTTGACATTGTTCCCGATCAAATAGTAATAATAATAATAATAATAATAATAATAATAATAATAATAATAATAATAGTAATAGTAATAGTAATAGTAATAGTAATAGTAATAGTAATAGTAATAGTAATAATAATAATAATAATAATAATAATAATAATAATAATAATATGGAGCATTTTTTACTATAGCTGAATAGTCAAAAATGGCTGCCCAGTGTCAGCAAATTGTGCATTGCCATTTCATTCGAGAGAGAGTGTGGATGGCTTTGTACCCGAAGGAGTGGCTGGTAGGTTTCTTACTTCGATGTGTGATGAGTGAAATGCTAACAATGAGTTCTACATCTTTCCCACATCGGGCAGATTACAAAAACTGCCTTTTTCTTATGTAAATTGAGTTCTACATCTCCTTCAAACTTGACTTTGCGCTATTATTACTGAACTTACGCAAGCCAAGCTCGAGCTGGAACAGAAAAGTAGCGAGCTGAGCTCGAGCTGGAAGCCTGGAACAGTAAGTTGCGAGCCGAGCTCGAGCCCAATTTTGGCGGCTCGTTTCAAGGATGAGCTATATTTTTAGCGCGCCAAGCTCAAGCAACCCAAACTTGGCTTGATTACAGCCTTACATGCAGCACAAGTAGCAACCTCAATAATGAGTTAGTGATGGCGTCAAAATGGAACCACCTCAATGAATGATGAAAAGCTACAAAGCACAAACAAGCAGCGACCTCCAAAGTACATTTCCCCTATGATAAGGAATTTATTACTACAATAATGTCAGCTGCATAGTGATTCTATTTTGCATTATAAGTATTCAAATACTTATAACAGAAGGCTTATAGTTTCTTAAATACTTGCTCAAGACAGATTTATATGGATACTATTCCAATAATCCAAATCAAGGACAATCCTATGTGTTTCAAGCACAGATAAATCAACCAAGGGAAATGTCAGCTGCATAGTGATTCTATTTTTTTTCCAATGACATGCCGTTATCAGTAATAGAATGTTAACCTTTCGTATTATAACTAATACATCTCACTAGGAAGCACGGATAACTAACATGTCTCACTAGGAAGCACGGATACAGATACGGGACACATATATACACAATACAAACAAGTGGATATGTTATTTCTCTAAAATGTACGACATGGACACATCGGAGATACGTTCAATTCCAAACCAAACCAAACCGAGCCTTATGTCTCAATCACTTGGGGTCGGCTACATGAATCCTTTTCCTCCATTGAGCTCTATCAAGGGCCACTTGTTCACACAAACCTACTATACTCATATCTTTGCTCACCACAGCATCTAATGTCAATTTAGGTCTACCCATCCCCATAGCATTGCTACCCAAAGCTATCCTATCCGCTCTATTAACTTCTGCATCTCTTGGTCTACGGTAGACATGCCCAAACCACCTTAGCCTATTTTCCCTCAACTTCTCTTTTATAGGTGCTAGACCTGCCATCTCACGAACTGTTTCATTTCTAATCCTGTATCGTCTAGTCTTACCACACATCCACCTTAACATTCTCATTTCCGCTACACTCATCTTGTTCACCTGTTGTTTCTTAATAGGTCAGCATTCTGTCCCATAAAACATCGCTGGTTTGATGGCAGTCCTATAGAATTTTTCCTTCAATTTTATGGGTACCCTTTGTCACACAGTACACCAATAACGCTCCTCCACTTGAGCCACCCCACTTGGATCCTATGGGTCACATCATCGCCAATCTTTCCATCTCTACTAATAATTGAGCCCAAGTACCTAAAATGATCACTCTTAGATATCTCCTGGTCTTGGATCATCACTCTTTTTTCATGTGCACTGCTGGTACCACTAAACTTGCACACCGTATACTTAGTTTTACTCCTACTTATCCGAAAACTCTTTGACTCTAATGCTTCCCTCCAAATTTCTAGTTCCGTATTAACACCTCTAGCGGTTTCAACTATGAGGAGAATGTCATCTACAAACATCATACACCATGGGATATCTTCCTGAAATTGTCTAGTCAATTCATCCATAACTAAGGCAAAGAGGTACGGGCTCAAGGCCGACCCCTGATGCAATTCTACAGTGATTGGAAATTCACTCGTTTCCCCAACTGGTGATCGAATGGTAGTGACAGCACCTTTATACATGTCTCTAATCACCTCAATATACCTTTTGGCCATTCCCTTTCTCTCCAAAACCCACCATATGATGTCTCTAGGCACCCTATCATAAGCTTTTTCTAAGTCTATGAAAACCATATAGAGATTCCTTCTTCTTTGCTTTGTGTTTTTCAACCATTCTCCTTAATAGGTAGATAGCTTCCATGGTTGATCTTTCAGGCATGAACCCAAATTGTTTCTCTGACACCGTAGTCACCATCCTCAAGCGATGCTTAATAACTCTTTCCCACAACATCATCGTATTACTCATCAATTTAATACCTCTATAGTTGTTGTAGCTTTGAATATCCCCTTTATTCTTATAGATAGGTACTAGAGTGCTCCTTCTCCATTCGTCGGACATCTTCCTAGAGTGCTCCAACTCCCTCCATTCCAAAATAATTGCCCGGTCTACAAAGGAGAATTCCAAAAATAAAGCATCTTTTTCTAAAAAAATTACTTTTTTTTTCCACAAATAGGATATCTACGAACCTGTGAAAAAATTGGAATTCTTTTTAACAAAAATACAATTTTTTGAAGCCCTCATTTTGCAAATCGGAGAATTGTTTTGGAACGGATATGTAGTATGTACCATAAGCATCTGTCCAAACTTATATACTTTATAATAGGTAACAGATGAGATACAATGAGTTATCACTCAAGAAATCCTTAAAAAGTAATACATAGGCACGATTATGAATCCTCTAGAAATCCTTCAAAATTTCCAATAGAATTTAAATAGGGTGAGCGGTAAGAATTACTATTTCTCCAACTTTTCATATCATAGTGAAATGTCTAATTTCGATATCATTGATAATCACCCATTAGCGAGTGTCTACGAAGTGTCCATCACATACATATTTCTTAGTCATATATACATCAAAGAAGTGTTGGACACGTGTCTGAATTATAATTATTAGTTTCAAATAATGGACACGGAAAAAAGAGTATCGGACACCGGTCCGAGAGTGTCGGTGTCCAACATGTGTCTGACACGGACACGCCACCTTCTTTCAAGTGTCCATGCTTCTTAGACTTCTCTAACACAAATAAAGTTTGGTAAACGCAATTAATAGACCATAGTGACCAAATGGAACAGGTGCACCGTGCACCAACAACGTTCATCATTCAATAAGAGTACCTGCACTGCTATGTCACTGGCATCCACTGCATAGACCTGGTAAGACAAAAATATTCCAACCCTTATCAATAGAACTTCATGCTCGGGTTCAAATTTCAAGCTACCAAGTACAAAGTAAATTTACTCAAAACTAAAAATTGGATAACAGAATGTATAGAAGGGCCAAATATGCCAGATAAATGTAACAATATAGAAATGGAGGACAAACAGTCAGGCAGGTACTGTCAAGTGCTATATGCCGATATCAAATCTAATTTACAGTTACTTTGAACTAGTTGCCAGGTCTAACTAAGTCAATAGTAGAACATCAGTAATGGCCAGTAAATCAGTTAAATTCAAACTTCACTTGCTACAAGTATCATGGTGCACTTTGCAACATACTAGGCAGAATCAACCACATTCCTGAGCCTGAGGCCCATTCCCTTGCACAAAGACTGTCAAGCAGACCAGAAAAAATGGGCCTGTAAAGTAGACCATTGAGTTGCTCATCAGCATGTTAATGATTTCTAGACTGAGTAAAGTTGATACCTGAGGTCAAACACAAAGGCATTGTAGACTAATAAAGAAAACTCTATATTTCATTGTAACAACAAACAACCACAAATGTTAGAGAATACAAGAAAAAAGGGGGAACAGACGGGTCAAATCCTAGAATCAATAGAGGATAGAAGGCCAAAAACATTACAGTGGTCTGGCCTTCCAGAAGAAATGCGTGTACGAGAGTTACATAATAAAAAATCAGCATAAAACTCTACTCCAAAGGATCTACAGTCATTCCACCAAAAACAAAGTGATTCACATGGGTTTGTGTTACATAAAGTGACAAGGTGATACGACCAAGATCAATTATAGTATGTCAACAAAAGTGATTTCAAGCTTGACTCAAGAGTACAAATCAGTAAAATGAAAATGACGAACAAAATTTAAAGATAAATGAAATTTTTAAGATTTTCGTGGGGAAGAAGAGATGGGTATAAAGATCAGATAAGGAAGAAAAACCAAGTCCTATGGTTAAAAAGGAGCAAACATAAACGATTCGCGTGGGTCTGCGTTAAAAAAATCAGCATAAAACTCCACTCTGAAGGATCTACGTTATTCCACCAAAAACAAAGTAATTCGCGTGGATTTGCATTACATAAAGTAACAAGGGGACACGACCAAGATCAATTATGGTATGTCAACAAAAGTGATTTCAAGCTTGACTCAAGAGTACAAATCAGTAAAATGAAAATGACGAACAAAATTTGAAGATAAACGAAATTTTGAGGATTTTCATGGAGAAGAAGAGATGCGTATAAAGATCTGATAAGGAAGAAAAACCACGTCCTATAGTTAAAAATGCACAAACATAAACGGATTTCAGAGGCCCTGAAATAGGACATCAAAACAAAGGAAGAAACCATCATTTAGTAGGAACATAAAAAACAAACGGCAACCCATTCTCTGGCTGCAAAGCCATTGATGCTACAACTTAGCATTATAATACTCCCTATGACACATTTTGATTGCTTAGGATTCTATTTTTGGATGTCCAATTGTTTGATCTCTTTGAAAAGTCAAAGAAAGAAGAGTGTAAATTTCCACAAACTAGCCCTCATAAACGATTAAAAGTAGCTTTCAAAGTAGAGAATATGGGGTAATGTTGAAAATCTCATTAAACTTTTTAGGGATGCAATTGCTGTGTTTGGATGACAACTTTGGAAAATTTGAAAAGAATTTTTGGGGTAATGATGGAGAGAGAAAGTAGGGTAATAATTGGAGATAGGGGTAATGAGTAGAGAGATATAGAAAGAAAAATGAGAGTAATGATTGGAGATAATGAGAGTAATAATTAGAAGTAGGGATAATGAGTATTTTTTGAGTTGGACTTTTTTTTTCAAGTTATGATTCAAACAAGGCAAATGTCTCCTTAAACAGTTAGAGTTTCCCGTAAATAGCAAACAATATGGGATAGAGGGAGTATCTACTATCTACCAACTTTCAAGGAAAACAACTCCCATAAAACTAAATAGACTGTGCAAACAAATATTTCTTGCAACAGAATTTTATTCAAACAGTCAGCAATTAATCCCAGAAAGATAAAAAGTTCTAGGGTTATTAGCCTCTGGTTTCCAGTTTGCAACAAGCTTCAATCAACATGAAGATTAACTCAACCACTGACACACAATTCCTCATTACGGAGGTGTCTTGGTTAGTTCGGGTCACTACATAGACAAAGGTTTGAGTCCTGCCAGGGCTTGATGGTTTGGCAGAGGTGTCTTGGTTTGTTCGGGTCACTACACAGAGATCAACTGCTGTTGTCCGAGATACAGAGATTGACAGCTGTTCGATTACCTGATGAATCGATCGCTTAATGTTAACAACATAAACCCTTAAATCCTACAGCTGTGTTTGAGTTTGAAAAAGGTGAGCCTTTTGTCACCTCAGAGCCTTTCGGGTCTGTCTGCAGCTATTGAAGTCGCCTTGCATTGCACCCCTCAAAGCAACAATCTATCGCCTTGAGGAGCCTCTCGCCTAGGCATCGCCTTTTACAACTATGGTTCTTAAAAAGCAGTAGTTACTCAGAACATTCATTCCAGAAAAGACTAACAATAGCTGCAAAACGTGAATTTCTTACCCTGGGATAAATCGTAGTGCCGAGTACAACTACTTATGCTGCCACTAAACTGAAATAATTCTACTGGTTTCAACAAGTATTTGAGCCAAGGAATCTTACTCGTTTGGCACCTGCTTGAGCACAGAAAATAGAAAGAATACCAGTCCCACAGCCAACATCCAATACAACCTGAAAGCATTTAAAAAAAAGAAAAGAAAAGAAAATGAAATAAATTTAATGATACGGAGGCAATAACAAAAGCCTGGCCAGATTCTTTTAATTAGATAGGTAAAACATGGCCAAAGGCCCAAAGCATGATATCGAAAATATAAACAATGTTTTTGGCAAACAAATAGATCATAGTAGTCAAATCGTGAATCGAATCGAGAATCGAAATGGTCATTTTTCGAATCGTCAATAGTGAATCGCTCCGATTCGGTCATGACTTCCATAATGGATAGAAACCTATGCTTATTGATTAATGTAACAACAATATATTACATATACTACAAATGAAAGATTTAGGCCTAAATCAATAAAAACCTTCTTCTAAATGATGATTTGATTATAACGTGGAGTATCAGGTAAGGTGCTTCTATTGCAACTATCAAGAGATCAGTGTTCTAAAACAAGGAATTAATAGGCGATTAATCACCGATTACTCGCAGGCGGTGCCTATCCGATTAGGTCCGACTACCGATTAATCGCCGATTACTAATTTTTATGCAACAATTAATCGCCGATTAATCTGATTAATTGCTCGAAGGTAGCCGACCGCCCGACTAGTAGGGTTGTCCATCGGGCGGATTTGGTCATATTCGGGTCGGGTTGGATCCAACCCAACTTTTGTCGGATTCCCCAAAACCCCATCCGAGACCGACCAACCACTTGTCGGATTCCCGACCGACTGCAGAAATGGATTGGGCGGTTGGCAAGTTGTAGATCTACAAACCCTTTTTCTGAAAGTGAAAATCAAATTTACGGAGAGAGAAGGAAAATTCATTAACATCTCCAGATCTTTTGATAACAATAGTTACAGTACACCAAATCTACAAATTGATTAACTTCTTCCAGACTTCACCGCCATTGTCGGAGAGAGTGAAGGAAAATTGACTTACAAGTCCACGATTCCCACTGCTGGAGAGTCAAGGTCTTGCCCGCACTGTCCACGACTCTCAAAGTCGATCGCTGGAGTTACGACACAGTAGAGACCCACGGCCACGGCTCTGGCCTCTGAGAGACAGAGAGTCATTCGAGGTCACAGAGAGAGAGAGAGAGAGGTGAGTGATCGAGAAAATGGGGGAGGAGGAGGCGTGAGGATTGAGGAGTGGATTGGATTTTTGAACGCCACATAGCTAGGGGTTTTTTTCCTATTTATATGCAAACATTGGTCGGGTCGGGTTGGGTACACCCAACACCCGACCGACGACGGAAAAAATTTCAGATTTTGGACCCGAAACCGACCGCTACACATGATCAGAATCGTCCGTCCCCTTCATTCTGCGGTCAGGGTCGGCTGGGCCGGGCCCATGGACATCCCTACCGACTAGCGCCTAGCGACTTTTAGAACATCGCAAGAGATGATGATTCATAAATCCTACTTATGGTTCTCTTTGTACAAAAGAGTTATAAGTACAAAAAAAAACCCTTAGAAGGTCAATAGGGTTGTTATATTCCCTTTATCTTCCTCATTTTTGATTCACTCTCGTAATAAATCTCCTTTTTCTTATTATGTATACATATAACATAGATAAAAGATGACATATAACAATACTAAAGACCTTAAAAAATTAGTTTGAACCCTTTTCAAACAACAAAAGAAGCAAAACAAGAGTAAAAATTGAATTCGGAAAGTTTAAGTGAAGCAAACGATTCACAACTATTTCCGATTCAGGCAGCCTATTCGTATCGATTACCCACCAAATCGTACGATTCTGACAATGCCGAAATAGATACTTAAATATTAACATCATATTATCAAATCTCAATAGTCAATACCAAGAAGATATTATATGCAATATGTATATCTTATAGAGATGCTAGATGAACTCGAGGTACAATTCTTATCGATGGTCCGGCCAATAAAGTGATCATAGATATGAAAAGAATGCAAGTAAATGTCTTTGAACAGTAGAAACCACATAGATTTTCATAACAAAATGGAGATAACATCATACTTTTCCAGCTATAGATTGCTGATGGTGCATAATTGCAGCCCTATACGTTTCAGTTCGTACCCGATCCTGCATAATCCAAGAGGAAAATTAGGGAATAAAAGCTGTCAGAAGAACAATCAGCAGCAGAATGCTGGAAAAACCCGAATGAACTTAGGATCGAAATCTACATTACTTCTTCCAGACTCCTTGGTAGAAAATAAACACAAACAAAAAATCACAAATTCAATTACCCGGAAAAGGATATGCAAACACCGCAAAGTGAGCAGCTAATGAAGCTTCCTAGTGAAGTTTGAGAACTAAGACCGAATACCAAATAATAAATTGTAATAAACAAATTTAAACCAAATAGCATAATGCTCTGTTCGGAACTTGAAGAAAATGGGCAAAGGAAGAGAAAGGAAAACCGGAGAAAAATGAAAGGGAAATTGTCCTGTTCACAATTCTAGATATTTCCATTTTCTCTCCTGTTAACTCTCCAAACTAAACAATGGGAGAGAACTTTTTTAAAGTTATCTCTTCCTTTCTCTTCTTTTCCACAAGTTTAAATGCAAAATCATCTCATGAAACTAAAATCTAAAATCAAGATCGAGGAATTAGGCATTCGTCGTCATCTTAAACGGTGTAAGTCCACAAAGGGCAACGAAAAAGATTAAGACAGAGAGTAAAAAGAATGAAGGTGAAGAGGTGAGAATGAGAGTATGAAACCTTGATCATCTCCTCATGTATGCCAAGGTGAGCGTAAGAGTGGAAATAAGCCATGTCGAAGTCCGTACAAGGAGGAGGTGGAGGACGTGTGTCTTCTCCGTCGGAAACCGAAACCCTAGTTGAAGAAGAGCCATCTCCGTAGTCAAAACGCGACCTGCGACCCCGATTACCCCTCCGATGCTTGTGAATCAGTGGACCGCCGCCGCCGCCGTTTTGCTGATGCTGCTGCGGCTGGTGGTGGTGGTAGCCGTTGCCATGACCCTGCCCCGGCGGCCGCAGCATTTCACTTGCACAAAACCGTCCTCGGATTCAACGTCACTGCGAGAGCGAGAGACAGGACTAGGATACTATGGAACGAGAGAATATAGGGAGGTCAAAATCGTGATTTAACTGTGGAAAGGAGCTTGTTACATGTGAAATTATATTCGCACCCCCTTAACTTCTCCGTTCCCACACCAAATAGATTTTGGGGCGGTTTTTACCGACCAACAAGTTGTGAAAAACCTGTTGTTTTTTTACTAATTTAAATTTTTTGTGTGTTTATTAGTTTTTTGCCAAATTTTTATATAATATTGATTCATCTTGACAAGAGAAATGGAAAAGATAAAAAATTATTCTCGTATTTGTTGATTTTGCGTCAAATTTCTGGTTCGTCTCGACGAGAGGAATCAAAAAAATAAAAAATTATGACTTTTACAGAAATAATTTGGAAAGTATTCAAGATTTCAAGGAAAAGCTCTTAAAGTCAGTCTTATGAACTTTTTCTTCGATATTTTAAAAATATTTGTGTAAAAGTCATAATTATTTATTTTTTTCTTCTTCTTCTCGAGACGAACTAATATTGCATAAAAATTTAATACAAAACTAACAAAAAAATAATAAATAATAAATAAATAAGTAAAAAAACCAAAAAATTATGATCCACCACTTGTCACTTGTCAGTTAGTAGAAATACTCTTTAAGTTCATAAATCACAATACTACCTCATTGTTCTCGGTACCCACGCCCCCTTTACTTTCATCATAAAACTATGGATAAAAATCAATCACATCCCCTCACTTTCACTCGCATCACTTAATACCCTACATCTTTAACACCAATGAACCACACCTCTCATCAATCAACCGGTATCACTAAACACCTTCCCATCCACATTTTGGATAGAACTTTATCACTATTTTTTAGTTTAAAAATATAAAATAAGTTACTTATTTTTTAAGAAGGTTTCTGAAACGACAGATTCTCAAATAAGTACTTAAAAAATAATTTTTCAATTCTTTTTGCAGGATCAATCAAATAAGATCCATATTGCATATTTTTTATTTTAATAAGCCTATTATTTTTTAAGAGGAAAAAGTGGAACACACCTTAGTTCCTAGCAGAGAAAGTAATGGGAACAAAAGAAAAAGAACATCCAATGCATAAAGGATTTCTTTAACTTCAAATAACATAAATAAAAATATGCAAAGACAAACCATTTTCTTATTGACTAAGCAAAAGACGCAACTAAAGAACAATATCCCCTAAATTAGGAATTCTTTTTTTTGGTAATTCATTTTCCTCTTGACTAAGTAAAAATCCAATACTGAAATGTCTAAATTACCACTTTTATCTTAACTCCACCACTGACAAACTACAAGTGTAATTTTGTTTTTTCACGAGGTGGCTTGGCTATTCCTTCTCTCAAAAGTCAAAAGACCCAACTAAAAGAACAATATCCCTTAAATTAGGGAAAATAAAATTTATTTTTGTAACTCATTTTTTTCTTAACTAAGCAAAAGATCCGCAAGTGTAGTTGATGCCTCCCGTATACTCTCATGCACATAGACAGAGTTCAATTCCCGTAAGTACTCATCTCCCTTCTCAAATTTAACGAATGAACAAAAAAGGAAAAAAAGCGAAAGACTCAATACAGAAATGCCAAAAATACGCACATATCTTCACTCCACCATTGATAAAACTACAATGATAATTCCGTCTTTTCACAATGTGACTTGGCTAGACACCATTATCATTCTCTTTCTCTTCCTGTTTTTTTTTTTTTTTTTTGACATGCTCTTTCTGTTTTTTTATACGAGTGTCTTGATGATTGATTTGGGGAGGAGCCAGACACGTAATATCAGCCAGCCAAATTGAGCTGTGGTTTCAGAACTCCGGAACAAAGATGAACAGAATACCAAAAACCAATCAGAAGAAGAGCGGCGGCGGCGGCAGTGGTGAAGAAGAGGCGGTAGATTCGCTGCTGCGAGCGGCGGAGGACGAGTTGCTTCTCAACCTCAGCCTCAATTCCCACATATCTCGTGGCATCTCTCATTCTTGTAATTCCTACATCGACCCTGATCTCGATCGACGCTTCCAATCCCTCAAATCCTCCCGACGACCACCCACTTCTACCAAAAACCCACCGCCACAACCACCAGCTTCCGATGATGGTGATCTACTCGCTCGATTTGCTGCTCTCAAAGGGGATTCTATTTCTCTCCCCTCTTCTTCTTCTTCTTGTTTTCAGGAGTCAAACTGCCTTCAATCTGATCGGGGTAAGATCTCGAGTAGTGATGCCGTGGACCAAGACGAAGTCCAGAAGTTGATCCAGTGGGCCATTGACGCCGCTCGACTCGACCCTTCTCCTCCCACTGACCCCGATGATGAAAACCACCTTCGTGATGATGATGATGATGATTCTAATTCTGATGAGGGTTTTAGCGATCACGGCTGTAGTAAGGACAACCGAAAGAAGGGCGGAAGAAACAAGGGGCAAAAGGGCAAGTAATATGTTTCTATCATGTTTATACATATGATGTGGTCATTGTTTTTTTTTAATTTTTTCTGCTAATTTGTGAAGACTGTTATGTAAGTTCGTTGGTCAACGTGAGAATATGGCTCTGGATCTTCGTCCCTATTATTGAAAATATTACTCCTATAGGGCACTGAAATTTTGAGGGAGTTTCATGTGTTCTGATTCATTTCACGTATAAGAATCTTCAAGTTTTTTATCTGCTGGTTTCAGTTACAATTACTACGTAGTTGAACAACCCAGCTGATAACCTTGTTTCCCAATTACTAGTTGCCTTTTCTGTTGTTGATTTCTTTTACTGTAACATAAACTGATAAACAAATAACCATGAGATGTGCTAGCTAGCAATTACGACATGCCTGATTACACTGGTTTCTGAAACCTAGCTAATAAAATCACTTGAAATAGCTTGTTGTCTGGTGAACATTTCAAAATCAATGCCGGATTTCCTTCAACTAGCTTGTCAATAACGTTGTGGTGCTGATATAACTGCTTCATATTCTGTCACAAGGCATTACTGATCATATAGCTTGTCAAGACGCCTATTCGTTTTGAAGTAGACTAACACCAAGTGAGAGTTTTCTACAAAATAGTAGCTGCATTATTCCTACAGTTCATACAAGTACATCTAGCGCTATCTTATGGCTGAAGTTGTATTATTGACCTTGGAATTACCTACTGAAGATAATTGAAAGGAATCCAAAATACCAGAAATAAGAATTATCAACGGTAACTATTTCTATGTACTTTCGCGACGACTCTTCATGTTATGGTTTTCATTGGCTCTCTGTATCTTTTCTTTTTAACTGGCATCGATACCAGCATAGAGTAGTTGTTGGTTAGATCTTACCCACTTAATTTGTGGCCTTAAAAGGCATGGAGTTTTGTGAATGTTTGGATGCCAGCATAGAGTAGTTGTTGGTTAGATCTTACCCACTTAATTTGTGGCCTTAAAAGGCATGGAGTTTTGTGAATGTATGGATGTCGCCTCTTTCCTCTTTAAACTAAAGTAGCTTGTGAAAATTGAAAAAACACCCCAGAACAGTATCAGCCTCGCTTCCTCCCTGGTTACTTTACAAAATATGTAACTTTGTAACAGTGTATCGTCTGGCCAGACGAGCAACTGTTCATGCGGTAAACACAATATACTCCAATATTCAAGCAATTGAAGCCAGAGCAGGTGGGGCTCTGGACCAAATGTTGTCGTGTGGCCGATCACACAATTAGTGGATCTGGTTCGTCACTGTAGCTTGGTCGTGGTGGATCTTGTCCCAAGTCCTGGTGTATCTAGAAATTTTCTTTGAGCCACACCAGGAGTGAATTCTGCCAAGCCGAAAATCCTGGCGGAAGAGCTGGTGGGCTTGGGCAAAGAAGTCGTGTGGATTGGGGAGGAAGTCGGTTGCTTGCCGTTTGAGACGATTTTGGAGAGAGAAGGGGGTTTAATCGAAGGGGGGTGATTTTGCCGATGTAGACTGTGATCAATTTTGGGGCTGGGGTTGAGAACAAGGTGAGTAAAGTTAGAGAGAGAGAGAGAGAGAGACAGAGAAATTTTGTGGTTTTGCTGGTTTGGCTGGTTTTAGTTTTTTTTTTTGTTGTTGTTATTTGTTTTTTTATAATAAAGAAATAATATTTTTAATAGGATAGTATTAATATAGAGAGTCTAATGCAGTAGACATTGTAAAAATGAGTAGCTAAAGTAGAAAGTGACTTTTTAAGGTATAAAATTGGTCTAAAATGTAGAGAGGCTGGAGGTTGAAGAAGTGAATTTGATGGATCTATGCTCTGGAAGGCAACCATTGGCCATAATAATCTGCTGTTTAGTATTAGATACATACCGATAACACTATTTTATGTATTTCTGAATTTAAATACTATCAAACTCGGTTAATAGTTGCCGTGCTCTGTCTGCTCTTTTTTCCAAGTTTGTTCACGTAATGTAACAATTCGCCTTTTTCTAGAATAAACTCCAAAATACTGTATTTTATACACTTTCAAGCCCCATTTCTCCATATACAAATTTACATCTTCAAAATAAAATAAAAGGCCTCCAAATAAATAATCCTCTAAATACTCCAAAAACGTTAATTCTTCCAAGATTCTCTAAATAATTCTTAAGTGCTCCGATTCAATCTCCACTAATCCGGCTCCACACTTGAAAAATAAATTATCCGGAAAGTCACCTCAATTTGGCTCAACAGAGATTTTGGGTCCTACCTTGGAGAACGTCCCACTGATGAGCAGGTTATGTTTGTTATGACTGACTTCATGTAACCCTGAGGAGTTTTGTGGATAGAAGCCGAGAAACCAAAAATTCAGCTTCCAAGTAAGTCTTTTTGCACAGATCGTTTTATCGGCCACCAATTCAATCATTTCCCAGTGGAATCAATGCAGTCAAAAACCTCCAGTGAGATCAATCTCTCAGCCGAACACGTCTTTCTACGAGCTTCAAAATTGATTTCCCAAGAATTCCGGACAATTTTGTGAGTGTTTGATCCAAACTCAAACTCTTCGTGGCGATTGGCCGATTTGGTGAGCATGTCTAGGGTTCTCAAAGCGGTAGAGTTGTAGCCCTAATATACCAAATTAATCGTGCCATTTGATTGGCCGGAATGAGTCATCCAAAGCCCTATAATTTTCAATTTCGTTTTGGTTTTACCAAACTCTGAACTGACCGTTTCCATCCCTACTAGTTCTGCTCTACACCCTGATAACCCCCTCCACCATCCCGACTACCAAATTAAAGGGGGCAAACGGCGAGAATCTAGTGAATTCTACGCAAATAGGCACAACACAAATCTATCTCCAGTTCCTTTTCACTGGCAAGTGATCAAAATTCAACTGTAGATGAGCATGAGGTGGCCTGTGCAAGATATCTTCATTGTCAATATATTCTTCCTGGCTTAGTGAGCTCAGTTTCTACATTCTGGCATCCAAAAGAAATTGTAATTTTCATCTCAATCATAATGACGTGTACATGCTTTTCATGGGGAAAACTCAATAACCAAATGTTCAGTTTCTTTTCAACAATGCTGATAATTAATGGAAAACAAGTTAGCTGTCAATCATGAATTCCATGGCACTGGACAAAGAGGGGAAACTGAAGTCCTATATAGTACACTTACCCTGATGTAAGAAAAATAAGGATGGACATCAGGACAATAAAATTTGAATATAAAAACAGTTGAACAAAAAACGGTGCCTGCAAACTGAAATCTCCAAAATGAATTGCCAAGTGAATCTGGAAAAGCAGGGATCTGCAAAGAGTAAAGAGCATAGAATGAGAACAAGAGGATATTAATCTCAAGAATGACCATGAACATGAGAAGTACAACCACAGAGAACTCAACCTGATATGATGCTATGGCTGGCCAAGTCTTCGATGACACCCAAATTATACCTAATAAAACTATATAACATACAAGTGTTTTGGAAAATAAATTTGGTTGATTGTGTTTCCTAGTATGTCTTTGCACGCTGTTAGTGTGAACTCGTCACCTAATTTGAAACTAACGGAACTCGTCATGGTACTCGTAGTCGTCTTCATCATCTTCATTAAATATGGCACTATAGAAAACATACGGGCTATCAATCATTTCTTTCAAGGTTAAACGCCCATCCTTATCTGCATCTGCCTGCAGAAACACGCGAAATAACTCTGAAATAGTCAGGTAAGGCACACATTAAATTTCACAACATGATTTGATAATGTCATGTTTGTTGATTTCATAGTGTTATGACACAGTACTGGACAAGCAGCAAAGAGCCATGTCAAGCAAAGCATCCATCCACATGAAAATGTCACTGCATTTGTGTTTTTTTGCCTAAGTCCCAAAATTCTGGACATCGCCAAGAGATGGGAAAATGAACAAATATTGGAATAGTAACTTTCCCTTGAGAACATTTCTTCAATCCCTAGATGGCACAAATCGTAAAGCCAAAAACAAGTTGCTTTGAGCTTTTCCCTGCTATCATAGCTACTCAGATAAGACAACTACAAAGATTGCATGCCAGGCACATGGGATGGGGAGTGCAAGGATTCACATCAGACGAGCAGAGGGTTAATCACCTATGAAGTCACGATTTTCTTTTTAGTGTACGCAACCTCTCTGTGCATGACTGGCAAAAAGAGATGCATATATTCCCTAATTTGGTATTAGGGTTGAAGAAATAAATATAAGAGAAATATCAGATTACCCGAACAATATATAGGGGGATATCAGTGGGAAAACCCTCAGAATTTTTTCAGACTTGTACTTGGACAAGGTAATATAATGTCAGAGCTAGGGTCCCTGACTTTTCAAAATGTAAGACAATGTGATAATACAATTAGGAGTGGACAAGAATACCATGACAAGTAACCATCTATCTCCCTAACTCTCTAATGTACTGTGTACAGTAACTCGGTAAAAGTGACATAGTTCATCGAACCAAACCAAACCAAACCAAACCGAGCCTTATGTCCCAATCAATTGGGGTCGGCTACATGAATCCTTTTTTTTTTCCCATTGAGCTCTGTCAAGGGCCACTTATTCACTCAAACCTATTAGACTCATATCTTTGCGCACCATAGCATCTAATGTCAATTTAGGTCTTCCCCTCCCCGTCTATTGCATCTCCAGGTCTACGGTAGACATGCCCAAACCACCTTAACCTATTTTCTCTCAATTTCTCCTTTATAGGTACTACACCTACCATCTCACGAACCGTTTCATTTCAAATCTTGTCTCGTCTAGTCTTACCACACATCCACCTCAACATTCTTATTTCCGCTAAACTCATCTTACTCACCTGTTGTTTCTTAATAGGCCAACATTATGTCCCGTAAAGCATCGTTGGTCTTGTGACAGTTCTATAGAATTTTCTCTTTAATTTTGTGAGTACCCTCTTGTCACATAGTACACCAGTAGTGCTCCTCCACTTGAGCCACCCCATTTGGATCCTATGAGTCACATCATCGACAATCTCTCTATCTTTACTACTAATAATTGAGCCCAAATACCTTAAATGGTCACTTTTTGGAATCTCTTGGTTTTGGATCACCACTATTTCTTCATGTGCACAACTGGTACCACTAAACTTGCACCATATTCTCAGTTTTACTCCTACTTATCCGAAAACTCTTTGACTCTAATGCTTCCATCCAAATTTCTAATTTCGTATTAACACCTCTAGCGGTTTCATCCATGAGAACAATATCATTTGCAAACATCATACACCATGGGATACTGAAACTGTCTAGTCAACTCATCCATAACTAAGGCAAAGAGGTATGGGCTCGCTCAAGGTCTTGTAATCATATTTGGATTCATGCCATAAAGATCTGACGGGTTTTTTTAAGTGCTGGCTATCAGCTACCTGACGCACAACCTTTCTCCTTTATCCGGGCTTGGGACTGACTGGGAAAGAAAGTTAAGGCTCTACGCACGAACCAGGCGGAGTTAAAACTGACATAGTTCATCTACATTGCAAAAAGCAGAACGCACCCTTAAAATAAGTCAATTAAACCCCCATCAATAGTACTCCAGATTTATTCATTCATACTACAAAAGCATTGTTGAAGTCTTTTATAAAATCACAAGAATAGTTTCCAACTCTACATTGGAATCATAAGAACCAATTCATTTCATTTATTCAAACTAATTCCTCTTCAGTTAAAGGAATACCTGTGATATGATGTAATCTGCCTGTTGCTTTGCATAGTAACGCTCTGATGGATGAAGTTTATCAATGATTGGTAGCAGTTCAGCATCTGACAAGTACCTAAAAGGCAGGGCACAACTTCAAGTAATTCACCATATTATCAAGCAAATCCTCAACCATCAAAGGAGATAAAATAAAAGGTGAAACAGTAATCACATATGAACCATATTGGCATCATAATAAATACCCGTCGCCATCTTTGTCGAGCTCAGCAAATATCTTCAGAGCAGGGGCCTCCGCTGAATCATCAGACTCATGTGAAGGACTGTGGTGTTCTTTGTCATAGTTTCTTACGAAGTCGAACAGCCCATGAAAAAATTCTTTGAAATTGACTTTCCCGTCTTTATCAGAATCTCTTTCCCTAAGATGAAAGCAGGTGGATCAGGCAGCAAGTTAAGCAACTTACATGTCAAGCATCCCTCCAAATAATCAAATAACAGGAAGAGGCAGAACTAGCAAGAAACTGGCTAAAGTCTCTAAGTAGAGGGAGTCACTAAAACAACTATCCTTTTTAGGTACCATGGAAAGATAAGGTCTCCTTCTGGATATACAACAAATTACTTCAAAAATCCATAGAAGCGCGATGAATCTCTAGTGATGACATGCCAAGTGATAACATTAAAGTAATTCCAGTACCAATTGATTCTCGCAAAACAAACAAAAAGTTGTTATTGTGTATCAGAAGAATTTCTGCACGCCTTTTCCAAGATGAAGTCAAAAGATTGGCCAAGATTTCATATGGAGTTTGTTGAATAAAAATTGAATTATGCACTTTTCAGTGTTGCAATAGGTCGTAATCCTGGGAACTAAGGTAGTACATCCATACAAGGTACTCCACTGAAAACTTTAGAAGCAGGTTTAGAGTCTTTGGAGGGTTTTGTAGCATGTATAAGGTTAGCAATTTCAGTTTGAAACACAGTGAAGCAAACTTTGCCAATGGTCACATATTGAAAGTCAATCTTGGACACAAGTAAGATGTTCTGGATTTTTCCTGAGAGATTGATGCCACATTTGTTGGCTTTGTTACCGACAACGAAACTATAGGGAAAGCTCTCATTTGCCAAGGCCTGTTCCATACAGAGCAGGATTCTGAAATAGAGACCCCTACACAAGTTGTACCATTGTGTATCAATAAGAACAGAAGGTTAAAAAGTTTACCATTCTCGTCTATATTTTGGTTATCATATAAGTTGTGGTATATGAAGGTCGTGACTCGGTCCGATAGGAAGGGTTATTGGCCCCAGCATTGTAGCATGGATTTGAATAGTGGGAATCCTTCTCTTCAAAGGTGGGTGTAAGTTGTCTGCATACTACCTCTTCCAAACCCTGGTGTACGCAGAAGCTTTAAGTACTTACTGGATACGACCTTTTATAGGCTCTACATCATATTCCGAATACCATCACAATACTTTTTGCAAAGCTGTTTCACAACATAAAAAGACACCTACTTCTATCACCCAATATCATATTCCTTCTTTCCCTGGATTATAGTCCACATCTCTTTTCTTCAATGTCCCAAAGTGAGCGTCCGTTGTCAAAAATCAATTTGAAACTTTCATTGATTTTTAACTTTTGCTTGTCCAAATTTTTCCGCCTCAGTTAAGGTCTTAATCACAAGTTCCTAACCTGGGGTAATAGAATGTATAAATGGGGATACTTTAATGCCACTCTAGTAATACGTTCAACCTCAAAGTGGACAATTTTTAAGTCATAGTCTTGTTCCTGTTGTTTTTTACCTCTCATTTTTTCCAAAGGTGTGTAAATCGTAGGAACCAATGAAACCACTTTACACCTACAATATAGTAGATAGGCGATGAACAACAAATGATGTAACCTATAAAAAAGACATGGTCGTAATCAACTACAATATTTACCATCTACCCCCATGCTCGCCAAAATTTCAACAATCAGTCTGTTCCAAGTGTTATATAACGGCCACAACATTTGATCATTAATGGGGAAGTATCTTGTTAAATGATACATATTCATCACAAAGAAATAATAATAAGGACGAGTGTACACCAAACACATGTTGAAGTGTAAGAAGCACTACTCAAGAATAGGTAAGTAGCTGCAGTAGTCCCGATCCCATTCGATTTTCTTAATTAAGCATTCCATACGAATTAGTACATCCATATCTGTTGTTACATTGTTGTCCATTTATCAAGCCATTTCAGCTTGTATTGCATTAGATTACCAAACTCTAAGTTGAAAGAGATCTTGCATTGCACACGTCTTACCAAACTCTGATTGCCAGAGAGCAAAGTCGGTAAATGTAGCTTTTAAGGTTAGAAGTGACACCGTTATTTCGAATCGAAGGAGACTAAGAAGGCAAGGTTCGAAGCCTTCACCTAGCGATTGAGAAAGAACACAGCTAGCACCTAGCCTTGCAGGTCAGAGGCAGAACTTTGTGGAATCATTTTTCTAAAATCCAGTTACCCAGGATACCAATTCGTTCCAGAACGAGAATGGGAACTGAAAAGTGATATGCCACATGCACTAAAATGGGGTACGATAGGTGTAGACTCGCATAAATGACACTATTGCATAAATGACACTATAAGAATGTATGGTACTCCTAAACAGATCAATTTTCTTTTGAGTTTTAGGCACAAAATAAGTTCTTTATTATTCTTCAAAATATTCAAGTTATATTACATTGTTAGGAGCCTTAAAGCCCATTATTTGCTACAATACCTGTCAAACGTTCAATCCTCACGTATCCTACTTTGGTTGTCCTGTAAATTTTTCTTTCTTCACAAGGAAACAAATCAGCCCAAACCAACCCATTTCTCAAACAGGTTTTCGTTTTCTTTCTATGGAAATAAATCAACACAAACCAACCTAATCCTTGTGTCCCAACAAATTGTGTGCAACTACTTGAATTAGCCCAACAGAGGAACGGTGGATGCATACGAGGCTTTTAATGATGTATTTATTTGGAAGGAAAATTTTTGGAGCAGTTTTCCCTACTAACATCCTTTGTTGACATGAAGCAGGAGGAAGGATGGACAGAAATAAGGGTAGAAATTGGAAATGCAATTAGCAACTGTACAAGAGAATTACAACAAAAACGTATGGGAAGAGAACTGTGCATCAAGTTATAAGTACAATGACACCTCGATACCTTATCTCCTCCTGGCACAACCAATGAAGTAGCTTTGGGTTCTTGCTGTCAGCCGGATGATGAAAACTATAATCCATCAACAAAATCATCAGAAAGAATTAGCATCAATGAAGAGAGCAACATGTAAGTTGTAACAAACAATAGAGGAGGAAATGAAGGGAAGAACACTTTGGCTGTTTGAATAAGTATAAGCTTACTCATTGAACTCAGCTATATTAAGAAGGCCATCTCCATCTGCATCTGACGCATTGAAATGTTCCTCCCTCCACCAACCCATTTCATATCCGAGTGACGTATTATCTGACAGCCAAAATCAGAACCGAGAACGTCACTCAAGGACAAGGTATGACATAACAATCCTATAAGTTGATATTGCATCTAACCAATAACTTGAATGTTGAATTACAGAGATGCTGCATTTTTTGTTGAGCTGAATTTTGTTTTCCTTCAAAAAAATTGGCATTAGTAAATAACATTATCCTAGGGACCTTTCCAAATTATGCCTGCTGTCATACATTCTCATTGCAAAAAAAGAAGGGGTTAGATATAAGCTTACTGCGGTTTGGATAATATACCCACTAGAAAATAAGCTGCCACAGCCAAAACATTTTCACTTAAAGACTTTGACATAAGATAGAGAACGCCAACGAATAGAACATATTTTTAGCAAAACCTGGAGAACAAGGACTCATAGAACAGGTAAAATTACAACAATTACAATCATTTCCATTGTGTTTAAATTAATCATTCATAGGCAGGGGCAGAGGCAGCGGTGTATGTTGTGTGTGTGTTAGAGAGAGAGAGAGAGAGAGAGAGAGAGAGAGAGAGTTTATGTCGGTTAGAAGGACACTTCATGATTCCGAATGTTGAGCCATCAAACATCAACCATTTGCTTTAATTGAGGGGATAAATGTTGCTTCATCAAAGCAATCATTACGGACTAAAGTAAATTCCGAGACTTTAGTGTTCCCAAAATAGGCCATGTGACAACCACACGACTAGTGCCAGTCAAATTTCAGAGAAATCATTGACGGTCAGGACTTGACCAAAAGTGTAAGATTTTGACTGTCCCAATTGAATTTACAGGGAGTGAGGTGAGATTTGAGGCAAAGTGCAGAAGTATAAAGTGTTGATCAACAAAATTTAAATAACTGCATAAATGACAATAACCAATGTAACTAAAAACAAAGCACTAAGAAGACTATCATCGAGCACCTGATTGTACAACTAGGAATGAACTACATAAGCTACAATGACATGGAAACAATCAAACCACCAAGAGAACGTTACAATGACATGGAAACAATCAAACCACCAAGAGAATGTTAGCCAACACTACTATTTGTCTCCTCAAAAGGAAAAATAGCAAAGGATGCGTGCTAGCAGCCCTAGAATAGTTTGGAAAAAATACTCTTCAAGTCAAATTTATTCCAACATTCTTTTTCTTCTGTTTTAATTTTTTGGTCATGGAGGCAGATGTAGGGAGCTAAGATTCATAGTGGGAGACCAGAGGAGGCATTAATAGATTATTAGATATGGAAATAAGCCCAACCTTAGTTGCAGGAACCTCCAATGTGGGTGACGAATCCACCTTGGAACCTCGCTCCCGCGCCCCAAGTTAGGAACCTCGCTCCCATTGAGGAGGAACCCGCTCCCAACTAGGATAGAACCTCTTAGGTATATAAATCCCAAAAGAAACAAAAATAAAAGATACCAAGCAAGATAAAAGACAAAGTAATGATAAGATATTAGGAAAATATTAACTTAAATTTGCTCAATTGCATAATTTAACCATAATATTACTCACTAAGACAATCTTTGCAATTGACATGAATGACGCATAATAATATTTACTTGCATTACATATTTTCATGTATTATTCCTAAACCGATCCCGCCCCCGCTCCCGCCCCCGCTTTGTGCAACTAAGATAGGAGAACAACTAGAATCACGTATTAAAACTATAAATATTTTTATATTTTGCATTTTAAATGGTAGAATAATATTTTCTTTTTGACATCTAAGTACATAAAAATAAATAATTTTTCCTAAACGCTCCCGACGGTGCTCCCACACTTCTATGATCATCCGCTCTCGTTCCCGCTTCGTGCAACTAAGAGACCAACTACTCAATGTCTCGGGCCTCTTGGTAGAATACCAAATGCTATCAAAAACCAACAAACAAGTAAACTCTACCCATCTTGAGCTGTACACCTATGAACTTAAATAACTGGCTTGCTAGCTCTCTGTTCCGCAAAACCAGGTCCTCATCTCGTTTTCACTAACAAAAAAATTTCAGCATTTTACCATCTCGTTTTACTAACAAAAAAATTGTCAACAAAAAAAAAAAAAATTTACTACACTAACTCCACTCACAAACCCATCAACAACTTATTCACTACCAGAAACAACTTGACATTTCTCAACAACTTATTCATTACCGAAAACACCTAACAACTTCTCAACCACAAATTAAAATCTACAAATTTTTCACTATTGGAAACACCATTAGAACATGAGTGGACAAATATCATATGGAAGAATACAGCTGGAGACGTATGAGTGAAATATATTGCAAAACGAAAGCTACGACTTCAGGGAGAGAGAGATAAGTAACCCACATTAATAGGGAGGCAAGATAGCTAAAGACACGTAGGTGAACAAAGCGTAGTCCATTGGGAGAGATAGTATATACCACAGAGGCACAGAGCAAAAGAGGAAATAGAGAATCGTAAAATTCTACCAATTATAAAAGGGAACCAATCATATTTTGGGGGCAGGGCCGACCCTAGGGTGAAGCTGGAGGTGTAGCCGCTTTAAGCCTCCGGAACTTAAGAAAAACGAGGCCCCATTTTCTATATAACACGTGTATATATTATATATAATTTGTTCCATATTCTGACACAAGACGTTTCTTGCACCTAGGTGTAAATGATGCCTCTTGTACCGCTTGTATGGAGTATAAATTAGTGATGCGTTAGTGGTTGTAGATGTTATGCAAATTTTTTGCAGACAATAAATGTTTTAATAAGTTTTATATTATGTTCTTGGAAATTGATTCTCACACTTCCTTTTTTTATATCCTCACTCCCTTTTTGTCTATTAGCAAAAAATTTACATACACTTTCCACACTAAAAAAAACAAAAAAGGGAGTGTGGATATCAAAAAGGGGAGTATGAAAATCACTCCACATGTTCTTTTGCTTATTTAAAATTTACTTTTACATTTTACATCACATTCACAAATAAAATACAATTGACTAAAAAAAACCAAAATAATTTATTTTTACACAACAAACTTCTATTTTTACACAACAAACTTCGATAAAAAAAAATGTTTAACATAAATAATTCCTCCTCTTATTGTTAAAAATAAAATTCGTACAATTAAAGTTAATAACATGATTAAATAGAGAAAATGATGAGCCATACTTTGTTGTGTTTGATTCATCTTTTTCTAATGCTGTAAATTTTTTCAAAAGTTTATTTTACAAAGTTAAAATACCATGTTTAATATTTTTATCTTATATTAGCCACCTATATTTAAAAAAAAGGTTAAAAGTACCAAGACCACATTTTAAAATTCGCTTTAGGCCACCAAACTACTAGGGCCGGCCCTGTTTGGGAGCTAGTATCGCCATTAAGAACCATCTCAAGCACAACCATCTCTCCGACATACAATGGAAACCCCAACGACCAAGAAAGGAAGCTCATTAGTCTAAGTTTAGCGCAATGCTGGACTTCTTATGTAGGTTGCCTATGAAGCATGGATACTCTATTTTGGCCTCCAGATCACGTATCGTATCCGTATTGGATACCGATACTCTCGGATATGCTCCGAATACATATCCGATGCGTTTTTTTAAAGTATCCTGCTTTAAGAATTATTTTTTGGTATCCCGATACGTTTCGGATATGCACGGAACGTGTTGGATACGCTCGGATACGTCCTTGGATACAAATTTTTATCTTTAAGTACAGAAAAGTGAAACTTAATTCCCATTAAGGAGAGATGGAATACTTAATTACCACTAGGTCCATCTTTACAAAAATACATTTACCATTAATGGAAGTGTCACCCTAGGGTTTTAGGGTACCCTAGTGGGTACCTTAAAATCACTAAGGTACCTTACAATCTTAGGGTACCCTAGTGGGGGGGGGGGGGTTAAGGGTCCCCGGAACCGCCCCGCATATTATTATATATATATATAGAGAGAGAGAGTAAGCTTCTAAGGCGGACCTCCGCATCCAAACAAAGTGCGGACCACCCTATTTCTCCCCTTTCCCGATTGAATTTTTATGATCCGAGCCGTTCAATGTGTTCAGAACGTAATTTTAAGGGTACCCGCGAGAAATCGGCAAAAAAAATGACCGGGAAGGGCTTGATTTGAGCAGTTTTTATTTGAACCGTTCAATAAAAAATAAACAAAAATTGCTCGGATGAAGCCCTTCCCAGTCTTTTTTTTTTTGCTGATTTCTCGCGGGTACCCTCAAAATCATGTTTTAAACACATTGAGCGGCTCGGATCATCGAAATTCGCTCGGGAAAGGAGAGGTCCGCACTTTGCTTGGATGCGGAGGTCCGCATTAGAAGCTTACTATATATATATATATATATATATATATATAGAGTCCCCTTCTATTGAGGACCTAAGTTGCGGACCACCCCATTTCTCCCTTTCCCTATTGAATTTTGATGATCCGAGCCGTTCAATGTGTTCAGAACGTGATTTTAAGGGCACCCGCGAGAAATCGGAAAAAAAAATGACCGGGAAGGACTTGATTTGAGCAGTTTTTATTTGAATCGTTCAATTCAAAATAAACAAAAACTGCTCGGATGAAGCCCTTCCCGGTATTTTTTTTTGCTGATTTATCACGAGTACCCTTAAAATCACGTTTTGAACAAATTGAGCGGCTCGGATCATCGAAATTCGATCGGGAAAGGCAAAGTCCGCAACTTAGGTCCTCAATGGAAGCCCACTGTATATATATATATCAGGGCGGTTCAAGGGACACCCAAAAAAACACATAAAAAAACACCTCATAGTTCCCGATCAAATTTTGATGATCCGAGCCGCTCAATGTGATCAGAACGTGATTTTAAGGGTACCCGCGTGATATCAGCCAAAAAAAAGACCGGGAAAAACTTGATCTGACTGAACAGTTTTTATCTTAGATTTAATGAACGGTTCAATTAAAAACTGCTCAAAACGAGCACTTCCAGGTCATAATTTTTGCTATTTTCTCGCGGCCACCTTTAAAATCACATACTGCACATATTGAACGGTTCGGATCTTAAAAATTTGATCGAGAACTATGAGATTGAAATTTGGGGTGTTTTTTTAGGTGTTTTATTGGGTGTTCATTGAACCGACGACCACCTAAATCATATCGAAACCGACGACCACCTAAATCCGAACGGACCTCCTCATTTCTCCCATTTCTCGATCGAATTTCGATGATTCGAGCCGTTCAATGTGTTCAAAACGTGATTTTAAGGGTACCCGAGAGAAATCAACAAAAAAAAACATCGAGAAGAGCTTCATCCGAGCAGTTTTTGTTTATTTTTTATCGAACGGTTCAAATAAAAACTGCTCAGATGAAGCCCTTCTGGGTCTTTTTTTTTGCTGATTTCTCGCGGGTACCCTTAAAATCACGTTCTGAACACATTGAGCGGCTCGGATCATCGAAATTTGATCGGGAATGAGAGGTCCACATTTTATTAAAATAAGGTGGTCCTTAAGGGAGACAGACTCTATATGTATATTATATATATACATATACATATATATATATATATATATATATACATACATATATATATACATATATATATATATATATACATCGGCATGTGAAATGGTGAACTTGTGTAATGAAAAACTTTAATCATTAATGAAATTTTAGGAATTAAAAATCATAAATATAATTTTTTTTTTTGACATTTATATTCTACGTATCCCCCAACGTATCGTATCCTCCTTTTTGAAAAAATCACGTATCTGCATATTCGTATCGTATCCATATCCCGCATCCGCATCCGTGCTTCTTTGTTAGCCACTAATGACAAAGTCAACTTCCAATGAATTTCACTATCGGAAAAGCCTCAGATATAAGCTAAGTTCAACAATCAGTAAATGCAGTACCAAAAATGAACCCCAAACAAAACTTCCATAATCTTCGTCACGAGAAAGTATAAATCATATCGAAACCATTAGATTCTCAGAATAATCTTTAACTAACTAGCCCTCCATCACATGCGGGCTCAATAAATAGTTCAGGTCCTTCAGGATACTACAACTATTAACACCCAATTATGGGTTTATCAGAAATTGATTGATAGACTCTTCAAGAGCGCATACAACAAATATGGTATAAACTGGGGCTTCAAATTCAAACCATAAACCTCTCAAACATATTATCAAGAATTCTTTCTTCACACCACATATTTCCTCAATAAATAGCAACTACCAGCAAGAAATCAAAACCAGATGATCAATGGATAATTAATATCAATGTTCAAAACCAGACGACTAGTCGGTTGCCTAAGTGCCCAAGCGCCGACTAGTTGGCTGCCTAATCTAGGCTTTGGACAACCTCCTAGCGCCCAGGTAGGGAGTAGGTGGCCTATGCGGCCCACTTTCAGAACCATAGTTTACAGGGTAAAAAGAAGATTTTTTTGACCTAGGTCACAAAATCCTCCAAGACTCCCCCGCTCCCTCTCTCAACCCTCTCTCTTCAAATTTCAGTAATGTTTTCAAAATGCACTTTCTCCCTGACTTTGGTTTGGTCTCTTACCCTAGTATTGTACTAGAGAGACATACACATCCAATTATGCTTAAAAATGCAATAGATGAACATAACTGCCAAATATCAACTCTCTTCTACAAATCACAACTTCATTAACACACAAACAAATGAACAAGTTAGCAAATCAGGAGATTTCTCAGAAGAAGATCACATCACAGCAGACCTGATTTATGAACCCAAGCGGGGGGCTCGTACTCGGCGAAGGAGATGGAGCCGTCCCGATTCTTATCATGAATCTCCATCTCCCTCTGAGTCCTGTGCATCACTTCCCTCTGCGAGTTCTTCAAAATCCACTCCACCAATTCCCCCTCCGTCGCGTACCCGTCCGTGGGGTCCACATCGATTTTCGGGAAGAGCAAAACCAATCGATCGGTCACGTTGAACTTCTCCTCGTCGTTCAAGTAATCCTCGGCGTTCATGAAGTCCTCCCACTCGGGCTGAGACTCGGCCCCGGGGGCTGCTGATTCAAGTCGTTCATTGGACATCATGTATTTCTCCTTCTCCCATTGTTTGTCCTCTATCTGACGCTCGATGTCGGCGATTAGAGGATCGAATGGGACGGCGTCGTGGTGATGGGGGGAGCGGTGGGGATGGTCGACGGCGGAGAAGTTGGAGCGGAGCTTGAGGCGGCGGTGGCGGTAGCGGTGGGAGGAGGGTTTATTGGGAGAGTGGGAGATGAGGAGTAGGAGTAGTAGGGCTAGTGTGATGTAGATGATTACGGAGGTCTTGCTCCCCATCTCATCCAAGAGAGAAGGGGAAATAGATCTGTATGTGGTATATATTGTTGATAGAGACTGGGGTGTGTATATATGTCCCTGGAGGGAGAAAAGTGAGGTGTTGACGATTTGGACTGGAGATGTGAAAGGAGATGATTGGAGGGGACCCGGTATGCTGCTGAGCACCCGAGCCGAGCGGGGTGTCAAACGGCACCGCTACCAAGCACTCCTATTTGGCAGACAATTATCAAAAATCTTCCAACACAATTTTAGAATGGAACCCGGAAACACAATTGCATCGGAACTAGTTCGATGCATGTGAAATTATGTCACGTGTATCAAACGATTTTGGACGCATCTATTCAAAATTATATTTTAAAGTTGTTTTAGTTGCATTTCTCAAAAATAATAGGGCAAATTATCTCGTTAATTCCTAACTATTCCAAATAAGAAATTTTTTGATTCATCCCTCAAATGTCAATTGAGCTTATGTAGTACCTTAACTGTCTGATTGATTTCAATATCGTCCAATTACTAACATGGTTAACAATTCAATAACTACAATTCAATAACTATTTGGATGATAGTTACAACAACAAAAAAGATGTTGCTTGTCTGGAGCATAGGGCTTGTCCCCTCTAAATTCATTGGGCTTGAAATGCCTTCCACTTCGTGTCAAATGTGTTACCTTATCACAGGCTTTGTCTCATTTAGAGCCTCATGTGCTTCTTCTCACCACCGTTTGTTGTTAATGAATTTTGTCATTCTTCCTGTCAAAGGGATCTAAAATGGTAATCATGCAGGTGTGTAACATCTCATACACAATGGCTTGGGGCTCAGGTTTAGGTTCATTGATACGGACTACGATTTGAGCGGGTTGAAGCATTCATGGCGCCTCATTTGGATAATAACTATTTCCTTCTCCTTCTTCCTCTTTTCAAACCACAGGCAAAGCCATTCATCATCCTCGGAAAAAAAAAAAAAGGGGGATGTCTAGCTCCTCAAGGTTACGCTTTGCCCAAGAGTGTTCTTTCCATTTCTGGATTTGCTTCTCCTTTTCATCTTCACCTTCACGTTCACTTAGAGTATCAGGATTTATCACTTCTGAATGGTCAGAATCACTTTCCTCCTTGATTAAGACACAGAGGTCGTCTTCAGGTTAGACAACGTTGGGTTTAGATAGGTGAGATGCAATAATGTATTGGCTAGGATTATATGTGGAGCTGTAGAACAAGCAGATGTGGTGGTACTTGGTGGTGGCACATTTTGGTAGTTGGGAAGTGGAATGGCTTGGATATTGGGTTTTCATGTGGTTTGATGGCTTGGTTGTCAATGAGATCTTGGATATCGTGCTTACGGCAGATGCAACGATCAGTTTCATGACCAGGTTGTTGGTGATAAACACAGTGCTTATCAGGGTCAAAGTTTGGGCCATGTGATGGCTAAGGGGGTTAGGTTTCAAGAGGCTTGAAGTACCCTTGCTTGACTAATGTAGCCAAAGCTTAGTGGGAGACATGTGGAGTGGGTGAAAGTTATAGCATGGCCATGGATTTTTGGGTGTATAGGAAGTGGAGCTTTGGAAAGGGTTTGTGGATAAATGGCATTTATGGAGTTAATGGTGTTGGTTGAGGTGGAGCTACGGTTTGGGAAGGTTTGCGGGCTTGTGGTGGTTCATTCTTGTCAAGAAGACCCAAATTGACGCCATCTTCCACTTGCTGCCCAACAACATGAAGATGTTTGAAGCCGGAGACAACTTATGGATAGAAAGGCCTAAGATAGTGAGGTTGTAGGTTATTGACGACCATTCAGACTTGATCCTCCTCGGAAGGACGATTCTTCATCCCAGTTGCGGTGAAATTCTCCTGTGGTTCTTCTGTGGTCATCTCCAGATCCCGAGTAGTGAACTTAATCTGGACATTGTAAGCATATTGCTTGATGAAAGCATCAGCAATCTCTTTCCATTCTTTGAACTTATTGAAATCCAGGGTAATGAACCAATCAAGAGCCTTTGAGGGTTCTCTAGAAGAGTTTGGCGATGAGTTCATCGCTTAGCCCCATGGGCTTAAGGGTATTGATGATGAGGGAAATATGACTGGTTGGATTACTAGTGCCATCAAACTTCTCAATGTTAGGCATCTTGAACTTGTCAGGGAGCTTGGCTTCTGGAAAGAGGCAGAATCCCTTAAAATCAAGGATTATGTCTCCTTGAATGCGAGCTAAGGTAGCCTTGATCTCCTTAACTTGTTGCGTAATTTCTGGATTCACAATGACTGCAATGTCTACAATAAGGAGGACAAGATCCACAGGGTTTTGTTGGTTAGTTGAGACCTCACCTGATGAACCATATTGGCCTCGAAAAGCATCAAAATTGGCCTTGAGCTTATCAAAGGCTAGCTGGAGTTCTAAAGGTTCGGCCATGGATTTTGTGTCGAACTTTGGATCAAAAAGGGGGTTGGATGTCAGATTAGGCTCGGATGAAGTGTGGAATTCAAGTTGTCGGCGAGCTTGTGACTGCCGTACTGGACTGAGCAGTTGAGATTTTTGTTTAGCAAGACTTTGGAGATTGTAGTTTGAAACTACCTTTGATTCTTCTGGTTTACCTATGATTACTTGTGGAGAATGCCATGGTCAGAATGGTAACTCAAAGATTTTAAGGTTAGGACCTCGGGTAGGTCCGAACCCTCCTACACACACAGGGGTTAGCACAATAATGGTGTAAACGAGATTTTGGAGAGAAAAACTAAGTATAAACAAGACGTGGGGTTAGAATACACACTAAAAGAGAAAAAATGCACAGTTTAGATCTTAACCTCCGAGTTTCAATCCTAATTTGGATAGTTCTATGGCTTGACTAAATATGCAAAGGCCGATAGTCTCAAGGTCCCTGTTGTCAGGGAGGGCTAGCGATATACCACAACGAGTACTACATAGTTGGTCCCTCCTTTTGATATACCCGAAGATACTGGACTTTTGGAGTTGCTTGACTTCCAGACATAGCTCATGTCATTAGCCCCTCTATAGAAATTGGCCGAGATATTGGTAGGTATATGCAAGGTCAAACTTCAAGTTATGAATCCCTAGAAAACTGTAGATGCTCCCCACAGCCCGAGGCATTGCCACACAGTTTGGAGGCATTTGAAGTAAAAGAGTGTGCGGCTTGTTCATGGGACTTCATTGTATGATCATTCATCGTGGACACTTTCATGGCAAGAGGTGTCTCCACACGATAAAGAGTGATGAGTGAATAGGGACACTACTTGGTTTTAGGAACCAAGAAACCAAAAGGGACATGATTCTGAGTTCGGGATTCATGGGTATGGTGAGGGGAAGGTGTTAGGCATCCCTTTTCGCCCAACCAAAAGGTTAGCCTTTACTTGTTTGACATAAAATACTTCAATGCATTTTAGGTGATTTCATAAATATTGGTTAATTAAGCCTGTACACAAAATACAGGTGAGAACAGGAAACAAGCAAGCACGGGGCCAGGGAGAAGGGAAAAAACATGTTAATAGCGGTAGCAGAGTCTCTGGTCATCAGAGACTTTGGCGATTGTCACAGTCACTAACGATTGCTGGAAATAAACTAATGATTTCCACAGGCGATCGTCACATTAAACTGGTAATCGCCACTTAAGGTCGAATGAATACCACATGCATATACAATATACTAACTTAAGGTCATCACTCCTCATTACCCCAGAACAGAAAGCAGAGTATGAACTACGTTAAAAACGGGGAGTTTAGAATGGACCGATTATGTAATATTTAACCCGTTGGGGTTATCCCACCTTGTTCCTTCAATGCTCAGTAGGATGTCGGAGCGTGGTTTCGTGGGCTTTTCCGGGCTAAAAGAACGAAGAATAGCTTGTTTGGTTGTGGACTTCGGTTGATGGTGAAGGGATGAATAATACTTGAAGTATTCTTGACTTCGGGATTGAAGGAGCTTTTGCTGGATTTTTACGAGTGTTTGGAGAGTATTTTGCATAGATTTGAGGTATTTTGGGTGTGCTTACTTTGAATTTTTTTTTACCTACACGTAAATGGCCCAAAATTCAATGGCTATTTGCTCATAAACTCTTCGCAAGAAGAAATCAATGGCTCAGTCTTTGAGTAGGTCCAGACCATTGATTGTAGCATTGGACGGTCAAAAATTTGCCTGTCCGATCTTATCCCAAACTTGGATTGAAGAGTATCCACTCCTGAGTCCAAAATGTCCTTTCTTAGGAGACTGAAAATGGTAATTAGGAAAAAGGAGAAAGAAATTGGGCCCCTTCAAAGTTCTTCCCGCCCCTAAATATCTATTTTCATATATCATATATAAAAGGAGAGCACCCATTTGGTGTCTCCTTTTTTTTTTTTTTAAACCTTGCCACTCCTTTTCATTTCATTTCCAAAAAAGAACTGCAAAACATATTTTACGCCCTATTGGAGGTGAAGAAATTAACCGCAGGGACATAACATACAATTTACAACACATAACCTTCGGATTTCAGTTTCTTTTTCCACAACATGCCCACTTCACACGCCTTCCCTCTTTCTACCTTTTTCTTATATCAGACAAGAACTTTCATCGGATTCTCAAATTTGGGGCAAATTCCAAAGACTTCGTTGTGCCCAACAATAAATCTTTGCCGCTCCATTACATCCGTTCTTGCCGATTAATTGTTTGTCATGCAAAAAACAACAATAAATCTTTGCCGCTCCATTACATCCGTTCTTGCCGATTAATTGTCTGTCATGCAAAAAACAGTCATCTTTGAAGAATTCTTTTTTCCTGAATTGACCCAAAGAGATTGTCAAAGATTTGGGAGGGAAGGAATTGCTTAGGAAGGAGGTTTGTCTTTGATTGCTTTGGAGCAGATTTCATAATAATATATGGTATTTTCTAGGGGCGGCAAACGGGCGGGTTTGAGTTAAATTGGGCAAGTTGTTAATGGGTTGGGTCTTTAATGGGTCATTGACCCATTTAGACCCATGAATTATTAGTCTAATTACCCTTACCCAAACCCAACCCATTTATCTAAAACCCAACCCAACCCGCCCATTAGCCCAATTAAATACTACATACTAAAAAATTGTTGATTCTGGTTCATCTCTCTCTGGGATGTCGCCTCATCCTCAATCTCGTGCCAAATGAAAAATTATAGAGTGTGCTTATTATACCATTATCCGAGCCGTCTCGAGGAGACGAACAAGATGGATAGATCAAATTTTCCGTTCAGGCAATTTAAAAAAAAACGCAGGAAGACTGTCTCTGACATGTGAGGCGTTTAGGGCGATCTCTGACATGGCCATGGAGAAACATTGAGATCCATGGCTGACGGTACAATCTCAATGGCGGCAGGACTGGGTATCAAAGCTTTGGATTCAACTGAACTCCAGAGAAAACAGGTACCACTCACGGCGGATGGAACTATCTCAATGGCGGATGGGATCGGCCTCAAAGCTCTGGATTCAAACGAACTTCGGCGTAAACAACATCTCCTCGACAGCAGCCCGATCATGATCGAGCTTCAAACCCCACAGACTTAGCATATCTGTAGATCCCGTTTCATCCTCAACAGGGTTTGGGGTCCACAGCCCTAAATCAACCAAGAACACAAGCCCTTATCGGAAGCTACAACAAGTTTTCATGGAGGAACGTATGAAGCTTGAAGCTGAGGAACGAGATTTTCCTTGTAATGAGGTACAAAACTTTAACCCTAACTCCACGATATTGATCAACACTCGTGGGACCCCGTACGTAGATGGTGACCCAAATATGGGGTTTCCGTTTGAGGACACTAAACCCAGAAATCCCCCTTCTCATTTCGTCAGCTCTTCCTTCAATTCAACACCACGCCATCAATCCAACTCTCATACCTACACCAAACCTCCTCAAACCCACCAGTCCAATCCCAAACCGTACACTGGACAGAACAGACCTAAACCTAGAAACTGGGCTGCTCTTCTTCAATCCCATAGTCCATCTCTGGACATGAAACTTGATTACTTCCCAGAACTTCAAAAAGGGAAGGAAGCACTAGTTGAAATAGATATGGAGCTGACTGAGGTGGGAAAGTGGAATAGATATCTGATAGGCCATTTCCTGGACGGAAAGATGGCTTATTCCCTCTTGGTCTCCACTGCCAGGAACCAATGGAAAGATTTATTTGTTGCTGTTAAACCAGATGTCTCAGGCTTCTACTTATTTGAATTTAAAGATGAGCATGCTAAGATGCAGGTGTTAGAGGGAGGTCCCTATTTTTTCTCTCAGAAATATTTAGTTCTTAAAGAGTGGCACAGAATGTTGAAGCCTCTCCTAGAACAACCTTCCAAAATACCTGTTTGGGTGAAGTTTCATGACTTGCCTCTTGAGTTGTGGAATCAAGAATGCCTCGGCAGGGTTGCTAGCACAGTAGGTAGACCTATTCATGTGGATCAAGCTACTGCTAGGACTTCCAAGCAACCAGGGCTTCTGCAAACCAAGACCACTAAAGCAAGGGTTTGCATTGAGATAAGTGTTGAACAAGACCTTCCTGATGAGGTTGCAGTGACTGTTCAAGGGGAGACAGTTGTGGTACCCATTGAATACCAAGTCCTCCCTCCTATGTGCTCTCACTGTCATGTTTTTGGGCATAACACATCCAATTGTGTTAAACACTCTATTACTCCTCCCCCTGTCCAGCCTGTTGCTAAAGACATGGAGTGGCAGGTGGTGAATCATGGTAAACTCAAGCTGGGGGATGTGTCAACTCCTCAAAAGAATGTACTAGGCCCTCAGGTGCCTCCCTCCCCTATCTTCCAACAAATCCTAGAGGAGGATTCTGATGATTCAGAAGCTGACTTATTGGTAGTTTTGGAGAATGTTGTCAGCTCGGTGGTTAAAGATCCTTCTAACTCCCAAAAGGTCACTCCTCCGACCAGCAATGCTAACAACCCTTCAGTGAGTTCACCTTCTAAGCAGTCCAGAAAAGCAGCAAATAAAGATTCAAAGGCAGCATGGTCTGATAGCACAATCAGTCATCAGATTCATAAGCCAGATGGTGATGAAAAGGAACCTCCTGACATACTGCTATTGGGAGGATCCTCTAAGGCTGGTCATGATGGCAATCAAAGGAGTCATTCCAAAGGCTCCCAAAAAAAAAGGAAGTAACTTTTCTCTCCTACATTTTGTCCACGATTATCTAAATAATGCTCAACTTGTGCATCACTCTTACACTCAGTAGTTGTAGCTCATTGTGGTATTTTTGTGTGGTTATTTTTAGAGTTGTTTAATGGATTGCTCACCTATACATTTTGGTTTTTGGAATTTGAGGGGCCTTAATGACCCTCTCAAGCAGAGGGAAGCAAAAAATTGGGTTTCCAATAAGAAATTATCCTTAGTTGGATTCATTGAACATAAAATAAAAGAGCCCAAGGTTTCTAACGTTGTCAAATCTATGCTCCCTCATTGGAATTTTGCTAGCAACCATTCCAGTTCTCCTATGGGGAGAATATTGATTTGCTGGAACCCTTCTGTTTTTAATGTTCAAGTGCTACACCAGTCCAGTCAGTTTATTCATTGTAAAGTGCAATCCTGTGATGGCCAGTACTCTTTTGTTGCCACCTTTATTTATGGTGCTTCCAGTTACCTTGATAGGCAACAGCTTTGGGCTGCCTTACAGCAACTCTGTGTTGTTACTTCTTGGGTGGTGTTAGGGGATTTTCAATGTGTGGGCAGCATGCCCTGGAATTTCCGGATTCCAAAATGCACGGGCCCAAAAATGAGGGAGCGCGAGCGGAGAAGCAGCAAGCGCTCGGAATACAGAGTCGGCACTCAGGTTTGAAGGTTCGACACCCAAGGAACCGTATTTCGAAGCACCTGCCGCGCTATTTGATTTTGAAAAAGTGAAGGAACCAGTCCGTCATAACCATATCTGGGTTCGGGAGCCAGGTTACGAGAGGGGAAGGGTTTTAAGGCACCCCTCTCGCCCAATCCGGAGATCGGTCTCTACTTAGACATTTTGCGAAAATATTGTGATTCGTTTTCTTCTTTAATCAATTTTAAGCCAATTAGGGCGGGGGAACAGTTAATTGGGATTAAAACTGTAACACGATTTGCAGGATGTGATAGAAAACATGTTTGCTCTATTGAAACAGTTAGTATAGGATGAAAACAGACTGCTGTGGGAATTAGTCAGATTGGGAAAGCCCCTGTCTTGGTGCGCAGAAAAAAACCTGTATGCACTGATCAAGTCAATGCATGTTAGTCACACCTGCGTGCGCTACTACAAGACCTGCGCGCGCCAGTAAGCCTAAGCCCACAGCTCTTATTCTCAAACCCTTTGGGCTCTGGAAGGACCAGTGCACACCCAGGACAAACCAAGCAGTTGATAAGCAGTTATAATATACAGTTTAAAGGCTGAAAAGCCCAACAAATAAATAAAAACACCCCATAAACAGTGTTGGGACAAAATAATGGCCTAAAACCAAGTTACCCGTGTAATACCACTCACTGGGGGACAAGCAATGCTGAGAGCAGTCACTACAATCACGTGAGGTGCCCGCCGCGAGGTCTTTGTGAATATATATTCTGTATCTTGAATATATATTCTGTATCTTCTTGTAATCAAATCATAGCATAATCATAGGGTAATCATATTGTAATCAAATCATAGCATAATCATATGGTAATCATATCGTAATCAAATCATAGCATAATCATAGGGTAATCATATCGTAATCAAATCTTGTAACCTTCCTTTCTTAGGCGTAGCTTTTCTCTATTTAAAGGTGTACTCACCTCATTGTAATTCATTCAGAAATAAGATCGGTATTTTCAGTCTCTGTTTCTCTGTTTTCTATCATGGTATCAGAGCAGGTTCCGAAACCCTAACCCTGTTTTTTTTTTTCGATCAGCCTTCTATCCTCAGATATCTCTCTCTCTGTCAGCTACTATCGATCCCTCTCTCTCTATTTTTCAGCAGCCCGAATCACAAGAAACACCCACAGCAGACCCAACCCTCTCCAACCGCCGGTGACCTACCCACACTCCGACCTCTAGCAGCACTCACCGACACTATAGCAGCTCCGGCACTGTTACAGCTCCGACGAACCAGTCTAAGGCAGATTGGTACTCCGGTATTCTGTTTTCTTTTCTGTTTTTGACTGTGTTTCTCTGTTAGCATCATGTCTGGCGATAAAAATCAGGCTATTAGTGTTCGTTTGACCGGTAACAACTACTCCTACTGGGCTCATGTGATGAAAAATTTTGTTGTTGGTAAAGAAATGTGGGGATACGTAGACGGTTCTACACTACCTCCTGCTGATCCAAAAGACCCAGGGTATGCCACTGCCTTGGGAAAATGGAACACTGGGAATGCACAGATTTTGACTTGGTTTCACAACTCCGTAGAACCAAGTATTGGCATGAATTTTTCGAAATATAACACAGCAAAGAAAGTTTGGGATTATCTACAAGCTCTGTATCTTGAATCAAATTTTGCTAAACGATATGAGCTTGAAATGTCCATCCGAAATACCACCCAAAACAATAAATCGATTCAAGAATTTTATAACGAAATGACTACATATTGGGATCAGTTAGCTCTCATGGAACCTTCAGATTTGCAGCTACTTGATAGTTATGTCAGATTTCGTGAGGAGCTACGACTTGTTCAGTTTCTCATGGCCCTTCGGACTCAGTTTGAGCCTCTTCGTGGGGCTATCTTGCATCGGTCTCCATTGCCCTCAGTAGATGGTGCTGTTCATGAGCTTATCGCTGAGGAAACGAGGTTCAAAGTGGCTAATCTTGCACCTCCCTCACAGTCTGTCTTTGCTGCTCCATCTGGTCAGTATCCGGCCCATCACTCGCCCACTTCAGCATCTCATCCTGTCCAATTTGCGGTCAAACCACCATTTGCTCCATCTGGTCAGTATTCGGCACATCACTCACCCACTCCAGCATTTCATCCTGTCCAATTTGCAGCCAAGCCAAGGCCTCAAATTCCTGAAGATGAGTGTAACTATTGCCATCAAAAGGGTCATTGGAAGCATCACTGCCCTAACCGTCCCAAGCCAAAGGGACGAAATGTTACTCAGTCGACTGGTTCTCACGCCCCACATCAGTCTCGGGCACCACAACAATATCCTCGCCCTCCTACAGCCTTGGCAACACCGGTCTCCAGTAGTGCACCTCCAGAGTTTGATTATGAGCAATTTCAGCAGTATCAGGCTTACATGGAAGCCATTCGAGGGGGTTCCCTTCAAGCTTCTGCCATGACTACCATTCACTCAGGTTTGCGTGGTTCTCCCACCTCAGGTATCCAACCCACCACTTGGATCTTTGATTCTGGTTCTTCTCACCATATGACTCCCGATCTGTCTCTTCTTAGTAATTGTGTGCCACCTGCTTTTCCTATTAGTATTGCCACAGCCAATGGTTCTCCCATGCATGTTACTTCTATTGGTTTCATTCTATCTTCTACTGCACCGTCACTATCTATTCCTAATGTCTTTTATGTTCCTCAGTTGTCTTTGAGCCTACTTTCAATCAGCCAATTATTCGACTCTGGTTTTGATGTTGTTTTCTCTTCCTCTGGTTGTGTTGTGCAGGATCGGGATTCCAAGAAGCAGATTGGGGCAGGCCGTAGAGTTGGTGATCTCTATCTTTTGGAGCACTTGCATCTCCCAATAAAACCTTCTTCCACTGCTGCGTCATCTTTTTGTTTAGATCATCAGTCATCTCCATTTTATCTTTGGCATTCTAGATTAGGACATCTGTCTAGTGAGCGTCTAAAACTTTTAGTTAAGTCAGGTCATTTGGGTCATATTTCAGTCAGTGATATTTCAGAATGCAGTGGTTGTAAGTTTGCAAAAATGTCGGCTTTACCTTTTAATAAAAGTACTTCTGTTTCTACTTCGCCTTTTCAGCTTGTTCATACTGATTTATGGGGCCCTTCTCCGGTTGCTACTAAAGGTAGTTTTGTCTATTATGTTTCTTTTGTGGATGACTTTAGTCGGTATACTTGGGTTTATTTAATGACACACAAATCTGAGTTTTTTACGATTTATAAGAATTTCCATGCCATGGTTCAAAATCAATTTTCTACATCGGTTAAAATTCTTCGGTCTGACTTAGGTGGGGAATATTCACTCTCAGAGTTTCATAAATTCCTGGATTCGCTTGGGACTATACACCAATCGTCTTGCACCAATCGTCCTGCCCAAAATGGTAGAGCTGAAAGAAAACATCGTCACCTTCTTAATACTGCTCGGTCTCTACTTCTGTCTTCCTTCGTCCCGTCGTGTTACCTGGGGAGAAGCTGTTCTCACTGCAGCCTATCTCCTGAATCGGATGCCCACCCCTCTTCTCTCTGGTAGCTCTCCTTATGAGCGGCTTTATGGTCAGGCTCCTAATTACTCTCTTCTTCGAGTGTTTGGTTCTACTTGTTTTGTTCTCTTCCCCAAGAAAGACCGCACTAAGCTCAGCGCCCGCTGTGTCTTAGGTGTTTTTTTGGGATATGGCATTAATCAAAAAGGGTATCGGTGTTATGATCCTGTGACCAAAAAGCTTTATGTTTCAAGGCATGTTGTCTTCTTAGAGCGCCTTCCCTATTTTACTCTTCCTCCTCGCACTGCTCCTGTAGCCAAAGAAGACTTGATCCATATTGACCCCTTTCCTATGGATATGGATGTGCCTCTCGAAGAGTACACCTCCACTCTTGAGGTATCTGATATTTCTACAGCCCCCTCAGCATCACCTCTTCGTGCCCCGATCACCCAGGTCTACACCCGCCGTCCAACTTTTACAACTGCTCCTCAATCTGCCTCCACGGATCCTGATCCGCCTGCCCGCCGGTATCCCGTCCGCGACAATCGTCAACCACCGGTAAAATATGGCTTTACTAATACCTGTTTCTCATCCTTTATCAATCATTCCTTTCCCGCATTCACACTTATTTTGAGCCTAGGTCCTATAAAAAAGCTTGCAATGATCCCAATTGGGTGGCTGCCATGCAAGCTGAACTTACTGCTCTTGCTCACAATCAGACTTGGGAGTTGGTTTCTCTTCCGGATGGTAAGAATTTAATCGGTTGCAAATGGGTCTACAAGGTTAAGACTCATTCTGATGGTTCTTTAGAACGGTATAAAGCCCGCCTAGTTGCTAAAGGATTTTCTCAGGAGTATGGGATTGATTACGAGGAAACTTTTGCCCCTGTTGCCAAAATGACCACTGTTCGCACCTTGATCTCAGTGGCCGCAGTGCATCAGTGGCCTCTTTCTCAGTTGGATGTACAGAATGCTTTTCTTAATGGCAATCTCTCTGAAGAGGTTTATATGCGGCCTCCTCCTGGCTTCTCTCATCCTTCCGGTATGGTTTGTCGCTTGCGTCGTGCTCTCTATGGCTTGAAACAGTCCCCTCGCGCTTGGTATTCACGCTTCCAGGATGTTGTTCTTCAGATTGGCTTCACACCTAGCATGCATGACTCTGCTCTATTTCTCCGTCGCACCTCTCATGGCCTAGTACTTCTCTTACTTTATGTTGATGACATGATCATCACTGGTTCTACTGCTATTGCTGAAGTTAAAAGTCATCTCTTCCGTGAGTTCGAAATGAAAGACTTGGGCCCGCTACGTTATTTCCTTGGTATTGAAGTTGCTTCCTCTCCTCAGGGGTATCTTTTGGGACAGTCCAAGTATGTTACTGATATCCTTCACCGTGCTCATTTCACAGATACAAAGACTGTTGATACTCCCCTTGAACTTCATGCCAAGTTCTCTGCCTCTGATGGTGTCCCCCTTGAGGATCCTACGGAGTATCTCGAATTGGTGGGCTGCTTGGTTTATCTTACGGTTACTCAGCCAGATATTTCTTATACAGTTCACATTGTTAGCCAGTTTGTCTCTGCTCCTCGAACTACGCATTGGGCTGCCCTCTTACGTATTCTCCGTTATCTTCGTGGTACCCTTCATCAGTGCCTTCTGATTTCGTCTACATCAAGCTTAACCCTCCATGCTTATGCTGATGCTGATTGGGCAGGTGATGTCAATGACCGCAAATCTACCTCTGGCCTTTGTGTTTTTCTAGGTGATTCTCTTATCTCCTGGAAAAGCAAAAAGCAATCTGTTGTTGCTCGCTCTACCGCGGAAGCTGAATATCGTGCCATGGCCCATGCTACCTCTGAAATCGTCTGGCTTCGCTGGCTTATTTCCGATATGGGGGTCTCTGTTACTACTCCTACGCCTCTTTACTGCGACAATAAGAGTGCTATTCAGCTTGCCCACAACTCGGTCTTCCATGAGCGCACGAAGCACATTGAGATTGATTGTCATTTCATACGCCAACATCTCCAGTTTGGCACCATTGCTTTACCCTTCGTCTCCTCCACATTGCAGCTGGCAGATTTCTTCACGAAGACTCATACTGCTGCTCGTTTCCACTTTCTCCTTGACAAACTTTCGGTGCTCTCTGCCCTCGCACCTTGAGTTTGAGGGGGGGTGTGAATATATATTCTGTATCTTCTTGTAATCAAATCATAGCATAATCATATGGTAATCATATCGTAATCAAATCATAGCATAATCATAGGGTAATCATATCGTAATCAAATCATAGCATAATCATAGGGTAATCATATCGTAATCAAATCTTGTAACCTTCCTTTCTTAGGCGTAGCTTTTCTCTATTTAAAGGTGTACTCACCTCATTGTAATTCATTCAGAAATAAGATCAGTATTTTTACTCTCTGTTTCTCTGTTTTCTATCAGGTGCGCCTCAAGCGCGCGAGGGTGCGCCCTGGCGCATCATCGCGCGATGGAGTCAATCTGTCGCGCGAGGGACTGGACCAGACCAGTGCTTGGTTTACATGTTTCTGGGTTCTGAGACATATTCAAAAAGGTCCCAGGGGTATTCTAACAGAACAGAACAAAGTATTGAAGTGCAAGCTAGCAATTTTTAACAAAGGAAAGCAGTAAATTGGTTGTTTTCATGCTTAACAGTGATCTATATAAAAGAAAAACATAAAACAGTAAGACACCAATCCCCACGTGGATTGTCACGAGCAACGGAGGACCGTCGCGCGACATAGTGAGTCCATCGCGCGTTGGTTCTAGCCATGACGGTTTTTGAAACCTTGCCAGCTTTTGGACCAGGACTGGTATTGATTACCAGCCTTGGCCCAGCCAGCCCCCTCAGAGATCAGAACAGAGAGCAAAACAAAGGTAAGCTATACCTTTGGCTTTTTTGGTTTGAAAAGTGTTTGAACTTTGAGTTGAATTGAGATTGATTGAGGTGCGAAAATGGGGAGAAAGAACAAGCTTTGTCCTTGTGGTGTAAGCCTTGAATGCCAATTTTTGTTAACTTTTTTCTACCCTTTTAATGAAAGACCAAGGGGGGTACTTATAGGAGGCTTGGAAGGGTGCAAGGGGTGGCAAACAAGGCCCAAGGCCAAAACTTAGTGGTGAAGGCTTGCAAAAGGTGATAGGAAAGGTTGTTGTGAGGGTGTAGTGCCCAAAGCCTGCACTGCCACTGTCCTGGGAAGAAAAACGGGGCTCAAATAGCCCTGTAGACCCCCTGGAAAGCAACTAACTGGCTGGAAAATGTGAAAGTGACTGGTTTGGAACCGTCGCGCGATGGAATAGGACCATCGCGCGAGTGTGACAGCTGTCGCTCGTGGGTCAACAGTCAAATCTTTGAGTTTGACCCAGGCTGACTCTCGCACGAGGGAGTCAGTCCATCGCGCGATGGTGCGCCCTGGCGCGTGATGGAGTGGGTTTGGCGCGCGATGGTCAACCATCGCGCAATGGAGTCAGACCGTCGCGCGACGGTGCTCCCTGGCGCGAGACGATTGCGCCCTGGCGCGGGTCAGTAAGGTTTTTGGCTTTTGGAAGTGGCTTAGGCTAGGTTAGGTTCAAGGGTTTCAAACACTCAAAGCTCAAACACCTATCATTCCCGGGGTATTCTTGATCCGATTCATCATCGGAGAATCAAATACCGTAAGTAAATTAATCTGGAAACCAGATTGGGGTGTCTACAGTAGCCCCCCTTTTGACGGCACTTGGAGCACCATTGACTTGGTACAAGGAACGTCAAAGGTTTCTAGACACCCCTCAAGGCGATCCAGAGCAGAACATAGTAAAGTAGACAAGAATACTTACAGAACCTGATTGGTTGAATGGACGGACGGACCGTCTCTAGGGATGGAAGTAGAAGTGGCGATTGCATCGCCGCTTGTTGATCGAATTTGGACAGGACAGGCTGTCGCTACAGATGTGGATGGGACAGGCCGTCGTTGCTGGGGATCAAGCTATCCTCGGCATAAAGTATTCCAACAAACACGGGTAGGTCGTGTCAGGCAAGTTGAATTCCATCTGTTGGGAATCAGAGCCAATCTCCTTATCAAAGACCATCTGAGACAGAGCAATAAGCCTGCTGGAAGATGCACTTGCGGCTAGACTAAGGGTGATTGTTGTTCGGGACAGGCCAAGATGGACTCTCCTAGGGAACAATCAGTTGCGGATGAACAGACCATTGGACGATATTTGATCGTCATTGTGGACTGGATGGACGATGTGTTGATTGCCGTTTGATGAATTTGACAGGACTGGCTGCCGTGAAGGCGGACGGGGAGATCAATGTGCCGAATGATCAAACCGTTGGGGAACTTTGCAATCTTGATGGAAGGATCATCAGTATAAATGATCGAACCGTTGAAGCCGGGGCGGGAAGATCATCAGTAAAAATGATCGAACCGTTGAAGATCGGATGGGTATAAATGATCAAACCGTTGCAGTCAGGGCGGAAGGATCATCAGTATAAATGATCAAACCGTTTAAAACTGGATGGGTATAAATGATCATCAGTATAAATGATCAAACCGTTGCAGTCAGGGTGGAAGGATCATCAGTATAAATGATCAAACCGTTGAAGACTGGATGGGTATAAATGATCATCAGTATAAATGATCAAACCGTTGCAGTCATTTGACAGGACCGGCTGTCGTTGATTTGAAACGGGCAGATCGCTGTATAAATGATCAAACCGTTGCAGTCAGGGTGGAAGGATCATCAGTATAAATGATCAAACCGTTGAAGACATTTGACAGGACCGGCTGTCGTTGATTTGAAACGGGCAGATCGCTATACAAAGTGATCAAGCCGTTGAAGATGGACAGGACCGGCTGTCGTTGATTTGAAACGGGCAGATCGCTATACAAAGTGATCAAGCCGTTGAAGATGGACAGGACCGGCTGTCGTTGAGTTGAAACAGGCAGATCGCTATACAAAGTGATCAGGCCGTTGAGGTTGGACAGGACCGGCTGTCGTTGTGTTGATCCAAGTAGCACAAGCAGTGGTTATCCTTGATAATAACATGGATAGAGACAAGGCGGACTGCAGCTGGGGAGAAATTGGTGATAACTGCTGATTGGGCCTCAGGCCTGAATTTACCTGTGCGCGCTAGTATAGGTCGCAGGCTTGACGGTTGCCATGGAAAACGAGATAAGGAAAGCGGCATGTGACACCCCTCTCACAGCTGCAGTATCCCAAAGAAGCGGTTCCGGTCGCAGTTACAAAAGTGACCGGCAACAGGCATGATCCCAAAAATCCTGTTTACTTGCTGCCTTTGATACTGGATAGGCGTGCTTTGATATTTGATAGAATTTTCCTGCTTTCAACATTTAATATACACACAATATGTAATGACATGTATAATATAATTGAAAATGCAGATGCAAGCGTAGGGCGGCTCCTAGAAGGACAACGACACCTAAGGACTACCACTGAGTCTCATTACTGTACTGTTTGACACTTTTGAGATGTGCACCTAGATAGATAGACATTGAGCGGGCCAACGGGACCCAGTTGATGTTTAGCAATGAGATTGGGCCTGCATGCCCCCTTTCTTCGATGTTTGGGCAGATCAGCCCCAGAGATGCTCTGCTTGGCCTTGGGCTGACGAGCCCTTGCTGTTCATGAGATTCCATAGCTTGTGGATTACAGGAGCTGGGGTAGCAATGTCAAAATTGCATTTTCCAATTTATTGACTCTCTTTTGCAAGTGTTGAAGAGAATGTAAAAACTAACCACTAATATCTAATTTGCATTGACAAATGCTTTGAATTGACACACAGACATGCGCACATGTACAGACTCACCTAGCTCAAATGAAAAGGGATAAAGAGTCCCAGGGTACAATGCGAACCCTTAGGCACACAAAACATAATGAAATTTTGGGCATTAACGTGCCAAAACTCACAACATTCCTTAGACATGTGAAACTGACACTTATGAAAGTGCAAAAGGTACAAAGACTTGTACAAACAGAATCGAGAAAAGCATCTCGACATGACAATTGATTAAAAAACTGGAAAAACGCCACAAAGACGGACATAAGACGCAGATGATGACTCATATAGGCCCGGACTGAAACTGACACCCCTGTGCAGTCACATTAAGTCCATATGACTTGCATGGTATGACAAGATTTGGCAAAAGCCCCTGAAACGACACTCGAGGGCGGTAGTAGATTGCTACTGTCTGCTGCAAGAATTGGAAAAAGTGCGCGCAGGCTTGAGACCAACGCGAATCACTTTGAACAAACGCGTGTGACTATAAGTTAGCACGCAAGGCTGCAGTTGCTCATACCAGACCTCGCTGAACTTAGAATAAACTGTGAGCCATTAGGCTTCTAGCATTTCGTTCTGTTTTTTATACTTCAAATATTTTTAAGGCTTTATGCTCGGCCCGTAATAGAAATAGCAATTTTGCAATAAAATCGAAAGACAAAGGTTTTCCCCTTCTGGTTCCTCCAATGTAGCTTGATTTTTGATCCTCTCCGACCTTTGATGTGTACCAAAACGTCAACCATGGATCCAATTGATAGAATGTGACCGAGTCTCGAAGAGAGACTGCCTACGCATCCCAAGCTAGGGAATCAGGTCCAAACGTAGTTCGGGCTAAGGTTCACTCGTGTGTTTACCTCTCCTTTTGCGCTCTAACTTTTGCCTAGAACCGCCCATTCGGGTCTTCGGTCTAGCGAGCTTTCGAATATTGCCTATTACTTTTGCCTAGACCCCCTTCATAGGTTTTCGGGCTAGCAGGCTGCTCTAACTTTTGCTTGGAACTGCCCACCCTTGGGGTTTTCAGCCCAACGAGCTTCTCTCAGGGAAAAGTAACTTTTGAATTGATCCAGATTGACCAAGGTATTGAATTTGTTGCCGTCGAGGTCGAAAATCGTTGGTCGCAGCCCCAGATAAAATGGCTTTGATGACGCAGAGTTAAGAGTGCTTCGGTTGGAAATGCCTTGCTCCGGGCCATTTTGTACACTTTCTCATTTGTACTTGGCGGAACGCCACTGTTACTGTTTTTGAACACGGCACGAGGCTTGGAGCCTTCTGAGCTTCTATTTTTGGATTGGCTCCTGGTAGCAGGGAATTCGACTCTTGTTTATCTCAGGATCAACGCGAGGCGTGACTTAATGAGGCCATGCCAAGACGTCGATGAATTCTTCGAGCCTGTCTGACCGGGTGCAATGCTCCTTTGGGAGCAGTGCTTGGACCAACTTTGAACCTTTCAGGAGGTTATACTTGTCTTTCAAGTTTATTGAAAATTACTTCTTCTTTTAATAGGCTGAGCATGCCTTTTATCTTCCCTTTCGGCGAGGGAACACATTTCCTTGGAGATGATCCCATCGAAATCTATTCCTTCGTCGTCAGTCAGTCGACACAATTTATTCAAAAGCGAGCGAATAAGCAGAAATGCATATCATAAAAACCCACGGGGTTTACCAAATATGCAACAGACTCAAAACTTGAAATACAAGCTACGACGTGGAGGGCCAAGAGGCACGAACTCCGACCCAGAGCTAGACTTTAGACAAATGCAAAAGACTCTGTGTTAGACTCAGACATATTGCCAATGCAAACTAGACGTGGTTTTGAAAACGCAATATTTAAAAAGCTACCCGTAGCTTCCACAAAAAGAGGTAGGATTCAGCAGATGTCAGGCCCAAGCAACAGCACTTCGGCTTTTTCAGCTTCTTCAACCAAACCTACTTGATGCTCCTTTGATCAATGGACCTCAGCCAGTCGGTCCTCTCATTTGTAAGCCCCTCATCATTGTCAATCTTGGTGCTGGCAGAGAAAGTCCCAAGTGCACAAACAGCAGCCAACAAGCTATCCTCAGGCTCGGACGGGATGGGTACAATCGTCTTGGAGCTTGGGTTGATTTGAATAGAGGTGGGGTTGATTTGAATGGAGATAGTGGATGTCTGACCAATTTGCGAGCCAGAGTTGGGCTGAGGAAGGCATTTGGAAACAGTATCGGCTTTTGATGGAGATGGGGTTGGGATGATGCCACAGTCGATAAGATCTTGAATGGCATGTCGAAGCCGGAAGCATGCATTGGTAGAATGACCAGGCGTTTGATGGTAGGTGCAATAGAGGTTATATTTGAAATTGGCAGGGGGATTTTTGGGTAGAGGGGTTGGATTGAGGGGCTTGATGGAACCAGCATCGAGGAGCTTCTCATAAACTGAGGCCAAAGGTGCAGTGAAGCATGAGAAAGTCCTTGGTGAGTTCCGGCGAGTGAATTGAGAATTCAAAGCAGGACCCTTGTTTGCTTCGCAATTGCACCACATTGCCTCATCAACAGGATGCATTCTTTTGCCTTTGGGTTTGAAATCATCACCAAACATGTCCTCCCCTTCAGCAATGGTTGTGAATAAGGAACCAGCATCCTCCTTTGGGTAGGTCCTGGCCTCATGGAACTCAGCCAGGTCTTTGAACATGTCCTTCGGGCACAGCTTGATCCCAAATGCAGGAGTATGACAGGCTTGAGAAGGTTCCTTGACTAGCCCCATATCTGGCTGCGGGGCTGTGGAGGTAACGAGGCCAACGAGTCCCTGGACCATAATCATCTGCTTGTCCATCTTGTGACCCAAATCCTCTACAGCTTTCCTGAGCTCAACCAGCTCCATTTGTACTGCCATTCTGGATTGATGAACGAGGAAGGAGATATGACTTTGGAAGCAAAGGTGTAACAGCCCCGGCAGACGTTCTCAAGCAGGTTTGGCTCTTCCTTTCGGTACTCTCTTACTCGGTGCAATGGCTCAGAACTAGACAGTAAAATAAGTGAAAGCTCAGTGGTGTTCCTGCAGCAAATAGAATGCAATGTACACGTCGTTGTCGGTGTCAACCCTAGACTATAGAACTAGAGACAAATCTGTCTCATGATGTTCGGACGCTGCCAAAATCCTCAGATTTCTTTTCGAGGGTGTATCCTTTGAAAGGATCAAACTGATCCTAAGAGATGTCAAAACAGACTAAGTCTTCGACTAGTCCCTTTTGAAGATTCAACTTTGAACTTGGAACAACTCGGTATTGATGGCGTGACACCTTTACCGGGGTGGCTTCAGCGACAACGCGTTTAGCGAGGCGGTGTCGTCTTTGCGCACGATAACCAAAATGACATCAATATCACGACATCAATACTTTGTGGTTTCTTATTTTTGGTTGAATCTTCAACCGGGCATGAGTCAAGGATTTAATAAGGTCTGATTTCCCAAAGTCTCGTTGATCTAGGGACTTGAAAAATTAACAACATGCACCACCGAGATGCACGACTCTTCATCGGGTCTAGCAGCGTCCAAATTTGCATAAGACAGACTCGAAAGCGAGAGACAACCTAGAAGCCGCCCTAAACATGCTCCTACACAAAACGACATGTATGTATTACAGTTCCAGAGACAAGCTTGCCTCACGAATTTCAGACGTTGTCAGAATCCTCAGAATTCTTTTCAGCGATGTGTCCTTGAGTAGATCGACAGATCCTAAAAGATGTCAAAATAGACTAAATCTTCGACTAGTCCCATTTGAAGATTCAACTTTGAATTTGGAACAACTTGGTATTGATGACATGGCACCTTAACCTTGAACAATGTGGAGTATAGTGACAACGCACTTCAACCTGGGAGGCGCCAGTGACACGGCATCAATACTTTGTTGTTCCTTTTTGTCGGTTGAATCCTCAATTAGGCATGAGCCGAGGATTTAGCAAATTTTGATTTCTCAAAGTCTCATTGATCTAAGGACTTTGAAAATTGATAACGAACATTCGACTGAATGAACGACTCCTCATCGGGTCTAACAATGTCTTAGACAGTGTAAGACAAACTCGAAAGAAAGAACTGCCCTAAGCATGCTCCTATGCAAAACAGTGTATGTACAGTGCATGCGATAGGGAAAGCAGTAACACGTAAACAGTTACGGGGTTAGATGCAAATAGATCTTACCCTGTAGGTACCTGTCCTAGTTTGGAGAGTTCTAATGCTTTGTATATGCAAAGGTCGGTTTTGGTTTGTAACGGGTTCCTTGGACTAGGGCCACAGATATACCTCCCGTTGCCCACGATATCGCTGAGCAACAGTCAAACGGTAGCATGACCCATCATCGTCGAAGGTTGTTGGTCATTCGGGGTCCCCGGGCTCCGGTAAATCGTGCCGGATTGCCAAAACGATCCAACGAGGCTTATCCCACATCGATGCAAATGAGATGCTAGAAATTGATTAAGAAGAAGAAGAATCACAAAATCGCAAAATGTCTTTTCAAGCTCGGCTCACTTTATTTAGTCCATCTTTAGAGGAAACTACGCAAGTGAACAATCGAAAAAGTCCCAGATCAGATTGGCCGGACACGAGGTCCTGTTAAATCACCATTCCAACCTTCGGCAGCGCGAAGCTCACCGTTTTAACAGACTTCTAAGGAATCGTTCACGAACGTATTAAACTCTAAGTATGAATTAATATTGGTTCGATTGTATCCCCAGCAAAGTCGCCACTGTGGGCAGCATGCCCTGGAATTTTCGGATTCCAAAATGCATGGGCCCAAAAATCGAGGGAGCGTGAGCGGAGAAGCAGGCAAGCGCTCGGAATATAGAGTCGCCACTCGGGTTTGAAGGTTCGACACCCAAGGAACCGTATTTCGAAGCACCTGCCGCGCTATTTGATTTTGAAAAAGTGAAGGAACCAGTCCGTCATAACCATATCTGGGTTCGGGAGCCAGGTTACGAGAGGGGAAGGGTTTTAAGGCACCCCTCTCGCCCAATCCGGAGATCGGTCTCTACTTAGACATTTTGTGAAAATATTGTGATTCGTTTTCTTCTTTAATCAATTTTAAGCCAATTAGGGCGGGGGAACAGTTAATTGGGATTAAAACTGTAACACAATTTGCAGGATGTGATAGAAAACATGTTTGCTCTATTGAAACAGTTAGTATAGGATGAAAACAGACTGCTGTGGGAATTAGACAGACTGGGAAAGCCCCTGTCTTGGAGTATCGTGCGCAGAAAAAAACCTGTATGCACTGATCAAGTCAATGCATGCTAGTCACACCTGCGCGCTCTACTACAAGACCTGCACGCGCCAGTAAGCCTAAGCCCACAGCTCTTATTCTCAAACCCTCTGGGCTCTGGAAGGACCAGTGCACACCCAAGACAAACCAAGCAGTTGATAAGCAGTTATAATATACAGTTTAAAGGCTAAAAAGCCCAACAAATAAATAAAAACACCCCATAAACAGTGTGGGGACAAAATAATGGCCTAAAACCAAGTTACCCGTGAAATACCACTCACTGGTCGGGGACAAACAGTCGCGCGAGACAGTCACTCTGTCGCGTGAGGGTGCGCCCTGGCGCGCGAGGGTGCGCCTCAGGCGCGCGACGGTGCGCCCTGGCGCATCATCGCGCGATGGAGTCAATCTGTCGCGCGAGGGACTGGACCAGGCCAGTGCTTGGTTTACATGTTTCTGGGTTCCGAGACATATTCAAAAAGGTCCCAGGGGTATTCTAATAGAACAGAACAAAGTATTGAAGCGCAAGCTAGCAATTTTTAACAAAGGAAAGCAGTAAATTGGTTGTTTTCATGCTTAACAGTGATCTATATAAAAGAAAAACATAAAACAGCAAGACACCAATCCCCACGTGGACTGTCACGAGCAACGAAGGACCGTCGCGCGATACAGTGAGTCCATCGCGCGTTGGTTCTAGCCATGACGGTTTTTGAAACCTTGCCAGCTTTTGGACCAGGACTGGTATTGATTACCAGCCTTGGCCTAGCTAGCCCCCTCAGAGATCAGAACAGAGAGCAAAACAAAGGTAAGCTATACCTTTGGCTTTTTTGGTTTGAAAAGTGTTTGAACTTTGAGTTGAATTGAGATTGATTGAGGTGTGAAAATGGGGAGAAAGAACAAGCTTTGTCCTTGGGGTGTAAGCCTTGAATGCCAATTTTTGTTAACTTTTTTCTACCCTTTTAATGAAAGACCAAGGGGGGTACTTATAGGAGGCTTGGAAGGGTGCAAGGGGTGGCAAACAAGGCCCAAGGCCAAAACTTAGTGGTGAAGGCTTGCAAAAGGTGATAGGAAAGGTTGTTGTGAGGGTGTAGTGCCCAAAGCCTGCACTGCCACTGTCCTGGGAAGAAAAACGGGGCTCAAATAGCCCTGTAGACCCCCTGGAAAGCAACCAACTGGCTGGAAAAGGTGAAAGTGACTGGTTTGGGACCGTCGCGCGATGGAATGGGACCATCGCGCGAGTGTGACAGCTGTCGCATGTGGGTCAACAGTCAAATCTTTGACTTTGACCCAGGCTGACTCTCGCGTGAGGGAGTCAGTCCATCGCGCGATGGTGCGCCCTGGCACGCGATGGAGTGGGTCTGGCGCGCGATGGTCAACCATCGCGTGATGGAGTCAGACCGTCGCGCGACGGTGCTCCCTGGCGCGCAACGGTTGCGCCCTGGGGCGAGACGATTGCGCCCTGGCGCGGGTCAGTAAGGTTTTTGGCTTTTGGAAGTGGCTTAGGCTAGGTTAGGTTCAAGGGTTTCAAACACTCAAAGCTCAAACACCTATCATTCCCAGGGTGTTCTTGATCCGATTCATCATCGGAGAATCAAATACCGTAAGTAAATTAATCTGGAAACCAAATTGGGGTGTCTACACAATGCCATTAAGTCTCCCTTGGAAAAAGTAGGTGGAGATAGAACCTGGTTGCCTTGGATGGAGGAGTTTAATTCTTGCCTCCATTCAACTAAATTAGTGGACCTCAGATACTCTGGTTGCTAATACACCTGGTCTAATAAGCAACTGGGTGTTACCCACATCAGTACTAAGATAGATAGGGTTCTTGTAAATGAATGCTGGATCAAAGACTTCTGTTGGTCCAATGCCCACTTTCTTAGCCCTGGAGTGTCTGAGCACTCTCCTGCTATTGTGTATCTGATAGCTGCGTCACCCTCAAGGAAAAGGCCTTTCAGATTCTTCAACTTTTTAGCTGATCACCCTAAGTTCGTTGACATTGTGCAACAAGTTTGGAGGAAGGTCATCATTGTCAATCCTATGTTTTGTGTCTGTGAGAAACTTAAGTATTTGCAAGAGGACCTTAAACAACTGAATACTAATGAGTTCAGTGATCTGTCTACTAGGGTGGCCTCCTCTAGGCAGCATTTGGAAGCCATCCAAAAGGTGCTGGGCTCTGATCCCAGTGATCCCTTTAAACAAGCCACTGAAAGGGATTTGTGTAAGCAGTTCCTGGTTTATGGTAGAGCTGAAGAAAGCTTTGCCAAGCAAAAATCAAGAATTCAATGGTTAAAGTTAGGGGATCAATGTTCCTCCTTTTTCTTCAAAACCATCAGCAATTCAAGGAATAGGAACAGAATTTCTAGCTTGGTCCTAGAAGATGGATCTGTCACCCATGACATTGAGTTGGTTAAGAACACTTTCATTAACTATTACACCAACTTGTTAGGCACCAAACATCTGAGTACCTACTCTGGATCCTTAAGAGTGCAACACCTCATCAATAGGAAACTTTCCCATGCCCAAAGTCTGGAAATGGTGATGGAAGTTACAGACAAAGAGATTAAGGACACTTTCTGGTCTCTTAACCCTCAAAAAGCACCTGTCCCTGATGGTTACAATGCAGCATTCTTCCACAAAGCATGGCCGGTGATAGGTCATGAAGTGACCTCTGCTGTTAAGCTTTTCTTTAGATCTGGTCAGCTTTTGAAGAGAGCTAATGCTACCTATGTTACACGGACACGGGTACGCGAATAGGATTCGGGTACATATCTAAGGGTCTGACACGTCAAAGCTAAAAAAAGAGGATTCGGGGATATGTATCCGAATTTGGACACGGGTGCGGGGATCCGTTGAATAAATATTTATATATAGAAAATATATATAAGTATATGTAAAATTATCTCATAAAAATATCCTTTTCTTTATACATACAATACTAAAGAAAGGAGTTTGGCGTTTTTTTTTTATTTTTTTGGTATTTTTTTGATATTTTTTTTTATACTTTTAGTGTATATTATGGTATTAACATATACTAAAAGGACTTCTTGTGTAATTTACCATAGCTGCACACATATATATACGGCTATATGCAGTAGTACTGAATAACATTTCTAGATCTCAGATCTGATGAGACCCTCGCCGATCGTCGCCTTGGAGTTCGCCTGCCTCACGCCGATCGTCACCGGCCGCCGTCGCCGGTCGCCTGCCGGTATGTCTCTCTCTCGCATCTCTCTCCCTCTTTCGCCTCTGTGTTTCTGCTCTCTCTCTCTCGTCTCTCTCTCTCGCATCCATTTTTTTGAACGTGTCCGATTATTTCCCACTAATCCGGCACGAGTACCCGTACCCGTACCCGTGTCGTGTCGTGTCGACACGGGTACTTCGCCCAAAAACGAGGATCCGTGTAACATAGAATGCTACATTAGTTGCCTTGGTTCCTAAAGTCCCTAATCCTTCTAAGGTTGGGGACTACAGGTGTAGACACCTCAATCCGGACCTCGGAGAGTCTTTGTCCACCCGATGATGAAACAGAGGAAACAATGCCTTTTGCGAGCTTGAAAAGGGATCTCCCTAAGCCCAAAAAACCAAAAAACCCAAAAAAACCTGACAGGCCCAGATAAAGCCCAGACAAAACCCGAAAAACCTGACAGGCCCAGATAAAGCCCAAACAAAGCCCAAAAGACTCTGGACCGAAGGAAGAGGTACCGTGCGGATTGGCACAGAAGCGCACGGCACCTTGGAAATTCAAGGGACCGTGCGCGGCAAAACTGAACCGCACGGCACCTTGAGCAAAAAGGCTGACTGGCTTAGAAAGCTGTCGGCCACGCCAGTTTGAGCCACAACTGATGATTGGCTCAGCCGAAAATGCACTTCTGGCCCACCCAGAAAATACCTCCACCACTTGAAATTCAAAATCCTTGGCCTTTGCCTATAAATTGACCCCTCCACTCAAGGAGAAAGGGCCCTTCTTTTGAGTCCCTCTCTTGCCTTTCATTTGGCTCTCTTTACTTTCTCTCTCTAAGTTCCCACACCCACTTTCTTCATACCACTTCCATTTCCAAGTCTTAAAGGATGTCATTCCCAAAGGACATTCTTTAAGCACCTTCACTCACTCCTTTCTCATCATTGAAGTTAATTCTTCATTAACTTCAAAGTCCCATTTCTCAAAATACCTAACCTTAACTCATACACATACTCCCCGTGTCTCATTCAACCTCCTCCATCTACATCCGTGACGATCCATCCATACCATCGCATCAACGACCCTTTATCAAGCTCAAAACAAAAGGTAAACACTTGTTTCCTTGGACTAGACTCCGTTCTGGTCCTGAGGGGACTTTTCTGTTAGTAGGTCTAAACCCTTTTGGTTAGATCCTGACTCAAAACCTATTTTCATAAAATAAAACCAACAACCGTCGAGGTTGGGGAACCGCTGATGCTGATCGAGGCAGCGGCACCCTGACCCTCAGCGCACGGCATGGTACATACTGATGCTATTGTGAGCAGGATGCCTGGATCTGAGTTTTCCTCTGTTGTAGTTATCTGTATTTGCTGTTTACTGTTTCTGTTGCTCTTAAAATAAGACCATATCTATAAGCCATGTTCCGGCTCTTTTAAAAGCTTTTCAAGATCCTCCCAAATGATCAAATATGTTAAAAATTACTTTAAAACCATGTTTTGAGAAAGACAATGACATTTTTGGGATGATCTGACTGCCGTGAGGCTTCTGATGAGTTTTCCAAAAGATATACAGAGAAAGCAGTGAGCTAGATAATGCTTTGAAAGTGTGCAACAGTCTGACAGCAGAGCAGCTACCACGCACGGCAGGTTGAGATGACGCGTGCGGCATCTCAAGGTGCCGTGAACAGTTTGGTTGAGGACCAGACCGCTTGTTGAATGTTGTTTATTTCATCTGCTCACATCATTTTATCACTACTGTACAGATAGCACCACATGCACGTCAATGTGATATATTTCCCATGTCCCTTCCCCGCTATGTGCTTTATTAAAGAGTTTGATATTCCAAATAATATTGAAGATTTCCCCTTTTGAAAACATTAAGTAGAGACCGGTTCTACCGGGCGAATGGGGTGCTTTTTAAAGAAAAACCTTCCCCATTCATAATGTGGCTCCCGAACCCAACATCTCAACGTTTTCGCTAGACCAAAAGTCTTTTCCAAACGACTCCTCGGTTTCTCGGATGATCCATCTCAAAAATCCGGGTGGCGACTCTTCGAGTTAGCACTTTTCGGGCGCGGGAGCTCACAACAGGCCCATTTCTTGCTGCAATGTGATCTATAAATGTATTGCCAAAATCCTTGCCAACAAAATCAAATGTGTCCTTCCTTCCCTTATTGATCCTGCTCAATCAAGCTTTGTACGAGGAAGGAGGATTGCTGATAACATATTCCTTACTCAGGAGTTAATGAGAGGGTACCACAAACACTCTTCGTCTCCTAGATGTGCCATGAAGGTGGATATCATGAAGGCATGTAACAATGTCAGATGGGATTTCCTCTGGGATGTTTTGGCCTCCATGAATTTCCATCCTAAAATGATCCAATGGTTAAAACTTGTGTCTCCGCTGCCAACTACTCTTTGTGCTTCAATGGGGAGGCAATAGGGTACATTCCTAGGCAGAAAGGTCTAAGACAAGGGGATCCTTTGTCTTCTTACTTATTTGTGATTGTCATGGAAGTCCTAACATGCATTCTTAAGGAGAAGTCTCTTCTCCCTGACTTTAAGTTTCATTGGAAATGTGGCTCCACCAAACTCGTCAATCTTTGCTTTGCAGATGATCTTATGATTTTTTGCAAAGGTGAAGTGAGCTCCATTGTTCATATTAAACAATCTTTGACTGAGTTTGAAGCCTTGTCTGGTCTTTCTCCAAGTCCTACCAAGAGTCACATATTCTTCTCAGGGGTTAATCCCTCCACCAAAGTATCCATTTTGAACATTTTAGGATTCCAGGAAGGTTCATTACCTGTTAGGTACTTGGGTGTACCTCTACTATCTTCAAAACTCAAGCATACTGACTGTAAAGTCCTGGTGGATAGGATTGTAGCCAAGACTAAATCATGGACACACTGGTACCTGTCTTATGCCGGCAGAATACAATTGATCAAATCAATTCTGTTCTCAATGCAAACTTATTGGGCATCTCTTTTCATTCTCCCTAAGAAGGTAATTAAGGAGATTGATTCCATTCTTAGAGCGTTTTTCTGGTCTGGTCCTGACCTCAAGAAGACTGGTGCAAAGGTTTCATGGGAACACATGTGTTCCCCTGTCAAGGAAGGTGGGTTAGGCTTTAAATCATTGGAGGTCTGGAACAAGGCAGCGGTTGCAAAACACATTTGGTTCCTTGTTTCTGGTGGGGAGCAATCAATGTGGTGTCAATGGGTGAAGTCTTACTTACTTAAGGATAAGAGTTTTTGGAGTGTTAAAATCCCATGTGTCTCCTCTTGGGTTTGGAGGAAACTCCTTAACCTTAGATCAGTTGTTCAAGCCCACATTAAGTATAAAATTGGGGATGGCCAATCAACCTCTTTGTGGTTTGACAATTGGCATCCCCTTGGTCCCCTCTTACCTAGGTTTGGGCCTAGAGTTATCTATGATTCTGGGCTTCCTAAAGACTCCACTGTCAAGGATATCATTAGGAGCAATCATTGGGCTTTTCCGATAGCCCAATCTCCTGATCTTAATGAAATAAGATTTGACTTACAAACTGTCCCCATCAATGCTTCCATTGGGGATAGTTGTTTGTGGACTCTCACTGCTTCTGGTAAATTTACCATCTCATCCTTATGGGATCATTTGAGGACACACTTTCCGACTATCACTTGGTCTAAAGTGGTATGGTTTTCAGGGCACATACCTTGGTGTAGTGTGATTTCTTGGATGGCCATTCTTAATAAGTTAGCTACTGAGGACAGATTAGTTAAGTTTGGCATGAAATCCATCTCCATTTGTAGTCTGTGTTCGGGTGTAGAATCCCATGAACACTTATTTTTTGAGTGCCCCATAGCTACACAGATCAGGAGTATTTTGTCCGTTAAGACCTCTCATTTGGTAGGGTTGACAACTTGGCAGCAGTGGGTGGACAAGTTGTCCAGTTTCAAGGGTAAATCTTTGGCCATCACAATTGCTAAACTTGTGTTCACAGTCTATGTGCATCAAATTTGGATCGAGAGGAATTATAGAAAGTTCCAGAATCTTAGTTGCCCCCCCGGAGTGGTTGCTTACAAAATCTCACAGGAGGTTAGAAGCAGATTATTGTCTCTTTCTATCAAAGGGCCCTCTCATTTACTATCTTTGTGGAATATTCATGCTTAATCTAAATGGATTTGTCAAATTGGGAATTACTTCTACTCATATACTGTCATTTACAGGTCATTGTTCAAGGGGGACTGGAGGGCCAGTCATCCCGCAGGTGCCTTCGCTAACATATTCAGTTCCACAATGGATTCCGGAGGGCTGGAGGTGAGGAGCTATAACAGACCAGCCTATTGACCATGTCACTCTGGATATCATCTAGCAAGAAAGAAGGTCTGAGTGATCCTCCTATTACTGCTATGTATTCAGGTAGTTACCTTACAACCTGTAAACTGGATTTACATTTCATAGCTTTTGAGTGATCTTACCATAATGTGTGACAACCTGGTGAGCTGTGTGCTAGAGCCCCATCTTTCTTTTAGAGCGGAGGTAATAAATAGCGGGGGAGTCATGAGAGGTACAGTGGAGGGAGAAATGGATCCCATTCTTTTGGTTGTGAATAAGAGCGGGAGTTGTGAGTTTTCAAGGGAGTAGAAGGGCGAGCCCTCTATATTCGTAGCTGATATCTTTTGTTGTCCATTGTGTGTGCAACACTTGCTTCACACTCAAAGAATCTGGAACCTTTTCCCAATGAGGGGAGTCAATGCTTTGTGCTGACTTGTAGAGTGCTGCTGCCTTTTTCTTCCTGTTGCATACCTGTTAGGTCTGTTCTCAGCAGTTAGCTGCATTCTCCAAGTGATTCAGGTGCTCAGTCTGCTACTGCTATTCTGCAGTTAGCTGCATTCTGCTACTGCTATTGCTGCTTAGTCTTTCTGTCCAGACTGCATCTTTCACTGTTTTCCAACTGCTTTTGCTATCTAATATATAGCAAGACATTGATTGATTCTATTTTCTATTGACTGCTGCTCTTTTTTTTGGGTAAATTAATGCTGCTCTTTCCTTGGAGCAATCTGCTACTGTAGTCTGCTGTTTTCTGCAGTCTTCTACTATAGTCTGCTCATCTAATGGCAATTCTTATAGATTTTGGAAGTTTCAAGATGTAGTATAGGCCTAACCAACTGGGGCTGTCGTTGGGATCTCCCTTCGCAGAGGGGGACGTCCTCTGCTTGGTGCGATTTGCAGTTGTTGCTGCTCTCAAACATGCCGCAAGCGTTGCTCTGCTGCTGCGATGTAGTTGTTACTGTTTTGGTTGCTGCTGTCCAGTTCTGCTACTGTCCATGGCTGCCCAGGTTGAAGTGCAGCCCAGATTATGGGTCTGCTAGATTGAAGGCTGCCCAACTGTGTTGACGAGTGTTCATAGCTGCTGCTGCCCAAGTGTTTTGAAGAGTGTGGAAGTGTTTGGGATTATCCACTGCAGCTAGCAGTTTTCATGTTTAGATGTATCAAGAGACTACCCGTGCATTGAATTGTTTTCACATGGTAGTAATTGTCCATGTTGCTACTGATGCATTCTCTCAAGCTGTTTTAAAGCTATTTTGTTGGTGCCTCTAAGGCGTTGTTTTCCCTCCCTCTTCTAGATGGATTGGAAACAACGCATACCGTTTAGTCCATGTAGCCTTTTTGGTATTTCCAATTTTCTTTAATCTTGTTTTGTTTTCTCTTTTTTTTTTTCCTCCTGGGGTATGCCCCTTGTAGGCTGTATATTCGGTTAGCCTCTTTTTTCAATTTCAAGCTGATTTACCCAAAAAAAAAAAAAAAAAAAAACGCAGATTCTGATCGGAACTCGGTTTGCACGCTCTTCATTTGTGTTCGTTTTATACACTACGAAGTGCTGCTAAAATCAGTCTTAACCTACTGGGCAACAACCAATATACTGGGCCCGAGCATTTAATTAGTTTTTTTCAGCGATTTAAGGTTCCAATTCCAAGCTTTTTCGAAGGTTTACGGTTCGGCTGGGGTTTCTTGTTATCGCAACGGAACTTCAAACGAACAACACCAAAAAAATCTTCTTTTTCGAAGGTTTACGGTTCGGTGAAATTACGGGTGTTTATTCACGGCTGAGCCGGTGGACGGGTGGAGGCTGGGTACAGGTATATATCTTCTTCTTCTTTTTTTGTCTTTATTCAATTTTTTTTTTCGTATTTGATAATTTTTCGTCAAATGTTTTGTGACTTAGTGATTCATTTCATCAAGAAAAATCGAAAAAGTAAAAAATTATGATCGAAACTCATAAATTTGTTCAAAAAGGTATGAATAAGTAAATTTTTGTCTGATTCACTTATTTTTGTCTTTATTCAAAAAATTATCAGTTTCGATCAAATTTTTTTTACTTTTCCGATTCCTCTCATCAAAACAAATCAATAAACAAAACAAAAAAATGCAAAAAAAATTGAATAAGGACAAAAAAATAAGTCACTTAACTGTTTAATCTAAACCTTATGCGGGACTACGTACCATGAGAGAAACTTATTCACGGCGAAACGCAATTTCACCAGTCCATTCGCGCAATCGATGGATGAGATGTGTTTGCAATTTTGACTTGTCAAAATAATTATTACCAGTTACAATTGGTTTTTAATCCAGATCGTTCAAAATATTTTTGGACGCGTGTAATTTAGCACAGAAGAATTGAGAGAGAGAGAGAGAGAGAGAGAGAGAGAGTGAGAGGAATTTTGACTGGTCAAGCCGTCGAGGCTTCCCAGTGCAGCTTAATTACCGAGCCTTTGTGCAGCTTCATTCCCAGCGAGGAATTTTGGTGGGTTCCTTTAAAATGACATATTGGGTCATTTAAGTTGACCCAATTGATACCCAATTAAGACCCAATTAATAATGGGTTAGCTGGGTTTGGACCCATTCTTACCCAACTAATAAATGGGTTGGGTTGGGTCTATTTTTTAGTTGATGGGTCTGGGTTTGTTAATAGGTCTGGGTTCAATTTGCCACACCTAGATTATTTTCTTGCATTTCCAGTTTAAGATCCATGTTGATGTTTGGGTGGGTTTTCTTAAATTGTTCTATGAAAGCAACTAGAAGCCAAGCACATGCGATGCGTGTACAAGTGAAATTGTAGACACCCCAATCTGGGCTTCCAGATTACTTTACTTTCGATTTTTGACTCCCCGATGATGAAACGGATCAAGAACACCTCGGGAATGTTGAGTGTTTGAGTTTTGAGTGTTTGAAACCCTTTGAACCCTTAAACCAAGAAATTAAAGATGGTCAACACTGGGTCTGGAGTTGACCCTCGCGCGAGGGAGTGATTGCCTCGCGCGAGAGTCTGCTTTGCCAGGTGTGGTCAAAGTCAAACATTTGACTGTTGACCCACGCGCGACAGGTGGAACCCTCGCGCGAGAGTCTCACTGTCTCGCGCGATGGTCCTGGGCTGTCCCTTTCACCTTTTGCCAGCCACTTGGTTGCTTGCCAGGGGGGCTACAGGGCTTCTGAACCCCGTTTTTCTCCACAGGGTACTGTACAGTGCAGGCCTTGGGAACACACCCTCACACAACCCTTCCCATCACCTTTTCACCAAGCTTAGTCACCAAGTTTGGTCCTAAGAGGGTGTTTGCCACCACCTTTGGCCATTGGCTTCCTCTATAAATACCCCCCATTTGTTCACTTTCAAATGGTTAACAAAAATTGGCATTCAAAGGCTTACACCTCAAGAACAAAGCTTGTTCTTCCTCCTCCATCACTCAAATCCCCCTTTTCATCTTAACTCAACTCAAAGTTCAAACACTTTTCAAACCAAAAGCCAAAGGTATAGCTTACCTTTGTTTTGCTCTCTGTTCTGATCTCGGAGGCTGGCAGGCCAAGGCTGGTAATCAATACCGGTCCTGGCCCTAAAGTCAGCAGAAATACAAGAATTGTCGGCACTCCTCGCGCGATAGACTCACATACGCGCGCGATAGTCCTGTCTCGCGCGACAATCCTCGTGGGGTTTGGGGTGCTGGGTTATTCTTGTTTTATCATGTTATTCATTGTTTTGAAGTATGATAGGCCTTTTAGCTCATTGCTCAGTATGTTAAAACACATAGACTAGCTTTTCTTGCTTATTTACTTTGTTGGAATGCTTCGGTTGCATCTCGACTGCACTGCAGCTCGAGCATGCAAAGCGATTCTCGAAATCTAGCCAGACACTCGCGCGAGGACTCACTGTCTCGCGAGGTCCTCTCGAGTCCAAGATGCTTGCCCTTGCATGAGCAACTTGGCCTTGGCCTTTATTTTGATACCCCACTGTTTAGGGTTGTATTTCAATTTGTTTAGCTCCTGCTTATAATAATTTGTAATAATTATTTACTTTCAGTACCTATAAAGCTGCTTGGTTTGCCTCTCCTGGTGTGCAATTGGTCCTTCCAGAGCCCAGAAGGGGATAAAATTCAACCTGTGGTGAGACTTGAACACTCGCGCGAGGGAATGGGTGTATCGCGCGATGGTCCTTTTTGCATGCACGTTGATCCATGCGTGCAAAGGTGGCTGTCATGTGTGATAGACCTATTCCATGAGCAGTTTGGTTTATTCTAATCAGGGGGTTAAGTTTTATCCCGTTTCATATTTGCCATCCATCCATGCCATGTTTAGATCACATCTTGCAAACTTGTTACAGTTTTAATCCCCGATTAACTGTTCCCCCGCCCTAACTGGCTAAAAAATGATTAAAGAAGAGGAAGAATCACAATATTTTCACAAAATGCCTAAATAGAGACCGATCTCCGGATTGGGCGAGAGGGGTGCCTTAAAAATCTTCCCCTCTCGTAACCTGGCTCCCGAACCCAGATATGGTTATGACGGACTGGTTCCTTCACTTTTTCAAATCAAATAGCGCGGCAGGTGCTTCGAAATACGGTTCCTTGGGTGACGGACCTTCAAACCCAGGTGGCGACTCTGTGTTTTTCGAGCGCCTGCTTGCTCCGCTCGCGCTCCCTCGATCTATCGGGCCCTTGCTCCGGGAAACGAAATTTCCGGAGGCTCGCTTTGGAATCCGGAAATTCCAGGGCATGCTGCCCACAGAAATATTGACACAATTTATTACAGATTTTTAAAAAAGAAAAGACCAAGAACCGAGGACAGAGGACGGAGGTTTACATAGTTGTTGTGAAAATTGGTGAAGAGGTAAAGATAATCATGCTATTCGGTCGATAAAGAGGTTTTTTCCTGGATTATTTTTTGATTTGCATATGCTTATCATGTTAATTTACTATATGCATGCTAACTTTGTATAAGTTTGTGCAAGTTGGGTTCCGTTTGTGGATATCTAATTTTCTTTACTTTTTTTTAGGAATGATGCACAAGTACTGGATTGGGAAGGATTTGACTAAAAATGGAACTAAAGGTTGGGACACACGTGATGCGTGTGCAAGTTGAATTTTAACAAAATTCGATTAGAACAATAAATAAGAAGCATTTGTGCATATTTTGATCGAATTTTGCCATTTTTGTCAGATTTGAATTGCACACGCATTGCGTGTGCCGGGCCTCTAGTTGTATGCATAAGAGGGGGTTAGAGAGATGTTAGTAGGTTAGTCCACATGAGGTTTCAGAGGCTATCCATAGCCCTAACTAACAAACGCCCACGACATCCCCCTCAAAGTTCAAACATGAAATATATGCTGAGCTGAGGAATGAGAGGAATGGGAGGTGCTGTAGTGTGCCCACCACACTACAAGACTACACCTATAACCGATTCGACCATCTATTTTGACACGAATCGCTCAGATTTAATTTGAACTCCTACAAATCTAGACCATTTATTGTTCGAAAGTCAAATTATATTGGATGTAGTTCTCAGTTTGATCATATTTCAATGTTCGCATTTTTACCACCCCTGGTGATGTTCGGATGAAACGCACCCAAGTGCAACAACACACAATGAGATGCCAATTGCGTGTGATAATGGAACAAATGCCAAAATTTTCCAAAAGTTATCATCACATAAATTGTGTTGTTTCGATGGTGTTTAGAGCATCTCGAAAGGTCGGAGCAAAAATTTCTAAAGCCAAATCTATTTTTTCACTTCCTAGTTCCTAGGGACGGAGCTAAGATTCTCGTATCGGGGTCTGGAATTTGACAAAAAAATTACCTAGTGATACTAATATGATAATCAACTGGGGCTAGTTTAGTTGACTAGGACTCTTGCTTCTCATTAGGAGGTCAGGAGTTTGAGTCTTTCAAATCTGCGTATGAGTGTTCTTTCCTTGGAGGACTTTTTCTTTCTTCGGATATAGTACGGATTACCTCTCAGTGGTTTGACCCTTTGACAAAGTATTTGGTTTTCTGTGCTTTACTAATGATCAATTCGCCTCCCCATGGTTTCGGATTAAAGTACAACAGTTAGATTTTCATCAAAATTAATGGAGAGTAGACTACACGTGCATAGTTTGAGAACTAGTGTTTGTGTCCGTTCGATGCATGGGACCATCGTTACGTGATATCCCTAATTATTTTTCATCACACGTCTTTCGGTGCATAAAATGAGACCAATGCTAGCTTCCATCGAACACGGGATCAAAAAAAATATTAAACCATCTTTTTATCATCTAGCGTTGTGCCCGTTCGCTGCATATGACAAAAAACAATTTGTGTGGGAGAGATAAGTTGGGTCACCACATAAAAATATCACTGGAACATTGGATTATTTTTCCTTAATTCTCCTAAAATCTCTCCCCCTCCCCACTCTCTCTCTCTCTCTCTCTCTCTCTCTCCCCTTGTCCTCACACGTCCCCTCTCCCTCTGTCTCCCTCTCTTTCTCCCTCCTAATTTAAACAAAATAAAAAATATAAAAAATTAGGGATGGATGTTTGGAGTCTTGTGAGACTTCAACACATTTCTATGGAGTATACTAGCATTCAACCCGTTCTATGCACGGGCAAAACTAACCCGTTCTAGCGTTGTGCCCGTTCGATGCACAACGCTAGAATGTGTTAGTTTTGCCGTGCATAGAACGGATTTAGTGCTAGTTTATTAAAAAAATATAAATGGAGCATGTGAACATTAAACACAATTACTGGTATTCAAACTACACGGTGACAATTAAAGAAACAACTCTTGAATTTAACCAAATAAGTTGATTTCCTCTTCGCTGAGTTCGACAGGACCCTAACTCCATTTTTCGCCATTCTGTTTAAAAAAAAAAAAAAACCCAATGTCATTTTTTTTTTAACCGTGTATACAAATGTAGTGTTGTTTGAGAAGTCTCCAAATGGCTATTTTTAATTTTCCAGAGTTGTGGAATTTTCTTAATTGAACGAACATGTTGAAAACCAACTGCAAAACACGTGCTTTAATTTCCACCCCCACCCCAACGGCCTGCACCCTCTCCCCCACGTCCCCACTCCATAATTGAACACTTGAATACTTCGACTCATTTAAATTTGTTTGTCTTTGTTTGTAATTTATGCTTCCCGTGTTTAGTTTATGTTTTTATCTCCTCTCAATATTTATGTTCTCATTTGTTTTCTTAATTAATCTGATGCACACAGAGATATAAAAAGCTTCAAGCTCTTTCCTACCTCAATTACCCTAGGTTGCCACAACGTAGCTTACAGCGGATACTTTGTACATTTACAGATTGAGAAAACCATGATTCAGCTTTCAACAATTTTTTTTTTTTTTATAGTGAATAGACTTGGGGTAAATATAGCAATGTTTAGTCAGCCAAATACTTGGGCAAATCTACCTTAATTTTTTTCAAGGAAAATTTGTGTGCTTTGCAATTTTGTTGTTGTTGTGATGTTACTTTTTTTTTTCCCATCCCATCAAGCCTAGAGGTATCATATATCAGTAATTGGCTTTGGCAGGTTTAAGGTTTTGACCGAGTTCGGAGGCGAGGGGTCAATTTTACACCGGAGTGACAGACTGAAACGCAGAACGTGGGCTAATTCTCTATCCTCCCATTCTATGCACATCGACCTTGTGGTAAAGACCATGTATATAAATTGACCTCAAGGTTTTAGCACATAAAAATTATTTGAAAGCCAATCGAACACCCAATAAGTCTATTAAGATAAACTGACCCAGGTCAAAATGAGCCAAACTAACATGTAAGGTTAGAAAAGTCATGAGAATCAATATCTTAAAAAAACTGACTCAGTATTGTACATGTAACATGTTAGTTTAAGTTTTGTGTTGTCAATTTTTTCAGTTTGTCTTTTTTACTGACCCAATAAGCCTATCAAATTTCAAAAACCAACCTTAATTACTAAATTAGATTCTAAATTAGCCTATCAATTCTCTTGGATCAACTTACTTGGTTGAATTCAAGAAATCCCTGAAGGCCCGTGATCAGCAATTAACTTCATGCGATAGCTACAGTCAATTTATTAAAGTTGTACAATTATGGGTGGTAACGGATCATTTATGGCTTACCTAGCAAAAAATTCGAAACTAAACCACGAAATCAAAAAGGGAAATTGTCATGTTAAGTACACGAATCCAATTACCAACTGAAATTGGGATGTGAGCATTCTATTATACATGAAAAATTACGCCATTCAAACATCTATAAGAGTTAAACGAATGAAATTACAACCAAATTTTGAAAGAAGGATCCATGACCCAGTTCTGCATTTTTTTATGCAAGGGACAAAACAGAATGGCGGAAAATAGAGTTGGGGTCCAATCTATCAATTTTGTTGAACTTAGCGAAGAGGAAATCAACTAATTGGTTTTATAAACCAAATGCAAAACCCATGCCCAGAATCAAATAAAAAAAAAAAAAACATTAATTTAACTCAAACTACCATCATATCCACACAATTCTTGATTCTGACACTAACCCATTTTCTATTTTACAAAACTAAGCAAACCCAATTCTTTTTTTTCATTTCAAACAAAACTAAATGAAGAAAGAAACAATAGAGACCCACTGACCTCAATATTTTGTTGTGAAGATACTTGGATACCTCGTACACCGAAGCACGAAATTAGCATCACCCACAGTCCTCCTGATCTGTCGTTGCTTGAGAGAGTAAAGGAGTGAAGGAGAAGTAGTCCTACTTTTCCGTCAAGGGCGGGGTGGTACGGTTCTATCAAGAGCGGGGAGCGGGGTGGTGGTTGGCGGCGAAGTCAATCTATGAAAGTTTGAGGGAGGAGTGAGGCGGGGTTCATAGGCCTTGAGAGAGTGAGAGGTGGGAGCGTGGGAAAGAGGCGTGGGGTGGTGGCGGTTGAGGAATGGAGAGAGAGAGAGAGAGAGGAGGAGGGGGGGGGGGGGGAAGATATGGATGCCGGAGCCGAATTGGAGGAGTAGCTGTGCAAAACATGGGTGGTTTTTTTTTTTAAATAGAAAATATAGGGAGTCGTGGGCTAAGGCTGTGCAAAACGTGGGTTTTTCTTTCTTTTTTTTGTTTTAAATAGAAAATATAGGAAGTGTGAGAGGGATGTGAACGTGAGTATTTTTTTCTTTTTAAACAAAATAGAAAATCTAGGAAATAAGGATTGGGAGTTTGGAGGCTTTTTGAGAGTTCAACTATATTCCCTTAGGATATTGATTGATGGGAAACTAGAAAGTTAATAGTAGGTAAAGTCAAAATCAAATGCAAAAGGATTATTGTGCCCTTCTCTTCTTTAACATCTTTCCTAAGGCTCTGTTAGGAACGCAAGGAAACGAATGGAAAAAAAAGAAAACTAAAAGAATTTTCCTTCTATTGTTTGGTTGGAAAAGAAAGAGAGAAGAAAATAATAATTTTAAATTTTATGAATAGTAAATTTTGTCTCCTATTTTCCTCCTATTTTATTTTCTTTTAAGTTCCAAACAGAGGCTAAACAAACACAACACCATGTCCCATTTACCCTAACCCATAAAAAATTTCTCACCACCAGCCACCAACGTGATGCACCTGACTGGTGCTCCATTAATTCAGATAAGGGCCGACCCAAGGGTTTTTAGTGCTCAAGACCTAATAAAAAACGTATGTTCTTAAAGAGTTAAATACGTAACAATTTTTAAAGCAACAATCACAATATGAGAAAACTAAACCAATATAAAATTCTACTAATCATTATATATGAACACAAAATACGAGATTGTCAAGTTTTTGAGGTGGGTTTGGGAGGAAACGATTTTTAGGAGGTGTTATTCGATGGTTTGGAGGAAATGATTTTGGGGATTTAGTGGGTTGGGCACTTAGGTTTATGGGATGGTGGGTTTGGCTAATTCATTACTTCTAATTGGGCATTTTTTTTTAGGGTTCTTCCCGGCCGGTCCTATTTCAGTGAATTGTGTCTCATTAGGTCCTTGCACACAAATACACACAATTAATTTCCCATGAGATCCTTTCCCTCACGCGCGTGCATCCCTTCCCTCTTTTTTTGGCATTTTCAGTCTCTCTCTTCTCTCTCCACTGCCACGCGTACACACACATTGACACACCCATCAACTGTTCCAATTCACAAATTTACACGTGACGAAGGACCTAGGCATCTGTGTTTTGAGTCTTTTGACCCCCCTCTCTCCGGTTTATGACTTTATGAACTCTCCCCCTCTCCTCACTCCTCTCCCTACCATTTCCCTCTCTCTTTCATTACTCTCTCTCTCTCACACACACACTTTTCTCTCTCTCCTTTTAATTTTAAAAATTAAATATTTTTTACCACTAGGTTCTAAAAATAAAAAGTAATTTCCACCAAATCACCTCAAATTAATGAAACATTAAAACTACCCTATGAAAGTGCCCTAAATTCTAGGGTACCCTATGAAAGTGCTTAAATCCTACGATACCCTATAAAAGTGTCTAAACCTTAGGGTACCCTATGAAAATGCCTAAACCGCTAAAATCCCTATGAAAGTGCATCAACCTAAATTCTAACCCCAAAGCCATATGAAAGTGCCTAAACCTAAATTTCTAGAGTACCCAAATCTTGTTGATTGTACTGGAACTTGCATGTCACGTGTGGGATTGGGATATCCGTTTGTCTTTTTAGAGATGCAAGTGGCGCGCGTATTTTTTTTTTTTAAAGGACATATTGGGCTACTTGACTTATAGGGAAAGGACTCCAAGGACTATGAAATTGAGAAGGGGGACCGGCCCAGTATTATCTTTTTTTTTTTTTTCATTCTATTAGACTTAAAAGGAGTTCTACTCAAATCCAAATAATAAAAATATTAAAGTGCCCCTATAAATTGGACTTTTTTAAATGCCCAAGGTCCAGGGCTCTTGGCTTTAGGGTTGGGCCGGCCTTGATTCAGACAACCCATTACTTTTCGATAACCAGCAGCCCCATCCCCTCCCCCTCACTCCCACACACACAGAGTCTCACAAGCATGCGCGCACTTACCTCCAAGAGATCTCGTCACCGGATCCGACAGGGGAGATGTAGACACCCCAATCCGGACCTCGGAGGGTCTTTGTTCGCCCCGATGATGAAATAGAGGAAACAATTCCTTTGCGAGCTTGAAAAAGGATTTACCTAAACCCAAAGAGAACCAAAAACCTGAAAAGCCCAGATAAAGCCCAAAAGAGCCCTGGACCGAAGGAAGAAGAGCCGTGCGGAGCAAGACTGGAGCGCACGGCACCTTGAAAATTCAAGGGTAGCCGTGCGCGGCACACTTAAACCGCACGGCACCTTGAGCAAAAAGCTGACTGACTCAGAAAGCTGTCGGCCACGCCAGTTTGAGCCACAGCTGATGACTGGCTCAGCCGAAAATGCACTTCTGGCCCGCCCAGAAAATACCTCCACCATTTGAATTCAAAATCCTTGGCCATTTGCCTATAAATTAACCCCTCCACTCAAGGGAAAGGGGTCCCTCTTAGCCCTTCTTTTGAGTCCTTTCTCTTGCCTTTCTCTTGGCTCTCTCACTCTACTTTCTCTCTCTAAGTTCTCAAACCCCCTTTTCATTACCACTTCCATTTCCAAGTCTTAAAGGATGTCATTCCTAAAAGACATTCTTTAAGAGCCTTCACTCACTCTCTTCTCATCATTGAAGTTGATCACTTATTAACTTCAAGATCCCATCACCCAAAACACCTAACCTTTACTCACACCCATACTCCCTTTGTCTCATTTAACCTCCCCCATCCACATCCGTGACGATCCATCCACATCCTTACATCCACGATCCTTGATCAAGCTCGAAACCAAAGGTATAAACTAGTTTCCTCGGACCAGATTCCGTTCTGGTCCTGAGGGGACCTTTCTGTCAGCAGATCTAACCCCTTTTGGTTAGATCCTGACTCAAAACATATTTTCATAAAATAAAACCAACACTGTGCTGAGGTTGGGGAACCGCGCGGTCTGTTGATCAGACGCACGGCACCCTGACTCTCAGCGCACGGCATGATGCACACTAGTGCTATTGTGAACAGGCTGACTGGATCTGAGTTTTCCTCTACTGTGGTTACCTGTTTTTGCTGTTTACTGTTTTTGTAGCTCTTAAAATAAGACCATATCTATAAGCCATGTCTCGGCTCTTCTAAAATCTTTTCAAGATCATCCCAAGTGATAAAAAAAAAACGTTGAAAACTACTTTAAAACTACGTTTTGAGAAGGATAATGACGTTCTTGGGATGATCTGATCGCCGTGAGGCTATTCGTAAGTTTTCAAAAGATCTACAGAGAAACTAGTGAGTTAAATGATGTTTGAAAGACTGCAACAGTCTGACAGCAGAGCAGGTGCCACGCACGGCACGTTGAGATGCCTCGCACGGCATCTCAGAGTGCCGTGAGCGGTACTCTGAGGCCCAACCGTTTGACGGCAGAGCAGGTGCCGCGCACGGCATCTTGAGATACCTCGCACGGCGTCTCAGGGTGCCGCGAGCGGTATTCTGAGGTCCAAACAGTCTGTTGAATGTTATTTATTTCCATTCATTCATATCATTTTATCACGACTGTACAGTTCGCACCACTTGCACGTCAGTGTGATATATTTCCCATGTCCCTCTCCCGTTACATGCTTCATTAAAGAGTTTGATATTCCAAATAATATTGAGTTCCCCCTTTTTAAAACATCAAGTAGAGACCGGTCTTACCGGGCGAATGGGGTGCTTTTTAAAGAAAAACCTTCCTCATTCGTAACGTGGCTCCCGGATCCAAAATCTCAACGTTTTCGCTAGACCAAAAGCCTTTTTCAAACCACCCCTCGGTTTCTCGGGTGACCCATCTCAAAAACCCGGGTGGCGACTCTTCGAGCTAGCGCCCCTTTGTCCCGGGCGCGGGAGCCCACAGTGGCGACTCTGCTGGGGACGTGTTTATTCAATACTTTTTTTTAAAAAAAAATGTATAAAAGTATTGGATGATCAAGAGGGCCAAACTTGAAAGGTGTTTTCTAAAGGGGGATTTTCAAATATTTTTCAGAATATTAAGTTCTTTTATCCTGTACACTTTTGCACCGCACAAGCCTCGCTATGCGTGTTTCGGCTATCTTGCCCGGTTTACCGGTGACAAGCTCTCCCGAAATGCCTAGCAACCCTCGACTATGATGAGCCATTGTGCTGTACGACCGTTGTCTTGTAATACACTCGACACGGGGTAGCACATCTTGGCTCTAGTCTAGGGAACCCTTTTGAGATCAAAACCAGCCTTTGCACTTGTACATAGCTATAGAACCTTCCTAACTAGGGCAGAAACCCATGGCTAGGACTTATGTGTTATACCCTGTTTACGTGCTTTTTATTCCTGTACACACGCATCATTCACACACCATTTCATCTTGTGGGCTAGAGGAATAGGCTCCCTTAGAATTCTTTAGGCCCCCCCCCCCCCCCAAGTCAGTCTAGGAGACTTTAAATCTATGGAGTTTGTGATACCTCCGGTGTTTGCCGTGCCCGAACGGCTCCCCTGGTTTGGGTCTAGCCTTAAGCATGCCCGTATTTGGATTCCGGTAGCCACATTGCTTTGTCTCGGATGGTCACGATAAGGAGATTGGCTCTGGTTCCGACCCGTTCGGAATTTAACCTGCCGGACGGCACCTACCTGGGCTATCAGAAATCTTCTGTACGGACGTCTTAAGTGAGATTTGAACCACGGTAGGTCCACTAGGACAGTCTAGGAGACTTTAAATCCATGGAGTTTGTGATACCTCCGGTGTTTGCCGTGCCCGAACGGCTCCCCTGGTTTGGGTCTAGCCTTAAGCATGCCCGTATCTGGATTCCGGTAGCCACATTGCTTTGTCTCGGATGGTCACGATAAGGAGATTGGCTCGGGTTCCGACCCGTTCGGAATTTACTGCCTCGACGGCACCTACCCGGCTATCGGAAATCTTTTGTACGGACGTCTTAAGTGAGATTCGAGCCACGGTAGGTCTTAGGCCTCGTTTCTGGGAGATGGGTAGAAGTAGGGCGAGTATTTGGATTGGTCATGAGTTGCTCCCTTTTGACTTGTTGCCAGTGCTGCCAACATTGATCGCCTGCGAAGAAAAGAGGCTGTACCCAATTGGTCTCGTCTGTCCCGAAGACTAGTTCGCGTAGACACCTTGGAAGGACCCCACTGTCTGAGAGGGAGGAAGAAGAATCCGTAGCCTCAGTCCCGTCCGAAAATCTTTCATCCATGTCTGACCAAGGAGACGGAATGGAGGAACTTAGGCAGAGCATGGCTAACATGGATATCCAGTTTAAACAATCCCTCGCTGGTGTTGACGCGCAACTCAAAACCGCCGTAGCCTCCATGAAAAATGACATGAATATGATAATGGAAAGCATGCAGGAAATTACCGACAAGATCCTGATCAAAGCTTTCCTGCAATCCGAGCAACCACCTAAAGTGGAGATACCAGCAGTTGACCCCAACTTGGCCGCTATCATGGATAAGATCGGCAAATTGGAGGAATCTGTCCAAGAAACCAAACGGCTTGGAAAAGGAGAAATCGATATGAGGAAACTATGCCTCTTTCCGAATGCCAAGCTGCCAGAAAAATTTAAAGGAGTGGACTTTGCAAAATTCGATGAAACCGGTGACCCCAGAGCCCACCTTCAAGGGTATGTCGGATCCCTCACTATGCGCGGCATCGAAGGAGAAGCCATGGCCCAACTCTTCCACGAGTCCTTGTCTGGTCCAGCTCTGCAATGGTTCCTCTCGCTTGAACCATCCAAGAAGAGGACTTGGGAAGACATCGGGACAGCTTTCGTGGCTCAATATGACTTCAATGTTGACCTGAAGATGACCACGAGAGAATTGAAAAGTACTAAGATGGGTGAGAAGGAAAGCTTTGCTGACTTTGTGAAGCGTTGGAGGGCAAAGGCAGCACAGATGCAGAATAAGCCTGACCTAAAAGAAAACAAATACGGATAATAACCAAGAACTTGCCAAACTCTTTCGCGCCATACATGGTTCTTTCTCAGGCTGCTCCGAATTTTGAAACTTTTTACGATTCTGGATTGGCTGTAGAGGAGGCTCTGCGGGACAGAACTTTGGAGAAGAAAGAATCAGGGTCCGGGTCCAAATCCAAATGGGCGTATTCAGGAAACAGCAATGTTCTCTTCGGGAATGCCAATCAGGCAGGAACCTCATCCACAAAACCTGTAGAAGTTAACCAGATTTTCGAAAACAAAATCCCAGAACCGAACCTTCACCCAATTCAGCACTCCAAGATCCGCTCTCCTTAAGAAGCTCACAGACATTGGGGTACTGAAACCTCTTCCGCCACCACAAACCATTCCGCCAAACCTAAACCAAAACGTCTACTGTGACTTCCACCAAATGCCCGTGTAGACACCCCAATCTGGCTTTCAGATTAGCTTATTTACGGTTTTTGATTTCCCGATGATGAAACGGATCAAGAACACTTCGGGAATGTCGAGTGTTTGAGCTTTGAGTGTTTGAAGAACCCTTGAACCTAACCTAGCCAAAAACCACATCAAAAAGCCAAAAACCAATTGTCGCGCGAGGATTTAGAACCATCGCGCGAGGGTCAAGCTGCCAGGTGTGGTCAACAGTCAAACCTGGACTGCTGACTATCGCGCTGCCGTGGAGAACCTCGCGCAACAATTCCAAACCATCGCGAGACGGTTTCTCCTCGTCCCTTTCACCTTTTTCAGCTAGGCAATCACCAAGTAATTTTCAGCCAGACCTCGTGGACTGGCTGGGCTTCTCTCCTTGCAAGCTTTCCATAAAAGGCAATTTGGCCACCAAGCCAAGTTAACCTTCACTTGGTTGGTTCTTTCTCCTCCATACACCATTTCCACCATTTTCCCTATAAATACTCCCCCATTGTCTCTCTTTTAAAGGGTTACAAGAATTCCATTTTCAAAGGAGCGCTACTTTGTACTCTTTTAAGCTAATAAAAGAGACACAAAGTAAATCCAAGAACATAGCTTGTTCTTTCTCCTTCATTACTCAAAGCAACATAAACAACTCAAGCAACCTCAATTCAACTCAAAGCTCAAACGCAATTCAAACCCCAAGAACCAAAGGTATAGCTTACCTTTATTCTGCTCTCTGTTCTGATCTCTGAGGGGGGCTGGCAGGGCCAAGGCTGGTAATCAATACCAGTCCTGGCCCTAAAGCTAGCAAAGTTTCAAAACCGTCATGGCAAGAACCCGCGCGCGACTGTCCCACATACTCGCGCGACACTTCGTGGTTGCACGTGCGGGACAGCGTGGGGATGGGTGTCTTGCTGTTTTATATATTCCTTTGCATATAGACCACTCTGCAAGCATATTAATAACTAGTTTACTACTTTTCTTAGTTTAAATCGCCAGTATTTCAATATATTACCGTGGAGTACCTCTGGATCATTCTGACTGTCCCGTAATCCAAGATGAGCAAACCAAACATTGGAAGGTTGATCCGAACCTCGCGCGATGGTTCTAAACCCTCACGCAATAAACCCTCGCGCAACAATTTGAAACCCTCGCGTGACGGTGTCCCCGACCAGAAGCTTGCCATGCATGTTTAACTTGGTTTTAGGTCGTTATTTTATCCCCTCACTGCTTAAGGGGTGTTTTAGTAATTTTGTTGCTCTATAGCCTTTTAGAATTGTTTTAAAACTGTATATTTAAACTGCTATAAACCGCTTGGTTTGTCCTGTGTGCATCGTCCTTCCAGAGCCCGTAAGGTTTGAGAATAAGAGTCCGTGGGTCAGGCTCACCAGAAACCCACGCAGCCTGCTCATCCTATACTAACTGCCATCCATGCTATCTATCACATCTTGCAAACTTGTTACGCTTTAATCCCCGATTAACTGTTCCCCCGCCCTAATTGGCTAAAATTTGGTTAATAAAAGAAGAATCACAAAGTTTTCAAAATGCCTAAGTAGAAACCGATCTCCGGATTGGGCGAGAGGGGTGCCTTAAAACCCTTCCCCTCTTGTAACCTGGCTCCCGAACCCAGATATGGTTATGACGGACTGGTTTCCTTCACTTTTCCAAATCAATTCAAATAGCGCGGCAGGTGCTTCAAAATACGGTTCCTTGGGTGTTGGACCTTCAAACCCAGGTGGCGACTCTGTATTTTTACGAGCGCTCTGCTTCTCCGCTCGCGCTCCCTCGATTACGGGCCCTTTGCTTCGGGAAACGAAATTCCCGAAGGCATGCGCTTTGGAATCCAGAAATTCCAGGGCATGCTGCCCACAGCCCGGCCATACCACCGACAACTGCATCCGCCTCCGTCATGAAATCCAAAACCTCATTGACAGCAAGGTTGTCGATGCTCCACCCACAGATAAACCAAACACCATCTCAAACCCCTTGCCGCAGCATAACCCCCCTTTCCGTATCAACCAAATCACCCTAGCCGAAGATCCAAGTCTCCCAGAAACTGATTCTACCCTATCCCCTGATACTGAACCAATGCCTGTCGGTGGAATTCCCGGAGAGATTGCCTTCCATTCTACCTGGGAATGGGAAGACACGTGGGGAGAGCTGATTGCTGACTGGGAAGAATTTGAAGCTGCCAATTTCCAAAGAAACGATGTGAACCCTTGTTCGAGGCCGGATGGGAGGTTGATTGGCAAAACATCCAGCAGATCCTCTTGATGGATTCTCTTTGGGTGCACTATTCAAAATCAAGGGAAGAATACCCGGTCTTCCAAGATGTACCTGAATGGGAATGGGACCCGACCCCGGATGAGTATCAGCTTTTGGCATGGAATGACCCATTAGATACGTTCTCCCTGCCGACACTATTCGGAGAAGAATACCAGCTTGGATACCCACCTGAGAGGGTGATGTACAACTGGCCGGAACTCGCCCCGCTCCGCCCAGATTTCTCTCATTTTAACGACTTTGTCGTCAACAATCTGTATGACAATGTGAACCTCACCCCGTACCCAAACCTTCCTGGGTTCGAAGAGGAAGTTGCTAGCAACGGGTTTGACCCAATGGACTACCTCGTGGACGGAATTGAATCTGAGCCATCAGTCACTTTCCCGAAAGACGCCGAAATTGCCATGATAAACTTATGGGAGGATGAACCAGCAAACTTGTGGGCCAACACTGAAGTGATTAACGTAAAAGTGGGAAACGAAGAATGGACTGTTAACAAAGCCATGATGGAGGCTGAAAAGTGGACACCCAAAGATCTGTGGGATGATCTAGTTATCGCCGATCTGGCCGCTAATCTACAAGATACAACTATTGGAAACAAGCGTAAAGCCCTGGCCGATCTATGGAGTGAGGAATGGAAGTACCGCCAGATTGATCATCTAACCAGAAGCGGCCGCGTTTATCAACCTCCGAACCTCCAAGTTGGGGAACCTTCCAACCCTGCAACCGCAGAACCCTCTGATCCCTTTACCACTCCGGTCAAGAGCACCTTTCGACCCTTTGACCCACCGGCTAAGGAGCCTTCCCGACCTGAAAAGAACCCCGAAGGGATGATTAAGCGCCAACTGGAGCAAACCCATGCCAAGATGTCTGTCTGGGATGTGCTGGTCCATTCCACACGCCATCGTGAAGGCCTCATCCAAGCACTCTCTCAGCTAAAGGTTCCTTCCGCTATAACTCCCGATGAGCTTGTGGCCCTGATCAAAACCATACCTATCAAACATGCCATCACCTTTACTGATCGAGACTTACCCGCCGAAGGAACTGATCACAATCGTCCGCTGCACATCACCTTGAAGTGCCATGGCAAGTCGGTTCCAACAATCTTGGTTGATAATGGATCAGCGATTAATGTCTGTCCTCCGTGTTGCTTATTGTTTGGGATACAAGAATAAGGACTTTTCCCCGTCGAAGTCAAGGTCCGAGCGTATGACAACACTCGAGAGACGTGGTTGGGACTCTCATGATTCCAATGACCTTCGACCATATCAGACGGACGTGGAATTCCACGTGGTGAATATCCCCGCCTCTTTCAATCTGCTCTTGGGAAGGCCCTGCATCGGCCGTACATCATGGTCGTGCCCTCCACACTCCACCGTAAAATTCGGGGGGACCGAAACAGAATGCTTACTATCCACGGAGACTCGGGAATTCATGCCCCTGCTGAGGACAATGCCCCACTCTTGAAAATTCAACACGGGAAGAAGATATCGCTTTGGGAGGCTTTCTCTCTAGTCTCAGTCTATCTATTCAGTTAGGATCGATGATGACTTCATCATTAGCAATGTTGCCATCAAGATTATGAAGAAAATGTCCTACATGCCAGGATTGGGACTCGGAAAGAATCTCCAGGGCCCTGCGAAGTTTGAAGCTCAGGGCACTCTGATGCGCACAATTGGCCTTGGTTACTCACCCTCGAGTAAAAACAAAGTGAAAAGGGGAACAGACTGGAGGACTACTTTGTCAAAGAAGAAGCAAAGCAGATTTATCAAGGACAGACGGAACCGTTTTGGGACGAGGAGACCAATACCTTCCTGCCAGGGTTTGAGATATTCGCCAACGATGTCTGGCCGGATAGTGATGAAGAAGCCGAGATTGTGGAAAAGCAGAAAAAGCCCCCGACTGGATTGAGGTCTTTGCCATGGGTAGTCTCGCAACTCGTTAGGGAAGACGAATCGATGGGTACAGCTGCGGAAGGGAAGTGCTGATGGTGGAACAAGATACCCCGAGGATCCGACTTTGCTCATCATGGATCTTTCTTTGGAGAATGCGAGAATTGGATCTTCATACCGAGTGCAACTCACCATGAGTCCGAAGTCCAGAAGTCTTCGAGTCTTCTGAGTCTGTCGAGTCCAAGTTGGTGCCTCTTGGCCCAAACTCTTAGAGTGTATTTTGAGTTCGAATCCACCCGTGTGTATGGTGCCCCGAGGCCTCCGTTAATAATGAAATAAATGAATCTGATTTTACTTTCCCGACTTTGAAATAAATTGTGTCGACCCTGGTGATGAAGAGATTGGTTTCGATGGGGACATCCCCAAAGAAATTCGATCCCTAATCGACAGGGAAGATGAAAGGCATGCTCAACCTGTAAAAGAAGAAATCGTTTTAATAAATTTGAGAGATGAAGGGAGTCCCCGGGTGATCCAGATCGGTTCCGCGCTATCCGCTGAAGAGCGCGAAGCCCTTGTAAACCTACTCAAAGAATTCGAAGATGTATTTGCATGGTCACACGAAGATATGCCCGGAATCGATCCTGAAATCGTGGAACACCGGATTCCCCTTTATCCCGAGGCAAAACCAGTAAAACAGAAACTAAGGCGCATGAGACCTGACTGGGTGCTTAAGATAAAGGAAGAAGTCACTAAACAGATTAACGCTGGGTTTTTAATGGTAATTGAATACCCTCAGTGGGTTGCAAACATCGTCCCAGTACTAAAGAAGGATGGTAAAATAAGGGTCTGCGTCGATTTCAGGGATCTCAACAAAGCCAGCCCAAAAGATGACTTCCCGCTACCGCACATTGATGTGTTAGTTGATAATACTGCCAGTCATTCCCTACTCTCTTTCATGGATGGTTTTTCGGGGTACAATCAAATACTTATGGCTCCAGAGGATCGGGAAAAAACCACGTTCATCACTGAGTGGGGGACGTATTGTTATCGAGTCATTCCCTTCGGACTAAAGAACGTCGGATCTACTTACCAGCGGGCCGCCACGACATTGCTACACGACATGATTCATAAAGAGGTAGAGGTCTACGTTGACGATATGATTGTTAAAGCCAAAGAGCGAGAAGGACATCTGCCCGCACTCAGGAAGTTTTTTGAAAGAATCAGGAAGTACAAGATGCGGCTCAACCCCGCCAAATGCACGTTCGGAGTCACTGCAGGGAAGATGTTTGGGTTCATGATCACCACCCGAGGCATCGAAGTCGATCATCGAAAATCAAAGCCATCCTAGAAATGGAACCGCCGAGATCTGAGAAGGATGTAAGGAGTTTCCTCGGCAAGGTGCAATTCATCAGTCGATTCATTGCAAAGCTGACCTCGACTTGCGAACCCCTATTCCGTTTGCTCAAGAAAGGAGTGCCATTCGCTTGGGATGATAGGTGCCAGAAGCATTAAAGCCATCAAGGCCTACCTAAACAAGCCACCGGTATTACGCCGCCCGTAATGGGAAAACCTTTGATCCTATACTGTCTGTCACTCCATCCTCAATGGGATGCATGTTAGCGCAGGAAGGAGATGATGGGGTGGAAAGGGCTGTTTACTACCTTAGTAAAAAGATGGTTGGACCTGAAGAGCGGTACACTCCCCTGGAAAAGACATGCTGGGCACTTGTATGGGCTTCCAGGAAGATGAGACATTACATGCTCGCCTACCCGGTGAGGCTGATATCTCGGATGGATCCCCTAAAATATCTATTCGAAAAACCAGCCCTCACAAGAAGAATGGCGCGATGGTTGCTGATGCTCGCTGAATTTGAATTAAAGTATGTCACCCGAAAGTCGCTAAAAGGAGCCGTCGCCGCATTCTTGGCCGATTGCCCAGTTAAGAGAGGAGATGCCCAATTCAATTTCCCACGAAGACATAATGACGGTAGCCGAGGACATTTGGCAGTTGTACTTTGATGGAGCAGCCAACCAGAAAGGATTTGGAATCGGTGTATTGCTCATCTCGCCTGATGGATCGCACATCCCGTTAGCATTCAAGCTTAACTTCGAAGTCACCAATAATCAGGCAGAGTACGAGGCTTGCATCGTGGGTATGGAGGCCGCCATTGAGATCGGCATAGAAAGACTGGAAGTCGTGGGAGATTCGAACTTGGTCGTGTCCCAGGCAAATGGTGATTGGAAAGTCAAGGAAGAAAAACTAAAGCCATATCACCATGATCTCGAAGATCTCATCCCCCACTTCACCAGGGTAACTTTCACTCATGTCCCGAGATTCAAAAATCAATTCGCGGACGCTTTGGCAACTTTGGCATCAATGGTCGAGATCCCTATTGGCATAAAGTTAAGACCGATTGTGATAGAACAGAGGGATACTCCAGTCTACCAGCATGTCATGACAATCGAAGAACCTGATGATGGTCAGCCATGATACTTCGATATTTGGAGATATGTAGAAAGAGGAGAGTACCCCATGGGAGCAAGCAAGAAGGACCGAATCGCTCTCCAGAGGATGGCAGCTTAATACATTATTTGTGGAGGGAATCTATACCGAAGATCACACTGTGGTACGCACAAGTTATGCGTCCATGGGGAAGATGCGAAGAGGGTAATGGAGGAAGTCCACGAAGGTGTATGTGGCCCTCACATGAATGGTATAATGCTCGCTAAGAAAATCCTCAGGCAAGGATACTTTTGGACCACCATGGAAACGGAATGTGTGGAATACGTGCGAAGGTGTAGAAGGTGCCAAACTCATGCTAATCTCACGCATGTCCCGCCACATGAGCTGCAACAAATGACCTCACCATGACCTTTCTCGACATGGGGAATTGACGTCATCGGAAGGATAGTGCCGGCAGCATCCAATGGTCACAAGTTCATTTTAGTAGCCGTCGATTATTTCACAAAATGGGTAGAAGCTGCTTCCTATGCCACTTTGACTGCGGTTCAAGTTGCACATTTCATCAAGCAAAATGTCGTTTACCGATACGGGGACCCCCAAGCTTTTGTATCCGATAATGGGGTTCATTTCAAAGGACGAGCCCGAGAAGTTTTGGATGAGTTCCAAATTCAAGTGCACAAATCGACGACTTATCGGCCGCAGACTAATGGCGCCGTGGAGGCCGCCAATAAGACAATCAAAGCCATTCTGGAGAAGACCATTCAATCCGCAAGGGACTGGCATGAACAACTACCCCTGGCTCTGTGGGGGTATCGCACGTCTGTGCGAACACCAACGGGAGCAACACCCTACTCTTTGGTTTACGGAATGGAAGCGGTGCTCCCCATCGAATTGGAAGTCCCATTTCTTCGAACTATGATTGAATGTGAAATCCAAGAGGCAGAATGGTTGAGCAATCGATTCGAAGAACTTATGCTATTCGATGAACGCCGGTTAAGGGCTCTTTACCACATCCAAGGGTACCAACGAAGGATTGCACGGGCATTCAACAAGAAAGTGAAACCCAGGAATTTGGTAGAAGGTGACATGGTTTTGAAGGAAATTCGGGTCCTATGACCCACGAGGAAAGTTTCGACCAAAGTGGTCCGGGCCGTACATTATCAAGACCATCCTTTCCGGAGGGGCAACGCAACTCATCGACTTGGACGGAAATGAATTCTCAACCTTGGTCAACCTAGATCAACTCAAACGCTATTACCCCTGAGAGAAGCTCGCTAGGCTGAAAACCGCAAGGGCGGGCAGTCCTAGGCAAAAATTAGAGCAAAGCCTGCTAGGATGAAAACCCGTCAGGGCATCCTAGGCAAAAGTTAAGGCATACAATAAATGAGCTCGCTAGACCGAAAACCCGAAAGGGCGGTTCTAGGCAAAAGTTAGAGCGCAAAAGGAGAGTGTTAAAACCAGAGCGAACTCGACCCTGAACTACGTCATGACCTGTTCCTTCGTCAGGAGGATACGTAGGCAGTCTCACATGGAGACCCGGTCACAATCCATCAAAATAAAGATCCAGGTTGAGAAGGTTCGAAAACCAAAAGTCGAGAAGGGGGAAACCCTCCAAGACTCGCTTTTATTAACGCGATTACTTCTGCTACATAAGGTTGGGCAAAGCTTTCAAAACCAAAAGAAATACAACATAATGAGAAGAGGGTCCACAATTTATTCAACGGTTAGGGAAGTAGGATCGAGTCAGTTTCCTTGGGCTCCAGCCCTCACTGCAATGTCCCTCCTAAGCCACTTTCGATAGCTCCCGCGCATCGCAACAGGAGGATAAGGATGCGCGTCAGTCACCTCGCGTGTCATCCAAAAGCGCTGGTAGTGGCAAAGAACCGAATGGCTGACGAGAGACAGAACCACATCCACGAGAACCTCGACAGGGGCCTCCTGCCTCAAACCTAGCTGTCGCTGGATGCGATAAGGGATGTAGAAGGTAAAAGCTCCCAAACTAGCAAGGACGACCCACTGAGGGCTCATGTAGTGCACTGTCATGGGAGGAAGATCCAGCCATCGGCACCTCCAAGCAATAGTCTCCGCTCGCCGGCGCCTGAGGGAGTCAACCCACTTGACCCTGCTCCAGTCCTCAAACTCGAAGCATCGCTGAGACAGTAACCTCGCCTCATATGACCAATTGCCAGAAGGAATGGTCAGCACATTCACCTTGTCACAAAGCCAAATCTGTGGGAAGAGAGAAAACAAGTAAGAAATCATAGAAACCAAGTCGAGTGTTGAGGTAAAATGAGAACGTGGGAAAAACCGAAAAGGAGAGCTGAGTGAGAAGCCAACCAGTAGGAGAAGGGGCTACCACCGAAAGTCTCGGTCTCTCCAGATGAACCTTGTCCAAACCAATCAATGTCTCGGCCAAAACCATCGGAATCACGCCCTTTCGAGCCTCACTCAACAAAGAACGCCGACCGGGCCAACTAACATGACCGGCGAAGGAACTAAGAGATAGGCCGCAAGCAGGCACATGCAGGAGCAGTCATGCGTCGAGTCCGATAAGTCATGTCTCCAAGATCGCCAGAGGAGAGAATAGCTTGATAAGGCGCATGACATTAAGATGGCCATTCCTAACCAAGTAGCGAGCGGCACCATCACCCAACCCAAGCGCGGCCTAAGACCTGAGCGCTCGCGCGCACAGAGGAATGATGACCTCCCTCAACCAAAGCCCTCAAGGTACGCATGGAACTCCTCGACAGTGGGATGAGCTCCCGATCGCCAAACCGAACACGTGAACCTCCGATCCCGTAAACTCACGGCTGCCTCAAAAGTTCGGCGGCGGCGGATGTTACGGAGGTACCTCATGGAGTAGACCGTGAGCTCGGAAGTTGAGCCAATCGACACCTTCCATCGAAGCCAACCATGGGACGAAGTGAACCTGTAAGAAAGAGCCATTTCAAGAAGCAAAGAAAGAGGACAAGAGTTGGATGAGGTGTGGAGAATATAGAATGAGAGAGCCTGAATTTATAGGAGAGGTAGAAGGACAACTTCAACTTTCAAAGAGCCTCGGTTTCAAAAGTGCAAGTTTTCCATGAGTCCAACATAGGAAAAGCTTGGTCAAGTCCTAAAAGATTCAAAGCAGACACTGGCTCAGAAATGCCACCGCATGGGTCAAACCTCAACCCCGAGCCATCGCGGCAGGAAACAACCAAACAAGATGTCACCGGAAAAAGTGCCTCAGACGGCACCTTGATGGGTCTCACGGCATGTTGAAACCAGAGAAATTCCACGACAGGAGTGATCAAGGTACCGTGAAGCAGAGATCCACCCGCACGGCACCTTGGCCTATCCACACGGCACCTTGACTCTGCTTTTGCAGTTTTTAGCAGCAACACCTCAAGATAGAATCAAGGCCCTACAAAGCACCAACCAGCACCTAAACACACTCTAACGGGTATTTGGGACTTCATGGATGTTTCGTTTCAAGATAACTCCCGGGATTCGCCGTCATGGCGCGAAAACTCGATAAAATCCGTTCCTTAAGCCATGTCAAAGTATCAAAAGTCCGTTTCGGGTCATTCCAAGTTGTTCTTTCAAGTCCTACAGGTCATAATAGTCAAAAGTGACTTAGTCCAAGTTCCGGTTCATGCTCAGAGTCAAAACTCGAAAATGTCACATGTTAGAGTCAACATTTTCCTACTTTTCGAGCATACTCCAGAGGCAAAATAGAATTTTCAAGCATCATAGCAAGATTCAAAGGTCATTATTGTCTCATATTCATGTATGGTCTGTTGTAAAGATGTCTATATAAAGTCTTGAATGCGGAGTCTACTTTACAACGGTTTGCTTGCCTTCTTTGATTTCTATTCCACTGACAATATACTTCGATTGTTAATATGTCCCTCCTCACAAACCTCACATTCAACTCAGCGACTAGTTGCACAGTTCGGTTAATGTTTTGGTTATTCACTTTTCTTCGTGCAAACAAAAGGAAATTGAATGACATAAACAATGAAAGAACAAAATCTCTGTATAAATCCAAAGGCGTCCATGAATCGAAGTACAAAAGGGGCACAATGGCCCAATGATCAATGTCCTATCTAACAAGGGCAAACAGGCCCTACAAAGAGAAGCACACAGGCTCCGCAAAAGTACAAAACAAAGGAGGAGCTCAACTCTCGCCCTCGCCCTCGCCCTCGCTCTCCTCCTCGCTCTCCTCGGAGACCTCCTCCATCGCTGGAGAGCTGCTCACCTCGGGAGTGCCAGTTGCCCTGGGCACGGTCTCCAGAGGTAGCCTCCAGGTCGACGTCTGTGGGCTCGGGTGTATCGTCCTCGAAACGTCGATGGGCTCATCCTCGGTCCCTACAGGCGTCGTGTCCTCTTCGACGCCGGCTCCTCTCGTGAGCCGGCAGAGGAGACTGTGGTACTGGGAAGCGGACGGACTTCCGCCGCAACCCTCGTGGTGCCCCTCCTGGCCTGCAATGATATAAGCATTCATATGACATTTGCATCATAATCATAATATAAGCGGTAGAAATAAAGCAAATGATTGAAGTTCCATAACATACCATCGCTCCGCCAACGCGAGGCAACACCTCTGAAGGGTGGCCCATGGCGTTTGCCTCACCAACTGCTCCAGCCCATCATGGCCTCCGCCATCTCCTTCACGTGCCCTAGAGGAGCCTGCAATGAAGGGAATTGATCGAATATGCAAGCAGAGCAAATGTACAAAAGATTGAAAACATGTTATACCCGAGCAAGGAACCCTGGAGCCCAACAAGAGGACGTGGCACCGCAACCAAACCAGGGACTCACTGAGGGGTCGTCACGTCCCACTGTCCAAGAAAGGACAAGGAGGCTAGCGCCGCTCGGGCCTACGCCCTCGCCGCAACCTCTCGCCTCGCCTCCACTGCTCCATCACCTCTATCCTCTTCCTTCCCTTCCTCCTCCAAAGACTCTCGTGCCGCCGCGCCGCCCCAAACAAAGACGTATCCCGGACACGCCATCGTGTGAGAACGATGCCAGCGTAGTCGGCGGCCAGACCGGCCACCCGCCTCGAAGCAGACTCCAACTCGAGGTCCGCCGTGCAGAACCGCCGACCTCCTCCGCAGATATCGTCCGCCCTTCGCACTGCAGGTGGAAGCCGCCCAGGGACTCAGCGCCCAACTCGCCGATCGGGCGTGACACTCGGTCACCCAAGTACCACTGCCCGGCCGTAAGGGGACTCGAGAAGCACCTTCCCCTAGCGACCACCCTACTCTGCGCGACGTAGGGGATCTCGAAGCGGTCCCACCCGCCAGTGGACCTGTCATCAAGAATAAGCAATATCAAAGCGCTGTTTGAATGGAAACAAGCAATAGAAATGAAAGTACTTTGATACCTGATCAGGACGCAGCTCGTCCAGGTACAGGCGGAAGGCATCCAGCTTGCCTTTTCCCCTCTTCACGCCCTTATACTCTGTCGACCAGCGTAGGGCTCGGGGAAGTATCGTGTCGTCGGGACACGTGGTCTCAGGAGGGTACATCCCTATCACCTCGTACGTCCAAAGCTGTAATTCAAGACATGGAAGGTTAGCACAGGATATACGTTGAATGAATACAAATGGAAAGCTAACTGTTCATAAGAAAGGAAATGAAATATACCTCCCAGACCCTCCAGTAGCCTCCGAGGCTCACTCCTGCTCCGCGAGACAAAGAGCCCATGAAGGCGTAGCACGTCCCCAGTGCTGCACCTCCCCAGTCGAAGCGAGCGATCTCCCCGACATCCCTCAAGGCCGGGAAGCGAAAGGTGTACCCGATTGCGCCTGTTGGGAAACAGAGACGCACCGAGTAAGTACAACAAGAAGCACCTCGCCATCTGCTCCTCCTCCACTCTGTCAGCCGGGGGCCTCTCCGTCCAAAACCTCAAGAGTCGGGCGTGCCGGCGTCATCACCCTCCCCTCGGCTCGTGTCCCAAGATCGCTCATTTGAACGCCGCCGCTTTGCCTCCTCGTGGCGTCGAAAGAGATAGGGTCACCTCAGGCCACTGAGACCGTGATCGCCGCAAAGTCCAACGGCGTCACGGTCGGCTCACCAAAAGAGAAGTGGAGGGTGTTCGTCGTGTCCCACCACCTCTCACCAAAGCCCTCACTACCGGGCGGTCGTTGCACACGCCCCCCGCCAGCACCCCTACACTCCCCGAAGCCTGCCCGCCTCACTATCTCTCGCGAGGCCTCGGGCAATCGCTCCCAGAATGTCGACACAGCTGCCGAGCCTCCATAGCACGAGAGCGAGATCGCCTGTTGCAACAAATCAACAATATTCAATGAACAGGCATGGCATACAATACAGGTGGTGTACTTAGATGCAATAAAATGGAAATACGATGCATTGGAATTTGAAATACTGTAAATTTAAAGTATACCTCGTCTCGGCGCAAAGAAAGGTGCGGCGAGGGTCCTCAGACCTAGAGCCTCGTCGTACGTGGGCCTCCTCGGCGTGTAAGGTAAAAGCGAAGGCACCACCACGTGCTGAAAGAGGCACGTAGGCCGCCCCGTCATAGGGGCCTCGCCCCTGCAACGCCAGTGCCTCAGCCACCACAGTGACGGGAGGAGCCACCACCCTCCGGCCTCCTCGGCTCGCTCTCTTCTCCTCGGCCTCGGCTCTCCAACACCCCAGGTCTCAAGCCCGGCTGAAGATCGCCTCACGGGCCGCAAGCAAAGCGTCCCCCACCCGATACCCCCGCACTAACTCCAATACGCCCTCCATGGACGCCGTCGCTAGGTAGTCGCCCATGCCTACGGGGCGTGACGACTCTGCCTACGCCACTGCTCACAAACAAGGGCGGCGTGTCCTCCACTAACCGCTCCACCCTGGCTCCACCCCGCTCGCCTCTCGATGGGGGGCCTTCCCAAGTCACCCGAGGCTCTCACAGAGAAGCTTCCGCCTCTCTACCACCCGATCTAAACCACCACCATTGTGACTCTCCAGTAGTCCTCTCTCTGTGGCGGCCCCCGATTGGCTCGAGGCCTCGACATCGTCCCTCGACTCCATTGCACCCGGAGTCTCCGTCTCCTGGCCGTGCCCGGCCATTACTATGCTGCCACCATCATCGCCACCACTACCGGCCACTGCACCGACTGGGGCCGTGGCCTCCTCGGCCAGAGCCGCCCGGTCCGAGACCCTCGTGGTCTCCGGTACACTCTCGGCCAAAGCTACATCCTTCGGGACGATCGAAGGCGAAGTAATGTCACCGGGCGCGTCCCTGGACTCCATGACCGTAATGTATGAGAGATGGAGAGAGAGAGCAGTCGGGAAAGCTTGGGAACAATGGAGAGAGAGAGAGATGACTGAAGAGAGAGAGAGATGATCAAGAAAGAGAGATACCGTGAGAGAGAGATGATTGAGAGAGAGATACGCTGGGAGAGAGAGAGAGAGATGGCGCATTAATCGAGAGAGAGAGAGAGGAATTGAGCCGTACGCGAGTGTACTGTGTACACCTCGCGTATTTATATATATTCCCCGAACCGGACCGCCTGGAAATCAATTCTGGACCGGGTTCACAGCCAACCAAGCCGCGCGGCACTTTGGACGGGTCGCACGGCACCCTGGACGAACATGCAGTACATTTAATTTATGGTACCGTGCGTCTCTAAATTAGCTGCGCACGGCGCGTTGATCTGTTTCGGCGTTTTGCTTCCTGAAAGCAGTTTGGCATTTTCACGATCGATTCGATTCAGAGTTAGGGAGATAGATGCAAGAAAAAGGAAGAAGAAAAGGGGCTTTTCATTAAATAAAATCCGGGGTTTCCCCCGGGATCTTGCCATTACATTCAAAAAAAAAAAAAAGAGAGAAAGGAGAACAAAAACGACAAAAACAACTACGGCCCTACTGCCCTCTTTTCCCCTTCTTCCTTCTCTCAACCCCGGCCTCAGTCGCTCACCCCGTCATCGGACCCGTTGGGGTTGCCCTCGGAATCTTCTGCGGACTCCTCTGACTCGCGCCCGAGAACGGAATCCGGGTTGTCTTTGTTGTCTAGTTGGTCAAAGGCGACGTCCTGCAAGTTGGACACGGCACGGTGGAGGGTGCGGATGGTGGAAATCAATCGCGCAATCTGCTCGTTGAGTTGTTCGATCTCCCCCCGAAAAAAGGCCATCTCGGCCTCCAAGGAGATCACTCGGGCTGCCAAGTCGTCGTTTGCCATGACGAGAATATGCGAGGAATTTGGAGATGTTTTGTTGGTGGTGCATGGAATGTGGCACCCCCACACTTATAAAGACGTCCCGGCCGACGAAAGGGCACGCCTGCATTAATGGGCACCCTCAAAGCTTTCAACTGTCCTCGGAAATTGAAGGGGCGCCTAGAAGATCGAGGTGCCGTGCGTCCCTGATTTTGCCCGCACGGCACCCTGGCTCAGAGGATTAATTGCCGTGCCTCGAGAATTGATCCAGTCAGCCACCTAAATCCTCTTGGAATCTCAATCCTCAGCCGTTTTGCAGAAAAGGTCTCTTAGAATATCGTGCATTGGTTACAACACCATTTGATCCCTTGGGAATTCGCCGTATTCGCCTTTTTCTCGATACTCGGGACTCGCCGTAACCGGTCTCTGGATTTTTAGTCTGACGTCTCAAAAATTCTAAAATTCAAAAGTCAATTTTCGCCCTCCGAGGGCTCGTCTCAAAAATTCAAAAGTCAATTTTCGCCCTCCGAGGGCTCGTCTCAAAAATTCAAAAGTCAATTTTCGCCCTCCGAGGGCTCGTCTCAAAAATTCTAAAATTCAAAAGTCAATTTTCCCCAGGGCTCGTCTCAAAAATTCAAAGTTCAATTTTCGCCTCAGGGCTCGTCTCCAAAATTCTAAAATTCAAAAGTCAATTTTCGCCCTCCGAGGGCTCGCCTCAAAATTCAATTTTTCTCCCGAGGGCTCGCCTCAAAAATTCAAAATTCAATTTTTAGCCCTCCGAGGGCTCGTCTCAAAAATTCTAAAAATCAAAGGTCAATTTTCGCCTCCGAGGGTCCCTAACGCCTCAACGACTCTTCTGCCTCTCAAGCCACGGCCCAAATGGCCTAACATCTCTTCGTCTCCCGAGCCACGGTCTAACGGACCTAACGTCTCTTTTCGCCTCGATTTCCGCCTCCCATGGGCTCACCTCGGGTCTTTCAAACACTTTGCACACGGCACCGCAAGCACGCTTTTGCACGAGTTTGTTCTCCGAGATTTGTTTTCTAGCATTGCATTGTCCCAATCGAACTACGCTGGTCTGATCCCTATAACGGGGTACGTAGGCAGCTCCCCGAGCGCGACCACCATTGTTATTTACTTGCATTTTTCGTTTTGTCTCTGTTCAAAGGCGCTAGAGCAACGGATTGGGATGCCTATTCTTTAAGCGTCACTCGTACCAAACTAATGGTATCCGAGTTACGTTAAAGAGGGACTACTGTAGACACCCCAATCCGGACCTCGGAGGGTCTTTGTTCGCCCTGATGATGAAATAGAGGAAATAATTCCTTTGCGAGCTTGAAAAAGGATTTACCTAAACCCAAAGAGAACCAAAAACCTGAAAAGCCCAGATAAAGCCCAAAAGAGCCCTGGACCGAAGGAAGAAGAGCCGTGCGGAGCAAGACTGGAGCGCACGGCACCTTGAAAATTCAAGGGTAGCCGTGCGCGGCACACTTAAACCGCACGGCGCTCAGAAAGCTATCGGCCACGCCAGTTTGAGCCACAGCTGATGACTGGCTCAGCCGAAAATGCACTTCTGGCCCGCCCAGAAAATACCTCCACCATTTGAATTCAAAATCCTTGGCCATTTGCCTATAAATTAACCCCTCCACTCAAGGGAAAGGGGTCCCTCTTAGCCCTTCTTTTGAGTCCTTTCTCTTGCCTTTCTCTTGGCTCTCTCACTCTACTTTCTCTCTCTAAGTTCTCAAACCCCCTTTTCATTACCACTTCCATTTCCAAGTCTTAAAGGATGTCATTCCCAAAAGACATTCTTTAAGAGCCTTCACTCACTCTCTTCTCATCATTGAAGTTGATCACTTATTAACTTCAAGATCCCATCACCCAAAACACCTAACCTTTACTCACACCCATACTCCCTTTGTCTCATTTAACCTCTCCCATCCACATCCGTAACGATCCATCTACATCCTTACATTCACGATCCTTGATCAAGCTCGAAACCAAAGGTATAAACTAGTTTCCTCGGACCAGATTCCGTTCTGGTCCTGAGGGGACCTTTCTGCTGTCAGATCTAACCCCTTTTGGTTAGATCCTCGACTCAAAACATATTTTCATAAAATAAAACCAACATCGTGGCCGAGGTTGGGGAACCGCTGGCCTGTTGATCGACGACGGCACTCGACTCTCTAAGACGGCATGATGCACACTAGTGCTATTGTGAACAGCCTGACTGGATCTGAGTTTTCCTCTACCGTGGTTACCTGCTTTTGTCCATCGCTTTTGTAGCTCTTAAAATAAGACCATATCTACAAGCCATGTTCCGGCTCTTCTAAAATCTTTTCAAGATCATCCCAAGTGATAAAAATAAAAACGTTGAAAACTACTTTAAAACTACGTTTTGAGAAGGATAATGACATTCTTGGGATGATCTGATCGCCGTGAGGCTATTCGTAAGTTTTCAAAAGATCTACAGAGAAACTAGTGAGTTAAATGATGTTTGAAAGATCGCAATACCGACAATAGAGCAAAGCACGCGACGGCACGCCGAGATGCCTCGCGACGGCATCTCAGAGTGCCGTGAGCGGTACTGAGGCCCAACCGCTTGACGGCAGAGAAAGACGCACGACGGCATCTTGAGATACCTCGCACGGCGTCTCAGGGTGCCGCGAGCGGTATTCTGAGGTCCAAACAGTCTGTTGAATGTTATTTATTTCCATTCATTCATATCATTTTATCACGACTGTACAGTTCGCACCACTTGCACGTCAGTGTGATATATTTCCCATGTCCCTCTCCCGTTACATGCTTCATTAAAGAGTTTGATATTCCAAATAATATTGGAGATCCCCCCCTTTTTAAAACATCAAGTAGAGACCGGTCTTACCGGGCGAATGGGGTGCTTTTTAAAGAAAAACCTTCCTCATTCGTAACGTGGCTCCCGGATCCAAAATCTCAACGTTTTCGCTAGACCAAAAGCCTTTTTCAAACCACCCCTCGGTTTCTCGGGTGACCCATCTCAAAAACCCGGGTGGCGACTCTTCGAGCGAAGCGCCCATTTCGGGCGCGGGAGCCCACAGGAGACGAAGGTCCTACAACGGCAAATGTATTGGACGGCGGTGATGGCAAAGATACTGGATCCGCCAACAAAGAACTCTCTCTCTCTCTCTCTCTCTTCCATTTTCTTCAACTTCGATCTCGTCAACCTCATGCCGTAACCCTAGGTGAAGCAATTTCTGTGGCGTTGAAAAGAACGAAGGGCACAGCTTCAACTCTTGTTTATCCAATTGACAGCTTCAGTGCATAATATATGCCTTCTTAATTTACAATCGTAGTCTAATTTGTCAAATAAATAGGAACCCATTGAAGGGTTTCTCTATTTCCCCAATATATGAATTACACGTCCATTGATTCTCCACTTTTTTGTTCTGATATACTCCTACATTTATTTCTTCTTTTTTTGAAATGGCTAATTGGCTAAAATTGAACTACAATTTTAATTCAATTGGATTTAAGAATAATTGGACAAAAAGCTAGAAAAATTATTACATAGTTATTCATTTCATGTGTGTATTTTTTTCGGTGCAATTTTTCATGTGAGTGTGATAAATTGGAAGGATAATTGACCCATACCCAAAAAAAGGCTACAAGGGCATTTAAGTAATTTGATACTTTTCCTTAACAGAGTTAGTAGAAAAAAATGGGGAAAAAACCGAAATGGTCATAGTAGTTAAGTGTTTGTGTTAACTTGGTCCCTGCAGTTTTAAATGGCTCAATTTACACTTTGTATTTTCCATTTTGTTCCAACTTGATCCAATTATTAACTTTCGTTAGCCTTTTTAACACCAAACGCGAATGGGTCCCTTTTCTAGGGTTAAAATAGTAATTCTTTCATTCCCCTCTTGCCTTAATATACCTCTAAACCAAAATACAGCTCATCCTTCCATTCATAATGCTAATCACTGGTATTAAGTTTGGATTTTGGTAATGACCAAAATTTGATTATAGTTTTCTAAAAAAAAGGTTACCCTACAATTCAGTATTGTAACGCTCCAAATTTTGAGAACGTTAAATAAACAATTTTATTGATAATCTAAAGAGAGTATGGCTCATTATTACATCATAGTTCCCATAATTACACAAAGGAAGGGGAAACTAAGGTTCCTAACTACAGCTTCGCCTACTCTTCCATCCTAGCCAGCTCTTCGGCTCTAAAAGCCTCCAAGGTGTGTAGCTCACCCTGATCATCTACAAAGTCTGACACATTATACCAGCGTCGCCATCAGTATAATATGTCAGGGTCACCAAAGATAACACCATGAGTTACGAGAGCTTAGCAGAATAATCCTATACCCGCTAACTCATAACTTACAAATAGCATGTCATAGAAATAGTATACGAGTTCATGGTTTTCAAATAGCACATGCATATTCCATAAGGCAATTCACAATGACACATCCACATTCCCTATTCTAATGTTGGTGTTTGTGTTACTCGTGTTTTTCCAACGCGACTCATCGTAGACCGTGTCTCATTTTTACCAAATCAACATTTTGAAAGTTATTTTTTTTAACACACTCAACCTCGGTTCCGCTGTCCCGGGCTTCCGAGTATCCTCACAATGGTTCCGCTGTTCCGGGCTACCATTGGCACACAAAATTCGCATTGACTCCTCTCAGCAGATACTAAGCCTTGTTACCAATGAGGTTACCACGTTCGGCCCCATTGACAACCTTCACAATGGGCTACCAAGTCCGGCCACATTGCGGTTTTCACAAATCATTCAAAATTTGCATTGGCTCCTCTCCGTGGATAACCAAGCCATATTACCAATGAGGCTACCACGTCCGGCCCCATTGGTAATCTTCACAATGGGCTACCAAGTCTGGCCACATTGTGGATTTTTGCAAATCCACACGTTGGGCTAACACATCTGGCTACATTGCGGTTTCCGCAAATCCACACAATGGACTACCAAGTTCGGCCATATTGCGGGTTTTCATTCACACAATGGGCTAACAAGTCCAGCCACATTGAGATTTCAAAACATATCTTTTCATTAACCATGCCCTAAGCGTCATGTTTTTACTTTCTCCGTTTCTGTGTCTCGTTATCATGCATAGACTCCGCGGCAGGACTTTTCATGTACTTAAATCATTCATTGTAATTTTAAAACTAAATTAGTAAGATCCTCCAACTCTAGGTTATGTTAACATGCTCATTTTATTCTTAAGTTCACGTAATCATGCTCAAACATTTAGCACACAACTTTAAATCATAGTGTCACGTGGTCGGACACCTTTGGAGTGGAAAACCACTTATGCTTTATCACACATCAAGGCAAGTAAACACATATACTTGCTTGTGACCATCCTAAGATCAAAATACGAATACTTTTACTTTGAAATCCGTTCTTTCTTCCCTTTAGGAAAGTTCAAAACAACATATGTTTTTCCGGAAAGTAAAGTCGAGTTACTCAATCTCACACGCATTTCTCATAATATATACAATTTTACTTTTATACTTTGAAATAGCGTATAAGGATACCTACATGCATTACAACAACACACATTTCTATTTATACTTAGAGAAAGGGGATAAGAATAATATACCGTTTTTCTTGGCGGTAGGGCAGCTACGGAAAAAAAAAAAAAGCACGTTTGCTATCGAACGAAATGATTTCCTACGGTAAGCTTATGGTAGTTTCAAAAGAGAAGAGGTTTCTCTCGAAACTAGTTCTTGACTAAACTACTTAACTTTTTGGATCGAAAGGGTGGTCGGGTAGTGATTTAGTGGCGGTCTTGGATGAATTTTTTGAAAAACTCAAGAACAAAAGAAGAACAAGCATAAAGACAAGAATTCTAGAGAGAGAAGTTAAAAGGTTGGAGGTGTGAGTTGAATGGCATGAGGGGGGGTCCTATTTATAGCAAAAATCTTGGGCTTTCTCCCTCTCTCTCTCTCTCTCTCTCTCTCTCTCTCTCTTTTTGTTCCATTGTGTTGTCAATTTTTGTCTCTAAGCATGCCAAAGTCTACCCTCATTTGTCATTGTTATTTTTAGGCATAAGGCTATATAATCAAGTAGGATCTTAAGACTTTTAAGAGAAAATCCTAGGTAGTCATACTCTAGCTAAGCAAGTCTTACAAGTCTAAAGATATGGTTGATTAGGCTAAAGAATAACCTTCTATGTTTAGTCAATCCTAGCCTAGGTTGTACGTGAATTTCTAAGATGTTTAAAGGCTAAGTTGTAGTAAATCTAGGATGATTAAAGCTATGATTTTATGTCTAAAGTAGTCTAAAAATGGGTTGGAAAGTAGTAATTAGGCTCAAGGCTAAAAGGGTAGCTTGTGGAAGTGTACCAAGACACATGCACACACCACACACTCTCTCTCTCCTCTCGGCCTCTCTCTCTCTCTATTCCCATGTGTGTGTGTACATATATATATGTAAAAGTATACCTTAAGTACTAAGTAGTCCTATTAGGCCTAGGAGAAAAGGGTAATGATTAAAGGTAAGCTTTCAAGTGCAAAGTATTGTCCAATGGTCAACACTTTTCCTAGAAAGCATGTATATAAATATATAGGCATGCGTTTAATAGGCTATGTGTGTGTGTGTATATATATATATATATATACACACACACACACACACACACACACTTAGGAAAAGATCTAGGAAAGTAACTTTGGTGGGTAGTTTAGTTCAAGGCTAATACCCCTAGGTTTGCATGCATAGTAAGTCTACATTTTCTACTTTTGGAAGCATAATGATGACTTCCTTTGATCCAATGGTTCATGTTGGTTAGGGAAGTGTAACTAAGTTGAATGGTAACTAGGTTTCTCTAACTTATTGGTTGGAAACTAATTCTACTTGATAAGTAGTATTTCTAGTCAAGAAATACAATTTAAAGATTTTATTTACTCACTAGAAAAATATACAAGTGCTTCTACAAGCATACTTGTCTTTGAAAAAGGACTAGATTGTAAGAAGCTAAGAAATTTAATTTTGTAAGTCTCAAATCTAATTATGACGGATTATTAAGGCTAAAAATAAATTTTATAAGGAAAAAATAAAATTTTCAAATATTTAACGAGATTTTTATTTCCTAAAAATCGGAGTTGTTACACGTATTTTCATGATCAGCCATGAGACAACATAACCACTGATATAAATATTAAAATGCCTTATTTTTTTTGCATAGTACTTTGAAGGGAGACTTAAAAATCCATCCTCATTCTTCATCCAACTTAAGTATTCATCCTTCACTTTTTGAACTGTTATGTTTTCATCCCTATTTTTTTTAATACCAACAATGCCCTAATATATATACACATATATATAGTCAGGTTCAAGTCTACACCCTTCCCGTCTGCACCCGTCCGCACCTCCCCTTTCCCGATCAAATTTCAATGATCCGAGTTTCTCAATGTGATCAGAACGTGATTTTAAGGGTACCCGCAAGAAATTGGAAAAAAAATGATCGGGAAGGGCTTCATCCGAATGATAACTGTGGGAACGAGTATATCTCTGGTGGTGATGATGAAGATTGGGCTCTTGATAACGATGAAGAGTTTCAAGAGCAAGAGGAATACGACGAGGATGAAGACGGCTACGAGGAAGAAGATGAGGTGCACGAAGGAGACGATGAGCGTGTCGACCTGACTCTCTCTCTCTCTCTCTCTCTCTCTCTCTCTCTCTCTCTCTATATATATATATATATATATATATATATATATATATATACACTAGCAAATTGCCCGTGCCTAAAGGCACTTTCAACATAAATATTGTACTTTCTCTTAATTCTATGCATGAACACATTAACCTCCAATTCCTTTGCTCAACTATAAGTTCACACAAAGCCCACCTAAAAAAAAAATTCAAATACTCAAAAAACCGGCCATAATCATCCAAATTTTAGTTGTATAAGGGTTACCTGTGTTTATGCGTACAAATACAGAAATACAACGTTCTCTTAATTATATGCATGAACACATTAACCTCCAATGCATTTGCTCAACTATAAGTTCACACAAAGCCCACCTAAAAAAAAATTCAAATACTCAAAAAACTGGCCATAATCATCCAAATTTTAGTTGTATAAGGGTTACCTGTGTTTATGCATACAAACACAGAAATACAACGTTCTCTCAATTCCCCTATTTTCAAATGAATAGTAAAATGAATGGATTGGAAATGCAGAAAATGCGAGGAGAGTGAGATTTTAAATGTTTAAAAAAAAAATCTTTTTCAATCAAAATGTATAGAGTAACGGTGATTATTAATGTTACCAAAAATGGAGAGAGAGAGAGAGAGAGAGAGAGTTTTCCTTTTTTTTGTTTTTGTCCCTAATCGTGCGCTTAGAAATTCAGGAGGAAATGATCTAACGGCTATAGTGGTTACTCACGTTTATATGCCTAGACATTTTTAACAGAAACCGCTCTGTTTTATAATATAGATATATGTATAACGCTGGAAAAGGGATCAAAACATAATTTTCCCCATCCGCATCCCGCGATTTCCGGCGAACCTCGTTGATTTGAATTCCGAAATTTTTGGGATTGAATATTAATCCTCATCCAATCCCAACTATTTAATGCCTCCCACCCCAAACCTCTCCCCCCACCCCCAACTTCCATTTCGTTTTTGCAGGTTTTTTTAATTTTGGGCGTACGTCCACACACCAGTCCCGTGAAAATCCAGATCAATCATGCCTCAATTGTTGTGAAGCCCGTGGAATGAGAACATCACGATCGCGATTGGAGTTGATGCCAGAAGGCCGCAGTCGAAGCCCGCACCAGTCCGGCGAAAATCCACGCCAAACCAGTTTGGCAACAATTCAGCAAAAATCCAAGAAAGAAGCACAGCGCGGTCACGATTGCGATGGCGGTTGCAATCAGTGTTGACGCTAGAAGGCTGCGATCTGGGTCCTCCTTGGACTCTTCACCATCAGCCACGTCCGCTACTCCACCGCTGGTGCCTCCATGGTCAAGAACATCTTGCAGATCTTATTAATGTATGATGATTGCTAATGTTACTAATAAGAAGGCTTTGCTCTAGAAGGCTTTTGATTGGGCTTTCCTGATGCTGCTTGTGCTTTCATATTTATCGTGTCCACATTGTAATCATCATGATAATTTAACCATTTAACGGTTTGAGTATGTCATGTTATACATATTTTTTTATGGTAATTTAGCCATGTTCTTATTATTTTTTTTTTATGGTAATTTAGCCATGTCCTTATTTTTTTTAATGGTAATTTAGCCATGTTCTTACTTTTAAATTGGTATATAAAGTCCAAATGGTTTTGGGGAATTGGTTGTCTATTATTTAGATTGCAATAGAGAATGTATTCTTTTGATTGTGGCATTTAGAATGTAACAAAAAATGAACCACCGAAATGGTTAACTTGATAATGAATTATGCTTCGATTTGGGTAAATTGTCAAACATGGGTAATTTACCACCAAAACCTAATGTTTCATGGTGGATTCAGTGGAAAGTTTCGTGATGAACAAGACTTTGAACATCTTTTTTGGGACATATATTGGTCATGTAAGATTGATCATCAACACATAAAAGGATATGTATTGGCCTACTTGACATGATAAATTGATAAAATGATCAATTTACCACCAAAAATAGAACTGAGCAATCAGTGGGATCTGTTGGAAGTTTGAAAATAATGATCTGTTTCTTCCCCCTGTTGTAGCCGTAAATTAATTAAGGGAGTGGAATTCATCTGTCCCCCCCCCCCCCTCTCTCTCTCTCTCTCTCTCTCTCTCTCTCTCTCTTATATGTTTAATATATATAGAATAAAGGGTAATAAATGTAATTTACATATTACAAAGATGAAATCATAGGTATAAAAAAAAGGGGGGGGATAAATTCTTACATGGCATAGAAAAAGATGATGTATATTTAAATATTCCATACTTTGAACTTAACTTAAATTTGAAAATTTTGTTCTTATTTGAATTTTTTCACATTTGCGCCAAATTTTTGTGGGTTATTGATTCGTCTCGATGAGAGGAATCGTAAAAATAATTTTTTTTTACTTTTACCCAAGTATTTTGAGAAATTACCGTTTTTTAGCAAAACAAAAAGACATTTTGACGCTAAAAAATGGCTATTTCTCAAACTACTTGGGTAAAAAGTAAAAAAAAATTACTTTTCCGATTCCTCTCGTCGAGACGAATCAATAACCTATAAAAGTTTGGCTCAAAACGCGAAAAAAATTCAAATATGGACAAAATTTTCAGATTTAAGTTTAGTTCAAAAGGCGCAACCTAAAAATGCATATAGAACCATGCCCAAAAATCACAACATGATATAGATCCAAAAGTAACAACATGATAAAGAAACTATGTCCAAAAGTCAGAATATTACATAAACTCAGTTCCAAATTTAACAAGTTATAACCTGATACATAGACATAACAAACCACTCAACAAGGTTACATTAAACCTAACTTAATAACCCAATTGGTTAAAAAAAATATTGCTCTGTCATTCCATTCATTTTCTTACACTTGGCCCATGCATTGATTCCTAATTAGGGATGTTGAAGTTTGAGTAGTCCCACAGAGGGGAATGGAGACTGTTTTAACCCCAAAAAAGGGGCTCATTCGCATTTGAATTTTAAAAGGCTAACGACAGTTAGTAATTGGACCAAGTGGGAACAAAAGGAAAAGTACAGAGTGTAAATTGAGCCAATTAAAACTGTAGGGACCAAATTGACACAAACACTTAACTATAGTGACCATTTCGTTTTTTTTTTACAAAAAAAATCCAAAACCATGGAGAGACGAATTGGTTAGAAGTAAAACACATTGAGGTTATCTGTCAAATGACCAAACCACAAGAAGATAATCTATACTTTGCCCTTTAAAGTGTAATCACAAGGAAAAAAAATACTATTAAAATGCAAAACTATAATTGCACAAGAAAATTGAACAGCTTTCATTCTCAAAATAAATGAGACTCGGATGAAACTAGGAGGACCATTTCTATAAATTTTTCTAAAATGAATGACAGTTAAATTGTCCTATTACAACATGCCAACTACTATTACATGCCAACTTAGCATATGAATATTGGTATCTTCAGAATTTGTAATTACGCATCCTCTTATTTGAAGCTCATTGTGATTGGTTAGTCCTGAAAATCTCAAATAGCTATAAAGCTCTTAATTACTATATGATATAGGACCATTAGATAAAATAAATATATGGCCGACAACCATAACTAGACATTTATTGTCCCGTTCCACATTCCAAAATAAATATTTAAAAATAAGGACTTATTTTCAAGCTTAAAAATAATGAATTTACAAAAATAAATTTTTAATTTTTTTTGCAGGGTTTGATAGATCTCATCAAGATTTATAAAATTAGATCCATATTACATATTTTTTTTTATTTCAGTAAGCCTATTAATTTTAAGTTTAAAAATTACAAATAAATACTTATTTTTTTTAAGGGGGTAAACCGGAACGACACCTAAGATAGGTTCTATAAATTATGCGAAATGCATAACTTTTATGAAATTTTATTAAAAAATATTATCTATATGGGGCACCTAGTAGAATTACTCAAAACATGGGGGCCAAGGGCCCAAGGCCACCCTAAACTGTAAGTTCCTACATCACTAGTTTGTGTTAAGATGAATTTTGGCCAACCATCACTCACCTGTAATCTCAACTAGATTATTTAGAGAACAAGGTGCAAAGAATATACAGTTTTGAGCTACAGAATTTTGCGTTGGACTTCCCACAAACTTTATTCGTCTGAGATCTGTTTTTTTTTTTTTTTTCAAGAGTAATTTGTAAATCTTGAAGAAAGCCGTCTAAACCTTGATGACTAAACCTTTTTTTTGTTGTTGCACGTAATTGAAATCAGGGTTATTACACAATCAGACACTGTTAGCGGCACACAAAAAGTCAATTGAGAGCATCGCAACAGTGCGTGCGGCTAAGTCAGCCCTTCATTTGGATACAGAAGCAAGCCATGGCCTGCGACCTAGCATGAGTTTTTTAATTCGGTTGTGGGTTTTGAGTTGTGTTTTTGAATAAAGGTAGAGAGAGAAATGAGAGTAATGGTTGTGGAGAGAGGTAAAAAGTAGAGAGAGATAGAGTGAAAAATGAAAGTAATGATTGAAAAGTTAGAGAGAGAAAAAGTAGAAAAGTTACTTTATCCAAAACCCTGGGTTTGGAATTCCAAACCGAACAAGCGCTAAAGTGTCGGCAATGGAAAAACAAGGGGGTGATCCAATGTGGTTATGTCCACACAAGTTGAATTACGCACTCCCACTTTGCATCCATTATTTTAATTGACCCAGAGGCCAAAGGTATTACTGATTTTGTCGGGATGATGATAATGCTCTATCAGTGGTTATTAAAAAGCAATGGAATAGTGATGCCATTCAATTGCCGAAATTTCTTTGGTTTGCCACACTTTGCCTATAAATGCAGCCCTTGCTGCATGTCAGGGGGATCTGAAGGAAAGAAGCCAAAGCTCTGCCCCTCTCTCAAACCAAAATAAAAAAAAGAAACTCTCTCTCTCTCTTCCCAAGCTTAAAAGCCGAGACCACCTCCTTCACCAAAACTGATGTCATTTCTCTCCTCCCAAGCCAAAAGGCCAACCCATTTCTTTGTTGAAATTCTCAACAAAAAACAAAGAAAAATCATTCTACATATTTCCCCAGAAAAGCCAACAAAAAAAACTTTTGGACCGCTTTTCACTATCTCTCCTAAAGCCAATTGGTATTAGGAAGAGTGTCAATTAAGTTTTTTTATGGCATTCGACATCACACTCGCAAGTTTGTTTTTAGAGCGGTCATAGGGAGTGACATTGTGTAAGCAAATCCATGGGAGCACTCCGGGCCCAACAATTCCTCCCTCACGATGACGCTCCCGCGACTCGAACCCGTGACTTTCTAATTCTGATACCACTTGACCGCTTTCCACCATCTCGTCTAAAACCAATCTGTATTAGAGGGGATTTCAATTAAGTCTTTTATGGCATTCGATATCACACCAACAAGTCTGTTTTTAGAGCAATTGTAGAGAGTGATATTGTGTAATTAAATCCATGGGGGCACTCTAAGCCCAACAAAACCTCTTTCCCTCAACCAGGAAACCAAAGAAAACACATCTATCTAAATTTTCAAGGCCAAAGTCCTCTCAGTTTAGGTTTGAGAAAAAACTCTCGATCCCCACAAGTTCATTGTAAGCCAAAATTACACGACAACAATTATATAACTAAGAATGGTAAAGTACTCAGAGTGTGTGGAGGACGGTAAAGGACTCTGGGTATAGTATTTGGGATACGGTAAAAGATCTTAAATGCGGTATAGTGCCCAATGTGTGTGTGGAGGACGGTAAAGGACTCTGGGTACAGTATTTGGGATACGATAAATGATCCTAAATGTGGTACAGTGCCCAATGTGTGTGTGGAGGACGGTAAAGGACTCTGGGTACAGTATTTGGGATACGGTAAAGGATCCTAAATGCGGTACAGTGCCCAATGTGTGTGTGGAGGACGGTAAAGGACTCCGGGTACAGTATTTGGGATACGGTAAAGGATCCTAAATGCGGTATAGTGCCCAATGTGTGTGTGGATGACGGTAAAGGACTCCGGGTACAGTATTTTAGGAAACGGTAAAGGATCCTTGAATACGATATAGTACCCAGTGTGTAGATTAGGGGTACAGTAAAGTACCAAGTGTGTAGAGTTGGGAGACGGTAAATGATCCTGACAATGAGATAGTGCGACCCCTAATGCTGAGTTGTCATGGTGAGCTGTTCTTTTATTATGGTTGTAAGCGAATCCAAACTGAGTACATAATTTAATAGTATTCGCTTAGAACCCTGGTGGAGGACAAATAAAGAGAGAGTTATTCCATGGGACGGTCAGAGTTGGTGGATGTGGGAGGAAAGGATCTTGCGGAGAGAATCCTTAGATTTCATGTAAGTTGATGGATAGTAAAGAAAAATATGATGTGCTATTATTCTGTACCTTCTATGTATTATCAATTGTTATATTTTTTGAACTCCTAATTGTAGAGTAAGGGTTGGTAGGGTTAGGATTATTCTACTGGGTGAATTATCACTCACGGATACATTTGTATCCTGGTAAATTGGTTGCTTCGGCGATCAATTTGCCAGAGGGTGTAGGATACCAGGAGACTGAAGAACAGGATCCTCGCAAGTTGATCAGTACCAGGGTGAGAACCTCCCAGCTGAAGAAGGGGAGTTTGTTGAGTTTTGAATGTCTTACCCGTAGAAGCTCTGTTAGTTTGAAATACTGTTATTTGAATTTCCAAAAGTGTTATCACATTAGTCAAATTTTGTTTTATTGTTGGAGTTGTAAGACAATTAAGTAATTTTGAATTTTGTATTTGAGATTTTCGCTGCTAAATTCTGTTTAGTAAAATTTTTCATTTCTTAAATCAGTCATATGAATTATTAAATCCATTAAAAAAGGATTTACTTAACGTGTCCGAAAATCGGGGCGTTACAGAAGTTGACTCCAGTCGAGCCGGCGAGGGCGTCGGGGCACCAATTGAAACCCGGTTCAAGTGAGGGCAAGTCGTCGCCGGGGACGTGGATGTTTTCTATGACGCCATAATTGACAAGGGAAGATGAGGAATTGGTGGTAGTGGCGGGCCAGAACATAGCGAGAGAGAAAAGACAATCGGGATCGACGGGCCGACGTTCTCTGTTTTTTCTTTTTTTGATCCGCGAGTTCTGTTTTCAAAACTCTATAAAACTGCCTTTTCTAGTTTTTATAATTTCTAGAAATTCTAAAAAGGTTTTTTTTTAAAAAGTAAAAATATGTTACCAAAAAAGTTTTCTTTTTAGTTTTCAAAAAAGTGAAAATAAAAATTAGAAAAACTGAAAATAAAAAGGTTACTAAACACCCCCTTAGCTTTTGCTTATTCACTTTCAGAAAATTGGCCGTAGGTCCAATACAATAGGCCCAAATAAGAGTCCAGTTTGGCCCAAGTTTTTGTAGCCTTTCCAGTCCATTACCAGGGTTTATTTCTTGTTCAAGGTCCATGAAATGACAATGGTGTCCTTCGGTATTTAAATGCGTTCTTTCAAATGCGATTTCAAAATGCCAGCTGCTCTCTCTCTCTCTCTTTGTTCTTTAGCCATCGATCGATCGCGACTTGCAGATCTTGATGTGGTGATCTCTCTCTCTCTCTCTCTCTCTCTCCGCGTTCAGGTTAGGGTTTCGTGATCTCTCTCTAATTCGTAACTATCTCTCTCTCTTTCTCTGTTACAATGGTTTGTTTGTTTAGTGTTCTGAGTTTGATTTGATCTCTCATTGCCTCGAGAATTGGAAGATATTCTTCTCTCTCTCTTTCTCTCTCTCTCGTTATTATGTTTATGCTTTGGTTTTGATTTCGAAACTTTGTGCGATTTATAATTTGTGCTATCTGTCATTGTTCAGCATTTTGTGATGCAGTTGTTATACTAGCATTTATCTTGTTTTTTATTGGTGTTTGACAGTGTAATTAGGAATGATAGAGAGAGCGAAGTAAAATAGATAATGTTATCTGTGTGACAGTTTAGATGGATACAGAGAGCAAAGTGTACTAGATACGGTGAAGTTACTCTAGTTGATTTTACAGAGTAGAATTACAGAGAGCAAAGTGTACTAGATATGGTAACGTTATCTGTCCTCTTATACTTGTGTTTGTGTTTGATTTTGCAAAGTAGAATTACACTATTTCAATGGCTGCTTCTGTTCTACTAATGTGCAAATATGGTGAAATTACTCTAGTTGTTATGGTTACAAAAGGTTTTGGATTCAATGATCTTTTGCAAAGCATTTGTAACAAGTGGAAGAATTTGGATTCTAGTAAATTTGGGCTTTTATGCGGTTGCTGATCATCGTAGTTGTGTTTTGGACAATGATGAAAATTTTGGTTGCATGATTGCATTAGCTGCTGCATATGGTGTGAATTGTATTGATGTTTCTATTGTGATCATTTCTTCTTCTGTCGTTGAATGTGTAAAAGTTTGGCTAAACAAAATGGTGAATGTGGTGGAAGTTTTGAGTATGGTGAGTGTAGTAGTCTTGTTGGAGAGGAAGAAAATCCCGTTGAAAAATTTTGTCCTCATTATGAGACGGCTCGTCTTTCTGCGGGTTGGGTTAGTTTGATTTCCCATGTTGGCCAGGAGTTTAGACGTGGTGTGGTAGAGTTTAGGAATTGTTTGTCCAGATACGCCATTGAAATTGGATTCAACTTTAAATATTTGAAAAATGACCAAACAAGAGTAACAACTGAGTGTTGTAAGAAGGTAAATGGTTGTACATGGTTTATTCATGCTACTTTGGAAAGATTGAATTGGTTTTTTTTGTTGTCAGAGAGCTTCACAAAGAACACAACTGTGTTGGTACATTTTTTAGTTCAAAAAATCCTCAGATGACCTCAAAAATTGTTTCCGAAGAGATTTTTAAGGAGATTCGTTTGAAGCCATCTTATGCACCTATAGAGGCTTTGAGACATTTTGAGAAATGGTATGGTAGTAAGATAGGTTATCACCATGCGTGGTTAGGTATTGAGATGGCAAATAAGGAGTTATTTGGTGATTTTGAATTGTTTTTTGACAAACTCTAGTGGTACGCTGCGGAAGTAAAGGAGAAAAACCCAGGCACAGTCATGGATATGGAATATTGAACTGAGACAGGCCTTTTTACAAGGTTCTTTCTGGCGTTTGATGCTTGCATTAGAGGTTTCAACTATTGCCGCCCTATATTGGCACTTGATGGTACCTTTTTGAAGGGGAGATACAAAGGAATGCTTTTTGGAGCTATAAGAAAGGATGCTAATCAAAGTTAGTTACTTTTTTCATGCTTTATTTTAAAAATTGCAGAGTTGAAGTTGACAATTATGGTTATCTATTGAAGTTGTTGGCATATACAACACAGTCGAGAATTCCACAGTTTACCACATCTGTATGTTCTTATCAACATTTAAAGAGCATATTTTGACAGTTATGGTTATTTATTGAAGTTGTACTAAGAATATATTAAAAAATTGGTAATAATTAAATATGATAATAAATCTGTAGATAATAAATTGGTAAAAATTAATAACACAACTACACAAGATTTAAAACATGAAGTTAAAATTGTTAAAAAAGATATTAAAAAATTAAAAGAATCTGGGTCTGAAAATTCTGACAAAGATATTAAAAATGGTCAAAATGATAAAAAAGAATATTACCAGAAATGGTATACGAAGGTTAAACTAGTAATACGAGATTATCAAATAGAAATTAATGCTCTCATTGATACTGGTGCTGATTTAAATTGTATTGCTCAAGGTATAGTACCTACAATGTATTTTCATAAAACTACTGCTATATTAAGGGCTGCTAATAATAGTAAAATGGATATAGAATGCAAGCTACCTAATGCACATATTTGCCAGGATAAAATTTGTTTTCAAAGCACTATTGTTTTAGTTCCTGACTTAACTGATAATTTGATTTTAGGAACACCATTTATCTGTTTACTTTATCCTTTTACCACCAATGAAGAAGGATTAATTACTAAACCTTTTGGTCAACAAGTTATGTTTAAATTCTTAACAAAACCTGAATTGGTACAGTTAAACTATTTAACTATTGATAAGATAAATTTAAAGAAAAATCAGTTAAAATTCTTGCAAGAAGAAATTAATTATAAAAAGATTGAAGATCAGCTTACCACTACTTTTCTTAATAAACAGATTGAAGAATTTAAGGAAAAATTAGAAAATGAAATTTGTGCTAATCTTCCAAGTGCCTTTTGGCATAGGAAAAAGCACATAGTAACTTTACCATATATTAAAGGTTTTAATGAATCCCAAATCCCTACTAAATCTAGGCCTATTCAAATGAACCCTGATGTTTTAAAAACTTGTAAAGGCGAAATTGCTACTTTACTGGCTAATAACATTATTCAAGATAGTAAATCACCCTGGTCCTGTCCTGCTTTCTATGTTAATAAAAATGCTGAAAAAGAAAGAGGTGTACCACGCCTTGTTATTAATTATAAACCATTAAATGCTGTTCTGGAATGGATTCGATATCCTATTCCTAATAAAAAAGATTTGATTAGCCGATTAAGTAAAGCAGTCATTTTTTCAAAATTTGATTTAAAGAGTGGTTTCTGGCAAATCCAGTTACACCCTGATGATCGATATAAAACTGCTTTTACTACCCCCTTTGGTCATTATGAATGGAATGTCATGCCATTTGGATTAAAAAATGCTCCTAGTGAGTTCCAAAACATAATGAATGACATATTTAACCCATTTAGTCATTTTATTATTGTTTACATTGATGATGTGCTTGTTTTCTCAAACTCAATTGATGAGCATTGGAAACATTTAAAATCTTTTGTTCAAATTATTAAGCATAATGGCTTAGTAATTTCTGCTCCAAAAATTAAATTGTTTCAAACAAAAATAAGATTTTTGGGATATGATATTTATCAGTCTACTATAACACCAATTAGTAGAGCCATCCAATTTGCTGATAAATTTCCTGATGAAATTCTTGATAAAAATCAGTTACAAAGATTTCTTGGATCATTAAATTATATTGCTGAATTCTATAAAGATCTAAGAAAAATCTGTCAACCTCTGTTTGACCGATTAAAAACTAATCCACCCCCTTGGTCATCCACTCATTCTGACATTGTCAGAAAAATTAAACAGTATGTTAAAACTCTTCCTTGTTTAGTGATTTCTACAGTAAACTCTTTTAAAATTATTCAAACAGATGCTTCTGAAATTGGTTATGGTGGGATTCTCCTCCAAAGAATTAGCCCCAATTCTGATGAACAAATTGTTCGTTTTCACTCTGGTCGATGGAATACGGCACAGAATAATTACAGTACTATTAAAAAGGAAATACTATCTATTGTCCTGTGTATTTCTAAATTCCAGGATGATGTATTAAACCAAAACTTTTTAGTCAGAGTTGACTGTAAAAGTGCTAAATATGTTTTGGAAAAAGATGTTGAAAATATTGCTAGTAAACAAATCTTTGCCAGATGGCAATCTATATTAAGTATTTTTTATTTCAAAATTGAATACATTAAAGGAAGTCAAAATTCAATCCCAGATTTTCTCACTCGAGAATTTCTCCTTGGTAAGTGATTAAACATCATCCTGTACACCAGAGACATCGCGCACTCACTAAGCATTCATTGCACCACTGAGCACTTAATTAGCAGAGACATTATTCACTATATTTCCTGCAGGGTATCACGCTGCATTATATAATATTTAATCTAACTTCTCCTGCAGAAAATGGCGGACAAGAAGAAACAGTTAACCCTACCCTCGTGGGCTGATCAATCCAGTAAAAACCCTAGTAAAAATAGATACCAAGTTCTTGGGCAAATCCCCCCCAAACTTGAGTACAAATCTACCCTTGCTTATATCCCTTCATCTAGCCCATGCATTGCCCCTGATCCTTTCTGTTCAAATCAGTCCATACAACCTGGTCAATCCAGTCAACCAAATTATCCTTAGGGCTTTTAACCAAAGCATGAATATTTAAATTAGTTTTCATACACTTATAATAAATACGATAAATCAAGGCAAGTGCGTGACTACCTTCAAGCATATTAGTAATAGCACCAGCAGTTTGAATATTTAAAGTTAAAGCTTTTAATATGTTTTTATCCTTTAAACTGAGAGGTAAATCAGGATAACAATTGAAATAAATTGGACCATTGTGCAAACTTGACTCCATTAGTCCAAGTAAACTATCACTATAAACAGTAAATCTAGCATCTCTGAGAGATAACAAAACAGAAGAGTTTAATCCCGTTCTAGACAGGGGTTTAATAGCAACTTGGATTAATCCAACATGAATATAATTATATCCTCTGTCGAGGTGTCTTTTAACAGATTCTTTATTAAGAAGAGAACATCTTTCTTCTTGTTTAGTAATAGCATAAACTTGTTCAACTGTTTTAGCAATTTGATCAGTTCTGAAAGAATCACTTAAAAAACTGGATCTATAAATTTCTTTAACAGGTATTTTAGGGATATTCCAATTGTGGAAATCACTAATATTTAAATCTTGATATTCTTGTTCTTCTTGGTTTATTATGTCAGGAATAGATGTTAAATGAGAAGAAGAACTGGCTGAAGAATTGCATCTAAACATTCTGTTCATTTTAATAAATAGAGCCTGGAGTGAATCGAGGGACTGGTGGATGAACCTGTACCTGAATAAGGGAGGGACCGGTGGATGAATGATACCTGAATAGTCTATTCCTTTTTCTAAAAGAAACTGATCCGAGACTTATATATAAATTAATCTGTCTATTTAAACTTAATTTTGAAATTCATTTTTCACTTCTATATAGACCCATAACTTGTTAAAAACGGATCCTCATAAATCCACTTCTTAAATGTTGTTTATCTGTCACCTGTATAGACCTATAACATGTTTAAACAAACGGATCCTAAAATCTTTACTACCTTGCTGCTGTTTCTATTTTACTACCCGTTTTGGCTGCTTCCAACACTCTTCTGCCCTAGACGCCTCCCTGGCTAAAGCGGGACTTACCATGGCTGGATCTGACCATTAGGATCGTACTTTCAAAACAGCAGTTTGATAACAAAAATCAGGCTTTAGTTTGTAAACCTAGATCATCTACAGATGGCAAACTACCAACATCCAATTGGTGAAAGTCAGGTTTTAGTTTAAAACCTAGATCATCTACAGTCGTTCCATTTGTTTTTCAAAACTCAGAAAATAAATAGATTAATGAAGATATAAGAAACATTTCCATTTTCTTTTACAAACAGGAATAAACTACCCAGTAATTACTCATCCACACATCTCTGACCCCTTCAGACACAACCCATCCACCACCCCTAGCTCACTACTCCCGACTTGGCTCTGATACCATTTGGGGGCGGAAGGAAGGCATAGTAAGTGAACAAGACATAATCAGAGTAAATCAGGCGGCTGAGCCGACCATTAACAGTAAATTAAACAGTTAGTAAGGCGGCAGGGCCGACCATGAACAGAAAATAAACAATTAGGTGGCTGAGCCAACCATAGCAAGTAATAATAAAAAACAATACATCAGTTTAGCATTGATAGAGATCAGAGAGGATCAACTCATCAGTGAACATTACCAGTAACATACTTACCGGTATATATATATATATATATATTGTTGTCTTTTTATTGGAGTAGGATTATTCCCTCTTGCTATTGGTTTTGTGGACTCTGAGACTGATGACAATTGGTGCTGGTTTTTGAAGAAGTTGTCAACTGTTATTGTATCTAATCGGTCTGTCACATTCTTATCGGATCATCATTATGGTCTTTTAAATTATGTGCCTGCAGTTTTTCCAAATGGCTATCATTCTTACTGTTTACAGCATTTGAAGGGAAACCTAAGGGATAAGATTTCTTGTCGATTATCAAATGGGTTTAGGGAGAATTTAGTCAATCTGTTCAATGATATTGCACATGCCCCTACGGTTTAAACTTTCAAGAAGGCTCTTGATGAGCAGTGTACTGTTGGTTGAACGAGTGTAAAGAATTTTGTTGAGTCATGACCTCTTGAGAACTGGGCAAACGCGTACTTTAAATGTAAACGATATGGTGAAATGACTTCAAATGCTGATAAGTCCTTTAACAACTAGATTTTGAAATTCCGTCATTTGCCAATATGTGATTTGGTTGATAAAGTAAGGGTTCTTTTGATGGAGCAAATGTGTGAGAGGAAACAGCTGTCGAGCAAGTGGAACAGCTCTATTTGTACTATAATGGACAAAAAGTTGGTTAACCGTTTTGATAAAGGTCGTATATGGCATGTGGCAGCAGTAAGCGATGATATTTTTGAAGTTTTTTCATTGCCAACAGTTGTAGTTGATCTTAAGAGGATGACATGCACGTGTTGTCATTGGGAGCTTCATTGTTTTCTATGTGTGCATGCTGTCACAGTTATTCAAAAGACAGAACGCCAATTGTGCAACTATATTAATCCCTACTATACCATTGCGGCTTTCCAATTATCGTACGAAGTTGCTATAAACCCGATCCCCACTCTTGGAGCATCAGTGGTTACGAAAGAGTCTGCGATCATTCTTCCTTCGAAAACAAGGAGGCCACGTGGGAGGCCAAAAGTTGCGAGAATACGATCAAGGGATAAGAAAGTGAGGCAAATGGAGTGTGGGAGGTGTGGGAAATTAGGAAAACACAATAGGAAGACTTGTAAAGAGGCATGTGATTATATTTTTTGATGGCTGTCGTTACAATTGTGGATACTCTTTGTAATTGTCTTCCATTTAGGGATGAATAAAAAAGACTTGTAAGGAGTCATGTGGTGATTGCTATTGTTACAATTGTGGATACTCCTTGTAATTGTCTTTCATTTTGGGATAAACACAGTATGTTTTGCAGCTTTGTTGGCAACACATAAAATAGCATTATCATTTGATAACCTGTGCATGTCTGTTATACAGTTATCAATATTTAGAGAACAATTTTTGACAGTTATGGTTATCTACTGATGTTGTTATCATACAACACAACCCAGAATTCCGCAGTTAACCACATCTATCTGTGTTCTTATCAAGATTCAGAGAACAATTTTTGACAGTTATGGTTATCTACTGATGTTGTCATACAATACTGTCCAAAATTTCGCAGTTAACCACATCTATCTGTGTTCTTATCAAGATTCAGAGAATAATTTTTGACAGTTATGGTCATCTACTGATGTTGTCATAAAACACTGTCCAGAATTTCACAGTTATTGTAATTCCATAAACCAACAAATCATGCATCATTATACTCCAACAGATCAACAGTTTAGCATCGGACACCAAAAAACCTAAACAAAGACTAATTTTACTTCCAACAGGTCAACAGTTTTGCACCAGACACCAAGAGACATGTACAGTAAATTCCAATTGTTTGGAGCCGATCAATTACATAAAACGAGACAAAATACAACCATTTGTACTATTCCCTCTTGTTAGACAAAACACAACCATTTACAGGATTTTGTCTATTGTTCCATCTTATTAGCCAGTTGGTTATCCTTCCACAGATCTTTTGTCCATGTTCTTTGGTCATCATTCAGAAATTTGTGAACCATATGTACTCTGAATTCTACAACATCACGTGGCTGTAGTGTTTGTGGTATCTCCCTTTTTTCTGCCAATTGCTTAATGACATAACACATAAATATGCCACAATCACGCTGTACATATTCAAGGGAAAATAAGTTAGAAAGGAAAGAATGATGATCGGAACTTATGATAAAGCAACTTTGCTGGAAGTTTACGATGGTTCATTCAGCTGTGGGGTTTCATCCACTGATTTTATCAGAGTACCAAATTTAAAGATGGGTGGTGCTTGTGATAGGATGTTGAACTGCGAAAGGTCTTTCTTCTTTAATTTCAGCTCTTTCATGAACTCTTCTATGCAGTTTTTCTATGTTTCCAAAACAAATATTGGTTTTTAGTTTCTTATCTTTCAAACATGCATTATGAGAAATGGAATAAAGGGTAAGATTTCGTACCACTGTGATGGCATCTTGAAAGTAAGGATCAGTTTTTCTTCTTGATTGGAAGGAGTTGTAATGCCTCCATTCCTTTGCTTTAACATCATAAATGACTACTATTCGATGGTATGGACTGGTATTTTTGGAAGTCTTTTTTCCAAAAGAGTTGATGGGGAAAACAATTAATCTATAGTAATCGTTGCCCTTTTGTTGTACTTCCTCTTGCAGTTCTGCAATCTTGTTATGAAAGTGATGTTTGAGTGACTCATTTGCCGATGTGATCAGTGTTTGTTGAAAATATTTAGCTATTACGCATCAAAAATACATAATTTCTATGGGGAAATTATGCAACGTTTCCCAGCAAGTGGATGTGATGTATGCAACGTTTCCACGATCATGGCCTTTACGTTCCTGCTATGTTTTCAACGTGTCACTATACCCATCAAATCACTTGCATAATTTATTTTTCCATGTTATATATTAAGGTCAACAAAAAGTATATTTTGGCACATGATAATACAAATTTTCTTTACCTCATTCCCCACATCTCCTTCTCGCAAGAGCTTGATTATGGATTTTAGAGTCACAATTTCATTAGTTTTGTTGTTTTGCTATACAGGTTCACTGTATTTGTGAAAAGCAAAAAAATTATGGTTATTTACTGATGTTGTTGGAATACTATAAATTTAGAATATTAGAGTTAGAACTTTTACTTACATCTCATGTCCTTGATATAACTGATGGAACCGTTTCAACAAATTCATGTCTTTTTCTGCAAGGTAATGTAACGCCCCTAATTTTGGGAACATTAAATAAGCATTTTTATTGATAAAAACTAAATAGAGTCTGGCTCATTATTACAACATAATTTTCACAAGGATACATTTATTAAATAAGGGAAGGAGATCTATGGTTCCAATCTACAGCTTCGCCTACTCCTCCATTCTAGCCAGCTCCTTGGCTCCGAAAGCCTCCAAGGTGTAGAGTTCACCCTGCTCATCTACAAGGTCTGACATATTATACTGACGTCGCCTCCAGTATAATATATCAGGGTTACAATAGTAACACCATGAGCTATGAAAGCTCAGAAGAATAATCTCATACCCGCTAACCTATAAATTACAAACAACAGTAGTATACTAACTCATGTACAATTAAAGGATTCTAAATAGCACATGTATGTTCAACCATTTTCAGATAAGCAGTTAATAATGACACATTCACATTCACTATTTAGTTAATGTTGGTGTCCGTGAAATCTGAGTTTCTCCTACTCGATATTTCGTAGACCCTGTCACCATTCACTTTTCAATTACGAAATCAACATTTCAAAAAGCATTCCATAACTCACTACCAATGAGGCTACCATGTCCGGCTCCATTGGCAACGCACACAATGGGCTACCACGTTTGGCCACATCGCGGTTTTCACAATTCGCTCAAATCTTGCATTGGCTTCTCTCTGCGGATAACCAAGCCATATTACCAATAAGACTAGCACATCCAGGTCCATTGGCAATCTTCACAATGGGCTACCAAGTCCGGCCACATTGCGGTTTTCGCAAGTTCACACAATGAGCTACCAAGTCCGGTCATATTGCAGGTTTTTATACACACAATGGGCTACCACGTCCGACCGCATTGAGGTTTCAAACCACGTCTTTCATTAACCACACCCTAGGTGTCAGGTTTCTAACTTTCTTGATTTTGATGTCTCGTTTTCATGCAATGACTCCGTCGCAGGACTTTCCACTTAAGTGATCATAAATCATTTATTGTAATCTTGAAACCAAACTAGTAAGATCATCCAACTCTATATCATTGATACCATGTTATAATCTCCTTAATTTTACATAGTCATGCTCAAATATTTAGCACACAATTAAAAGCATAGTGTCACATGGACGGACATTTTGGAGTGAAAACCACTTATGCTTCATTACACATCAACAAGTAATTCACGTAAACACATATATTAGGCTATGAGGTATATATACATATATATATAGGTATATATATGTACTTTAGGAGATCTAGGAGAGTATCTTTAGAGATAATTTGGTTAAGGGCTATTAATCCTAGGTTGCCATTCATGGTAAGGCTAAGAAAGCTACCTTTGGAAGCAAAATGATGACTTCCCTTGGTCTAATGGCCCTTAAATGTTAGGAAAATGTAACTAAGTTAAATGGTACTTAGGCTTCTTTAACTAATTGATTGAAAACTAATTCTACTTGTCAAGTAAGATTTTTAGTCAAGAAATATAATTTAAGGATGTTATTTACTTACTAGGAAAATATACAAGTGCTTTTGCAAGCATACTTGTCTTTGGAAAAGGACTAGGTTGTCCAAGATTGAAAGATTTAATTTTAAAAGTTTCAAATCTAATTATGATGGATTATTAAAGTTAAAGAAAATTTTATAGGGTAATTTAGGATTTAAAATAAGAATTTTATAAATTTCATTTAATGAAATTTTCACTTAACAAAAATCAGGGGGTTACAGGTAATGACCCAACTTTGTATTTTCAGCATTCCACATTTCAGTATCCTTCTTCTTTTTCTGATCCTCAGTATCCTTCTTCTTCTTCGCATCCTCAGGATAGATATAACTCGAGTCCCTCTTCTCTACGCTTGTGTAAACTACTTTGACGTTGTTTGTCATAGATGATGGGGTCTTCCCGGTTTTCTTTTTGAGTTTGTCTTGATCATGTATAATGTCAAGTACTGTTTCATTGATTGTCTTGTCGACTTGTACATCAGGGACCATTTCGTCAAAAAGGTTGACATCTTCGTTGGGAAAGGTCTCCTCGTCTTCGTCTTTCCTTTGCTCATCGGGGAGCTTTACTTATTTTCCCTCCGTTACTTGTTTTTTTTTTTTGGGTAAAATCTCCTTTACTTGTTGGGTAATACAATGTGCTGTTATGTCGTCCAAATTTTCCTCTGCCTTTTCAAGCTTATCAGCCATTATTTCATTTTCTAAGAGCATTCCACAAATCTCCACTTCCTTGTCCTTAACCTCGTTTGCCATGAAATTCCTCTCAAAATGAGAGGTCTCTACTTCAAAACTAAGGTCACGAACTGTTTCATCTTCAAGCTCCAAAATCCTTTTCTTAAGCTCACAAATGGTCTTATCCTTATGCTCATTTTTCTCTCTCAATCTTTTGATTTCGTTTTCGAGGATTTTTATTTGGTTTTGCTCTCTGTTTGTGTCGTTATGCGCCACATCCTCAGTCTTCGTAGCTTCATTTGTGTCCTTCTCCTCCTCATCACCCTCGGTAAGTCCAAGGAACTCTTACTTTTTGTCATTCGGGGCCAACTCTAATTCCTCCACCTGCATTGAAATTAAGTAAATTGGACTGAAATTTCTCAAAATAATAGATAACCATAACTATTGATGTTGTTGGCATAGCAAACCTTCCAGAAATTCACAACAAGATGGAGAGCATAAACTTTTACAGTTATGATTATCCATTGATATTGGTATAGCACACAATCCAAAATTCAATAGATTATATTTTACCTTTTCTGCATCAAGAGAACATAACGGATGTGTCACCAACGCTTTAGTCAAGTCAGAAACCCTCCACTTCATGAACCTTGGTATATTATCTGGCTTTGCTTGGTGTATTAAGGTCGTATGTTCACACAACCAGTACTGTATTCAATGAAAATACAAATTTGTTGACGATACAAAATAGGAAACATTTTAGATCAGAAAATGGTAGAGATTTTTACCAAGAGACCCACGAAGCATCCACCTGCAACTGTTGGTGTTGTACAATTGGTGTTCAACTGCTTAATCAGCTCTTCCGTAAAAAACATTGACCACGCATAGGAGCTGCACTTCTCCAAGTCTTTAATAAACGGAAAGTAACTCCAACTGATTCTCGATGCTGTGCTTGGTAAAAACACCATTGAAATGAGATAGAGGGTTAGCACACGTGCTACATCCTTCACATCTTTTCCCTTTCTCCCGCCATAACTTTTGTATAGAAGAATTCTCTCAGACTAATATTTGTCATTATTCTCTTCACACTAATTTCATAGGCAAACGGTATTTCTGGCATCTTGGGTTTTGTTGATAGTTCAATTCTATTGGGCTCAGATTTGATTCCAAATATAAAGCCAAACTCTCAAGCTGTTATCTTCACCAATTTGGCTCCTAACTTGAACCTCTCTTGTTGTCTTTCATATTGTTCTACGAGTTTCAAAGCATCATGATCACTTTTTTTAAAATATGAGTCATCCCACTGTGCATCCGCTACAGCCAAGATAAGAGTACTAAAAGGTGATTTTTTTAATCTATTTTTTTTGGTTTCTGTGAACTTTATATTTTTGAGAAGTTTGGCAAAAGACACCATGCTGGACCTGCAAGTGTATTTTTTGGTGCAAAAATACACTTGCAGGGTGTGGCATTAACAAAAAAGGGTGTGGCAAAATCATTTCCCTTATATTTTTGATAAACTTGACAAAAGACACCATGCTGTACCTGCACAAAATTTGAACAAAGTAATGTATAATTTAAAACATTTAAATATAGAAAAGCTTATCTAACAAGTAATTCAAGTATGCGAAAAAGTAAGGATTATATTACCTATACTGAAATTTCTCCACTTCCTTCTTCATTATCTTCACAGCTTTCTTCTTTTCCTCAATAGACTTCCTACATGAGTTTCAATTTTCAGACTATTGGTCGATATATGTATGGATTCATATGGGATCAAATAAATGATTACTATTGAAGTTGTTGGCATAGTTTGATAGTTACGGTTATCTATTGAAGTTGTTGACATACAACATAGTCTAAAATTCAAAGTTAACCCCATCTGTGTGTTTTTATCAACATTTAGAGAACATAATTTGACAGTTATGGTCATCTATTAAAGTTGTTGGCATACAACACATACTAGAATTGAAAAGTGAACCCCATCTGTGTGTTCTTATAAACATTCAGACAACATAATTCAACAGTTATGGTCATCTATTGAAGTTGTTGGCATACAACACAGTCCAGAATTCAAAGTTAACCACAGTTAACCAAATCATTTAGTACACAGATTGACTGATAATCATACCTGGATTTAAAGTGGGCAGCCTTTTTCTGCAGCTCTGTTTGATCCTCTTCATCTTCATCATCATCTTCAGAAGATGATGATGATGATAATGACTCCTCTTCTTTTTTTGACCCCTCTTCTTCTTCTTCTTCTTCTTCTTCTTCTGATGACCCCTCTTCTTCTTCTTCTGATGCCTCTTCTTCCTCCTCTTCCTCGTCATCTTCTTTCTTTTGTTCAGATTCTTCCTCTTCTTCCTTTTCTTCCACTTCTTCTTTCTATTTTTTTGTGAATTTTCTTAATGTCTTTTTTCATTGTCCCTATGCTTGCACTTGTTCTCTTCAATTTCTTCACTTCTTCCTTTGTTTTCCTTGTTTTCACCACTTTCACTTTCTCCATCTCCATCTTTTTTTTCTGTTCAACTTGCTTTTTAAATTCGATTTCTGAGTTTGAGACCTGGATATGTTTAAATTTTTAGATTGTCCCTCTTCTGACACATATATAGGCAGATTATCATATATAACCACATAAAGGTAGCTTGTTGCTGTTGCAACACATATATTATGATAGATTGACTCATAATCATACTTGGATTTAGGATGGGCAGCCTTTGTTGTTTGTTTATTAATCTTTTGTTGTTGTTCTTCTTTCGTGTCATCTTCTTCTTCATCTTCTCTCTCTTGATCCTCCTATTTTCCTTCTTCTTGCACTTCAATAGGTGTTTTAGTTTTCTTCTTCTGGGGACTTCTCGCATCTTGTGTGGCAGATCTTGTTGTTCTTTTTGTCGGACGCTGCTTATCCATATGTTTTTCATGTTCTTTATTTGATCTTGTCCTATTTCTTGGACTCTGGACATTTTCAGCAGATGGTTTCATTGGAGTAGTCTGCTTTTGAGGGGGAGAGGAAGCCTTCTTTTATTTCGGATTTGTTGGACTTGGTTCTATTGTTCTTTTTCTCGGTGACTGTTTCATTCTCATCTTTTGTGAAGGCAAAAATTTTTTTAATGGCCGAGCTTCCCATACAGCCATCAATTCTTTACCTTTTTGTTTTTGTTTTGTCATGTCCTCTACACATATACAGAGATAACCACAACTATTAAAACATAGTACAAAATATTAAGCAAGCAAACAAACTACAAAAACCCTAAACTCTTTACCAGCAGATAACCATAACTGTTAAAACAGAGTACAATACTAAGCAAGCAAAATCAAAATACCATATCTTTAACACAAACAAAATTCAAAGTATACATACAAGCAGATGACCACATCTGTGCGTTCTTATCGACATTCAAAGAACTTATTTTAGCAGTTATGGTTATCTATTGAAGTTGTTGGTATACAACACAGTCACAGTTAACCAAATCATTTAGTACACATATTAATTGATAATCATATTTGTTAAATACACAAATCTAGACTATCTCTTAAACTATAGGAAGATAACCACATTTATTTAAATACCAAGAATCCAGAGCATTAACTTACACAAATAACTAAAATCCTAATCAACGGTCTACAAACCCTAATGTAGCCATAATAAGAACCAACGGACTTTAAATGGACTACAAGATGCTTACCAAACCCTAAGAGCAGTAGAAACGAAATACAAACTCTAATCAATGACGAGCACTACAAAACCTTAACGAAGATAAGAATGTGTAATATTTACTTACTAGTTCCGTTTGAAAATGACGAGGTAGATGATGATGACAGCGACGCAACCAAACGAAGGCGGCGATGAAGGAAAACGAACGTGGCGATCAGGATTTTTGTCTCTTTGTCATTTGTTCTCTCTTTCTCTATCTTCTGGCAGGGATTGACTGAAATTGAGAGAACGTGTCAGCCGATTGTGTTTAAATGCGGGGGTATTGTTGGAAAATTGGTGTAGAATGTACTGGCGCCGTTAGGGAAAGTCAACATGTCCTTATTGCTTTAAAACCCCCTATAGTACGTCCTCCTAACCAATTTGCCCATTCACTTTTTGGTTTTCGTATTATGGTCAAAATGTGTTTTGAGTTTGCTGGAGTGTTTGGGAGGTATGTGTAAATGCATTTTGAAATGGGAGTAGTGTTTGAGAGCTATGTGCAGAATATATTCTATATGTCTTTATGTTAACCAAAATAGAAAAAGTCAAAAATAAGAAGTCAAAAAGCTCCTCCTACTCTATTTCTCACTTCTTTTCTCTAAACATCAAACCACATAACTCATTCTCTAACTTTCACAATCAGTTTGCCAAACGATAAGAAGTGGAAAATGTGATAATGAAAAGTCCAAAAAATCACTCACCAAATACCCTTTAATACTCACTAAAACCTCACTAAAAGCTTGAAATTCACATGATTTTCAAAACTGATCGAAAGCAGGAAATGTGATGACTCAATTTTCACATACATGCACACACCGATACCACACATCGTTTTCCTTTCTTTGATTCCTTCCCTAATTTTTATTTGAGAGACTTAGCAAAAAATTCTTCATATTTACATCTTTTGAGCTCAAGAATATGCATATTTTGCAATCAAACATGAGGATAAGTGTACTACATGATTACTAAAATACACTTTCTTCAAAACTAGTGAACTTGATAGGATATGGATTGATTGATACTAGATAGAAACATATGAACTTGCAACCAATGGGTTCCTATCCAGTGTGCCCTACACCATTTTTGATAAATAAATGTGTTTCGATCAGGCATCAATACATATTCAATGAACATAATTTTTGATATGGACCTTCGTCTCGACGAGATCTACATGATGAACGGTTCCGATCATCAACATGAGCCCTACATGGACCCACAAAACTGAAAAGGAAACGGGAGGGAAACACTAGAGGGGAGCCGAGTCCATCGGATCATCACAATCCTGACACCTCAACTCCGAATTTTGTTGTTTTCCACCACTGCCCCTTCCCCCCGCCCACCCCAACCCAATTTGGAAATTGTTCCCCCGTCTCTCTCTCTCTCTCCAATTTCGATTTTGTTTGCTCTCTTTCTCCATTTATCTTCACGACTTTAGGCATCAGATATTAACGGGTTCCTAGCAGATTCCAGCCTTTTTATAATCAATCACCAATCCCCAGCTGTCACCTTCAGTTGTTGCAATTTGCAAGTGGTTGCTCAGTAGGGACCCAACCGACTCACACCCATATGATCCGTCCCCACCCTCTTTCTGCACTTGCTGATGATTTTTTCAGAATACCCATCAACATCAGTACATCACACGAAATTTCATTGCTTACCCCTGTAATTTTTGCCCCGCATTTGTACTTTTCCCCAAATTGTTACTATCTTGTTCTGTTTATGGGGTTTTCTCGGGTTGTTTAAATAGCTTCTGTGGGGGTACCCACAGTTTGTTCATTACTAGGGTTTAGTCCATCGGGCTTTTTACTGGGGTCTGGTTTGAATTTCCAAGGGGCTGTTAAAATGTGGGAAATTTGTATCCAATTAATCTATTTCTAATTCAAGTTACTTGGGTTTTACTCTTTTTTGGGAGAATCCATTGATTATCATCAGAGAGAGGGATTCAGAAGAAGATTTTGCCAGAGTAAGGTTTGGTCCCAAGATACATTTTTTTTCATTATTACTAGTGTTGGGTATACAGTCAAAATTTTGGTGGAAGTACTATGAATTGTTGGTTACATGTTACTATGTCACTTTTTTGTATGATTGCTGTAGTCTCTCTATATTTCACTATATCAAAGATTAAAGTTGGTTCTCTGCAAAAATTTCCCATGTTTAATTTAACTTTTGAAGAAAATAATGAAATTTGTTTGTGGTTAATGTATGTGTCTGGCAGCTAAATTTGGAAGTTTGGCTACTGCAATCTGATGAAATTACTCCCATATGTAGTGCCCTACTGAACGTAAATGGCGGTGTTTTTACTGTCTGGTTAATCAGAGCAGAAGAGAACAAAGAATTAGGAGGCCACCGCTACGTATAAGCGGTAAAAGTGTGTGGTAGTACAGTTGGTATATATACTGTTTGTGTGTTGCTGTGGGGCTGTGCCTTCAAAAGTGTTGTTATCAATTGGACTTTTGGTTATTGGGATTTTTTTCCCCCTTGTTGGAATAGGAAATGTCAATTGGAAAGCTGTTTTTACCCGTTTCAGGTTTCTGGGTCTTTCCTTTTTGTTTGGTTTTTATCATACAGTCTCTTTCGTCTCTCACAGTCCAAAACCCTAATTACCTCAGAATTTAATTCACCGTCTCCTTTAATTTCAGCACTTTCTCTTGATTCCCTCAGCCATTTATTGCATCATATGGTTTTATGGGTTTCAGATACTTCTCATGGTCTAACTGAACCTGCTGCTGCCTTCTTCATCAATAGGTCAGCAATTTGCAAGTGTCCAATTTATGAATTTTGAAGCAAATAACCATTGAAATCATCAGTTTCTAGTTTACCTCAGGTTTTTGGTGATATTTATTGGCTCTGGCCACTGGTGGAGCTCACTTGGGCTATTTCTAGGGTTGGTTTGTTTCTTTCCTGCCTACTTTTTGGTCTGACATATCCTCTTTTCGCATAACCAGTCTACAAAATACCGATTAGGTAGTTGTCACTGATACCCTTTCTTGGAAATAATGCAGATCCAATTTTCAAGAAGAATTGTAGATAATTCCATGGTTGTGGAGATGGGTGTTTAAGCTTTTAAGCTATAGGAGTGTTTGGCAGATTCCTTTTGTTATTCGTCTTCTTCTTGTTCTTGTTCCTGTGGGTGAAACACTTGATACCAGAATCAAACAAGGCTAGATGACAGCTGATGAAACGGACTATAGTTCTGAGTGGAGTAGAGAGCAGGACAAGGCTTTTGAGAATGCCATAGCAACTTATCCTGAGGATTCTTTAGATCGGTGGGAGAAGATTGCAGCAGATGTTGAAGGGAAATCCTTAGAAGAGATTAAACATCATTATGAGCTATTAGTTGAGGACATTAACCAGATTGAGTCCGGCTGTGTGCCTCTACCTTGCTATAATTCCTTGTCAGATGGTGGTTCTACTAGCCACACGGCTGAAGAAGGACCAAGTAAAAAGGGTGGCCATTTTGGGAATTTTAACAGTGATTCAAATCACGGAGGAAAGGGTTCAAAAGCAGATCAGGAGCGCCGCAAGGGTATCGCTTGGACAGAGGATGAGCACAGGTAAGACTAAACTCTTTGATTATTTTAACATCTTAACTCTTTATTAATGCTTCTTTACATGATGATTGATGGGTTATGCATGTGTAAGCGTGTTTCTGCCTTGAATTATTGGGTTATGCTCTGAATTAGCATACTTTTGATTTTGTTTTACAGGCACAAAATGTGGATAAATTTGTTCTTTTCTTTTTTGGATTGAAGAAAAGAAACCCTACATTCTGCCCAGGATCTTATTTTAAATATAGTTTGTTTGTGTCTAAAAGGAAAAGAACAAATTATTTCTAGAGAGGATTGATGTGGTCTATTTTCTCATGCATGAGTTTGGGTTAAGGCATTTTCTGTTTTCATCTGGGGGAGCTGCCCATGGTGGTTTATGGTGTTGTTATGATACTTGATTGCCATCTGGTCTGTCTCTTTAGATTTGCGTCATACTCAACCTAGTCCTATTACACACTGTATTTCAAAACCGGGGTAACAGGCTTATAGTTAGTACTAATGACAGCGAAATATCAGCGGGCCTGCAGCTTGGATGCCTCTCACAAATTGGCTACACCATGACTGTGAGGCCATATAAGTCAATGTTTAGTTTTCTGCCATAAGGATTTGCTGTCTCAAACAAGTTCAGTATCCCTATCTTTTAGTTATTGAGGTCCACATATTTAGAATCAATTATATCCTGTACTAATATCTATGTCCTATCCCTTTGGTACAGAAATGTCTAATTGCACCTTACCCTTACCGTGAGATTAGCTTGACATTGTAAAATGGAATTGCCATCTTTATGCAGTGACTTGGAACAGTTATTTGTGTAACAATTCCCAATTTGGAGCTTTGGAAACCGCTTATAGTACGTAGGTTCAGGTTTCAGAGACAACTTAGAATATAGGAGGATTAGTTGATTCCGTAGGAGCAGTTTTCTTGATGAAGTGCTGATATTCGGGACTGGATGGGAAGTTTCCGTCTTTGAAATCTGGTTAAACTTCAGCAGCTTGCAAGTATTCTTATTGGTTCAGTTCAAAAGCATGCAAAATTCTTTATACTTATGCTACCTCCTACGAGCTTAGGAAGAATACTACTGATCTGCTTCTTTCTTTCCCGTTTGGAAGTGTTTGTAGGAAGCAAGTTTTTAGCTTCCTCTCTTGTCTAACCATATAGTGTTCATTTCTAAACTTGTTGTGTTTGGCAATTGATTGCAATCGATGACATATTGATATCTCATGTGAAAGTACATGCACAGAGGCCTTTTTTTTTTGTTGTTGTTGATAAGTTACATGTGTTAGATATCTTGATATACATTGGTGGGCTCATTTCCTATCAGCTTAAGCTTTTGGGACTACTGGTAACTTAACAAGGTATCAGAGCACCGGTAACAGGGTATCAGAGCACTGGTTGAGAGGTCCAGTTTCTCTGTTTGCATTTGTTCCCCGTTTGCCTTCTGCATCTCCCCTTTGTATTCTGTTTCACTCTATCTATGACAAGATGGAGTTGCATGTGAGGGAGGGTGGTAGATAGCTTGATATGCAATCACACAGTGGTAACTCTAGGATGAGTTTCCTCATCCTAGAGACTGTATGTGCTACGTACTTGAATGTTGGGCTGTATGCAGAGTTTGAGTTTCAGTCCCATGGAGTCAAACTGGAATCAAGAAATGAGATTTTCTGTACTTTTTTTTTTAATTGGCAAAAAAAATTACATTCATTACAAGGATAAAAAAACGAAACCAGTACAACAAGAAAAGAAAAGCATTGAGAGAGCCTTGGAGAGATTTTCTGTAGTTTCTGTGATATGCTATGTTTCAGTAAATTACCCATTTTGTTTTCGTAATCTGTATTGTTATGCTGAGTAAAACTTTACCTCTATGCATCCATCGCAATATGGTAGTGAATCAGTGACAATAGCTCACTTTATAATACCTGTATCCTACTAAAGATTAGACAGCCTATGATATGATGGTTTTTAGAGTTCAGGAAGCCATGAGGTCGTTGATTTTACAAGGGTGGAAGAATATCTGTAGCCTGTAGGATTTGAGGACTGGAAAAGGTTGAAGTTTGTTTGGTCTCGACTCTTGAAATGATCTATGTTACATGGACTCAGGTGCGGGTGCAAGTCCAAGCGTCGGACTTTCCTAAACTGAAATCTTAGGATACTGGATATCTGTCACTGTTAAAATATGTTGTAGTATATAGTGCATAATTTTTTTCAGATTATGTTCCGTAAATTATATTTAGAAACGTGTTTGAACAAGAAGATTAAGAGAAATATGTTTTTGCTATTTCCTATCCATGTGAAATAATTGAAATATCGCTTTTCTAGCTAATTTGATATTCCTTTCATGTAAATATCATAACAATTAGAGGATCCAAGTGTCCAAAATGGATAAGGGTGTCAGACACATTGACATCGGTACTTGAGCCAAAATGAAGGATCCATGTAACATAGGAAATGATACGTTGTTGGAGTTTCACAAACAAAAAGTTAAATAGGAGGCAATTTGATGGCATTACCTTAGTTCATTAACTCTAATGGTTGGTTGTGGGACCCAGTCCCATGGGATTGGAGTAGTGTGAGATAGTATGACCCCGGTTTCTTGTTTTGTTGCAATACTGGGATGGGATTATAACCCGACCGACCAACTTTATTCCCTTTTGGTGGCACTGTTTTAATGCCATGTTGGTGGTTTGATTTTTTAATCGCTGGACCACTTGCAAAATGCTGCGGGGGGCCACAATCCTTTACCAAGGAAACTAAGGAGAAGATCAATCTGGAGCCAAATCTTGTTCTAGGATTTGATGTCCAATGACTAAGAAGCCTTAATCCTCCTTCATTCAGTCCTCAGAGATTAGGGGTTAAATCAAGGGAATCTAAGAGCTACGATTGGCTTCACCACCCTTCTTGGTTTTGGTTAGGGTTTTAATCCTTCCGTGGGGAATGAATTAAGCAGCTGGAATTAGAATCTTTGATGTCAGAATGGAGTAATTTCAAGGTCTAGCCATCAATGTAGGAAGCGCAGAACTGTAGGAGAGTTAAGAAGAGGAGAATTAGAACGTGGTGAAGCAGAATCACAAAATAGATCTGGAATTTGGATTGCTCAACACCCTTACATTGAAACATAGGTATGAACGGGCTGATGGTTTTTCCTTGCTTGTACGGGATGTTACTTCCCAAAGCTTTTGACACCTAGGCTACAAAGAGGCTGATGGTTTTTTCCTAGCCTCAACCTTAACCCCAGCCAACACCCGGTGTTTTATTGAGAGGGAGAGAAGCGGCAGGTCGATTCGTGAGTGAAGTCCGGTGTGGAAGTATCTCCACTATAGCATTACAGTTTTATTGACCTCCATTTCTTTATCTGGTGGGTTCGGGTTTTTGAATGGCAGAAGTCAAAATTTTGATGATTGGGAATGGGGTTTGTGAATTTGGATAGTTAAAAAGCAGAGAGGGTGAAGAATTTGGACCTTTTTATTTTGCAATTGTTTGATGGGTTTGTGAAGGTGATGGTACTTCTATGGCTCTGGAGGTTCGTGGTCCTAGAGAGAGAGACGAGTAAGAGTTGTGCTTTTAGACAAATAAGGGTGTTATTGTGATTTAACAGGGGTATTTTGGCTACGCTCCTGCACAGCTATTTGGACACCTAAATTTCATGCACAGTTAGTAGATTTCCTCCATTCTACATAGGAGTCCAAACAACAAAATATATCTTGATTTCGTTCAGTTAATTCCTTCCGTGTGATTTCTTTACTTGTAGTAACTAAAGGAGGTCTGCCACCACCAACTCACAAATTCTCCTAGAAATGTGCTTTTCATGGTTAATTTGCAAAACAGTCATCTTTTTGTTTTAGGGGTATGTTCGACGCTGTGAAGAAACTTGATGATATATAGATTTCCCATTCTGATATTGTTATCAATAAAAGTCTCCTGTGAGCAGACCACAATTTACAATGTGGTACCACGTTTTTCGCTCATGTTCATGAAACAATCCGTATTCTAGCAATCATTTTTGTGCTCTGTTAATAGTCTGAACGGAACCTAATCGAGCATGTTGCTCAAGCAGCTCAACCGTTATGTTAAACTGATAGTATATCATGCTAAACTAATATTATATCGAAATCATCACCATAGACTTTCCCTCGTGATATGGAAAGGGTTATCATCGATGTGCTTGCCATTATTAGTATTGTTATCTGGTTTACATTTTCAGTTCTTTACTAAAGGCAAAGTCAGAGGTAATTTGCGTGAAACTAGTCCAATCCATCATATATAAGCAAAGGAGGTGATAGCTATTAGCTAGTCTTAGAGGTGAGAGAAAAACCGAAGGACCGAAAAAAAACGGAAAAAACCGGTTCGCTTTTCGGTCGGTTTGCTTGTTCATGCACCTATTTATGTTTATCACCGCGAAGAAACAAGAATCGAAATTTGAGGATATCTTCTACTTCGACAATTTCCATTGTGTTACATATACTCCCTGATTTTCTGTAAATGAATAAATGTTAATTTTAGCTTAACTCTTTAACAAGTGCATTTCTCAATAATAATATCATCAAGTTAAGTTTATGGTAACCTTGCTCTTTTTCCCATTTCCTGGCTTTTTTGTCCAAATCAGATTATTTCTTCTTGGTTTGGACAAGTACGGGAAAGGCGATTGGCGAAGCATATCCCGAAACTTTGTGGTGACAAGAACACCTACACAAGTGGCAAGCCATGCACAGAAATACTTCATTCGTTTGAATTCTATGAACAAAGACCGGAGGCGATCAAGCATTCATGATATCACTAATGTCAATGGTGGAGATGTTGCGGTGTCTCAAGCACCCATTACTGGTCAAACAAACGGTTCTTCTTCGGGAGCTTCTAGTAAAACTAACAAAGCACCGTCTCAAACCCAAGGTGCTCCATCAGGGGTTGGAATGTATGGCCCGCCGACTATAGGGCAACCAGTAGGACCCCTTGTCTCAGCGGTTGGCACACCAGTGAGCCTTCCTCCACCACATATTGCATATGGTATCAGAGCTCCAGTTCCTGGCACCCCAATGAACATGGGTCCAATGACATATCCGATGCCACACGCATCTGCTCATAGGTAGTGTACTTTCTACTAGCAAATTGTACAAGCACAAGAAGACTACAAAGCTCGTATTCACTTTGGGTCGTTTTGTTCTTTGGCTGAGCTGGAATAATAAAGTTGCTTCTTTGCAGACATCAGTTGTCGAACAAGTTTATCTTTCTTATTTGTATCAGTCTAGTCCGAATAAGCTGGTAGGAACCGTGTGCATCTGTGTATAGGCTGCTGTGGAATATGTGGGCAGCATTTAGGGGTAAACAACAATCTAGTTTCTCTTAGTTCAGTTAGACATTCAGTTATTAGACATAAAGATGCTAGTTGATTATGGTTTAAGGTTATTTTATGGCCATAATTGTGGAAAACCTTGATCCTCTTTTATATCTTTGTTTTCCGACTATTTTGAGAAACATGTAAGAGCACAAATTGTGCGAAGGCCCAGTATGAGTTCGGATTGATAATGTTTCAAGGTTGTGTTTGTGTATTTTAGCAGGAATTGATGACTGATGTTGAGATGAATAGATGGTTGGTAATTCTTTCAACTACTTCTGTGTTTTTGTCTGGGATTTGCCGAGGAAAAAGAAAAAGAAAGATTAAACGTTGGAAATTACAATGCTGTGGAAGGAAACAACTTTAATTTGTTTTTGTGGGTGCGGTTGGTTGAAGATCCAGGGAGGCGGGGGGGCTGCTCTCCCCCAGCCTGCTCCCCTTCCTGCTCCCCCTCGAGTGGGGCCCACTCCGGGTCTCACTCCGATGATCGGGATCGTTCACTTTGTAGAGCTCGTCGAGTAGAACAATCATACAAAAAATCAGCTTAATTGGATATCATTAAGCGCCTGATCGGAACCTTTTTATCTTGAAAAGAATGGATCCGAAACACTGGATCAAATCCACTTGAACAGTTCCGGGCGGATTTTTTGCAATTATATGGGTTCCGATCAGGCACTTAATGATATCCAATTAAGCTGATTTTTTGCATGGTTGTTCTACTCGACGAACTCTACAAAGTGAACGATCCCGATCATCGGAGTGAGACCCGGAGTGGGCCCCACTCGGGGGGAGCAGGAAGGGGAGCAGGCTGGGGGGGAGCAGCCCCCCCGCCTCCAAGATCCAGTGCCTTTATTTGATTAGAGCCTTCTTGTGAATGCTTTTAGTCGAGTGCTACTCTCCAATGGATTGCGAAAGAGAAAATATGTACTTCGGTTTTGCTATTGTCAACTCAATAGGTTTGACAATATGCACACTAGAAGACAAGAAAAATACATATTTTTGTGTATTTTTACACCTTTTAATACACAATCACACACTTACTATTGTCAGCCCATTAGGCTGATTTTAGAATTTTCCTATATACTTTGCTTGGAATATTGAAAAAGGATTTTATATTCCCACGGAATACTGAAAGGTTAATGGAGTGATCTTAGATGAAGGATTTGTAAAGGGATTTATCAAAGGAAGATAAAGTAATGGAAAGAACTTTGTTTAGTTTTATTATCTTGTCATCTTTATTTTATGTATTCAATCCGCCTTTTGATTCAAGTAAAACCTTCATGAAGCTGTGATTTGATTTTGTTGCCATTCAAATTCAGTTCTTAGTGAACTTGTAGACTTGGGATGTTTCTTATACTAGAACTTGGAAACAATCAACTACCAATAATTAAACCCAATTTTCCAATAACCATTTAACAGTTGAACCGTATTTGCCGAACTAGCCGTTCTTGTTTTCCACCTTAAAAAATAAGTACTTGTAATTTTTAAGCTTAAAAATAATAAGCTTACAGAAATTAAAAAAATATATATATGCAATATGGATCTTGTTTGATAGAAATCTCATCGAGATCTATCATTTTTGTAAGCCCATTATTTTTAATTTTAAAAAATCGATTCTTATTTTTTAAGTATTTATTTGAGAAAGTAAAAAGGGGCTAATTCAACAATTGAAACTCCCAAGAAAAACCACACCAGAACTCAAAATTTCAGTTTGGGATTAGGGATTTCGTTTTTGCCATTTTTCTTTGGCCTCTCTGCGCGCGGTCTCTCCCTCTCAAATGGGGAGCTGTTTGTAACACAAAGGCAAAACCCAAATCAACCCAAGATTCCAAATCAGTGTCAGTGACGAACTGATTTTTTTTTTTTTAAAGGTTTTTTTTGGTTATATCCCTCAAAGTATACACCATTTTCTATTTAGTCCTCAAACTAGTATCAAATTCGTTTACTTCGTCCTCCAACTATTGCATTGCAACCTATTTAGTTAACTTTTCAAACATTTCAAATGGAAAAACCAAGTCTACCACAAATCTAAGGGCATAAATGTCAAAATGTAGACAATGAAGCTATAAAAACTTATTTTATTAAATAGATCAAGATGTATTAATTTTTTTTTTGGCTTCATTTCTGTTTAGATTTGTGGCTTCATTTTCTGGTTTCGATTTGTTGCGATATTTGGTTGCGATTGTGAAAAAAATTAAGTATTCCAATTTTCAATTTATTTAAACCGGTGCGAAAATCTTATTTATCTATTCATATTATTCTAAAGGGTCATAATTAATTTTTGACTCTAAGGCTATCGTTAGTTAGCCCTACCTAAGAGATATTTAATTCTACAACTTTCTTAGGGCTGACTAACGAGAGTTTTAGAGTAAAAAATTAATTATGGTTCTTTAGGATAAAATGATCAGAAAAAATAAAATTTTCACACTGGTTCAAACAAATTAAAAGTTGGAGCACTTAATTTTTTTTGCTTGGAGCACCTCAGCCATTCCGTTTGGTTTCAGACAGAGGGGTGATGACAGGTGTTGAATTAATGAATTTTTAGAAAGCTCAGGTGTTTATATAAAATTTAAGAAAGGTCAGGTGTTGAATTGATGAGTTTTTAAAAAACTCAAGTGTTTGTATGAAATTTAAGAAAGGCCAGTTGTTTATGTGTGATTTGTGTGAAAAGTCAGGTGCCTCGGTGAAATTTTCCCTTTTGGATTCATATATCTGAAAATTACATATATTTTTGGATTTACATATCTAAAAGTTGGATATATTTTCGGATTATATATCCGAAGAATTTTTGAACTATGTGCGGGAAGTATGTACAATGTTCGAATTTTTAAATCTGAAAGTATGTCCACCTTTCATATTTTAAAATCCAAAAATATGTGTAATTTTAATATTTTTAAATCCGAATGTTGTACATACTCTCCGCACATAGTTCAAATTCTTCGGATATATAGAACTTTTAGGATAAAATTAATTAAGAGAACACTAGAGACAAAAATTAATTATGACCATTTATGATAAAATGATTAGAAAAATAAAACTTTGCACCAGCTCAAATTAAGTGCACCAATTTTCAATCTGTTTAAACCAATGTAAAGATTTTATTTTTCCGGTCATATTATTCTAAAATGTCATAATAAATTTTTGTCTCTAGGGCTTTTAAAATTAAGTATTTACTCTTTATTTGAGACTTTTTAAAACATAAACTTGATTATGGTAGCTCTAGAGACAAAAATTAATTATGACCCTTTAGACTAAAATGAAAAAAAATGGATTGAAAATTGGAGCATTGGGAGTTATGCTCGGGCATTACTTTCAGGGCTCCAAAATTAGTCAAAGTGCACGCAAACTGGCTCCAGCATCCGGTTATCAGAAAAAACTAATAGAATAACAAAAGACTCATTGATGGGTTACAAATTAAATAGTAAAATAATAGATAGTTCGATTAATAGTGCCTCATTGGTTCCCATCTATCTATCAATATATTATAGAAATGTGTGTTGGCCTCTCATCCCTCCAAACCCCCAATCCTAATTTCTTACATATTTCATTTTCTTTAATTTTTTAAAAATTGAGAGGGGGGGGGGGGAGAAGTTTTAGGAGAAGTTTTTTTGAAACAGAATTTTAGGAGAAGTTACAGTTTTCATTTTAAAAAATGAAGAACAATTACTTTTTTATTTGCTTTATTTATCTTATATAATTTATAATTGCATATTAATTTGAACACCACGAATCTCCTAAATTCCTAATATGATACTTCATTTCTTATTCTATGTTTTTTTCTTTAATTATATTTTGCTATCAATTAATGTTGTACCTGTTCGATACAAAAAAAAAATTCATATATTTTTTCTTAAACTATATTTCCTATCAATTGAAATGTGTCTAAGTCTCACAAGCCTCCAAACCCCATCCTAATTTCTTGGATTTTCTACTTTTTAAAAACCAAAAAAGCCCATGTAGCTCATATGTACGTGCAACAAACAAATTAAAAAAAGGAAAATTTATAGAAATGGTCCTCATAGTTTCATTCGAGTTTCATTTTCGCCCTCCAAGTATTAATTGCAACACTTTTGACCTTCAAGTTTGGTTTTCGTACCAAGTTGGTCCAAACTGGACAGAAAAAATCAGATTGAGGGCAGATGTTATCAATTGGACCAACTTGGTACAAACTGCAACATCCAAATTGTGATCAATCTAATTTTTTCCGTCCAATTTGTTTGATAAAAGTTATCAATTGGACCGATTTGGTACGAAAACCAAACTTGAAGGTCAAAAGAATTGCAATTGATACTTGGAGGACGAAAATGAGACTCAGATGAAACTAGGAGGGCTGTTTCTATAAATTTCCCTAAAAAAAAATACACCCCCGTTATCCTTAACTAGCATTCAATCCGTTTTATGCACGGGCAAAACTAACCCGTTCTAGTGTTGTGCCCATTCGATGCACGGGACAATCATTGAACGGGCACAACGCTAGAATGGGTTAGTTTTGTCCGTGCATAGAACGGGTTGAGTGCTAGTTTATAAAAAAATATATTGGTAGCATGTGAACATTAAACACAATTACTGGTATTCAAACTATACGGTGACAATTAAAGAAACAACTCTTGAATTTAACCAAATAAGTTGATTTCCTCTTCACTGAGTTCGACAGGACCCTAACTCCATTTTCTGCCATTCTGTTAAAAAAAAAAAAAAAACCAATGTCATTTTTTTTTTACCGCGTATACAAATGTATTGTTGTTTGAGAAGTCTCCAAATGGCTATTTTTAATTTTCCAGAATTGTGGAATTTTCTTAATTGAACGAACATGTTGAAAACCAACTGCAAAACACGTGCTTTAATTTCCACCCCCACCCCGACGGCCTGCACCCTCTCCCCCACGTTCCCACTCCATAATTGAACACTTGAATACTTCGACTCATTTAAATTTGTTTGTCTTTGTTTGTAATTTATGCTTCCCGTGTTTAGTTTATATTTTAATCTCCTCTCAATATTTATGTTCTCATTTGTTTTCTTAATTAATCTGATGCACACAGAGATATAAAAAGCTTCAAGCTCTTTCCTACCTCAATTACCCTAGGTTGCCACAACGTAGCGTACAGCGGGTACTTTGTACATTTACATATTGAGAAAACCATGATTCAGCTTTCAACAAATTTTTTTTTTTTATAGTGAATAGACTTGGGGTAAATATAGCAATGTTTAGTCAGCCAAATACTTGGGCAAACCTACCTTAATTTTTTTCAAGGAAAATTTGTGTGCTTTGCAATTTTTTTGTTGTTGCGATGTTACTTTTTTTTTTTTTTTTCATCCCATCAAGCCTAGAGGTATCATATATCAGTAATTGGTTTTGACAGGTTTAAGGTTTTGATCGAGTTCAGAGGCGAGGGGTCAATTTTACGCCGGAGTGACTGACTGAAACGCAGAACGTGAGCTAATTCTCTCTCATCCATTCTATGCACATCGACCCTGTGGTAACAACCATGTATATAAATTGACCTCAAGGTTTTAGCACATAAAAATTATTTGAAAGCCAATCGAATACCCAATAAGTCTATTAAGATAAACTGACCCAGGTCAAAATGAGCCAAACTAACATGTAAGGTTAGAAAAGTCATGAGAATCAATATCTTAAAAAAACTGACTCAATATCGTACATGTAACATGTTAGTTTAAGTTTTGTGCTGTCAATTTTTTCAGTTTGTCTTTTTTATTGACCCAATAAGCCTATCAAAATTTCAAAACTAACCTTAATTACTAAATTAGATTCTAAATTAGCCTATCAATTCTCTTGGATCAACTTACTTGGTTGAATTCAAGAAATCTCTGAAGGCCCGTGATCAGCAATTAATTTCATGCGATAGCTACAGTCAATTTATTAAAGTTGTACAATTATGGGTGGTAACGGATCATTTATGGCTTACCCAGCAAAAAATTCGAAACTAAAACCCGAAATCAAAAAGGGAAATTGTCATGTTAAGTACACGAATCCAATTACCAACTGAAATTGGGATGTGAGCATTCTGTTATACATGAAAAAATTACGCCATTCAAACATCTATAAGAGTTAAACGAATGAAATTGCAACCAAATTTTGAAAGAAGGATCCATGACCTAGTTCTGCATTTTTTTATGCAAGGGACAAAATAGAATTGCGAAAAATAGAGTTGGGGTCCAATCTATCAATTTTGTCGAACTTAGCGAAGAGGAAATCAACTAATTGGTTTTAGGGTAAAGTACGGATTACCTCCCTATGGTTTGGTCGTTTTGCAGATGACCTCCCTGTGTTTTCCTAATGACCACTTCACCTCCTTATGGTTTTGGAGTCAAGTGCAACAGTTGGATATTCCGTCCAAACTAACAGTGGGTATCACTCACGCGCCCCCATTGCATTTATGACTCGAAAAATTGAATTTTCCCCCAAAAGTTCTGTGGCGAAAAGACAATAACACCCTTGGGGTTCTTCTTTTTCCCCGAACTCCTATGAAACCATATTCGATGATATCACAACATTCTTGCACATATATCTATACGTATACGATCGCAGAAGGGGGATCCAATTCTGCCATCACCAGCCACTAATTCCGGCTACTAACTTAATTTTCCTTCAAAAAAATTCATCCCTAGTATTCTAATCTACCAAGTAAATCCACTGACTCACTCGATATCATCACTGGCCGCATTTTCGCCTTGCAATTCCACCACCGCACACTCTTGACACCACCCCGGCCATAACCGTGGCACAACCCCCCCAACACAAATCAATTCTGGCAGCCCCTAAATCAACATCGACATCCTCAATCCCAGTTCCCATCACCGTCAATTAGGTACCCATCTGCCACGCACAAAACGCGCGAACCCACTGCCCAAACCATCCCCTAATCGAAGTGCAAACCTCTAATTACCACTCATTAGCCGTAGGCCCTAAACTGTATGATTTCTCCAAAATCCCCAAATTGTTTACCAAATTCTCCTAATTTTTTATAAAAAATTGGTCTAAGGTCCACTATAGCATGTTTCTAACCCACTAGGTCCACTGATCAAATCTCTAACCCACCAAGTCCACTATTATGAATTTGGTAAGGCCTAAAGTCCACTGCATTTAAAAAGTGAAATAATGCCTGACAGATTTACCCTTCCATTCAAATCCCATCAATTTAGCCCATTATCCTCTCATTATCCCTTCTAGTTTTAAAATCAAAATCGCATCAATTTAGCTCATTATCCCTTATAATTGTGGAAATCACGCCAATCACGTTATATAACAGTCGAAGATTCTCATTTTATGATACACTATTTATAACATTATTGGACATATATAACATTATATATTCTCCTTTTTAAGAGTTACATATATTTTTCTGAATAGTCGAAGATTCTCCTTTTCTAATACACTATATATAACGTTATTGTACATATATAACATTATATATTATCCTTTTTAAGAGTTACATATATTTTTGTAACGTTGTACAGATTTTGATATATGACCATATATTTTTTTTTTGAGTTTCGCTGTACAAAAACTCTCATATAACATTATATTTTCACTTTATTGAATTGGTCCAGTTGAATTTTTTTTTGAGTTTCGCTGCACAAAAATTCTCATATAACATTATATTTTTACTTTATTGAATTGGTCCACGCAGCGGCCTCAATGACTTACTTCTACTAACAATAATACCTACAAAAAAATATAATACATGTGACAAAAAATAAACATATAACCTTATTACGTTATACGTGAGATTTTGGTATTTCTAACTCTAAAAAAAGAAAAATAGGAGATCTCATAACTTCTTTCCATTATATTTTCACTTTATTGAATTGGTCCGCGCAGCGGCCTCAATGACTTGGTTCTAGTAACAATAATACACACACAAAATCATTATACATGAGATTTTGTCCTTTCTAACTCTAAGAAAATAAAAAGAGGAGATCTCGTAACTTCTTTCCCTTCGTCGCCGTAGCCTTCTTCACAGTCGACTTCACATGTAACTTAATACTCTTCACCCCTTGAACAACTGCACAAATAACAACTTTTAACAAAATTAGTATATAACCAACATTGATATAACCATATATACTATCAATCAAATCCCTAACTTAATTCAACCATACCATAACATTATATGTTTAGGTCTGTTAGGTTGCTGCGCGGACCAATTCATATAAGGTTTTATATGGTTATGGTTTATTATTCTTTTATAGGGTTATATGGTTATAACGAGTAAGGAACAATATGGTTATATATTTAGATGGTCAATCCAGTTATATAACAATATATACGAATAGAAAAATATAAGGTGGAAACTGGACTGCTCAAATATAAACAACCATTAACATGGTCAATCCAGTTATATAACCATATATACAAACAAAAAAACATAAGGTGCAAACTGGACTGCTCAAACATAAACAACCATTAACATGGTCAATCCAGTTATATAACCATATATACGAACAGAAAAACATAAGGTACAAACTGGACTGCTCAAACATAAAGAACCATTAACATGGGGTTCCTCAGGAGGTGGTGGAAGCTATAATGGTCATGGTAAGTTTTGTTTTTGATTGCGAGTATATATGGTTATATCACTATTGGCTATATATTTGGATCAATTAAGCTGCTGCGCCTACCATTTCAATAGTCTAATTTAATTGGTTTAATAGATATATATGGTTATATAACTTTTTTTTTTTTTGAAATCATGCATTATAGCCACTACAACTCTAAATTTACGTTATTGAATTGGTCCGCGCAGCGGCCTGATAGACCTGAATATATAAACATATAATCATATTAAAGTAGTTTATAATATGGGTATATCTACAAATAAAAATAGCATATATTTATACACGAAAACTAATAAACTACTAAATTTACGTTATTGAACAGGTCCGCGCAGCGGCTTATGGACCTGAATATATAACCATATATATTCACAGAACAAAATGATAAAATACCATACATCTTCACAAAACAAAATGACATTTATAAACAACCAACAGGAGCATATATAACGTTATATAATGTTACACAATAACATATAACAATACAATGTTATATGTTTACATCCGGGGGTTTAATTTCGGCCATAGAACCCAACCTCGGGGTGCGACTTTAGGAGCATCCCGAACTGCAGCGAAAACGATATTTTCAAGAACGTGGGGTGTAATTTCAGCCATAGAACCCGACCTAATTATATTGCAGTCGGTATGTAACTAGGGTTATATATAACCATATATAACCTTATGTGAATTGGTCCGCGCAGCGGCCTAACAGATCTGAGTATATAATCATATACATTACCTAACAGCAACTAACGAAAGTACAAAAAATAAAACCCTAACAGATCTGAACATATAATCATATATGTTACCCAACAGCAGCTAATCAAAAGTACAAAAAATAAAATCCTAACATATCTGAACATATAACCATATATATTCAACAACAGCTAAACAAACGTACAAAAAACAAAACCTTAACAGATCTGAATATATAACCCTTCACAGAGAAGGATAAAGAAAAGAAGAGAAGGATTCTTATGTTTTTACTGGTGTATAAACCCTTTAAATGCAAAGAACCATACCGAGGGACACAAGGCGACGAAGATCGAGTTATTTTTTACGATTTGGAAGGGCACCTGATGTTTTGAACAGATATATGATGATGAAGGTGTCGGCGACGGTGGTAGCAGTGATGGAGGGCAGGAACTCGGCCATGGATGGCGACGAAGGGCGGCGAGGAGAAGGAGGAGTACACCGCGGCGAGCAGGCCAGGAGGAGGAGGAGTGAACCGACGGCGGTAAATAATCAACAGGGACGGGATGTGACGGCGACGGGAGGTGGGTGGCGATGGCGGCGACAGATGTGACGGCGACGGGAGGATTTTGTCGCTGGAGGTGGTGATGGGGGGAGGGGAGAGAGGGGGAGGGTTTTGTACTAAATAGGGAGAAATTTTCGGGAGAGAAATCGAAAGAGATTTTAGGGGATTGGAAATTTCAAATGGATATTTTTGAAATGGATGTAAAAACGGGGCAGGAGGTTTTTTAAAAACAGGGGTATATTAGACTAAACATGATTATTATATTCCTAATAATAGGTTAGTGGACTTAGTGGGTTATAGAATTTAGAAGTGGACCTAGGGGGTTTGGAAAGTGCTATAGTGGACCTGGGAAAAATTCTCCCAATTTTTTATATTATTTTCTCACTAACTCCATAATTTCTTGAGATCGAAACAATGTTGGCCGGCCGAAAAAAATGGTGATAATGGAGACGACGGCAATGCTTAAATGGTGATCGATTGAGGGTGGAGCTGAAGGCAGTTTCAATAAAAAATTGGTCTAGGGTCCACTATAGAGAACTTGTAACCCATTTAGTCCACCTCTAATGTTTGTAACCCCTCTAGTCCACTAATATAGTTTAGGAAGCCCTTAAGTCCATTTCTTTTAAAAAAGAAATTAAACCAAGACAAAAATGTCCTCCTATATAAACTATCATATAAAGAGAAACCCTAGACCCAAAATAAATCTGGAGAACAGCCTCCTCTCCTCTCCTCTTTCTCTCTCTCTCTCTCTCCCTCTCTCTCTCTCTCTCTCTCTCTCTCTCTCAACATTTGTCACCACCGCCTTCCCCCTTCCTCCGCCGAGTTCCAACCTCCCATGACCGACGTCCTCATCAAATTGTTGTTCTGACTTCCTCGACCAGACCAACTCTTAGTTCCTCATCAATCTCTGCCCCTACGACGTGTACAGGGCCAAGCAGGAGATCTCCATCGGGTTGCATGGAAAGGTTTGATCAACAAATTACTCCTACAAGATCTGGAAATTGTGGGTGACGGCCTTGTCCCCATTTGGATCAACAGAAATACCAATCCTAATGCGAGACATGTCCAATTACGGTGGTTGAGTTTAATTTTGGAGTATTTATTTAGTAGGATGTTTTTCTCACGCTTGGTGGGGGTTGTCCTTGGTTTTTTTTTTTTTTCTATTTTTCTTGTTGATCTTGTGGGCACGAGGGCAGATCCTCCGTGGTGAAGGTTTCTGAACCGAGCAGCTCACGAGTCATTCACCCAGACCTCGGAATCGGTAATCTCATCTTATACATATAATACATGTTCCTCATAGTAGTACTTGTTGTTCTGTCTCTTGATCTCTTTGATATTTAAGGTTATAGTCTATTTCTTGCACTAATCTTGAACAAATTTGGATTTTTGACTTGTTATGTGTGTGAAATTTGTAGTTTTAGTCAATTATAACGTTATTCTGCTTTTTCATAAACATGCTTTAAAGTTGGTTTGTCTATCGTATTAAGAAGGTTGATCCGGTCTTTTATTTGTTTTTATTGGAGAAATCTGGAGTAGTAAAAATAAAAAATATAATATTACAAGAAAGTTGATCTGGTCTTTTGTTTGTCCCGTGTCCGGTTATATCAGATTTGGAGGTTTTTGAATAAATATATAAGGTTATATGTGTGCTTTTCATAGGGTTAGAGATCTCAAGTTTTTTGATTAAATATATAAGGTTATATTTCTGCTTTTATCAATCACTTATTGATTTGGTCCGCGCAGCGGCCTCTCCGACTTGCTTATGATATATTTGGAGTTTTTTGAATAAATATATAAGGTTATATGTGTGTTTTTTCTAGGGCTAGACATATAAGGTTGGAACATATAGTGTTTTTTGAAAAAATATATAATGTTATATTTGTGATTTTCGTGTCACACAAAAACATATTTCTGTGTGTTTTTGTTGTTATTTAATGTCTTTTTTTAAAAACATTCTCAGTTAGAGAGATATATAATAATATATAACGTTATATTGTTATATATAGCATTCTAAATTAGAAATATTTTATGTTATTTAATAAAAAGAACATATAACGTTATATATGACCTTTTGTACCGTGTAACGTTATATATGAGCTTCTGTCATATATAACGATATATGCTCTGTTGTTGATCACTTATTGAATTGGTCCACGTAGCGGCTCATACTTACACGTGAAAATATGTAATTTGAAGCTCGGTTAGCGATGTGGTTTGGTTATAGATGATCTTCTCTACTGAGACATATATGTTATATGTGACAATTTGCTTTTGGTACCTAATTTTGTCTTGTAAAACTCCAAAACAAAGAAACTAATAACGTTATATGTTCTCTTATTGAATTGGTCCGCGCAGCGGCCTCTCAAAAACACATATGGATATATCCACATATGATTTTATATATATATATATATATATGGGGCCGGTTCTAGAGACAATAAATTTGACAATACTTTTGACAATATATTTTTCGGAGCCTCACGCAAATAATCGGAGTCGTTCAATTTGTTTAAAACATGTTTTTAAGGGTTCTCGAAAAAAATCAACTCATTTGGACATCGGCAAGGGCTTGATCGGCTCATTCAATTTTATCCTGTCAAATTTGACAGGAATCAACTAAATGAGCCGATCAAACCTTTACCGATATCCAAATGCGTTAATTTTTTACGGGACCCCTTAAAAACATGTTTTAAATACATTGAGCGGCTCCGATCATTTGTTTGAAGGTCCCATGCAGGGTTTCAAAAAATCTATTGTCAAAAGTATTGTCAAATGTATTGTCTCTAGAACCGTCCCCTATATACATATACATATATATACATATATATATATATATATATATGAGCTTGTATTGACATAAAAAAAAAATATTTCAATTTGCATAGAGAACATATAACGTTGTATATAAGATTTTGTCCTGTAAAACTCAAAAAAAAGAGGAACTAATAACATTATATGTTTTCTTATTGAATAGGTCCGCGCAGCAGTCTCTTAAAAGCACATACAGATATATCCATATATTATCAGAAGTAAGTCAAAGAGGCCGCTGCGCGGACCAATTCAATAAGTGATGGATAACAGAGCATATAACGTTATATGTGAACTTCTGTCATGTGTAATATGTGTTTTTCCTAGGGTTAAACATTTAATATTATATCTCGTTTTTGAGATAGATTAATATTGTTTATATTGTTTTGAATATGTATATATGTAGATATAGAGGTTATGAGAATGCTATTCGGAGACAGAAAATCACAAATTTTGAAGGATTCGATGAAGATTTTGATGAAGAAACGATGAAAAAATGAAACTCGACCCCCTGTGGCCTCATCGACATTCAACTTGGGATTCAAGGCACGACAATGATATGTGAACATATAATGTTATTTTTTGAGATATATGATATTGTTGGAAAGATATGATGTTGTTTTGAGAACATATAATTTTATATGTCATGTTTTGTGAGACTTAGAGCTACAGAAGCTCAGATATAATGTTATATATTTTGTTTTTTTGTGAGATTTAGAACTATAGAAACTCACATATAATGTTATATGTTCTGTTCTATTTTTTTTATGAGATTCAGAGCTTCAGAAACTCAAATATAATGTTATATGTTCTTTTTTTGTTGGTGTGATATTTAGATATTAAAAAACTCATATATAATGTTATATATTTTGTATGAACCAGCATATAACGTTAAAGACTAAAAATAAGAAAAACCAAAAAGAAATGTTTCATGTTAGAACAGTTTTGCCACATATAATGTTGAATGTTAGAAAATTTTTATCACTCATATAACGTTAAAAAATCAATACAAGAAAAATAGAAAAAGACAAAAAGAGAAATTTGTCACATATATAACGTTAAATGTTAAATGTAGCGGGTTCGAAAAAAAAAATCGAGAAAAATGAAGAAATACATTTTTTGTTACACATATAACGTTATATGTGGCGCGATGGCAGCAGCGGCCGCGGTGGCAATGGTGGTGGCGGCTTGATTGCAACAAAAACGAAAAAAAATGAAAAAAATACATTATCGTGTTAGCCAAACAAGACCCTTGTTTCTTAAGTGGGGTATTTTTGTCATTAAAATTATTAGTGGACTTAGTGGGTTATGAAACTTAGAAGTGGACTAAATGGGTTTAAAAACTGCTATAGTGGACTTATGCAAAATTCTCCCTTAAATGGAGGTTTTTCAGCGTGGGGGCGGGAAGACAGTGGGTCACGGTGGTTAGAGAGTGAAGGTGGTACAGTGGCAAGCTTAGGGGAAGGGAATGGTGGTGCGGCAGTCGTCGTGCATGTCTGGATTGGAGAAGATGCAAGGAGCAGATGATTTTCCGAAGCGGGATGGAATTTTTTTCTGTCAATATATGTTTTATGCAAGAAGAAAAGTACTACCTTATCCCAAAAAAGTACAAGGGTACTACAGCCATTTACTATTTACTGTTAACAGAGTTAGAATTGCACTTCACTCTAAAACCATAAGGAGGCAAAGTGGTCATTAGTAAAACATAGGGAGGTCATGTGCAAAATAGCCAAACCACGGGGAGGTAATCCGTACTTTGCCTTTGGTTTTATAAACCAAATGCAAAACCCATGCCCAGAATCAAATAAAAAAAAAAAGAAACATTAATTTAACTCAAACTACCATCATATCCACCCAATTCTTGATTCTGACACTAACCCATTTTCTATTTTACAAAACTAAGAAAACCCAATTCTTTTTTTTCGTTTCAAACAAAACTAAATGAAGAAAGAAACAATAGAGACCCAGTGACCTCAATATTTTGTTGTGAAGATACTTGGATATCTCGTACACCGAAGCACGAAATTAGCATCACCCACAATCCTCCTGATCTGTCGTTGCTTGAGAGAGTAAAGGAGTGAAGGAGAAGTAGTCCTACTTTTCTGTCAAGGGCGGGGTGGTACGGTTCTATCAAGAGCGGGGAGCGGGATGGTGGTTGGCGGCGAAGTCAATCTATGAAAGTTTGAGGGAAGAGTGAGGTGGGGTTCATAGGCCATGAGAGAGTAAGAGGTGGGAGCGTGGGAAAGAGGCGTGGGGTGGTGGCGGTTGAGGAATGGAGAGAGAGAGAGGGGGTGGGGACGGATTTTTAGCCGAATTGGAGGAGTAGTTGTGCAAAACATGGGTGGTTTTTTTTTAAATAGAAAATATAGGAAGTCATGGGTTAGGGCTGTGCAAAACGTGGTTTTTTTTTTTTTTTTTTGTTTTAAATAGAAAATATAGGAAGTGTGAGAGGGATGTGAACGTGAGTATTTTTTTCTTTTTAAACAAAATAGAAAATTTAGGAAATAAGAATTGGTAGTTTGGAGGCTTTTTGAGAGTTCAACTACATTCTCTTAGGATATTGATAGAAGATAGATAGATTCCTAGATTTTACATATTTTTAAGCAATAAAAACACCCATTAATTACTTTGTCCCACGACTCCTACCCAAAGGCCAAACAAAAAACAAAAACACCCACGTTCATGCAAACTGCTGCCATCTGATAATTCCCCCACGTTTCTGTTCCACTATCTTCCCTCCATTCACAATGTCATACTCTCCTCTTTATGCCATTAACTCCACACCATTTACTCAACTCTCCAAACCAAAGTGAAGATAACATTTATTTGCTAAAGTAGTGTTCCCAATGCGGAGAACCACCACTGCGTAAGTCATCCTCTCCATTATTTTTATTGGATTTGAGCAGTGTTTACATGATTAACATCGTGAGAATTCATTGATTTATATACATTTTGTCTACATTTACGGTCTTCTTGGTATTTTTAATATTTCCCCATGCACTCTCTTAATGATGTTTCCACTCTTTGGTCTCTACATTTTGATTAAAGTAAGAAGTTCGGTTCAATTTTTAGTCGCTATACATTTGTGTTGTTCCACCGTTGTTGTAAAGAGAGTTTGTTTATTTATGATGCTAATTCGTGGCTGAAACTTTCTAAATTTCATTGTGTCCGTTTGATGTAGGAGAAAATTTTAATTTATTTTTTTTAATGATAACTAGCACGAAACGGGAAAAAACCAACGTGAACCTTCTTTTTTTTTTTTTTTTTACTGTCCCGTGTATTGAACGGCGCTACGCTAGTGAGGCACTATAGCAAAGTTAAAAAAAAAATGCAAAGTAGGGACGGAGGAAAAGAGTGTGATGCAGGAGAGTTTTTGTCATGTTGCTCTTTATTATAACTTTGAACGAGAATTAGCAATAGTGATGTGGATACTCTAAAGAAAGAACGGGGAAGGAATTAACTGAACGAAATCAAGATATATTTTGTTGTTTGGACTTTTATGGAGAGTGGAGGAAATCTACTAAGCTTTTTTGTTTGGCTTAATTTCTTAGTTTCCTCATTTAGTTCATATCTTTTGTTGTTCGAAATGTATGGTGGAAGACAGTAGCAGGGTTTGGGGAGGAGGAAGACGGAGGAGGGAGAAGAAGATGACAGTAGGAAGAGTGGATAGTGAACTAGCGGTTGAATTTTTTATTTAGAGGCTTTTCTGTTGATACATCCACATGTAGCCGAACTTGACTGACACATTGCCATCTATTCTTCGCACGAATGAATCCATAAGTGCTCGTTTGGTTGGAGAGAGTTTGGGAGAAAAGAAAAGAAACTTTTAGAGAGGGGACTCTCTCACGTTTGGATGACAAAAAGGTGGGAGAGGGTGAGAGATCGTGAGAGAGCCAAACCCCTTACAACCCCCGTTTCATTTCTCACTATTTTTGGTGAGATTCCGCGAGAAAAAGAGCTGCAGGAGTGAAGTTTTTGGTTTTACCCTCCTACGCTACTCCCCTCGCTGCCGCCGCACCATCGTGTACTATGAGGGAAAATGAAGTTTCCGATCTAGGGCTTCAAAACCAGGCCGTTGCTGGTGCCGATTGAGTTCTAAAGTGGGAGAATCAAAATTTGAAGAGAGAGAGAGATGAACTGGTAGGAGAATCCAATCGAGTTTGGTGGTGGCATTTATCTGGAGGAGAATCCGATCGAGTTTGGTGGTGGTGGTGCACTTGTGTTGTCGTCATGTCTTCCGCAATTTCAAGATAGAAGAGGAATGAAAGAAAAGGTTCTATTTGTAAAAATACATGACATTAGCCTTTCCTTATTCGTTTAGCATATTTATTTTCTTTTAATTTTATTTTTTAATTATTATTCTATATTTTTTTCTCATTATTATCATACTTCTTCAATTATTAATTTTATTTATCTCTCTATCTCTCTTTACTCATTATCTATTTCTCTAATTATTATCTTATTTCTCTTTACACCCGCTATCAAAACTAAAATACCCAAATATATTAAACGAACAAAGACATTCTCTTTTATTTTCTCAATTATATTTTGTCCAACTAATGAGATGGTAAAAAACCACACTTCCTTTCTTTTATTTCCTTATTATTAGTAAGGTAAATCACACCGGATAAAATAAAAAAATAAAAAGGAGGTAAACCACACCGCTTTTCTTTTCTCTTCTCGCCTAGGTAGCCGACCTGTAAATGAACAAACATGAATGCATCAGTAGCAACAACAATCCACTCCTTTCCTCACCCACTACTCCTCCCCACCACCACCGAATTACACCTCTTTGGAAGAAACTCTCGTCCTTCCACATCCACCAAATTACTCTCTATCCTCTTCCACCCTCCTCCTCAAGTTCTTCTTGTATCCACCAAACTCAAAACCCAAATCCCCCCTTCAAATCCTCCTCCTCCACCTTGGACCGTCTCCGAGATATCAGACGCCGTCAATGGCAGAATCATCAAATGGGGTCCTCCAGGAACCATTTCCACAGACACCAGAACCCTCCAACCCGGCCAATGGTTCTTCGCCATAACTGGCGAAAGATTCGATGCCCACGATTTTATTACCCCAGATTTGTCCTCCAAGGGCTGTGTTGGAGTCATTGGTAACTGGGTTTGTAACAATTGGGACAAGGGTTTTGTTCAAGTTGAAGGTAATACCGTAATTTGGTTGGAGAAGATGGGTAGTTATGCTAGGAATAGGTTCCATGGTTGTTTGATAGGGGTAACGGGTAGTGTAGGCAAGACCACTACAAGAACAATGATGGCATTGGCACTTGAACGACTTGGGTCCGTTCACCAGAGTTGTGGGAATTGGAATAATCGAATCGGGGTTGCTTTGTCTTTGATAGGGATTCCTAGGAATACGGAGATGGTGGTTTTGGAGCTGGGGATGAGTGAGAAAGGAGAGATTTTGGAGCTCGCGAGGACGTGCAGGCCGTCCGTAAGGGTGATTATGAATGTGGGTGCTTCACATTTGGAGAATTTCGGGAGTTTAGAAGAGGTTTCGATGGCGAAAGGGGAGATCCTAAGGGAAGCAAAGCCTGGGGATGTGTGTGTTCTGAATGCCGATGATCCTCTTGTTATGAGCCTCCCTATCCCAGCTGGAGTTCAAAGGGTGAGTCCATATTAGTCGTCGTTGTTTCTGGTTCTTGATTTTAATTCATCATGAATTTGAATGAATCCTCATGATTTATAGCCTTAGTAGTAGCATGAAGCGGGAGTGGTTGTGGGGGAGCGGAGGCACCTAGATGCTCCTAAGGTTGGGAGCTCCCAAGCATATATAGATTTTAAATACTCAACCAATAAAGGAAAAGTGATACTTACTGAAAGTTTTCTCGATCTTTTAAGTGTAATTATCGGAAGTTATATATTCTCAATTTGCAGAACTTCTTGACTAATACAATTCTCATATTCTTATTTCCACAATGGCATAACTCCCTTAAAAAGTAAGAGAATAACTGTCTTAACAGCCAGATAAGCTCCCACCTTAGTTAGGAGCGAGCTCCCGTCAAGCTCCCATCTTGGGAGTGCCGATTTGAGATCCTGTCTAGGGAGCACACCAATTTTAGAAAGGATCTTGCTACTAACGTTATAGTTCTTTATATCTCGCAGTTGGACGAATGAAATTGTTTAATCTAAAACTTAGCTAAATGATAGTCATCGATATTGGTTGTGGAATGAAGGCAGCTGTCTGAGGATATATTCTACTGGTATCACCTGTCCAATTTGAGAAAAGTGTTTGATGCCTTGAGTGTCTCTCTCGTTCTTAAAGGCAGTTGACAGGACATAGGTTGTCTATGTCATATCATATGTATGTCCATAGAAGCTGCCAATTTCAGCTTTCAAAGTTTTACACTAGTTCCTTACTCAGTGGTTATTATGATTCATGAGGGGATCTTGTTTCGTTAAATGACCATTTTCATGAGATAATTGCATGAAATGTCTTAAAAACTAAGATATAAAGCTCTAAGTTAGATATTGCTATCAAACCAGATAAGAGAAAAAAATGAATCTTTGGAAACTGGAGATGGCAGTGGTTGTTTTGGTACAGAGCAGAAGTAGGATAACAACTTTTCCCAAACAGTTTTGGTACAGAGCAGAAGTAGGATAACAACTTTTCCCAAACAAAAGGCAGAGTCCATCAGAGGATGCATGATCTTGTGTAATTTTGTTAGTTTGTTGAAGTATTTGGCTCAAATTTTGGTTCTCTGAAAATTCTGCCCAGGCGGAAATCAATCTCGCCCGGGCGGCCCGGACATCCTGAAATCAGCCTGTTCTCTGAATTTTCTGTCCGGGCGGAAATCAATCCTGCCCGGGTGAGATTACGCGGGACAGATCCGTTTTTAAGGGTTTTGGGGGGTTTCCTTTTGGTAGGCAACTTGTCTTTGGCTATAAATACTTGTTATGTAGCCTCTTTATTGGTGTGAGAGCAAATATTGGGGTTTTGGTTTAGGGTTTGAGAGACTTTTGCCTTTGTTTGCCTTTGGTGAGATTTGGGTAGAAGGGTTTCTGCAGAACTTCTTCTTTGTAGCTCGTTGAGCATCTGTTTGCCATTGTTCTAGTGGAAGCCATTGATTGATTGCCCATGGAGTAGCTTTACATCCCAAAGTAAGCCGAACAACATAAATCTGTGTGTCTCTCTCTCTCTTGTTTTATTTCTCTCACGTTGGATTGATTATTTTGGTTTGCTTCGCACATCTGTTTTTGTTCTTCGATTTGATATTCATAATCACAGTCTGTTTATTCAGCTTCCGCACAACAGTTGTAACGTTACCCATGCTGGAAACTGATGGTCTCCTGGTTTTGGGCATGTAGCTTCTTTTTGCCTCTTGGTGTAGGGAATCGTGCATTGGGGTAATTATTTAATCTTGGACTGCTTTGAAGTTTGAACTATATATAGGCTGCTGGTCCAATGGTTGAAACTCGACCTTCTGACTTTGAGGTTGCGGGTTCTAACTTGAGGGACTTTTTGAAATCAATACCAGTTCCCCCTCCTAGAACAGGGCGTACTTTTTTACTTGGAGTACTTTTAATTATGTGAAAATTACCTCCCTCTTACTAATCCGAAAGAAGGCGTATTCCTTTCTTTTTTTCCTGTTCTTATTTTTTCCCTTCCCCAACTCTACCGAAACCCCAAGTGTTCAATTGCTCATGAAGTTTTTAGGTGGCTTCAGGTGCTCTTTGGTCAGAGAACGGATAGCAATGTTCGGTTGGTTTTGGCTGAAAGTACAAATGGAGGTCTTGGCGTTCGAGTTGTTTTAGAGAGAAATAATGAGACGTAAGTACCCTTGAACAAAATTATCATCTGAATATGTTGCTGTAAAAACTGAATGTGCAAAGGAAATTGAATGCACATTTCCCTTAAGTTTCTTCATCTTTGTCGAATTTGTGAGTGAGAGAATTGGTAAAAAAGTGTCTAGACTCCTTTGAGACTGAGGATTTGAGGTGTACGCACATACCCGCATTGGGCACCAATACCCTACTCTTTGAAACCTTACCTGCATCAATAATTATAAATACTAGCACCTTTCCACTTGTCTTCCCATTAATTAAATTATGGAGTTGAATCTCCTTGTTAGCACCGAATAAAATTTTCTCCTTGTTCTTTTTTATTTTGAACAGCAAAAATGGATTTTATTAATCTTTGGAAACAAATTACAAAGATTAAAGGGATCCAAAGCACGAGGCATCACAACAACGGAGCATGAGGAGCCCTCGTAGGAGGCACCCGAACACACCGGCGAACCTGCCATGACACCACAAAAAAAAACCCCAAAAGAAACTCCTCTCCAAACTTCTTACCTTGCTAGATTTACTGAAATTCTCAGTGATTACTCATTGTTCGATTGCCTTTCAAACTTCATTTCTCTTCTCAAGGATCTCGACCATAAATCCTTTTTGAAACTTTGTAATATCCCGAAGCATCTTATGTTTGAGCTAGGAGTTTTCCACAGTATGTTTATCTCACTTTCTTAATTTGGTCTCAAGAACTATTTGAATTACTCTTCACATAATATATTTGCAACTTGTTGGATTTAGGGTGGAGTTTGTGATCTCCAGTCCTGGTCTGCATTTGGCTATGAGTGCGTGTGCAGCAGCAGCTGTTGCAACTGTGTCGGGAGTTCCTCTTCCTCAAGTCGGGAAACGCTTGGCAAGATTTCGTTCTGTTCACATGAGATTAGAGCTTGAAGTTGCTGCAAGTGGTATCCAAGTAATCAATGATGTTTACAATGCCAATCCTGTTAGCACCAAAGCTGCTTTTGACACGCTGAAAGGAATTAGCTGCAAAGGTAAAAGAGTTGCAATACTCGGGGACATGTTAGAACTTGGTCCGACAGAAATAGAGTCTCATGAGATGGCGTTAAGGTATTGTTGCCGTGCTGGTTTTGATATAGTTGCCCTTGTTGGGAAGAGATTTCTTGCAGCAGCTGAGAATTTGGATCTAGTCAAAGAGAGGCATGTCTTACATGCCGACAATTCAGAAACCATTGTGCCTGAAATAGTCAAAAGGTTGAACCATAATGATGTTGTCTTGGTGAAGGGCAGTCGCGCAATGCAGATGGAGAAAGTGGTTGATGCAATTAAATCTGTGTCTTTGAATTTAACGTTACCATTCTAGGAGAGATTTTATATAATAAAGGTACTCTGTGTGTGTGTGTGACGTATATACTTGCACACACACACACACTCACTCTCTCTCTCTCTCTCACAAGCTTGCATCCATGTGAACACAAACACACTGATAATCAACTTCCCCATCATGTTGGAAGCCAATGGCAGAGCTAGTTCCTCTTAACAAGGCCCATTTGATATTAGTTCCTCTTAACGTCATAACCTTTCAGAGTTAGTTTCTTTTCATACAAAGTCCTCCTTTTCAACCTCAAGAGTTGGCTTTATGATTATTTTATTTTATGTTTCTGGCTTCCACTTTGCAGTGTGGGACGACTTCACATCATAGTTCTTCTGTTTTTGTTCCATTTAGTGCACTTTTATGTAGAATGAATGTGTTAAAACTTAAAAGTGATGGAGATTGGGACAGTTCTTTTGGGTGCACACTGGTGTTGGTTACAGTGGAGGGGAAGGTTCCTTAAGTACGATGGGGGAGAATGGGGGACAACGAATGAGTGTGGTTACGGTACGTGGAAGCCTCTGATGGAAGAAAGAGGGAGAAACCGTACGAGCAAATGACTCTTTTTTTTTAAATGCTTTTTCATGCCTAACATGTGTTCCGTTGGGCCGTTTAAGTGAGCAAACAGCTAGAGAACAATGGAACATATTCCTAATTCCTCGACTTACTGATGCATCTGTCTGTACAAGGTATATTTTTAAGAAGCACAAGAATTTCAGTCGAAAGATTTACCAATGGACTGCTGAAATAATCGGCCTTTAACTTTGTTATCACCACATTCCAGGTCTTGTTGAAATGTTCGTTCACCTTGTTGCAGACTCCTTCCTTCTATGCATGTTCAGTCGGTTAGCAGAATGTGCACCAAATGAAGTAAATGCTTGATTCCAGATAACCCCGAGGGTTAGCTCAAGTGTTAAGGATGGGATAAGTTCCTTATGAGCACAAATGTCTAGTTCAACTCCCTCTACGAGCAAAAAATCCTTCGAGCCATCCTCCCTGCAAGTGAAAGCTCGGACAAAATGGATGTGTTCGGGGCCTCGATGTATGATGCGGACATTCGACCTAAGGCAATGGTTGGTGGGACCGCTTTCGGGTTATCAAAATCTCACGTGCAGATGAAAATACGAAGACTGGAAATTGCTTTGGGATCATACTTGATAAAGCCATCGATGCCATACTCATGGAGGGTTCTTTGTCCACTTGATCCTTGTTCATCGTACAAGGCATGATATCTATCCTAAGATTTTGCTAAAGTTGATACGTATCAGAGCTTTATGTTCTTCCATTGCGCTGCACATGTTGAGGGGTTCTTTGTTTAAGAGGGACAGGCCACTACTTTGTGACATTACTTTCATAAATTTTCTCTGCATTTTGTTTTAATTGGTTTGATTAGAGTGGAAAATAGTTGGACTGTGTTGTCCTTAAACCACACCTCTTCTCTTTAAGGTTTAGTGCAAACGTCAGGAAACATGCCCGTGCCCCTATTTTAACTGCTTTAATGATCATGGCATTACTTGTTGGTTCCACTTTGTTTTCCCTACACATAAGTTTAGAGTGAACGAGAAGATAGAGAGTAAGACATCATCATTAGGGATGGTGCTAAGATTTTCTAGTAGTGATTGTGGAGGTGGTGTTGAATCTGGTTCTCTCTGAATCTTTGGTTCGGATCTGGCACGTATACAAAAGTGACTTATTATATTGGTAGCAATAAATAAGTGCATAGAATATTTGTGAACATATATGACATATACAAAAATTTTGTATCAAAACTCCTAACTTTTTTTTTTATTATTTGTCTATTATCCACTGTCCAGATTGGCAAAATCATACTAGGATTAATAGGTGGTAGAAATTTAATTTTAGTAGGATGGTTGGGTAATATAATTATAATTTGTGGGCAAATCCACAAAATGAATGAATTTTGAAAGTTTGAAGTGGACTGCAGTTGGTGTCTCCTAGATAGAGTAGATTAGAAAACGACAAAATTAAATAAATAAATAAAGAAGTTAAGTGACCCTCTTGATCCGATGTAGTTATCTATTTGAGAAATACCTCAACTCAGAAATGATAGTGAGACTTCCAAGGGTGTTTGGGAATTTACTTTTTGGCTTTTCATTTTCAACTTTTTGATTTAGTTAGAATGTGTTTTGGAATATGAAGGAGTGTTTGGGAGATATGTGCAGAGTGTATTTTGGAACCGTAGTAGTGTTTGATAGATGAATGATGAAAATGAATTATGGATTAGTTTTTTACCAGATTGACCTTCGCCTTTTATTGTGTTAAAAGATGTAAAATTGGTAAATAAAGGGGGGAGAAGTGGGTATTTTGGTAATTGAAAAGGACCTCGCGAGCTCATTCTCGGTTTTTGCTTCTTTTGTCAAAATCAGAGAATGGGTTTTGTGAAATGAGTTTTGAGAATGGAGTAGCCAAACAACCAAATGCAATAATGGGAATGGGAAAATGCAAAAATGCACCTCCCAAACACCCCTCATATTTCATTGAGATCCCTAACCTAACAATTTTCAACGGTTTTTGGAGGTTTGTCCAAGTCCAATGGGATGGTGACTAGTCTACGTGCCATCTCTCATAGATGTAATGTCATATTGTCCTTGAATTACTCAAGCTATCAGCTTTTGTCATTTGACCATGGATTTAAATCATGGGAATAATTTTTCCATAAGAAATTAAAAAGAATTGCCTCTTCCCATCTCGGCACAAATTATTATTATTATTATTATTATATATTTTTTTGTTCTTGTTTGCCTTAGTTAACAAGTTGATCCGAGCAATGCCTTTTTAACCTTTGCTTTGTTGTAGCACTACGACTACGAGCGAGGAAATGGCTGGCATCAGAAAGCCGAAATGCCAGCTCAAAAAGCTTAATTCATAGTCATCAATAGCAAAGCAGGCAAAGAAGTCCACCTTGAATGATTGAATTGCTTACCCAACTAATTAGTATACTAGTGCTACTATTTTACTACCAAAATACTTAACCAATTGCCAAAGGGTAATATATACAGTACTACAATCCCCCGTTTATATATGATATGAAATCTTTACAAAACAAGCCTTGATTTCTATTTTTATTTTTTGCAATATCTTTCTGAAAAGAAACCAGACACACCACCTTCCCAACAATGCATGTGCATTCATGTTGATGAGGCATAGATGACTCATCCACCTAAAAGCTAATCAGCCTACTTATCTTTCTCCTTCTCTTTCTCTCTATATAACAATTTGCAGAATCAGTTGTTTGAGCCATCACTTGCTCTAAGCATTTCCTCAGACCTTGATACCTGATAGTTAAGAGGAAAATTATACACAAGTGGCTTTCTGGAGATTTCAAGGAGTGAAATCTGAATCACATCGTAGAAATTCAGCAAAAATGAACAACCGGGTTGTGGCACAAGTTAGGGGAATTCAAGCCACCCCAATGCCGAACAGACTTTTGCAGGACCAATATCATATTCCCTCTTCTTCAAATGGATGTTTGATGCTGAAACACAGTAAGTATATATCCAGATATCCAACGAACTATTTCTATTTCGCCATTTAAGTGATGTAACGTTGAGACCCGAGCTTAGTAAGCGATTGTGATTAATGTGCAGATAGAGTAGATAGGATGAACAAACCTGGAGGAAAAGCAGAAAGTCTTGCAAATGGCATCCGAGAGCACGGTAACTGTTTCCTTGCAAATTGAGTATGCTAATATCTAAATCCCAAACGATATGTTTATATATATATATATATATATATATAGTCGTATTAAACAGGACAAATTGTCCCGAGTCTAATTCTGTTGTCTGAAAATTGCAGTGAGATTAGGGCCCAAGATCACTGAAACTGTGAAGGGTAAACTGAGCTTGGGGGCTAAAATTCTTAAAGCAGGTGGGATAGAAAAGATTTTCAAGCACCACTTTAGTGTTGGAGAAGGAGAGAAGCTGCTAAAGGCTTCCCAATGCTATTTATCAACAACAGCAGGCCCTATAGCAGGCCTCCTCTTTATCTCCACCCTCAAGGTTGCCTTTTGCAGTGAGAGATCTATCAAATTCTCTACTCCAACTGGTGATTCCGTTAGAATTCGTTACAAGGTGAGTTGATATACACAATTATTCTTTCGTCCATATCCTATCAACATCACAGAAGGAAGGATCAAGCGCAAAATACCTAACCACTGTCTACTCTATGCAGGTGCTGATCCCAATAGAGAAAATATTGAAGGCCAACGAAAGCGAAAATGTGAAGAGACCATCGCGGAAGTACATGGAAATTGTTACCGTGGATAATTTTGATTTCTGGTTTATGGGATTCCTGAATTATCCAAAAACTTTCAAACTTCTTCAGCAGGCAATCTCTCCAGCTCAAGGCCTGGCAACTCCACTCTTAAGCTAACACCAGACGTACTTGAATTAAAAGGAAGAACTGTAATACAAGAATTCTGGAGTTACTATTCTGTATAAATATTGTAAATTGGGTTACTCTCCTCAAAGTAAAGCTAATGTAATGATGAGTTATATCATTTGTGCTTTTTGACAAAATCAGGATCATGAGTTTGCTGATACGGAATCATTTCCTGAATACCAAAACAAATGGTTCCTGGGCAGCAGTGTCTTTTCGCAGAATGTTGTATTTGCCAGATAATGGAAAGATGCTTCTTCTGATCACGTGTGAACCAGAAAATTTGTTATCCACAGAGCATCTAACCATTTTGTTTGTTTATCAGCAGAGCATCCAATAATCAATTCCTTGCTAATATCCCGTCATCGAAAAAATTCCTTGCTAATATTGAGATGGTTTCCACCCAACCGGAAGAGCTGTTTTGAATCAATTTTTGTTTTTGACTCATTGAGCAAAGTGCAAAACAAAAACCTAGCTATTTTCTGGATTCAGAATTTGAGCTTTGCTATGGAAATGAAATTGGAAAAAACCAAATAGGATAATGAAGAGCTCAAAAGATGATGTAAACTTTGCGCAGAATGGAAGTGAAAAGTGTAACAATGTGCAGGTACTAGCAGAATCAAGATCGGATAAAGAATTGTTACCGAAAATGTGCCAATGAAAGTGCATAACTGACTCGTATCTAACGCTACAATTTCTGAAGTTTGAGCTGGTTTGAAACAAACCTGTCTGAGATTTGAAGATATCAGAAGTCAGAATTTTTTATCACACCCAACGAAGCCTAACTATTGGAGTAATACATAAGCAACGCTAGGAATAAAAATTGCCAAAAGCCCAAAACACAGTCTGAGGAGATGGTTCTACCACATGAAAACCCACAATATTGTTTACAAGCCTAGTACAGCTTTGTGTGTTGAATAACCAAAACTGAACATATAGATCTAAAGCTGAGCTCAAGGTTTGCCAAAGGAGGTTAGTCCCATGTAGTCGGTGATTAGTAGGACAGCAGCGCCTACCTAGGGTGGCCGGAGCTAGAGTTTGGCATGTGTGGTCAAGTGATCCCACTGAGGTGGACAAACTTTGGACATTAGGTCTAATTGTTATTGATTTCCAAACACATTTGACTCCACTATTATTAGAAAAAAAATTGTCCCAAAGACTCCCACTAAAATCACCACATTTGCCCTTTTATCATTGCCAAATGCGACTCTATGGTACTTGATCTCACTGTCCAGAAACTCTGGCTCCGCCCCCGCCACCTTTAGATCCCCGTGTGAGGTACTCCATTGCCGAGTATGTCTTGGGCCCTATTGTACCGCCTCTCCTTCCCTTTCTGCTTCCAAAAGAAGAGCTCAACCTCTCCATATCTTGCCAACAAAATATTATTAATCCATCATTTCAAAGGGTCTGTTTCGTTCTTTACATGGTTTTGGAGTGCACTCAACTTTAGAAAACCTTAAGTCCTTAACCATTGTCAGGGTTCAGCGTAAATTTTACAATGGGGCAACATGTACACCACTGCTCACCCTAACTTTACGTGGAGAATTGAAATTAAAGAAAGATCCAATTCATACAGAACATTCTTAGATATAGAAAGAAGCATTAAGTTGGAAATCTTTTTCTTGTTACTTGAATCTATGTCACAATGGTTGGGATGTCATATTCGACCGATAAACACTAACCAAATCAAGTGACAATTTCATGTGCCTATCCCCTTTGTTTGTAGTAGCGCGCACTGTGAGATAGAAAGTGATGGCATCAGAAAGATAAAGTGCCAGCTCAAAAGGCTTAATTCACACCTCCGCACGTAGTCAGCATTCAAGTCTGACAAAGCAGGCAGGCAGGCAATATGTCCTCCTTTCTAGGAATGAATCCTATGGTTGATACACTGACCCAACTAATTAGACTTATATTTTACTTCAATTGACCAATTGCATAAGGTAAACACATGAGCAAGGATAACTCCACTTTTCTTCCCTATCAATCTTTCTTTAAATAACTTTTCTCCAAATCTCGTGCCTTTACTGATGTTGATGAGGCATAGATGACTCATGCTAGCTACGACCCAAAAAATAAAAAAGCTAAGGTCCACCAAATTATCTTTCCCCTTTAAATACATATTTACTCAATCCATTTTCTGAACCAACTATCTCCTCACCATTCACCTTTCGTATCTAACAATAAGAAGAGAGCATTCTACACAATTTTCTTGCTGCTGATGGCAAAACAAAGGAGTTACAAAAAAATATATACATATAATAATAATAATAATTGGGGCAGTTCATCGAACATGAAGAACCAGCATGCGGCACAAGCTACGGGAATTTTAGTCACCATAGTAGGATATCCAGTTGAGAGGACACAAAAAAGACTTTTGCAGGATGGTATTTCTTCTTTATCAAATGGACCTTTGACGGTACAACAGAGTATCTCTACAGTTATCCATTATTCCAACAATAATGATCAAAATGAAGACCCATATTTAACAATTAATGGATGATTAATGTGCAGATAAAAGAAATAAGAAGACTGGAGGAAAAGCAGACAATCTTGTAAATGGCATCCGAGAGCATGGTAACTTCTTCCTTGCTCCAAGTAAGCCTGAGAATATCTAGATACAAATTATTAGCATCTAGTATCATATGAACATCTCACTTTGACTCTTTCCCCCAAGAAAAAATTCAATAAAGGGCCTTATTCGCTTGTAAATGGGTCTTACTGGGTTTTGTGAAAATTGCTGAAACTCTGAAGGAGAAACTGAGCTTGGGGGCTAGAATTCTTAAAGCAGGTGGGATAGAAAAAAAATTCAAGCACCACTTCAGTGTTACAGAAGGAGAGAAGCTGCTAAAGGCTTCCCAATGCTATTTATCGACAACAGCAGGTCCACGGCAGGCATCCTATTTATCTTGTAGTGAGAGATCCATCGAATTCTCTTCTCCAACAGGCAAGTTCATTAGATTTCACAATAAGGTGAGTCAACATCAGAACAGTTACATTAGTCCATGCCTTTATGGTCCCAAATTAAAGGGGAAATATCTAACCAATATCCACTCTATGCAGGTGTTGATCCCAGTAGGAAAATACTGAGAGCCAACAAAAGCCAGAACATGAAGAGACCATCACGGAAAGTACATAGAAATAATACAATTTTGATTTCTGGTTTATGGGATTCATCAATTATCAAAGAACTTTCAAATATCTTCAGCAGGCAATCTCTCAAGCTCAATGCCTGCCAACTCCACTCTTATCCTAACATGAGACGTACTTGAAGCAAAGAAAAGTAACTACAAGAATTCTGCAGTTACAGTGATGTACAAATATTGTATTTGGAGTTACAATGCATCAAAGCAAAGCTAATGTAATTCACAAGTTATATCAGTTGTGCAATAGGACATCATTAGTATGATTAGAATTCAATGGTAGTTTGCTCATGCAGATTCATATCCAGATGTGAAACGACTGGTACCTTGGCTGCTAGCATCTTTTCCTGGAAAGTACTCTTGCTGCTTCTTCCAATAATCTGTGAAAAGTTTGTTATCAGCACAGAATCAAACCTTTTGAGCTGTGAAGGCCAACAGAGCTTACTACTTAACTACCATTTTGCAGATCTAGTTTAGCCCTTCAATTCTTAAATAGAAATTCCCCGCTAATATTGAGATAGTTGCTCTAGGTAAGAGCTGTTTTGAAGTTCATCAAATTGTTTTTGACTCGTTGAGCTAAACAAACTCATCTCTATCATATTCCATTTAGGTGGCAGTTGTCTCTATTTTCTGGATTCTAAGGGAAAGTGAATTTGAGAAATACCTGATAGGATAACAAAAAGCTCATCAGATGATGTATCATTTGTACAGAATTGAAGTGATAAGTGCAACAATCGTGCAATTACTCACAGAATTAATAGTCAGATAAAGACTTGAGTAACCACAAGTGTGTCAATGACATTGCACAACCGGCTCATATGGAAAGCTGGCTGTGTTCGGTTGCAATTTCCGGAAATTTCCGGAAAACATTTCCGGAAAAAGTGTAAAAGATTCCACTTTTCACTTTTCTCTTTTTCCAATCATTACTCTTTCATCCAATCATTACCCCTATTCTCTTCCAATCATTACCCCTATTTCTCTCTCTATCTCTCTCCAATCATTACCCTATTTCCAATCATTATCCCTATTTTTCTATTAAATCATTACTCCAACAACCATTTCTAAAAACCAAACCAAACACTAACTCAAAAATTTTTTTCCGGAAATGTTTTCCAGAAATTGCAACCGAACACAGCCTAATTTCTGAAGTTAGATCAAGCCTTCAGTCTTGTCTGTAACAAACTTGTCTGAGATTTGAAGATACCAGAACTCAGAATGCTTATAACACCCAACAAAGCCTAATTAATACAACGCAAGGAGTAAAACTGGCAATACATGGTCGAGGCTGCACATTTTCCCCACTATTGTTACCAACCTAGTATGTTACTAAAGCTTTCTGTGTCTAATAATAAAAAATGAAGATAAAGCTTGCCAGAGGAGTTTACACCCATTTAGTATGGTGACTAGAAGGATAGGGGTTTTGATTCTCTGTGCTGTGCTTAGGGATGAGACAAATACCAATTAATCATAGGCAGCCAACTTGTTGCCACTATGCCCACGTTGGGGTTGCCACTCAATTCTGTGTTAAGAAAGTGGCTGCCCAGGGAAGAGGGCTTGGGGAATGAGGTGATCCTACAATAGTCTAACTTTTTGTTGATATTTCGCACATTTGACTCTACATTTATCACATAATTGTCCCAAAGACCCCCACTAAACTTACAAACTTTGCCTTTCTATAATTGTTAAATACGATCTTAGGTACTTGACCTCGCTGTCCATAAACCCAGGCTCCTGACTTGCGCCTTTAGATCCCTACTGTGAAGTACTTCCTTGCAGAATACGTCTTGCCCCCTATTCTTTGGCTCCCTAGTGGGTAAGTATACATCTGGATATGCCCGCGAGGAATGTCACCTGCTAGTTGGCCACTCCTAAGCTTTCTGCTTTGAAAAGAAGAGCTCAACCTTTCCATATCTTGCCAACGATGTCTGATAACATAGATAGGAAATTTCAAAAGGATGGACCAAGAAAAAACATATTGTTGGTTTTTCCTGGCTGAGCTCCTAACAGATTGTGGAATTGTGACTAGTCCAAGTAAGTAACACTTGACTTCAAACCAATTACAATAAGAATACTATTCCCTCGAGAATGCACTGTGCATGGAATCTAAAGTCTCAGAAATATCATGACTCAAACATCGACCAAATAGTTATGAGGCCCTAAAGGACGGAATTCTCCAGAATTCGCCTTTGGTCGTGGCAAACTATTGAGTTTTGGCTCTTTGGCTGTTTTAAATGGAATAGGAGGGGACCCAAGCCAGAGATCGCTTAACCAAATTCGTTGTTGGAAGGTTACCAAGAATGCCAGTTTTTCAATCAAAGGGTCAAATCCTTCCATGAACTCATATACTATGAGTATGAGCCCTATAAAAAACTGAGTTGACCTCTTTTCTAAATGTTCAGTTTACTAGAAAAGTTTGTTGTGAGCATGTGCCTAAATTATAACATTTGCTTTGTAGTAGCACTAAGGGAGAGAGATGGCTACAGAAAGATAAAATGCCACCACAGCAAGATAATGCTGACCCAACTAATTAGACTTAATTAAGTCAGAATTGACCAATCGCATAAGGGTAACACATAAGCAAGGATAAATCATTGTCAGCTAATTTTTTCCCCTTTTAATCAAGTTGATGAGCAATAGATGAGTCATGCAATTAAGAGAAAATCTCACTTCAAAAAGCATCAATACGCAGTCAGCAAGAGCAAATCAGGCGATATGCTGATTGAAATGCTGACCCAATTAATTAGACTTGTTTTACTTGGATTGACCAACTGCACAAGGGTAACACATAGGCAGGATAAGTCCCCTTTTTCTGCAATCTCTTTTCAAAAGAAAGTAAAAACACCACCTGCCCCAACAATGTCTGAGAACTTTTCTCGAAAACTTGTGCCTTTAGTAGTGTTGATGAGTAATAGATGACTCATGCAACCAAAAAAGGTAAAGATCAACCAACTTAATTTTTTCCCTTTAAATACATTTGCAAAATCCATTGTATGAACAATCTCTCCTACTACTCCACACAATTTTCTTGCTGCAGATAGCAAAACAAAGGGGATACAAAAAGGAAATCAGGTGCAATTCATCGAATATCAAAAACACGGCTTATGGCTCAAGTTACAGGAATTTCAGTCACCTCAGTTGGATATCCAGCTGAGAGGACACCAACAAGACTGTTGGTGAGCCATATTCTCTCTTCTTCAGATGGAGCTTTGATGGTGAAAGAGAGTAAGTAGCCAAAGGTTCTCCACTACTCCCAATAAATTATCTACAATGTAGACCCGTGTTCAACAAAAAATGGTGATAAAGTATATAAGATGAACAAACTTGGAGGGAGAGCAGACAATCTTGCAAAGTGCATCCGAGAGCGTGGTAACTATTTCCTTGCTTAAGTTGAGCCTGAGAAAAAGTTACACTACTTCCTAAAAAATTATCCTGCGTATATTGGTATCTAGAATCATATTAACATCTTAACTGCTACTTTTTCATGCAAGAAATTGGCAGAAAAATAAATACAATAATGATCACAATACACTTGAATAGGAGTCTTACTCGGTTTTGGGAAAACTGCTGTGAGATTAGGACCCAAAATTACTGAAACTCTGAAGGAGAAATTGAGCTTGGTGGCTAAAATACTTGAAGCGGTGGGGTAGAGAAATTTTCAACCACCATTTCAGTGTAGAGAGGAGAGAAGCTGCTAAAGGCTTCCCAATGCTATTTATCAAGAACAGCAGGTCCTATTGCATGCCTCCTCTTTATCTCCACTGACAAAAACAGCAGATCTATCAAAAACAGCAGATCCATCAAATTCTCTTCTCCAACCGGCGAGTTTACTGCAAGTCGCTATAAGGTGAGTCGACATCGCTATAGTTACATTATTCCATGCATTTATGGTCTCAAATTAAATGGGAAACATATAACAAATATCTCTGCCACGCAGGTGTTGATTCAGGTGGGAGATGTATTGAGAGCCAACGAAAGCCAAAACGTGAAGAGACCATCACTGAAGTACATAGAAATACCTACGGCGGACAATTTTAATTTCTGGTTTACCAGATCCCTCAATTATCTAAGAACTTCCAAATATCTTCAGCAGCCAATCTCTCAAGCTCTATGCCCGACAACATCACTCATATAGCTAACACTAGATGTACTTGTAACAAGGGATACGAACTGTACTACAAGAATCTGCAGTCACTATTAACTACAAATACTTGTAAAATGGACTGCTATGCTTCAAAGCAAAGCTAATCTAATGATAAGTCTATGATTAGTGGTTTGTGACAATTATCAGTATCCTAACTATTTAAAATATACCAATGGTAACAGGGCAGCTAGCGTGCTTTCCCAGAAAATTGTATGCCGAATAGTGGAAATGGAAACCAATGAGCTGGTTCTTCGTATCATCTGTGAACCAGAAAATCTGTTATCAGCAAACCGTCTAACATTTCGTGGCCAACAGAGCTTACTACTATAGAACAGTTTCTGGTTTTACTTTTAAACCCCAATTCTTAAATGGGAATTCCTTGCATATTGAGAGAGTATCTATAAGTAAGAGCCATTTTCAAGTTCATAAGTTTGTTTTTGCTCATTAAGAAAAGCAAACTTATGGCTCATCACATATTAGCTCTATCTTCACTTTCTAGGTTGGAGCTTTTGATCGAGAAGCGAAATTGAAAAAAATAATAATAATAGGAAATGGAACTCAAACATGTATAATTATAAAAGAACGGAAGTGATAAGTCCAACAATCGTGTATTGGCAGATCAGATGATTAAATTAAACTCTTCAGCCCTACTTGGACAAGAATCAAATAAACAATAGGCTAACAAGAAGTTTGTATGCAAGTCTTCTAATATCAAACAGGATAATTTCGGGAGAAAATTTGTGGATAGATCAAGCCTTCAGCTCGAGCTCTCATCTTGAACAAACCAGTCCGAGATTTGAAGATACCAGAACGTTGAAAGCACAACACCCAACTAAGCCCAGCTCATACAGACACAAGACCAGTAATAAAGTGCCATATCACAGACGATAAAATACCTAGTACGGTACTAAAGCTTTGTGATTAATTATCAAACTTTCCATATCTTAGCCAACAAAATATCGACAATCCAATCCTTTCTTAAGTGTCCCCTCTATCTTAATTTTGGAGTGCACTTGACCATAAAATACCTTGAAAACTTGTGGGCACTCAAATCCAAGCTATCCATAGCCTTCAACATATCACATATTTTCTAGGTATTTTTCAATTGAGGAATAAGCTTTGAACAACACTGGTTAATAGTCTTGCCAATTACAAAATGCTTTCACTTAGCAGGAGTGCCAGGCGATGCTGAGATAGGCTGGCAACCTTTCCTCCCTAGAGCTAACTTTTATTGGTTAATCTGATTAGTTCTTGTGACCCAAATCCACGTTGCCACACTGGAGGCAGATATTGCCATGTTATACAGACCAAATCTAACACATTAACTTCTAAAATTGATTGAAGAGCTGAAAAGTTGTTGAACCGCGTGTGAAAAATGTGCTTGACGAGGCGATCATGTGGAGGTTCTCTGTTCCACTAACAATAAAACTATGCATAAATGATCAAGCGTGTATCATTAGGAGAGGGGCATTGAAAAACATTTAAGCTTCATTAATCTTTCTGGCCTAAAAGCCTGTCCCTTGGACCTCAGGATAAGTTAAAGGGAATGCTAGATGGTCACCAGGAAAAGCATTTGGTTTGTTTGTCCTAACTCCTAACAGATTGTGGATTTCCGACTAGTCCCTTTGGCTGTCCAGTTAAGTAAAGCTTGATTTCAAACCAATTGCATAAAGAATCCTTTGCCCCTCAACCGAGTAGTCAGGAGGCCTTACAACCTTTGTAGTCCAAATGAAACTAGGTAACTTGAGAAAATAAGATTCTTGCTGAGCAAGCTAGCTAATAGAGTAAAACAGAACCTTCTAGACTTAGAGATCAGCGAAATACAAATTCCTAAAAAACTTCCCACTTTTGAAGGCCTAAACGCTGGTTTTTTGCCAAAATCCGCCTTTGGATGCAGCAAAGCATCGAGTTTGACTCTTTGGCTGTTTTCAAAAGAATATGTGGGGACCCAACCTGAAGTTCCCTTACCCGAATACCATTGTTGGAAGGTGACCAGAATGACAGTGCTTCTATCAAATGGTAACGTCCTTCCATGAACTCATATACTATGAGCTCTACATCAACTGGGTTTGACCTCTCTTCATAAATGTTTAGTTCACTAAACAGGTTTGTTGTGAGCATGTGCCGATGTTATAACCTTTGCTTTGCATTGGCACTAAGAAAGAGGCATGGCATCAGAAAGATAAAATGACACCTCAAAAAGCTTAATTCACTCTACCCCACACACACGGTCAGCATTTTAGAAACATTTTCAAATGTATTTTAAGGGTAATGCTGACTCAACTAATTAGAAACATTTTACTCGAATTGACCAATTGCATAAGGGTGACACATAAACAAGGACAAATCTTTTTCTGCAATCTCTTTTCAAAAGAAACTAAAGACACCACCTTCCGCAACAATCTTTGTTTAACCAATTTCCCCCTCCCCCCTTAATCATGTGGATGAGCAATAGATGACTCATGCAACCAAAAAAGGTAAAGGCCAACCAACTTATTTTTTCCCCTTAAATACATTTACAAACTCCATTGTTTGAACCATCCCTCCAACTACCTCCACACCCTTCACCTTTCATATCTGACAATAAGAGAGCATTATTACAATTTTCTAGCTGCAGATCAACAACCAGCTTATGGCACAAGTTGTGGGAATTTCAGTCACATCAGTAGGATATCCAGCTAAGAAGACACCAAAAAGACTTTTAGTGAACCATATTACCTCTTCTTCAACTGGAGCTTTGATGGTGAAAAAGAGTAAGTAGCTAGAGGTTCTCCATTACTCCAACAATAAAAAACTATTTTTACTTCCTACTTTCAAAGGATAAAAAAAGGACTCGTGTTTAACCATTTGGTGATTAATGTGCAGATAAAGTACATAGGACGAACAAACTTGGAGGGAAAGCAGGCAATCTTGCAAATGGCATCCGAGAGCATGGTAAGTTGGTAACTATTTCCTTGCTTCAATTGGGCTCAGGATATCTCGATACTACAATACAATCAGACTTTTTTCCATCCAACAAAATGCCAGAAAAATTCTTACGAGACTTATTGTATATTGCTATGATTGCAGTGAGATTAGGGCCCAAGATTGCTGAAACTGTAAAGGGAAAATTGAGCTTGGGGACCAAAATTCTCAAAGCAGGTGGAATAGAGAAGCTTTTCAAGCACCACTTTAGTGTTAGAGAAGGAGAGAAGCTGCTAAAGGTTTCCCAGTGCTATTTATCAACAACAGCAGGCCCTATAGCAGGCCTCCTCTTTATCTCCACTGACAAGGTTGCCTTCTGCAGCGAGAGATCCATCATAACCTCTTCTCCAACAGGCGAGCTTAGAATTCGCTATAAGGTGGGCCAACATAGCATAGTTACATCACTCCATGCCTTCAAGGTTTTGCTACATGGGAAATAGCTTAACCAATATCTATTCTATGCAGGTGTTGATCCCAATAGGAAAAATACTGAGAGCCAACGAAAGCCAAGACATGAAGAGACCATCACAGAAGTACATATACGTAGTTACAGAAGACAATTTTGATTTCTGGTTCATGGGATTCCTGAATTTTCGAAAAACCTTCAAATATCTTCAGCAGGCACTCTCCCAAGATCAATGAGACAGCTTCAGTCACCACATAACACTGGATACTATTTTGTACAAATTTCTTTACTTAGGGTTGCTATGCTTCAAAGCAAGAGTAGTCTGCTAGTACTCCCTCCGTCCCAAAATATTTGTCCGGTCTGCAAAACAAGAACGTAAAAATAATTCAAGTTTTGCAAGAAAAATTTAAAATTTTTTCAACAATTTACTAGATCTCGACGAGTCTTTCTAATTTACGAAAAAAGTTTGAATTTTTTCGTAAAAGAAATGCATTATTTTTTAGTCCTCGCTTTGCGAACCGGACAAACATTTTGGGACAGAGGGAGTAATATATATAGCCATTTACAGAATATGAAATGCGTGGTACCATGGCAGCTAGCCGCTTTCCCTGGAAAGTTGTATGCTAGTAGCGCAAATGGAATCCATTGAGCTACTTACGTGGACAATCTGTAAATCAGAAAATTTACTATCAACAAAACATCAAAAATTTCTTACTAGGAAGTGTGATCACAGAAAGAGCTTTCTTAAGATCTTTTTCAATGGCAATTCGTTGCTCATATTGAGATGGATTCTTTCAGTAGGCAGTTGTTTCACTGTTCTATGATTTGATTTTTACGCAATGAGAAAAGACCAATCCCAGTACACAAGGAATCAGTTGGCTGATCAACCATTAGCTCTATTGCAGCTTGATCAACAGCAATATTTACCTTCCCGAGTTTGTGAGTTTGTTACTTTGTTTACATTCCAAAGATCGCATTTCGAAACCAGTACAATGGCCTCACCAAACATTCCCCAATTTTTTTTTCTTAAACAAATCCCAAGATTGTTTCAGCTCACACTCCATTTATCTCTATATTGTAAAAATAAGATAGATAGAGATAATGAAAGTTTCTAAACTGTGTAGCGGATTCCAATTCAGCTTAAGCACTTCGCTGTCTTCGGTAAATCTGATGAAACGAGTTTCAAGTGTCGAAAACAGAAGCCGCCCAATAAACAAGAGTAAAAAATGCACGAAATGCACAATATGCACCTTTTTGAATGATCAGCTTGCCGCAATTTTTCAACTTTTAACTTGTAGACTTGTCAAGCCTTTAGAATGAGCTCTGGTCTGTGACAAGCTTCTCTAAGATTTAATGACAGCAGAACTTAGAAAGCTCATAACTGATAACAGCCAATTACAACTAACTAATATAGACCCAACACTAGGAATACATTACCAACAGAAAAGAAAAATTACGAGGCAAATGTTGCGACACATTTTTCACCACAATATTGTTAACCTAGCGTCATACTGTATCTTTCTGTGCATAGAAATCAAAACTGGAACATATATAAGCTGAGCTCAATGTTTGCCCATCCATTTTGTCACAAAACCTTTCCATTCTTGCCAATAAAAAATTCTTGTCAGTGTTATTTCTAAATTTTGAAATGTACTTGCGTCAACAGAATCCCTAAAATCCTTATCCTTTCACTATATTTTCCATTGACCAAGATATACAGAATAGGTCACCCTAACTTTGTCACCAGATATCTAGAAGTGGAAATTTCTGGAGTGAAAAATGAATTTCATGAAATTATTCTAACATCTCCGACGTCGAACTCGGAAAGACAACAATATACTTAATTTCTAAGCTATTTTTGCCTGAAACCATGTTTGCTTTTTGTTTTACCTATCTTTTACGTTAGGCAGGTCAAATGAATCCAGAAACAAAATTTGAACCAAATCTGTAACACCTATAAATGGTTGAGAGTAATATGTCAGCCCGCCTTTCCACACTACTATTTCTCATGACTCAAATGCATGTCACAGCGTAGTAGGCAAAATGGCAAATAGCACTTCACAAATCGACAGCATTTCATACCTTCAAAATCAAGAAGCAGAAAAGTTTTATAGGATGTGCAAAAAAAGGTGCTTGTAAGGCAGTGAAGTGATGTGGAGATTCTCTTTCCCACTAACTTTCAAAATTTCTATGATGCCCCAGTGTGGTATTGGGGCATTATGCCCCATTTATTCTGGGCCGTTAGATCAGATTTTGGATGAATCTCAATCCTTGGATGAAAATCACTCTCAAAAAGTATGGTGGTTTTGTCCTTTTTTCAGAAAAAAAAAAAAAAACGTCATTACACTTACCATGAACACTGGCTCTACTTACCACAATTTATGCTGACACTTACCGCAAAATATCGTATACTTACAAGTTACAACAACAAAAGACTACACTTCAACGTGTTGCCATTTCTCTCTCTAACTTGTTTTCTAGGTTGCCGGTTTTTGGCGAAAAAATAAATTTTTTTTTGGCGGAAAAATATACCTTTTTGCAATAACTTTTTTAATTATTGAAATTGTTTAAGTTCACACCACTTTTTGTCATATTCATCCTACTTTTTGTCATTTTTCTAATCATTTGTGTAATAGACTATCAAATATTGGGTGGGTGAAAATATGAATTTAATTCAATAATATTTAATTTGTAAACAAATTTTTTATAACAAATTTTCGAAACTAAATATTTAAGCCAAAAAATTGCCTTGACTTTAGATTCATGTTGTTAATATATTTTATTAAATTATTTTATAAATATTTTTGAGAAAACATTTATTCATTTGTTGTTTTGAATAACTTATAATTAATGTTGTTAATATATTCCATTAAATGTTTACTTTGTGTATATATGTTTCTTACAACAAATTTTTAAAAATAATAAATATAATCATATAATTGTAATAATCTCCAAATTATATTTAAATAATTTATTTGAAATGATCTATGTAATCGTTTAACGTGATATTATAACAATTAATAGTTATAATTGACATTAGACTATTCAATTAATGGTTGGGTGGCGATTAATCTCTATAATCGACTATAGTAGTCAGAATCATTTAAGTGAGAGCTTAATTGGTTGATCATATTCAATAAGTGATGATATAGTGATGATTGAGTATTAATATACTTGGCTAAAATGAATTGGTTAATGTAGGTTAATAGTGATCAATTTTGTTAGTAGAAGTAGTAGTTAACAGTAGTCTTAGTTGCAATCAATAAGTGATTGATACAATTGGCTAATGTGAGAGTAACCATTAACTATTGATCTCTAATGACCCATTCATACATTATTTAGTTTCATTAATCATTAAAGTATTATGCTTTAATTACAAGGTAATACAAATTAAATAGAACTAAGTAACATCACATTTATTGTGGTAGTTATCTTATTAACTACCATCATTATGGTGCATTAGTTATGTTACATAAATACGTACCAACCTGTCATTACCACAAAATCAGGCTATCCATACCACGCCATCTAGTTTTTATTACCATCACAATATTCGGTTGTTCATGGTATATGTGTACATACCACAATTCTTGCTAGTACTTACTTTTTGAAAAGAATTCACTTACTTACAAACTTGTGCAATAAATGCTTACCTACCCCACATTATGTCATTAAATATACGAAATTCCTCCCTACCTACCTTAAACTCCTCAAACTTATCCATCTGATTTTTCTCTTTTCCACACATATTCTTTCTTGTCTCATGAAATGAATATTGAAGAACCTCACTAACTTTCAAGAACAATAAATTGAAAAATTTGACTAAGTAAGTTTATCCACAGTATGAAGTCTTATTTTAGTCGTGATTCTAAGATATTGAACATAATTTATTTTTTTAGTAAAAGGTTAATGATTATGTTTTTGGTTTGTCACGATAAAAATGACCATAATGTATATCAGTTGATTACCACGATATATGGAAATACTTACCACAAACTATGATCGTATTTGACTAGATGCAGAATTATCTCCATAATGTGTTGCATTTTTTACCACCGATTGTGGTCGTATTTTACCAGACTCAGAGAGATGGATGACAATTTGAAAGGGAAGAATGCAGTGATAGACATTAGTGATGATGATGGATATGGTGACGATGACGGACATAGCGATGATGATGGATATGGTGTTGATGACAGACTTGACGATTATCGGTTGGATGAATTAACGGAAGATGTTTATGAAATATTCGATTCGGATGAGGGGACGTCTATGCATTTTGGTATTGGCGATCCCGTCATTATCAAGCATAAAGGGCGCCAAAATTTGGCAAAAGACTTTATCCCAAAGGTAAGAAAATGTGGCCATTGTAGACTACCTGGTCATATGCGAACGAAATGCCCAAAATTAGTACCAAACAATATGGGGAACATCAACGAGAAAAAATCAGATTCGAGCATAGTTCTCCCACAATCATTCGTTGGGCGAGACTCATCTACAGATTACCCATAATCATTTACTGGGCGAGACTCATCTGCATAGTACCCACAATCATTCACTGCCAATGGTTGTGAATCTAGTGTCGATCCTAATTTGGTAAGTCTCTTATTATATAATCATTTAATAGACTATTATCCATTTGTCCATTCACTAATTATTATAACTTTTAAACTATACAGGCTAGATGGTCAACAAATCCAAATAGTGTTCAGGCCCAGATGCTAGGCAGCAACTTTGGAGGATGGTTAACAATTTCCGGCAATGGTTCTGGAGGGTAAATGTAGTATGCAGTTTGAAACTATAATCGTAACCTTTGTTTCATGTAACGCCTTTCATTTGTAATCGTAAGAACATCCAGTATTTGTGGAAAGAATGTCCAGTTCTTAGTTATGAACACCCTGCATATTTGTGGAAAGATTGTTCTTTGAAATGGTAAGTATCTTGAGTCACTATTTTTACCTTCCAAAATCTGTGGTAAGAATGTCCTTTTTTTTTTTTTTGGATAAGCAAGAATGTCCAATTTTAGTCATGTACATTATGTATTCGTGGTAAGTATATTCTTTGTCATGGTAAGTACCTTCAGTCACTATATTTTCCTTCCAAAATCTGTGGTAAGAATGTCCAATTTTAGTCATATACATCCTGTATTCGTGGTAAGTATGTTCTTTGTCATGGTAAGTACCTTCAGTAACTATCTTTTCCTTCCAAAATCTGTGGTAAGAATGTCCAGTTTTAGTCATGTATATCCTGTATTCATGGTAAGTATATTCTTTATCATTATAAGTACCTTCAGTTACTATTTTTTCCTTCCAAAATTGGTGGTAAGAATGTCCACTTATGTACACTCTATATTCGTAGTAAGTATGTTATTTGATATGGTAAGCACTTCCAGTTTTATGACATGGCCACTAAAATGGTAGGGTATCCCCTCCAGTCACAACAAGCAAGCATAAAATTTCTCAACATTCATCAAAACAAAAAAAGACCTCGATATCACTGAATACATATCATAAGTTTTTAGCTATTCCGAATAACAGAAGGAGCCACAATATCATTAGTAGCAATCTACATGGTCAGTCAGCAGTCATGTTAACTAACAAAAAGGCAGTTCCATGTTAACTATCAAAAAGGCAGCAACGTACATGAGCCACAATATACATCCGAAAGGCAGCAACCATGTTAACTAACAAAAAGACAGCTGCATTTACATCCAAAACACTACACAGTCAGCAGTAATATGGTCAGTTTTTCCTCCACAATATCATCAGTTGGATATTTCTTTTTCGCCTTCTTCACAATCTTTTCCTTGACATTGTTCCCTTCAAACATGATCAAGTCCAAAACTAAGCCAATCCTACTCTCTGCAGAACTGTACTTCAGCTACAATTAAGAAATTAAACCAAAAATTAGGAACAAGTGTTGAGTATATAAACTGGTAGAAACGATATTATATGTAAAATTAGTTTGTTACCATAATCAATTCGTCTTCAATAAATTGCTCCAAATTAAAGTACTTGGCGATGTGCACGCCACAATTACTAGCTTCTTGAATTGGAAGCCATTTCAGTCTTTCAAATGGGAGCATACTAAATTTTTTGGAGCCTTCGGAAGATCAAGCTTAATTTTGTGCTCTTTGTATTTCTCGAAACTCCTAATAGATTTTTTCTTGTACTTTCGCTTAGTATGGTCTCCTAAACCTTTCCACTTTTTAGAAATTTCCTCCATTGACTACAATTATTGAAAGAGTACAAGTTCTAACTTGAAAAGTTCAAAATCCACATAAGTGTAAACACCCATATAGCAAAAATTAAATAGTTACCATTGGCTTTAACGAATCATCATCCTTCAACTTGCATTGTTCTTGGCTACAACCAACAAATTACAAATCAAACTAAAATATCACAAATTTATGCCATTGCATTAACAGATTCACAAAGTTGCAAAAAGACATCCTAGAAAAATATCCATGCATTACGAGGGTGCTTCGGAACTACATTACGGCATTCTACATCCATTTCTTTCAACTCTTCAAATAATAGACCTGTTTTAAGTTAAGGAAACATTTAGCAACCATGGGATAGACAGAGAGCTAAAAAAACAACTACGCTAAAGCTGTCTAGGAGAAAAAAAATAACCAAGCTAGATACCCACAGTTATCTACCCCTAAACAAACAACCAATCAATACATACAGCAGCCCAATCCTAACAAGTAATTGATCCAAATCTGGCTGGGACGTTGAGCTCGGGTTAAGTGCTTGACGAAGTGGGATTAGCAATAGCAATCCCCAGTGGGATTGGTAATCCTACTCAATGGGATTAGCCACGTTATTCAATCCGATAATCACGATAAAAATTAGAATTCCACTTTTATCCCATCAAAAAGCTCCATGGTATATCCAATGATTGAGAAATTCAGGCACTTAACAAGCCCATTTTGTAATAACCCGAAAATTTAACTAATAAAAATATTCAAAAGAATTATTTATTTATGATAATATTATTTTTCTTATTTAATAATTAGTAAATAATTACAAAAAATAAGCTATTCTATCTAATTAAGCTTTTAAAAATTAATTTAGCATTACATACATACATATAATTGCATGCATGCACGTTTATCCTCTCCCTCACTCTCCTACTCAATTTCTACCTCCTCCATAACCCAAAATTCGTGCGTAATTCGTCCATGCAAAAACCCGGTACCGTTAGGACTCGTTTTAATTCAAAACTCATCCAATTCTCCTATATATACACACCACACCGACCCTAGGGCACGTACATTATTCTACCACCTCCCACGGAGTCAGAAAAGAGAGAAAAACCAGAGAGAAATCAATTACAATCGATAGAATTCTAGAGAGAGAAAAAGAGAGAGAGAAAAGTGGGTTTCGAGGTTCCGCTCGTCCGAAACCCAAATTGATCGTTCAAGTTGTTTACCACAGTCCCAAGGATCACCGTAGATCAAGCAATTCGGTCCCAAGGTCCTCCGATCGAAGGAATTAAAGTCGTCTTCCCCAAAATCACGTTTTCGATCGAAAACGAAATTAATCCGAACCAAGGTACTATAATTCAATCCGAGCCCTCCTCTACGTATATTTATGTTTATTAGACATAACCCAAGGACCCCCGTGCCCCCATGCATCGAACCCGAGGCCAAACGAACGAAAATAAAAAATCAGCGCGCGACCTCGCGGCCGCAAGGTGCGGGCTCCCAGCCGCGAGAACCAGACGGACAGAGTTTGCGGCCGCAAACTCTGTTATTCCCAGCCGCGCGGTTTGTTTTCTTTTGAAATCGAATTGATTTTTCGACCTTTTAAAAATAGATTTTGACTCCGAAATTTTTATCCTAGGTTCCTAACATTCTAAAGTTCATAACTTGTTAGTTTCATATTTTTTTTATTTAATCTACTATTTATTAAATTTTTATTCGCAATCGTGAGATCGTTTGTAAACTAAAATTCGTTACGACCTTTTAAATTACTCTATAAATCCCCAAACTATTTTTCTTAGATTCCTAACTTATTTAAGGTCATAAGTTGTTGATTTCATAACTTTTTGATGTTATTTGATATTTATTTTATTTTTAATTAAAGATATAAACGAAAATTTATAACAACCTTATAAAAAATATTTTTAACATCAAAAATATTTTTCCTAGACTCCTGACAGTTCAAAGGTGATGTTTTATTAAAATAAAATTTTATTTATTTGGTTTACTATTTATTATTATTTAAGCATTGTTTCGTAATAATAATATCGTAAAATATTATACAGAAGGTTTAAAAATCCGAATAATTTTATTTAGACTATTTACAGCCCTAGAATGATATCCTGTAAATATAAATATATTTCCAACCCTTTAATTATTTATCGTCTATTTATTCTTGTTTCGTCTATTAATTTAATCCTTTTATTTAAAATAATTCCGTGAGCATCCAAACCCAACTTTTAGCACTTGAACTTATTATAGGGGACTGTTAGGACCTTTATTAAGGTTACGTTATTTATTTTAATATTTTTACCTAATTAATGAATTTAATTAGTATTTAATTAGCTTAATTACTTATAATTAATTAATAAAAGTTTAGAAAATTATTATTTAAGCTTAATTAAATAAATCTTACATTCTTAATTACTTGGTGATCATACGAGATTAAGGACAACGGCCCAGTCATAAAAAGTTACGTGATTGCATTGCTTAATAACTGTTTGATCCGTCTGTTGTTCATTTTTAATTATTATTGAGATTGATATTGTGCCGATGTTTCCTTTGACTGTTAGATTGGACCCTAGAGACATGGGGTGGTATGCGAAATAGAAATCACGTAGACGATGTTAAGTAATGGATAAATTGTGAAGTTTATTTTCTGTTTAGAGGTTGCCTGCAGGCGTGATGTTGTGATATGATGAGATTGTGATGAGAATTGATACTGGCGGGTGTCCAGTGATGAATTGATAGACTGGCGGGTGTCCAGTGATGATTGTGAAAAGAATTATGATGTGGTTTATAAGATAGGCGAACCCTAGTCGTGATACCGGCATGATAAGCTTACCCCTTGTTGTAGTTATTGGGGGTGCACACTCGGTACATAACTTAGGTGTTCCTGCGACAACAAAGGGAAGTGATCTCATGGGACTGAGCATGGCTAGTGGTTGGGGAGGTAAGATCTTGTGGAGAGATCTTAGATTTCAGATTAAGTTAATGGATAGTAATGAATCAAGTTGTATGGATTATCTCTGTTTTACTTTTTCGCACCATATATATTCTGTTTGCCTGCTAACTGTATTGTAAGAGGGGTATTTGGGTTGGATTATAGTTCGGGGTGAACTCTTTCACTCAGGCACGGATTTTCTGGCATCCGTGTCAGATTTTGCAGAAAACCAGGAAACACAGGATCCCGCAGGCGAACAGTTTTATGCTGAGGAGAATCCGGAAGTGGGAGTTGAGCCAGAATACGCTTGGGACCCATATCAGACTTAGAAGATGGCTCTAATATCTGTTTAGCATATTCCTTTAAAGACTATTTTCAATATTTTCACAATGGTTTGTAATAAATAATTCATTAGGATGAATTATCCGTTTTGGATTTCGAATTTGATCTAATAAGTTTTTCAAGAATTAGTATTTAAAACCTCCGATTTTACCTTCGAAAATCGGGGCGTTACACATTTAAGTGGGGATTACCATCAATGCAATAGGCCAGCAAAAACCTTTTGAAGTCCATGATGCTTGGATAACTATGGCTGAACAATGAGGGACGAGTAATGGACAAATTTAAAATACTACAAAAGAACAATTGAGCCATGCACTTCGTATTTTTGAATTTGGACTAAGGAGCACCAATCCGAAATCAAGAATTGGTAAGACACATGCATCAATATTCACTAATAAAGTATTTGATATCAGGTTTGATGAGAATGCCCCAAAAGTTTCTATTTTCACAAAACCCTAAATCTGTCCTGATTTTCACAAAATTCTAAATCTTCTCCCATTTTCCCAAGCCAAGCAACTCATGTGAAACCCTAAATCTTCCCCATTTCTCCAAGCACGTTCGGCCCAGAGAGAGAAGGGGGAGGGTGTGCGGCAACCCACACTGTGGGTGTGCGTGTGTGTTTTGGCGAGAGGGAGGGAGAGGGCAGGTACCTCGAGTGATGCTGTGGAGGAGTTGGTGTGGAGGGAGTGCTATGGCAGAGGACATGAGGAGGAGAGAGTCATGGCGATGTCCGGCTCTCAGTACAGTGGGCGTGAGAAGAGAAGATAGAGAGAGTGAGTGAGAAGAGTTTAACTGGCTTAGAAGGTTAAGAGGAGAGAGATGGGGAATGGATCAAGGGCTGAGATTGAATTAGATCCAATGGTTTAAAAAAAGAGTGGGGCATGATGCCCCAAAACCGATTTGGGGCATGGGAGCCGGGCACACTAACTTTATGTAGGCATGGATATACTGGTATAGAATCTTGTCATTTTGAGATGGACTATGGAAAAGTATTGACGGTTCTTTAATTTGTCTGGCCCACAACCCTATCCCTTAGATAAAGGGAATGCCGAAAGGATGGTAATACTGGAAAAAGCATTTATTTGGTTGGGAGAATTTTTCCCAGGTCCACTATATCACTTTCCAAACCCCATAAGTCCACTTCTAAATTCTATAACCCCCTAAGTCCACTAATCTATTAGTAAAGATATAATAACCCCAATTAGTCTAATATACCCCTGCTTTTTTAAAAACATCCTGTCCCGTTTTTTCAGCCATATCAAAAAAACCCTAATCGAAAAATTCTTCCCCATTATAAAACCCCTCCCCCCCCCAGACTGAGAGAAAAACAAACGAACCAGACTATTTCAAAACCAACCAGAGAGAAAAACCCGAGATGCCATTCCTCGATCGCCTACCAATTTTCGTCAGCGTTCTTTGTCGTCGTCGTCAGCTGATCTCCGTCGTTCCTCAACAATGGCGCTCATTCACCAACAGTCGCCGTCAAATCCTCGTCCCACAGTCACCCTAGTCATCGTCGCCGTCAAATCCTCGTCCCAGTTGTTCACCTTTGTTTCACATCGTCGTCGCTGTCAATCAATCTCCGATTTCGTTCGATTCATCTCCGTCGTTCTGCATCCTCGTCACCGTCGAAACCCTTCGATTCATCCCCATTGCCGTCAATCTCCTTTGTTTGCTTCGATCCATTTGGTATGTTTCTTAGAAAACTTTAGGTATATATGGTTATAGATTGTTGTATTCAAATGGTTAAAGTGATCTCTTGCTGGATTTGCAGTCCAATCCCATGTCTGTTCTTGCTTATCTGTTAGGGTTTTGTATGTTGTACTTTTGTTCAACTGCTGTTGGAAACATATGTGGTTATATGAATTGTTAGTTGCTGTTAGGTAACATATATGGTTATATATTCAGATTTGTTAGGCCGCTGCGCTGACCAATTCATATAAGGTTATCTGTGGTTATATATATATTATGAGTCGATGATTATATAACCCTAGTTACATACAGACTGCAATATAATTGGCCGTGGGGGCTCCGCCCCCACACCCCCGGATGTAAACATATAACATTGTATTGTTATATGTTATTGTGTAACATTATATAACGTTATATACGCTCATGTTGGTTGTTTATAAATGTCATTTTGTTTTGTGAAGATGTATGGTATTTTATCATTTTGTTGGGTGAATATATATGGTTATATATTCAGGTCTATAAGCCGCTGCGCAGACCTGTTCAATAACATAAATTTAGTAGTTTATTAGTTTTCGTGTATAAATATATGTTATTTTTATTTGTAGATATACCCATATTATAAACTACTTTAATACGATTATATGTTTATATATTCAGGTCTATCAGGCCGCTGCGCAGACCAATTCAATAACGTAAATTTAGTAGTTTTATTAGTTTTTATGTACAAATTTATTAGTTTTATTTGTACATATTACCATATTTTAAGAAAATATGGTATGTTCTCTGTATATGAAACACATATGGATATATATCTAATTGTGTACCCTGTATCATGCCATCATTCATAATATATCATATGTGATTTTATGTTATAGTGCATCATGAGATATATAATGTTTAGGTTTCGATTGACAGTTGATATTATGAAACATATATGGTAATATACGAATTCTTGAATCTTTTTTTTAAGATATAAAGCTATATGTTTCCATTTGTTTAACTTTTTTCTTATATGTGCAGAAATGACAAATCCCAAGAAATAGGAGTATAGTTTCATGAGGTGTCTAATCCAATTTATTGCAAATTGGAGTATCACCACAATGACACCGGGATAATGGAGTTTAGAATGAACTCCAACCTCAGAAGAGCCCTCCACATCAAATCCTTCTACCAAAGGTACCTCATGAAGTTGAAGAGCCATATTAGGGTCGTTGATCCTGACAAGACAGCTAAGAACATTAGATTTAGAGTTTTAATTTGGTTAAAGTCTTTTGGTGTAATTTCTTTCTCTTGTTTTCATATTGCTATTCAAAAGACTCTTAATCCGTTTCATAAATCTATTGATCAAATTTATAACTACGTAGTTGAACAATAGCAGATTCTGAATTCATTTTTTATTTATTTTGAACACTAGATCTTTTGATTGGCGGATGTAATGGTTTCAATGATTGATACTTGTTAAAATTTGAACATATATATGCATAAACATATAACCATAATCATATATATATATATATATATAACCATAGATAATCTTATATGAATTGGTCCGCGCAACGGCTTAACAAATCTAAATATATAATGTAAAATGTAAGTATCTCATGTTAAATATGAACTGATGAATGTGTATTAACGTTATATATGTACAATAACGTTATATACAGTGTATCAGAAAAGGAGAATCTTCTGTCGCTCTATTCCAACGTAACTGCCGGGATTTCAAACGTAGAACGGATAATGGGGAATAATGGGCTAAAAGTATGGGATTTGAATGAAAAGGGTAATTTTGTCAGGTACTATTTCCCTTTATAAATGTAGTGGACTTTATGCCTTATCAAATATATATTAGTGGACCTAGTGGGTTAGAAACTTGATCAGTAGATCTAGTGGGTTACAAACATGCTATAGTGGATCTTAGGCCAATTTTTTATATTTGGTTTGTCCTATCAGATAGAGAACTGGTGACTAGTCAGTTTTGCTTTCCAGTTAAGTAACACTTGGTTTCAAATCCAATTCAAAAAAGGAAGCCTTATTCCAAATCAGCACAGAATTTCTAATTTACTAATATTTGTCTTCCATTGATAAATGATGCTTCGTAAAAGAAGGCTCTCACTAGAGCTGTAAGAAGGGGGTTTACGTGTTTAATGATATGGTTTGACCTAAATTTTATTGTGTTTTTGCCCCCTGTATTTAGCCAGATCTCCAAATCCTTTTCAAGACTTCAAATTCAAACTCACACCAATTTTCATTTCTAGGCATTTGAATCAAAAATGATTCAACATATATTTTTCTGGAACCCGATTGCTGCAGAAACCAATGAACTTCTGTCTCAACTTCTGTCTCAAGTACCATACCTTTGTACAAATTCAACAGACTTAGGCCTTGTGGTTTTGGTAGTTTAATGCAGTATCTCACAGATGACACAATGCCCTAGGCACCATGACTTGGTTTCAGAATCAGAGGAATAAACTTCTCAAAATTAGAAACCAGTCGCTTGCCTAGAGGGATGAGGATTTGGAAAAAAATAAGGGAAAAATTCAAAATACCCTCCAACCTTTAAACCAAAATTTAATTAGGCTCTCAACCTTTTAAAAACTTCAATTTTACTCCCAACGTTATCTTCCGTTAATCAAAAAGCCCCCTTCCGTCCGAATGACTAACAGATTCCGTTAAAGACTCCGTTAAATATCATCCCAATAGAATTTTGATGATCTTAGCCGCTCAATGTGTTCAAAACGTGATTTTAAGGGTACCCGCGAAAAATTAGCAAAAAAAATGACCGGAAAGGGTTTCATCTGAACAGTTTTTTATTGAACTATTCAATAAAAAACTGTTCAGATGAAGCCCTTCTCAATTATTTTTTTTCTAATTTTTCGCGAATACCCTTAAAATCACGTTTTGAACACATTGAGCGGCTTAGATCATCGAAATTCGATCAGATAAAGGGAGGTGCAAACCGAAGCAAAATCCGGACGTTCGACTTGAACAAAATCCGGATCAATCCACCTCCCCTTTTCCAATCAAATTTTGATGATCCGAGCCGCTCAATATGTTCAAAACGTGATTTTAAGGGTACTTGTGAGAAATCGGCAAAAAAAATGACCCGGAAGGGCTTCATTTGAACAATTTTTTTTTGAACTATTCAATAAAAAACTATTCAAATGAAGCCCCTTCGGATCATTTTTTTTCCCGATTTTTCACGAGTACTCTTAAAATCACGTTTTGAACACATTGAGCGACTCAGATCATTAAAATTCGATCGGGATGCTATTTAACGGAGCTTTCAACGAAATCCGTTAGTCATTCTGACGGAAGGGGGCGTTTTGATTAACGGAAGATAACGTTGGGAGTAAAATTGAAGTTTTTAAAATGTTAGGAGTCTAATTAAATTTTGGTGTAAAGGTTGGGGGGTATTTTGAAATTTTCCCAAAAAATAAAGTTGTAACTACAACATTCTACCTCTCCAACTGTACTTTAATCAGGGGGTGGTGTTATTCGCAGTTACGTATTTTCTCCCATAACCCGCTATATTTCGGTAGGTAGTTGTTAAAAATTATAAATAACATTTCGGTAAATAGATGTTGAAAACAAAATTATATTTCGGCAACTACATGTCGAAAATATGTTCAACCTTCGGTATGCAACTTCTAATACATACATTTCGGTAAGTAGCTGTTGAAAAAAAGATTATATTTCGGTAATTAGGTGCTGAAAATGTATCTCAATTTCGGTAACTAACTGTCGAGTAAAGTTGAAAATTTTTCGCGGGTTATGGAAGAAAATACGTAGCTGCGAATAACACCACCCTAATCAAGAGCTTGGGCACTGGGTTCCACTTCTTTTCTAAAGCGGTTTTGCATAAAAGTATGTGTGAGCAATCCCACTTAACTTGTTTTGCTTTAGCCCTCGGCGAGCGTGACATCAGAAAGCTAAATGCTAGCTCAAAAGGTTAAACCATACAGAAATGATACACCCACCAAATCCCACCCACCGCACGGCCGTCATTCCCACTCCGGCCGGTCGATCCGAGCCGTCCAAAAAGTCTATAAAAAAAAAAAACCGAGTGGGCCTACGCGAGAATCAATGGCATCCGACGTGTGTAAGAGCTCGAACCAATCTTCCATTTTTAAACGGCTCGGATCATCTGATTTTGGAAGTTCGGATCGAGCACCTACACACGTCGGATGCCATTGATTCTCGTGTAGGCCCACTCAGTTTTTTTTTTTAGAATTTTTGGACGGCTCGGATCAGCCGTCCGATGGCCGGAGTGGACCCGGGGGCCGTGCGGTGGGCGGTCCGGTGGATGTGGGCGCGGTGGGTGTATCACTACCCTAAACCATACCTTGACACACAGTCAGCAAGAGCAAAGCATGCAACGTGTCCTACTTGAAATGCTACCCCATGCAATAGAAAACTTTACCCATCTTAAATCTCTTTCCAAAAGACAACAGACACATGTTGATGAGGCTTAGATGACTCATGCAGCTAAAAGCCAAGATCAACCAACCTTCCTTTGTCCCTATATATGCATCTACTGAATCCGTTGTTTGAACCATCACTCACTCAAGTTCAGCCTTGACACCTGACCATTAAAGAGCATTCTAAAAACAGAATCAGATTGAAGCAATTGAAGAATATGAATAACCGGATACTAGCACAAGGTTTGGGAATTCCAGTCAGCTCAATCACATATCAAGCTGAGAGGACACCAAAAAGGCTTTTACAGGACCACCCAGCTACCCAATACCATGTCGGATCTCTGAAACTGAAACAGAGTAAGTATCTCCAATATTCTCGAAAACGAGTTTTTTCACTTGCCACTTTTCAATGGTTAAACTGCAACAAGCGTGTACCCATTTGATTGTGATTAATGTGCAGATAAAGAAGATATGATGAACAAACCTGGAGGAAAAGAAGACAACCTTGCAAATGGCATCCGAGATCATGGTAACTATTTTATAAATTCAAGAGAACAATTATTTCCTTTCTCGAAAGTTATTTACTAGTTTGTTGATGTCCATCGAATTTTAACATCTCAAAATATACTGCTGCCAAGAAGATGGCAGGAAAACAACCAGAAAACTTTTGAATCAAAGATAAAATTAGAATTTGCTTGAAAATATCGAGATTTGCTTGCATTTCCCTTGCCTCCTTAATAATGAAATATGCAAAATTTGCGGTCTTTTTTGGTCTTCTGAAAATTGCAGTGAGATTGGGGCCAAAGATCTCTGAAACTGTCAAGGGGAAATTGAGCTTGGGGGCTAAAATTCTTCAAGCAGGTGGAGTGGAGAAGATTTTCAAGCGCCACTTTAATGTTAGAGAGGGAGAGAAGCTGCTAAAGGCTTCCCAATGCTATTTATCAACAACAGCAGGCCCTTTAGCAGGCCTCCTCTTTATCTCCACTGACAAGGTTGCCTTCTGCAGTGAGAGATTCATCAAATTTTCTTCCCCAAGTGGCGAGATGATTAGAATTCGTTACAAGGTGAGCTAAAACCATATGTAATTTTTATGTATACTGCCTCCATGTTGTTAAGGTCTCAAAGTAGGTAATTCTCTATGCAGGTGACAATCCCAGTAGGAAAGATATTGAGAGCCAACGAAAGCGAAAGCGTAAAGAGACCATCACGGAAGTACGTAGAAATAGTTACCGTGGATAATTTTGATTTCTGGTTTATGGGGTTCCTGAACTATCGGAAAACTTTCACATATCTTCAGCAGGCAATTTATCATATTCAATGACCTACAAATCACTCCAACAGAACTATTTCCCTTCATCCGCTCAGTCAGATGTTTTAGTATCAGAAACCAAACCATACCGTAAGAATTAGTAGTTGCTGTTATGAACAATTTCAATTACTTGGGCTTTGGCATCCTGTGCATCATTTCGCTTCAATTGCATTATGGCAATGCAGAATCATCTCCAGCATATGAAATGAATATTACCTGGCAGCTAGCCTGTTTTCCAGGAGAAGATAGACAAAAAAGTACAATGATGAAATAGCTTTCCTAGTAATAGAGGATTTTTATCCCCCTTGAGTAATAGATTATGATGCATGACATTTTCTCTAAGAAGTTTGATGAAATCGTGAAAGTTGGAGAAACCACAGATACAATCTTGCTAATAAGAAGACTTAACCACACAAGTTTGTGTAAGGGCAGCCAACAAAGTAGTCATAAAGAAAAAGGACAATCAAGTGCAGATGTAAAAACAGAATAGCGAGGAAGTGACAAGTTCAATAAGCACGCAAGAATATCAGATCAAACACATAAATCACTTACAAATTATCCATTCAACACAGCCTCAATTGGCATAAAATAGTTACATCTCAAATGCCAGCTGAAAATTCTGAAACAACCAACAAAAAGGTGTAGCACCGCTCACCGGAGGAGAAATGCTTTTACAATTACAAAAAAAAACACAAAAAAAAAAGACCAGGCTGAAATAATGTCATGGTATGATGATCCAATGAGTACCCCTTACTTTCAGAGTTCAGTAAAACTTCACGTGTCTTTAACATGAATTCCACAACACCAGGCCTGAAAACAGTTGCTTTCAATATATTCCTTAATTTATCTCTCACCATTTAACTGGTTTCTGTTGTGCTTGATAATTTGTAAGGTTGATGGACACGGTTCTCCTGGAACCACAAACTAATCATTTGCCTGCCAATGATCAACCATCCTGCATACTAAACAAAGAAACGATAGTAAGAACTGGTTGGTTGGTTGACGGGAATATTTACAATAATAGAATATAGCTAAAAAACCCAAATTGAAGAGACTTACCTCCAAAACAAAAAAGTCAGAAGAACCAATATTCTCCAGCAACAAATGTGAGGAGAAGATGCACCGACTTTTGGACATAAATAGACCATGGCTCCAAATCTTGTTGTTCCTTCAAGGGGGTAGCAATCTCTCTTTCTGTAAATTAAACAAGCTTCTCCCACTGAGGTCTCTATCTTCCTGCTTAACATGTTCATGGTTTAGACAGAAATGCATCGAATAAAACCCTTTGTTGCGGAGTTTAAATCCACAAAACTTAACAGGCAAAAAAAAGCAAAGGATTCTCCCCCTAGCTTCAACCTTAACCGAGGGAGAGAGAGAGAGAGAGAGAGAGAGAGAGAGAGAGAAAAGAGAGACCAGTCACAAAATTGCATTGAGAATCTAAACTATATTTTGCCTCGTTTGGAAGTAGGCACTTGCTAAGTATAATCTCTAATTATGTTTTCATTGTTCTATCCCTCACCATACTAAATGTTCCAGATAGAAGCTTCTTGTACATGACAAAAAAAGGACCAAAAATCTTTGTTTGCAAAGTTGTTTACAAAGACACAGGTTCATATATTCATCCCAGAATCCAGATGAGATCAACATGTGTGAGTAAATTACAAGATTATTTACCAACATAAAACAGACAAAAAAAAAAAAAAAAGCCAACAATAGTGTACAGACTAATAAACAAATTCTTCTATGTGACAAACATGAAACCAGGCCAACATGTTCCAGAAATCTGAAGTATACATAACAAGGACAAGAGCACATGCAGAAAGTAGCAATATCCCACTGGTTCTTGCACTGAACCAGTATGTTCATTGCCCACTATAGCTGTATAGCATATTATCAGAAGTGAATTCTCGAGGTGTCGGACATCCAAGCTTAGCTTCATAGTAGAATGTCTGGTTCTCTTATACTCCCAGAAAAATTAACTTTACAATAACCGGGAAACTGCAATCCAGCCTCATCGCAACCTGCCTTTGTGACATTCGGGCAAGACCTCACATCAAGGTATTCTAGAGAGTTGCATAAATCCAAAAGTAGGCCTATCCCAGCCACTGTTATTTTTGGACAGTTACTGACCTTCAAAACCTTCAAAATTAACTCAAATCCGTCATTGCCTAATCCCTGAAAAGCAGCATCGGTCACCTCCTCACAGCACCCAATGTCAAGAGCCTCCAGATTTCTGCAGTGAGAGAGGATGCAATTCAATGAAGAGTCGGAAACATTTACACACCAATCCATCCGAAGGTTCTTGAGACTTTGACCACAAGCAGTGGCCAATAAGTTTATGGACAAATCTGATACATCTCGGCAACCACCAATTATGAGCGTTTCTAGGTTTTTACAGAATTTGGCCAAGGATAATACGGACTCGTCTCCAATTTTATAGCAATCTAACAACTTGAGCGTCTTCAGAGAATATGAACAAGCTTGGGATACACTGGATATCCCCTCATCTCCAACATTACTGCATTTATTGACATCCAAGTACTTTATCTTTTGACAACCGGCAACAAGAAGAATGAGCCCAGAGTCTGTTATGTTGGTGCATCCTTGCAAACCTAAAGCTTCTAGGTTATGACAGTTCTTGGAAAAAGGCCGCAACACTGCATCAGTAACAGATCTGCAACCAGAGAGATGCAGGCTTCTTAAGTCAGAACAACCCTCAGCAACAGCTGACAACCCCTTGTCTGTTAGCTTTCTACAGTACGATACATCTAAGAATCGTAGAGAAGAGAGACCGCACCCAATAGCTGCCATTCCAGTATCAGTGATACCTGTAGAACAAGATTAGCACGACCAAAAAGTGAGCAATCAGCATAAAGGTTTTGTTAATTGTTGCATGAAAGGGATAAAAGATTTCTTGACTCAAAGAACTTAAGGATAATGCTCTTTACAAAGGATGCCAAAGTTCAGATCATTTCAAAAACTAATGCCTTGTTTGGATTCAAACTTGAAAAAAATAATTCCAACTCAAAAAACACTCATTACCCAATCATTACTCTCATTTCTCTCTCCTCTCTCCAATCATTATTCTCATTTCTCTCTCAATCTATCTCTCACCACTCATTACCCCTATCTCCAATTATTACTCTAATTTCTCTCTCCACTCATTACCTAAAAACCAAACCCAAAAATTTTCAAAAACTCATCCAAACAAGGCATAAATTTCATGAAACCAGTAACTATGACCTTCATGGAATAGGATGCCAAATTTTAGATCATTTCAAAGACTAAATTTAATGAACACCAGAAACCATGACCTACATACAATAAGACATACAAGAAGCAGCTCCATAACATAGGGAGCTCAAATTCATGCAACCCCATAAATATTAAGATCAACGCTAATACAAAAATTGCCTCACATTCAACACTTTCAATTTCACTTGGCTATTTTCTGAAGAGAAAGAGATCTGCTACAGTTCACATGGTCAATGTTGCGGCCGCCTAAGCGCTTGGAGGTACCCCGCCGCCACGCCAATACCCTTTGGTGTTTGATTTGGCGCCCAGGAAGGTTTGGCGGTGTTTGGCGGCCGCCTAGGCGGCGTCTTTAGAGGTCTAAAATGTATACTATTAACCTAAAAGGGCTAGGATCAAAAGTACAAAAACTAAAAGGGCTTATTATGTAATTTTACAAAATCATGTCTATATATATTACAATTACATTTACATCCCCCATTCAACACTCCACACTCCAGTCGACCAGAGCTTCAGAGGCGGGAGACAAAACGAAAGTGAAGAACTCCGGTCGACGCCATCGTCTCTCTCTCTCTCTCCCGTCAGTATGTCTCTCGCTCTCGCTCTCTCTCTCGGCTCTCTCTTCAGTCTCGCTCTCTCTCGGCCCTCTGAGTCTCTCTTCAGTCTCTCTCTCTCACAGTGATCTGCTCTCACACACACAGTGATCGTTCTGGCGGTGGGCATTTCGCAGTCCCCACAAATTGTGCCTAAATTTCGTAAATCACCAACAGTTTGTTTTTAAATCATATATATATATATATATATATATATATATATATATATATATATATATATATATATATATATATATATATATATATATATATATATATATATATATATATATATATATATATTTAATTTCATTTGGGTTTGTAAACTTGCATTATGAATACATGGAATATAGTTTGATTGGATAATGGTTTGTTAAAAATTAAAAAAAAAACGCTGAATTGCTTGGCTCCGCCTAGGCGGCTTGGCGCTTGGAGGTGGGTCTCCGCCCTACTTGCGCCAAGCGCCATTTAGAACCTTGCACATGGTTTTAATACTCTCAACCTAGCAAGATACCCAAGTCTGCATTGCTTGTAAGATTACAGATACATCTAGAAGAATGATTTCTCATTACGCCAATGCTTCTAATTCCTGTCAAACCGTAATAACTCTAGAACAAACCAATGATCATTCTGCATGAAACTATAAGGAAACATGCAGTAGTTTAACCCTAATGGCCTAGAGAGACATCAAACTCTAGTAATAACCTTGATACACAATTCTTGTATTTCCCAACATAGCATGGAATGTTTATTTTGATAAGCTACAGTGCATAGCAAAATGTGAGCGCCTATTTTAAATTAACTTTATTCCTACTTCCAAATAGTAAATTCTAATCAAATGTACTGCTTTTTGAACACTCAATCAGGAGCATAGTAGTATCTTTTTTTTTTCCTTTTTCGCTAAGAGCATAGTACTATAGTAGTATCACTTTGGCAATCAGCTCACTTAACCCTGAACTCCTTTAAGCCAATTAAAGTTGTTTCTCTGACTTTCTAACCTACGAGAAATGACATCTGAAAGTTTAATACAAGCGTGAAAAACGCAACATTACACCAAATTCTGGCCCAAAAAAATTCTGTTATCGCAGACCCTCCAAATTTTAAAAGAAAATATCAGCAATTATTCAGAAGCTTCTCACAGATAACTAAATAACTAATATAGAAAACACATACTCCCACATAAGCCATAAGATACCCAACCTCATAAGAGCATCTCCTAAGGTCCTAGCAAAATCAAAAGCAAACCACATTTGAAGTGTCATGTTAGCAAAAGGCATTCCAAGGGATGTACAAAACTCGGTACACCATTTTGGTGCAGCTCTCTTCACTCTTCAATGAAACGTGAGAAATGACTCTTCACATTACACTTCTTATAACAAAGTGGATCCCTTAGAGTCAAATAACAAGTCACAAACTTAAGATCTTGGTTGTTTTGTTGGTTAGGGGTATGCCCCTATTTTGTGTAATGTGGGTTTCTAAGAAATTTTACCTTACCCAAAAAAAAAACTTAAGATTTGAAGAGTCTCTAGGAGCTCATGTGTCGCAAATGGCTCCTAACTTGTCAAATGTATCATTAAATCTATATTTGGTTCTCGGAGATGCTCTAACTGTATAAATTATATGTCATATGAACACCAAAAATCAAAACTAAACAGAAACCCATAGAAAAAACAGAAATTGTGGGGGGTGGTAGTTACCCTTGCAATTCTGAAGGTTGAGGAGACGCAGGCAGGGGAAGGCGTTGGCAATGAAGGAGAGATCAGAGTCTGTGACGCCGGGGTGGAAGGAGCGCGACGCGGACTGGGAGAGATCAAGCTCGTGGAGGCGGCTGAATCGGGCGGCCACCTTGCGGAGCATGTGGGGCCCGGCGCGGACGCAGAGCTTGCGCCTCTCGGAGCTCTGCAAACGGAGCCAACGCTTGCAAACCAGACCGAACACCTCTTTCTCCTTGGCGGTTTCAAGCCTCGATAGTATAGCTCTGAGCTCGTCGTCCCTCAGAGAATCGTTTATGCACACCGATGACGATGACGATGACGACGACGACGACGACGACGACGCCATCTTCGGAGGAGGGAAGATAAGGGTTTGATCCGAAACCCTAATCCTAATCTGCTCTGCTCTTCACCGTATACCAGCAGGGCAGAGCCGCAGAGCTGAGAAATGGGAACTAACCACGAGTGGTGTTATATACCCGATATACCCCCATGTTGTATTCCAATTTACTTAAATACCCCTATTTTGCCTACCTAGGACTAGGAGGGACCCGGGAATCCTCCGCCCCTACCGGGTTGTAATGTAGCGTACAACCGTTGATCTTATTAATCAATGGTCCAGATCAAAAATCAATTATGACTGGTAATAAATGATTTTTACAGGTAATAACTAAAAATCATATCTCAACCATTTATTGTCAAGATCGATGGTCTGTGTGCGCCCTAAAGGGTATCTTGCAGGATTATGCACTACAGGATTTCCCTACCCGTACATTGTACTTCTTCCGTCTCAATTTGTTTGCCCTTACCATATGTTTGACATGACACTTAATGTAGAAAAGAAAAGATGAAAGATTAATGTTGCACAACTTTTTATGTTGACTTTTTAAAATAGACACTCATTTTGGAACATCCATAAAAGAAAAAAAAAAAGACTAGCAATTAAGGACGGATGGAGTAATAACAAAATGGTAACCTTCGTCCTTAGGATTTTTTTTCCCAAAAGTTGAGAGGCCTAATCCATCAAAAGATCTCCATGGGGAAAGGTTGAGAGTCCACAGATCGAACACTCCAACAAAAAGAACATCTAAGGGCATAAATGTGTCGCCCTATAAAAATGAGGACAACCCCCCCCCCCCCCCAAAGGAGGACAAACCCCCCAAAAAGAGGACATTATTAAAACAAATAACAAAATAAAAGAAACACCGCTGAGACATCTATCGCCACTCTTTTGCAACCACCTTGACAGACTCGTAATCACCACATCTACTTCACAAAATAGGAACACATCGCTGGGAGGTGGTTGCCCAGCAAACGTGGTAAACGGCGTAGGTCAAATCTGAGAAGATGGAGACTGAGAACGGTGGTAGACAATAACTTACCCGTAACCACTGAAACCGAAACCTTAGAACGTCGCCGGAAAACAACCTGGCTAAAAAGTTTCCAATGGACGCCCGAACTTCAGTCGTGGTGTCACGCTCTCGATTTTCAATATAAAATAATCTCCCTTCGTCCCTTTTTAAATGTCCTGCTTCGTAACTCCAACTTATTAAAAAGACATCATCATTATACCTTGCACATCAATTTTTTCCTCCACTTTTCCTACTTACCCATCATTATTACACTTTCACTCACTAACTTTTTAAAATGGAATCTTTAGGGACAAAATAGACAATTCACTAACTTTTACCCACTAACTTTACAAAATGGACACTTATTAAGGGACAACCCAAAATGGAATACTGGACTCTAATAAAGGGACGGAGGGAGTAATAATTTTAGATAATTAAAATTCTCATAACAATACATATAATATCCCCAAAAGTCGGTTCAGTCCCTAAATTAACAAACTTGACCAACAGTTACATAGTTCCAAAGAAAAAAACATTACAATTTATTTATACAAAGATACATGGGTAGCTCCCGAAAATAGCTTAAACAGTGATGCCAGCATGCACACCAAGCACTCCATATCAGTGTCCCTGTGATGTACCTGAAAATGATAGGACGAACTACACTAGCCCAGTAAATAATTCTATACTCAAGTTATATGAAAATGCGATGAAGTATGCACCAAGAGTGAATGAATTTCAATAAGCGAACATGAGAAACATAGGTTTATCACAACGGGCAGGCAGACTACAGCCAAAGGGTTCTAGACGCCTTATATGTTCCCAACAGTTCACATGACAAACTAGAAGCATTAATAAAACTCACATCAATCTAAATATATTTACAACAGGTTCTCAACCATTTCATTACTTCTCGTATGAATACTTCAATCTATCTCAATTTTGCATTGTCAATTATCAAAACCCTTTCCCATAAAACTTTCCTTTTATTATTGCAAAATGATGTGGAGAAACACAAAACCTTTACAGGTCAACCTCCGTTGATTCGAGCTTAAATACCAGAGTCCGTTGATTTGTAAGCAAATACTGGAGTCCGTTTGTTCGTATATGAATACCAAAGGATTTTTAATAAAATTCTTTTCCTTTTAAAACCTTGATGAATCCTTCCATTTATCTCTTTTTTGTTAATCGCACATTAATCCTTATATCATCATTCCCTGGTTCGCTGGATCTCACATGTTTTCTGGTCATCTCACCAAATGGTGATACCTATTCATTCTCATTTTTCGGTCATCTCACCGAGTGGTGATACCCGTTCGTGTTTAGTTCAATCATCTCACCATTTTGGTCACTTCACCGAATGATGATACTCGTTTGTGTCCAATCCAGTCATCTCACCATTTCAGTCGTTTCACCTAATGGTGAAACCCGTTCATGTCAAATCTCGTTATCAATATGCCATAAGATCTCGTTATATCCATATGCCAATTGGTCATTCACATTCAATGCATTCCAAACAATCAATCATATCATAATATCAACTAATAAATAAGTACACACTTTTTCCCTAAGTATATCACCACATCCTACATAACGTACTAAACCCATATGTAACTTTACAATACACTACCCACTAGTTTCTCTGCTTGAACCTCATGGAATGTGTGCCAACAGAATTTTGAAAGATTCGACGAATCGTAAGGATAGAAATTACTACGCCACCATTCAAACCATTAGACAGGTCCATGTCGAATAAATATACACACCACTATGTACCATATCACCTACGGTATCCACAAAACACTTAACGGTACGGTTTTTATTTACTATTACACGAGGGTTATGTTTATCGAGTGTCAAAGGGATGAGAACGACCAACGAGTCAATTGGAGACAAACAATCATGTTTGGAAGTAATTTAAAGGTATTCTGAGTGTATTAGAAATGATCGAGGTCAATACAATTGAGAAGGGGTCAGCATGAGCAACATTGCCCCCAAAAGGCCTGGTATCAATACCTCAAAAAGGAGGTATCGATACGCCCAAGCCTATTCGTCCAGGAGACAGATTGGTATCGATACTAATCCAGCAGTTTCGAGTAGAAAAATTTTCAGATTGGATAGAAACACAGAACCCTACTCAAATCACGAAATAAAACACAATCTAAGTACATAATCATCACATAAACACATAATTTGAGAAAGAAATCCCTACCTCAAAAGCTAAAAGCACAAACTCAAGCTCGAGCAAGATCTAGACTCCAAAAACTTCGAAACAAACCGAAATACGCCTCACCAAGCTTGATCCTACCACGTTGACCCCAAGTCACATAAACACATATTTCAAATTTAATCCACATTTTGTATTGGTATAATAATCAAATAATTGAGGTTTAATACAGGTCTCTACACGCGGGATTGAGAGAGAAGACGGTTTGAAGGTAGGGGAAAGTGAACAGGGGGAGAAAGATCGGGGCGGGGAGAGATGGAGGGGAAGGATCCCTCCCCTTCTGCCACCTGAGAAGGGGGGAGGGGAAGGGCTGTAGACGGCTAAGGTTTGGAGATTTTTAGAGAGAGCCCAGTTAAGAGAGCCACTTGGACTAATTCTGAGAGAACATGTTTCAGCATACCTCTGTCCTTAGGATAATAGGTAAAAAGTGCATTCATATCCGAGAAAAGCATATTGAAAATTACAAAAATGTATTGTATTAATATCCATTAGATACGCAATGATATCTGAATTTATATTAAATACTATGCTTCATCTAATGGACGAAGATTAGAAAGACTGTTATTAGTAAGGGGTGATTTTCAGCTTTCGTTGTGCCATCTCCATTCTCCACCCAACTATGGCTTTGATTAATATCTTAATCTTGAACTTCAATATCCAAAATCTTGCACAAAAATTATACTACTCTATTTTTATGAAAATTAAAGAAATAAAGAAGAAACTGTTAAGTTCAAAATTTTTCAGTAAAACTAAAATTTATTCTCCTTTGTAGGATTTATTTTGTAAGAAGTGTTCCCAATGAAAAAAGCTAGAACCGTGTGTTTCACAATTTTCTTGGTAATTTAACACCGAAAAATTTAAATAAAAAAAAAACCTATTTTTCCATCCTTTCATCCAATTGAAGGGGTCCTATAGAAAATCTTTCCAGTTTCCCTGTCATAGTTATGTAAAATTTGATTTATTTTTTAACATATTATAAAATTGCAATGCGGGAACATTCTAGTAGCAATTCTATTCATAAAATTACTTAAATTCATGTTTAAATTTCAATAAAAATTGGCACATATATAATGGCCCCGTTTGTTAGTACTTATAATCTAACTTATTTAGATTATTTGCATGAAAAAGTTAATGAATGGTGTTTTATTATGAATAATCACTTATTTAGCTTTTCAAGCTTATTTTGTCATGCTCTCGATTTTCAACTTAAATAATATAATTTTCATAATGAAATATCCACATTCTTCGTACATAATTATCCCAAAAGATTTCTCATGTTTGTTCCATAAACTATCATTAGTTGCAAAAGGGGTACGTAACAGCACCACAACCTCGAACACTGTAACCAAAAGAATAGTGAATCAATTTATAAGTTTTACAATCATTCTAAGTCAAAGAATACCAATGAAATTTCAAGTTTATCTCCAAAAAGATGATTTACAAAGATAATCGAGTAATTCCTCGTGTAAGCTTTCAAAATACTTCATGTCATGCACGCCAAGCACTCCACATCAATACCCTTAATTTCCCAAACCAAACCAATCCGAGTCTTATGTCCCAATCACTTGAGGTCGGCTACATGAATCTATTTTCTCCATTAAGCTCTGTCGAGGGCCCCTTGTTCACAAACCTATTAGACTCAAATCTTTGGGCACCACAGCATCTAATGTCAATTTAGGTCTACCCCTCCCCGTAGCATTGCTACCCAAAGCTGTTCTATCCGCTCTCTTTACTATTGCATCTCCTGGTCTACGGTAGACATGCTCAAACCACCTTAACCTATTCTCCCTCAACTTTTCTTCTATAGGTGCTACACCTACTATCTCATGAACCGTTTCATTTCTAACCCAGACTTGCCTAGTCTTACCACACATCCACCTCAATATTCTCATTTCCGTTACACTCATCTTGTTCACCTGTTGTTTCTTAATAGGCTAACACTCTGTCCCATAAAGTATCGCTGGTCTGATGGCAGTTCCATAGAATTTTCCCTTCAATTTTGTGGGTACCCTCTTGTCGCAAAGTACACCAGTAGCACTCCTCCACTTGAGCCACCCCACTTGGATCCTATGGGTCACATCATCGGCAATCTCTCCATCACTACTAATAATTGAGCCTAAGTACCTAAAATGATCACTCTTCGGTATCTCCTGGTCTTGGATCATCACTCTTTCTTCAAGCGCACTGTTGGTGCCACTAAACTTGCACACTATATACTCAGTTTTGCTCCTACTTATTCGAAAACCCTTACACTCCAATGCCTCACTCCAAATTTTTAGTTTGTATTAACACCTCTAGCGATTTCATCTACGAGGACAATGTCATCTGCAAACATCATACACCAAGGGATATCCTCCTGAAATTGTTTGGTCAATTCATCCATAACTAAGGCAAAGAGGTACGGGCTCAAGGCTGACCCTTGATGCAATCCGACAGTGATTGGAAATTCCCCTACTGGTGATCGAATGGTAGTGACGGCACCATCATACATGTCTCTAATCACCTCGATATACCCTTTGGTCACTCCCTTTCTCTCTAGAACCCACCAAATGATGTCCCTAGGCACCCTATCATATGCCTTTTTTAAGTCTATGAAAACCATATGAAGATCATTGATCTTTGCTCTGTACTTTTCTACCATTCTCCTTAATAGGTAGATAGCTTCCATGGTTGATCTCCCAGGCATGAACCCAAACTATTTCTCTGACACCGTAGTCACCATCCTCAAGCGATGCTCAATAACTCTCTCCCACAACTTCATCATGTGACTCATCAATTTAATACCTCTATAGTTGTTGCAGTTTTGAATATCCCCTTTATTCGTATAGATAGGTACTAGCCTGCTCCTTCTCCATTCATCGGGTATCTTCCTAGTCATAATAATCTTGTTAAACAATTTCGTCAACCAAGTCACCCCCAGGTCACCTAGACTTTTCCACACTTCAATAGGTATACCATTTGGTCCTAAGGCCTTACTCGGTTTCATCCTTTTCAAAGTTTTAACCACTTCAAACTTTTGTATTCTTCGATAGAATTCATATTCTATGTTCTCACCTAGTGCATACACTTCCTCCCCATCAAAGCCTCCCTCATGTTTCTCATTTAACAACTTCTCGAAATACGACTTTCATCTATCCCTGATCGCCTCGTCTTTTAGCAACACCACCGAATCACTATCTTTTATACACTAAACTTGAGAAACGTCTCTAGTTCTCCTTTCTCGCGACTTAGCAAGTTTATAAATAATCTTTTCTCCATCTTTACTATCGAATCTATTGTAGAAATTCTCATAGGCTTTCAACTTAGCCTCCCTAACGGCTTTCTTAGCCTCCTTGCTAGCTTACTTATAACCCTGAAAATTTTCCTCATTCCGATCCTTTTGCCACTTTTTGAAGGACTCCTTCTTAGCTTTTACCATGGTTTGAACCTCGTCACTCCACCACCATGTCTCCTTAGAAATTGGACCTTTTCCCTTCGACTCCCCAAGAACTTCTTTCGATATTCTTCTAATACCGTCGGCTATGGTATTCCACATGCTGTCACTATCGCCTTCCACTTCCCACCGAACTTCTTGAGACGTTCTTTCCTTGAATACCTTTAATTCATCCCCTCTTAGGCCCCACCATTTAGTCCGTAGGCAACTGGTTTCTTTTCTCCTTCTAATATTCCCCTTAAAACAGATATCTAACACTAAAAGTCTATGCTGTGTCACTAGACTCTCTCCGGGAATAACCTTACAATCCTTACATGTCAAGCGGTCTACACCTCTAGCAAGAAAATAGTCGATTTGGCTTCTATTGGCTCCGCTCTTAAAGGTAATTAAATGCTCTTCGCGCTTCCTATAGAGAGTATTCCCCACTATAAGGTCAAAAGCTACTGCAAAATCTAAAATCCTCCGACCACCTTCGTTGAGGTCACCAAATCCAAAGCCACCATGCACCTTCTCATACTCTTGCTTATGCCCTCCCACATGACCATTGAAATCACCTCATATAAAAAGCTTCTCCCCAAAAGGTATCTCTCGAACCACGTCATCCATCTGCTCCCAGAATTGCTCTTTAGCAAGATCATCCAAGCCTACTTGGGGTGCGTAAGCACTAATAATATTAACTATGCTCCCTCCAATCACAAGCTTAACTAAAATAATCCGATCTCCTTTTCTCGTGACTGTAACTACCGAGTCTTTCAGGTGCTTATCTACTACAATACCTACCCCATTTCCATATCTATCCTTACCCGTATAGTAAAGCTTAAAACCTGTGTCATCTATCTCTCTAGCTTTCTCCCCTACCCACTTAGTCTCCTGAAGGCAAGATATAGGGGTGTCAAACGTGTCGTGCCGTGCCGTGCCGTGCCATTCAACTTCCGTGCCAACCGTGTTACGTGCCGTGTCGTGCCGTGCCCATTTACTTAAATCGTGTCGTGCCGTGCCGTGCCATTTTCAATCGTGTCGTGTCGTGCCGTGCCCATTTACTTAAATCGTGTCGTGTCGTGCCGTGTTATTTTTCAATCGTGTCGGGCCGTGCCGGGCCCATTTACTTAAATCGTGTCGGGCCGTGCCTTTTTTAAATCATGTCGTGTCGTGTCGTGCCGTGCCCGATTAATTAATCGTGTCCCGTCGTGCCGTGCCTTTTTTGGTCGGATCGGGTCGTGCCGTGCATTTTTTGTCGGGTCGTGCCGTGCCGTGCTTCTTCTTTCTCTTTTTTTTTTGCCGGGTCGGGACGTGCTTGGCGGGTTGTGTCGTGCTGTGCCTTTTTTGTCGTGCCGTGCCGGTCCTTATTCGTGTGTCATGTCGTGCCATGCTCATTCTCGACCAGATCAAAAGCTATTTTGAATTGCGAGCAAAGCATCATCCTTATTTTCAGATCGTAGAAGTTTTTCTAAGATGCTAGAAACACCCTATGGTTCATCCAGTAATATCAGGCACTGACAGATGCTTAAATAATAAAGAGAAGCAACTTCTAGTATAATTTAACAAGAAGACGAAGCACCTGTGTACAAGATCTACGAAGGGTTTGGATTAGTCTACGAAGGGTTTGGATTAGTTTAACAAGATGACGTTACAGTGTTACACTAGCTTAGAAAAATCAAATCAACCAACAGGTCCACCACTACCTTACAAACATAAGTTCCAATCAACACGTCCACCATCACTTAGTCTTACAAAGATAAGTTCCAATACTAAATAAGCCTGACTTAAACAGTTAAACATTCAAATACAACACCATTGAAATATAAAACAAGTTCTTGAATCTTCACTGGATCCATTCATGAATTGGTTCCATTTCCAGATCAAGCTTCTTCAAAAAACAACACTCCCCATTTTTCCTTGCATCAAGCCATCAACCACAGAGCCTTGCCATACCAAATTCCAACTAATTAACACAGTGGAATGGCTTGATTACTCGCCCTAAAATTGAGAGACAAAGACCAAAACAACTTAACTGGGACTTTGTCTGGACTGGTTGACCTTATCACACACACACACACTTGGTTCAACTTTAGTCATGTTTCCAATTGCACCAACTAGCCATGCCATAGCCTGCTTATAATAATATTCACACTTGGGCTCAGAATAACATCATAGCCAAAGGCCCAAATGGCCAAACGTATTCATGGCTGGCTGCAATCAAAAGTTACCCCGCCATGGCCATTAATAACTATTTCAATAAGAAACAGACCACCATCACATATTTCAATACGAAACAGACCATAAGGCTCAATTACAGTGGATGAACCACCAGCTGTGCAGCAGCAAGCGTAGCAGACCCAAACGCCAGTCATAGCAGTAACAGCCTTCTACACAATAGTAAGAACGAATGACAGCAACACAACTAATGGCCGCAACAATTGAACTACCAAGTAATAGCCAAAAGTAACAGGCAGAACTACCAAGTAATAGGCAGAAGTTTCAGAAAAACAGATGCATACTACCCATAGATTTCTCATATATTTTGGCTTAGCTTTATCACACATCATTGCCAAAAGTAATCATGGCTGGCTGCAACAAAAGTTACCCCGCCAAGGCCTTAAGCTGAAAACGGGAAGGAACTCAAATATTTTGGCTCAGCTTATCACACATCATAGCCAAAAGCCCAAAAGTATTCATGGCTGGCTGCAACAAATATAAACACACACTTGGTCTCAGAATAACAGGCTCGAAATAACATCATAGCCAAAGGCCCAAAAGTATTCATGGCTGGCTGCAATAAAAGTTACCCCGCCAAGGCCATTCACACACACGTGGGCTCAGACTAACAGACTCAGAATAACATCAAAGCCAAAGGAACTCATATATTTTGGCTCAACTTTATCACACATCAAAGCCAATAAAGAATAAAGAATGCCACATGGAGGCAAGTGGCAACGTTAAGATGCCATTAAGGCCAACGTTAAGTTGCCATTAAGGCCTTCATACGTTGGCATTAAGGCCTTCATAAGTTGCCTAACTGTACCTTTCAAATGTTAGTTTGTTTTTTTTATCAATACCATATTTATCTTTGAAATTTCCAACTTTATGGAAATGCATGCCAAAAGAGGGGATTTACAAAAGTTGAATGTAGCCCACTGGCCCAGAACAGTAGAGCAGCATAACAGTGAAAATAGTGGCTGCAGATCACAGCAGCCGTAGGTTCCAACAGCAGCAGCAGTCACTCAACATTACAAAAGCATTACCCAAAGCAAATGCTCATCATAACTAAGTAAAGCAGACAGCAGCAAACGTGGTGGACAGCAGCTATTTTGCTATCATTTGCTATCAATAAGCAGTAAACAGAGCCCACAATTGAAGAACCAAATGCATATCAATAAGCAGCAATAGGAAAGTTCTCATAATGAGCTACATCCACATCAGGCAGCCTTTAAACAGCAGCAACCTGGAGACGTTAGAAAAACAGCAACAGCAGAACAACACAAATGGAGGCTGCTCTGATGGTAATCAAGTATCATAGCAAAAACCAAGCAGCAGCAACAGTATATAGCAATCGAATACAAGGCCAAAACCAACCTAAACAGTCACCATTTTCCTTAAGCTGAAAACTGGAAGGAACTCATATATTTTGGCTCAGCTTTCACACATCATAGCCAAAAGAACTCATGCCCAGAAAACTGTAATAATTTAAACACACTTGGGCTCAGAATAAAGAATGCCACATGGAGGCAAGTGGCAACGTTAAGTTGCCATTAAGGCCTTCATAAGTTGCCTAACCGTACCCTTCAAATGTTAGTTTTTTTTTTTTTTTTTTTTTTTATCATCATAGCCGGTAAATGGTTACAGTTTCTTGGGCATTTGGTAACAATACACACACACACTAACTGATGTATAAAGAATAGCATCACCTGGAAGTTGCAGCAACGTTAAGTTGCCATTAAGGCCGTCATAAGTTACCAACAACATCACATTAGTAGTGCATCTCCCCTAATCATCACAATCTATATCAGAGTCTGAAAAATAATCTCTTAATTCATCTTTGGCTGATTTTTTTTGAATTCCAAGACGTGCATCCTCCCAATCTTTTAAGCATAGGAGACAATCCAAAATGTCTCGAGCTAGTCTACTCCGCTTCTCATCCAACACTCTCTTACCTGCACTAAAAGCAGATTCCGATGCAAAGAAGAGACAGGAGCTGTTAGTACATCACGTGCCATGATGGAAAGAATGGGAAATGTCCTATCATTTTTTCTCCCCACCAGTGTAAGATATCAAAATTTTCTAAGTTGTCATTTTCGGTAAGATGCTCTATCTCTAAATATTTAACAAGTTCAGAGCGTGAACTTGCACTTTTACCTTTCTTGGAAATGAGAGACCAGGATGGGTCCTTACTATTTGTAGATGGTAAAGGAACAGTAGTAGTACTCGTAGTCGTAGTAGTGCTTGCAAACTTAGACTCATAAGAAGCATATAAATCAGTCAATAGCGAATCCACTTCAAGACGAGAAGGTAATGTAATCATTAAGTTATCAGAAATTCCTTCTAAGAGCATATTAACAGCTTCTAACTTAATTTTTGGGTCCATTACTGCAGCTACAATAAATATTTTTGGCATGTTCTCAAAATATTTTCTGAATTTTGATTCCATTTCAATACAAGCAGCTATGAAATTTGTTTCTGTTCTATAAGAATTAAAAGTGAAACTGATATTATACAAGTGATTAAGCACAAGACAAGAAGTAGGATAACGAACACCCGAACAACCTACGGTAGCAACATAAAATACTTTCAAAAATTTCATGAACTCAAAAGCAATTTTCCAATCAGAATCAGTTAAACCACAATCAGACCTGGCGTTAACAAAAGCAGTAATCACAGCAGTGTGTTTCCTACAAGAGTTTAACATAATATAGGTTGAATTCCAACGAATTTTCATATCAAGTTTTATTCTTTTTGGTTTGACGTTGTAAATCTTACACAATGCCTCAAAATCTTGTCGCCTAACTCCGGAAGTAGCAATAAAAAGAAGAGCAGTTCTAATTTTTTTTAGTTGTGGTGCTATAGATTCCAAACCATCTTGCACAACCAAGTTAATTATATGGCATACACAGCGCATATGAAAAAATTGACTAGAACGCAAGTTTGGCATATTTACCTTGAACAATTCAATTGCAGCGGTATTAGCAGTATGATTATCAAACGTAATACTGAAAACTTTATCAACAATTTCAAACTCCCTAAAAACACCACTTATACTTTGAAAAATCTGATTAGCATTGTGAGGGTGCTCCATTAAACGAAAAGCAATAATTCTTTTATTCAAAATCCAACTAGAGTCTATATAATGAGCAGTCACACAAATATAACCAAGATCATTTACACCAGTCCACATATCAGAAGTAAAAGAGATTGTACTATCAAACTTTTTAATTTCAGTTATCATTTCTTTTCTAGTTTTTCCAAAAGCTCCCAAACAATCACTTCTAGTTGTATTTCTAGAAACTTTAGAAAATTCAGGATTAAGATAATTCTTCACAAAATATTCAAATCTAATATCATCACCAAAAGTAAATGGTTGTTCTGCTGCAGCTACGTAACGGGCCAATCCCTCTCTCATTTTAGGTTTCGAATATTGAAATTTTGACAAACCACCACTTGGTCCACTACTGCCTAGTCTGCCTTCTTCTAAATCTTTTTTATGCTTGTTTTGAAAATGTCTATCAGTAGACCCTGTGCCATGGTTACTATTGCAGCTAAAATCACTACCACAATAATTGCATACAGTTCTCTGTCCTATATTAATACCATTTTTATCTATGAAATTTTCAACTTTATGGAAATGCTCCCATATATATGAAGTGAGGCGAGTCCTTTTTGCCCCACCAGTACCTGTAGAAGTAGAACCTGCTGCAACAGTTTGAAGCAGCTACACCTACGGAATCCGTTTGCGGGGGTGAAATTGAAGGAGTTGCTCCATGTTCATCATGAGATGACTCAGAGTCAGCGTGATCACATCCCCCTAAATGTATCTGGTCAGGATCCATCTGTAAAAAACACAAAGAAATCCATCTGTCAATGTTCTCTGTTATACGAAACCAAACAAATAATATTTGTTCTCTGTCAAAATATGATTTCATTTCCAGTAGCTCAAGTCAAGTGAGAATACCAATGAGGCAGTTTCTGTGACTTACAAATATGAAAGATAATGGGACACGTGCAGAATACGTGTGTTTAAACCTTAGAATCTGCAGGGGCAAAAACCACCTCGGTTAAGCAATTCAATAAGCTCTGCTAACTAAAAAGAAACTCAATATTTAGCCTGGTTTCGTTACACCTCAGGTTTGGCATCAAAACCAGGTTAGAGGTATCCACCAAGCTAAATACGAGCTACTAACACACAAAGATCAAGAAAAATGTAACCAAGCCAGAACACACACACACAAGTACTATTTGTTCTCTGTCAAAATATGATTTCATTTCCAGTAGCTCAAGTCAAGTGAGAATACCAAGGAGGCAGTTTCGGTGACTTACAAATATGAAAGATAATGGGACACGTGCAGAATACGTGTGTTTAAACCTCAGAATCTGCAGTAAAATGCTTTCTAAACCTCAGAAACTGCAAAAAATAGCATGGTAACAGCAGAGTATAGCATTCTAAACCTCAGAAACTACAGAAATGCAATTGTGTTGCACATAGATGGCATATCAACTTCAGTTATGTTTCAAATTGTCTGCAGGGGCAAAAACCACCTCGGTTAAGCAATTCAATAAGCTCTGCTAACTAAAAAGAAACTCAATATTTAGCCTGGTTTCGTTACACCTCAGGTTTGGCATCAAAACCAGGTTAGAGGTATCCACCAAGCTAAATACGAGCTACTAACACACAAAGATCAAGAAAAATGTAACCAAGCCAGAACACACACACAAGTACTGCAATACTCAAAAATCATTCTTTTGAAAGCATTTTTCAGAAACTGTTTTAGAAAAACAAAAACACTCTTTGCAATTGCATCCTTCTCATTTTCAACAGAAATGAGAAACATTTGTTGGAAAAATACATCGGCAGCAGGTAACCCCCATACTTTCATGATTAAAAGCTAAATGAAAATTTAGCTAAGAAAATACTGGCCATTGTACAGAACACAACATGTGCAAAAACAGGTCTATATGGTTTCCTTCTTAAAACCAACTTAACCCCACACCAGTGTCCATTCTATTCCTATTTCTTTTCTTTTTTCAACACTCCCACACGCATTTAAAACACTTATCCAAATTGTGTCATCACAAGCAACTATAGACGATACTGCAAAAAGATGATAGCTGGTCGGAGTCAGATCTAGGGTTTAAGAGAGAGACGATACTGCAAAAAGACGATACTACAGACGATACTGCAAAAAGATGATAGCAACTACAGACGATACTGCAAAAACATGTTATACGCCTAAGTGATCGTTTAAGAGAGAGAGAGATATACCGACAAAAAGACGCTTGAACCGCTGGTCGGAGTCAGATCTAGGGTTTGGACCACTGAATGGCAACGGCAACAGCAAACTCAGATGAAGTCAGATCTAGTTCTGGATCTAGATTCTAGGTTTCACTTGAGTCGGGTCGGTAATCGGTATTGACCGTGGTGTGTGTCAGTGTGTGTGGCTGCTCAGATCCGATGCGAGTGTGAATCGTGTGATTGAGAGCTATGGAGCTCTACACCAGTCACCGTCGCACCGACTCACCGCCGGAGACGTTGAGAGAGAGAGAGCAGAGAGCCGTTGAGGACCAGAGAGAGAGAGAGAGAGAGGCAAAGAGCCGTTGTGAGAGAGAGAGAGAGAGTCAGAGAGTGAGAGGTGAGAGACGGAGAAAGAAACTGAGAGTGAGAGAGAGAGCTGTCTGCCCTAGCAGCCGATTGCTTTCTATATATACCCCAGATGGGTGTTATTGTGTACATATGTCACACCCCAATCTGTGTGCACCATGTCACCAAATAGCGGAAAATTATCGTAAAGTCCTATAATGCATCACTCGAGGACCGCCCGATCTATTTTTTAAAAATCGGAACCGTCTATCTTTTATGTGAGAGTGATTATATCATTCTTGCAAAAAATGAAGTAATTTGGTTATTGTTATATACTTGATTGTTCATAACGTTCGTTTTTCTGTTAATGAATATACGTCCCGATGAAGGAGTTTTTAAAACCCGATAGACCCAAAAATTGGTGAGAGTCATTAAAACATAGAGAATAACAAAATGAACGGAATGGATCGTCATATTTGTTTTGTAATCGTGTGGCTAACGTACATTAGACTATAGCAGAATACCTTAGTTCATAACCAACTAAATTCAATGTATAGATTTGAAAGGTAGCTGCATACTCTTTTTCCCGAATGTTCGATCTAAACCGTTACGATTTAACATCTTATCAAATTTATCATTCTCACCTGAATAGATGATAATCGAATGTCGGAAACCACATGATCGGAACACATTCGGTGCTTCTACAGGCATTAAAGTCCTATAATACACTACTTAAGGGCCGCCTATGTTATTTTTTAAAAATCGGAACCATCTAACTTTTATGTGGGAGGATTAGATCATTCATGCCAATAATCAAGTAAAATGCTTATCGTTACATAATTGATTGGACGTAAAAAGAATTCAATCAAACAATGAAGCGTCGATGAAAGAGATTTCAAAATCCAACGCAGGAAAAAATTAGATCTCATGATTAAAACACTAAGCACAATAAAATGAACGCATTGAATAGTATTGATCGTCGTGATTGCATTGCGATTGTGTGGCTACTGCTTGATGGTCTTGTTTTTATATAATAGAGCTATATATTATATATTAATGTTTCAAATTCATAACACAAGTTAATTGGTGGCATAGTGGTTTGATTGTGTATAATAGAACCAAGGGACTTGAGTTCAAGTCCTAGTATGGCCAATTCCTTTTTGGTTTTTTTTTAGTTTTTTTCCCCTTATTTTTACTATGTATTTCTTTCTTATTTTTAGTTTCAGATTTTTTTTCTTATTTCTCGTTAGATCTAGGGTTATACGACTATTGCACATTTTCTTTCGTATTAAATTACTCTTGCACCAAAAATATTTTCATAAGTTTTTTAATTTTACTTGTTATCTTGTAATGTTAAATTTACAAACCAATTGTCCAAAGCCTATTCACTAACAAAAACAAAACAAATATTTTTTACCGAATAAAATTTGATAATTTTTTAAAGGTAAAAAAATGATTTTTAAAAAACATGATTTTTTTAAGAAATAGTTTTTTTAAAACTAAATATCTTAGTTGTAAAGGTAATCAAATATTTTTTACCGAATAGAAATTGTTTAGTTTTTTTTTTATAAACTAAAAAATTTGGCTTATTTATTTATTTTTTTGTTTTTCCATGCCCGTGTCGCCCGACTAGAACCGTGCCCGTGTCGTGCCCGACTAAAACCGTGCCCGACTAGAACCGTGCCCGTGTCGTGCCGTTCCCGTCAACTTTCGTGCCGTGCCCCGTGCCCGTGCCCATCAAACCCATGTCGTGCCGTGCCGTGCTCGTTAAACCCGTGTCGTGCCGTGCCGTGCCCGTTCAACTACCGTGTCGTTCCCGTGCCCGTGCCCGGCTAAACCGTGTCGTGTCGTGCCGTGCCAGGCCAACTTCCGTGCCGTGCCCGTGCTGTGCCCGCCCACTTCCGTGCCCCGTGCCAGTTCGCGTGCCTACTAAAACCGTGTCGTGTCGTGCCGTGCCCGGCCAAGACCGTGCCCGTGCCCGTGCCCGTGCTCACTAAGACCGTGCCGTTTTCGTGTCGTGCCAGGGCACGACCGTGCCCGTGCCGTGCCACATTTAACCGTGTCGTGCCCGTGTCGTGCCGTGTCGGCACGGCACGTTTGACACCTTTAGCAAGATATACTAATCTTCCTCATAAGCATGGTGTCAACTAGCTCCCTAGTCTTTCCCGCTAATGTCCCTATATTCCAAGTTGCTAAACGAATCCTATAGTCTTGGGCTAGCTTCTTTACCCGCGCTCGTCCAGGGACGCGCGAGAACCTTTGCTCACTTATCACCACACCTGGGCGCCGGTGTGGCGCCCCTTGCTCATTTTTTGAAGCACCCGAAGGCAGGCACAACGCGTCGCTTAAAGGAAACGCCCTAGCATGTCTCGTTATCATAGTTGGATTCATGTCATAAAGATCTGACGGGTTTTGTTATGTGTTGGCTGTATCTCTACTGCATTTTATATGCAATTAAGATGATTGTGACAGATGTATAACAGAGTTTCAATTAACTAGGGGACATATATGTAATACAAATACTATCCAGGAAAATCAAGGTCCCAACAACTCTTCACCGTCCTCACCCAACCCATTATTGTCTCTCAAATTCCTTTTATTCTAAGTATGTCTCATACCTATCAAACTCATGTGAATTACTCTTCTGGGAGTTTAGGATCCTGTATATCCTTCATTAGTTGTCACTAAAAGCTCGAGAAGTTCTTACTAGGGACGCATTGAGTGGAGGACCCAAAGACATTCTGGGTTCAAGGACCCCGTATAGCCACTTCATGTTCCGGGTAATCAAGACCCGATATATCCATTTCACGTTTCAGGTGGTCAAACCCCATGTATCCATTCCATGTTCCGGGTGTTCAGACCTTGTATATCCTTTTCATGTTCCGGGTGTTCAGACTCCGTATGTCCATACCTAACCCTTCGTATACAATTTCAAGATAACGTAATGGTTGTACCCACATGCCCATTTCAATTATTGAGTCATACATTTCGCATCACGGACCTCATATTTGTTACTGAGTTTCTTATGTCATTCGATGGTTCATCTTTTCATTTCCAATTCAATGATTCACTACTTCACTTCAAATATCTCTCAATTATCAATGCAGCCCTTATTATCCATAATACCATGCTACCATTCACCATTAAACTCAACCAAACGTTAATCAAAGAAATAACAGGTTCTAATTTAAAAGCAAGCTCAAGTGTTCCCCAAACAATAACAAAGTCAAGTGGACGACCTCACCTTTAACATGCTTCATGACAGTTGTCAAGTTCTCACCCTTCACTTTATATTCTCACAATAGTTCATGATAATCATCCAAACCCATGGTCAATGTACAATAGTAATTTGAATTCAAAGGTGTTTATATCTCGGTCGAAGTGAGCCCGAAGGAATGGAGGTGATTAATGAATCATAGGGACACCAATAATCATGCTTGAAAGTGGTATAGAGATGTTTAGAATGTGTTAAGAGTGATCGGGAGTCAAAACAAATGAAGGGGAAAAATTTCAAAAAATTTCAAATTGGTACCGGAACTGCCCAAAATGGGGGTTTTGGTACCCAATCTCCAACGGCCAATTGTCTATGAGGGGGTACCAGAACTGGCAAAAAAAGGGGTTCTGGTACCCAACTACATTTCAGCGCGATTTTGACAGCTTTAACAGTTTTCTTCAAGGCTTGATTGGGATGACCAAATGCAACATTTAAGCATAGAGAAACACCAAATCAACTTCATAGCATATAAAAGAGGTGAGAAATCCTTACCTCGAAGTCGAAGAACGAAGCATAAGCTCAATCAAGCAAGCCCTAGCTCTTGAATCCAAACTCCACCCAAATACTCCTCTTCCAAGCTATTCCCACAAAATCAACGGGTCTAGAGCACTCAAAGATGATAATTATGTGATGGATCTTGGTGGGTATGAGGTGTAAGTGGTCGAGAGAGATGTTGCCGTGAAAGAGACGGAGAGGAGGGGGAGTGTCGTGTAAGATAAGGAAGAGGGAAAGATGGTTGTGTGGTTCTCAACCCACACACCCTTATATATATATATATATATAATGCACAATCACCCCTCCACTTATTAGTGCATCAAATCAACTCTCATACTATCATTCCATCACACATTAACCCCATAACAGATTTTCCACATCCTTTCTCACATTAAAGCATAACTCCACATTTAAAATTATTATGCAACAAAATATTAAAATCATGGGTCTCTTCATATTTGACCCCAAAAAAGCTAGATTATTTGAAGCTTTTTTTTGCTTATTTTATAAGTTGTTCAAACATGAATGGACAAAACAATTGAATCCCTTTCCATTAATTACACAACGAATAAGTTATTCTTAATAAAATTTTAAAGGCGATCTTAGACATTAAGTTAATAAAAAATTGTTTGACAATTTATTTCAATTAATTTGGATATGAGCAAAATTGTATTCTAGTAGGGTCTCATAGATTGTTATACCAACATGAAAACTGAAACTCCTATAATATGTATTGAGTAAAAATAGTAATTACATATTCATAAATAAATAATAGCTAAATCTCATGTGAAAGTAAACTTGTGATTTTTTGATAAAGGAATTGATAAAATTAGAAAAATATAGTTTAAGGATTGGTGAAAACTGTAACAAATAAAGATTTTAATATTTAGTTATAGTTTATGTAAAACTTACAATAGGGACCCCCTTGATTATAACTAAACAAAGAATTAGAGTCCTACTAAAATTTGAAATGATGTGTTCACCCCGAACTTTATAAATTTATAGATTAGCCCCTAAATTTTAGTAAATTACAAATTTACCTTTGAACTTTAGTAAAATACAAATTTGCCTCTAAACTTTAGTAAATTACATAATTACCCCTAAACTTTATTGAATTACAAATTTATCCGTCAAACTTATTAGATTGCGGTTTTGTTCCAAGTTACTCAGTTTCACACTTAACCCTGTAGGAATAAAAGCCTTACACATAGGATCCTAATATACTCTTTTAGATATGAGATAAATGATACTCCCTCCATGCCCTTTTAATTGTCCAGTTTCGTACCTCTAATTTATTAAGAAGATGTCATAATTACACATTTTACATCAACTTTTACCTCCTCTTTTTTTACTTACCCTCTATAGAGATGTCATTATTACATTTTTACTAACTAATTTTTCTAAATAGAATTTACTTTAAAGGATAAAATGAAAAATGTACCAACTTTTACCCACTAAATTTACAAAATAAACACTACACTTATTAAGGGAAACCCAAAATGGAATATTGGACTCTAAAAAAGGGACGGATTGAGTAGGATTTTCAAAATGTTTAATCTTAAGTGTAGAATGTATTCTTGAGCTCTGAATCCGTTGAATAGTTATTTGCTTGGTTTGCTATGTGAATTTAGATTTGGACTATAGGTACACTGAGTGGTATTCGAGGGTGAAATCAAATAATTAAACATTAACAAGACAAGTGAAATTAAAAGAGTTTGAGATAGAATTTGCGATGTTTGGAAATAGCCTGAATGTGACCCTAAACAGGAGGGCAGTCAAAGAGGCCTCAAAACACTTCAAAGTAGCCTGAACTTGACACTAAGGGAAGGGCAGCCGAAAAGGGTCTAAACAGATAGAGTTGCAGGAAAACTCTGGTTGTGTTGTAACATTCATGGTTAGAGTTACAGGGAGAAAAGATTTTTGGGGAAAGAGAATCATAGAAATCATTTAAGGGCAAGAAATTTTTAAAAGGCTAATTTTTAATGGCAAGAAATTTTTTTGGGAAAGAGAATCATTGTTGTTCTTTGATGTATATATTGTTGTGTAATGTAAGGATTAGTGGGATAAGGATTATCTATTGAGTGTCAAAGCTCATTGTAGTGCTATTTGGCTGGCGTTTCATATCAAGTATTCAGGAGGAGACAGGAGGTGATTAGTACTTTCCGAAAAAGAACCCGGTTGATTAGTACTTTCCGGATGAGAACCCGGTTGTTTAGACTTCTGTTGTTTTGTCAAACTCAGCATTTTCTAATTTCGGGTCTACTATAAACTGAACTTTTATTTTGAGTTAATCGTACTTAATTATTATTATTTTTTTTTTGGGTAAATCAGCTTGAAATAAAAAAGGGGCTAACCGAATATACAGCTTCCAAAGGGCATACCCCAGGAGGAAAATAAAAGGAGAAGAAAAAGAAAAGAAAATGCCTACGCCAAAGGTCTACATAGGACTAGGAGTGAATAGAACATCTGATTCCTATCCATCAAAAAGAGGGAGACGAATCAAATGGCAAAAGGATTACACATAGTGCAACCTAACAATAGGAGTAACCAATTTACATGTTACTGAAATATAACCAACAAGAGCTAGACATTACGAATGCTTCAAACTGAACATAAATCGTACTTAATTATTGAAATCATATTTAATTAACTTAATCAATTTCAAAAGAAATTATTAATTAATGACTCCGAAATTCAGGGCGTTACAATTAAAATGATGTAGTTTTATATAAAATCAAGGAAGCGTGGATGATCTCTTAGGGGGGATTTACGTGTAGGTCCAGAAAAAAAACAGAAATACATCGTTAAGTATTTTTGAAATATTTTTTCAAAATTGCCCCTATAAAAATGCCTAAACGACTAACGTGTCTAAACCTAAACCCTATGGTACTCAATGAAAGTGCCTAAAACCATAAACTCAATGAAAGTGTCTAAAACCCTAAACAACCTTGTAAAATCAAGGAAGCTTAGATGATCTCGTACGTCCATTTGAAGAGAGATTTGAAGAGAGATGCGATGTCAGCCCATCTTTACGTGCTCCAATCCATTCATAAAATGGTAAGATAGATGCATACCCTTCTTGGTAACGGCCCCAAATACGAAGGTGTCAAACCCCTTTTGGTAGGACTTGAAGAAAACATTTGGAGGCACACTGTGACGAAAATTGAAAGGTGTCGATCGACCCCTTTTTGCAGAGCTTGAAGAAAACATTTGGGAGGCAACAATGTGATCCCATGCAATAATGCTACATGTGCACACATACGTAACAAACTACTCATGCACGCGGCAAAGTGAACTCAAACACGCTGAACCAAAATGTATGCGTAAACATTTTACACATGCAAGTGTTCACATAAATATGTGTCCAAAAAGTGTGGTTATAGAGGTTTTTCAAAGTGTAAACTCTGTAGGGTGAAATTTTTTCCGGAAAATCATATGACAGTTCATGGAAAAAGAAGGCCAGAGGTTACAATATCAAAAAGGTAAGATAATGAGCCAAAGACTTGCGTCTTAAAATGACAAAAACCTACCAGCCATAGCCCAGACAAAAATAATTCATACAACTTCTAAAAGAGAGTCCCAAAAGCGAGCCAATTCGGTTGGAGTAATATATCTATCGGCATATGCTCAGTGCATCTAGGGTACGGGAAAAAAAAAATCTTAAAACAAAAATACCTGGACATACACATATTTACCATGCAAAGTATATGTACCCAATGCATACTCGTGCCAGCATAACTATTTAAGAAATCATTGAGACACCAAGATAATGAGATTTTCCACTAGGGCTCCACCGACAACAGAGGTATCAGTTCAGGGGGGTTTACACAGAAAAGAAAAATATTAGAAAGAAGATGAAACTGACAAAGAGGCAAACAAGAATTTAATTAACCTGAACAGTTTTACCAAAACTGGAAAATCACCAACATCTACATTGAGCAAGGACCGCGAATATGAACACAACAAAGAATTGCTTTATCTATTTGAGAACATTATTATCCATCCAATGGACACCCTATATAACATAACAGTCTAAACAATAAAGCATCCATAAAGGAATGCACAAAACAGAAAAAATTAAACTGATGAGAGGCAATTATTCCTCTTGTTGCATTCAACGATCTCTACAACAATGAATTAGATATAAGATGTATGTAAAGTTCTGTACTAAACTATCCGGTCAAATTTCTTATTGTTAGTAAGCAATGAGCAATCTATTTAGGAAGAATGTCTGCAACAGGCAAGCACAGAATCCTCCAAAAATTGGGTGAGTTGAGATGTATATAATTTCGGATTGTTTCTGAAATGATCGACATGGGGTGTGGAGACAAAGTTGCATGCCCTGACCTCACGCCCAGCTCTCCGCTGCTCTTCTATAAAAGACTCCACAGATTCTGCAGGAATGACTCTGTCCGCAGAACTATAAATATACAACTGAGGACAGGTTGGTTGCCCTGAAGACAATAACCCTACTACATCGGAGAGTCTCCTGTATTTAATCATCAAAAAACCGATATCAATACAAAGTACATCCCAAAAAGGGATGGACACTGAAGAATACCAGTTTCAATAAACACAATTGTTGACACAATTTTATGAATGGACTTCCAAAAAGCGGGACAGGAATCAAATCTAAATCCATGCATAATTTCAATCATTTCTAGGGAATGAAGTACTCACAGAATACTAGAATAGCGAATTTGGGGATATGATCCCGATATGTATTTACAAAAATTGCATCATGTTTATTGAGAGACAAAAATACGTATTGTTACAAGATGAACAATGTACCTATTTACGGTAGGAAGATTCAAAACCACCTCAAAGAACTTCTCCAAAACTAGTAGCAAAGCTGCTTCAGTCACTGCAGGCTTTGCTTCTGCAACTGTTCTACTGCCAATTGACAAATTCACACCTGGTTCATTTGAACTTGTAACTCCTTTTGTTGCAATGCTGTGCTTTTTCAGGAAAGCAGCAGAGAAACCTGACGCCCAAACCTATATATAAGTAAAGAAACTAAATTTAAATTTACATTTTGCAATAAGTTCATCAAACCGATGCTGAGAAATATCGTAACTCAAAGTTCTGAGATATGACTCGTCGAAAAGCCGAAAGAGGTTCCAAAGTGTGGTATTAGATAGCAGCACAACAGGATGAAGAAGCACCATCTTATGGAAACCACTCCAACCACCAATAAACATGTAAACAGAACTAATAAAAAAAGTAAGTGTGTGTGTGTGTGTGTGTGTGTGTGGGGGACCCACCACGGCCACCCATACGAACAATAAAAAGATACACATTAAAAGCTATCTGATAATAACTCTGAAGATACTGACCAAACCAAACCTGCCTTATGTCCCAATCACTTGGGGTCGGCTACATGAATCATTTTCCTCCACTGAACTCTGAAAATACTGGAGTTTCATACATGGCTAGAAAGAGAGAGCAAGGAAAAGACTACTACCAAAAGAGCACAACAAAACATGCCTCAAAGCAACTGAGACAAAAGACTAACAATTGACAGTACAAAAGCTGTATAATACAAGAGACAACTGCTGAATCCTAAATTTTCACAGCTATGTCTGAATGGTAAATAACCATTTGTTCCTTCACTTGCGTTGTATCAGTTAACCTGATGTCAGAACTTAGAAACATTGTACTCATTCAATAAACTTTGAGAGACCTCTACTGCTTATCATATGAAGACTGGAAAAATCGAGGATCAACTTAATGGGAATACTTCTTGTTATGTATACTGAGAGCACATCTTATCGTGTTGACAATGTATCCCACGCAACTGTAAAGATTATTTACCTGTGGATCAGGGGCTGCCACAGGAGCAGAATCAACAATACAGCCCTTAATTCGTCCCATTAGAGAAGGATCCTGCTTCTTAAACTTCTCCAGAACAGCACCATATCTATAAGTCAACAATCAAAAAAAAATCATGCCTAACAGTTTAAAAGATGATAATAAAATAATCTAAAGGTAGTAAATTGGAGGAGATAGGGGAGATAGAGGAAGGTAAGCTCACGTTAACCATCCTGTGTTGCTGAAAGTGTGAAAAACAAGATTCTTTCCATGCTCCTCTTCCAGCCAATCGGCGAGATGGTTAACAAGAGAATCTATATGCTGTTCTGCTTTGCCACCCACCTGGTAACTGAGAATCTCAGCCATGGGAAAAGTAAACGTAATGGCATGAAACCCTCTTGAGGTATACCACTCTGCATATCTGTTAAGATGCTTTTGCTTTGCACCCAACCATCCAAGTAAAACAACTACTGTTCTGGACTTCACTGATGAACAATCAGAATTCACTGACATATCAATGGCATTAGATTCCGGCAGGTGCCATCTGTACAGAACCTCCAAGGATGAGGCAGAGGTGGGAACATGGTGCGTATACGCACTTGGTTTTGCTGACTTGACTAATTCTGCAGACTGGTACGAGTTGAGTAGAACAGGAAAATAGAAAACACAGGGAACGGAACCACGATCCATATGGGGAATTGAAATTGGTATGTTAGGAAGAGGTACTCGTATTCTGGTAACAAATGACAAGTTTGCAAGCTTGGAATCAGATATGTTAGAGACCCATGACGACTTTGTTTTGCATGATGAATCAGAAACAGAAGAATTTGAGTGCTCCAAGGAGGAACCGTTATCTACTGATTTGGGAAGCCATAATTTATCATGAAGATCAGTGGAAAATGAAGCAAAGGCAACAGCAGCAGCGGCAACTACAGGTCGCAAAAGGATTCCAGACAAGGAACCCATGATAGTGCACAAATTTTAAAATCTCTCATACCAGAAATAAAGAAATCCTGATACGCGGCAATTACAATTACAACGCCAGAAATCCTGAACTAAGCTTTCATGTATAGAAAGTATTATAACGACACCATATTCCAGAAACAAGAATCAGAACCACCTGCATTAAATTGGCACCCTGTTAAGAGTCAGCAAGAATATGAAGAACTTTGGCTGTCTTTGGTCACTGTTTTCAGCACAATTTCTATGTAACAGACAATTTGTTCAGTTGACAGATTTCAAAACTGTTCACGCATGATTTCCTCCTGAAAAGAACCTATTTCTAAGAAAAGATTACCAATATATTTTTTAATTCCCAAAAATTCATATACCCTCGATAAATAAATCTAAAGTCAAAATGGTAGCCGTGTATGTATTAAAAAATGTTTTATCAATGAAAACTAGCTATCAAAACAAAAACAACCTGGGGCTAAGTCCTCCAATTTTTATGGTCACCAATCAACAAGGAAAGATTGCAACCTGGGGCTAAGTCCTCCAATTTTTATGGTCACCAATCAACAAGGAAAGATTGGAATAAACATGAGGAAACCAAACAAAATATACACGAAGTCTAAGTCAAACTGGGTGTAAACTGGTGGTTGATTGAGATTAGTATGTGATTACCTGTTGGGAGGTAAGGGGACTTTGTCACAGTGACTCGGGCTGCCAATATTGACAGCCCGACCACTGCTAATATTGTTAAAAACAGTCAGCAGCCGACCAACATGTTCTTTATTTTGCGAGTCAAGCCTTTTTGTTGTTTCTAGATCGTTTCCTGCATGAAAATCAGGAATCATGAATTGCGAAAGCATGGGATAGTTTATTATTCATACAGTCTAGATATACGAGTTGAAAAACACTAGTAAAGGTACTTTTTGGTGGATAAAATGGATATGCGAATAGACTACTCCACGTACAACGCCCAAGAAAGGTAAATTAGGATTAACAGTAAAAGGAAGAGAAATAGACAAGATAGGATTTCAAAAAAGGGAGTATGGGCAAGTGTTTTGTCAATAGGAAAAGGAAGTATGGGCAAGTGTTTTGTCATTAGGTGTGCATCCAGGCTAGCACACAACCAATTACTACATCAAGGGAATTATTTATGATTTTCCTAGGCTTTAATAATTATTACTCTGTAGTCGACGTGATACTCCTCAAGCCCATGTAGGGTTTCCCAAGTTGGGTCATACATAGTATGAAAGGTAGGTGGCCAAGGTTCAAAAGACAATAATAGCCTTTTTCGCACACAACCCATTACACCAAGGGCCTCCTTGTTTACCTTCTTTATAATTTCCCTTGGCTTCAATAGTTAGACATGGTCCTCCTCATGACCATGTGGGGTTTCTCAGGTTTGGTCATAAACAGAATGGGAGGTAGTTGGCCAAGGTTCAAAAGATAAAAATACCCTTGCTTACAGAAGAAATGTTTCAAATGGGACGAGGCAAACAGGTGGCAGCCCCTATGCGGCCAGGCTGATTGTGTAGATTGCATCAGTCACAACCTCTTGACCTCCCCCTAGTGCTAGAACTAATAACCTATAATTGTCATGCACGTTTTGTAAAAGAGATTGATTTACTCTATAAGACCGTAACAATATTTCTTAATAACCATCAATCCTCTACTCTAAATGGGAGGGGGATTGGGTATCCCAACAAATGTGTTTTCTAGTCACGTTTCCGTAAACTATCTTTCAATATAGGAAACAGAATAATACAAATGAAAACTGACATGGAAAATTGGTCTATCAGATTAGTTCCCAGAAGCAGTCTTAGAAAGAGTTTTCCAGCAAACAATCCATTGCAAGGAAATTGTTTTTAATAAACTGTCTCAAACTGTTGGTACAGACAAGTGAAAACAAACAGTTATAAAAACCATTTTATTTAACCTTCAACCTTTAAACAGAAAACGATAATTTCAAAGAGAGCTCAGATAGCCATTGAGAAAAATACAAACTTTCAAGGGCAGAATCAGAAAGAAAACACAAAAGACAACGCGGGGTTACGCTAAAGTGACGAACTTGGAACGTACTATTATGCGCCGCTCATTTAGTACGTGCAGGAAAAGAGGAAGGCAGTTTAAAAGAGGACACTTTTGCCCCTTCTCATTGTTCCCAAGTTTGTTCACAAAACACGAATCAGTCAATCAGCCGTTGAGTATTCACATATAGGCAAATATAAACATCAAAGTTCCTATGGAGGATGCCAAAACATGGATCGAACCAAGTAGCAAACATTAAAGAGAAAGAGAGAGAGAGAGAGGGATAGAAATAGAGAGGCACAATTAGGAAAACCCTAACTCGAAAAAAACAAGAACGACATTATACATCTAGGCATGTATATGCACATGTATGTCATATGTGTGCGTATAGATATAGATATATGTGCGTGCGTGCGTTTCGAATTCAATAAAAACTGTAATGGGAAAAACGGATTGGAAAACTTGAGAATGCAGAGCACCGTATTAAATGCCGATTGAAGGGAAGAAATAGAGAAAGGAGGGGGAAGAAGAAAGGCGGAGGAAGAAGAACTGACCAGGGGGAATGGAGACAAAACTCTAAGAGCAAATTCAATTGAGGGTCTCTTCTCTCGATTTGAACGCTTCCTCAATTTATTTGCACTGAGAAACTATATTGGAGGACAGAGGAGACCGAAAACCGTCCACCTTTATTGGAGGAGGATAGAAGAAACAGGAGGGTCTCTCTCTCCCTCCGCGGGAATTACGCTCTCTCTCTCTCTCTCTCTCTCTCTCTAGAGATGTTTTGTTGCCTTCCTGGCATGTTCGGTGCTCTCGCGTGTTTCGTTCTACTCAAAATTTCTATGACGCCCGAGTGTAGTATTGGGACATCATGTCTCTATTTAATATGGATTATTAAATTAGATTTTAGGTTAATTTGGATTCTTGGATCGAAATCACCTTCAAAAAGTAAGGTGATTTGGTGTTTTTTCAACCATTATACTTACCATGAATACTGACTCTTCTTATCATATTTTATGTTAATATTTACCCCAAAATAAGGCATACTTACCACAACTAAAGGTTGTACTTCAACGTTTTTGGGTGTTTTCAAAATAATTTTAGGAGAGAGGGGGATGGATCCAAAGGTTAATAGGAGAGAGGGGTATGGATCCAATGGTTGAGATTAAAAGAAGAGATTCAAAAGGGTTTAAAATAACGGGGGCATGATGCCCTAATACCGCTTTGGGACATGATAGCCGGACGCCTTCTCCTCTTCTTCTGCTACCTTAAAAAATTTGGGTAAACTTCACTAAGCTCCCTGAGGTTTGTGAAATGTCACTGTCCTCTCTTATTTTACCTGACAATGTAACTATTCTCCCTTCCCCCCCTCATCTTAGCATCCAAAACCGAAGGCTCTGTTTGGAAGTTATAGAAAATAAAAGAAAATTAAAAAAAATTCCCTTCCATTGTTTGGTTAGAAAAGAAGGAGAGAAGAAAATAAAAACTTCAAGTTCAGAAGATAGTAAATTTTTCCTCCATTTTTCTTTTCCTTTCCTTTTTTTAGGTTCCAAACAGAGCCTAAGAATCTTGGGAAAAAATGTAGACATTTTTATCATGGGAAAATTTTAGAAATGGTCCCCCTAGTTTGCACGAATTCTCATTTTCGTCCCTCTAGTATTAATTGTGTTACTTTTAGCCCTATAGTTTGTATTCTGCCCCAATTTGGTCCCTCTCGCTTACGGCGTTAATGAAACTAACGGAATTGGAGGACAAAATTGTCATTTCACCTCACAGAGGGACTAAATTGAGATTTCATGCAAACTAGAGGGACTATTTCTACAATTTTATTTTTTACTTTTGTTTTTGTAAGTAAATTTATGTTAAATACTACCAACAAAATGGGGTTTTTTTCTAGGCATAATTTTTTTTCAAATGCTCGAAAGGGATATCATCGAGATTTGAGGAGGTTAATAATTCAAGTCATACCTCTTGGTAATCGGGTTTTGTAAAATATTTTACGCCTTTGATTTCTTTTCTCTTTTTTTGGGTCAAACGAAAATTATTTTGATGTTTGATTTCAAGCTATATAGCTTAGTACATAAAGAGATATACTATAGCTGCATCACCTCTACATAATGAGAGACTATGAATTTGGCATATTTCGTCCTGACTCTCATCTTTTAACATTATTCAGTTCAATTAATGTTATTTGCGATAACCAGATTATTTTTTAAATCAATTATTTACAACAAAAATGTTCAACACCTTGGCGACAAATATATTATAGTACTTTTTTTGATTGAAAAGTGTACTATAATTTTGGCACAAACAAAAATATTATTGGCATTAGCAACACATTTGATTTGGTTGAAACTAGTTTTTTAGTTCCAAATATTTTTTATGATGAAGTCCATGGTAGGACAATAATTAAAGAGAAATGATTTTAACACTTTTCTTTTGTCCATTGACACTTCCTTTTATTTTTATTCACGTGAAAGTATCAAATTGCCTTTTATGTAAAATGAGTTGCTTAAGAGGTTGGGATAATTTATAATTTCACGCAATAAAAGATACTACTAAAAAAAAAAAGAAGAAGGCCTTGTTCGTTTGAAAATTTTGAGTGTGGTTTTTAATAAGAGTAATGAATGGAAATAGATAGATAGAGAAAGTTTATTGGAGACCGTATCCAAAAAATTTGAATCTCTCAAACGAAAAAGGTTGAAGGGAGGGTTTGGATTAAAAAGTCTAAGTGAATTTTTTTTTTGTATCTATTCAAATTTTTTTTGCATTTGTTTGTTTTGTGTCAAATTTTTGTGACTTATTGATTCGTCCAAGTGAGAGGAATCGGAAAAGTAAAAAAAATATGATCGAAACTCATAATTGTTTTGAATAAAGTGAAAAAAAAGTAAAATGACGACTTTTTTGACTTTTTAAAAAAAATTATGAGTTTCGATCAATTTTTTTTACTTTTCCGATTTCGCTCGCCGAGACAAATCAATAAATCACAAAAATTTGACGCAAAACTAGCAAATAAAAAAAAAGTAATTGAAATCTTTTGGATCAAGTAGTTTTTCCATGTAAAATAATTTTGTGTACAAAAACAAAAGTAAAAAATATAATTGTAGAAATAGTCCCTCTAGTTTGCATGAAATCTCAATTTAGTCCCTCTGTGAGGTGAAATGACAATTTTGTCCTTCAATTCCGTTAGTTTCATTAACGCCGTAAGCGAGAGGGACCAAATTGGGGCAGAATGCAAACTATAGGGCTAAAAGTAACACAATTGATACTAGAGGGACGAAAATGAAAATTCGTGCAAACTAGGGGGACCATGTCTAAAATTTTCCCTTTTATCATTTCTTTCACATTAATTAACAACTTTTGGTATTTTAGCTTGTTCTTCACACTAACTAACAATTTGTCAACAATTTCTTTTTGAACAATTTTTTCACACACACTCATTTACAACTTATTTACTATCCGAAACAACTTGATATTTTTCAATAATTTATTTACTACTGAAAACACGTACCAACTTGATTGCAACAAATTTGTTCTCAAAACTTATTCACGATCGAAAACACCCCTTAGGTTTAGTTATTCCCCCTTCCTGCTTTTTGGGCTTTTATTTGGAATTTTTTGGAATCCATTTGATTCACTAAGTTTAGGATTTTAATTTTCAATATTATCCCCAAAAAATAACTCAGGTTCCGTCTCCCCCCCCCCCTCTCTCTCCCCCCCTCATGAACCACCACTAGCACCATCAACTACCACCATCATCGCCCTACTTACTTGTCAATATAGTCTTTCTAATTCTTCAAAGATTAATAAATTTTCTTTCGCCGTTCAAAAAAAAACTACCACCATCAACGCCTTTAAAAAAAAAAAAGGTCAACATCCACCATCTCATACAATAGCCACCCCTTCTGGCAAAAGAAAATTATATATATATATCGGGGCCGGATTTAGAAACAATACTTTTGACAAAATATTTTTTGAAACCCCGCATGAAACCTTCAAATAAATGATCGGAGAAGCTCAATGTGTATATATGTGTGTGTGTGTATATATATATATATATATATATATAAATAAGGACCTCCCCATTTCTCTCATTTTCCGATTGAATTTTGATGATCCGAGCCGCCTCAATGTATTTAGAACGTGATTTTAAGGGTACCTGTGTGAAATCAGCAAAAAAAATGACCGGGAAGGGCTTGATTTGTGCAATTTTTATTTGAACCGTTCGATAAAAAATAAACAAAAACTGTTCGGATGAAGCCCTTTCCGGTCTTTTTTTTTCTGATTTCACGAGAGTACTCTTAAAATCACGTTCTGAACATATTGAGTGGTTCGGATCATCAAAATTCAATCGGGAAAGGGAGGTCCTCATTTTATTAAAATGAGGTGGTTCTTATTAGAATGGGACTCATATATATATTACTACAGCCACCGCACAGATGCCTCTCCCAGAGTCCCATCCAAAAACCAAAATGCATTAAAAAAAAAAAAAATCCTCTTTTCACCGCATCAATTTTTTTATATCTAATTTTATTCAAACGTTGAATTTGAGATATGAGCGAGGGAGGGTTTTGCAAGTAATTTTTTTTTTCTTGGTTCTTGATTTTTTTTTCAGGGGAAAAAAGCGGAGAGCAAGACGAGTGCAATTTTGTTCACCCTCCTTAAAAAAGGGTGAACAATACCCTCTCTCTCATTGGTTGAAATAGTGGACCCCACCACAAAGTGATGTCATGCTTACTTGCAATACACTTTTTGGTAAACATGACATCACTTTGTAGTGGGGTCCACATCATTTCAACCAATAAGAAGGAGGGTAATGTTCACCCTCTTAAGTGGAGGGTGAACAAAACTCAACTCGAGCGAGACTGGTGGAGTGGAGGATGGTGTGGATATGGCGATGGTGGTTGGAGGAGGGTTTTTTTCATTTTCCATGAATCTTTGCTTTGATAGCGAAGTGATTATGCTGCTGTTATTATTATTGTTGTAATTGGGGATAATACTTGTTTGGGTTGGGTGTGTATGCTGATTATGCATTTAATTTCTCGCATATTTTACAGTATATATTAGATTAGATTAGAATAGATTATTACGGGTCGCGAAATAAGGAAGTGGTGGTTAATTAATTAATTTGCGCAAGGGTCTCCACTAGTTTAAGAGAATGTGATTCGCGAGTTTGAGATTTTGTTTGAGCGAGGTGAGCTCCTCTTAATTACTGTAACTTCCACTAATTAGCAATTTAGCAAAATGACCTCCATACCATACTGACGTACATAATGGAACCCTTGCTACCGGTACAGAAATTGTGCACAAATTACGTTGTGGGGCCTACTAAGGGTCTCATACAAATAATCCGATTTGTTAATTATGTTTAAAACATTTTTTCAAGGGCCTCCTGCAAAAAGTTAGCTCAATCCAATACCTATAAGTGCTTGATCTAATCATCTAACTTTTCATTCGGGTTTTTGGAGAATGAAAAGTTAGACGGTTAGATCAAGTACTTATAGGTGTCAGATTGAGCTGATTTTTCTTGGGGGCACTTGAAAAAATGTTTTAAACATAATGAACGACTCGGATCACTTGTATGAGACCTGTAATAGGCCCCACATAAAAATCTGTGCACGATCTATGCACAAATTGTTGTGCCAGTAGACTTTCTGATACATAATCTGTCGAGTTTAGGGGCGGACGGGATGGGTGATGGCCTGCCTACCTGGGTTATGGAAATCTCTCAGTTTTTGGTTCCGAAATCGGGAGTGTCTCACTTGGCTATTCTCCTTAATTAAATCCTGCATGTGTTTTTGCATCTGCTATTGGCTTTGGAAATTGTAGGAAAATGGAATTTTACTGAAAAGAATTTGGTGCGATCCACACTGCGTGAAATGGGCCCAACAATAGTGAACAAATTTCATTACAGATGAATGAGAAATTGTCTCATTATGGGAATTGGAAAACCAAATGACGTGCGTGCGTGCCGTCACCAATCACCTAAAGTAGACCGGGGCCGGGCCCGGAACTCAGGATTCGTGGGCCCGCGACCTATGGTCTATGGTGTTGTGCCGAAAATGAAATTAAGAATATAATAAATCAACAAGCAATAAACGAGACACAAGAATTTACGTGGTTCCCCAAGATGGGTACATTCACGAGCAAGAAGAGCGAGAGAATTCACTGTAAACGATGAGATAATACAAAGAGCCGGTTATATCCGTAATTCTCAAAGAAACACTAAATGATATCCAGAGACAAATCTCTTGTGGAACTCATAAAGGAGATACAAACCTTAAGTGGAACCCAAAGAGACAAACAAATTTCCCTAATACCAAAGCTTCAACACAAAAGGATCCCAAATCTCCACAATAATACCCAACATGAAACAATCCATAACGGTATCCAAAGGAGCCTAATCTTAATGGATCCATGGACAAACAAAGAACCCTGATATTCTTCCAAGAACCTCATGGGGGCACTTAAAGGGATTCACTCAAGAAGTCTAAAACCTAATGAAGAGAATAAGGCTATATTTATAACCACAGATCCTTGCCCAACAAGTTAGAACCATATTAGGCTTTGAAGCCCCAAAAAACCCTAGGTGTAATTCAAGGCAAATTCCAACATATGGTCTAGTCTAGATTGGTTTGAAATTGATTGTGCTTTATTGGGTCTGAACTATTCGCGTTTGGATGGTCCAGTTACACAATTAATTGTGCGCAGTTGATTAATACTGGGTAGAATGCCCATAATAAAACCCATGATTTCATTATGGAATCAATTGCTGGATCAATGACTGTGGCAGCTTTTCCCCAGAAATTGAATTCCCCATATTCAATTTCGTATATTCAATATGAATATTGAATTGACCCTATTAAATGGGTAGGCTCCTCCTATTAAATTCTCGGATTCAATGAGAAGGCTCCTCATCGGCTATATAAAGAGAGCCTCTCCCTTTGTTTTCAACAGACTGAGAATCCAGGGCTTTTCTACTTCCGCTATCCAATTGTTCTTTTTCGAGAGAGAGATAGAGAGAGGAGAGACACAAGTTCGGTCGACGGGCAGTCTACGGCAGTGCTCCGACGGATGAGTGATAACCGAGTCAACCCTATAAGATAAACACTGACACAACCTCTGATAGGCCCTAAATAGTGTAAATAAAAGGGCTTATCTCTCTCATTTTTGTCACACTCACGTGTATAACTTGCTTGATTTGAACGATATTACACGAAAGTTGTGTTTTTGACGTTTTCAAGTAAATTGTGTGAATAAGGTGTTTTTGAAGGCCATATATAGCCCCAAGGGTGTCCAAGTCAAGACTACGTGGCGCTCCTCAACCGAGTCCCAAAAGTCATGAAAAGAAGCTTTGAGGCATACACGGGATGTCCAAGGGTCAAGGGAAGTGAGGGAGATGTGAGGATGTTACCCAAAGCAATTCATTTACCGACCAACTGAGGGTAAAATTATCATATCTTTTGATGTACAAATTACTTTTGATCCAAACCACTTGGATTAGAAAATAGACTCAATAAGCTTTCCAACGGTTCAAAGAACATCCAAATCCGAGTTCGAGAGTGTCCGGAGCGAGCCCGCGAAGTTTAGCAAGCCAAAGGCAAAAGTCTGTGAATAGTCCTACTGGTAGGTGAATAGTTCTACCGGTAGGAAACCAGTCCAGTGAGGCCACACTTTTGCTTCGAAGAGCTCCTACCGGTAGGAGGTCAATCCCTATCGGTAGGAGCCCAGTCTGCAAATATTTCAATGGCAATTTTACAATTATCTTGGATGGGGCTATATATACTCCTTATGCACGAAATTAGGGCTATTCTCCCCCTTCCCTTTCTCTCTCTACCTCCCTCCTTAGGTTTTGCTCTCAATCCTCCATGGATTGAGCTTAGATTTTCATTTCCCATGTAATTTCTTCAAGAATCATGTAAGTGCTCTTAATTTCAATACATGTACTTTAGTTGTTAATCTTGTTTTTCACCATGTTTCTTGTATTTCCTTCATCTTTCATGTTGTTAATCTTGTTTTTCACCATGTTTCTTGTATTTCCTTCATCTTTCTTGCTTAGTTCATCTCTAATAGAGGCGTAGCCTCCTTGGCTTGGTCATGGGGTGATTTCTACCCCATAACTTAAGTAGTTTAATGGCTTCTCTCATTTCTTGTACTTAATGTGGTTTGTAAATGGACTAAGGTCATTTTTATGTAACAAAACCTAGGGTTGTTAACCTCTTTGATTATGTGTAGGCAAGGACTTGATCTCTTGCCACATATAATGCTTGGAGCTATGTCACTCTAGGTGTTTGCCAAAATGCCTCAAAGAACTTGTTAAACTCTAATCTTTGGTCTAAACTTGGGGTTATTAACTTCTTTGATTGTTTGTAGACAAGTCTTATTGGCACACCCAATACTTAGAACCATGGCACTATATGTGTTTGATAAAATGCCTAAACGAGTTTGCATCCATTTTCAAACCCCGTTGTATGAGTTAAACTTGATTTTCATGGTTAAATCTTTCGAGTGAGATTAAATGGCAATAACTCTAATTTGAGTTATCAAAGAGAAGCATTGAACGACCTAAGTTCCCCTAGACCTTGCCGCTTTTAATTTCTAGTCAATCTTCGTTTTTAATTAAAATTAGGAGGTAGAGAGAATTTGCATCACTCAAAAGTTGACCGTCTCAAAGCCAAACTAAAGGTTGACGTCCTAACGCTAAAAACCCTTCGTAAATCAAACCTCCGGCCTAGCTCCATTGGTTCCCTGTGGATTCGACCTCGGAATTCCGGATATTATGCTTTCAACCGACCTAGCCCTACGCTTGGGGTATGTGGGCTCCCGCGCCCGGAAAAGGCTCTAACTCGAAGAGTCGCCACCCGGATTTTTAAGATGGGTCACCCGAGAAATCGAGGAGTGGTTCGAAAAAGGCTTTTGATCTAGCGAAAACGTCGAGATGTTGGGTTCGGGAGCCACATTACGAATGAGGAAGATTTTTCTTTAAAAAGCACCCCATTCGCCCGGTAAGACCGGTCTCTACTTGATGTTTTAAAAAGGGGGGAATCTTCAATATTATTTGGAATATCAAACTCTTTAATAAAGCACGTAACGGGAAAGGGACATGGGAAATATATCACATTGACGTGCAGGTGGTGCTATCTGTACAGTCGTGATAAAATGATATGAATAAATGGAAGTAAATAACATTCAACAGACTGTTTGGACCTCAGAATACCGCTCACGGCACCCTGAGATGCCGTGCGAGGCATCTCAACATGCCGTGCGCGGCACCTGCTCTGCTGTCAGACTGTTGGACCTCAGAATACCGCTCACGGCACCCTGCGATGCCGCGCGAGGCATCTCAACATGCCGTGCGTGGCACCTGCTCTGCTGTCAGACTGTTGCAGTCTTTCAAAACATCATTTAGCTCACTGGTTTCTCTGTAGATCTTTTGAAAACTCACGAGTAGCCTCACGGCGGTCAGATCATCCCAAGAACGTCATTATCCTTCTCAAAACATAGTTTTAAAGTAGTTTTCAATGTTTTTGATCACTTGGGATGATCTTGAAAAGATTTTAGAAGAGCCGGAACATGGCTTGTAGATATGGTCTTGTTTTAAAAGCAACAGAAGCAGTAAACAGCAAATACAAGTAACCACAACAGATGGAAACTCAGATCCAAGCGACGCTTCTCACCAAGGCCAAGCGAAGCAAGATGCGCTCGAGGGTCAAGGTGCCGCGTCACGGAAACCGCAGCGGTTCCCCAACCTCAGCACAGTGTTAGTTTTATTTTCTGAAAAATGGGTTTTTGGTCAGGATCTAACCAAGAAGGGGTTAGACCTTTTGACAGAAAGGTCCCCTCAGGACCAGAACAGAGTCTAGTCCGAGGAAACTAGTTTATACCTCTGGTTTCGAGCTTGATCGAGGACCTTTGAGACTAGGATGTGGATGGATCGTCGCGGATGTGGAGGGAAGAGGTTGAATGAGACAAAAGGAGCACGGGTGTGAGGGAAGATAAGGTGTTTTGGGGGTGATGAGTCTTTGAAGTTAATGAAGGATCAACTTCAATGATGAGGAGAGAGTGAGTGAAAGCACTTAAAGAAGGTCTTTTGGGAATGACATTCTTTAAAGCTTGGAAATGGCAATGGAAATAAGAAAGTGGGTGTAGAAATTTAGAGAGAGAAAGTAGAGTGAGAAAGCCAAGAGAAAGGCAAGAGAGGGATTCAAAAGAAAGGCTAAGAGGGACCTTTTTCCCTTGAGTGGAGGGGTTAATTTATAGGCAAAGGCCAAGGATTTTGAATTTCAAGTGGTGGAGGTATTTTCTGGGCGGGCTAGAAGTGCATTTTCTGAGCTACCATCACCAGTGGCTCACATCGGGCGTGGGCCGACTTCTCGAGCCACCAGCTTTTTGCTCAAGGTGCCGTGCGGTTAATGGTTGCCGCGCACGGCCACTCTTTGAATTTCAAGGTGCCGTGCGCTCCCATTACGCTCCGCACGGCTCCTCTTCCTTCGGTCCAGGGTTCTTTTGGGCTTTGTTTGGGCTTTTATCTGGGCTTTTGGGTTTTAGAGAAATCCTTTTCAAGCTCGCGAAGGTACCGTTCCCTCTATTTCATCAACGGGGTGGACAAAGACTCTCCGAGGTCCGGATTGGGGTGTCTACTGTGATCCCAAACGACTCGAGTCACCGTATTACCACCCCTTGCGTTACGAGACCCATATAAGTCTCCTTATTACCACATCTTGCGTTACGAGACTTCCTAAACCAACTTCCGACTCAACAACTATGATGGTGGTCGCGCTCGGAGAGCTGCCTACGTACCCCGTTGTAGGGATCAGACTAGCGTAGTTCAATTGGGACAATGCAATGCGAGAAACGAGTCCCGGAGGACAAACTTATGCAAAAAGTGCCCGCGGTGCGGTGTGTCATTCAAAGTATTGTGAAAGACTCGAGACGAGCCCTCGGGAGACGAAAAGCGAGACGAGCCCTCGGGAGGCGAAAATCAAGACGAGCCATCGGGAGGCGAAAATTCAATTTAGAATTTTTGAGACGAGCCCTCGAGAGGCGAAAATTCAATTTTAGAATTTTTGAGACGAGCCCTCGGGAGGCAAAAATTCAATTTAGAATTTTTGAGACGAGCCCTCGGGAGGCGAAAATTCAATTTTAGAATTTTTGAGACGAGCCCTCGGGAGGCGAAAATTCAATTTTAGAATTTTTGAGACGAGCCCTCGGGAGGCGAAAATTCAATTTTAGAATTTTTGAGACGAGCCCTCGGGAGGCGAAAATTCAATTTTAGAATTTTTGAGACGAGCCCTCGGGAGGCGAAAATTCAATTTTAGAATTTTTGAGACGAGCCCTCGGGAGGCAAAAATTCAATTTAGAATTTTTGAGACGAGCCCTTGAGAGGCGAAAATTCAGTTTAGAATTTTTGAGACGAGCCCTCGGGAGGCGAAAATTCAGTTTAGAATTTTTGAGACGAGCCCTTGGGAGGCGAAAATTCAATTTAGAATTTTTGAGACGAGCCCTCGAGAGGCGAAAATTCAGTTTTAAATTTTTGAGACGAGCCCTCGGGAGGCGAAAATCCAGTTTTGAATTTTTGAGACGAGCCCTCGGGAGGCGAAAATTCAATTTAGAATTTTTGAGACGAGCCCTCGGGAGGCGAAAATTCAATTTAGAATTTTTGAGACGAGCCCTCGGGAGGCGAAAATTCAATTTAGAATTTTTGAGACAAGCCCTCGGGAGCCGAAAATTCAATTTAGAATTTTGGACCTGCTGGGAAAAATATGTCGGATCCTTGAACCAGTCACGGTGAGTCCCGGAGGACGAATGCCGAGAAGAAGGCGAATACGGCAAATTCTCGGAGAATTGGCGCCGTAACCGATGCACGACATTCTAAGGGACCTTTACTGCAAAACAGCTGAGGATTGAGTTTCCAAGAGGATTTTGGTGGCTGATTGGATCAATTTTCGAGAAAACATTTAAACTTCTGGAGCCAGGGTGTCGTGCGGTCAAGGTTGAAGGCGCGCGGCACCTCGTTCTGCTAAGCACCCTTTCAATTTCCGAGAACAGTTGGCAGGTTTAAGGGTGCCATTAATTCAGGCGTGCCCTTTCGTCGGCCGGGGTTTCTTTAAAAGGGGAGGGGGTGCCTTAATCTATGCTCTTATCAACAAAATCTCTGAAGTCTTTCTATATTCTTCTCTCTTCTCTGAGCAGGCTGTTCTCAAGGTTCTTGGATGGCGAACAACGATGACGTCTCTCGAAGCCGAGATGGCCCTCTTCCGGGGGGAAATCGAACGGCTCAACGAACAAATCGCGCGATTGATCACCACCATCCGTACCCTTCGTGGTGCCGTCTCCAACTTGCAGGACTTTGCATTTGACCAACTTGACGACAAGCATGACCCCGAGTTTGCACCGGAGCGCGGGTCTGACGACACTGTGGAGGATTCCGAGGGGAATCCGAACGGTTCGGACGATCATCCGGACGGGGCGAGCGATTGAGACGGGGGCTAGAGGAGAGGAGGAAGAAGGAGAAGAAGGAAGAGGAAAAAGGAAGAAGGGCAGTAGGCCCTGTAGTTGTTTTTGTTGTTTTTCTCTTTTTTTTTTTTTTTGAAATGTAATGACAAATCCCGGGGGTTACCCCGGGTGTTATCAATGAAAAGTCCTTTTTCTTCTTCCTTTTTCTCACATCTCTCTCCCTAACTCCGAATCGAATCGAACGTGAAAATGCCAAACTGTTTTCAGGAAGCAGACTGCCGAAACAGATCAACGCGCCGTGCGCAGCTGATTTAGGGACGCACGGTAACGTAAATTAAATGTACTGCATGCTCGTCCAGGGTGCCGTGCAACCCGTCCAAAGTGCCGCTTATTGGCCGTGTGAACCCGGCCCGTAACTGATTTCCGTGCGATTCGGTTCGGGGAATATATATAAATACGCGAGGTGTACACAGTACACCTCGCACGTTCGAATTTCCCTCTCTCTCTCGGTCTCTGCTATCTCTCTCTCTCTCTCCCAACGTATCTCTCTCTCTCGATCATCTCTCTCTCTCCAGGTATCTCTCTCTCTTGATCATCTCTCTCTCTTTCGATCATCTCTTTCTCTCTCTTTCGATCATCTCTCTCTCTCGACTGTTCTCTCTCTCCCTCCCGACTGCTCTCTCTCTCCATCTCTCATACTTTACGGTCATGGAGTCCAGGGACCCACCCGGTGACATTACTTCGCCTCCGATTGTTCCGGAGGATGTAGCTATGGCCGAGAGTGTACCGGAGACCACGAGGGTCTCGGATCGGGCGGCTCTGGCCGAGGAGACCACGGCCCCAGGCGGTGCAGTGGTCGGTAGTGGTGGTGATGATGGTGGCAGCATAGTATTGGAGGGGTACGGCCAGGAGACGGGGACTCCGGGTGCAGTGGAGTCGAGGGACGATGTTGGGGTTTCGGGCCGGTCGGAGGCGGCGGCCAGCGTCGAGGAGAGGACTACGGAGGGTCACAGTGGTGGTGGTTTAGACTTGGTGGTGGAGGAGACGGAGGCCTCTCCCGTGAGAGAGCCTCGGACTGACTTGGGGAAGGCCCCCATTGTTGAGGACGAGCCAGGGGTGGAGCCGGTAGTGGAGGACACGCCGCCCTTGTTTGCGGGTAGTGGCGCAGGTGCAGGGTCGTCACGCCCCATAGGCACGGGTGACTACTTGGCGACGGCGTCCATGGAGGACGTGCTGGAGTTAGTGCGGGGGTAAGGTTGGCGGACGCTTTACTGGCGGCTCGCGAGGCGGAGTTACAGGCTGAGGTTAGGATTGAGGGTGCCAGGGAGCCGGGGTTGAGGAGAGGCGGCCGAGAGGCCGGGTGACGGCTCTTCACGCCATCGTGGTGGCCGAGGCGACATCGGGCGTTGCGGCGAGGCCCTACGACGAGGCGCTACGTGCCTTTCAAAGACGTGGTGGTGCCTTCACTTTTTGACCCTTACACGTCGCGGAGGCCAACTTATGACGAGGCTCTGGTCCTGAGGGACCCTCAGCGGCACCTTTCTTTGCGCCGAGACGAGGTATGTCTGTATTCCAATGCATCGTATTTCCGTTTCGTTACATCCAAGTATACCATTGTATTGCATGCCATGCCTGTTTACTGAATATTTGCCGATTTGTTGCAACAGCGATCTCGCTCTCGTGTTACGGAGGTTCGGCGGCCGTGCCGACGTTTTGGGAGAGGTTCAGAGGGTGAGGGATTTAGTGGATGCAGCGGGCTTCGGGGAGTTCGTCGGGTACTTGCGAGTGGCGTGTGCAACGACCGCCCGGTGGTGAGGGCTCTGAGAGGTGGTGGGACACGACGAATACCCTCCACTTTTCTTTCGGTGAGCTGACCGTCGTGACGCGTTGGACTTTGCGGCGATCACGGGCTCATGGTCGGAGGTGACCCTATCCGCTTTTAACGCCACGAGGAAGCGGCGGCGTTCAATGGCGATCTTTGGGACACGAGTGAGAAGCGAGGGGACGATCACAGTCGCCCGGCTCACGAGGTTTTGGACGAGAGGCTCCGGCCGACGGGCGGAGGAGGAGCGAATGGCGAGGTGTTTCTGCTATACTTACTTGGTGCGTCCTTGTTTCCCAACAAGCGCAACCGAGTGCACCTTTCGCTTCTCCCGACTTTGAGGGACGTCGGGGAGATCGCCTTCGGCCCGGGAGGTGCGGCGGGGACGTGCTATGCCTTTATGGGCTCTCTTTCCCGTGGGGCAGGAGTGAGTCTCGGAGGCTACTGGAGGGTCTGGGAGGTACATTTCTTTTCCTTTCTCATGAATAGTTAGCTTTCCATTTATATCAATTCAATATATATCTTGGCTAACATTCAATGTCTTGAATTGCAGCTTTGGACGTACGAGGTGATAGGGATGTACCCTCCCGAGACCACGTGTCCCGACGACACGATACTTCCCCGAGCCCTACGCTGGTCGACAGAGTATAAGGGCGTGAAGAAGGGAAGAGGCAAGCTGGACGCCTTCCGACTTTACTTGGACGAGCTGCGTCCTGATCAGGTACTAAAGCGCTTTCATTTCTATTTCCTGCTCATCTTTATATAAACAGTACTTTGAAATTGCTTATCCTTAATGACAGGTCCACTGGCGGGTGTGGGACCGCTTCGAGATCCCCTACATGGCACAGAGTAGGGAGGTTGCCAAGGGGAGAGTGCTTCTCGAGTCCCCTTACGGCTGGCAGTGGTACTTGGGTGACCGAGTGTCACGACGATCGAGGTGGATGCCTTCGAGTCCCAGGCCGCTTCCGCTCTAGTGCAGAAGGGCATCGGTACACGCGGAGGAGGTCGAGCGATTCACACCCGGACCTCGAGTTGGAGCTGTTTTTTGCGAGTCTTGGCCTTGCTGCGACTCACGCAGACTGTTCTCAGTACCTGATGGCGGGTCTAGGGATACGTGCTACTTGGGAGGCGGCACAGCGGCACGAGAGGTCTTTGGAAGAAGAAGGGAAGGAAGAGAGGCAGCGGCGGAGTCGGCCGGAGAGGCGGGGTCGAGGTGGCGAGAGGTCGCGGTGAGGTGCAGGCCCGAGTGGTGCTAGCCTTCCCGTCCTCTCTTGGACAGTGGACGTGACGACCCCTCAGGGAGTCCCTGGTTTGGTCGCGGTGCCACGTCCTCCTGTCGAGGCTCCGGGGTTCCTTGCTCAGGTATATCATGCTTTCAATCTTCTGTACATTCGCTCTGTTTGCACATTCTGATCAATTTCCTTCATTGCAGGCTCCTCCAGGGTACGTGAAGGAGATGGCAGAGGCCATGATGGGCCTGGAGCAGTTGGTGAGGCAGTACGCCATGGGCCACCCTCCGGAGGTGTTGCCTCGCGTCGGTGGGTCGATGGTATACTCTCGAACTTCAGTCATTTGCTTTACTCCTATCGTTTATATTATGATTATGATGCAAATGTTGTACGAATGCTTGTACCATTGCAGGCCAGAGGAGGGGCTACACGAGGGTTGCGGCGGAAGTCCGTCCACCCGATAGTACGACAGGTGTCCTCTGCCGGCTCGCGGGAGGAGCCGGCATCGAAGAGGACACGACGCTCTGTAGGGATCGAGGATGAGCCTATTGACGTCTCTGAGGACGATACACCCGAGCCTACAGACGTTGACCTGGAGGTCACCTGAGGAGATACTGTGCCTAGGGTGACCGACACTCAGGCGGCGAGCAGCTCTCCTGCGGACGAGGAGATTTCCGTAGAGGACGAGGAGGAGAGCGAGGGCGAGGACGAGGATGAGAGTTGAGCTCCTCTTTTGTTTTGCGTTTTTGACAGAGCCTGCGTGCTTCTTTTGTAGGGCGCCTGTTTGCTCCTGGTAGATAGGACTTCGATCATTGGGTCATTGTACCCCTTTTTGTACTTTGACTCATGGATGCTTTTGGATTTATACAGAGATTTTGTTCTTTCATTGCTTATGTCGTTCAATTTTCTTTTGTTTGCACGAAAAAAAAAACTGAATAACCAAAACATTAACCGAACTGTGGAACTAGTCGCTGAGCTGAATGTGAGGTTTGTGAGGAGGGACATATTAACAATCGAAGTATATTGACAGTGGAATAGAAATCAAAGAAGGCAAGCAAACCATTGTAAAGTAGACTCTGCATACAAGACTTTATATAGACATTTTCGTAACTAGTTCCGGACATGAATATGAGACAATAATGACCTTTGAATCTTGCTATGATGCTCGAAAATTCTATTTTGCCTCTGGAATATACTCGAAAAGTAGGAAAACGTTGACTCTAACATGTGACATTTTCGAGTTTTGACTCTGGACACGAATCGAAACTTGGACTAAGTCACTTTTGACCATTATGATCTGTAGGACTCGAAAGAACGACTTAGAATGACCTGAAAAGGATTTTGACTCCTTGACACGGCTTAAGAAACAGATTTTATCGAGTTTTCGTGCCACGACGACGAATCCCGGGAGTTATCTTGAAATGAAACATTCCTGAAGTCCCAAATACCCATTAGAGTGTGTTTAGGTGCTGGTTGGTGCCTCATAGAGCCTCGATTCCATCTTGAAGTGTTGCTGCCAAAAACTGCAGAAATGCAGAGACAACATGCCGTGCGGATAGACCAAGGTGCCGCGCGGGTGGAAATCTGCCTCACGGTACCTTGATCACTCTGCCGTGGAATTTCTCTGGTTCTAACATGCTGTGCGACCCATCAAGGTGCCGCGTGAGATAATTTTCCTGACAGATTTCAGTTTTGCTGCTTTCCAAGGTAGATTGCTCGGGGGTTGAGGTTTGACCCATGCAATGGCATTTCTGAACCAATGCATGTCTGTTTTGAATCTTTTAGGACTTGACCAAGTTTTTCCCTATGTTGGACTCATGGAAAACTTGCACTTTTGAAACCCGAGGCTCTTTGAAAGTTGAAGTTGTCCTTCTACCTCTCCTATAAATTCAGGCTCTCTCATTCTATATTCTCCACACCTCATCCAACTCTTGTCTTCTTTCTTTGCTTCTTGAAATGGCTCTTTCTCTTACCGGTTCACTTCGTCCATGGTTGGCTTCGATAGAAGGTGTCGATTGGCTCAACTTTCAAGCTCACGGTCTCTACTCCATGAGGTACCTCCGCAACATTCGCCTTCGTTCCGAGCTTTTGAGGGCAGCTGTGAGTTTCTGGGATCCGGAGGTTCACGTGTTCCGGTTTGGCGATCAGGAGCTTTGTCCCACTGTCGAGGAGTTCCGTGCGTACCTCGAGGGCTTTGGTTCAGGGGAGGTCATCATTCCTCCTGTGCGCGAGAGTGCTTACAAGGTCTTGGCTGCGGCCCTTGGATTGGGTGATGGTGCTGCTCGCTACTTGGTTAGGAATGGCCATCTTAATGTCATGCGCCTTATCTAGCTATTTTCTCCTCCTGGCGATCTTGGAGATATGACTTATCAGACTCGACGCATGACTGCTCTCTGCATGTGCCTGCTTGCGGCCTATCTCTTAGTTCCTTCTGTCGGTCACGCTAGTTCGGCGCTGGTCAGCGTTGCTGTTCAGGTAGAGGCTCGAAAGGACGTGATTCCGATGGTTTTGGCCGAGACGTTGATTGGTTTGGATAAGGTTCATTCTGGAGGGACCGAGACTTTCGGTGGTAGCCCCCTTCTCCTACAGGTTGACTTCTCACTTAGCTCTCCTTTTTCGGTTTTTTTCTCACGTTCTCATTTTACCTCAACACTCAGCTTGGCTTCCTACGGTTTCTTACTTATTTTCTCTCTTTCCACAGATTTGACTTTGTGACAAGGTGAATGTGCTAACCATTCCTTCTGGCAATTGGTCATATGAGGCGAGGTTACTGTCTCAGCGATGCTTCGAGTTTGAGGACAGGAGCAGGGTCGAGTGGGTCGACTTCCTCAGGCGCCGGCGAGCGGAGACTATTGCTTGGAGGTGCCGATGGCTGGATCTCCCTCCCATGACAGTGCGCTATATGGGCCCCCAGTGGGTCGTTCTTGCTGGTTTGGGAGCTTTTACCTTCTACATCCCTTATCGCATCCAGCGGCAGCTAGGTTTGAGGCAGGAGGCCCCTGCCGAGGTTCTCGTGGATGTGGTTCTGCCACTCTTCAGCCATTCGGTTCTTTACCACTACCAGCGCTTTTTGGATGACACGCGAGGTGACCGACGCACATCCTTATCCTTCTTTGGCGATGCGCGGGAGCTATCGAAAGTGGCTTAGGAGGGATATCGCAGCGAGGGCTGGAGCCCAAGGAAACTGACTCGATCCTACTTCCCTGACCGTTGAATAAATTGTGGACCCTCTTCTCATTATGTTGTATTTCTTTCGGTTTTGAAAGCTTTGCCCAACCTTATGTAGCAGAAGTAATCGTGTTAATAAAAGCGAGTCTTGGAGGGTTTCCCCCTTCTCGACTTTTGTTTTTCAAACCTTCTCAACCTGGATCTTTTTATTTTGATGGATTGTGACCGAGTCTCAATGCCTACGTATCCTCCTGGCGAAGGAATCAGGTCATGACGTAGTTCAGGGTAGGGTTCGCTCTGGTTTTAACACTCTCCTTTTGCGCTCTAACTTTTGCCTAGAACCGCCCTTTCGGGTTTTCGGTCTAGCGAGCTCATTTATTGTATGCCTTAACTTTTGCCTAGGATGCCCTGACGGGTTTTCATCCTAGCAGGCTTTGCTCTAATTTTTGCCTAGGACTGCCCGCCCTTGCGGTTTTCAGCCTAGCGAGCTTCTCTCAGGGGTAATAGCGCTTGAGTTGATCCAGGTTGACCAAGGTTGAGAATTCATTTCCGTCCAAGTCGATGAGTTGCACAGCTCCTCCAGAAAGGATGGACTTGATAATGTACGGTCCGGACCATTTTGGTCGAAACTTTCCTCGTGGGTCGTAAACAGGAGCCCGGATTTCCTTTAAAACCATGTCACCCTCTATCAAGTTCCTGGGTTTCACTTTCTTGTTGAATGCCCGTGCAATCCTTCGTTGGTATCCTTGAATGTGGTAAAGAGCTCTTAACCGGCGTTCATCGAATAGCATAAGTTCTTTGAACCGATTGCTCAACCATTCTGCCTCTTGGATTTCACATTCAATCATAGTTCGAAGAGATGGGACTTTCAATTCGATGGGGAGCACCGCTTCCATTCCGTAAACCAAAGAGTAGGGGGTTGCTCCCGTTGGTGTTCACACAGATGTGCGATACCCCCACAGAGCCAGGGGTAGTTGTTCATGTCAGTCCCTTGCGGATTGAATGGTATTCTCCAGAATGGCCTTGATTGTCTTATTGGCGGCCTCCACGGCGCCATTAGTCTGCGGCCGATAAGTCGTTGATTTGTGCACTTGAATTTGGAACTCATCCAAAACTTCCCGGGCTCGTCCTTTGAAATGAACCCCATTATCGGATACGAAAGCTTGGGGGACCCCATACCGGTAAACGACATTTTGCTTGATGAAATGTGCAACTTGAACCGCAGTCAAAGTGGCATAGGAAGCAGCTTCTATCCATTTTGTGAAATAATCGACGGCTACTAAAATGAACTTGTGACCATTGGATGTTGCCGGTACTATCCTTCCGATGACGTCAATTCCCCATGTCGAGAAAGGCCATGGTGAGGTCATTTGTTGCAGCTCATGTGGCGGAACATGCGTGAGATTAGCATGAATTTGGCACTTTCTACACCTTCGCACATATTCCACACATTCCGTTTCCATGGTGGTTCAGAAGTATTCTTGCCTGAGGATTTTTTTAGCGAGCATTATACCATTCATGTGAGGGCCACATACACGTTCGTGGACTTCCTCCATTACCCTCTTCGCATCTTCCCCATGGACGCATAACTTGTGCGTACCGCAGTGTGATCTTCGGTATAGGTTCTCTCCACAGATAATGTATTGAGCCGCCATTCTCTGGAGAGCGATTCGGTCCTTCTTGCTTGCTCCCATGGGGTACTCTCCTCTTTCTATATATCTCCAAATATCGAAGTACCATGGCTGACCATCATCGGGTTCTTCGATCGTCATGACATGCTGGTAGGCTGGAGTATCCCTTTGTTCTATCACGATCGGCCTTAACTTTACGCCAATAGGGATCTCGACCATCGATGCCAACGTTGCCAAAGCATCTGCGAATTGATTTTTGAACCTCGGGACATGAGTGAATGTTACCCTGGTGAAGTGGGGGATGAGATCTTCGAGATCGTGGTGATATGGCTTTAGTTTTTCTTCCTTGACTTTCCAATCACCATTTGCCTGGGACACGACTAAGTTCGAATCTCCCACGACTTCCAGTTTTTCTATGCCGATCTCAATGGCTGCCTCCATACCGACGATGCAAGTCTCGTACTCTGTCTGATTATTGGTGACTTCGAAGTTAAGCTTGAATGCCAACGGGATGTGCGACCCATCAGGCGAAATGAGTAATACACCGATTCCGAACCCCTTTTGGTTAGCTGCTCCGTCAAAGTACAATCGCCAAATGTCCTCGGCTACCACCATTATGTCTTCATCTGGAAAACTGAATTCAGCATCCTCCCCTCCCTCAACTGGGCAATCGGCCAGGAATTCTGCGACAGCTCTTCCTTTCACTGACTTTCGGGTGACATACTTTAATTCAAATTCAGCAAGCATCAGCAACCATCGCGCCATTCTTCCTGTGAGGGCTGGTTTTTCGAATAGATACTTTAGGGGATCCATCCGAGATATTAGCCTGACCGGGTAGGCTAACATATAATGCCTCAACTTCTTGGAAGCCCATACAAGTGCCCAGCATGTCTTTTCTAGGGGAGTGTAATGCTCTTCGGGTCCAACCATCTTTTTACTGAGGTAGTAAATAGCCCTTTCAACCCCATCATCTCCTTCCTGTGCCAACATACACCCCATTGAGGACGAAGTGACTGACAGGTATAGGATCAAAGGTTTTCCCGTTACAGGCGGTGTTAATACTGGTGGCTTCTTCAGGTAGGCCTTGATGGCTTCGAAAGCTTTCTGGCACCTGTCGTCCCAAGCGAACGGCACTCCTTTCTTGAGCAAACGGAACAGGGGTTCGCAAGTCGAGGTCAGCTTTGCAATGAATCTACTGATGAATTGTACCTTACCCAGGAAACTCCTTACATCTTTCTCAGATCGCGGCGGTTCCATTTCTAAGATGGCCTTGATCTTTGATGGATCGACTTCGATACCTCGTGTAGTGATCATGAATCCGAGCATTTTCCCTGCGGGTGACCCCGAACGTGCATTTGGCGGGATTGAGACTCCGAACGTGAAACTTCCTGAGCGCGGGCAGATGTCCTTCTCGCTCTTTGGCTTTAACAATCATATCGTCAATGTAGACCTCTACCTCTTTATGAATCATGTCGTGTAGCAATGCCATGGCGGCCCGCTGGTAAGTAGATCCGGCGTTCTTTAGTCCGAAGGGCATGACTCGATAACAATATGTCCCCCACTCAGTGATGAACGTAGTTTTTTCCCAATCCTCTGGAGCCATGAGGATTTGGTTGTATCCCGAAAAACCATCCAAGAAAGAGAGTAGGGCGTGGCCGGCGGTATTATCAACTAACACATCAATGTGTGGTAGCGGGAAGTCATCTTTGGGGCTGGCTTTGTTAAGGTCCCTGAAATCGACACATACCCTTATTTTACCATCCTTCTTTGGCACGGGGACGATGTTTGCAACCCACTGAGGGTACTCGGTTACCATTAAGAACCCAGCGTTTATCTGTTTAGTGACTTCCTCTTTAATTTTAAGCACCCAGTCAGGCCTCATGCGTCTTAATTTCTGTTTTACTGGTTTTGCATCGGGATAAAGGGGAATTCGATGTTCCACGATTTCAGGATCGATTCCGGGCATATCTTCGTGTGACCATCCAAACACATCTTCGAATTCTTTGAGCAGGTTTACAAGGGCTTCGCGCTCTTCAGCGGATAGCGCGGAACCGATCTGGGTCACCCGGGGATTCTCTCCATCTCTCAGATTTATTAAAACAATTTCTTCTTTTACAGGTTGAGCATGCCTTTCATCTTCCCTGCCGATTAGGGATCGAATTTCTTTGGGGATGTCCCCGTCGAAATCAATCTCCTCATTACCAGGGTCGACGCAATTTATTTCAAAGTCAGGGAAGTAAGCAGAATCAGATTCATTCATTTTATGATCAACGAAGGCCTCAGGGGCACCATACATACGGGTGGATTCGAACTCGAAGTACAGACTCTGAGAGTTTGGGCCAAGAGGCACCAACTCGGACTCAGCAGACTCAGAAGACTTAACAGACTCAAATTTAGACTCAGATTCAGACTCAGACTCGTGGTGAGTTGCACTCGGTATGAAGGTCCAGTTCTTGTATCCTCCAGCAGCATCCATGATGAGTAAAGTCGGATCCTCAGGGGTATCTTGTTCCATCATCAGCACTTCTGCTTCCGCAGCTGTACCCATTGACTCGTCTTCCCTAAACAAAGTTGCGAGACTACCCATGGCAAAAACCCCAATCCCGTCAGGGAGCTCTTTCTTCTTTTCCACAACCTCAGCTTCTTCGTCACTATCTGGCTAGACATCGTTGGCGAATATCTCAAACCCTGGCAGGAAGGTATTGGTTTCCTCGTCCCAAAACGGTTCCGGCTGTCCTTGATAAATCTGCTTTGCTTCTTCTTTGACAAAGTAGTCCTCCAACCTGTTCCCCCTTTTCACTTTGCTGCCATTTGAGGGTGAGTAACCAAGGCCTGTTGTACGCATCAGAGCGCCCTGGGCTTCAAACTTCGCGGGGCCTTGGAGGTTCTTTCCCAGTCCCAATCCTGGCATGTAGGACATTTTCTTCATAATCTTGATGGCAACATTGCTAATAACGAAGTCATCATCGATCCTAACTGAATAGATCGACTGAGAGGTATCTAGAGAGAAGCCTCCCAAAGCGATATCTTCTTCTTCGTGTTGAATTTCCAAGAGTGGGGCATTGTCCTCAACAGTGGCATGAATCCCCAAGTCTCCGTGGATAGTAAGCATTCCTGTTTCCAGTCCCAGCTGAATTTTCTGGTGGAGTGTGGAGGGCACAGCCATGATGTTTGGCCGATGTAGCCAGGGCCTTCCCAAGAGCAGATTGAAAGAGGCAGGGATATTTACCACGTGGAATTCTACGTCCGTCTAATATGGTCCGAAGGTCATAGGAATCATGAGAGTCCCAACCACATCTCTCCGAGTGTTGTCATATGCTCGGACCTTGACTTCTGACGGGGAAAAGTCCTTATTCTTGTATCCCAAACAGTAAGCAATACGGAGTGGACAGACATTAATCGCTGATCCATTGTCGACCAAGATTGCTGGAACCGACTTGCCATGGCACTTCAAGGTGATGTGCAGTGGACGATTGTGATCAGTTCCTTCGGCAGGTAAGTCTCGATCAGTAAATGTGATGGCATGTTGATAGGTATGGCTTTGATCAGTGCCACAAGCTCATCGGGAGTTATAGCAGAAGGAACCTTTAGCTAAGAGAGAGCTTGGATGAGGCCTTCACGATGGGGTGTGGAATAGACCAGCACATCCCAGACAGACATCTTGGCATGGGTTTGCTCCAGTTGGCGCTTAATCATCCCTTCGGGGTTCTTTCCAGGTCGGGAAGGCTCCTTAGCCGGTGGGTCAAAGGGTCGAAAGGTGCTCTTGACCGGAGTGGTAAAGGGATCAGAGGGTTCTGCGGTTGCAGGGTTGGAAGGTTCCCCAACTTGGAGGTTCGGAGGTTGATAAACACGGCCACTTCTGGTTAGATGATCAATCTGGCGGTACTTCGATTCCTCACTCCATAGGTCGGCTAGGGCTTTACGCTTGTTTCCAATAGTTGTATCTTGTAGATTAGCGGCCAGATCAGCGATAACTAGATCATCCCACAGATCTTCGGGTGTCCACTTTTCAGCCTCCATTATAGTTTTGTTAACAGTCCATTCTTCGTTTCCCACTTTTACGTTAACCATTTCAGTGTTGGCCCACAAGTTTGCTGGTTCATCTTCCCATAAGTTTATTATGGCAACTTCAGCGTCTTTCGGGAAAGTGACTGATGACTCAGATTCAGCTCCGTCCACGAGGTAGTCCATCGGCTCAAACTCATTGCTAGCAACTTCCTCCTCGAACCTAGGAAGGTCTGGGTACGGGGTGAGGTTCACATTATCATACAGGTTGTTGACGACAAAGTCATTAAAATGAGAGAAATCTGGGCGGAGCAGGGCAAGTTCCGGCTAGTTGTACGTCACCATCTCAGGTGGGTATCCAAGCTGGTATTCTTCACCGAATAGTGTCGGCAGGGAGAAGGTATCCAATGGGTCATTCCATGCCAAAAGCTGATACTCATCCGGGGTCGGGTCCCAATCCCATTCGGGTACATCTTGGAAGACCGGGTATTCTTCCCCTTGATTTTCGAATAGTGCACACAAAGAGAATCCATCAAGAGAATCTGCCTGGATGTTTTGCCAATCAACCTCCCATCCGGCCTCGAACAAAGTTTCGTCGTTTCTTTGGAAATTGGCAGCTTCAAATTCTTCCCAGTCAGCAATCAGTTCTCCCTGCGTGTCTTCCCATTCCCAGGTAGAATAGAAGGCAATTTCTCCGGAAATTTCACCAACAGGCATTGGTTCGACATCAGGGAATAGGGTAGAATCAGTTTCTGGGAGACTTGGATCTTCGGCTAGGGTGATTTGGTTGATACGGAAGGGGGTATTATGCTGTGGCAGGGGGTTTGAGACGGTGTTTGGTTTATCTGCAGGAGTATCGACAACCTTGTTGTCAATGAGGTTTTGGATTTCATGACGGAGGCGGATGCGGTTGTCGGTGGTATGGCCGGGCATTTGGTGGAAGTCACGGTAGACGCTTTGGTTTAGGTTTGGCGGAATGGTTTGTGGTGGCGGAAGAGGTTTCAACACCCCAATTTTCGTGAGTTTCTTAAGGAGAGTGGATCTTGGAGTGCTGTTGAATTGGGTGAAGGTTCGGATTCGGGATTTTGGTTTTTCAGAAATCTGGTTAACTTCTACAGGTTTTGTGGATGAGTTTCCTGCCTGATTGGCATTCCCGAAGAGAACATTGCTGTTTCCTGAATACGCTCGTTTGGATTTGGACCCGGACCCTGATTCTTTCTTCTCCAAAGTTCCATCCCGTAAAGCCTCCTCTACAGCCAGTCCGGAGTCATAAAAGGTTTCAAAGTTTGGGGCAGCCTGAGAAAGAACCATGTAAGGGGCGAAGGAGCTTGGCAAGTTCTTGGTTATTATCCGTATCTGTTCTTTCAGGTCAGGCTTATTCTGCATCTGGGCAGCCTTAGCCCTCCAACGCTTCACAAAGTCGGCGAAGCTTTCCTTCTCACTCATCTTAGTACTTTCCAACTCTCTCGTGGTCATCTTCAAGTCGACGTTGAAATCATACTGAGCTACAAAGGCCGTCCCATTGTCTTCCCAAGTCCTTTTCTTGGATGGTTCGAGAGAGAGGAACCATTGCAGAGCTGGACCAGACAAGGACTCATGGAAGAGTTGGGCCATGGCTTCTCCTTCGATGCCGCGCATAGTGAGGGACCCGACATATCCTTGAAGATGGGCTCTTGGGTCGCCGGTTCCATCAAATTTTGCGAAGTCCACTCCTTTGAACTTTTCCGGTAGCTTGGCGTTCGGAAAAAGGCACAGTTTGCTCATGTCGATTTCTCCCTTTCCAAGCCGTTTAGTTTCTTGGACAGATACCTCCAATTTGCCAATCTTATCCATGATAGCGGCCAAGTTGGGGTCAATTGTGTAGGTGCAGAAAACGAAGTCTTGATTAGGAGCTTGTCAGTGATTTCCTGCATGCTTTCCATTATCATATTCATGTCATTTTTCATAGAGACTACGGCGGCCTTAAGCTGTGCGTCAACACCGGCGAGGGATTGCTTAAACTGAACATCCATGTTGGCCATGTTCTGCCTGAGTTCCTCCATTCTGTCTCCCTGATCAGCCATGGGTAAGGGATTTTCGGTCGGGAATGAGACTATGGATTCTTCTACCACAGGTTCTTCCTCTTCCTCAATTTGGACCTCAAACAGCGGGGGTCCTTCCAGGGTGTCTACGCGAACTAGTCTTTGGGACAAACGGAACCAATTGGGTACAGCTTCTTTTCTCCGCAGGCGATCAATGTTGGCAACACTGGTAACAAGTCAAAAGGGAGCAACTCATAACCAATCCGAATACTCGTCCTACTTCTACCCATCTCCTAGAAACGAGGCCTAAGACCTACCGTGGCTCGAATCTCACTCAAGACGTCCGTACAGAAGATTTCCGATAGCCCGGGTAGGTGCCGTCAGGCAGGTTAAATTCCGAACGGGTCGGAACCAGAGCCAATCTCCTTATCGTGACCATCCGAGACAGAGCAATGTGGCTACCGGAATCCAGATACGGACATGCTTAAGGCTAGACCCAAACCAAGGGAGCCGTTCGGGCACGGCAAACACCGGAGGTATCACAAACTCCATGGATTTAAGGTCTCCTAGACCGTCCTAGTGGACCTACCGTGGTTCAAATCTCACTTAAGACGTCCGTACAGAAGATTTCTGATAGCCCGGGTAGGTGCCGTCAGGCAGGTTAAATTCCGAACGGGTCGGAACCAGAGCCAATCTCCTTATCGTGACCATCCGAGACAGAGCAATGTGGCTACCGGAATCCAGATACGGACATGCTTAAGGCTAGACCCAAACCAAGGGAGCCATTCGGGCACGGTAAACACCGGAGGTATCACAAACTCCACGGATTTAAGGTCTCCTAGACAGACCGGAAGGCCCTAAAGAATTCTAAGGGACCCTATGCCTCTAGCCCACAAGATGCAATGATGTGTGAATGATGCGTGTGTACAGGAATAAAAGCACGTAAGCAGAATATAACACATAAGTCCTAGCCATGGGTTCCTGTCCTAGTTGGGAAGGTTCTATGGCTATGTGCAAGTGCAAAGGCTAGTTTTGGTCTCAAAAGGATTCCCCGGACTAGAGCCAAGATGTACTACCCCGTGTCGAGTGTATTGCAAGACAACGGTCGAACAGCACGATGGCTCATCATAGTCGAGGGCTGCTAGGCATCCCGGGAGAGCTTGTCACCGGTAAACCGGGCAAGATAGCCGAAACACGCGTAACGAGGCTTGTGCGGTGCAAAGTGTACAGGGTAAAAGAGCTTGATCTTTCGGAAAATATTTGAAAGTCCCCCTTTTAAAAAAAACACCTTTCAAGTTTGGCCCTCTTGCTTATCCAACACTTTTGTACATTTTTTTTTTAAAAAAAAAGTATTGAATAAAAATCATTTTCCCAGCAGAGTCGCCACTGTGGGCTCCCGCGCCCGGAAAAGGCGCTAACACCCGGGTTTTTGAGATGGGTCACCCGAGAAACCGAGGAGTGGTTCGAAAAAGGCTTTTGATCTAGCGAAAACGTCGAGATGTTGGGTTCGGGAGCCACATTACGAATGAGGAAGATTTTTCTTTAAAAAGCACCCCATTCGCCCGGTAAGACCGGTCTCTACTTGATGTTTTAAAAAGGGGGAGAATCTTCAATATTATTTGGAATATCAAACTCTTTAATAAAGCACGTAACGGGAAAGGGACATGAGAAATATATCACATTGACGTGCAGGTGGTGCTATCTGTACAGTCGTGATAAAATGATATGAATAAATGGAAGTAAATAACATTCAACAGACTGTTTGGACCTCAGAATACCGCTCACGGCACCCTGAGATGCCGTGCGAGGCATCTCAACATGCCGTGCGTGGCACCTGCTCTGCTGTCAGACTGTTGGACCTCAGAATACCGCTCACGGCACCCTGCGATGCCGCGCGAGGCATCTCAACATGCCGTGTGTGGCACCTGCTCTGCTGTCAGACTGTTGCAATCTTTCAAAACATCATTTAGCTCACTGGTTTCCCTGTAGATCTTTTGAAAACTCACGAGTAGCCTCACGACGGTCAGATCATCCCAAGAACGTCATTATCCTTCTCAAAACATAGTTTTAAAGTAGTTTTCAACGTTTTTGATCACTTGGGATGATCTTGAAAAGATTTTAGAAGAGCCGGAACATAGCTTGTAGATATGGTCTTGTTTTAAAAGCAACAGAAGCAGTAAATAGCAAATACAAGTAACCACAACAGATGTAAACTCAGATCCAAGCAGCCTGCTCACCAAGGCAGCAGCAAGCAAGATGCCGTGCGCTCAGGGTCAAGGTGCCGCGCGTCTGGAAACCAGACCGCGCGGTTCCCCAACCTCAGCACAGTGTTAGTTTTATTTTCTGAAAAATGAGTTTTTGGTCAGGATCTAACCAAGAAGGGGTTAGACCTTTTGACAGAAAAGTCCCCTCAGGACCAGAACAGAGTCTAGTCCGAGGAAACTAGTTTATACCTCTGGTTTCGAGCTTGATCGAGGACCTTTGAGACTAGGATGTGGATGGATCGTCCCGGATGTGGAGGGAAGAGGTTGAATGAGACAAAGGAGCACGGGTGTTTTGGGGGTGACGAGTCTTTGAAGTTAATGAAGGATCAACTTCAATGATGAGGAGGGAGTGAGTGAAAGCACTTAAAGAAAGTCTTTTGGGAATGACATTCTTTAATGCTTGGAAATGGCAATGAAAATAAGAAAGTGGGTCTAGAAATTTAGAGAGAGAAAGTAGAGTGAGAAAGCCAAAAGAAAGGCAAGAGAGGGACTCAAAAGAAAGGCTAAGAGGGACCCATTTCCCTTGAGTGGAGGGGTTAATTTATAGGCAAATGGCCAAGGATTTTGAATTCAAATGGTGGAGGTGTTTTCTGGGCGGGCCAGAAGTGCATTTTCGGCTGAGCCAGTCACCAGCTGTGGCTCACACTGGCGTGGCCGACAGCTTTCTGAGCCAGTCAGCCTTTTTGCTCAAGGTGCCGTGCGGTTAAGGATTGCCGCGCACGGCCACTCTTTGAATTTCAAGGTGCCGTGCGCTCCAATTCTGCTCCGCACGGCTCCTCTTCCTTCGGTCCAGGGTTCTTTTGGGCTTTGTTTGAGCTTTTATCTGGGCTTTTGGATTTTAGAGAAATCCTTTTTCAAGCTCGCGAAGGTACCGTTCCCTCTATTTTATCATCGGGGTGGACAAAGACTCTCCGAAGTCCGGATTGGGGTGTCTACAGGGTAAACTCTTCTACGACACACTTTGGTCGAGCAAGCAACCTCCAACACCGGTGAGGCGGCAAATTTGTCTTAAGGGCACCATTGAATAAAATGGATCTCGGTTTGCAATATCTCTATACATTGCTTACAGTTTATGTTTCATATCTTGTAATTTTGTTTAATGTAGGAGTAATTTTCTGTTCGATTGTAAATTTTCAGAAATTAGTAAAATTGATTACTGTTTTCTGCACTTATTTTTCCTACAAAAATTAACGGGAGGATGTTGGGTGTGGTGGTCAGTGTTGTAGTGGGTGTGGAGATTGTATAAAGTAATGGAACGACGGAATTATAGTGGTTGAGTTAGAGTGGCCTGTGGTTCAATTCGAAGGCCTTATGTTATGTGGTCGATTGATTGATTTAAGTGGCCTGAAGGGGAGTAAAATGGAGAGGAGATGGGGTTAATTAGAAAAGAAAACTACACTTCTCCATTGTTGAGTGTACTCGAGCATGTTGTGGGCGGATCCCAAAGCAATAAGGATATTTTAATCAACACATTTAATAGTGTTAGAGTTCCACTTACCAGAAGGCGGGAGATTTGCATTGTAATTAGATGAAGTAATGGAGGGCTGATATTTCAGATAATTTAGGTGAGGTCTCTGTTCTTTGTTAAAAATCTAAGGGGAGGTTATATGTTCCGCTAAGGTTCTTATTTTTTAACAACTTATTTTTTGTTTTACAAGACAGATTATTCTCTCACAATACATTACATTTAATTTAAAATATCACTTTTATTTTTATTTTTTTCTCACAATACATCACCTTTTATTTGAAAAATAAGTACTTATTTCACTTAGTAAAATGAGATCATTCTAGTAAGCTTTTAGCCAACAAAATCTCTATTGGTAATTTCAACGACGTTTATTTTGAGTTGAGATCTTCTCTCCAACACTTCAAATTCTAAATATTTTTGTAGGGCTCAATTGTGAGACAATATAGAGCAATTACCCCAAACAATTACCGAAGATGACTCATAGAGCAATATGTGCAATTTTGATAGTTTAAAGTAAGCCGTCACCGGTGTATTTTTTGCTATTACTTTGTGATACTAGGATTCATAGGAATTTTTTGCTATTAATTTGTGACCAGTAATCAGAACCAGATCCAGATCCAGGGAGGGGGAGGGGGCCGCCACCACCGCCTCCCTTTCCCCCGCTCTTCCTTTCCCCTCTTTCCATCTTCTAGTTTTTTCGTTTTCGTTCCTCCCCGCTTCCCCCTTCCGTCCTTCTACCTTCCGTTTTTTTAGCCAATGGTCTAGACCTCTTGACAGGTTCCCGTCCCTGCTGTTTGGCGATGCTGGTTCAAACCGGTGAGTGGTGGTTTGGCAAGCGGCGGACATTGATGTGGTAATATGGTGAGGTTTGGGGTTAGGGTTTTGCTTTCTTCTCTTCTTATCGGCCGTTTGGCTTGGTTTCTACATGCCGGTCTCCCTGGTCCGGTCTGTACTGGTCTAGGCTACTAGATCTGGTGGGTGTTGGTGATGGGCAAATAATTTTACGTAAGGGTTTGTTGTTGGCCGGAGTTTTAGCTGTAGTTTTGTCTATTTTGCATGTTTGGGTTGTGCCAACGGTTTTGGTGCGCATTTGGGTTGTAGTTGAAGGTTTTGATGTTCGGGTGTGGTGTCTGGTGCTCCGCCATGGTTTTGCGAGCCCGTCGTGCTTCCGACGGTCGCGTGCCGGAGCTTGAAGTGTCAGCAAGGCTTGCACCGGTGTGGTCCTTCCCGTGTCAGTGGGGTTGTCAGCGGTGGTGGTTTGCCAGTGTGATCATGCTTTTCGGATGCGGATGTGCTGGCGTTTTGAGCTCTTTCTGAACATTGTCCCAAACCAGATTGCATCTTGAGCGTAGCTTTGGGGTTGGACTGTTGTCCCTTGGTACTTCTGCTATCACTTTCAACGACTGGCTCATAATCCGGCAACCGAGTTGAAGGCCTGCTTCAGCAGAAGTGTCAAGAGTAGACGTGTCCTTTTTGACATGTGCTCGCGTCTAGCTTGTGTTAGGTTTGGATCAATACTGTATTTTGTGATGTAATATGTACTACCTTTGAGCTTCTCTATTATGCAATGGATTGACGTTTTTCAAAAAGAAAATTATTTAATATGGTGAGGTTTGGGGTTAGGGTTTTGCTTTCTTCTCTTCTTATCGGCCGTTTGGCTTGGTTTCTACATGCCGGTCTCCCTGGTCCGGTCTGTACTGGTCTAGGCTACTAGATCTGGTGGGTGTTGGTGATGGGCAAATAATTTTACGTAAGGGTTTGTTGTTGGCCGGAGTTTTAGCTGTAGTTTTGTCCATTTTGCATGTTTGGGTTGTGCCAACGGTTTTGGTGCGCATTTGGGTTGTAGTTGAAGGTTTTGATGTTCGGGTGTGGTGTCTGGTGCTCCGCCATGGTTTTGCGAGCCCGTCGTGCTTTCGACGGTCGCGTGCCGGAGCTTGAAGTGTCAGCAAGGCTTGCACCGGTGTGGTCCTTCCCGTGTCAGTGGGGTTGTCAGCGGTGGTGGTTTGCCAGTGTGATCATGCTTTTCGGATGCGGATGTGCTGGCGTTTTGAGCTCTTTCTGAACATTGTCCCAAACCAGATTGCATCTTGAGCGTAGCTTTGGGGTTGGACTGTTGTCCTTTGGTACTTCTGCTATCACTTTCAACGACTGGCTCATAATCCGGCAACCGAGTTGAAGGCCTGCTTCAGCAGAAGTGTCAAGAGTAGACGTGTCCTTTTTGACATGTGCTCGCGTCTAGCTTGTGTTAGGTTTGGATCAATACTGTATTTTGTGATGTAATATGTACTACCTTTGAGCTTCTCTATTATGCAATGGATTGACGTTTTTCAAAAAGAAAATTATTTAATATGGTGAGGTTTGGGGTTAGGGTTTTGCTTTCTTCTCTTCTTATCGGCCGTTTGGCTTGGTTTCTACATGCCGGTCTCCCTGGTCCGGTCTGTACTGGTCTAGGCTACTAGATCTGGTGGGTGTTGGTGATGGGCAAATAATTTTACGTAAGGGTTTGTTGTTGGCCGGAGTTTTAGCTGTAGTTTTGTCCATTTTGCATGTTTGGGTTGTGCCAACGGTTTTGGTGCGCATTTGGGTTGTAGTTGAAGGTTTTGATGTTCGGGTGTGGTGTCTGGTGCTCCGCCATGGTTTTGCGAGCCCGTCGTGCTTCCGACGGTCGCGTGCCGGAGCTTGAAGTGTCAGCAAGGCTTGCACCGGTGTGGTCCTTCCCGTGTCAGTGGGGTTGTCAGCGGTGGTGGTTTGCCAGTGTGATCATGCTTTTCGGATGCGGATGTGCTGGCGTTTTGAGCTCTTTCTGAACATTGTCCCAAACCAGATTGCATCTTGAGCGTAGCTTTGGGGTTGGACTGTTGTCCCTTGGTACTTCTGCTATCACTTTCAACGACTGGCTCATAATCCGGCAACCGAGTTGAAGGCCTGCTTCAGCAGAAGTGTCAAGAGTAGACGTGTCCTTTTTGACATGTGCTCGCGTCTAGCTTGTGTTAGGTTTGGATCAATACTGTATTTTGTGATGTAATATGTACTACCTTTGAGCTTCTCTATTATGCAATGGATTGACGTTTTTCAAAAAGAAAATTATTTAATAATAGTCCAACTGTATTTAAAAAAAAATACCTATCGATTAGAGTTCCTTCTTATCAATACAATTCTTTTAATAAGTTTGGACTATTAATTAACGAAATGAGCTATCGAGATGCGATTGCACCTGTAATTCAGATTTCGATGTAGAGAAGTTGGGTTTATTTTTTGTGGGACCACTGTTATTTTATTCCAAAATGCCAAAAACAGAGAAAAGTTGTATCAGAAAAACATAATTTGGTCTCTCTTCAATAAAAATATTTTTTCTTCCTCCACCTATACAAATTAGAAACGAATAATCTTAAGGACTATATATAAATAACTGGTAAACTTGCTTTTGATGACGCCCTTGTACTATTTTCAAAATTTTACTACTGTAGTAAACAACCCCAAAGTATAAGAAACCTACAAATCTTAGGTGTTGTCTTCCATAGATTTTTTTTGGTTTTTTTTTTTTTTTTTGTATTTTCTGCATATATTAGATTTACGTGAAATTTTTGAATTGGTCATTCGTCTTGGCAAGATGAGTCTAAAAAGTAAAAATTTACAACTAACAATAAAAGAAATTACGAAAAAACAAAATAAATGAAATATTATGAAAAAAAATACCAGTACGATAATTTGGGAGGAAGTCAGCATATCGCAAGCAATAAGTTTAAATACACTACACTACACCATCCACTACATTTTTTACGGGGCTCATTTCGGGTCCCACAAAAAATACAGAAAAATATTCATAAATTTTAAAATAATATTTTAGGGGGCCCTGTAAAAATTCAGCTCTAACGGGTATCGGTAAATATTATTTCTAGATTTGTAGGAGCGAAAATGTTCAATTGCGCAGTTTCAGACATACGAAGCCAAAAATAATATTTACCGATATCCATTAGAGCTGATTTTTTACAAGACCTCATAAAACATTATTTTAAAATTTTTTGATATTTTTTTGTATTTTTGTGAAATCGGGTTTCACAAAAAATGTAATAAATGATGTAATGATTTGGTGTAATGTATGTAGCAGCATCTCTCGTCGCAAGCAAGGAGAAACTTTTATGTATACCGGGTATATCATCCTCTTGGTATCCCTTTCCGTTCCGTTTCTCATTTTTCGGTCATTTTTCGATCACATTTGGATGATCGGCTCCGTTCATTTTGTAGAGTTCGGTGAGAACCTTAATCAAACCAAAAATCTTGTTCATCGAATTTTATTAGGTACATGATCGGCACACGTGAAAATTGAAGAAATCAAAATTGGGTCCAAAAAACACACTGAATCTGAACCTAGTTTTGGTTTTTTTTTCCATTTTCACATGTGCCGATGATGTATCAAATAAAGTCCGATAAATACGATTTTTGGTATGATTAAAGTTTTCGTCGAACTCGACAAAATGAACAGAGCCGATCATCCAAATGTGATCAAAAAATGAGAAACGGACCGGAAGAAGATACCAAGGGAGTTGGTATACCCGGTATACGTAAAAGTTTCTCGCAAGCAAGTAGTAGTATCATTTACTTTTTCAAATCAAAAGATATGGCATAATCAAAAGAAATTATTAAAACCAGCACACCAAGTGGGACATTTACTATGATGAGATGAGATCATGGTCAAGAAAGTCAAAGATTACTGATTTTTTTTCTCATATACAAAAAATAACTTTCATACCCAATAAGAAAAACTTTAATTTTATTCAAATTAGTCACGTTTCGATTTCTCAAGTTGAAATTGAAGTTTAACATATTTATGCCCTTTATTTTTCAACGAAACGAACATGGAATATGCTCGCACATGTTGGTAACTGTTATTCTTACTTCTTCAAGGAAATTTTATTCAGTTGAGCTTTCTTTTGTCCTCCTACCAAAATTGGAGGTTAGTCCCCCTTTTTAGGTTTGGTTTAATCTCAACCTTAAATATATTTTTTTTGAACCTGCATAGGCGTAGTTATGTTCTGTAATGACTTTTTTGCCCTGACCTAAAACCGAGACAAAGATAATCTCGACGACTTAGCCTTTTTTATTCAAAATATCTGTGGACAGAGAGAGAGAGGAGAAACACGCCGGCTACCTTTTTCATTCAAAATATCTAGTGAGAGAAAGAGAGAGGGAAAACACCCCAACTACTACCACCACCAACTACCAGCACCACTTCACCGCCATCATCGGCGACGCCGGCCCCAACGTCCTCGTTTCCTGATCTGCATTTTCCGCTAATTAATTTGTGGGTCCACTATTAGTAGCCTTCGGGGCCTGTTAGGACACTTCATTTTTTTTCATTTTGGAGTTTTACATTTTTTGCTTTTAACTGTTTGAGGGCTAATAAATTTTCTCATTATACTCCACGAATAAATTTTCTTGCAAAATCTCTTTTGCACAAGTCATCCAAATAATCTTACTAATCATGATAAGCATAACTCAAAAAATTTAATACTCCTATACCATTGGAAATCAATAATTCGAATATTACAAGAGTCCTATATAGGAGCAAGGAAAAAAAATCCTATTATGCTTAATGCTATTTTTAGCTGCGGGAAAAAGTTTTATTTGTTTATGTTATTTACCTCTTATTATTTATTTATGATGTAACATTAAATGTGAAAGTTTTAATGAGAGAATGTTTGGGCATGAAAAAAAAAAGTTTTGAATTTTTTTTACAATACGAAACCCCACGTTACCTATTCCACCTACATACTAATAACTAGGGTTGTCCACGGTCTGGATTGGATCGGATTTTTAGGAATCCAATCTTAATCCGTATCTCACGGTTTTTAAAAAATGCAATCTAATCCTAATCCAAAAGTCTCACGACTCGGTTCCAATCCAAACCGTAAGTCCCGATTTGGTCCCGGTTTTATTCATGGATTTCCTTCCATAAAAATAAAATGACGCTCCTGTCAACTAAAATTCAAAGTGCAAACACTTATTAGTTATATTCCATAACATTTACACTATTATAGCAAGTTAGTTTTAAGTCCAAATACCAACGCAGCAAGGCAACAACCAAATAGGCAGCATCCAAGAAAATTTGGGGAGTGATTTTGCCACTCTCCTTTTTGTTAATGTCACTCCCCTTTGTGTCTTAATGAGATGATTTGTTTTGTGAGAGAATGGAAGTGTCATTAACAAAAAGGGGAGTGACAAAATCAATTCCCAAAAATTTATTGGGTTTTGGCTTTCGGATTTCTGAGTACTATATATATATATATATATATATATATATGCCGTTTAAAATTTACGTTTTCTTTTTTACAAAATACTAACAGTTTACCCCTTAAGTTTTAGATATTGTGACTTAAATGTAAAATTGTTATAAAAAAAAAAGTCATAACAATTAGCAAAGTTATAATTATTTATAAATATTTTGCGCGCGCGCGCGCGCACACACACACACACACATATATATATATATATATATATTACTTTTTAAAATATTTCACAGTCCGGTTCTGTTAATCCATGATTTTGAAAAGAAAATCCAATCCTAATTCGTATATCACAGTTTTTTAATTTTTGAATCCTTGTTCGGACCATTAATCAATGGATAAAATCCAAAAGGCATGGATCGGTTCGGTACGGACCGGTTTCACAGTTTTTGATTTTTCTTGGACAACCCTACCAATAACTCTCAATTCTCACGGGAAAAAAAGAAAGAAGAAAAAATAAATAAATAAAACCCTCGATCCCACGTCTCTACTCCCAACTCCCATGTCTCTACTCCCACGTCCTATATAAATCCCATGCCACATGGTTTTTTGTGTTTTTTTATCAATCCGCCCATGCCACATGTTTACCACTTCCATGCACCCATCCCATGGCACGCGTTTCTCAATTAGTAACTTAATTAAAAGCAAAAAACGAACTCCTATATCAACAGAAATGTGCACTGCTACTAGATCTTTTATTTCCAACACTAAACCACGAGCTAGCTCCCGAAGGTTTTCATTGTGAATGTCAAGTTCGACTCCTTCCGGTACGAAAATATGACAGACCAACTACCAATTGCTCGAAGGTTGGTTCAAGTTCTGCTCCTTTTAGTATGAAATTTTGGCAGACCAATTACTAATTGCTCAAATATTGATTTATCATTTTGGAATTACATACTTACAATCATCAATTTTTTCATTTGTAGTAAAAAAAAAAAAATTTAGGTTTTCATTCAAGCAAGTCGTTGCATCCAATCAAGCTAAAGATTGGTTCAAGTTTAGCTCCTTTTGGTTCGAAAATTTGGAGGACCTGTTACCAATTGCTTAAAGATTAGTTTTCATTTTTAAAACTACCTACTTACAATCATCTACTATTATTTCCTTCGTGCTATTTTTCCATTACTCAAAATATTGATTTTTATTTTAGAATTACCTACTTACAATCATCAATTATGGTTTCTATTATCGTAATTTAGTCAATTTCATCTAAAAAGTGATCATTAACTTATGTAAGTGGGCATAGATATACGATTTAAAACTAGTGTTGTGCCCGTTTGATGCATAGAAATGAAAAAAATACATTGTGGACTTTTTTTGTCATGTGTATTGAACAGGCACAACGCTAGTGCAATATCAATGTGAATGTATAAGGAGGATAATCTTTTATGTATAATGGGGATAACAGGGGTGGGGGTATCTCCTCTGGTTTGTTTCTACTTTTTTGGCCATTTTTCGATCACACTTTGATGATCGGCTCTGTTCATTTTGTAGACTTCGGCGAGAGCCTTACTCATTCAAAAAATCGTGTTCATCGAACTTTAGTAGGTACATGATCGGCACACATAAAAATAAAAATAAAACTAGGTTCCAATTCAATGTGGTTTTTTATCCAATTTTGGGTTTTCTTCAATTTTAACATGTGGCGATCATGTATCTACTAAAATTCTTTTTGATATTATTAAGCTCCTCTCCAAACTTTACAAAATGAACGGAGTCGATCATCCAAATATAATCGGAAAATGGCCAGAAAAGTGGAAACGGACTGGAGGGGATACCATCACCCCAAGTATCCCTGTTAGACATAAAAGTTTCTCGTGTGAGGAGAGACCTCACTCTTTTCTTCTTCAACCAATTTCTCACTCATAAACTTGAGTAATAGTTATTATTATTCCCAAACGCTTTCACACCCACACTCAGGAGCATAGCTATGTTGAGGGAGAAAGGCCACCTCAATTTCATAAATAGTGTTATTCGATTTTATACTTATGGATGAGGTATTTATCAATATCCACACAACTTTATTTTTTACATAGATGATGCAAAAAAAAAAAAACAGATTTAAAAGATGAATGATTCGGATCCCAAAAATCTCAATGAATGTCATTTAAAGATTACTTGAGAATTGAATCAAACATTTCATTTGAAGACCACGGGAGAATTAAATCAAGTCATTATTTATTCTTAACAAACAAATATCAATATTGTACCAAAAATATTCAACAATACAAGTAGAATCTCGTTAAACAAGTCGCAAATCTAAATCTTGGCTATGCCAGAGTTCACACTCACGCTTTTTCTTGCACTCAAGCACACACATCATGTTAATGGTACTCTAAATACTCCAAATTGTAAGTTGATCTCAATTCAAGAGTATCCAAATAAGCAACAACAAGTACCATATAATATAATCTTGGCGACATATCTCTCTATTATAAAACAAAAAGGTGTGGGGACAAGTTGTTGGAACGGCTTAGATTCATTTAATCCAAAGGAAAATTTTCAAAATGACACCTGAACTTTACACCAAATGTCACAGAGACACCTAAACTTAAGTTTTTATTTCAATTAAACACATGTACGAACAAAATCCCCAAATTTAGACACCTGAACTTAAGTTTATTTCAATTAAACACCTGTACTAACAAAATCCTCAAATTTAGACCCCCGCCGTTATACTACGTCCCAAAAATTGCTGACATGACATCTCCAACCTATTTAAGTTGCCCTATTGCACATATTTCCAACAACGGACGATGCACCCAAACGAAACCCATAGGCAGACTTCAGGTCTAGGGTTGAAGTGAGGGAGATGGTGGAACCATAGGCAGACTTCTGGAGAGAGAAATGGAGGGAAATCAATTAGGTTAAGGTCATTTTCCCTCCAAACCATGTTTTTTGCCCAAACCCAATTCTTCTTTCTGCTCGGCAGACTTCTAATGATGGGTTTCGCTTCGGTGCATCGTCCTCTGTTGGAAACATGTGCAATGGGGCAACTTAAATAGGTTGGAGATGCCATGTCAGCAATTTTTGAGACGTAGTATAATGGCGGGGGTCTAAATTCGGGGATTTTGTTAGTACAGTTGTTTAATTGAAATAAACTTAAGTTCAGGTGTCTAAATTTGGGTATTTTGTTAGTACAGGTGTTTAATTGAAATAAATTTAAGTTCAAGTGTCTCTGTGACATTTGGTGCAAAGTTCAGGTGCCATTTTGAAATTTTTCCTAATCAAAAGGCTGTAATGCATCCTCCCACTTCCCAGTTAAGTGCCCATGGTTTTCACCTAAACCACACAACTGTCATCCTCTTCCAATCGGGATGCATAGTGCCGTAGACACAGGTTAACACTAGTCTTCTATATTATAAAATAGAGTGGTTTTTGTCTAGGCATATAAACCCAGCAACCTCTGCAACCGTCAGATCGCCTTTACATATTGATCCTAACCATTCAATTCCCTTCTTTATATATAAACCTACTTCTTTTTTTATCCGAATATATAAACCTACTTAGGGAGACGTTTTCTAATCTCTTCAGTTATGTATTGACTTACGTAGCATAATATATACACTTTCCTTTTCTCCTTGTAGTTTTTTCCCCTTTTAAGTTGATTCATTCGTTTAAAGAGGATTGATAATTACACACACAAAAAAAAAAAAAGCATCAGATTACATATGAGAGCTTATTTTATAGAAAATGTGTTATTTTTAACATTCTTTAATGTTGCATTGAATAGATGTGTGTCACTGTTATTTTATGTAGCTGATTAAATGAACTCTGTTTAAGCATATTTGAAAACAATACGAGACGTCAGTTTGGTTGGCGGACGGCCAACAATAGAGAAAGAGAATTCATTTAAATTGTGTTCAAAATGTGTTACATAGGCGTGGGCAATCACTAGTATCAATATAATATAGAAGGGAAATTTTTTAATTCAAACATAAATCCGACGGCCCAGACTTAATTTGCCAAGATTGATTTAAGGTATCAAACTTTTACGGGAAACTTTCAAAATGGCACCTAAACTTTATACCAAATGTCACAGAGACACCTGAACTTAAAGTTATTTCAATTAAACACATGTATTAACAAAATCCCCAAATTTAGACACCTAAACTTAAGTTTATTTCAATTAAACACCTGTACTAACAAAATTTCCAAATTTCGACCCCCACCGTTATACTCTGTCTCAAAAATTGATGACATGGCATCTCCAACCTGTTTAAGTTGTCCCATTGCGCATGTTTCCAACAGAGGACGATGCACCCAAGCGAAACCCATCATTAGAAGTCTGCCGAGCGGAAAAAAGAACTGGGTTTGGGCAAAAAAATATGGTTTAGTGGGAAAATGACCTTAACCTAATTGATTTTCCTCCATTTCTCTCTCTAGAGGTCTGCCTATGGTTCCACCATCTCCCTCACTTCAACCCTGGACTTGAAGTCTGCCTATGGGTTGACTATGGGTTTCGCTTGGGTGCATCGTCCCTTGTTGGAAATATATGCAATAGGGCAACGTAAACGGGTTGGAGATGTCATGTTAGCAATTTTTGGGACGGAGAATAACAGCGGGGGTCTAAATTTGGGGATTTTGTTAGTACATGTGTTTAATTGAAATAAATTTAAGTTCAAGTGTCTCTGTGACATTTGGTACAAAGTTCAGGTGTCATTTTGAAATTTTCTCAACTTTTACTGCCCATTACAGCCCCCAGACTTCGGAATCATCTTGCTAGAATCAACTACTACAGACCAGGATCCCATTATCCCAATTCCCAACCCCCTTTTCTCTCTCTCTCTGGCCATGAAGACAAGGACTCTGTGTGTGTGTGTGTGTGTGTGTGTGTGGGGGGGGGGGGGGGGGGTTAGTTAGATTTTATTGTCATTGGAACGTGGTGCGTTGTGCCTTTTGGCATGGGCAATTACCAGAAGAAAATAATTATGGGTGGTTTCTTTCTCGATTTAAGTTGGCCAACTCTATTGCATTTTGTAGGGCTTTAGAAACACTCAAAGGAATCCTAAGACTTCAACAAATTAAGGTGGGTGAGCAGAATCCTGAATCTTTCAATGTGAGAACTTAATTTGTTTCTCATGCTGCATATTGTTTCTCTCAGGATGCATTTTGATAGCAAAATGGCTTTTCTATATCTAATTTTATATCACTGATTTTATTGCTATTTTGTGTGTGTTAAATCTGTTACTGTTTTTTTTTTTTTTTTGGAACTTTTTTATTTGCTTTGGTCAACTATGGTGGTCGACAGGTTGTTGCTAGAGAATGAGAGTTGGTTTCAGACAAGTTTAAGACCACTATCAATATTGATACAAGGTTTCATCAGCTAGGTACCTCCTGCTTCTAGTGTTGAAATTAAATCTGCTAGGTTTTTTTTTTAAAGGAATTCTGCTAGGTTCAGAGTTTTGTTTTTACAATAAACAAACATCGGTGTTGTGATTTGTGATAAATGGGAGGTAGATGTTCTATATAGTCTTCCCCTTTGATTTCATCTCAAATGCAGGTATGGAGTCACACGAGTGATTGAAATTTTCTGGTTGGATTTTGTACTGATTTGGTTTTGTTTGCTTTTCCTGTGAAAACTATTGTCCTCTTCCAAATGTAACCTATGGCTTACACTCCCTTGAGTTGGGTATTTTATCGAATGACTAAATCCAACCAGGTCAATGTGGCATCCCATGGCTTCAGTTTGATGAACTCTTCGATTAGAGATATGGGTTAATATATTCAATTTTATGTTAAACAAACAATCTTTTTTATGAGAACACTCTGTAGCACCAAAATAAAATTTTCATATCGTTTTGAACTCATAGACACCGGAATCCATATGGAACATGAAAAATCATGAAGGTGTATTTCCATTAACCAACAAGTTGTGGACCAAATAGTTGAATTTGTTGGACGAGGGTTGATATATTGCACGTGAGTTCAGTATTTATTTGTGTATACTGATTGTTTAAGCTGCATATTCTACACAAGTTCGGTATTATTTGCGTGTGCTGAATGTTTGAGTCGTGCCTTCAGGCTCAAGCATGCGTTAGTACATATATAGGGAGCGTCTTTCATAAAACAAAACCGTGGTTGCCCATTCTTCACGAGCTGTGAGTCTGTCTACTAAAGGGATGTTAAGAGTCTCCATATGGGTTTCGGAGCCCCATGCACAGTACGTCTTGGCATGTGTTGCAGTCTTTCGGAGGTGGAGGGAGCCTACGTGTCTACCCCTTGGGGCATTATCCGAGGCCAAATGGGCTATCGAGGCACAACTGTTAGGGCTCGTGTCCTAACCTATGGGCATTGACTTGGGTTCTGCAGACACCCCAATCCGAACCTCGAAAGTTTTTTTAACGTCCGATGATGAAATAAAGGAAAAAATGCCTTTAAGAGCGTGTATGAAAAACCCAAAAACCCAAATAAACCCAAAAAAATCAGAATTGAACCAAAAAACCCAAGAGTCCAAATAAGCCCAAAGAGCCCAGGATTGGACCTTTAGTACCACACGGCACACCTCTACACCGCGCGGTGTAATAAAATTGATTACATCGTACGAGGTCATGAGGTCAACCGTACGGCCTTTTAGATAAAGTTCTGACTGGCTCATAAAGCTGTCAGTTACGCCCACATGAGCCTCAACTACAAAACGGCTTAGTTGATAAAATACTTCTAACCCGCTTAGAAAGCACCTCCCCCATTTGAATTCAAAATTCTTTGCTCTATAAATACACTCATCCACTCAAGTGAAAAAGGCTCCCTAATTTCTCTCTCTCTCTCATTTTTGCCCATATACTCACTCTCTCTATTTCCAAGCCTTGAGGATGTTGCTCTAAAAATATTCTCTAGGCATTTCTTTTCCCAAATCACTCCATTTTTCTCCTCACCTTCAAAGTTAGTCTTTTACTAACTTTGAGATCCCACCCTCCTAAACACTTAACAACCATACAAACCCATATTCATCCACCGTCATCTATTCTCTTCCACACTCATTCATCATCATCCACCTTTATTCAAGCTCAAAATCAAAGGTAAAAAGCAAGTTTCCTGGGGCTAGGCTTTGTCCTGGCCATGAGGAGACTTTTCTATAGTCAGGCTTAACCTCTTTCGGTTAAATACTTAGTTAAAAACCATTTTTAGAAATTAAATAGCCATTATGCTGGGCATACCACGCCGCGCAGTGTTCTGATGCGTCGCACGGCGTAGTATGTTCAGGCGCGCGGTCTTTCATTATCTACTGTTTATTTGTTTAAACTGTCTGGATCATGGCCATTCTTCATCAGGCCCGTTTGCATTGCTGAGATACTATCATCAACCCATTTCAGAATGAGACCATATTTACAAGCCATGTCTTACTTTTCAAATGAGTTTTCTTGATCGTTTCCAATGATTAAGCTCATCAAAAGTTGTTTACGTTCATGTTTTGAAGAAATGGTACTGTTCTGAAATGGGTTAGGAGTAATACACTATATGATGTCTTTAAAAACATCGTGCGTGGTATACAATACACCGAACGTCGTTCTAAGTGTTGATGGTAGTCTAACAGCAGGAAAGGTAAACCGCACGGCATATCATAAGACCGTGCGCAGCATTATGGTAAGCCGTGTGAGAATGATTCTGATCTGGACAGCTTGCTGATTAGTTATTTTATTTTACACACATATCATTCATTCATCATTACTGTACAGTAAGCACTACGTACACAACAATGTGATATATTCCCCCACGTCCCTTCCCCTTTTACTTGTTTATTAAAGAGTTTGATTTTTCGAAAGATATTCAAAAAATTTCCCTTTAGAAAAATGTTTAGTAGAGACCGGTTTTTACTGGACGAGTGGGGTGTTTTTTTAACAAAACCTTCTCCATTCGTAATGTGGCTGTCGAACCCAAAGTCTCGACGTTTTCGCTAGACCAAAAGCCTTTTTCAAACGAGTCATCGGTTTCTCGGATCATCTATCTCAAAAATCCAAGTGGTGACTCTTCAAGGGCGCACCGGGTGGGGAGCCCACAGGTTCATCCGTGCTTGTGAGGATCGGTGGATTAAGGCATGCGACATGGAGGCAACCTCGCACTTGTGTGAGCACGGATAAGTTGGATGACGCATTAATTCATACAACCGCTAGGCACAGTACTGTGCTCGGCTAGTGAAAAGATAATGCTATGTGAAGCTACAAGTCGATATGTTGCCATACTCAAGTGACACCGCTATGCAACAATATAGGTGCGCAATGGCCTTTGACGTCACACTTGTGAGAGCATGGATGAGGCATTAAGTCGTACTACTCGTCAGGCACAATGAGTCGTGGGCACGCAAGCGACTCTCAATGCTAAGCAAGGAAATGGTAGACCTAGTGACCCGATATGCGCATAATACCTCGATACACATTGGAAGCTTGTTGGCTGAGTTGGGTGCCTATGCTAGTGCAAGGTCGGGCAACTTATGGCACTACTGTTCAAGACAAGTGTTTGACAAGCATGACATATGCTTGATTTTAGGCAACACTAGTTTCGGGTGACATGCTTGTGCACGTACGGCGGTGTGGCTTGGAATTAGGAGGCCCTTGATGACAAAGGATCTCAGTTGGGCAAGTGCCTTGCTTATGATTAGCAAGCTTGGTTCAAGGATGCTACTGTTCCATGCATGTAGCGACTTGGGAGGCATCTAAGCTTTCCATTGGCATCCCTAGCTTTTGCAGGACTTTTTCCTTAACAGGATCGAGTTGTTCTTGCTTGACAAAGCTTTGGACCCTAAAATTAATATAGGATATATATATATACACACGCTCGCGCGCGTTCAACATTGAGAGCAGATTGAATTAGGCCTGTTAATGTAGACACCCCAATTTAGGCTACCAGATTAGTTTACTTTCGGTTTTTAATTCCCCAATGATGAAACGAATCAAAAACACCCCGGAAATGATAGCATGTATGAGTTTTGAGTGTATGATACCCCTTTTGAACCTAACCTAACCCTTAAACCTACCAAAACCCTACTAGCACGCATTGGTTGAGACCCAGCGTGCGCGGGTCAAAGTGCCAAATGTTGGTCAGATGGTCAGGTTTGACCATGGACCAGCTCTAGATGGCTTGGACTTGCACGCGCTAGTCCACAACTGGTGTACGCTGGTTAACCTTTGGCGTTGACTCGCGTGCGCATGTCCTACACTCGCGTGCGCTTGTCAACGTTTGATCAAACTTGCTTTATTCAGCATGCAAAAGTCATGATTAGTGGAGTACAGCACTTTAGAAGCTTCCATTTCTCTCGAAAAGCAGTATCCGGGCAGGGAGGTGTCCACATCCCCACTTCCTTCTCTCCTCCATACCTCCCACCAACCTTTCCAAAGGAGGACATGTAGCCACCAAGGCCAACCTTTGCTTGGGTGGTTGAACCTTTCGTTCTTCTATAAATACATTTCCTTTGTTTTTCCAAAGGATGACAAAATTTCAAGCTTCCAAGGTCATACAAATTCACACATCTCATACAACCTCAAATCTCAAAGCTCAAACACCTATTCAAACCCAAAAACCAAAGGTATAACACATTTGTACTGCATACTGTTCTGATCCCTGAGGGGGGGCTGGCAGGATCAAGGCTGGTAATCAATACCAGTCCTGGCCCTAAAGCTAGCAAGGTTTCAAAAATCGTTGTGGTAAGAACCAGCGCGCATCAGTCATCAGTAGGCGCGCCACTTTGTGGCTGCGCGCGCAAATCTGTGTGGGGACTGATGTCTTACTCCTTTATGCTCTTCTTTGTATATAGGTCACTGTAAACATACTAACAACCACTTTACTGCTTTCCTTAGTTAAAACCACTAGTTTGTAGTTAGTATTCATACCTGCTGTTGTGGAGTACCCTTGAGGTCTTTCTGCACATGTTCCAGAACCCAAAAACATGTAAACCAAGCATTGGTTAAGCGGTTCAGACCGGCGCGCGCATGTGGCTTACCCGCACGCGCAGGTTTGTCTCTAACCAATGGCTAGCCTTGCATGTGTAACTAGGCCCTTAGTCTCTATTTTTATCCTCATATTATTTATGGGGTATTTTGTTAATTTGTAAGGTTTTTCAGCCTTTAAACTGTATAGTGTAACTACTATAACTAAGCGAATGAAACAGCTTGTTTCCAATCCATCTAGCAAGAGGGAATGGAAACAACGCCAAAATGGCATATACAAAATATAATAGATACATCTGAAAGGCCTCTTCGCATCCAGAAGCTACCATTACTGTGCAGTAGCATCAATATACCATGATAAGCACATAACAGGCCATGACAGATCCAAAAAGCAGACTGCAGTTTGCAACCACAGCTATAACAGGGCAACACAAAGCCCATTGAGACAGCAAAACAGCAACATCAGTCTGCACCATAAGCAGAGCAGAAGCAGCAGCAGATAGCAAGATAGCATTTGTGTGTCATGATCCCCAATGAGTGTCGAAGGGACCAACAAAACAGCAGCAGCCAGCAGTAACTCTAGCAAAATGGCTACAAAAAAATACCAACAACTATACATCATCGTGCAGAGGATGTCCCCCTCTGCGAAGGGAGATCCCAACGACAGCCCCAATTGGTTAGGCATAAACAAATGAAACTAACAGTTATCTTATAGTAATCACTATAAGATAACAGCATAACAGAACTACTACAAGAGCAGCACAAAACAGAACATAACAGTAGTTGACTGACAGAAAGGCATTCGGCCACATATAGCAACAATATGCTGCAACCTTAACATGCAGCAAAACAACTACAGTAGAGATGGAATGAGAACATAACAGTAGCAGCAATAGCAGCAGGTTACAAGGCTAACAGGTAACAGTTAACAGCCACAGGTAGGCAGTAACACCAAAGAGCAGCTAGCTACTACCAAAAGCAGTAACAGGATGCAGTAGTAGGAGCAAAATGAATCATCAGTGGTCCACAAAGAAACACAATATAACTACTCACCTACAACTCCCTCGAAGCCTAACTCTCCATCAACTAGAAGCAGAAGGGAAAACCATAACTCCCTCCACTCTCCCTCACAAAATGACTCCCACTAGATATTACCTCCATTCACAAAAAAGGAAGGGGCTCAATCACACAGCTGACAGGAACACTCATCACACAGCTGACAGGAGCACTCAAAAATTGGATCACTCAACCAACAGAAAAGAAGGAAAGAGATTAAGATTAATACCTTGTAAGTAGAAGTACTAGCAGAATAGACCTTGGCAACCCACTTGAACCACACAGTCACTTAAAAACAGCAATTAGCAAAGTAATTTAAGTCACAACATTAGTCCACTCATGTACAATCAATTCTGCTTGTGAAGGAGGAAGATTAGAAAGAGATAAAAGCCTTGCTCTCACCATGTTTGAAATTTTGTGAACAATTATCTCCCAAGTCCAGGATTGATTTTGGAATTTCCTCATATTTCTCTCAATCCAGATATGATAAACAGTTACTGTAAAGCCCAAACGAGTAATTACACTCTTGATAGATTTGCCCTTAAAAGTCGATAACAGAGTTACCCAGGCTGCCCAAGATCTATCAGGCCATGTAACATGGAGTTTTGCCTGAATGGTAGCCCACACCTGCTTGGTGAATGGGCAAGTAAAAAAGAGATGATCGTGGCTTTCACTCCCCTGACACAAACCACATTGTGAAGGAATATTCAGACCAAATGACCCAAGTCTATCAGCAGTGGCTAGCCTATTCTGAATGGCAAGCCAAGAGACAAAGCTGCATTTAGGTATATGCGCAGAGAACCACACTACCTTATGCCAGAGGACCCTAGGGAAGGGAGTTCTCAACTTGTCCCATAGGGAGGCAATTGTGAACTGCCCATTGGAAGTAAGAGTCCACCTTTTTTGATCAACCTCATTCAACCTGGACTGCTCAAGAGAGCGCAAAGTGTTTCTCACCTCATTTAGTTCAAATGTTTGGGTAATGGGGAACGCCCAATTTGGACCATCAATAATGTGAGAGACAGAGGCATCTTGTAGGCTGTATATTCGGTTAGCCTCTTTTTCAATTTCAAGCTGATTTATCCAAAAAAAAAAAAAAAAACTACTATAACTGCTTGATTTGTCCTGGGTGAGCACTGGTTCTTCCAAAACCCAGAGGAGGATAAAAACAGAGGCTGTGAGAAAAAAAAAAACCCGCGCGCGTGTTGTCTATTGGCGTGCGCAAGTTGGAAATGTATGTAGTGGCTTCGGTCAGTGCAAACAAGCTCCTTCCTGTGCACATCAAATTTGAAACACTAAACTGGGTTTGCTCTTCTAAACAGAACCTGTTTTTATCCTATTTATTGCTTTCGCATCCATGTTATCTATCACATCCTGCAAATATGTTACAGTTTTAAATCCCCATTAAACTGTTCCTCCACCCTAATTGGTTAAAAATTGATTAATAAAAAAGAATCACAAGATTTTCACAAAATGTCTAAGTAGAGACCGATTTCCGAATTAGGCGAGAGGGGTGCCTTAAAACCCTTCCTCTCTTGTAACCTGACTCCCGAATTCAGATATGATTATGACGGACTGGTGCTTTCACTTTTTCAAAACAAATAGCCAGGCAAGTGCTTCGAAATACGGTTCCTTGGGTGTCGGACCTTCAAACCCGAGTGACAACTCTGTATTCCGGGCGCTTGCGTCTCCACTCGCGCTCTCTCGATCATGGGCCGTCTCATCCTCAGAAAAATGGAATTTCCCAAGTGCATGCTGCCTACTGTTAATTTAGACTCAGTGGAGTCACAAATGCCTCATGCAAGAAAGAGAGTCGCCCCCGTGACAACATGGCATGAAAAATACTAAACATTAATTAAATAAGCTTCAAAGTCCATCTTAACAATCAAAACGCAGCTCAAATTCCAACTTCACACTCAGAAACATCCATGCCTCAGATTTACTGCTTGATAAATTTAACGAGCTGCAAAATGAATAATTTAAATGCGCAATTAAAATATCATCCAAACAAGATAAAAATAAAATAAAAAGAGATCAAAGAATTCTATGCTCCTAATAATCAAATGAAAAAACCGAAGGGTCCGTACTTTTTGGGGGTTTACTTAACAAAAATGTCGTAGAAAGTGATAGAAAGTAAACTCTCCTACAGAACCAAAGTTACAAACTTGTACTGAAAAAGTGTACCATTTTCTCTACTGAGATGGTACATACCGACATCGGTGTATATCTTGATACTGTTTCAAATTGACTGTAACATATATTTTAATATATCTACAATAAGCTAGTTCAATATATGAATCTTATATACTACATAAATCCAAGGCCCTTATTTTTTCAAACTAATCTAAGAGTGTATCTTGGGCTAGAGAGGGGACGTGCTCAACCATTACATCCAATCTCTCTCTCTCTCTCTCTCTCTCACATCAAACTCATTCAATGCCTCTCCTCTCAGTAACCCTCCTCCTATCTTGCTGATTTCAACCGCACGACGTTGGAAGCTTTTACTAATCGACACTGGAGAGATTTTTTTTTTGGCTCTTCCACTGGACAGAGTTGATAACAGGCGGGCCCCATTTGGCTCCTCCTCTCAACATCTAATTTGTTCTCACACTTTCTACTCATATTTTTGGCCCCAAAAAAAAGTAAGGTAAATCAATACCCAGCTGAGAAAAAAAAAAAAAAAAAGCAACTGATTATATTGCATCGTATTTTTAAATACAGACAATTGAAGCTTCCTATAGCCATTTCTTGAATGTCGATGTTCGAGGGCATGCACTAGTACTTTAAAATTAGTCTTAATAACAAAGCAAAATGATTTACATATTATAGACTCCAAATTTTGTTAAATTATCTTAAAATTCAAGCTTTTTTTAAGCAAAAGAAAAAACTATGCAATTATTTTTTGTTTCGGCCGGTACGCTTGGTACAAGCCGGTATTTGGGATGGTACAGAACACTTATGTGTATCGATTTATTTATGGACCGTACCGATACCGGTTTAAGTCGATACGGAATGTAATTGACAACATTATGTACAACTGTAACAACTTGCGCCAAGTAACGTGCTTACCGTTAGCCTAACTTAACTCACTTAGCTTGGTAGCCTGTCATAATTCGATATATATTAGCCTTACTTAGCTTTTCCCACCAATGTGGGATCATATATGAGGTCTCACAACAACTCTCTAAAGCTAGAGAGTTTGTTTTACTTTTTCTCACAAAATGTGCTGCAACATTTTATTTTCTTATGAAAATCAACAACATCCTGTCTTATTTACCTTCTTCCTTTGGGTAGCTTTATTTCCCCTAATTTTTTATTTTGTTCCTATCTCCTATTTTCATGGAAAACATTCATGTTAATCAAACAGATGCAAGAGAAAAAATGCATTTTCTTTTTGTTTCATTATTTTTTTCGCTAATCAAACGAACTCCAAGGTGGGCTGAAATTCCCACATGTGACATCTTGGCTAGAGACTGCATTCTTTGGCTTACATTGCAACACAAATTCAGAAACGATCAAGTATTGAGGAAATAGATTGAGTTTCTTACAATATCGACTCACTTTTGCTAGCAGAAAGAGTTTTAAAAACCCCCGCATAATTCACCACCAGAGTTCAAACCACCCGTTCATAAGGACGAACAAGGATTCATGCTCACAAGGATCTGACGGAACTTTGTACGTGTTGGCTATCAGGTGAGCTCTTACAACATAAACAAGAAAATACTAAATGATATACATATATTTCGAATCACTCGGCTTCTGCAATGCCTCACTTTAACTATAACCATATGTCACCACTCTTGGTTGTATAAAATTCATATAAGATACTCCATATGGAGTGCCGATTCAATTTATCCTAGAGCTGTTTCTTCTTCCCCACCACTTCTTTCTCGCCCTGTCCGCGGACCCTTCTTCATTTCCGAGCTTGTGCAAAATTACCTTCGTCTCCCGCAGTCTTGTCCCGTAATCCTTCTTCCATGCTTCAAACATCTGCTTCAACCTCCTAAGCTCACGATCCGGGTCCACGTTGGCATCTACCTGTCCTGACTTCACCTCCACCAAGAACTTAGCATCGTCGCCAAACACTTGACTCCGCTGTTCAAATTCCTCAGCCAACCGACTTATCACGCTTAAACCAGCACTCATCGGTCTCACTCCATTGCTCTCATATGTGGGACCCTTGAAATTGCTTCCTGTAGTATCCCAGCTGTCATCGTTTAGGTTAACTGATGCATCGGAATTTCTCTCTGAATCGTCAATTGCAAGGCTCTTCTTGGCAATGGAAAGGCTGGATTGAAGTGATCGCATTTGTTTCTGCCACACTTCTTCCATGGACTTCATTTTCAACTCGTATTCGGACCACCGGCTCTCATACTGTTGGAGCCGTTGGTGAAGGATGTCGTTCTCTTCCTCTTTCTCCCTCAGAGCGGCCTCTGCTTTGAGGACACGGCGTTGTAGCTCTGCTAGGAACGATGACTTCACTAACACCTCATCCGACTCATTACCCTGTCATGACTCATCCTTATTATCCTGTCGTGCACACAACGAAAAACAAAGAAAAGAAAATGCAACGAGAACAATGCCTTTCATCATGGTGGGGTGGAAAGAATAAGATCTTCCTGCTTATACAAAGTTGCCTCTTGTTGAACAATATGCATGTTTACCTAAAAAGCACAGATACGGAGGACCGGAGGCGGGACACAGCCACAATGGCCAGGTCATTTCTTTCAAAAAATTAAAACATAGACATGTTAGGAGTCTTGGGACACATCCAATATGGAAGAATATACTAATTTATAGGTATATCTAACACGTTCTATGAAAATAAGAAACAAACCTCCATCAAATAAGGATTAAAAAACACAAATGATATCAAGATAATAGAGATACAAATCCATAATCACAACACAAGAATTCCTAAACCAATTATCCCTTGGGAAGGTCCAAGTTCCAAACTGCGTTATGACCTCCAAAATTTGTCCCCAGCATGTCAGACAAGCAAAAGAAGAAAATAACACAATCAGACGCTTTTTATGCTTGTTTGACACATGTTTGGTGTGCTTCGTGTCAGTGTCAGACACCAGTAGACATGAATGTGCTTCTTAGATGACTGCAGTAGCAGTCTATCTGTGACTTTTTCCCCATGGTATCTTAATCAAAAAACATGACTACCATGATTTGATAAGTAGTAAAAACAGGATGTCAATTTTCTGATAATTTCTGTGCCAACGAATCTCTTCAACTTATTAGTGTCTCCCTAAGTAAAATACAAGATGAATTTTTTTTTTTTTTTTTTTTTGTATGCAAAAATAATCATGTTGAATAGGAGGCAGAAGCCAAACAGTCTCAATGAGTACCTTTCTGCATCCGAATTGTAGTAAGACTATGTCTCCTGAGCATCTCCTAACTAACCAGCCACGAAGAACTGCAGAAAGTCGAATCACAAAGGTAAACCATACATGGGTGGCATGAATAAACTTAGCAGGTAATATAAGCATGGAGTCCACCTCACTAGTCACTTCAACCACCTCTCAAATCCAACCCAATTATTCATTTAACTATACAAACTTTAAAATTTCCGATCTGTTCTGCAAAATTTTCAGTATCATAAATGTCCTTTTTCAATTCGTTTATCAAACAAAAAACTGGTCGATGGTTTGTGACAGGGTTGAATCCAAGCCCGAAAATGACCACATTTTGCCCAAATAAAGCCTATTTCCAGCATTTTTGTGAAGGCATATATCATGAGCTGACTAAGCAGTAACACCAAGCTGTTGGGCCTACAATGTACGGACAAGCGTACCTGATTGTATTAGAACTGAAGCACGACAAACGTCTATGAATCTTTTCCTCTCAATCCTTCCTTTAAATTGCTTTTGTATGACCACTGCAGATCTGTACCTCTGTAGTAGGACTGCAAATGCCTTCCTTGCTTTTTCACCCCGGACAACTGCAGCAATATAGATTTAGAAAAGGCCCATTGTAATTCCATTGGGAAAGATCTGGCTTTGTTTCCTCATAGAAGGTAGTTGGAAAATGCACATAATATAAACCAATGCTGGCTTACGTGATTGAAGGGTGGAAATCCCCCTCCTCAGTTCCTTAAGGTAACAGCGAGCTTGGTGTCCCCTAAAACTGCTTTGAACGCGCAAGATGCCATGTAGCGTACGGTTTCTTGTATCCTCCAGCACACCTATCTGTACAGATGGTCATTTGGAGACTTGATATATCATTTTTATAAAAACTTTAATACAGGCTTCCGTTTTGACGTATATCATTATGGGAGGGCTGCCACTTCTTGACACTTCCCTCGGGTACTCTTAAGGGTTTTCTATTTAGAGTGATGCTTCACATCAGGGATGGGATAGGTATTGTGAGGCCCCAAGTCCCACATGGTGGGCAAGGAAAATTGAGGGAAACTCATCAAGCTACTATATAAGTTGAGGTTAACTTTTGAGCCACGTGGTTACGTTAAGGGTTAGCAGGTCAGCAGGTGGTTACACTTTTGTAGTTGAGGTTTACTTTAACATTTTCTTGTCTTCATTAAATAAAGAGATTGAGTACTCATCTTACCTGGCCAGTGCGGAAAAACAATTTTGTATAGCCAACTTGATACATCTCCGGCAGAATATTGAATTGATGAAGAATTGCAACTGAAACACTGAGTGGATCTTGCGATGCAACATTGTCCAGTAGAAGAAAACCATATCTAATGCAGGATCAAAATTAAAGGGGGCATTATAAGAAAATGAACTAAAAAAGGAAAATCACAATCTTGAGATGATGTTACGCATTTGCTTACATGTCAACACAAAACAAACAGAATAACGAAAATAAGCCATATATTTACCTTCTGGCGAACTTTTGATGAGACATCCTGGTAGGAAAGCCAGATCTAGATATCCGTACAACTTCTAGGACCCCACAGCATCTAAGCTGTTGCAGTACAAGTCCTTGCTCATACATACCAGGCGACTGCCTGTTATTGGGCTTTATACAACGTATGAAATGCGGTGTGGTACTCTCTAAGCGGTGCATTAATTGGAATAATTGGCCCTAAATATCAGGAAACAAATGCATCAACTTAAAGAAGCTAACTCAAACTAAAGGAAATTCTATCTGATATCACAACATACAAACTTCAAACCATGACGCTTAAGTACCTCAGAAAATGCTGTTATAATATCATGTTAAACTAGCTCATCATTTGTAATTTTGTACAAGGGACAAATACATGTGCATATGTTGAAAACAAAGAGTCAATCTACGCGCAAGAGTACCATCTGAGACACAAATTTGACAATTGTTCATTTCAAGGCCCTAACACATGAAGCCTCCAATTCTTATGCAGAATACAATATATTCATATTCTGAAGAGAAATATTCCCCCATTTGGTAATATACATCTGGGAACAAAAAATAAGACTAGTCATACTGTCATAGAGCAGATGACCTGGTACATTGAAGGGTAACACAAGACGGGAGGCGTAAGGACCACTCATGCATTAAAGGGTAATACGAGACGGGAGGTGTAAACCAAAGTCCCACGTTGCCTGGTACAAATATTACATGCAGTATATATAGTGTGAGGGCACCCTCAGCCCAATCTATTTGGATGGAAACTAAACACAACAATATTCGCAGAAAGATTCTCAGGCATATAATCTAAAAGCATGAGTAATGCCAATTACCTGAATTGTACTTGTAATGAAAATGTAACGGTGAAATCCTACATAAATCATAGATATACTGCATGCATGATAGCTTACATGCACTTGTGTATATGGTGCTCTTTTCTCCTACATAAGAAGTAGTCCATTGCACACTGAATTGGACACGTGCATATGATGTATCTTTTACCAGAAATGTTCATTTGCATTTCGTGAGATGCATTGAAAGTCAACTGGCGAGTTTCTAAGAAGTGATGTCTAAGTGTTTGAATAACACTTACTTTCGAATTTTCCCAAGTTAATGAAGTGTCACACACATATCTAATTTTGAGAAGTGACAATCTCCACTATTTAATTGACAAGGAAATGGCTGCTACCAAAAGTATCTGGGCACTTACCCTCTGATTTTTACCGATAAATATTGAGCCAAGTAATAACTCACTTCTTGCCTAATTCTGTAACCTCCGAACAATAGTAATCTAATCTAACATAATAAACTGTACTCTGTCTCTATGGCAAAGCTCTAAATTGAGGAGCAAAAGGGTGGCACAGAATAAACTGCCTCTCTTTCCCCTCCCTCCTCTCTCCCCCCCTTCGCCTTTCCCCCTTCCTCGCCAATCTATGCCCCTACCTCCATCTGCATCCCTTCAACCCCATCTCAACAGGCATAAGATCCATCGAATTGAGAAAATGGAGCAGCACATAATAGGCGAGATGGGAAGATGAAGCCTGATCTTGTACCAATGGCAGCAGATCTGATCATGCAGGAGTGGTGGTTTTATCTTTTTTTTTATCTTTCAGAAAATGAAAGTACCTTAAATTTTGTGGCAACACTAAGCTTTTGGGAGTCTGCTCCCCCTGATTTATGCAGTGCACCAACAACAGGCTTCTCGGATTGAGCAAGCAAGTTAGATGCAAATATTTGAGGAAGGTGGCATGTGCAAGATGACAAAAGTTGAATGGAATCCAAGTGTAATAAGTCCCGATTTTTCTCCAGAAAACCAGTTGTGTCATACATCACCTGCAAGGAGTAAGATGCAACAAATCAATGTATCAGGCAGCAAGAACTTAAACATGAACAGAACAAGATTTTCAATTCATTCTACCAAGGAGAAAGGTAATCCTGCACAACTCTTTTGTCTACTCGGCAAATACAATACACATAACAAGGGAACCAACAATCAGGAATTCTCTATTGTAACTTGTAAGTACCTCCCCTGCATAATGGCAAACGGTAAAAGCTTTTCCCCGTTCTCCTCTAAAATAAGAATTTGAATTCAGATGCTGCTTAAGCTTGTTGGCAAATGTCAAATCTGTACCATTTGGGAAGGTGGACTCCTCATCCAATAGAGACAATAACCCCAATGGTTTCTGCATCCATGAAAAAGGTCAGAGAACACGCACTACTATATAATTTCATCTTACAATATGAGTCAGGAGATACCATTAGATTTATACTTCCTAACAAAAGCACATGAAACTTGATTCTCTTTACGACCAATTCTCCACCTCATGTTCTTACAAATAGATATCTTACTATCTTAGAGTTAGAGAGGGAGAGAGGGATATCTTAGAGTTAGAGAGGGTCTTACAAACTAGCAACCAAAATTTTATGCAACGCTATATTGTAAAGAACATTTCGTGTACCTATAATGTATATACCGTCACATGAGCTTCATCTTCTGGGGTACATTGTAAGATCAATATGCTACCACGCAACTGTGACCATACCATCGAAAAAGCTTGATTCGTGCAATATGTAAATAGTTAACAGAGTATGATATAGTAGTCATCCTACAGCAGCTATACTCTATCTTCCAGGCCTACAGTAAAAATGCTAAAAAAACACAATTCACAGATTACAACACCATCTACAGTACACATGATTACCAATAAAATAACTCAAACAGTCAGCACATTGAGCCAATGCATCGGTAATCTTTCTACCTTTTCAAAAAGATTCAGACAGTCTTGGTTGTCCTCAAAATCAACTTTTGCCCAGTCAATGCCATCTTGTATATATTCCTGAAACAGAAACGTGAAGCATCAGGTTACAAAATGACCGCCGGCAAAGCGAAAGATGAGGGTACATAGGCTCAAGGAAAGTAAATCGCATTTTCGTTTTTCATCATTTCTAAATTCATGCTAGACAACAGGTATATTTCCCTCACACAATAGAATGTTACGGGGGTTTTTTTTAAACATTAAAGGGAGAAGAATGATATCGGATCCAGCAGGTGTAGATTACTTACAAAACACCTATTTATTTAAATTGTACAAAGGGTTATCACTCAAAAATTCTTAAGTTATTTAGTTAATCACCTGTGTTTCCTTACCAACTCCATATAGATAGAGATGAATAACATGAGGAGTTTCAAGGACTGTGCTACTGATCCAGTTGTCCAAATAGCATAGATCGTACCTTTCGCCAACTTAGGGGTTGTTGAATGATATATCAACCAATAAGTCTTCAAAAGAGAACTTTTTTTTATGTAGGACCAATATTTTTTTCATAGCATTCTAAGACGAGCATTGGGTCAGAAAACTTAGTACATTGCTCTGATGTTTACTCTTGGTCAGAAACTTTTGTGAGCTTGATGAAGAAAACATATCGGCTTTGTTTGGATGAGAGTTTAGTTTAGTTTAGTTTTGGTAGTGGGTAGAGAGAGAAATAGGGTAATGATTGGAGAGAGGTGTAATGATTGGAGAGAGATAGAGAGAGAAATAAAATTAATAATTGGAGATATAGGGTAATGATTGAAGAAAGATATAGGGTAATGATTGAAAAACAAAACAAAACTAAAACTAAAATGGGTACCGAACATAGTGATCATAACTTAGTATTTATTTGTCGAGAAGTGCTATTGGCACAGATAAATGGGAACAGATTAGATTATACACGGACCTTTTTAGTGGGCCCACCTCTGTTCCCGTAAAGATGATCCGAGCCGCTCATTTTTTTTAAATATTTTTTTGTGGGTTCCTATAAAAAATCAGCTCAATCGTATATCGGTAAGGGTCCTAGAATTCGTTGGGCAAACCAGTTAGTTTCACCCAACAAATTCTCAAAAAAGCCCTTACATATGTGCGATTGAACTAATTTTTTGCAGGAACTCATAAAAAACTTATTTAAGAAAAATGAGCGGTTTGGATCATCTTTGCAAGGCTGAGGTGGGCCCAAAAAAAAACCTCAGTGCATGATCTGTTCTCATTTATCTGTGCAAACAGACTTCTTGTTATTTGTCGACTTGTAGAAAGCTTCTATGTGCTCGTACTATAAAAATACTGTACACATATACGCGTGTTCGAGCTTGCCCTACGTTGGTTACTTATAATCTCCAAAAACTAGCATATGAGCTTGGGCGTCCTCTCCCCTCATTGCCAATTGGTTTTGAGTTGGAGGCTTTAACATGGTATGAGAGCTAGACTTCGGAGGCTTTTGGACAAGACTCTCTTCATTGATTGCCCCTTCTTTGTGCCTAAGTGCACCATGTTTCGTTGTTCATTGTGATCCCTAAGTTATGGATCCTTTGCTTACCTCTGCAAAAACTATTATATAAGTTTGGATGGCCTCTCCACTCAATGCCTATTGGTTTTGAGTTCGATGCTTTAACAATACACATACAAACACAGCCACTTGTTACTTGCAGACATAAACCAGGGCAACAGTTAATGGCCAGAACAGAAAGTAGGCTTCAACAATGGCTACATTTCTGGTTTACGCAGTCCGATGCCTCCACTTTAGTCTAATTATATATTAACTTAGCAGGTTTACCATCTGAAACTTGAGAAAACAAATAACATCACATGAAATACCTTTTCCTATTATTTGTTTACAATTTCTGGGTGTTGCATGGGATATTTAAAGTACTTGACAATTGATTATTCTGTGTATTGGAAAGAAAGATGTGAAAACAAGTTCAAATACTCACCTCCTGCTCTAACTTAAATAAGTGGCGATTGAAGTGTTGCTGCAGTCTCTCATTTGCATAATTTATGCAAAACTGCTCAAAACTATTCCTCTGAAAAGAAATATGGGAAAGGAAATAAAAGCGGTGATGGAGCAAAGTTGATATTAGCATTACAAGACAAAAAAAGACAGATACAACCCCAGGACCATACATCAAATGACTCAAAGCCATAGATATCAAGAATACTGATGGATCTCCCAGTGCGACGTTTGCCTACTGCAAGTGACTTGTTAATTTGCTCTACCAGCCAGTCAAACAAACAAGAATATATTGATTTCGCCAATGCATCTCTTGTGTCAATAGCCTGAAAAAGGAAGAAACAACTGAACAACTGTACTTGAGAGAAGGTCCTCACCACCAATGATTGAAGAGAATAACATATATAACTAGCGGAAGTATCCCCTTCATTTCATTAATACCAAGCAAAGATGTCAAAGATACATAGCTTCCAGCAGTAGTAATTAGGTCTAACAAACAAATCACAACTTTACTAGGTGAAGAAATGAAATAAGTAACAAACCTCGATGTTCAACGCATAGCAAGTAGGATAAATCTAAGCAACATTGGTCCGTAAGATATCGTAAAATCATGTACTTAGCGATATGAGAAAAAAAGAAATTGACAGAAAAAACATGTAAATACAAGTATTACTATATTCTCACAATATACAGTATTGTGGTGGACCTGGTGGTTAAATTTTTGGAAAAAAAAAAAATACGGCACATAAACAAAGATAAACATGAAAATAAGATAATTAAGTCCCAGGGATTACATTCAAAAGTTTATATAACATCCAACCTATAAAGAATCGACCAAAGGTCACACGCTAATGCAATATCAATATCTCAAACTTGCTACAAAACATATGAAGTCTGTGCAAAGGATTTTATGTTGTAGGCCTTATGGCCCCAAAAATTAGGACACGTGGCACAGCTCAACTTCCTAGTTTTGAGACCATCAGGTTAGTAGTAGGAGTGGAAGAGTAGGTCGAACATGGACATTTCAAGTAAATTGCGAAGGAGTTTACCATCTGAACAAATTAAAGCCTCCTAAGGAACTTATTCCAACTACAAATTCATTCATCTCTTTGAAAAATCACGTATGTACCAAGTCCATGGCCAAAATCTATTGTTTTGAGACACATTTTGAATCTCTACATTTTGCAATGAGGTGCGAAATCCAAACAATAGAGGATGTTTGCATCATTAGGTCAATCAAGGGTTATACAATCGGTAGTGAATCATACGATTCACGATTCGATTCACGATTCTCGCAAAAACGATACGAATCCATAGGTGAATCAAGGTTTATCATAGTTCGACTAATAAGAACCCACATATGCAATTTGCCTTAATTTTTCCTCTAGGAAAGCAAAATTATAAGATAATATACCGTTAAGTACGAAAATTCTGATTCTCATTTAAAATATGTAAATATTGGTATTTCTTCTAATTCGGAGCATGTTAACCCTTTTTTCCTCCGTCTTCTTAAAGATTAAAAGTCGCTTTACAAGTAAGATACCTTATACTGATGAGTTATGCATTTTATTTTGGTAAAATTTTCATATTTTGTTATAATGTAAGTCAATAGATGTGCTCAACGTCTTTAAAATGTTATAATTTTAATTTGCTAGATGGTAATTATAGAAGGAACTCTGAATATTGTTGAGGATGATATCTATATGGATGCATTGTCTCACCTATTAGACCTTGTGACCAAAAATTAAAAATAGAAAACAAACTACAATATAGATTTAAGATTAAAATTTTTAATGCTACAATGTATCTTTCATATGTAGGTGCGTAGATACAATTTCCAATGTGTTTGCGAAAATTGGACCAAATCGTTATGATTCACGATTCGATTTCATTCACGATTCGAAAAAGGGTCGATCCGATTCTTGATTCGATTCATGATTTGACAACCTTGCTTTCTTTGTACTAAAAGTGCTACTTTGTGTTAAGCATACAAGTCCTCTAGTTAGGTTCTTTGTATTTTGATTCCAAGGGTGTTAATATTGGTATTCATTACACAGCCTTGGGTAGAACACAACCCCAAAAGCTAGTTGTTGAAGTAAGGGCGCCCTAATACCTATATACTTCAAATTATTTGGGTACTCAGGCGATGTGGGACAAATACACGTGCATATGTTGAAAACAAAGAGTCAATCTATGCTCACTTGGCAACACCTACTGCGTACAGACCAAAGACACACCCTACCCATCTCCGATACCTAGCTCTCATACCATGTTGCACAACCTTGGATAGAACATTAGAACCCAACCCCATAAGCTAGCAGTAGAATTAGATCTCTAATTTGGTGTCAAAAAAAATTTAAAATTATGCACAGAAGTAATTTATTTTTTGATCGGAAAATTGCACATCTTTTTGTAGTTGACTCTTTTTTAGTTGCGGAGGAAGTATATAAATAGGGTTGTGATGCTAAGGGAAAGGGATCAAACTTTTCAACAAATTGTAGTATTTTTCTCTATTTCTTGTGTTCAAGGTGTTAATCTTTCTCTCATGGATTCAAGAACCAGGATCTAACCAACTCGTCTACCAGAACAACATCTACTCAATCTTTTCACTACAACGTTGCATTACCAGGATCCTAAGCTAGAACGCGCTTTAGTATTATGTGAACCCAATTACCAGGATCCTATGCTAGAATACGCTTTAGCATTATGTGAACCCAATGGAATACTGTCCTAACTCAACAAACCAATAACACATGCATCCCATAGATGCACATCAAATTAGAAAATAAAAGATAGTTGAATCACATGTTTTCGACCTCTTGCAAGTGAACAGCCGGCGAAGGGAAGGAGGATTCAGCAATTTGGTTAAGGCAAAGTCCGGTAAGTTAGAGGTGAAGCCCTTCTATAATGCATCAGTCAAACATAGAAATGTAGACTTTCCTTGGAAAGAGGTGTGGGGAACTAAGGCCCCATCAAAGATCAGTTTGTTTATTGGTTCGGAATGGAAAAATCCTTACTATTTGATTCATAGAAATGTTAATTGGTGTTGCATGTGCAAGCATGATGAGGAAACCGTCAACCATCTTATTCTTCACTGCGCTGTGGCTAGAGATTTGTGGTCCTTGATCTTTCTTTTGTTCGAGCTCGAGTGGGTGTTCTCTCGGTCAGTGAAGGATACTTTATGTTCGTGGAGGAGAGCCAAAGTAAAGGAAGAGAGCTTGGCACTGGGCATGCTTGCCAGTGATGAGGATTATTAAGAGAGACTACAATAGATATAGAGATGCCCATTCTTAAATCAAAAGTAATATGCTTTCCTTTTTTTACAGCTGATTTTCCCATTCAATTGATCCATTTTTTAAACCAATTTTGGATTTTGTAGAAGTTCAGGAGTGAGTGTTGTCTTGGGTTGCATTTCATGTACACCCTTTTCTTTTGTATATGGGTTGCACCCCCTAGGTGCCCATTCAATACACTTGCTTACTTATCCCAAAATAAGAAAAAATACAGAGAATGGCCGAAGAAGTGTTATCTTCACACTAGAAAATACCACTTTTTAAACTGTATTCAGAATGTTTGATAGTCCAAAATAGAAGGCATGCTACTTGTTATCTCAGGGGAAAGCAAAAGTGTAGCTAGAAAAGAAAGGGACCCATCAAAAAGTGGTCTCATTTAAAACAAGAATGAAAACAAGAACACATCTGTTGACTAATCAAAATGTTGCTATCTCATGTTGACTTCAAGTTCACTGGTACTATATTACCATCCAGAGATTGACTGCACTCTACAACACATTTTTTTTTGGACCTATGAATGAACCTCACTTATTTCATACCAAAACACCATGAGCACTTCACGTTAAGTTATCCCGCAAACAAATTTTACCTGAGATTGAGTGAGCTTTTGAATAATCGTATCGTTTCCAATTCTCATTTTACGTGTTGACAATGCTTGCTTTAGCTCCACCACAGTACACCCAATCAATTTTGCAACGGTGGTTAGACCTGCAAATTCAACATCCAAACTGCGCATCAAGTGATTCAATAAGCATCACCCATAACTCATCAGTTAGAATTCTCATTTAGTAATAGGCATAATTAAATGGGCATTTCAAATTTAACTCACTCTGCTGAGCTCCATTTCATTATACCAGAAACATGTCTGGAGTTGTGGCTATGAGTAAGTAGTTAGCAGTACGCAAACAGTTAGCACTCTCACTCCGGTCTTGGAGGGCCTTTGTACCTCTGGCCATCCACTGTAGCCTATGCCCCAGACCTACCATTCCATGCTAATAACCACCAATCATTATAGATTAATCCATCTACTAACTAGTTACCCACTTATCTTGCTCTCAACCAGATATCATTAAACTTCTCAATTAGGAAAGCAAATATTTTCTGATAATTGATTGAGATGCCTGGCAATAGAACTACATTACAAAATTCAGATTATATTAAGTGTAACCCTTAGAACTTGAAGATCAGGAGGCAAACGGAATCCATTATCAAGTTCCAAGACCAAAGGCACCAACCCCTATTAGGAAGGCTAGGGATACGCGAACAACTAAGCCATTCAATGATTGAAGATTGAGAAAATAAAAAAACTGAACGCGGGATAGCAATTTGTTCAGCTTGTCAATAAAGTTTCTACATAGACTCGTTCTACTGGTGGAATGGTTGCTGCACCAACTGCAGGGTACTAAGAGGCAGACACTCCAGATACAAAATATTTAGCTTTCTACAGGTCTGAAGCCCTTGGTTCCTGCCTAGGTGCCAGGCCTGGGCAGATGTCAAACCCCCCCCATGAGCCATATAAACCCCATATGTTCGCAAACATCATCACTTGAGAGAAACACTCCAGCTAGCTGCCACAGCACGTAAGCCCAAGAAAATCTAAGGCGGCGTGACTGTGAGTGTGATTAGTAGTAAAAATTAATCTAAAACCTCACTTTATCATATTAGGAGACTTAACAGTATCAGATTGTACGTATATATTCCAGTATTTGTACATCAACTACAAGATTTACATCCCAAAAAACCAGCCCCTAAGATAAATGGACAGAGAACCATGCAACTGATGAAGTTGATCCTTCCAGAAGATTGTTACCTTCATCTGTCACTGGTTCGACATGGTTTTCATTGTCAATAACCGTAAAGGAGATATTCCCCAACCACAATACTGCCGCAAGCATAGCAAATACGCTTTCTTGATCCTCTTTGCTAACATGAACAATATCAAGAGCTTCCTGAAGAATACAAATAGCCACAGTGACGCTGTTATAATACTAGGAGACAAAGGAAAGTAAAAATCTTCATGCATTACTGGTTGCAATATAGCTCTTCGAGAGGAAAGATAAATACCGTTACGATGCGAAATTGTTCAGCATCATCAACTGCAGCTATTGAATGGCAAGTGCTTTGACTCAAATACTTATAATCATCCAAAGTTTGCAGATTCAACTTCTCTGCGTTACAAGAAGCAAATTGCATGAATAACAAAATAATGAAGGAAAAGTTGCACTGCAAATACAAGTATAGAATAAATCTTGAAGAACTACATATACACCAACATGATACAATCAGTTTTTCAAATCACAAAGTTACGAAATAAGTTAGTACTGAACATTGGAGCTTTTCCCAGAAGATATCTGATACTTTTTTTTGATGCCTGAAGGCAAAAATCATGCTCAAGATACTAGTGGAATATGAGGATGGCACACAATGAAAGCATGTTCAGATATTGATGTAACTGGAATGTGAAATGGGATGGAGACTGTAGAACACAGAACATGCAACAAATGCATCAAGGAAACAGGAACGGGTAAATAAAATACCTTTAAGGGCAGGTGGAGCTCCTGCACAAAGTTGATAAAATATATGATATGACCGTTCCCCCTCCGCGCATTGGACCACTCTAGACTGTGCAATTAAAAAATGGGATTAGTGGATTGCATGTTAAATCAAATCCAGTACATTCAGAGATGAGGGCAGTATAAGAATACCTTCTCAAGTAAAACTATAGAGGATTAAGAACCATGACGCCAGGAGGAAAACATTAAACAAGTATAGTGTCAGCCTTTGAATATGAATAAATTTATTGCAGGACCAAATGGTACAAAAGCTATCTTACAAGTTTGAATCTTGGCACCCGATATTTTTCCAGTTTCACTAAAGTGAATTTCAATCAGCTTTCCCTGTGACAGGTCATTGATATAATTATTGCTTGCAACCAGAAAGAGAAATAAGTTTCATAGTCAATCCAAAGAGTAGCAATTGCTACTAATAAATGTATATCTGTTGCACCATTGAAAAATTCAGATGCCAGGGCAAAGAATAGAAAACATACAAATCGACTTGAGTTGTCATTTCTTGATGTTTTGGCATTACCAAAGGCCTCCAAAATCGGATTAGTTTTCAATATCTCATATTCTATTCCACTACCACCTCCAAGCGCAGCCAAATATTGCATAGCTATCTTTGCCGTCTCAGTCTTTCCTGCTCCACTTTCACCACTGGACATCCACAAGAAGCATAATCAAGTCATGCAGTAGAGATGTTCCAAAAAAAAAAAAACAGCCATGCAGTAGAGGATGTTGTTTACAAAAACCAATCACTTGATATGTAAATACCTATGTATACACATTGATAATAGAGTTCTTGAAGCTGGATACTTTACTTAAGAGTTTGTGTTTCAAGTGTTAGCCTGTGTTTCTCTATGATATTTTTACTACTTTATTCAACTAAGTGCATCTCGCTTCAACAAGTTCTGCATCTTGCCTTTTGCCTAGACCCCACAGATCTTTGGTACCTCCGTGCGCTTATCGCCTCAAATAACTATGCTCCCAATCCAACAAAAAATTTCTAATCATATTATTAGTGCAATAGACATTCCCAAGGTGCATAACTGGCAATTTTTGAACATATTCTCTAGGAAACCATCTCCCTCTAGATTTTTGGTTTATTACATTTTGCTTCATGCAAAAAATATGGGGATTGCTTTGGATTGCTAAACTCACCATATGGCATAGTGTACCGTATTTTGGAATATATGTTCCAAAATGGAATTCACCAGTGGTATTTGCATTCCCGAGAAACACGGGTCTCAACTCAAAACAATGGATGGTCAAGTTTTGCTGCCTCTACATATTAAGTTGTTACGTTATTTTAGCCTACATCATGATACGCACAGTAAATGGAACTAAGGACATTATGGAGAAAAACAAAAATGTAGGACGTAGACACCGTTTTGCACTGCAGAAAGATTAAAACAATAACAGACCTCAAATGTGTCCCAGAAAAATCCCTTTGTGCATTTCCAACATCCTAACAATTACAATTGGCCCCCAAGTCACTAAGAAAAAGATCAATGTGTAACAGTTTCGCAAAGTTCTAGTACATCATAATTTAAAAATACAAAGAAGCTAGTAGGAAAGGTAAGAGCCAATAAGATTATCACAATCATAGAAAATTGTAGGAATGTAGCTATGAAATTAAACATATTTAAAGAGAACATGCAAGCTTTATCGGCTGTCTGTTCTTCATAAAAAAGAAACATGCAAGAAAAATGAATACTAGACCAAAACAGTTAGCAAATAAATTGAACATAGAAAACACAAGCATCAATCAGAGCCAAAATACAACACAGCACCAGCTGTAAGTGAAATTCTCCCATCACAAACTGCAAAACATAAAAATGCTAATAGAAGATTGGAAGTTTTCATGCTAATAGAAGATTGGAAGTTTTCAGAGTGCAGACATGCAGGATGCAAACATTTAAGCTCAATTAAGCAATGTAGACTCACCTTATGATGATAGATTGATTTACTTCATCTGGAAAGAAAAAGAAGAAAAAGCATAAGAGTTCCCAAAACACAAGGTGACTGATGCCAAAGAGCAGCTTATTAAAAAAACAAACTGAAACAACCTCGTATCATTTCCCGGATCGCTGTATCTGTGATAGCGTAGACATGTGGGCTCTCATTAGATTTACACTTGTATGCTTCAATAAAACTATTTCCATACAAGGGGACTTTCTTGAAGGGATTAATAGCAACCAACACAGGCCCTGCTTTCGTCTAAAACAGACACAAAATTAGAAGCACATGAAGATACTGGCAAGCTAGAGAATTGAGGAGCAAATTCGAAATAAAAACTATAGTATAAGACACTTACATAAATAACATCTCGATTGTATCGATACTGAAGATTGTATAAAACTGAAGGTTCATTTAGATAACTTAGTTGCATCAGATCATCAACTCCATCCAGAATATCAGGATTCGCTGGTAACAGACTTCCAGAATCCACCTTTAAAACCTACAATTAAAAAACAAGTTATGAGCAATTGGAAGTTTTGGTAAATCAAAGAATGATCAAACAGGGTAGACATTCAGGATATTGAATGATTTGCTCACTTTGCCCTCAGGCAGTGATATGACAGATTCGGTCCCCGTAGTAGACATCATCTTCCCAAGCTCCCAGTCGCCATTAGGAAGTTGAATCCAATATTGAAGCTTCTGAAAAAGCAAACTTTGCACATAGGTGATAAAATCACTACAGAATTGACTGTGCTAAAGCCAACATTCAACAGCTTAGATACAACCTTCATGGTCCCATATAACACATCAATGCTATTGCAAAAGTTTGCAACCACAAAAATGTATGACAAAGGCACATAGGAACTGCTACATAATTTCCATTTGCCCTTAACAAAATTCCCAGCTTCCAAATAAGATGTTCTTCAAAATATTCATACCACTTTAGGTCTACAATCACCAAACTGAACAAATTCAGCTCCAAATAAGAAGCAACATAATTCCATAACCATGGTCGGACAACAACACTTCAAAAAAGTTTCTTTTACCAAGCACGGGGTTAACTTTGGTTAGAGAATTATATAAGATTTTATGAGCCTGGGAGGCTAGGAGTAACACAAGAAGGGGGCCCAGATAAATAACAGTCATGAAGCTATTGTAATGGACGTCAAACACTCAGGAAAAGGCTACATCGACAGCATAGGATGACAGATGACATAAAGTATAGCTAGTCGACTAAGAAAGCATGCTACAGCTTAGAGATGTTGACAAACGACACACATTGGGTTTGAGGTTTGAAATTTCTTTGATTAGACAGCAAAGGGGGAACCAAGATGCACAATGTGATCGTTAATCACTTAAAATCAATCAGTGAGCAGGAAAACACTGAATGATCTTTCTTAACGAATTACTGCTCTAGAGACCATGTCCTTTAGCATCACCTCTAATGATAGGTTGCCCAAGTGTGGAAAGCATATATATGCACCAGCATTATTTGACTTCATGTCAGTAACCAGCCATACTAAGACCGTGGACTTGTAGATTAATTTTCTGTTGGCAACCTTAAACCAGTAGAAGAGCCCCATGTTTAGAATTAGAACAGATAGTCTTTCGCTTACTCAATGCAAAATAGGAACAATGAGAGATACTTGGTGGCCTCAAAGAAAATCACTACCCTTCAAAGTAACAGATATTTAATTCCCAACTCCTGATAAGATTTGGGATGACTTGCCCTGCTTTCACATAAAGGACACTCCACTAAATACACCTATCCCCAAATTACTTTAATTGGAACAAAGAATTATCTGATGAAGTAATCTAAACACATAAATAGACAAATGATCACTAATTAATTAATAATATGTATCGATGGTTGATCTCCCAAATAGGGTAGAGATATCAACTCTCCTAAACGATGCTCGAACAATAAGAAACACAAAGACAGACAAGAATATGGACAAGTCACGGACACGGAGCACTACAATTCTAAAAAGAATGGGGAATCAGAGGTATGGGGATACGGGCATGACAGGTCGGGAACATGCATCATGCTCGACGTGCCTCAGCACATCGGTAGCCGCGGCGTATTGGACACGGGTATGGTGACCACTTTGGTGCGTTTGGTGCTACATAGCTCAATAGTAAGCACTCGATGGTCCTTAGGCCCATGGGATAAACTCTAGTCTGAATCTGAGGGGCTAATAGATCTAGGTTAATGACCAGGTCATGTCGTTAGCTCAATGGATCTCTTGTTATTTGAGGGGGATCAGGGAAGGGGATCCCCTTTCTCTGATTGTCATCATCCTTGTGATTGAGGCACTAAGCCAGTTGATACAGTAGAGCCATGCAAGGAGATTTTATAGCGGCCTTCAACATGGGTCCAGATGAGGGAATGCAGCTGACGTGACGGCGTCTCATTTGCTTTATTCAACTGACACAATTATCTTTTGTGGTGATGATTCGGCCCAGTAGCATGGACGAAGCCAAGATGTCATTTTCCACAATGACATTGGTTTTTAAAATGTAGGCCAAGAGATTATTCAAAAAGAAAAAAACTAATAATTGAGTTACCCTGCCAATCAAAAAAAAAAAAACAATCAAGTTAACCCCATTAAAAACTAGATGCAATCCTGTTTTATGTTATGAATCAGATACGTCAAAAAGGTCAATTGAATGGTTCACTTGGTTTTTACGAATACTTCTTTCGCATACTTTTTTCGCAAGCATAATATACAGTGACAACAATGACTTGGTTTGAAAATGTTGACCAAGAGATTATTCAAAAAGAAAAAAACTACCAATCAAGTTATCCCGCCGATCAAAAAAAAAATCAAGTTAACCCCATTAAAAACTAAATGCAATCCTGTTTTATGTTATGAATCAGATACTTCAAAAAGGTAAACAAATCAATTGAATGGTTCACTGGGTCCATAATGATCAAAAGGCCATCAATGATATTTGCAAGATGGGGGGAAAAGATATCTTGTCCCATCGCAGATCCTCTGGAAAAACACAAAATGAGGGTACACAAAGCATGCTTGGATGCAAACATGTGTTCTTCATGTCCACCCACAGTAGTCATAGCTATCACAAAGCAGGCCAAAGTACGTGATCATGACTTCTAACTCTCACACTTGCTGCTTACTAACAAGAACGTCTAGCCTAGAATTTTGTTGTAGCATCAAATGCACCAAACTTTGCTTTGCATTCATATCACCAATTTTCCACTTCTAAGAAGCTATATGAGACACAACAGAAAACTCATGTGAGGATCTTCCAGCATAGGAGGATTCCTGTATAACATCTTAAGCATATACTAGAATAGATGATGCTTTTAACAGAAGAAAAAAAAAAAAAAAAGTCTGAGCCCAACATTTGAATTAGAACTGAAACTAGAGCCGTTAAGTACCTTCTTTGCAGCATACGGGTTGGTGTCACTCCACTTGGATTCAGTACGCAACGGGACAAAGGAACGCAATGGAGGTGCCAAATCCAGATCCTCAGAACCTACAGAAGGCCTGGTCTCAACCGATACAATAAACCTACTATAAGGTGATTCATCGTTATCCTGATTCATGTCGTTATTGCCATCCTCGCCGCCTTCAACAACATCACCAGCTGAATCACCATTTTCGGGAATGGTGGCAATTGGGATCATATTACCCTTCTGTTGATTCATGTCATCAGACTCCTCCGAAGGACAAGAGTTCGGCAAACCCATAAATCTGAAATCCCCAGGCAATGATTTGATCGACTGGAGGGAAGGAGAAACCCGAGTTTTCTGTGACATGTTTGATCTAAAACCTGGGTTGTGTGAATGAGCTTGGCCAAACGGTTGATAGAGATTAGATAGATCAAAAAAGCTAACCTCTCTTTACCTCCAAAAAGCGAAATCCAACTTTTAACAAGGTCCCACGAGTTATCTGCCAAACTTAATGGAGGGGACCATAGTATGGGAAACAGACTATAGTGCTCAACTGATCAATCCGAAACGCACCTCACAATATGCTTGTCCGTGATGGTAAAGTCAAAGTCACACAAATCACTCAGAAACCAGTAAATCACTTTTCTCATAAATTATGCCCAAAAATCGACACCAAGTTCTGTACTTTGATGGTCCAAAAAAGTGATCTCCAACTTCAAAAACACCTCACAATGGTCTCTTGTAAGTAACAGAACATGTAACCGTAGAAACTACAAAATACATAAACTAGAAATCTCCTATATCTCAACACGATCCACTAACTCGCCGATCTTTTACGAACTCTCTGAAGAAAGCAAAATAAAGTACTTACCTCTCTGATAGATCTCATCTACTTACGAACCGAGAAGAGAAATCCCAGTAAAACCTGTCGACTAGTCAACTAGAAGGAGGCGGAAAATGAGGAAGTGATGAAGAATCGGCGATTACCTTCAGAAGTTGTATAGAGACCAGATTATAGCGCGAAATCGAAGCTTTAAACCCTCGAAATGCTCTCCCTCTCTCTCTCTGTTTACGAGATCTTCGAAAAATGAGGGACCAGTGTCAAAGTAGAAGATGCAGCTTTTTGCTTTTCCTTTCCCTCTCTTCCTCTCTCTCCACGGATACTGTGCGGAGAGCATAAAGGCCGTGTTTTGATTTTCCCTCTCCTCTCTATCAGACAACGAATCTCCACTGTTGTTTTTTTCAATTTTTTGGGCACCGGCCGAATATGAACATGGTCTTGTGTTTCTAGGACCGTTATGCCCCTACGGCTTCTTTGAATATGTAGCATTGTCACCCGAATGTAATATCCAGAGGGCTTGTTTGGACGCGAGAAAAGAATTGCGGATATTAATTATAAGAAGGGATAAAATAGTATGAGATATTATTTAAGAATGATGGATCCACAATGATGTATTTTTATGGAGGCGGGGATTAAATAGTAATTGGTTTGGATGAGATATTAGAGAAGAGATATTAAATAGAGTACTTAGTTTGAATGAAAGATAAATAGGGGGTATAAGGAAGGGTGGAGAATATAAAAAGCTATCAAATGACCATTTTTGCCTTTGTGCGGTTCCAAACTTAATTATGTATTACGTTATATATATAATTGCAAATATCATTAATGTTTCAAGCTTTAAGCCATAATATTTAATTTTACTGACAAATTAACTAATTTAATAATATTACAAAATCAAAAATCAATTTTAATTTGATAAAATTCGGTTATTTAAAAAAAATCGATTCTTTTTTTTTTTTTTTTGGAAATTTACATTGTTTCATAGTTGAAATTGTGTCCAACAAATTTGTCTTTTCATGGCTTCTTAATTTGTTTTATGTATGTTTGTGAGGGTGCATTCATGTCGGTCCTTTAAATTCTTTATTATCCATTTTTTTAAAACAAGGAAATGTAAAATTACACAAAAGGTCTTTTATATTATGCATAAAGCCCCCTCCGTTGGATAGCACCATGAAGCCCCACCGTTGGATCATGGGGGAATGGTCTAGAAGACTTGAAAGGGAGATTGATTGAGATCATTGTCGAAGAAAAAAAAAAAGATCATTTGGGTCTTTTGTGGCGATCTACCAGAGTGCAAGGAGAGAGAGAGGTGACACCGCCATGAGCTCCGCCCAGCACCACAACTTCCATCCACCGTCACTTTAGATACTTCGTCTTGAAAATCTCACTCACCGGCGTTGGAGATCTGTTCACATTCATTCCTCTGGTGACATTTCCGCTGGTACTTCAAACTCCAAGCTCTTTTGTGTTTTCTTTTCCTTTGACCCCCTATACCCCTTCTGTTGCCGGCATCCAAACGAGCCCTGAATATTATATTTATCTGTAGACACCCCAATCCGGATCTCGGAGAGTCTTTATCCGCCCCGATGATGAAATAGAGAAAACGGTACCTTTGCGAGCTTGAAAAAGGATCTCCCTAAGCCCAAATAAAACCCAAAAGCCTTCAGAGCCTCAGCCCCTACCATTCTATTTAATAAAAAGAAAGCTGACTAGCAATCGCTCGTTTTTCTTATTAGCATGGGATTGGATGTTAATAATGAAAGACAGAACATCTATTAGAAGGCAATCCCCGGGGAATTCCTATAGATTTCCGATGGATAACAATCCATCTTTCTCGCTTTCGCTCTTTCTCCCAATCAATCGCGAGGGCCCAGAAAAATCTGAAAGGCCCAGATAAAGCCCCGACAAAGCCCAAAAGACCCTGGGCCGAAGGAAGAGGCACCGTGCAAAGTAGAGCTGGAGCGCACGGCACCTTGAAATCCAAGGGACCGTGCACAGCAAACCTTCACCGCACGGCACCTTGAGCAAAAAGGCTGACTGGCTCAGAAAGCTGTCAGTCACGCCAGTTTGAGCCACAGCTGATGACTGACTCAGCCGAAAATGCACTTCTGGCCCGCCCAGAAAATACCTCCACCATTTGAAATTCAAAGTCCTTGGCCTTTGCCTATAAATTGACCCCTCCACTCAAGGAGAAAAGAGCCCTTCTTTTGAGTCCCTCTTGGCATTTCTTTTGGCTCTCTTTGCTTTCTCTCTCTAGTTCCCACACCCACTTTCTTCATACCATTTTCATTTCCAAGTCTTAAAGGATGTCATTCCCAAAAGACATTCTTTAAGCACCTTCACTCACTCCTTTCTCATCATTGAAGTTCATCCTTCATTAACTTTAAAGTCTCATTTCTCAAAATACCTAACCTTCACTCATACACATACTCTCCTTGTCTCAATCAACCTCCTCCATCTACATCTGTGACGATCCATCCATACCTTCGCATCAACGACCCTTGATCAAGCTCGAAACCAAAGGTAAACACTTGTTTCCTTGGACTAGACTCCGTTCTGGTCTTGAGGGGACTTTTCTGTCAGTAGGTCCAAACCCTTTTGGTTAGATCCTGACTCAAAACCCATTTTCATAAAATAAAACCAACATCAGTCTTTGAGATTGGGAACCGCGCTGGCCTGTTGATCGACGCCAGGCACCTGACCCTCAGCGCACGGCAAGGTACATACTGATGCTATTGTGAGCAGGATGCCTGGATCTGAGTTTTCCTCTGTTGTGGTTATTTGTACCTGCTGTTTACTGTTTCTGTTGCTCTTAAAATAAGACCATATCTATAAGCCATGTTCCGGCTCTTTTAAAAGCTTTTTTCAAGATCATCCCAAATGATCAAATATATTAAAAATTACTTTAAAACCATGTTTTGAGAAAGACAATGACATTTTTGGGATGATCTGACTGCCGTGAGGCTTCTGATGAGTTTTCCAAAAGATATACAGAGAAAGCAGTGAGCTAGATAATGTTTTGAAAGTGTGCAACAGTCTGACAGCAGAGCAGCTACCACGCACGGCAGGTTGAGGTGACGCGCGCGGCATCTCAAGGTGCCGTGAACAGTTTGGCTGAGGACCAGACAGCTTGCTGAATGTTGTTTATTTCATCTGCTCACATCACTGTATCACTAGTGTACAGACAGCACCACATGCATGTCAATGAGATATATTTCCCATGTCCCTTCCCCGCCATGTGCTTTATTAAAGAGTTTGATATTCCAAATAATATTGAAAATTTCCCCTTTTGAAAATATTAAGTAGAGACCGGTTTTACTGGGCGAATGGGGTGCTTTTTAAAGAAAAACCTTTCTCATTCGTAATGTGGCTCCTGAACCCAACATCTCAACGTTTTCGCTAGACCAAAAGCCTTTTCCAAACGACTCCTCGGTTTCTCGGATGATCCATCGCAAAAATCCGGGTGGCGACTCTTCGAGTTAGCGCTTTTCGGGCGCGGGAGCCCACATCATCCAGGATTGGATATAATAAGGATAGAGGAGTGGTATTATTTATTTATTTTTGTCAAATGTGAGAAATTATATTTTACTATGAGACAAAATCCTACACAACATAGAGAAACTCCGTGAGGCAAATGGGTGTTTACAGATTGGACAAACCACCAGAGAGGGTAATCAGAGCATAGTATGTGCAATCCTATTACAAACTCACTTAACGAGATCAAGTACACAAAAAATAAAATTAATATCAAGCACATGACCAACAAACCACCAAACTAAATTTGGATAGAAACCAAACTAAATTCAGACAAAAATGAAATAAATCAAAAAAATACATCCCCCTCCGTTATTGAACAACCTTGCTCTTGTCTAGCCTCATACTGATCAAGCTCTAAAGCCGGTGACCACGCGACTACAAACCCAGAAGCGATGCAGTGGCGAGCGGAGCGACGGCGAACGACAAGCGGTTTTGGTGGAGAAAGGGAAACCAGATTTGAAGGCAAGGATTGGTTCCTCCTCTCTTGCCGCCTGAATTTGGGTATGAACCCAAGGGGGAAGGACAGGAAGGAGAATAAAAGTGTGACAACTATTTAGGGTTAGAGAGAGCTGCTCTCATTTTTAGAGAGAGAAAAAGGAGCTATTATTAGGACTGGTGTTATTCACTTTGTTTGGTTTTGGGTTTTGAGAAGAAAAAAAATGATGTAATACGCTAGTTATAATGAGTGGAGAGACATACATAAAAAAAAACTTATTGAGAATCATGCAAAGAGCCAAAAAAATTCCTCAAAACTTGTAATGAGTGGAGAGAGATATTCGCTTTCTTAATTACGAAAAATGCTACTATTCTTTTTTAGTATATATCCACATACTCATATCTATCCCAAAATAAGCTAAACATATACATTTCCCCTCTTTTGTAAATTATTTAAGCAAACCATCTATACACACATACACGAGCCTTCCTATAAGGGCGTTCACACTATGTTAAAAGTGCGAACATCATCTTTTTCAATTGAATTTCGATGATCCGAGTTGCTCAATGTGTTCATAACGTGATTTTAAAGATATTTGAGAGAAATCGATTAAAAAAAATGACCGGGAAAGGCTCCATCAAAGTAGTTTTCATTGAACGGTTCAATTAAAAATTGCTCAAAACAAGCACTTTCCGGTTAGATTTTTTGCCGATTTCTCGCGGATACCCTTAAAATCACATTCTACACACATTAAACAGTTCGAATTATCGAAATTTGATAGAAAAATGGGAGGTCCGCATCGTAAGAAATATAAGGGATTCCTTATAGGATCCGTGATGTGTGTGTATATATATATATACAGTGAGCTTCATTAAGGGATCCCTTAACTTGCTAAGTTAAGGACCTCATGAGTTTGAGATTGTTTCTGATCGTATTTTGATGATCTGAACCGTTCAATGTGTTTAAACTTCATATTTTTTGCTGGTTTCTCATGGAGACCTTTAAAATTACGTTATGATCACATTATGCGGTTTGGATCATCAAAATTCGATTGGAAAATGGGAAGTCCTTAACTTAACTCAATAAGGGATCTCTCATTGGGAGGGAACTGTGTGTGTGTGTATATGTTTTTGTTTTTACATTTGCTCTTTTGTCACATCTCCCCTCATACTATATCCACCCGAAACTAATTCAGTCTGCAAACAACTTGCTAATGTAGGATGAATTTGATATTGCAGTTCGACCAGCTAAGGGCCCTTTAACCTGACTGTTTAAGTGTTTTTTGGCACGATACAAACTTTTTTTTATTTTTTCGTCGTACTATGTAAATTTTTTGCAATTTTGGTCTGCACTTTTACAGTTTTTTTTTTATTTCTTCTCTTCGAAAAAAAAACTTAATGATGTACAAACTGGCATGGATCCAAATTTAACAAGAATTAAGACAAGATAACTAAAAAGGTCCCAAAAAAGTAAGCCTGACGCTGGAAGAAACCTAAGTTTTTGGTGGACCTTGCTGCCAGGGGCCTAAATTTTTGGTGGACCTTGTTGTTCGAATTAATGATTATGAGGATATGATATGGTGCCATTGCAAAAGGTCAAACTTCAAAAAAATGAAATGAATTTTCTTTTCTAAGGGGTGGATAAAATGAATTTGAGTGGTACCCAAATGGAGTTCCCACACCACTGAGGTGGTAGCCCAGTTGGCAAGGGCATCACTCCTCCCCAACGCAGGCTGCGGTTCGAGGCTCCGGAAGCACTATTGTGCTGATTTATCCGGTAGTGCCACTAAAAGGCTTAATTTCGAACCCGCTTTGTGGACCAGGGAGGGGGCTTCTATGCCAACTGTGTAACCCTGTGGTGTCGTGGTGACGGCCCGTCCTCCCGGACGGTAGCTATGGCTCGAACCGGACATTCCACGACGGGTTGGGGGCCCCCAAGGTCACGCTCAGGGGGAGCTGCTACGCTGGTCGCCCCCTCTCAACCCTTTTGTTGATAAAAAATAATAATAAATTGGAGTTCCCATTTGCTTCATGTGGAGCTAAGCTATAGTACAGCCTCAATGTATGGTCCCAAATTTCTCTTTCCAAATCAAATCGATTATTGTGAAAAAGAAAGGGAATTGATTCACAATCTCATTTTATTCAAATGTACTATTTTTATTTTTTTTGTAGTGATGTAAAATTACATGATTATCTATTTTATGTCTGAAAGAAAAAATGTATTAAGTGTACTTTTGTAATTTGAAATGAATGAAGACAAAAAATAGAATGAATTTGAATAAAATGGGAGTGTGAAAATCAATTTTCAAAAGAGAATGGTTAAGAGTTACGCAAAAGTGTGCTTCCATCTCGGTTTTCTTTCCTAATTATCTAGTATTTAAAATATTTCACCATTTTAATATAACCAACCACTAATTTGGATGCATGCGTGTTCGCTCATTGTTGTGATTTAAGAGCATCCATATCAGGCTCTCTAAATTTCAGACAAAATTACACCTTAAAATGCCACTTTATTACTTTAACTAGTCACTTTTAAAATGCATAGTGCATCAAACTCTCTCTTCTAACATATGGTCTATTAATATATTAATTCTGTCTTCTTCCAAAATAATATTCAAATGTTAATTTTTTTTATTTCTTTCTCAAATGTAATAATATATAGCGGTCTATTAAAAAAATTAAGTGCTACAATATTCAATCTGTTTGAACCAGTGCAATTTTTTTTTTATCACATTCTTCTAAAGGGGCATGATTAAATTATATTTCTAAAACTCTCATAATTAAGTATCTACTTTTTATTTGGAATCTTGTAGATTAGAAACTTGATTATAAGAGCTCTAGAGACAAAAATTATTTATGAGCCTTAGAATAATATGATCAAAAAAATAAAATTTTCGCACCGGTTCAAACAGATTGAAAATTGGAGCACTTAATTTTTTAACCATATTTGTAAATATATAAACAGTCTAAAAAAATTAAGTGCTTCAATTTTCAATCCGTTTGAACTGGTATAAAGATCTTATTTTTCTAATCATATTATACTAAAGGATCATAATTAATTTTTGTCTCTAGGACTCCCAAAATTAAGTATCTACTCTTTATTTGAGATCTTGTAGAACATAAATTTGATTTTGAGAACAAGTGGGGATAAGTTAATAAGAAAAAGTGGGTACAAGTTAACAATTAAACCAATAAAATATTAAAACAACTTATGAATAGTTCTTCTTCCCCTCTTGTAGTGAGGAACTGTAGCAAAGTTAGATCTTTGCAAAGTAACGATCAAAGCCATGAGGGTGATGCTGCTAGCTTTTCCAAAAATTGCTCACTGTTGTAGAGTAATAAGAGGAGTAACGAGAGTGGTGCAAATGCTCTAACTTCCATTTGAAAGTATTGATCAAGTCATGTTTAAACTCAGCTGAAGGGGTTTTTTATCCAATCAAACTTTATGGTAAATGTTTAAAACCAGCTTAATTGAATAAGGCTCCCATTCTGCAAAAGGAAATAAATAAGTTACTAGTACTCCGGTACATATTATTTATAATTAAATATAATATATTATAAGAGAATGACATGTCTCGTAAAATGAAATATAAATATTTAAAAAATAAGAAGCTTAGCAGAACGGAACCTGTCTTTTTTTCAATTTTAGAGAAACAAAAGAAGTAGTTGGGTTGTAATCATCAAATTAATACTCCCTCCTCTCTTTTTAAGTGTTCAGTTTCATAATTTTAACTTATTAAGGAAATATCATCTTTCATCTGAACTATTACCTCTAGTTTCTTTATTTACGTTCTATAAAGACATTATCATTACATTTTACTCACTATTCAAAATGGAATATACTTTTAAGAGCAAAATAAAAAAATGTACTAATTTTTACCCACTAATTTTATAAAATGAACACTTGTTAAGGGACATGACAAAATGGAACATTAGACTCTAAAAAAGAAATAGACAGAGTAGTGTACAAGGAATATTCCTCGAGAATGTCTTCAATTTAGGGGTAAATGTGATGAGTGGAGATTATAGGAAGAAATAAATATAAGCTTGGGGATAATATTGTCATACATGTGAAGTTATAAACAACCAACAACTTTATGTCAATCAACGGAATTTGTTTTGGTTTTTTTTTAAGAAAAATCAACAATAACAAAAACAACGGTGACGTTACGACACATCTAGCCTCTAGGTAGCTTTGAAAAAACCAAGAAAATCACTATTTGAGATTTTTGACAAAAACGTAAGCAGGGTATTAAAGGAAAACGGTGTAGAAGGAGTCAAAGATGGTGCTATTTTCAAAATACTCCATGGCCCCTAATTATTGTAACAAAAAATAATTTCTTATTTAGTTTCTGAAACACAGCCTAATTTAATTTCTTATTTAAGTTTCTGAAACACAGCCTAATTATCAATGGCATCTAAATGCTGGCACGTCTCTTGATGAGGGGGACTTCCATCCTTCTGTATGGGCGGCAAAAGACTTCTTCATTCTTTTTTTTTTTTCTTGGGTGCAAAAAGACTTCTTCAATCTATATATACTACTAGTGCTAGCCCGTGCCTACGGCACTACACATCCGGGAAGTGGCATTTGTGTGATTTAGGTGAAAATCATGGGCACTTAACCGGGAAGTGGGAGGATGCACTACAGCCTTTGGATCAAATGAATCTAAGCCGTTCCAACAATTTGTCCCCACACCCTTCTGTTTTATAATAGAGATTATACTCTAATAAGTATAGACTTCTTCAATCTATCGCCCGTTTTAGTTTTCAAAATAAGTATTTATTTTTAATTTAAAAAAATTAAGTTTACCGAAATAAAAAAATATGCAATATGAATCTTATTTGATAAATCTCGATGAGATCTTTTGAACAATGTAACAAAATTATTTTTGCAAATACATTATTTTAAGTTTGAAAATTAAAATAGATACTTATTTTTTAAGGGCAACAAACTTTCAGGTATTTTAGATTGCAAAAGTACAGTACAAAAGAAGCACATGCAGCAGCTTCTTCAAAAGCTGCGGTAAAATACATTTGTCTACAGTACTTCGGCACAAGTAGAGAAGCACTGTACATTAGGTATGTAATATTTTACATTAATTTCTCTCTCCTCCTCTCCGTCCCTCTCTCTCTCTCTTTCTTCTGTTTTGAAAAATCTGCACTTTGGTGAACGGTTGAAAAAGGAAAGAAAATATATTTTAATATAGGACATGTTAAATAGGAGTTTGGCTCCTCTCCAATCTTCTAATAATTGGAGGATCCTCTAATTCAATCCAACGACTGCAAATCAATAATTTATAACATCCTCCTTATCTCGCTAACATTCAATAATCTCTCACACCCTCACAACTCAAGACCACCGAACTCACCTCTTCTCTTCTGTTCTGTTAAAAAAAAAAACTCACCTCTTCTCTGGCGGTCCTCTCTCTCTTTTCCAATATTCTCTCTCCCCTCCCCAAAAATATTCTCCAAAAAATTTTACATACACATTTCAAACACCGGAAAAGATCGTGTTTGTACTTAGTTAAAATTGGACTTTCGGCAACAGTTTTTTCAAATTAAGTTTAACCCACTTGAATTTGAATGGCAAACCGTGCAATCAGATTGCAAATTACGTTATTATTATGACAAATTTAAGTATCGGATGATAATGGCCATTGCTCATAACCTTCAATGGTGGATTCAAAAATTAATTGTTGTGAACCCACTTTTTTTTAATTAATTCACCTTCTACCAGTTATTTTGCTAAACAGTGGTTTCGTTGGACAGTTTTTGCGAAAAAAAAAAAGAATTAAAGAAAAATAGGAAGTTAAGAATTTTGGGATGATCATGGAGAGAGATTCGGGCTGTGATGAATTGAAGAGAGATTGATTTTCAATTGAAGCTTTGGGTTGTGAAGACGGTGAACAAGAGAGAGAGAGAGATTATTGGGTGTTAACGGGATAAGGAATATGCTATGAAGAACTGATTTTCAACCGTTGGATTTGAATTGGAAGATCCTCCAATTATTGGAGGATTGGAGAGGAGCCAAACTCGTTAAATAGATAGTGTTAATTAGTGTTGAAAGACATGTGTGTAGGTAAAATAAATGCACTATTCACAAGTTTTTTTAACTAATAACCGATAAACTTGCTCTAATAAGAGCATCCACAATGTAATGATCAAAACTAAAAGGTTGTTAAAGTTAACAATGTTTACTCAAAAAAGTGCTTACATTGTAATAACCAAACTTAGCAACCTCTTAACAACTCATCAAATTTTGGTATTTGAATAATCAAACTAGCAATCTTGTTGCTAATAATCAAATCTAATGGTTTCCATATTTTCTCAATCAAGCACACCCATCATTACATAAAAGCCTTTTCTCTCTCAACTATGTTTCCATAAAATTATTTTTAAAAACTGCTATTTTTTTCAGAAACTTTAAAAAAAATAGTATTTACAAATTTTTTTTAAAGTGTTTTTACACAAAAAGCTGTTTTTTAAAACTGTTTGTAATAGTTTTTCAAAAAAAAAAACTGTTTTCTTTTTGAAAAAAACTATTTTCAATTTTTTTATTAAACTATTTTCTTTAAAAAAATTGTTATTTTTTTTCAAAAAGAGTATTCAAATTATTGTCAAAAATTTTAGTTTTTAGAATTTTGTAGTTTAAAAAGGTGATGTGGCAAGTTTTGGTTACTCAATTTTGATTATTACATTGTAAACCTCTCTACATTGCTAACCTTAGTAATGTCTTAAATGAATAACCAAAAAGATGACGTGACAACTTTTGATTATCCAATTTTGATTATTACATTGCGGATGCTCTGAGGCAAAAGACTTCTTCAATCTATAGACTTGGACTCGGGCAAAAGACTTCTTCAATCTATAGATTTGGACTCAGCTCACTGATGGAGTCAAGCTGACTCAGCTCACATAGACAAAATATTGTGAGGCTCATCACAGATCCCACACTAACGATCTGAGCTGTTCATTAAATGTAAAATATTTTTTAAGGATTCTTGCAAAAAATTAGCTCAATCCGATACCTATAGGTGCTCGATCCAATCATCCAATTTTTTATTCAGATTTCAAGATAATGAAAAGTTAGATGATTGGATCGAACATCTATAAATATCGAATTGAGCTAATTTTTTGCGGAAACCCTTTAAAAACATATTTTACATTCAACGAAAAGCTCAAATTATTTGTGTGGGACCCCCAATAAAATCTATGTATTTAAAAACAAAATTTCTATTAATACTTACACTCCCACTGATTCACACACTTACCTACCTTGGGGGAAAGTTTGGGGATCCCCCCAAAAAAAAAAAAAAATTGTATACATTAGCTGGAGTGCTAGAGTTAACACATGAGAGTCCAGAGGCTATTCATAGCCCTGGCCCCCAAAGTCACGCTCCTCGTGGAACTTGAACCTTGATCACCATTGAGGGAGAGAGTTGAGTTACCAACTTCACTAGAAGTGATTCTCTCCCTCCTCCACTTTGAAAATTCACAAATTCTTATTATTTTGAAATTGAGAATCCAACCCTATTTTGCGCGCGCGTTCTCTCTCTCCCTTTGCTGCTGCTGTGCTCATATTCATCGCCATAACCGAAGCCCATGCCGGTGTGATTCAACCATTCAACTAGCTCACCCACCGTAACAGAGGATATTGCCTTGGGAAAGAAGAAGAAGAAGAAGAAGAAGAAGAAGAAGAGAATCCTGAAATTAATTAAGCTCGATCGAAAGCATATTTTTCATAGGAATTCCATAGAAACTTTTGTGAACTTGGTGGAGTTTTTTGTTTATAGGCTAATTTGGTCTTTGGAATAGTTGAAATGCCTTTGGAATAGTTGAAATGCGGGGTTGTATCCTAAATTGCAAAAATTATTGAATGTTACTGAACTTTTTAACCTTTGTCAGATTTTCTTTTACTCAATTTATGCCATTGTACTTAATTTGTCTGGGAGTGTGTTTTTTCATTAGGTTCTGTTTGTTTGGACGTAAAATATTTTCCGGTAAAATGTTTTACTTATTTTCCAGTGTTTGATAGTGTAAAAAATGAGGAAAATATTTTACATATAAAACATTTTCCATCAATTGGATGAAAATGACTTATCATTAAATCTTCCGTAAGTTATTTTTCGAAATGAACCCGCTACCTTCTACTGTAATTCTCACTGCTCAATTTACTCGATCGTCAGTCCTAACCCACATTCAATTCCAATAATCTCATATCTCTCCACTGTTTAAGTTCTCCATCTCTCTCTCTACAATGTTTTGTTGATTTCTAAAAATATTTTCAAGTGTCAACCAAACACCGGAAAATAAAAATTTAAAAGTTTGTTTTCTGGAAAAAAACATTTTACATTATAAAACATTTTACATTAAAACAAACGGAGCCTTAATCTCTTTTGGACCTCAAAAAGAGAATGGCTTCGATCGCAAGCATTTGGTCTCAAACGATTTGTCTTGATTGTTGACCACATTAGGGCTCTCCTTATGTGGTAGCAGCCTTAGCAATCATAATCTGCATTTTATTGATCAATTATTGCACTCCTTCTCTGAAAATCATTTTGCTGGTAGAATTTTATCGTCCTGGGTTTGCTATAAAAGGCTCAACTTCCGTTTAAGCAATTTGACAACGTTTATTACAGGCTATTTACAGTAGGTTTTTCCCGGAATGTCATAAACTCATAATGCTATGCTATAAACAATCAAACTCTCTTGTTCGAAAAAAATAGGAAAAATGACGGCCAATGACGTGTTTTGATAATTAATATCCACTAAGAACATTTTCAGCATTAACAAATGTTTTCAGCACGTCCTTGGCGGGTATTAATTATCCAAACACGTCTTGAGCCGTCATTTTCCAAAAAAAAATACAATCAAACTCAAATGATTGTGACAAAAACTCTTCCATTTGATTATGTTATCAGAAGCTTTCATTAATTCAGCATAAAACTTGAGACAGCGAGAGATGCCCGGCGATGGGAAGAGAGGCGGCGATGGCGGAAATGATTGAAGCTGGCCGGCATTGGTGACTCAGGGGTGGGCGTTGGTGATGGCGATGAAGATGAGCGACAGCAGATTCGAGAGAGAGAGAAAGCAAAATAGTTTTGGGGGCACTCAAATTCAAATTTTTTTGAAAATCCACCGAGAGAGAAGAAAGGAGATCGTGGTGGTGGGTGGTTTTGGGGTGGCTGTCGGTGGTTGTGCATCGAGAGGAGAGTGTGTTGAGATAGAGGAGAGAAAAGATGGGAGATCTTGGTTTGGTTTGGTTTGGGTTTAAAATTTTCCAAATAATTTTCGAAGTACTGGGAGAAGTGGAGGGGTGGGAGTGCAAGTGCATGTAGCAAAATTGATGAATTTTGCTATAGAAAACGACATGAGGCACCGATTTTGCCCAGACCTGACCTGGCAAGGCTAGTTGGAAACAGAAATGCATTTAGCAAAGAACTTCACAAGGAAGACAACAATGATGCACACGTGGCACAAAGTGGATCCCCATTCTTCCCTTCCTGTTTACCAGAAATGCTAGTGTTAGCAAGGAACTTCACAAGGAAGACAACAATGATGCACATGTGGCACAAGGTGGGTCCCAATTCTTCCCTTCCTGTTTACAATTCAAACTAAAAAATTTCAATATCCTGTTTTTTTTGCCCCATATTGCTATGACATTTTCTCTCCTATCTCTTTGAAAAAGAAGGAACAACGTTCTGATTGTTCTCTCTTCTGATCTCCTGCCAAACCAAACCATGGTCTCTCCACCGGAGCCACCCCAAGGTGGCACAACAATGATGCACACATGGCACAAGGTGGGTCCCAATTCTTCTTACAATCCAAACTAAAAATTTTCAATATCCTGTTTTTCGGCCCCATATCGCCACGACATTCTCTCTCCTATCTTTGAAAAAGAAGGAACAATGTTCTGATTGTTCTCTCTTCTGATCTCCTCCCAAACCAAACCATGGTCTCTCCATCGGAGCCACCCCAAACCCGCCCCCACCACCACCGATGCACCCAGCACCACCATCACCATCGACGCACAACCTCCACCTTCGGCCTCTCACCTCTCTAGTATGGGTCTGTATATGTAATTTTGAAGCCCTAATTTTGTTGCTTCTTTTTTCTTTCTCTTCACTATTTTGTTGCTTCTCTTCGCTTTTGCTTCACAGCATGGTACCACCGCCACCATTGGACTCCACCAGTCATCCATCTCCTCTCTCATAGGTTTCTTTCTCTCACTTCCCTCTTCTCTCTCACAACTATCGATCTACTTTTATTTTTGAAAAAAAACACACAATAAATATAGGTTGTTTTTTTGTTGTTGTTGTCAAACTTCATGAAATTAGGTTTTTTTTTCTTCTTCTCAGGTTTCATGAAATTAGAGTTTTTTTCTTAGATTTCATGAAATTGAAATGTAGAAGGTAGGAAAGTCTTAGCAACCCCTAGCCTTTGTTATTTTCACAAGTTGTTGTTTCCAAAATCAGTATGTAGGATGAATTTCGTAATTTTGGGCTTACAACTTGTTTTGTCTAAGCAGCAGGAAATTGGTCGGATTAAACATTGTAATTATTTTACAATTTGTATTGTTTTGAATGAATACAATTAAGAGAAATGCCACCCCAATTTCAGAACCTAGAGACATCAATTGTGAGTCTCATTACCATTACCATAAACCTCTATATTGTAGCACCAGTTGTAGAATCAAAACCAGCACCGACAAACCAACAGGTTACATCGAGGCAGCAACTCTTGGTCTTCAGTTCTTTTCTCTTGCATTTCACTGCGGATTTAATGGTGAAGTTGCTATTGTGAATTCACTAATTAACATGTGCTTTAAATGTGGAGCCATAGAGATGGCACGTTTGGTGTTTGGCAGTGTGCCTTCAAAGGGCATAAATAGTTGGAATGAAATGATTTCTGGCTACAATTTGAGTTGTGAATGAGCTCAAGGACCTCACTACATAGCCTAACCAAGATTGAGAAAAGTAAGATGATTGGGTTTCAAGCTTGTGAGCATGAAACTATGGAACAAACATGCCACTTCCCTCACATCTATCTTGAGAAGAACCTTAAATACATTATTCCACGAGACTACATCTCTTTCTTGCATGACAGTGAAGATCTTGAAAGCTAGGCCCTTCTCAGCATTTTTGAAGTACGCATCCATGAGAGCATTCATCACCGAAGTGATTGGTTCCATCTCACTCTGAACAATTAGTCCATGAATGTCTTCCAAAATCTAGATCACTCGAAATCAAACAACCTTTAAGAGCATTAATAAAGGTGAAGTACTACAACAAATAAGTCCTTTCATAGCATGCCAAAAATGCTATAGAATGATATACATAGCGTTCCAAAGAACGCCTTATTAGCCGATGCAATTAAAAGTCCTTTCTTTCAATAGTGTTCATTGTCCGCTATTGTTAACATATTCCACGACAAGCAAAGAATGCTATAAAACGTTAAACATAGCGTTTAGATGGGCGCTATACTAGCCCCTGCTGTTATAGATACTGGACCTTCCATAACATTCAAAAACTACTATAAATAAGTAACTACACTAATAAAATTTGGACATTCCATAGCGTTTATGCCCGCTATAACCTGTCAACTTCTTCATATATACAATTGTAAGCATTCATCGCATCCTATGCAAAACTCTGAAAAGAACAACCAAAACCAATCGTCGAGTTCAATTAATTGCATAAAGAAGCTCCCATATCTTCACACATTGTTCCATACAAAACCATGCAGTAGGAGACTTCATCTAACATCACTTAAGTCTAAATATAAGTAGCTAGCTAGCTATAGCCTTCATCTTGCTAACAACATTTGCAAGGAGGAAAGTTGCCCAACTATGTCTTCATACAAAAAAGGAGCATTGAGGCTTTACAAAAAAAAAAGAGGAGATATCAATGCAAAAACTTCAATTGAGATCTAACGTCCAACACTAGCAAGATCATAATCTCCATCTCGAGCAAAAAGTGATGAATTATCAATCTTCTCTTTCAACCAATCGACCTACATACAATACAAGAAAGAGACTTAGAAGATAACACTTAAAATTACTTCCCGGGTTCTAATTCAATCGAGAAACTAGAGACACTAAATGAACTAAAGACCTGTACTTCACAGTTTCAGCAAATTGAAGCAACAAAATCTCTTTATTTCCAGCAATAGGATACCATAGTCCAGTAGTTTATCTATAAACAAAAGAGTTTTTTTTATCCCCTTAACTATGCAACTTTTCTCTCTGTAACTATCTCTCCGTTACCTATGTGATCTAATACATAACAAAACTCAGCATTTGGACGGAAAAAAACCTCACGTGCTTATCACGTGTGATCCCAACCCATAAGACAGGGGCAAAAATTATGATGCACCGACACGGACACGGACACCGAAACCGACACCGGGACACGGGAATTCTAAAAAAATGGGGACACGGACACGGCGGGGGACACGCCACGTGTATATTTATTTATTTATTTATATATATAAATAAATAAATAATTATATTTTAACTCCCAGAAATTTTTAAAAAATTATAATTTGGTCCCCAATTTTTTTTTAAAAAATTACAATTTGACCCCCAATTTTTTCAAAAATTACAGTTTGACCCCCAAAATTTTTAAAAAAATTACAGTTTAGCCCCTGTCGTGTCCCCATCGGTGTCCCCGCCGTGTCCCCATCGGTGTCCCGCCGTGTCCCCCTCAAAATTTAATATTAAATTATGGGACACGCCACGTGGCGTGTCCCCGAGGTATCCCGCCGTGTCCCCGAGGTATCCCGCCGTGTCCCCGAGGTATCCCGCCGTGTCCCCGAGGTATCCCGCCGTGTCCCCGTGTCCTGACACCGCGATTCTTCAACCTCTAGAGGTGTCGGTGCTTCATAGGGCAAAATAGACATTCTAAGTCTCACAACCCATTGGTGCCAACTACAACCTCTGTTTCCCTCCAAATGTGGAATATATACCCATTATCTGCATAACCTGTCAGGGAAAAATAGAGTAAAGCAAACCCAAATATCTCTCTCTCGTCCATGGCTTCTTCTTCCTTTGCAACTACCCAATATGCAGCAAGTGTGTCAACCAAAGTGCACTTTCAGTTCACTAAAAACTACAGATTTCAAGCCCAGATTTGAACAAAAAATAAATGTTTTTGTTGAACCAAAGTGCTGGTTTTTGTGCTTCATAACATGGACTTAGTATGCAGCTAGTGTGTCAAGCAAAATGCAGCAACTGTGTCAACAAAAGTGCACTTAAAACTGCAGATTTCAAGCCCAGATTTGAACAAAAAATGCATGGTTTTTGTTGAACCAAAGTGCTGATTTTTGTGCTTCATAACCTGGACTGAGTATGCACCAAGTGTGTTAAGTAAAATGCAGCAACTGGGTATATTATTCAAGTGTCCAGAATCAAAGCAGAACTACAGAAGCAGAACTGACCATAACTCTCAAGTTTTGGTATTTAACAAAATCAATAGACCATTGATTCTCAAGTTTTCATTCTAACCCACAGTTGACCATCATTCCAAATGAAACTCTCAAGTTTTAATTCTAGCAATGAGGAAAATATATTGCCTTCTCGATATGAATGAGGAAATAAAAGTACATTACCCTGGCAAAGAGTCCATAATAACATTGTTAGCAGGCCATGCAATGGTAGTTCCACAGCTTCCTCGATATAGGTCATGTCACTTGGAGCCCTCTACATATTCACTTCAGGTTTCTTTGCTACATCCACCCAAACCTTCATTGCATTAGGTCCAATCGGAATAAAATGAACAAGCTCTGTATTAAACACTTTCAGCACAACGCAATGACAACTTTATCTGTTTTCAGCAAGTAAAACATCACTTAGCAATAGGTTTGCTATAATTTCATCGAACAATCATTTATATTCACCAAATTTGGCTTTGTTTAACATCAATTTCCTGCACTTAATCCATATCTTTGGCTCTGTACTCCATAGTTTTCACACAATTTCAGTGCAGTTCAGTAGCAAAATTTGTATATTCACCAAATTGAACTCTTAATATGATATGCATTTACCGAGGGAGAAACAATTGGTGTATTTGGTCCTTCCTAGTTGCATTATTCTGAAACTGTAAACAAAAAGTCATTAATCGAACAAGTAGCGTAAAACAACATATAGAGAAGTAACAAAATTAAATAAACTACTTGCCTGGTTTTTCTTTAACTCATTGATTTCATTCCGCATAAGTGTCATTGCAGACTCCATCACCATTTGATTTTCCATTAGTTACGTCGTAGCACTATTAACTTGCGAAAATATAGCTAATTTCGAAAGTGTGACTCCCTTTCCAAAACATCTCAGACGACCACGCTTGTCAGGACCAAGTACTTTTGAAAGAGCATCTTCTTTCAGATTTGTTGAAGATAAATTTGGTGTATCCTGTTGAACCTTTTCAAATTCATTCTACAAATGGTACAATAAAAAGCCATTGAGCATTACCAATGTGATTGCAAATATTAATACCAAGGACTAAAGGAAAATAAGATCGTTCTCATAATTGTTTCAGCAACTTTTGAGTTGATAGGGGTACCATCTTTCTTTGTATGTCCCCGAGTCCAAACTTTAACTCTTGTTATGGAAGAGGGATTCGGTTTTTTTTTTCTTTCTACAATAACAAATACATGATTAGGAAGTGTAAAAAAACTGCAACGACAAACTAAAACAATCTAGATACTACCATTTCTTTGGTCAACCGTGCATAGATACTACCATTTCTTTGGTCAACCGTGCATATCCCATGCGGCTCATCGTACGGGGGAGTTGTCTCTTTCTCATCTTCTTAAAATCGTCACTTTTCTCCAATTCAATCATAATATTAAACGGTATCCATTCTTCGATAACAAATCACTTTCTTGCTAATAAAAATTTTAAACTTATACCAAGTCTCACATACCTTAAACTCTTGACTAGTCTTTTCCTTCACAAAATCCTTTCAATCGTGGATCGATTTGATGTTATCGGGCTGGAGTTGCAACCTTTCTTCCTCATTTGCAGCGTTTTTACGTCGTCTCTCATTCTTTATCCAACTTGAATCTTACCTGCAATGTTATTTTTGACACAAGTGAATTTTTATCATTTACACTGCCACAAGATTTAAATTTCAGCATTATGCTATACATTAATTGACTGCCATAAGACTTCTGCCATCCCACTGGGAAGGTATCTTCAATCTTTTAGTGTATAGTGTACAATCTCTCAAACTAAAGGTTCTAACAAAGAAGATAACTTCACTGATCCTTCTTTGACTGCTTGACCATTGTTGTTGAACAAGACTTGAACTCGACTACTTTCATTCACAGCAATGGTTTTCAGCTTGGTTGGACCTCTTTTACGTTTTTTATTCCGTGACACTTGTTCAGGAACTGCAGGAGTTGAAAGAGAATGTGGTACCAGCTCTGATAGTACTTTGAGCATGTTCTTATTTTGTGTTGGACCTGTTGGTGTTTGTTTGCGACACAACTCACGTGATCCATCCTTAGTAGGAGAATAAAATAGGTATTAGACCATACATTGATACATATATCTTGTAAGAGTAAGACTTTGATATGGCCATAATCAACACTATGGGAACTAAATAGTCAGGTATAAATATGATACATAGGCAGAAAAGAGAGTTAACAAATACAAATCATGTTTAACCAATAAGAACTAGAAATGCAAGTTACGCATATGCAAACTAAAATGCAATTTCCTACCTTGGTATGTACATAATTCACACTAATATACCCTCAAATCTCCTCTAACGTTAGTTATCCCGTCATCATTCATCGTCGTCAATGATCAGACCAAGTGCTGAAACATCTTATGGCCTAAAATATGTATCTGTTGTTTCTTCATACATATCGAAGTCATAATATCCCCTAGGAGGTTCCTTTAGTACAACATATTAATTCAACATAGCCAATAAGTACCAAGTTCACATCATCGGGAGGTGGGGAAAACTTCTGTCGTCTTCTATATTAACGTATCTACCAGGTTTGTTGTGATGTCTATAAATTTCTTACTTTACACAATGATTAATATATCTTGATGAGATCCAGTTGTTGTACAGTACAAACATCATCGAAAATTGTTGTAATAGTGTTAGATGAGTTGACTAAATATTGGATACCCAAAGTCAGTCCTAGTTCAACATACATTTTGGGAACTTGCACATGTACACACCAACAAATATACAACCCTTTGCCAATTTTGACACCAAACAAGGCTACATGCAACAAACCTATGGGAATAACAGCATCACAATGCATCATCACCTACAAGAATATTAGTTTCTCTCACTGTTAAGGCTTACCCGTTCGATTGTCTTTTGCTATTAAAATGTAATTGTTACCATTATAGCCATATTCTGGAATGGACCATGACCACCATCAAGCAAGCACCACTTAATTTTCTGGAAGAGGATTCGAGTAATAGTTTTGGCTTGGGGGCGTGCCCCCGCAATGCTTGAAGTGTCTTTTTAGCCACAAATGACTGTTTTGGCCCACAAATGGTAGTTTTGTACGCTACAAATGATAGTGTTTTTTTTCCCCACATGAATCTGCAAAAAGGATAGCATGCAAATCCTTAGGTGGCCCGAATGTTAATCAGATGAAGGAAACATATAAAACTAACAATAATCCTGCGTTTTCTAGGCAAATAGCGGAGGCCCAATAGATGACATAAAAATCGAATTGATTATTAAAGCCCTAGCTTGTATTTGGGCAAGAATCAAGGAAAAACTGAACTGAACCTGCGTAGGGCTTCTCTGTTCGACGGCTCTTTGCTTCAATTGGTGCAATAGGTCACGACAGTTTGCTTCTTTCTCTGTACGAAAAAGGGATCGACAAGAAAAAGAGAGAAAAAAGAGAATGAAATCATAGAAGAACATGTCATTGAAGAACAAAAGAACATTTGATGGAAGAACAACTCACGATTGAAACCCTTGAAGAACCGAACTCACGCTGAAATCAAATACGAACTCACGCTGAAATTAGAGAGCAAGATCACCGTACAAAACTCACAATTTTGCTATTAGAACCGAACTCACGCAGGAGAACTCACCACCCACCCATCTAATATCTGATACAAAGAGTTCAAAATCTTTTGAGGTAATCTGAAAGAGAGAAAACGGAAAAAGAGATTGGCGCCCAAAAATTGGTGAAACGCTATGGTGTTTTCCTTTCGCTTTTCTCCGTGTCTCCCAATAGCAGGAATGCTATTATTGCCCCCTCTATTATAGCATTTCAATAATAATGCTATCAAATTATGTTATTAAAAGGTATATTTGTTGTAGTTCCATAAATATTCCTCTACGGTGCATCAAATATACAGTGCTCATGGCACTAAGGCCAAGGCCACACTGTGCATATTCTCCAACCATGGCATTCCAACAACCAACTTCATGACTATCCATACCCTCAGAAACCATCTCGGCCACTTCGATGAATCCAAACTTGGCATACATGTGCAAAATTGAACTGCCCATAAACGAGTTCTTCTCCATCCCAACTTTCAGAGAAAAACTGTGTACACACAACCCCAACATATAAGCTCTCATATAAGTGCACACCTTCACAACACTGCAAAGAGAAAACTCATTAGGCATCAACCCAGTTCTTGTCATGTTCAAGTACGCATCCAGGGCGAAATCACACTCACCATTATGAAACGCACCCGAAAACAATCAAAGTCCAAGAAACAAGGTTTCTCTCAGGCATACCATCGAACACATTAAGCCCATCACTGAAAACTCCGCACCTTGAGTACATTTTGATAAGATTGTTTAGCATGAAGATGTGATTTGAAAATCCCAACTTGAGGATACGGCCATGGATTTGGGTTCCGAGCATAATGGATCTTGAGTTGGCAGATAGGGTGATGGCGTTGGCGAGTGAAGCCATTTCTTTGCCTGTGGAGCCATGTGAAATTGAGGATTGGGATTGGGAAGTGTTGTAGAGTTGGTGTTGATGGCTGAAAAATATTGGTAATGGGAAAGCAGAATTTGATCGGTTAAGATTCTTAAGGCTGTATTCCACAACCAAGTTCTTATTTTTTGTTCAAAAAGAAACCCCGTTCTACAATTGCTGCTTTCTTATTTTTTAAAACAAGTAAGACCAAGAATTTATATGGTACCCCATGGCCGGGGAGGGTGGCGGCCGCGTCGGGCCATCTCCAGCTACCGAAAAGCCGATCCGAGCCGTCCAAAAATTCTAAAAAAAAAACAAGGGGGACTCTCGCGGGAATCAACGTCATCCGAGGTGTGTAGCATGCTTGATCTGAGCACCCCTTTTCCGTGTATGATTTCAATATCATATGCACACGAAAAAGGGGTGCTCGGATCAAGCACGCTACAGACCTCGGATGACGTTGATTCCTGCGTTAGCCCCCTTGGTTTTTTTTTTATAGAATTTTTGGACGGCTCGGATCGGCCGTCCGGCGGCTGGAGCCAGCCGGGCCCGGCCGCCGGTACGAGTTCCCTCCGCCGGCGCCCAACACAATAGCAATAGTCTTGTTTTTTGTATACGGCAACTTAAAAGCTCAAAAATCATGTGTTTATGCAAATAATTTTCTTATCACTATGGATTTTGTTTGATAGATTTCATTGAAATCTTTAATATGGTGCAAAAAAAATTAATTTTGTTTTTTTTATTTTCATTATTTTTTAGTTTGAAAAATTGAAAGGAACTTTTTTTTTTGAGAAAAATAAGAAGGCTGGCTTATTTTTCAATTAGAAATAGAGGAAATAAGTAATTATTTTTTAAGAAGCGTTGGAGAACGGAGCCTAAGTATAATTAGAGAAACACCCCATAAGCTTAAGTTTCTCCTCATAAGTTGCAAGAAATCCCAAGTAGAGAATAAACAGAGAAACCCAACAATCTTTAATATCTCTTCGTAACAATATTACCATAGGTACAGTACAGTACATGTGTCTCTTTTGACGATCTCCTCTTCACCCAGGCATAAGGATGGAACCGGAATTTTACCCTAACAGTAGCGAAATATATACTAAAAAAATAAAAAAGATGCATTACAATATTAATAGTCATCGGCTCCAAAAAAAAAATTAAAATAACATAACAAAAACTATAGTAAATAATATTTTTCATTTGCACATGTATGAAAAAAGACTAACTTTAATTTTGGGCATCGATAATGCTACTCCAACAACAACAGCAGAACCCATGTAGTTGTCAATCATTAGGGGCATGGGCATGAGAGGATTGGAGACAAATCTAATCTTTGGCAATATGCACAACGTGGCTATTCTCAAAATACCACTTAAACAATAGCCCCTTATACTTGTTTTGTTGCGGAATCATACTCTCAAATCAAAGCCAAACGGCATCAGAGAGGGTAGGCCTAGAGACTCAATTCAATTTATGTGCATGTTACCATGCTTCCTTCATTGATAGTTTAAAGCATCGATATGCACAAAGATAATGTCACTCCCCAAATTTATAATGTTACTCCCCATATCCCTATATAGATTTCTCAAATTGATAACCGCACTCCTTTTTGGGAGTGACATTATAAATTTGGAGAGTGACATTATAATTAAATTCCCTTATTTTTTTAGGTTAAGTTATTTTAGGGTTAGAATGTGGAGTTTTTTTTTCTTAATTATATACATCATCATTTATATTATTTCACTTTGACCCATTAAATTTAGATGTAGGATACTTTTTTGGGTCTCATTTCTTAAAAAAAATAGAAGATTTATGACTAGTATATAATAAAAATAAGGAAAAAAACCTAGCAGTGGCGAGACTGTATAAGCTGGGGATAATTTTATTTCACAATATAATAATTGCATTTTCTAAAATTCTTGTCGTGGCGGCCGCCGTCACTAGACCCCCTGATCCCATCCTTGCCCAAGCAGCAACAACAGCAGCAAGACATGCAAACAACTTCTTGGGCGGATTGTTTTTGGGGCCGACTATTTGCAGCCCCTTATTTTCTCTCATAACCCGTTAAAATTTTTTGAAGATTATATTTCGGTAACTACATGTCGAAAATATGTTCAACTTTCGGTAAACAACTGCCGAACATATATTTCGGTAAATAGCTGTTGAAAACAAGATTATATTTCGGTAACTACATGTTAGAAATGCACAAGAAACATATATTTCGGTAATTGGATGCTGAAACTGTATCTCAATTTCGGTAACTAACTGTCGAAAATGTATCTTAATTTCGGTAACTAACTGTCAAAACATATTTCGATAGTTGAAAATTTTTAATAGGCTATGGGAGAAAATAGGGGCTGCGAATAGTCGCATCCTTGTTTTTTGGATAAATTTCACTTACCTCCCATCAGGTTTCTAAAAAATACAAAAACCTACCCTCACGTTTCTAAAATTTCACTAAACTCCCCTCTGCTTTAGTTGTCACTTGCAGATTATCCCATGCCAATTTTAATTGCACAGATGACTGAATCAAAACTCCCACAAGGTCTAGATAGGTTATATAGCAAAATAAATAGACTGAGATTAAAATTTCAAATTAAATACAACTAGCTGGGATGATCTATGGATGAATGTGTTCTTGTATACATGCAAAGCGGGTGTTATTGTAGTGCTAAATAGATGGTTGATGGAAGCTTCATACTTGGACCAAATATGTAGATAATTTATGCAAATGATTTGAAATTGTAGCAATAAGAAAAACTAATTGTAAATCTCAAAGCTCAACTTTTTTCTGCGCACAATTTTTAATAATTTTTTTTAAATTTCATTACTTTAATTTTTTTAGTTAGCTCTCCCCACTAATTACATTTAAGGTTTTGAGACCCAAGGCAGAGATAACTATTGGGTTTTGAGACCTAAAGGGCAACAAAATTCCAACATACCACCCATGCTACAAGACAAAAAGAACCACAAATTTCCAAAGCTACAAGACAAAAATAAACGTGTGTGTGTTCTCTTTCGATTCCTGCAAGATGTGAGAGAGAGAGAGAGAGAGAGAATGGAAGAGGGCTTGCTGCTAGTGAAGGAGGGAGAGAAGACATCATCAGAGAGCAGTTCGATAACATGGGGAGTTTTGGTTGGGGAGATGAAGAGGTTGGGTTTTATAGCGGCACCTATGGTGGCGGTGACTCTGAGTCAGTACTTGTTGCAAGTTATATCCACCATGATGGTCGGCCACCTCGGTGAACTTTCTCTCTCTAGCACCGCCATTGCTACCTCTCTCTCCGGCGTCACCGGCTACAGTTTTCTGGTAATCTTATCCCCCTTCCTCTCTTTCTCTTCTTGTTGCTGCAATTGTATGCTAGCTTAATTATAACAACAGGGGACATGGAAGTTATTTATATGCCTTCGAAAAACTTGTTTGATTGACCTTTAACTAGATAAAAAATCAGTCATGAAACCCGTCCTCGTGGACTTAGCCCGGAACTTAGGGTTTGCTTTCTCGTAAGGTTTTAAGTTGGATTCCCTTGGCAAACAACTCTCGGGGCCGCCTCATGCTAAAACGGCGGTGGAGGGGCTGTTGGTAATAGTCCGAGGTGCATGCAAGTCTGACACCCGGATTGGGGATTCCTACACTGCGGCCCGCACTGCAGGGCGGGTACGACTCGGATTTAATCCAAACTCCTATTGATCCAAGCCGTCCATTGTTTGGATTAAAATCCGAGGCGTCGATTGCCGAGATGATGGCCTAGATGTGCCCTACAGGGCCCGTAGAGCACCCTGCCCTACAGGATCCCGTGACACCCTGCATACCAAAAAAAAATCAGTCTTGAATTCGGTGGGACCATAATTATGGCATTTATTTCACTATGATTGAATATTTATTGTACAATCAAGCCGGCACTATATCATTCATATGATATGTAATTACTACTATTTTTTTTGTTGCACCCTTTTGTGAAGTTCCTTCGTACCATGCGACAGAAATTCCTTAACTTCTAGGTTCTAAAGCAATGAAAATCGCAGCCCTGACAACCCGTTTGGATGGTGGGTTTTCATGAGAAAAGAAAAGAAATGGAGGAGAAGAGGTTTCTTTTCTTTGTTTGGATGGTAAAAGAGGTGAGAATCAAGAATTCCTCATAAAGCCATTTTTGTTTCTCACAAAAAGTGATGAGATTTGTCCAAATGGGATGGTAGAAAACATCCTCAGTTCTTTTCTTTTCTCATCATTAAGAGAAATTACACCTCTTTCTTTTCATTGCTCACCCAAGTAGCCAAAGGGGATGTGAGAGTATTACGGGGTGCTATTAGTCCGGAAATAAAGTCTGTACCAAATTGCTTGACGCCTTCGTACCCTCTCGATCGATTTCTGTTTATGTCAAGCAAAATCATCGCTTGATTTCTGGATCGATTTTGGAACTGGCTCGATCTGACTATTCTGTAAAAAACCACCTCTACACTCTCCAACACTCCAAAAAAAGTTTAGAATGATTGGTTCTTGCACGCAGTTTCTAAAAGATGTTACATGGAAGCAAATTTATAATTCGAATAGGAGGACTTCAAGAAAATGTGTGTGTTGTCAATAGATTTGTTAATTAAAAAGGAGTTCGACTTTTCGAAACTTGTAAAATTTATTCTACCCCCAAAGGCCATTGTTGGTGGAGAAAAATGAAATGATTAGATACTTTAGAGGAAAATGATTTTTACTATTTAATTTTTTGTAAATGCACGTCAAAACGTTTCTTTAGTGTACATTGAATTTTTTTTTATACATTTTAAACACAGACAAGTTTTAATATATATATGTAAAAAAATAGAGTGTAAAAATCATTTCTTTTACAATGTTACAGTGTGCTTGACAAGGATGAGGTGGAAGTGACATTTTGATTAACCCTTCATTGGTAAGTGATAACACCAAGACTTTCTCTATCCTTGTGGAAGTGGTGAGGTAGGGAAGGAGTATCTTTAGGATAGACTAAGGCTCCGTTCCAAAAATCTTCTTAAAAAATAAATAGCTTATTTCACATTTTCAAACTAAAAAATAATGCAAACAAAAAATAATTTTTAATTTTTTTTGCACCGTATTAAAGATGTTGATGAGATCTATCAAACAAGATCCATAGTGGTAGGCAAATTATTTGCGTAAACACATTATTTTTAAAGTTAAAATTGCCTTCTTAAAAAATAAGCAGTTTATTTCGTTTGCAGAACGGAACCTAATTTAAATAGTGCTGACAGCTGACTGCTGTGTAGCCACTCTCCTTTGGGAATCTTTAGGCAGCCTTTTATGACTCTCTCTCCTTTTGTTTAGTGGGTGGGGGGAGACATTTTGTCTGGTAACCTTTACCGTGGTCCATTGGTATGATGTTCATAAAGCAACTACTGTCAACCAATTATTCAATTTTTGTTTGGAAGTATATTAATATGTTTGAAGATTATGCCCATTTGGTAAGAGCCATAGCCCCATAGCTAAAGGACATTTTACGTGCCATGGCTAATAAACTATCAAACAAATTTTGACATAAAGCTGATTTTTTTGGTACTCATCTGTTTTCTGACCAAGAAGTTCAAGATATGATTACTTTACACTAAACTATTATATTTTTGATAGCCTTGGGTACCAAGAAATGTATTGAAAAGGATTGGTTGGCATATTTTGTATAGTTATACTACTTTGTGACATTTCTCTGAATCTGCTTTGAAAGCCGCTCTTTTGTCATGCAGTGATGCCCCTTTTTAATAAAATAATCAATAAGCATGCCTTTTCCCAGCCGAATCCAACTACACTTACCCATGTTTCAGGTCAATTTGGACAAGTAAACAAAGGATGCAACCCCAAGGGTTGGCCAGGTTGCTAGTCCATAGGGGACTTTATCCCAGCTGTAAATGGGCCCTTTTAGTGGAGGGCGAGTTTGGTCTCTCAGATATTAGTCGAGGTGTGCGTAAATTGGCCTAGATACCTAAGTAGTAAGAAATGACAAAAGTAGACAAAGGATGCCCCACTGTATCATATAAGTTAGTGGAAAAATCTTATGTTCGTATTTCTGATGTGTTTTCCACTTTTCCGTTTGTTTGTTTACTTTCTGACAGTATTTCTTAAGTTTTAACAGCCTAGTTGTAAATGTGTAATGGTTTTAATCAGTAGTCTGCCTAAAACATGGTGTTGTCCACAGTAACAGGAAAATACAAAAGCTAGAAAAATATGAAATTTCTGAAAATGCACGAATTATGGGTGGCTGTGATACCCATATAAGATGTTTATGAATTTCTAAAATTTTATTTAATTTAATATTCCTAAAATATTTCTGAAATGATTACGAGTACCAATATAGGACTCAAAATGATAGATTGTTGAAGTATCAGTTTAAAGGAGTTTACTAGTGTTTATTTCTTCGTGTAATTCTATGAATTTTACTTGTGAAACAGTTAGGGATGGCCTGTGCTCTGGAAACCTTATGTGGGCAAGCTTATGGAGCTCAACAATACCAAAAAATCGGGACTCAAACTTACACTGCTATTTTCTCTCTCATTATTGTTTGTCTCCCCCTCTCCATATTATGGATGAATATGGGGAAAGTACTTATTTTAATGGGCCAAGACCCTCTAATCTCACATGAAGCCGGTAAATTCACCAAGTGGCTCGTTCCCTCCATATTTGCCTATGCAATTCTTCAACCGCTTGTTCGGTACTTTCAAATGCAAAGTCTGACCCTTCCCATGCTCATAAGTTCATGTGCCACTCTCGCTTTCCACATACCTCTTTGTTGGGTTCTAGTGTTCAAGTCCGGATTGGATAACCTTGGAGGTGCATTAGCAATTGACATTTCCATATGGTTGAACGTGATCTTCCTTGTATTGTACATGAGGTACTCTTCTGCTTGTGCAAGAACCCGGGCTCCAATTTCAATGGATGTGTTACGAGGAGTTGGAGAGTTCTTTAGCTTTGCTATTCCTTCTGCTGTTATGTTATGGTAATTTTGTTTGTATTTTATCCAGTTTACCACCTATGCGATTTTCTTAAACAGAGCATGAAGGCTTAATTTCCTTTGCTATTCTCATTATTCTATGGAGATTTTATTTGGATGATGAATGCAGTCTTGAGTGGTGGTCATTTGAGCTGCTTATCTTGCTTTCTGGTCTTTTACCAAATCCAGAGCTAGAAACTTCTGTGCTCTCTGTATGGTATGTACTCTCTCTATCTCAATATATGATGATCAACATCCTGAATCTTCTAATAGGAAAAATTGGAATGGTTGTTATTTAGTATAGGAGTCTTAGAATATGGGTGGTTTATATTTTGGTTGGCTATTCTGAATGTTCTACCATATAAACTAGGAATTTTGGTATTGGGATTTCAGCAAATTACCTCTCATAATTTCTTCTTAGTTTTGTGAACAGTCTCAATACCATTTCAACACTTTACGCCATACCGTACGGATTTGGTGCTGCCGTCAGGTATGCTCATGCAAAATGTTGACTTGTACATGTTGGTGCTTCACAGCTGTGGTTTCACACATAATAAGCTAATATTATCTATGCAATTATATTTCTTTCAGCACTAGAGTTTCAAATGAGTTAGGAGCTGGAAACCCACAAGGGGCTCGGGTTGCTGTATTTGTTGTGATGTTTCTTGCTGTCATGGAGACTACAATAGTGAGCGCAACCCTCTTTGCCATGCGACGCATTTTTGGTTACACTTTCAGCAATGAAAAAGAAGTTGTAGACTATGTCACCTCCATGGCGCCGCTTGTTTGCCTTTCTGTTATAATGGATAGTCTACAAGGGGTGCTTTCAGGTTATCTATATTGTATCTTGATGTTCCTCGTTTGGTTGCAGTTTTTGAAATATGTGTTGAATTATTTCCATAACATCAGTGAATAAAATTTGTTTGGTTACTGATTTTCTAAACTTTTTTTTCTGAGATTATCATGAATAGGACTCCATATTTGAGGCCAATAGTGTAAGGTGTGAAAAACTTGTGTGTTGTTGGTTATGTATTATAATTCCTGACTAATTTTTTGTTTGGATCAGGTGTTGCTAGGGGATGTGGGTGGCAGCATATAGGGGCTTATGTCAACCTTGGGGCCTTCTATCTTGTTGGAATTCCAATGGCTGCCACATTAGCTTTTTGGGTACAGCTGAGAGGAAAAGGCTTGTGGATTGGGATACAAGCTGGTGCTATTGTACAAACAATTCTGCTTTCTATAATAACAAGTTGCACAAATTGGGAAAAGCAGGTCCATTTTCCATCTTTAATCTCTCAAATACATTTGAAGCAAAAGTATTGGGGAAACCAAATCACAGAACCCAGTAATGACGCGTACAAATTGAAAAACAAAATGAACGGAATATGCTGCAAGGCGGAACTACGGTTTTACCTCAACACCCTGCGACACAATTGCTGGTTGACTTGTTTCTTTCTGTGTTACTGATTCACCTAGACAGAACCTTGCCCCGCACGCCTAGAACATGAACTTAGGGTGGATTCCTTTGCGATCTTTTTACTCTCTCTCAGTCTCTCTCTATTTCGTGAATATATGGCTACAATAGAGATACCTAAAGATAAATACGGACTGGGCTCCTTGTGTAATTAAGAAATCCTAATCCTCCATGGATTCTATTTCTTATTACACAAATTATAATTCATAATACTACAGAATTATAATTGCACTTTCGTCCCTATCTCAAATTATATTTCGAGTTTCACGTTATTAAATATTTAAAATTTTTCCCATGTTAAGATTACAAATACCTGTTGATTAAATCAAATTACTGACAATTATATTTAATCAACATCTATAAACTACCTTGAGAGACTTTTTACTTCACTTATTTGATATTTCGGATGCAAATATCCACCTACAGGGTTTAACATTATCGAAATTTATAAGCTTACTCAAGTAGTTATCATATATATAATGTTGTGACCCAATTTACCGAGACTATTGACCCTAAAGAGGATCTCACTCTTTAAAATAAATCAAAGTCAACAACATTAGACATACATATCTATTAATTATCTTTGGATTAAGAGCATAAATATTCATAATAATCATGAGGTTGTAATTGTCTTATAAAATCAATACAAAAACAATTACTTCAAAACGGTCTCGTTCAATACACACAAAGTGTACTAGCAGTCTAGCACAATGAGTTGGAACTAGTTTCGTTCCCCGTAGTCAAGACAGTTCTACTACAACATCGTGCTACAGTCCTACTGATGGTGTGTTTCGTTTCATCTAAGACTGTGAACTAAATCTTATATTCCACAAGAACCGATAATCCAATCTTCCGTGTGTAAGTCGTACTCTACACACTGGATCATCTACTATGTAGAATAATAGACACACAAGCATAACATCCAATAATATTATGCTAACATTGTCCATAATAGATTCTCATCAAAAGGGATAAAACTGATTAATATAAAACAAATTAAATATTAATCCATTGCATAAAAGCATGACTTTTAGTTTAAAATTTTAATAGAAAGACTAGTTAAAAGAAATCAAGATTTTCTTTCCGAGTTCTTTAAGAGTCGACTTCTATTCAAAGGTTTTCAAATCTTCTTTGCACTACTTAGTCTTTATCCAAGGAATGGAGCACTAGCCATCATATATATTCCAATCAAATTGCATATTCATATGGAGATTTTAACCATATTCTTTATTATTATTATTATTGTATTCTTCTTCTTCATCTTCTTCTTATTATTTTTTATGGGGCAAATTTTCATGTTGCAGGCAATAAAAGCAAGGGAGAGGCTATTTGAGGGAAGATCTTCTGGAAATAATGGAGTAATGTGAAAGAGGCAGAGTACTGATGGCCATTCACAGTTGTAAGAAAACCATCATAACTTAAATAAATGAGTTTTATAGATCACATTTTCAGTTTCTTTATAGTGGAACTTGAAACTGCACTGGTGTTTTACATTGACTTGTGTAATTCTTTTTCATATGGTACATGGAAAGAACGGAAAAATTATTTGGCGGTCTTGAGGCATCACCATGCCCCCAGACCACTAAATAATTACTCGGCAAAAACGTGAATATTAAATCTAACTTGGAGGGAAGTATGACGACTTTAGCAAAAGATTGAGCGTCTAAAGTGAGACTTATACGAACACATTTCTCGGGTCAGCTTTACCTCTTTTCAACTCTTTTGGAGTTCACAGCAGTTTATTGCTTAGCTTCTGCGTCTATTTATGCGACAAAATAGTTTATTAAGCTATTGAAAACTGAGGAATAATTTTGTTAAGGGTTTTTTTGGTCTTGAGAGAGCCCTGATTAACTTTTATTTTGGGATGTGATTTTGGCACTCTATTTTAGCCAATGGCACTCTACTTTTAGTTTTGTTTTCTCACACCTTTATTTTTGTTTTCTCACATGATTAAGACACAAAGTGAAGTTACAGACTTGTAGCTAAAACTGGATTGTCAAAATAAATTCCTATTATTTTTTGGTTATAAGATAGCCTGACCAAAACTAGGCTAGCCAGGAGTGGGGTAGTTGACCCAACACTTGTACAGCTGCACTTAACTCTTGTGAATAGGAAATTAATACCTTTTGTTGAGCGGTTAATTAAAAATTCTAACAGCAGAGACGATTTGCAGAGAACCACGCAGAGACAAAAGCGTTTGGTCCCATTTCAGGTCTTAGAAAAATCTAAAAAAATATCCATAAATTTTTGAATATTATTTTATGGGGCCCTGGAAAAAATCAGCTCCTGCGGATATCGATAAGTATTACTTTTGAATTCGTAAGGACGATTCTAGATTTTTCTGGGACCTGAAATGGGGCCAAACGCGTTTGTCTCTGCGTGGTTCTCTGCAAATTATCTCTGCGGATTGCAGAGCTGATTTAATACCTTTTGTTGAGGGGTAACCATCGTCCTCGGATGGAAATGTTATTGCACACAAGCAAAGTAGTATAGTCTGGAAAACCCGCTAATGGGCTTTAGCCCAATTGGCATCTTTAGGGTTCGAGTTTTGTCGTGGGCTTTTGGGGTCAGGGCTATGGATAGTCTCTGAGTTCCGTTGTGGACTAATCTACTAACTCTCCCACTAACCCCCGTTGTATACAATCTTGGTGGGAAAAAAATCTGGAAAACCCATAATTTGTGTTACCAAACAGAAGGGATTCCATTTGCCATTTGGGGTGGGATCAACTTGGAGGCAAAATCAACTGGGTTAGCCTAGTTGGTTAGGACTCTTATATCCCATTAGGTGGTTAGAGGTTTAAATCTCTCCACCTATGTGTGAGTGTTCTTTTCTCAGACGGCTTTTCCTTGCTTTGTTTCTATCATGTAATGGGACTTATTTCTTGTGTTGGTTGAATTGTTGGACTTGTTTGTCTTGTGAACTCTCACAATTAATGTAGTGTCTTTGGTTTGTACTTCATATATGATGTAAAATGATCTCTTCTACTGATTGGAAAAAGAAAAACACAACTTGGAGGCAGAATTAGCTACTGTGTGCTAGAAAGTGATGTACGGGTTACATTTAAGAATGAATGGTTCTTTTTTTTCATGGAAAAAACATACCCATTCAATTCATTCAAACAAATCATATGACGTCTAAAAAAAAATAAAAAATCAACCAGATATAGATCAAGCCATATAGCCGCTACCGATAACCATTCAAAAATAAAGATGCAGAAAAACAGCCAGACCTTAAAAGAGATGAAAGTAATGTTGAACGCCTAAGAAGAAGGAATCATTACCCATCCACACCGTAATCTTGAACGACAAACGTGGAGCTGGTATCTAGACACTGGGCGCCTTGGGATGACATAGCTGCATATCAAAGACAATATCAAAACTGTGGAAATCAGTGAAAGATCCACCGGACTAAATCCAGACAAAATTGGACTGAATTCGGACATAATCCGGACAAAAAATGAAATAAAGAGAACCTTAATCCTAACCATTTGCCTTTCCGATCCAGCCTACAAAGCCGCCACCATGACATGCAAACAGATCTGCCTTTCCGATCCAGCCTACATAGCTGCCACCCTGACAGGCGAACAGATCCAGCCACCACCAGAGCACTACCATCCGAACCCCACAAACCACATCCCCCCACCATCAGCCACCACCGTTACCAAGCGGTAGCATTTGAACCCACCCTCCACCCAAACAAACTAGAGCAGAATGGACGCCAACAAATCTAACCGGAGAATTGGACTCATGCACCACTGTCCACCACTGTCCTCCAGCGAGGGTCAATGGCGGAAGCACATAGAGGCTGCCATGGGCTATAGCCTAGGTCGGCTCCCAGAAACCAAAAAAAAATGAAAAAATTTATATGTAAAATTTAAGTCTAAATTATTTTAGCTCAATCTACCGTCCAAAATTCAGTCAAGCCCAGCCCCTATCGATAAATCATGGTTGATTCCTGTCAAATTTGACAGGATAAAACTCAATAAACCGATCAATTAACCCTTACCCTTACCAATATCGAGATGATTAATTTTTTAGAGGAACTCATAAAAACATATTTTTAACAAATTGAACGGTTCCGATCGTTTGCGTGGAACTCCGATTAATTTTGTGTTAAAATTTGTGTCAACTTTTATGTGAGGAGCACCGACCCAAATATGTACATACATTCCCACTAGACCACTACTCCATTAAAAAAATAAGCAAAAAGGAAATACTACACATAATACTCTGTTTATTTATTTTTACATTTGTGGAAAAAAAAATCCACTCAAGTACGTCGAATTGCGGGGCTTCAAGTCTGAAAGTATTCCCTTATTATGCAGAACGCTGATTGTAGTGCTTAAATTTGTACTTATGTTGTTAAATGTAGAGCACTGGCTGATGTGCTTAGATTTGCTCCTATGTTATCAAATGCAGAGTATTGATTGGTGTGCTTAGATATTACCGATTTAGTTGATGCAGAGCATTGGCTGGTGTGCTTAGATGGTACCGATTTAATTGAATTGATGCAGAACACTGGCTAGTGTGCTTAAATTGGTTTTGGATTAGCCCAAGGCATAATAAATTTCTGATTCCGCCCTTGGCGAGGGTCGTCGACTTCCGGCAAGGATCACCTCTATCCACCACTGTCCTTTCCAGCGAGGGTCGTCGACTTCCGGCAAGGATCGATGACGGCCCGTAGGACTTCTGGCGTGGGTTAATTTCTAAGGAGCCAGAGTTCGTAGGGTCATCGCAAAATCCAAAATACCACAAATCGAATACGGCACAGCACGACACCACTCGTCATCGCTGGGAAAACCAATGAGCACGATTATTTACAGTCACTTATTTTCTAAGTCTAGCCCGTTCTAAACCTAACCCATAAATTTTAAAACAATTTCCTAAATGCAACCAAACAAATATTCATAATTTTCCAAAATTGCCCTCTCCTGCACCACCCACCACCACCAAATACTCCCTAACCACCGTGGTCCACCACCACCGTTCACCACACCCCTGGTATTATCTCATCCGATTCTTACAAGAATCATCCAGAAATCTAATATATATCTAAGCTGTCTTCTAGCTTCTGCATCTTCCGGCTTCTGGGTTTAATTACCCATCAACAAGCTACCCAATTCGAACCAGATTTCTCATTCTCGGACTAGAAGAGGGGTCGAATTTCGCCGATTGCTGGTGAGGGCTATTTCCGATCTGTACTCGTAGGTGGTACTTTCGAGATTTCCCTGTCATCTTCTGAATCGGAGGTACAACAAAGGGCGATTTCAGATTCTAATCGCGTTTACAAACCCAGTCCCATCGCGGATTAGCAAAATGCGTGATATTAATTGCGCATTTTGTGAATGCGTTATACGGAGCATGACGCATTTGGAATTTGCGTTTTTTGTGTTTTTAACAGTAAAAATCTGCGTTTAAAAAAAAACACATGACGCATCTTCAAGATGTGTTATAAAGTGTTCAGATTTTAAAATTTGAAATTTGTTGGTGTTGGTGAAGGCGGCAGTTATGGAGGTGGTGGTGGTGGTGGTAGAGAACCGGGGGAGAGAGAGGGGGAAGAGGAGATTTCAATTTTTTTGGGTGTTGGTGGAGGCGGCGGTTATGGAGGTGTGGTGGTGGTGTTTGGCCGGGAAGAGAAGAATGGTTTTTTTTTTTCCGCTGGTAGGTGGGAGGTGGGTTGGGGGAAGAAGAGTGAGGGAGAAAATGACCCAAAACAACGTCGTTTCATTAGGGGTATTTTTGTCCGTTTTTAAAAAGGACATTTTTGTCCGAAAGTATTAATTTTTGGCCGGGCTAACCTTAGGAAATAGGTGGTTGTAAATAGCCGGCCCCAAACCAATTTGGCATGAACCGGGGGCTGCCGTGACTCACACGCTGCCGTTTCAACTTTCAAGCAGACACTCTCATTCCTCCTTTAATCCTTGTTTGGCTGGCCCTTCACACCACACCATGTTTGATGACTTTGTGGAACCCATTTCAGGTTCCAAAAATATGATTCAAACCGCAAGTTGTTTATAATTTTTTTTCTATGGATTCATGTAAAATAGTAGCTCAATCTGGTACCCGTATGGGCTTTTTTAGCATCCGTAAGGGCCCCACGAAATTTGAAATAGCTTTACTGTTATCGAATTGAGTTAATTTTTTTTTAGGAACCAATGAAAAGTATTTAAAAACTAATGAGTGGTTTTAATCATCTTGACTCAAAATTAGTTCATCGAAAAAATTAGTTCAATTCAATATCAGTAAAGCTGATTTAGAATTCATAGGGCTCCTACGGATGTTGAAAAAGCCTTTACGGATATCGGATTGAGATACTATTTTACATAAATCCATAGAAAAGTATTTTAAGAATAACTCGAGGTCTGAATCATTTTTTTTTGAGACCCGAAATAAGCTCCAAAAAATCATCAAACATGGTGTGGTGTGGTGTGAACGACTAGCCAAACAAGGATTAAAGGAGGAATGAGATGGTGTCTGCTTGAAAGTTGAAACGACAGCGTGTGAATCGCAGCTACTTGCTGTTGGGCAGCAGCCTCACCTGGATCCAATTTGGCAATGGGCACTGCTATTTGCATAGGTGTGTACCATATTATGTACAGGTGTATATCTATATTACAAATCGCGACGGTGTGGTGGTCCTCACATTTTTCCTACATAATTCTTGACCGTTGGCTTAACACTCATTACCTTGTACAAATCTCCACCCTTAACACTCATCCCTAATTTTTGGATTACACTCGGTTCAAATTGGAGTGACGACTATCATGCGCAACGAATATTCAATAATAAAAAAAAAGTTGGAGTATGGCTCTAAACCGATCATAATATTTAACTCTAGATGAGTTCGGGTCGTGTAGCGAGAGAACTGGTAACCCGAAAAATCCTGGTAAGAAAAAATTAATGCATGGCCAAAGAAAAAATCCGGGTACAAAGTTCGGGTCATGGATTGTGGAGTATGGCTCTTCAGAATTCTTTTTTCCTTGCAAACAAAATGTAATACCCAACGCGCGAGTAAGTCATATTTTCTATTTTCTGTCAATTTTTTGTTGTTGCTCCTACCGTATTTTTTTATTAAAACTTTTTTTTATCAGCAAAAAGAAGATTTTAACAATATTTGAAGATGAATACAAAAATTAAAAGGATCACAAGCATACGAGCAAAACAATAAGAGGTATTCAGATCTCAATTTTTTATAACCCCATTAGTTTTAGGCCAAACAAAAGAATGTATCACGAAATCTAACATCAGGCATAAAAAAAAAAGTACAAAAGTTTGATGTGATTTTTCGTCTGTTAATTTATGCCAATGGTATTTGAAGTGTATGAAAAAGGCTGGTAGGAATAAGGTGTGGGTCATGACTTACTTTTTATGGGGGGCAAGTACATGACTTCTTTTTATTTTTCTGTTATTTGTAAATGACTTAGTTGATACTGATTTTTTAAGAATGATTTTTATTTTTATTTTTCTGTTATTTGTAAATGACTTAGAATGAGCTTTTTTTTGACAATATTCCCCATTGATGGATAAATATTGTTGACCTGTTTCAGACATTCTTAGGACTTTTAAGCAAGGACAATCTAACTATCTATGGCCATGTGTAACGCCCCGACTTTTCGGGAGCAAAAGAAAATAATTTCTTAAGAAAATTTTGCTAAATAAATATAATTTTCCAAAATAAAGGTTTAACTATTACAATCTCAAGGGAATCTACTGATTCAAAATATATTAACTTCAGAGCTGACTCTAGGCTTGATACAGATTCCAAACATACTCGATCTTCGTTCTCGATATTCTTTCCATGTCGAACTGCATCATCATTGAATCATCTCATTGAATCCTGCGCCTTCTACAAATTGATCGCCGAAGCAAGCGATTTGCCAGGATATAAACGTATCCGTGAGTGATAAATCACCCAAGAGAATAATCCAACCCAACTACCCTCTTACCATACAGCTAGCAAACAATAGGATGATAATATGAAGAAACAAATAGACACGTTTCATATAATTCGATTTATTACTATCCATTATTCTGTCGTGAAATCTAAGATCCCATCCACGAGATCTTTCCTCCCATAGCCACTAACTATGACCGTGTCATGAAAAATCCCCCCTTTGCTTGTCCTGCACACGGGGTCCTAAATGAATTCACCTAAGTTATGTACTTCGTATGAATTCATTTACAACCATAGCAGGGGACACGATTACCCTTTGGAACTTTCCATGGCGTACCATACATTAGGGTCGCACCATTCCTACGCCACTAACTATGATCGTGTCATGTTATAATCCCCCTTGCTGGCCTTGCAAGGCACGATTACCCTTTGAAACTTCCCATGGCGTACCATACATTAGGGTCACCATCATATCATCAATCCAGGGCCCAACAAGTCACCTTTGCCATAACTATGGCCCAATTCACAATTCCACAATTTCACAACTCTTACACTTCACCATTTTTCTGTTAACTCAGTATCGTCTATGTGAAATCTATTCGCATACCACCCCATGTCTCTAGGGTCCAATCTAGCATCCAAATCAAGCATCGACACAATTTCAATCATAATAATAAATAAAACGAATATCCAGCGGATCAAAACAATTAATAGACAGATGAAATCACACAATTTTTTTATGACTGGGCCGTTGCCCTTAATCTTGTATGTCCACAAAATCATTAATAAGGTAAAAACTTTTTAGTAAATATTTAAAATAATTTTCTAGGCTTTTATTAATTATTCTTAAGTAATTAGATTGATTAAATACTAATTAAATACATTAATTAGATAAAAATATTAGAATAATTATCTTAACCTTAATAAGGGTCCTAAAGGTCCTCTATAACGAGTTCGAGTGCTAAAAGTTGGGTTTAGAGGTTCATGGGATTATTTTAAATAAAGAGATTAAGATAATGGCCGAAAGAAGGATAAATAGATAATAAATAATAAAATAAATAAATATATGTTGAGGTTAACATAGTTTCATCCTAGGACTGTAAGAAGTCTAAATAAAATTATTCGGCATTAATAATATATTTTATAAGGTCGCAATGTAATTTAATTTGAAACTTTGTAAGGAAAATAAATAAATAGATAATTAAATAAAAAAAATGTGAATTTAACAAGATATCATCCTTAGGATGCGAGGAGTCTAGGAAAAATAGTTTGGGTGTTAAAAACATTGTTCGGAGTGTCGTAAATTTTTTCGTTTATAAACTTTGATTGGAAACGAATAAAAATTTAATAAATAGATAATAAAATAAAAAAATATGAAATTAACAAGTTATGATCTTCGGAGTGTTAAAAGTCTAGAAAAAATAGTTCGGGGGTCAAAAACAAGGTTTAGGATGTCGAAAAATCAATTCGAACCAAAACAAGTCAAACCGGTTTGACTTGCGTTGACCTCGCTGTCGCGAGGTTGGAAAACTGGTGCATGCAGCTGGCAGCCCCGAAGGTTGCGGCCGCAAGGTTCGGCCCAGCTTCGGTTTTTTTGGCTTTTTCACTACGGTTTTGATGCATAGGCTTGCGAGGGTCATTGGGTTATGTCTAAAAATAATAAATATACTTTGAGGAGGCTTCGGATCAAATTATAATACCTTGAATCGGATTAAATTGGTTTTCGATCGAAACTTGAACGTTTGGGGAAGACGACTTCGGTTTCGTTGATTGGGGAGCCTTGGGGTCGAATTGAATGGCCTTCGGGGATGCTTGGGATTATAGAAGGTGAATGGAACGATCAATTTGGGTTTCGGTTGGTCGTGGTTATGAAACCCACTTTTCTCTCTCTTTCTTTCTCTTTCTAGAACTCCATGGATTGGAGCTCCGAATTTTTGTAACTCTCTCTTCTTTCTAGACTAATGGGGCGTGGGAAATTTCGTGGTGAACCCTAGGGTCGACGTATTGAAGTATTTATAGAGAATTGAGGAGAGTTTCGATTAAAATCGGATTTAAAGAGGTTGTATCCTTTTAGGACTTGAATTGGGACGCGATATGAACGAAAATACGCTCACGGAGGAGGTATAAACTGATTAGGAGGGCGAGGGACGAGAGAAATGTGCATGCATGCAATTATATGTATGTAAATTAAGAAAAAAATAAAAATAGAATACGATAAGATAATTATTTTTTTGTATTTGTCTTTTAACAAAAAGAATTTTATTAATACTAATAACAATTTTTAATGATATTATTAAAGATAAAATTTTACGGAAATAAAATTTGTAAATCTTAAAAAAAAATTTGTTCGAAAAAATCCGGGTCGTTACACCATGTGAGTTGATTTCTTTTATATTTTACCTTAGCCGTGGATTGTCATTGTATATGTTTCAGATGTCATTCATCTAATTTGTCATTTTCTTATTCAGCTTGATGGAGAATTGGAGAAAACTGTAAGATTACATCCAACTTATTTGATTTTTATGATTAATCAGTTGTTAATTAGGAATTGAGTTTTATTTGTATTTTTTGCTTCTTTTATAAAGGTTATGTTTCTATGAGAAAAATGTAGGTGTCGTGATTCGTAGCGAGAAAGAACTTAATCAAATTTGCATGTGAGGAGTAAGCCTATAAATGCCGTCATTTTTTACATTATGTGTTTTCTACTGTTGTTATTTATTTATAGGAAAATGCAAAGGCAAAAGAACAAGAAAATTTCTAAGGGAAAGAAAACTACAAGCTTTGCGAAGGGGGGAAAGGAAAATGTTGAACTTCAAGTGATATGATTACGTAGATAATGTTTTCAGGTTGTCTATTAAGACAGACCAAGTATAGTAAAAATTGTGTTGTCTTGCGCCTATCAAGTTTTGAGCTTTCTAATGGTACATGTGACAGACCAAGTAGAGATACCTTCATTTTTCTCAGTAACATGAGTTTAAAATAGAGAATGATACTCTTTCCTAATGCATTATTCACAAATTTCAATGTTGAGGAAGGTGGGGTATGATACTTCATTTAGATTGCGTTTGAATGCATTGCGCTGTGCCCCTTAGGAAAACTTGGACTTAGCCCTCTAGCAAAACTCGATCGTAGTTTCTTTCTGGAGAAGTCGGGTTCATTGGTAGAGGTGGTTAATTATAGAGAAGGGTAGGCATTCGAGTTGGGTTCAAAATATGTTGTGTCGTGCCTTTAGCCACAGGCATTATTATTTTTGTACATTTTCGTATGAATACTGAAGAACATTGTTATTTTTGAACAATTCTTCCTATTTTGAAGTTATTCTATGCTGGGTTTATGTGACTTATGACCTGACTGTTTGGTTTTTGCAACCTAATGCACAAAGTTGTCTATGAACAAAATAGTTGGAGGCGGTGACGATGCTTTTGACACATTCTTCAAAGAAACCAGGGCAGGAAACCACGTCCCCGTTGTCATTTTCAGGTGTGAGCAACTTGGAGCACAAAATTAGAGATGTGCTCACCCCATCTTACTATTTCAACCCTTTACTATCTCGGTTATTTGTGTAGGAAGGTTACAGTCAAGAGATCGAGAATATTTTGTTATGTTAACTTAAAAAAACTCTTATGTTAAGCGAGAATTCTTGGTTTATGTTAGCATAGGGAAACTTTTATGTTAAGCTCCGTTTTTGCTATGCCTAAACGTAACTAATGGAGTTACACAAGTTTGGTAACATATGTTGTGTTTGACTATTCTATGAATTTGGTTAGGTGGATAGTGTTTGAAGCTTATTCTTAAAACAGAATGTTTCGATAAGTACATTTTTTTGGGAGAATAGAAAATTTTTCATTCAACATTTATTTGTAACGTCTTCTCATATGACGTGGGATATGCACATACATGAAACTCACCCCATGTGAGATAGAGTTAAAAACAACTGTTGTATCCAAAAAAAAGATTCATAAAAGTGGGGTTTGATGCTTCATTTAGACTGTGTATAGAACGCGTTGACCCGTGCCTTCAGGCACGGGCAAACCCTAGTTATATACAGGTTACGCTTAAGAAATAATGGGCTGCAAATAGCCGTGCCCTTTGGCAATACTTTGGATGATTTGTTTGTCATTAATATTGCTTATTAGAGTTGATTATTGTGCTTTTTTTATTTTAGAAAAAAAAAAAACACCATCACACAGTCACACACATATCAAAACCTCACACTTACGATATCTACTCCAGGTTTTGCAATGTCCGTAGTAGCCAAGAAGATGTGAGCATATATAGGAGTATTTAACATTGCAACAATTAAGAGTATTCACAATGCTATACAATCAAAAGTAAAAAGTTTTTAAAATTAACAATGTTGATACAAAATATGACTTACAATCCTATAATCAAACTTAATAACCTCCTTAGAAATAATCAAATTTTGGTCTTTGGATAACCAAAACTAACAACCTTTTGACAATAATCAAATTTTATAGACTCTACATATTCTCAATCAAATACACCAATCATAATACAAAAGTATTCTCGCTGTGTTTGGTTCGCAATTTTAGATTGAAAATTATGAGTTAAAATGTAAAAACTTGTGATTGAATGAATTATTTCAAAAATATGTGGGACCCCCTTACTGAGACTGACAGAAAAGGAACCAAGAAAAACTGATGGGTAAAAGGCAAGTTGGACAAAAGTAAAAAGCAAAACTGATGGATAAAAGGCAAGTTGGACAAAAGTATTCGGTTCCCCTCTCTCTCTCTCTCTTCAATTACGGCTACAGTTTCCGACGGGAGAAATCTCGATCGGAATCTCGACGTCCCACCGGGCATACTCCGGTCACTGGACGGTCGATCCGAGCCGTCCAAAAATTCTAGAAAAAAAAAATCGAGTAGGCTTACTCAGGAATAAACGGTATCCGACGTCTGTAGGTGACCGATCCAAGCACTCCATTTTTGGCCGATCCAAACACAAAAATGGATTGTTTGGATCGGCCCTCTACGCACCCCGAATGCCGTTTATTCTCGCGTACGCCCACTCAATTTTTTTTCTAGACTTTTTGGACGGCTTGGATCAGCCATCTGGTGGCCGGAGTGTGCCCGGCGGTGCATTGGTATTCCAATCGGGATTTTGGGTAGATAAGCTTAGGGGGTGTTTGGGAGTCTATTTTTTGGCTTTTCATTTTTAACTTTTTGGCTTTTGGGCTTTTTAGATTATGGTGAGAATGTATTTTATATTTGGTAGAGTGTTTGGATGATATGTGCAGAATATATTTTGCAGCAGGACTAGTGTTTGGGAGATATAGAATGAAAATGAATTATGGGTTGGTTTTTTACTATGTTGCCCTTGGTTATTAAAAACATTTTAATCGATTTTTTTCAAAGTTTTATGTGGAAATGATTCTGATTTTCGTAACAGGGGACAAATTGGTTTCAGTTCTTGTAAACGATTTGGAGTTTACACATTGGGTATAGACCAAATTATATATACACAGAAAAGGGTTAGCTCATTGAAGACACACACATGTAAACTAATCACAGATCCAGATCAAGGAACTATTACAGGGGTTTTAAGCGAGGATTTTGGTGGGTTCTTTCAGGTGAATTTCAGACGATATTTACACAAGGGGGAGGTGACGTGTTGTGTAGATTTGCTTCTCCTTCTCCAATTGTCTGTTCCTGTCTCTCTCTCTTCTCGTTCTGCTAGTGAAGAGTATTCTGAACAGACAGGTAAGAGAGGATAACGTTCATGAAGGAGGGGTTTTGGGGAATTATGGTGAAACGGAGAGGGTAGGTTGGTATTTTCGTATGTCTTTTGAACAAAAATGGGAAACCGAAAATGGAAAAAACTCCTCCACACCTCTTTTTCACTTCTCTTCTCCTTTCTTCAATTCTCAAAACCCATTCTCATGGAATGAGTTATTTGTTCCTCACCCAAACAACCAAAATAGGAAAATGGAAAACAGGAAATGTGAAAATGAGGCTACCAAACAGCCCCTTAGACTTTCTGAATTATCATCCCAACCACTCATCTCTTCCTCGAAAATTCTTCCCAAACCTGCAACAGTCAGATTTTAAAGTCAAAAGGCAGTCTTTGCCGGCCTTGGAAGTTACTTTTTGGCCCCACATGTAAATGGCATTCAAAAACAACTTTTTGAAACAAAAACTCCGAATGGGCTTCCGAACACAGTGTCTATCTTTCTTCATTTTCCTCTCTCTTACTTTTCAAATAATATTTTCAGAAAAACAAATATTTTACTATTTTTTTTAGAAAACAGTTTTTTTCCCAATAAAAAAAGTTTCGAAAACTATTTTCTATTTCTAGTAAATAGGTTTTTTTAGTTTCAAAACTATTTTTGAAAAAACTATTTCCTACTATTCACAGTTTTTAATTTTTTGTAGTTTGAAAAAATGATGTGACAAGTTTTGGCTATTCAATTTTGATTATGTCATTGTAGACATCTACATTGCTAACATTAACAATCTCTTAAATTAATAATCAAAAGTTGATGTGATAACTTTTGGTTATCAATTTTTGATTATAGCATTGTGGATACCCTAAGAAACCGCTTCCTTTTAACTAAAAGTGGGAGGACCACGCCTTTTACTAATAAAAAAAAAGATTGAACATACTTCAAAAGAAAGGAGATCTACTAATATTTCTGATCAGCGGTTCAAGAGTTAAAGACATCTCGCAATCCATTTATGATCACCGATTGAAGAGTCAAAGACATCTCATAGTCCATTTATGATCATCGGTTGAAAAGTCAAAACATCTCATAGTCTATTTATTACCAATTAGTATATGGAATTGCTTCTAACTCAGCAATAGTCAATAAGCAAGAAAGTAAATTGCTAATCCCCCCCGACATCCCCACCCCCCGACCCCACCCCACTTTTCTCACATTACTCCTCTCCTCTCTCTTTCGGACGCGGGGGGCCTGCTCCCCCCCTTCGTGCTCCGCCCGGAGTGGGGCCCACTCCGAGTCTCGCTCAGATGATCGGGATCGTTCACTTTGTAGAGCTCATCGAGTAGAACAACCATGCAAAAAATCAACTTAATTGGATATCATTAAGTGCCTGATCGAAACCTTTTTATCTTGAAAAGAATGGATCCGAAACACTGGATCAAATCCACTTGAACCCATGGACCGAGAGTTACCGAGAGTTATATGGGTTTCGATCAGGCACTTAATGATATCCAATTAAGCTGATTTTTTGCATGGTTGTTTTATTCGACGAGCTCTACAAAGTGAACAATTCCGATCATCTGAGCGAGACCCGGAGTGGACCCCACTCCGGGCGGAGCAGGAAGGGGGGAGCAGGCCCCCCGCCTCCCTCTCTTTCTCTCTCTCATTTTATTTTTTTGTTATAAAATTTTAAATGGTAATAACTTTTTTTTGACATATTTATTTAATTTTTTTTATATTTTTTAAATCTACTCCACGAAACCTATCAAATGAGCCTAATATTGATGGTGAAATAATGGAAAATGGAAAAACTATATATTTTTGTGATAGTTTGAACTGTATAAAAAGGTTGGAAAATTAAGTGTTATAAAATTCAATCCGTTTGAATGGGTGGAAAGATTTTAGTTTCTTGATCATTTTATTCTAAATAGTCATAATTAAAATTTGACTGTAGGGCTCTCATTGATTAATCCTAAGAAAGTCGTAAAATCAAATATCTCTTAGGTTAATCAACGAGAGCCCTAATGTAACGCCCCTGATTTTTGGGTACGTTAAATAAACATTTCATTGATAAAATCAAATGGAGTCTGTCTCATTATTACATCATAACTCCCACTACGGTTCCATATTTATACAAATGAAGGGTTTTAGGGTTCCTAACTACAGCTCCGCCTGCGGCTTCGTCCTAGCCAACTCCTCAGCTCCAAAAGTCTCCAAGGTGTACTGTTCATCTTGATCATTTACAAAATCTGACACATTATACTAGCGTCGCCACCGATATAATATGTCAGGGTCACCAAAGGTAACACCATGAGCCACAAGAGCTCAGCAGAATAATCCTATACCCGTTAACCCATAATTTACCAATATCAGAGTAAAAGAACAGCATACCAACTCTAGCACAAGCAGCGGAATAACACATACATGTTTAACAAGGCAAATGATACATCCACATACACTATTCTATCGTTGGTGTCGGTGATATATGAGTTTCTCCTACGCGACTCGTCGTAGACTGTGTCACCATATTCATCAATGTTTCCGAAATTCTTTTTATTATCCAAATCAACATTTTGAAAATCACATTTAACACACCCAACCTCGATTCCGCCGCGCCGGGTTCCCGAGTATCCTCTCAATGGTTTCGCCGCGCCGGGTTCCCATTGGCACACAGACTTGCAAATCATTTTTAACACACCCAACCTCGGTTCCGCCGCGCCGGGTTCCCGAGTATCGTCACAATGGTTCCGCAGTGCCGGGTTTCCATTGGCACACATTTGCGTTGGCTCCTTTCCGCGGATAACCAAGCCACACACCTAACCTCGGTTTCCGCCGCGCTGGGTTCCCGAGTATCCTCACAATAGTTCCGCCGCGCCGGGTTCCCATTGGCACACAACACACACACACACACACTCACATAATGCACCCCACATTCGGTCATTATGTAGTTTCAAAAATATTTTATCATTTGTAACACGCATTCCCACAATGGGCAAGTCCGGCCACATTGCGTTTTCAAAACACACCTTGTCTTAAACCCTTTTTATCCATATCAACCACACCCTAAGTGTCATGTTTCTATTTCTCGATTTTCGTGTCTCGTTCTCATGCATAGACTTCGCGGTAGGACTTTTCTCATCACAAATCATATAAATCGTTCATTGTAATCTAAACTAGCAAGATCATGCAAGTAATCTTATAAACAAGCTCATCACCATCCTTATACAACCACAAGTAATGCAACAACATGTAAACAAACTCATAACTTTCCAAAAGATCAAAATACGAATACTTCGAATAAAGCTTCTGATTTCTCTTGTTTTGAAATCCGTTCTTTCTTCCTTTGTGGAAAGTTCAAAAAGACCACATATGTTTATTGACGTGAAAATCGTTTATTCAACAAGTTGCATTCCCATTAGTAAGACAAGTTTATTAACTAACAAGTATATCGACGTACAAACATCATACCAACTTGAGATATACTTAAGGAAATATACTTAGAATTAAGAAGTATAGGAAAAGTCTACAAGATTGTATCTTCATTTCAAGATTTTTGTAAAACAAGCTTTCTAATAATTTAACTTGCCTTATCATAGCAAACATAACTTAGGCCTCGTTTGATAACAGAGATAGATGGATGGGATTCGTAAGGAGATGGGATTAGGATTGGGATTCGTAAGGAGATGGGATTGGTAATGAGAAGGGATTGATAATGAGTATATTTGTTTGGGATGGGATTAGATGATGAGATTATTAATATCATGTTTATTTGAGATGGGATTAGATGATGGGATTGGATTGTTAGAAGAAATTGGTAAAGAGAAGGGATTGGTAATGTGAAGGAGTTGGGATTGGATTATTAATACCCCTCAATACCAAGTTCCACGGGGTATTAGCAATACCCCCTAATACCCCCTCTATTAATCCGATCGGACTAATAGTCCGGACCTTTTTTTGTTACCAAACGGAGTATTAATAGTCCCATGGGATTATTACTCCAATCCCAACCCTCAAACCCGTTATCAAACGGGGCCTTAAAGTTATACTAGGGAAGATGAGTATAGATTAATCTACCTTGATCTGAAACTAGTCAGGACCGAATAAGCTAGTTGGAAAGTTCTACGGCGTTTGAAACTTGCAAATCTGGACCGAACTTTGGATGGCCGTAACTCGGTCAATATTTGGCCGAATACAATCGTTCTTGAGTCTAAAACGAAGATCTCGAAATTTTCTACAACTTTTGTGAAGGACGTTATTCCTAGAAACGACTTTCGCCCGGAGAAAAATGGTGATAAAGGAGTGACAGTTTGCTGTCTGGAAATCTGGAATCCGAGATTTTACTGAACTTCGGATGGCAATATCTTGGTCATTTCTTGACCGTTTGGGGTGGTTCTTGGGTCTAACTTCAAGGTTTTGAAGTACTCTACAACTTTCTCCAAAGAAGTTAGTCCTAAATACTACCTTAAGCAGGAGAAAAATGGGGATAAGAAAGTGGACAGTGAGCTGTCTGGAATGGAATTTCCAGATTTTTCACTGAACTTTGGAGGTCGATATCTTGGTCATCTCTTGATCGTTTGGGGTGATTCTTGGGTCTAAACTGAAACTCTCGAAGTGTTCTACAACATTATCGAAGGAAGTTGGTGCTAAAAACTGGCTTAAGCAGGAGAAAAATTGTAACGACCCGGAATTTCAACCCAATTTTTTTCGAATAAAGAAATTATTATTTTAGCCAAAATAGTCTAAAGTAATGGAGTAATTATAAAAAATATAATTCGATTAAAACCTAGATTTATTTTTGGTGATTAAAATTTATTTAAATGTTACATTAATTAACTTGTGACCGTATAAGTGTTGTAATAACCCGCAAATTGAACTAATAAAAATATTAAAAAGAATTATTTATTTATGATAATATTATTTTCCTTATTTAATAATTAGTAGATAATTACAAAAAAATAAGTTATTCTATCTAATTATCTCTAAAAATTATTTTATCATTATATACATACATATAATTACATGCATGAACGTATCTCTTCTCCCTCACTCTCCTACTCGATCTCTACCTCTTCCGTGACCCAAAAACCGTGCATAATTCGTTCGTTTCGAAACCCAATACCGTTAGGACTCGATTTAATTCAAAACTCATCCAATTCTCCTATAAATACACACCACTCCGACCCTAGGGCGCGTACATCATTCCACCACCTTCCACGGAGCCAGAGAGAGGAGAAAAACCCGAGAGAACCGAGCTTTAATCCATAGAATTTTAGAGAGAGAAAAAGAGAGAGAGAAAAGTGGGTTTCGTGGCTTCGTTCGTCCGAGATCCAAATTGATCATTTGAAGTACTTTCCACAGTCCCAAGGATCACCGAGGATCAACCAATTCGGTCCCGAAGTTTCCCGATCGAAGGAATTGAAGTCGTCTTCCCCAAATTCAAGTTTTCGATCGAAAACGAATTTAATCCGAACCGAGGTACTATAATTCGATTCGAGACCTCCTCTAAGTATATTAAGTGTTTATAGACATAACCCAACGTCCCCCGTTCCCCCTTGCATCAAACCGTAGCCAAAACGACGAGAAAAACGAAGGCAGCGCGCGACCTCGCGGCCGCAAGGTTCGGGCGGCCCAGCCGCTAGAACCAGTGTAATGGAGTTCGCGGCCGCGAACTCCAATGGGACCAGCCGCGCGCCTTTTTGTGGTTCGGTTCGAATCGACGTTTCGACATTCTAAACATCGTATTTGACTCCGAAATTTTTATCCTAGGTTTCCCATATTCTAAAGTTCATAACTTGTTAGCTTCATATTTTTTTATTTAATCTTCTGTTAAATTAATTTTTATTCGTAATCGTGTGATCGTTTGTAAACTAAAAATTGTTACGACTTTTTAAACTATTCTATAAATCCCCAAACCATTTTTCTTAGATTCCTAACTTATTAAAGATCATAAGTTGCTGATTTCATATCTTTTTAATGTTATTAGTTATTTATTTTATTTTTAATTAAAGATACAAACAAAAAATAATTGCGACCTTACAAACAATGATTTTAACATCTAAACTATTTTTCCTAGACTTCTTACATCTCAAGGATGATATGTTATTAAAATAATATTTTATTTACTTAATTAACTATTTATTATTATTTACGCATCATTTCTTAATAAAAACACTTTAAAATATTATAAAAGACAGTAATAATTATGAATAATTTTATTTAGACTTTTTACAGTTCTATAATGATATTCTGTAAATAAAAATATATTTTTAATTAATTAATTATTTATTGTCTATTTAATCTTGTTTCGCCTATTAACTTGAATCTTTTATTTAAATTAATTCCGTGAGTATCCCAAACCCAACTTTAAGCACTCAAAGTTATTATAGGGGACTGATAGGACCTTTATTAAGGTTACGATAATTATTTTAATATTTTTACCTAATTAATGCATTTAATTCGTATTTAATTAACTTAATTACTTATAATTAATTAATAGAAGTCTAGAAAATTATTATTAAATCTTAATTAAATATTTCTTACATTCTTAAAGACTTTGTGATCATATGAGATTAAGGGCAACGGCCCAGTCATAAAAAGTTATGTGATTGCATTGCTTATGAATTGTTTCAATCCATCTGTTATTTGTTTTAATTAATTTTTGTTTATAATTGATATTGTATCGATGCTTCATTTGACTGTTAGATTGGACCCTAGGGACATGGGGTGGTATGCGAATTAGAAATCACGTAGACGATGTTAATTAATGGATAAATTGTGAAGTTTATTTTCTGTTTAGAAGTTGCCTGCAGGCGTGATGTCGTGATATGATGAGAATTGATACTGGCGGGTGTCCAGTGATGATTTGATAGACTAGCAGAGTAAGCCCAGTGATGTTTGTGATGATTTAAAACCGGCAGAGTAAGCCCGGAAACGATTTAAGACTGGCAGAGTAAGCCCAGTGATGGTTGTAATGATTTAAGACTGGCAGAGTAAGCCCAGTGACGTTTGTGATGATTTAAAACCGGCAGAGTAAGCCCGGAAATGATTTAAGACTGGCAGAGTAAGCCCAGTGATGGTTGTGATGATTTAAAACCGGCAGAGTAAGCCCAGAGATGATTTAAGACTGGCAGAGTAAGCCCAGTGATGTCTGTGATGATATTTTGATAAAACCTGGCAAAGTAAGCCCAGTAATATTTTGATAAAACCTGGAGGTGACCCCGCGATATTTTCTGTTGATAAAACTTGGCGGTGGTTCAGCGATATTTTGTGATGTTAAAACCTGGCGATAGTCCAGAGATATTTTCTGTTGATAAAACCTGGCGGTGATCCAGTGATATTTCGATGATAAAACCTGGCGGATTGTCACGCCCCGCCCCGCAAACGACACCCAAAGTGGGCCCGAGTCGGCGCGACCACGTGGCATTCCACACAGAAGACCAAGCCACACGTCACAACCTGTCAGAATAAATACCCAGCGAAAGACTTATCACATAAAAATATAAAAGTGTCAACATTTAACCTCAAATAGAACTTCAACCATCGACTAAACTCAATTTCAACCTATACAATTTAGAAGCTCCAACTATCCTTAGCTACAACTCTTTTACAAACAAGTTCTGCACCAGCTAAGGCACTCCACAACAACGAATCAAAACCCCACTTGACGCTAGTGAGACACCTCCAACGTTGACCAGTAGTGGTCCTACTCTAAGCAACCTGCTACCTGGCAGACCAAAAAGGAAAGCCAGAGTGTGTGAGATATAGAAGTGCTCGATAAGATATCACAATACCCGAAAGAATATCAACAACAATATGAAACTCCAACATAACTGAAACACTCGAATGTAAACAACAGTTATATCCATCACATGCTCCAAACACAACAACGTGAACATAATCACATCACATCACATGCAGTGACACGTCTGCCACTCTGCATGTACCCAAGACGAGGTGTCCCACATACCATGCTCCCATCCACCGACAATTAGCCGGCATGGCATACGACATGGTATGCCTCACACGCTAACCTTCGGCGGTTCAATCAACACTCATCAGTACGACTATCCATCAAACACGCATATCACAACCAAATCTCGTGTCCCACACACCATGCTCCCGACCATCGTCCATTGAACGATGTGGCTTATGACATGATATGTCTCACACGCACACATTCACAACATATCAAAAGCTAAACAACAGTAGCATGATATACTCCACACTACAATAATATCTCATTAAAGATAACCATATCAAAGCTAAAATACCATTAGCAATGTATACTCTCGTCACCACAACAATATCCTATTGAGAAGAACTATATTAGACACACTCACCTTTGTGTCGACCGAGGTATGCGAACTTACGATTTCGGAACCTCCCCAATTCACCGGCTTGTTACCTAACCACAAGCTAACCATATCAGTTTATTGACCGCTTAAACGTTACAACCAACTCCTGAAAATAATCTATAACACCAACAATAGATTAACGATGCTTAACGCATATTAGCATGTCTATCTCAAAGGTTTAGAAGTGTCCCTAAACAAGCGTAACACTCAAACACCACATAACCCTTATATTTGGTTTGAAATTTACGACCAACCTGTCGTATTCTGCCTATAACTTCTAATAGATTTAAAATCAGATCATGAGACCACCACCATTGGAAAGTACACCTCCGGTACAAGAATTTTGATATAAAATTTGCTTAAAACGGAGTCCGGACGACAAAGTTATGCTCGTCCGAAGTTACACAATAATCTGTCCAAAACCGCAGATTCTGCATGTCTATCAACTTCAAATCAAAAACTGATTTAACCTAGTACAAATTAAGCCACAACCCCTACATATTCCGAAAGACATACGAGTCTAGTTTCAGAATCAACAACTCGTGCGCAAATCCGATACTCGAGCTAAGAGGTACGACCATTTCCCCAAAATGTGTCAGTGCGACAAACACAAAACTCAGCAGGAACGTACCAAATTGTAAATTCTGCCAAACCTAGAATATGCATCTAATAAACCCCAAATTTGGTACACACCATTATCACTCATCAAAGGTCATCCCTGATTTTTCCCAGATTTTACAAAGTAAGAGAACCTAGTCAAAATCACCCCCAAACTCAGAAATTCTGCACAGAGCAACACAATTTCCAGCAGAACAGTTTGTGTTCGAAAATTCATTAAAAATCGAATACTTAATACTTTGTAGTAATTCCAACGCCAAAACATCACCAACTTATCCATCTTTCAGACTCATAAGGACCCGTAATCAAGAGGATCGCTTAACTATCAAAAAATTGATGAAAGACGCAGCTCTGTAAGCTGTTTGCTCAAAAAAACAGGAATCCGACCACAGCTTGATTCACGATTTTTATCTTTTTCTACACCTCTCAGAAAATTATGAAAATTTACCACCATATACTAGACACATAAATGAACGTCCAGTAAAAATTATAGAAATTTACAAGCTTTCTAAGTACCTTGAATAAATTCGTGAAGAACAGCCCTGCACCTTGGTTTCTTCCTCTCTTCTCCTCTCTTCCTCTTCCAGCCGTCTCTCTCTCTCTCTCTTTCTGAAAATATCAGGGAAAGGGGAGATATTTGCCAAAAAATATCTCCTATAGGAAAATTATCAAGTGCAACCACACCACCCATTCATTTATGCAACCGTCCAATAACATTTAGATAAATACCCACTAAATATGAATAAATCTCGTAAACACATAATTCAATTTAAAATGTGAATGTAAAATACTAAATATTCGGGGCGGGTATTACACGGATGGTCCAGTGATGTTTTGTGATGATGTCCTGGCGAGAGTCCAGTGGAATAAATTGATGTCCTGGCGTGTGTCCAGTGGAACAAATTGATGTCCTGGCGTGTGTCCAGTGATGATTGTAATGTGGTGTATAAGATAAGCGAACCCTAGTTGTGATTCAGGCATGATAAGCTATCCCCTTGTTGTTGTATCGTAATTTAGGTTATCTAAGACAGCAAAGAGAAGTGATCTCATAGGACCGAGCATGGCTAACGGTTGGGGAGGAAAGATCTCGCGGGGAGATCTTAGATCACATGTCAGGTTAATGGATAGTAATGAACTGGTTTATGTGAAAAATCCCTGTTTTACTTTCTCGCATCATTTATATCCTGTTTGCTTGCTAGCTGTATTATAAGAGGGGTGGTTGGGTTGGATTATTTTACTGGGTGATTTATCACTCACGGATACGTCTGTATCCTGGCAAATCGATTGCTTCGGCGATCAATTTGCTAGAGGGCGCAGGATTCAATGGAGAGGATTCCTTGATGGCACAAAATCCGGAAGAGACACTGAATTCCAAGGGCGAACAGTTCTATGCAGAGGAGAATCCAGATGTGGGAGCCGAACCCGAGTACGCGTGGGATCCGTATCAAACTTAGAAGTTGGCTCTGTTATTTTATTATCCAAAAAACTATTTCTTTAGTATTTTCCTAGTGGTTTGTAATAAATAGATCTCTATGTTGAGAATTCCGTTTTGAAATTTTAACTTTAATTTGGTGAATTTTTCAGAAATAAATACTTAAATGCCTTCGATTTTATTTCCGAAAATCGGGGCGTTACAACAATGAGGTTTTTCGACTGGACAGTGGGCTGTCTGGAAAAAACAGGAAGGGTTTTTAGAGAGAAGTTGGAGTAATGCTTTGAGGTGTGAATTGAATGAGAAGCATTGGGTGCTATTTATAGGCAAAAACCTGGCCTCTCCTCTCCCTCCATGGCCGGCCCCCCTCCCTCTCTATCTCTCCATGTGTTGTTCCCTCATGGTTGGCCCCTCTTCCTCTCTTCTTCTTGCTCTAAGTGTTAAGCTCCCATGGTTGGCCCCTCTTCCTCTCTTCTTCTTGCTCCAAGTGTTACTCTCTCATGGTTGGCCCCCTTAGCGGTTATTGTCCAATGGATAAAAATTTTCCTAACTTTTATTGACCAATGGATAAAGTCAAAGGTCCAAAGGGTTCCATAGGGGTTCACAAGGTTCATATAGAAAGGTTCAAAGGGTTCACCTAGGTTTAAGAAGAATTGATTAGGCTAATTGGCAATCAGGTTAATCTAACTAACTGGTTAAAGATTAACGACACTTAATCTAGGCTTCCATTGCTCGAGTGGTATTTTGGTTTTATTTAGTAGGAAATCGCCTAATAACGGAATATTAAAGCCCGACGGTGCCAAACGCCAAGGCAAGGCGTGAGCGTGGCCAAGGCAGCCCACTAGCAAAGCGGTGGCCAAGGTAGCCCGCTAGCAAAGCGGTGGCCAAGGCAGCCCGCTAGCAAAGCGGTGGCCAGGCGGTGGCCAAGGCATCCCGCTAGCAAAGCGGTGGCCAAGGCGGCTTGCTAGCAAAGCAGTGGCCAAGGCGGCCCGCTGGCAAAGCTGTGGCTAAGGCGTAGCCAAGATAAGGCCAGGGCAAGGCAACCCAGTAACGCCAAGGCAAAAGTAAGGCGTGACCCGACGCTAAGGCAAGGCAGGCGCGACAGCGAGCCAACGCCAAGGCAAGGCAGGCGCGACAGCGAGCCAACGCCAAGGCAAGGCAGGCGCGACAGCGAGCCGATGCCAAGGCGAGACAGGCCCAACAGCGACCCGATGCCTAGGCGAGGCAGGCCTAACAGCGACCCGACGCCAAGGCAACCTAGCCAAGCCAAACCAAGACAGTCAAGTCAACGGTCAAGGCAAAGACCAAAAATTAACCACTTTGGCATCGATGCAACGCTCTAGGTTAGGAAAATATAACTAAGCCAAACGGTAGTTAGAGTTTGCTAACTAATCGGTTAAAAGCTAACTATACTTGCTAAGTAGGATTTCCAGCCGAGAAATATAGTTTAAGGATATTATTTACTTATTAGGAAAAATATACGAGTACGTTTACAAGTATATTAGTCATGGGAGAAGGACTAGATTGTCCGGAGAAAAAGAATTCAATTTTACAAGTTTCAAATCTAATTATGACGGATTATTAAAATTTAAAAGAAAATTTTAAAGCAATCCAAGCAATTAAAATAAAATTCAAATATTTAACGAAATTTTTATTTACCAAAAATCAGGGTCGTTACACCTAAAGTCAAAATTTAATTATGACCATTTAGGATAAAATGATTAGAAAAATAAAATCTTTCCACCAGTTCAAACGGATTGAAATTTGGAACACTTAATTTTTTAACCATATTTTTTTAATATATAAACTGTATAACAAATATGGTTAAAAAATTAAATGTTCCAAATTTCAATTCGTTTGAACTGGAGGAAAAATTTTATTTTTCTAATCATTTTATCTTAAATGGTCATAATTAAATTTTGACTCTAGGACTTTCGTTGATTAACCCTAAGTGATATTTGAATTTACGACTTTCTTAGGATTAATCAACGAGAGTCCTACAGTCAAAATTTAATTATGACCATTTAGAATAAAATGATCAGAAAACTAAAATTTTTCCACTTGTTCAAACGGATTGAATTTTGGAACACTTAATTTTTTATACAGTTTAAATTACCACAATAATATATAGTTTTTCCAATTTTCCAACCTCTTTAGTTTCGAGAGAAAAAGAAAATCTTTTCTTTTCTCTTTCAAAGCTACTGTAAGCTTACCGTAATAAGTCACTTCGTTCAATAGTCACATTCACATTCGGTAAGCCGACGTAATTTCTTTTCCGTAGCTATGCCATCCACCAAGAAGAACGGTAAAATATTTCTACTCACCTTTTGTAGTAAAAGTTTTAGTTATATTTTCTTTTTGTATTTAAAAATGCATGTTAAGTTCAAGTACTAAAAATAGCTACCAAACTTGTTCTACTAAAATTACTAGTCTAAAGCATAAGTGATTTCCACTCCAAATGTGTTCGTCCATGTGACACTATGCTTTATGATCGTTTTTACGATTGTGGAATAACCCGAGTCTAATGCCCTCGAAAGTTTGTCAACAAGTCTGGCTTCGTGCCGAATAAGAAAGGAATGATGATTCTAACTGGACTCGTCCGTCCATCTGACCTGGGACTCAAGAAAATAATTGAAAATTAGAAAATAATTGAAAAGAAAAGAAAAAAAATTCAAATTGGAAAAAGAAGAAAAGGGAAAACAATTCAAATTGGAACGAAAGAAAACAAAATAAAGAGAGGAAAAAATAAAAAGAAATAAGTTGTGGAAGGGGAGGGAGGATAATAATGGAAATTGGGCGTGGGGTCGGGGGAGTGGTGTGTAATTCAGAAATAACAATAACAAAAAAAAAAAAAAAAACCGCGTGTTTTTAAGGAGAATTTATTAAATATAAAATGATTTTCACTTCCTTTTTTGAATAACCTTTACTTACCCACAAAAAAAAAAAAAAAAAAAAAAAACTATAAGGTGCAGTAGCACACGAGGCCCTCGACTTCGGACAAGGCCACAATGGTGATCGATGAAACCCCCAGGCCCCCTGCCTCCCTTCCTAAACTATAGGCTACAGTATGTAGTACACAGAGGCCCTCGACGTCGGACAAGGCCACAATGAAGTTCAGGGCAAGTTTGTATCGTGGAAGTCGTGGCTTATTCCTCCACCACTAGATCGATCGCCTCCCTAGCTTAAGTACTACTCGTACAGTAGTACTGTACTACTACTATTACTACTACATCGATCACTAGCCTAGCTCACCGGCCCCCACCCCTAGCTAGGCTACCTATAATATTTCTCTTCTTACAAATTCCACATTTCACCTCTCTTTCTATACCCCCACATTAATATTTGAGCACTCCTAATAAAACTCCGAAAGGCCAACATTTCTGTATATTTCATTTGTTCTCCCTCTCTCTCTCTCTCCCTCCCTCTCTCTCTGCGTGCGTGTGTGTGTGTGTGAAATGGGGAGAGCACCGTGCTGTGAGAAAGTTGGATTGAAGAAGGGTAGATGGACAGCGGAAGAAGATGAGATATTGACTAATTACGTTCATACTAACGGGGAAGGTTAATGGAGGTCCTTACCCAAGAATGCAGGTGATATAAATATATACTTACGTTTGTGTGCATGGTTTTTGGAATATGCATGCATATATATATATATATATATATATATATATATATATATATATATATATATATATATATATATATATATATATATATATATATATATATTATTTCTGGTTGTGGTTATATATGCATGCATGGTTTTGAATTAGAGTTACTTAGGTGTGGGAAGAGTTGTAGACTGAGATGGATTAATTACTTGAGATCTGACGTGAAGAGAGGAAACATATCTCCCCAAGAGGAAGAAATCATCATCAAACTGCATGCTGATTTGGGGAATAGGTAAATCACTCTTTCCTTTCCTTTCTCACTCTCCTCCCTCCCTTACCTAGAAAAAGTTGACATGCTTGCATGTCTCATGTCACTAGTCATTGGCATCAACATCGGCAGCGCACTGATCTTTGGGTACTTATATACAGAGAAACATTTGATCAGCCTTATGTTTTGTTTTGTTTTTTTTGGTTGGCGTACGTCTTAATTGGCAATAATTCGTTTTTGCTTCTTTGTTTGGTTTCTTTAAAAAAATTTCGTTTTTGCTTCTTTGTTTGGTTTCTTTAAAAAAAATCCGACCGGCTTGAACGTAGATATTGTTTTTGGGAGTAGAAGACTAAGAAGAATATGTGTACTCTTCAAGGCTCTTTCAACACGATTCTTCTCCTATTGTGTTAATTCCATCTTTGAATCTTTATCATTGGTGGAACTTTCTTTTTCATTTAAGAAAAGAGAGAGAAGTCATTGGCGTCATCGTCTATCATCACTCGCAAGCTCGTACGTACATATTGTAAAATGACATACACTTTAGCCAAAAGATACAAATAGATAGGATTCGCATGAAGCACACTTCTTCTTGTAGCGATCTGAATTTATGTAATTTTGCTATGGCTTGTTTCAAAGAGGAAATAACGGATATCGCTGTGCATCACAAGATTGTGGGTTATATTTGATTTGAACCTAATGTATATATCTTTTGGTTAACTACTAGTATATATATTTTTCACTAGCAATATATAAGGATATATATACATACCAAAGTTCTTCCATTAATACTTGCTCTCTTGTTCCAATGCGATCTTAATCGATATGAGAAAGTAGTGAACCGGGCGGTTGCTAACTGTTATCAGAAGGTTTCATGTCTCAACAAGAAGAATACAAAAATGAACCGAACTAAAAAAATAAAATCGAAATGAAGACAAAAATAATTCAAAAAGTATGTCCGTTTTAGATGATTTTTGTCAAAGTTTTTTAAAATTTTGATCATAATGTGTACACTTTAGATTCAAAATACAAACAAATTATTCACAAAAAATTGGCATAAACTAACAAGGTGAATTTTTTTTTGAATATAGATAAAAAGTAATCTGGTAAGACTATTGGACACCACTTCTCGAGAAGATTGCGCCCCGTGCATTTGGATTTTTTACCAGACCTAATTCATTGATTGATTCCGTTTATATTGTAGATCTCGTTGAAACGCATAAGTGCGATGTAAATCATGTCAATTAAATGCCAATTACTCCAATACGGGGACAGAGTAAGAGAAGCAAATCAACACTGAATTTTGGTGGTTCTGATCAGCAGGACATCATTTTGAATTTTTTTTTTTTGGACTCTGTTCACATAATACTAATTCAATAAACATGATTTTAACTTATGTGTTTTGAGGAGATCTACAATATGAATATAACCGATTATTGAACTAAGTTCGGTGATTGGTTGGAGAAGATTGAACTGCACCCCGTGCAGTTTTTGATGTATTGCCAAGAACGTACACTCCTAAAACATAACACGCAGGCGACGTCGTCGTTTCTTCTACCAGTTGATGTTGGTCATCAAGACATCAAGGGCGACTCTAAATACAACTGCAAATTTACTACATGTAACCTCTCTCAAATAAAACACCCAAATCTTATAACAATTTATTAACATACAACCCCAAAAATATCCCTAAATATCCAAATTTGCCCTTTTATATCCAAAACCTAATATTCTTCTTCGCCTTCTCTTTCCCTTCTGAACCACCATCACTTCCATAACTACAGCTCCACCACCACCTCCACCTTCATTTCCAATCTTTCACTCATTGTTTTATTACTTTCAATATACATGATCGGGAAAAGAGAAAATGAATTATGCAATCTACAAAAAAAAAGTCCTATTCGTGTAAATGAGATTTGGAGTCCCTAGAAAGGTTAGAATATGTTGTCAAAAGCAGAACTTGCACCGCCGCACCACCACCACCACCACCTCCATAACCACCGCACCACCACCACTAGTTGCGAATTTGAAAATTCACAAAGCATTCGGATACTATAATACTGTATGAAATAAATAAATAAATTAGATTCAAAAACTCAAATTGACTGTGATTATTCGGATACTAGAATCCGACCTATTGTACTAATTTTGGTTATTAGAATCTGGAAGTTCTTCTACCTATTCCAATATTTGTAAAGAAATCATATCCATAAACTCAAAAATTATTCATTATTTCGAGTATCATATACTATTTTCGGATATTAGAATTTGAAGACCTGTACTATTTTTGGATATTAAAATCTGAAGAGTTTTTGGTCGAAATGACAAACGTTTTTTAAAAATGTCCATCTTTTGAAACGTTTTGCAATAATAGTCCTTAGTGCATTATCAAAATGTGTGATGTCAATTGTGCAAGTACGAAATCTGTTTTGCGCTGCTTGCGTGGCAACAAATCCACACGCAAGCAAGTAATGCATTCTGAAAAGTTCAACAATTTCGTACTTACATATCCGAACCATTTTAAACCTTTGGGAGGTCTATGAGTTCAGATGTTTATGTATGACAGTTGATATGTTTTTCGGATTCTAAAATCCGAAATACACTATAATATTCCAATTTTAGAGTTCAAAATTTTAGAATATAATCGAGCTCTTGTATCTGATGATGTTGGGATTGAAAAATTGGAGGTTATTTCTTTCACATCATTGTTGCACAAATTGGTTGACGAGACCGTTTGCCTCTTTGTCTGCTCATGCGCTTCAAGTGGAGCTGATTTTAGGAATTGTCTTAGGGAACTTTTGAGGATAAGTCAAAATATTTTCAACAGAAGTATTTTGCTCCGTCTTTGTCCAATCAAACACTCGATAATCAAGAAGATATTTGTCATGAAAATGTTGTCTCGCCTATGGTGGGAGGTGGATCTTGGAACCAGTTGGCTATGGTGGGAGATGGAAGGGAGGGAAGATGATTGATGGTTAGTAAGGGTATTTTTGTCCATTTATTTTGATGGCAATTTTGTCCGAATATGATTTATTTAAAAATATGCTACATATAGTAAATTCGCAGTTGTATTTAGTCGGACCCAACTTGGAATTGGGGAATGGGAAGGAAACGAAAACATTTGGGCGCTGTTCTCTGCTGCTGCCATTTGGGGGCAGCAGTCCACTAAGTTTGAAAAATAGGATCTTGTTAATATGTGCCCTAACGGCATATGTTTAGATAGCATTTAACTATTTTTTTTCTCAACTTTTATGGGGAATGTAAAATTACGATTGAGTATTAAATTGTTTGCTATATCAAGAATTAAATTTTTTTGAGCATGGGCAGAAAAGCCCCTACTCGGAATGCCCCATCTGTATCGTTTCCCCATACCCCAACCCAATCTAAGGAAATCATCCGCAAGAAAACAATTGAAACCCCTTACCATTTTTTTCGATCATTCATATTAAATTGAAAATTTCCCCCCCAAAATCGAGCAATTTATAGACAGATTACTAAATGTGAGGCTGAGTTTTCCTAAAAAATTCAACTTGGGTTTTGTTTTGTCTTTATTCGTTTTTTTTTTTCTTGTGTTTGTTGATTTTACGTCAAACTATTGGAAATAATTGATTTGTCTCAATAAGAGGAATCGTAAAAAAAATATGACCAATACCAATTTTTTTAGAAAAATCCTAAATAAGTCCAAAAGCAAAGCTACCAAACGTGAGGAAAATTTTTTATAAAGACGTCAAGTTGACTTTTCCAGGAAAACTCAAACTTAGCCAACACAACATTGGCATAGATGATAGAACACATATCTCATTCGAACTCTCCAAGTTACCACGTGTGCGGTATTACAAACTATACAACTTAGATAAAAAAATAAAAAAGGGAAAAAAGCTAAATACCCATTTTTTCTTCTTTTTTGGTTTACGGTAATAAAGAAATCGTAGGACTTCAAAGGACTAGGAAAATAAACCCTTTAGAAGGATCGATTTTCAGACCAAACCCTTACCGGCATATCCTATGTTTGAACCCATGGAACCCATGGAAAGGAAAGGAAAAGAAAGGAAAATTAAAAAAATTTCCCTTCCATTGTTTGGTTGGAAAAGAAAGAGAGAAAGAAAATAAGAATTTCAAGAGTAATGAATAGTAAATTTTCCCTCCAATTTTTCTTATCTTTTATTTTCCCTTCCTTTCTCTTTTATTTTCCTTTCATTTCCTTTCCATGGGTTCCAAACAGAGCCTGGCTCTGTTTGGAACTTGAGGAAAGGAAAAGAAAGGAAAGGAAAATAAAAAGGAAGAAAAATGAGAGGAAAATGGGAGGAAAAATTCACTATTCATTATACTTAAAATTCTTATTTTCTTTACACTTTCCTTTCCAACCAAACAATGGAAAGGAAATTTTTTTTATTTTCCTTTCTTTTCCTTTCCTTTCCATATGTTCCAAACGGAGCCTTAATTTTTCTGCTTGCAAACCATCCGATTCAACCCTCCAACCACCACAAACATACAACCATGATATCACCACCTCTCGCTTTCTGCTACTTCTCGATAGAAATCGAGGCCTTTCAGGCTATTTGGCGGTGGATATACCATGCGGCCGGAGATGCAATCCCCCCTCCCCTTTTCTCCGGTGTTTGGGTGTAAAAAATGACACCCGGATATGGCCCCTGATTTGCTCATCTAGGATTTCTAATCCACCCCAGAGGTGGATTTACAACGATAGGGGTACCCCCTATCGTTGGTTATGCGGGGGTGTTGAAAGACCAATTTGCCCTTACTTTTCCTCTTGTTCAATGGACTGAGAAGAAGAGAGAGAAGAGAGAAAAGAGGGGAGGAGGTTGTCGACAAATTCTGGTGATTCCACCGCCGATGGTTGCAACTCCCTACCTCATCTTCCTCCTTCGTACTCAAGTATTGCAAACGTCGTTGTACAGTTCGAGCTCGTCTTCCATTTTTGCGATCTGATTTTGCCTTATATCACAATTTTGAAAGAAGTTGTTTCTGCGATTTTGAACTGGTGGAGTTGATGCTGCGTTTGGTTGAGAGAGAGAGGCGGAGAAGGGGTTGACGTGATGGTCGGTGGTGGTGATGTAGCGGTGGTGGTGGTGGCAGTAGTGTTGGTGGTTAGATGATTTATAAGTTCTTGGGTTTTGGTTATGGAGGAGAGAGTGGAAAAGAAGGGTTGAGGTGGTTGACTGGTTGGTTGGCCAGCATTGTTTTAATTTTTGCTTTATTTTTTTTGAAAATTTTATTTTTCCTAATAAATACTCCTACAGTTTAAACATTTATAAGATAAAATGAACTTATTTAATCTGACAATTAATAATATATATGTATTTATTGTAATTATAATAAAACTAAGCTTTTTTGTCTACCACATAATTAGGGGCAATTAAGTCATTTGACACTTTATCCCATTATATTCACCTTTCAAAACCCCCTTCTCAAAAAATCAATCAAACACTGGAGTACTAATCCACTATTTTTAGAAGGTGAGTCCACCCCTCTTATATATTCATCCTCATTATATATCCACACTCCTTCTATATTCATCCAAAATCAAATCTTCCATCCAAACGACCGTGTGGATACTGGACTACATTAGTTCAGACGGAGGATGCGATGACGATTACCGCGGGAAATCCGAGCTTCTGGAAGATGGCTCCGACGACGTCGTTTTGCGAAACCCTAAGCCGACGTCGTTTTGCTAAACCCTAAGCAGAGGCCGACGCTAGCGGCGGTGGAAGATTTGAACGATGACTGTGTGGTACTCTTGGAGAAGGTGAATGGGATCGAGAACAATGCGGCTGGTGAGTCGGATGATGTTGGCGAGAAACAAACAATCTATTCTCCTCTTTTTCCCCTAATTTTTTAGCCCTAATTTTTGCTAGGCAGGAATTTTTACCAAATTTTGGCGTTACTAATTTTTGAACCCTAATTTCTAGTTTCCACTCAAAATCTTGATTCATTTATGGGTCGGCGTATGAATGTCAGCAAAGACAAAAAAATAAAAAATAAAATGGGATGACTGCATAGTGATGCGAAAGTGGACTTGGTTAGAAGTTTAGGGTCTGTTTGGAACCCGATGAAAGGAAAGGAAAAGAAAGGAAAACTAAAAAATTTTCCTTCCCATTGTTTGGTTTGAAGAGAAAATGGGAGGAAAATAATAATTTTCAGTTTTATGAATAGTAAATTTTCCTTCCCATTTTCCTTCCATTTTATTTTCTTTTCCTTTCTTTTCCTTTCTCCAGGTTCCAACCGGGAGAAAGTAAAAGAAAGGAAAGGGAAGGAAAAGAGAGGAAAATGAGAGGAAAATAGGAGGGAAAATATACTATTCATTACACTTAAAATTTTTATTTTCTTCTCATTTTCTCTTCTAACCAAACAATGGGAGGAAAAATCCTTTAATTTTCTTTTCTTTTTCTTTCTTTTCCTGGGTTCCAAACAGAGCTAGTTATGTGAGTGCAGGACATTAGTGTTGGATTGAAGAGAAAAAGAAACCGTAGGTTAAAGCTGGAGGTTAGAGGGCTGTTGGTTCAAGAGGTTCTATGCCATTAGTTTTGAACATGCCAATGTCGTTGGGTCTTAGTTTTCTGATAATTTACTATACTTTCCATATTTTTCCTCTTTGTTTTATCAGGTTCATAAACTGTTCTTCATTTTTTATGCATTGTGGTTGTTCTGCTACTTGATTCTCTCTCCCTCTCTTACGTAACTCTCTACAGTTAGTCCAATTCCAATATGTATAGTACTGATTATTTTTCTCTTTTTCTTGGGCAAAAAAACCATTGGTATGCTTGCAGATCTCGGTCTAAACTTGGACTTTACATTTGATTTTTCATGATTCTTTTGATCTGGTTATATGTACATACCCAAAGGCGAAAAAAAAGTAGACATGAAAATACTACACTTGAAGACTTGATGATGGGGAGATTTATTTTTCTAAGTGTGCTTTAAATGGTTTTGTTTGGTTTAATTGGTGCAGGGTAATTTTATTTTCGTACAAGTGTAGCGCATTGCTATCTCTATTTCCACGTTTAGCCACTTTGCTATGGCATATGCTGTTTCTTCCAAGTATTGATCAGGCGATCGTGTGGATGTCTGATTCGAAATCCTTTTTGGTGGTATGGTTCTATCATTTGCATTTTTTTTTTTAAGTTATGCTTTACGTAGTTTTATAAGTTTCTTGGGTTCAACGAACTCTGTTGGCGGGTCACGAAAAAAAGGGCTAATGTGAAGTAGAGTTCTGTTTCTGTGTAACCATTTCTAATCCATGTGTTTATTTTGTGGTGCTTATTGATGTCATCCAGTAGATGATTTTGGCATGTGATGGAAAATAAGTCCGAGTGTATCAAGTGTAACAAAGTATGGAAAAGTATTCCCTCCTTTAGATAAGAAAAGTTATCAAGTCATTTGTTGGTGATACCCTAAAAGGGGTGTGCGTGTGGCTGCAACTATTATTTTACCCATCTCAACTCAAAACTGTTCGGGTCAACGAAAGGGTGGGAATGGAATTGTCCATTTTGAGGAGCCATTCTTGTCATCCTTTTTGAAACTTCATTTCTTTTTAGGATCTCTGAAATCCCAACTCAGCTTGTTGTGAAAGTAGGTCGGCTATCATTGTATCCCCCATGTTGAAAGGAAAAGAGAAGGTTATTATTGTTACCAAATTGTCCAAACTAAGCCCTCCATTTCTTATACCAGTGGCGCGTGGTTGCTTCTGGAGCAAATGATATGGGCATTCGAACATGCAATTATTTGAACTTGAAATAGTGTAGTTGAAGAGTAAACAAAAAGATTTAACCTCACTTGTGTAAGTAATCTCAAGTACTTGGGTTTTCACTTTTCAGTCCCTTCGGTAGCTCAATTTATGTACAGGGGATGATATTTGAGCTATTCTTATGGTGATCTTTGTTTTAGTGGTACATGTCTTCCAGTTGTATGGATTATTGGGCAATAGAATTCTCTACGATTCATTTCTTTCGAGCACTAATTGGTTTTTAGGAGGGGCTGATAAATATGGGGTTCAGCCAGTTGATAAGTATGCAATTCAGCAGTGGTCTACCTTCAGGCCATTAGGCAGGAACAACAGTTATGGGTTTCAATATGCTAAGCTAATCAGCTGCCAATAGGTCATAGTAGTGGATGGCGAAATGGTGACTGGATCTACAGTTGTGGCTTTCACAACTATTCTTCTTGTGAACAGGTACTTCTGCACACTTTGAGCATTCACTATTCTTTTGATGCTAAAGTAATTGATTTGGCTTCTGTTTTTACTGGCAGTGCAACTAGTGCAATGCTTCCATGCCACTAGGTACATCCTTCTGTAAGCTTTGGAACTTATAAAATTAGGGTCCAATATATTTTGCTTTTGTTGGGGTTGGGGCTAGAAACATATATGCTAAGTTCGGTTGCAATTTCTGGGTAATGATCCGGAAAAAAAATTTTGAGTTAGTGATTGGTTTGGTTTTTAGAAATGGTTGTTGGAGTAATGATTTGATAGAAAAATAGGGATAATGATTGGAAATAGGGTAATGATTGGAGAGAGATAGAGAGAGAAATAGGGGTAATTATTGGAAGAGAATAGGGGTAATGATTGGATGAAAGAGTAATGATTGGAATGAGAGAAAAGTGAATAGGGGTAATGATTACACTTTTTCCGGAAATGTTTTCCGGAAATTGCCGGAAATTGCAACCGAACACAGCCTATTGTCTTTGAGCTCAATGTTTTTTGTGGGTTTCTTCCCACCTTTTTTAGCTTCTTTTGCGTTGTTGACGTGTGAGAAAAAAGATGTGTAATCTCTTTAACATGATATTGGGTGTAGCTTCGTTTATTTGGTACGTATGTAGAAGTGGCAATAGCCTCCTATCTCTTTGATGAGCATATTGTTGTCTCATCAGTACTCTTGTAATAAAAAAAACGAACGACGGCAAGCCAAGGGCGAAACTTTTGGCGTCTTACCGTGTTTTCCGTTGCTTTGTCAGCAAGGCGGAAGTTCTGTTCAACTGTTGTAGCGGCTATTGCTGTCCTCGAGAGAAGACGCTCGATTATTGCTCCATTTATGTGTTCCTAAGGCTGTGCGAACTGGGTGAGTAATTTCTAGGGTTTCAATCTTCAGTATTAGGAATGTTTCTTGTTCTCTATTTCTTCCAATAGCTGATCGATTAACCTTTGTTCCCTACTGAATGTTCGATCTTTCATCCAATTCCTACCTCATTCGGGATTCGTTGTTTTCAATCTGTTTGTGATGATTATTTTGAGGTATTTTATTGGGATTTTTGTAATTCGTTCATTGTTTGTGTTGTGGTTCTGAAAATGGGGATCTGATTTTTTGATGTTATTTTTCCATTTTTTACCTAAATTTGTTGTTCGTTGATTTTGCTACGAGGCTGATTTGTAATTTTGTTGTTTTTCTTCTTCGGTAATGTTGAAAGATCCTGCTTTCTTTGAAGAAACTGATATTTCCCGTTCATGGATTGATGATTTTCGTAATTTGGTTGGAGTTGCTGTAAGTGGCGTACGCAGAATTTGTGTTTAGTATGGGTCCAAATCACGTGTATTTTCATATTGATAGTAAGAAATATATTTTATACGTATACATTGCTATTTTAAGAAATGTTCTTCTCTCAAGGGACTTGCAAAGGCCAATGCCATAGAATTTTCCCTGAAAATTAGTATAATAGGTGATAAAATTTTGGGATTTGTGCAGGGGCTTGGTCCCCGCTTGCACCCCCTTGGGACCGCCCCTGGTTGCTGTGCCTCTGTTGGTTTTACCCATGTTTTGATCGGTTAATTTTATGACCCATTGATGCTATTGTGCAGTGAAAAATGCATATGTTAAGTATCGGTCTTTTTCTTCCTTTTTTGTTATGTTTGTTTTTTTCACTGGCTTGTTTCAAACTTCCAAGTCTTCGCGGTCATGTTTCCTTTAGTTTTCTTATTTAACTTGAATCGGAGTGTTGGTTCAATATTTAATTTGCTGAGAAAGTTTAAAGTTCTGCAATCTTCTGCCAAGGCTTACAACTATTGTGACCGTATGCATATCGATGTGTTCTCCGAAGCATAGGTTAATGGCTAGCTCATTGTACTTGTGACCTCATTGTAGGTTAGCACAAAGTTAACAGGTATTGATTTCACAGTGGTTTGGATGCATTCTTGTTTTGTTTAGGCAACGATGGACACAAGAATTAGGGGGGAAAGGAAAAAAATAGCTACAAAATAGAACTTTTTGAGAAGAGGTTAGCAGATTAGTGGTGCACTGTGGCAAATGGTTTGGGTTCTAAGGGCTTCTTCAATAATTTAATTTGGAGGAGTGCAAGGTGGAAGTTTTTTGAGCATTGAAACAAACATAATCCTTTATGATATGGCCTAAGCCATTTCCCCCCTCCCTTATGTGTTTATCTATGAATTTGTTGATTTGTTCAATTTACTAGTGCGGTGAAATGGCATTATTTTAGCTCGTGAGGTTGCAGGTTTGAACTTTAGGGCAACCAATTTCTGCATATAATGGTGTCAGGTCTGTACCCAATCTATCCACATGGACTCCATTAATGTGGACTAAATAGGGTGTACTCCTTGTCTCTGTAAGTGTTACTTGAACAATGAGCTGAGCATTTTCTTGGATGTTTATCGCAGTGAGATCGAAACAACACACTTTCTTGAGGGTTATTGTAGTGGTAAGGGGATGAATTTCTGGCCGAAGTATTCAAATGTTCAACTGCTTTTTATTCCTCTTTATTTTCAGTCACTGCTGCATTTGCCTTGTGCTGATTCATTTTTCAAATTTGCAGCACTAAAGTGGTCTTTTGACTCTTTTCTTTGAAATTTCAGATGCCATTGGCAAGTTGTTCAGTTGAGAAATACGCATAAGTCATCTACACAGTTCTGCTTTGGAAACAGTTGCTGTGTTCAAGTCTTTTGGCTAACAGCAATTGGTCTCCATTACTAGGTAGGTCGTGCTCATTGCAGAAATGGGATTTTACATTCATGTTTACTACTTTCTTCCTTTTAAGCTTTGTCTCCAAATGGAGTCGAAGAAGCACACGCGGAACAAAGATTCTACAAAAAAACTACAGGCAGAGATACAGAAAAAGCTGGAGGAAGTGGAAAGTTTAGAAGAAGAAGTTGATAAGCACAAGCACAAGCAGTATTGAGATTCACTGGAGAAGCAAGTTGGCCTACTTCAAACTACTCTAGAGGACGAGGAACAACTTGTTTTGCGACCCAAGGACAGAGAGAAAGAGTTGGAAGATAAAAAAAAAACAGAGGTTTCCAAGATTAGAACGACCACATACTGAAATAATTTTTTCCTCTAGCTTAGTGTACTGAATAAAATATACATTGCAGCTTCAAGCGGCACTGGTAGATGCTGAAAGTAAACTTTCTGAAGCAAAGATGCATAAGGATTCGATGCTTGAAAGCAAGCAATTACAATTGTCAAGACATTTGAAAGAACTATCTCAGAGAAATGATCAGGTGCCTCCCTTCTCCTTTTATGTTATAAGATGTTTTAAAGTGCTTGGACATGTTTCTTTTGATTAAAACTGGGAGGAGTTGTCATTAGAATTGGGAGGAGTTGTCATCAGGCCATTAATGATATCCGGAGGAAGTTTGAGGTTGAGAAGCTGGAGAGTGTTACCGTTGAGAAAGAAAAGGTTTGGTCATAATCATTGTCTGTTGGTCGTTAATAATCTTGCTGATGTGGTAACATTCTTGACCTTCAGGCTGATAAAGCTGTTTAAGAAATGGAAAGAAATTGTGACCAAAAACTTGCAGAACTCAAGGAGAAATCCCAGCAGTATTTGATGCATATGCAGGAGGAACATGCTGCTTTGGTATGTATCATCCAACTGCAATGCTGGTTAACTGTAAATGGTCGATCATTATCTTATATCTGTTGTTTTAGCTTTTGACAGATTCAAATAGTCTCATAGACGATTCAAGCTATAGTTAAATGGCCCTATCGTTCATTGTATGACTTATTGTTTATGAGATTAAAATATTAGAAGTTGTGTGTTTTAGATATTTAACAATTTCAACTTGTTCAAATGCTTCTAAAAGTTATTCTTCTTGTCACACAATCACTCTTTTTCTTTCTCTAATTGCCTCAAACTTGTATTCCAAGAGATGGTATATAAATTCCTTCTTCCTTTTAGCATTGCTTATACCAAGTGAAGCCATGATTTTGTATATGAGAACATACATGAGCATGACGTTTACATACTGTCAGTTGATCACTGCTATATCAGCCAGTAAACATTAATGATTTTGACGGGATTTTGAGCACGGTGTTGCTCAAAAGTTGTTTCTAAGAACTTCTGAACAAAATTTTGCTGTTAAGTACAGAAGTTTGACTTTCGTAATATCCATTTGGTAGATCACCCGTATCCGGTAAGAGCATAATACAAAGGAATTGAACCTTAAATCCAACCACAGTGATGAGTGTGGGGGGTTGATTTAACCTTGGACCCCTTTGACCCTTTTCTCCTTGTTGTTGAACCGTGGAATGGTGCGAACCGTCGTGTACCTGCAAACCGGAGGGGGAGGTTCCTCCGGGAAGAAGCTCCGACGACCTAGTCAGTAGGTGAAGGAAGAAGAAGAAGTTTAGTGAGAAAAATATGCTAGGAGAAGAGAAATTTGTGTCTGGAGGAGAGAAGAATCAGTCCTTTTCCCTGGTGGAGGCACCTCCCTATTTATAGGCAAAGGTGTAGAGTGCTGAACAAGTCGGTTCTACTTCTCACGCGCAATGCCACGCTCGGATGACGTCGCGTGTCAGGGCCATTTAATGAACGCCGTTTCCCACAGTTTACAGAGCCGTAATAGTCAATGTCAGGCCTGTTACATCAATCAGAGATGTCACTTCAGTTATCAGAGAAGATTGCTTGCGTATCTTCGGAAGCTTCTAGAACGTCCCACGACAGCGGTGTCCGAACGTCACCCCGAGTGGAACCACTATCAAGTGAAACAAGTCCCACCGAGCGTAGGCGACCGTCGCCGAACAACTAAGAACTTACCGAGCAAGAGAGAGTGAACGACCGATAGTTACACATGCCGAACAAAGTGAATACTTTACCGTTCGGCAAAACACCCGATGCTCAGCTCGACGCCCAGGGTTCGTCTATCCTTCGGGAGAAAAGTGATATGGCGCGCCAAGACGTGATTTGACCTATAAGTGAACTGAAACAATTGAACAATGGATCCACAGTGGGGTAACCCTTTGACCCCTTTAAACCTCCGGATATTTCGGCCCACTACAATAGCCCCTCAACTCCTACCTCTCAGGCTCGGAGTGGGAGGAGGAGTTGAAAATAGAGGCCGAACAAACTCTGTTGTATGAAACTGACCCGAACCGAAAACATACTGAACATAGATGAGATCCGAAAGAAGAGACCATCTGAGTTTGGGCGTAGACAAGCTCTGGAGTAGCATTTAATACTTCTGTAACTGCCGATTTCAAATATGCCACGTGTCATGGTGTCACTAAGCAATGGTACGGTGCATGACACAGAGCGCCAAATGTCAATCATCCAGCGGCACATCAATCTCCCGCTCGAATCCAACGGCTGGGAGCTCGAGACCGGTTGGGATTCCGCCCCAGGTATAAAAGGCGAAGGATGGAGAGAGAGAGAGAGAGTCACTTTCTCTCTCTCAGTCGATCGTCCAACTTCTGCAACTCCGTTCACCGTCAAAACCCGCCTGAATCCGAAAGATTTTCACCGTTTTGATCTCAAATCCCTGCCATTTTCAAGTTATTTCTTGATCTTCCCTAACTTCCTACGTATTTTGATTGTTTTTATGCATAGTTTAACCCAAAAAATGGGCTTTTGCCTCGACCTCGCCTGTAAACCGTTTCTGGGCAATGAAGAACAGGTTGAAGATGTTCTTGTGTTCTTCCGAGTGCATGTACATCTTCAACCCGTGTTCTTCCGAACAACAAGACTAGTTCAAATTCGTTTTTCCAAAGAATGAGCCGTAACATATCACAAAACAAGCATTCCGAACAACACTTCGGGTTTCTTCCTAGACACGTATGGTTTCAAACACTTAGCCGAATAAAAACACGAACCAACGGCAATGCTCAACGGAGTCCTACGTCCGAAGTCCTTAACCGACATATCGTCGTTCGGAAACCTGTAACCACGCTTCGGCAAGATTAGATTCGAACACCGAACATAGGCACCTTAGGAAACTTGACCTTGCATTTCGCTAACGGTCTTATCCCCTACACTTGTGTTTTAGGTATGGACTCGTCGTCAACGTCTTCGGCGGAATCATTCACCTCCGTCGACCCAAACACGCCGGCTTCGGCGAGGTGGATCCCCGAATAGCCGAAGCGATCAGGGCCGCGGCTCGGAAGTATAGAGTTCGAGACAACGGACCCCAGCCCGAAGGGATCGAGGGGATTGACTATCCAACCAGCGTGGCTCCTTTTCAGTCCATAAGTCCTGACAGTGACATCGTCGACCTTGACGACTAGCCTTCGGAAAACGCGGGCGATGATCCTAACGAGGAAGCCGATGTAGAGTTCGAGGAGGAAGAAATTGAGGAGAGGGAGGAGACTCCTGCCGCTTCGTCCAGTCGAGCTAAGGAGGGTACTGGGGCCGTCGGTGAGTCGTCTTCCAAGTTGCCGAAGAAGAGGAGAAAAATAGTTGCCCTTGATCCCGATGAGATCCCTAACCGAACGGGAAGGGATCCGTGCCCTTACTGGGATTGTTTCATTGACCAAAAAGGGATAGAGCTCTTCCGAAGGACATACGACATCCTAGACGATGTAGAGATATCAACGATTCCTGGGCCTCGGATCCAATTTAGTGACGAGCACGTTACGGTCCCCTTGATGGCCATTATCAAAGGGGGATTGAGGTTTCCGATGCACAGGATCTTGAGGGAGATCCTTGACTATTTTGAGCTTACCCCATGCCAGTTAAGCGTAAATTCATACCGAATTATCCACTCGATCATAAAACTGGCAGAGGTGAAGATGTTCAACCTCCAGGCTCACCACATCTTCGAGAATTACATGATGTCTCGGAACGTAAGATTTTCATGTTACTACCTTTGCTCCCGAAGGAACATGGTGAAGATCATTCCCGAGGGAATGTATGATTCGGAGAAATGGGCGTCGGATTATGTTGAGGTTCGTGGAAACTACCAGTTTCCTCTGGGCGAATACGGCCAATTCAAAGTAGCTAGGCATAGGGGCAACCCGCGTAAGCTCACATTGTACAGTTTGATTATTTCTTGATTTGTTTTGTTCGGTATTTCAAGTTTGACATTTTGTTTGTTTGACTTTTTTTTTGGTTTGGTAGACACCACTTGGATCAACAAAAACTTGCTGAGGTTTGCGAAGGGTTGTGGGGTTGGCTGACTCTCTGTTAACCATTCCGAGGGCAGAATGAGACGCACCAACAATCCCTCAGTATGGCCCTACATACGGCGGCAGGATCCGAGGAAAGAGATCCGAAGGGATCGAGAAGAAGGACTCTGAGATAGATCTCATCGACCATCCCGAGGATCGCCTCCCGAGCCCAAACAGACCACTCCGTGGGATTCTACGCGAACCTACCGAAGGATACCCCTTTGCGACTGAAACAGAGGAAGAGATGCCTCCGAGGAATATGCGTGATGTGCTCCAAAAGAAGCTGGAAAAGAAAGAGCAAGAGGCTGCCGAACGCAAAAAGTTTGAGATTCCTGGGGCTTCGGGCTCGGTAACGACCGCTGATGCTCCAGCCAAGAAAGTTCCACATCCCGCCCAATCTCAGAAACGCCTGCATGCACCTGTGTCCCCACCAGACGATCCGGCCGGCAAGAGGGCCAAATCCCATGTCGTGAAAGTGTCAGCCGCTAAGGGAGATGCTCGGTCAGCCGAGGCTAAGGAGAAGGAACCAGAAAAGGGAGCTTCCTCGGATCTTAACGCTCCCTGGCAGCCGAGCTTCATCACACCCGGCAAAAAACAGATTCTCAAGTCTGACAGCCTAAAGGAGGATCTGTCTCTCGGCTTCACTCTCCATGCCGGGCTAATGATTCCGAAGGACATTGTGGCTCCTCTTACCTTGAAGACGGCGCTGAATGAATATTACTTTCACGCATGGAGGGTAAGTCACTTGAACATTGCTCCCTATGGCTCATGAGCTGTTTTGTTTTCTTTTTTGTGTTTTAGATAACCGTGTTTCTGTACCCTATGCAGGCCACATAGTCAATCATGAGTGTACAACGTCATCTGACCGAGCATGAGAAGCAGTCAAAGCTGCTAAAGCTGCTAAGGCAAAAGGTTGAGGTCAGCCAAAACACCACCAAGGACTACAAGAAGAGCTTGGAGCAGTCTGAGGAGCTTCGCCGAAGCCAAGAGCTTATCATCGCCAATCTTAATGACCTTGTCAAGGGGCTGCAAGACTCAGCTGACCGAACAAGAGTTGAAGGGAAGGATGGGGGATTCGCCGAAGGAAGAGCCCAGGCGATAAAAGAGGTGGAGGAGATGAAGAAGCAACTGCAGGAGCTGTTTGATAAGGGCTACTTCCTGGCCGAGGAGGACGCAGCGGACCAGCTTGTGGAGCTGCAGATGGAGATTAGGGAGAACCAGCATAAGAAAAGCTTCACGCTTGGTTTCAACATGGGCTTTGACGAGGCTGGTGTTGAACCGGACGATGAGCGCCGGAGCCTTGTCGAAGTTCCTCCACTATCGGCTGCCGAAGCCGAAGCAGATGAGCAACTTGCCGAGCCCTCGTTCGAGCCAGGGAACGTGCCCGAGCCAAAAAACGTGCAAGCATCTCCTGAAGAAACCGTGCCTTTTTCGTGGGCCACCCCAACGCCCGAGGCGTGAAATCTTGGAAGTTTCGTCGTTCGTAGTTTGTTAGTTTTGTAATGCTTTGGATATTTAGCTTCGAACAATGTTATTTGAAAACGGTCGGCCCCGAACATTTGGCTTTTGCCGTACCGTAGTTGTGTAAGTAATACAGGTTTAGGGACGGCCACGAACGATTTACCACGGCCATTCCCAAGTAATGTTTATTTTGAAAAAAGTTCCCAAGTAATGTTGTTCGGTGTTTGTTCTTTCTGCATGAATGCTTATTTGTTTGAAATCGTATAAAAGTGAACAAGTACAATTACTCGTCCAACCGAGAATCTTAAGACATCCAAAGGAGGGATGCCAACCGAGAGTAGTCACTCTGCTCGGTTTTCTCATGGTCATCTGTCCTGTCTATGTTTACCATGTTTACCCATACGAGCCCCCCTGCCTAAGTGGGTTCCTAGAAAAAGGGCAGGAAGACACTAAGGCGGGAAAGCGGGTAAATAAAGAAAGAAAGAATCACCGAGCCCCAACGACGGGGAAAAACGTGAAGGCTACGAGAAGGCGATATGCCGAACAAAAGACCACTGGGTAGAATGGCCGAGCCCGAAGGCAAACCAATATCCCGAACGAAAGACTACTGGGTGGAAGTACCATACCCGAATGCTGCAACTCGGGCGAGATAGAATACCCATCAAACCGAATGTTAAGCCGAAGAAATAATAATGCTAGAAAAATAAACTTTCATTAACAAAACACCCAAAGGCTTACAGTCCGAACAAAAGCAAAAATGAACAAAACAAGGAAAGCGGAGGACGCCGAGGCTACCCATGGAATTTCCGAAGTTTTTGGGTGTTCCACGGGTTTGCAATCGGCGTGCCATTCATTTCGGCAAGTTTATAAACACCATGACCGATCTTCTGCACTACCCGATATGGGCCGTCATAGGGGTCCTTAAGCTTGGTCAACTTTTTCGCCTTCACGACCATACGTAGGACTAGATCTCCATGTTGAATGGCCGAGCACGTACGTGCTTGTTATAGCCCCTAGCCACCTCTTGCTGGTACGCGGCGTGCCGAAGGTTGGCATTGTCTCGAAGCTCCTCAGCGAAATCCAACTCTACACCGACCAGAACGCTGTTGTCTACCGGATTAAAATTCTCTGTCCAAGTAGTGGGAATCAAGGTGGATAATGGAAGAACTGCCTCCATACCATAGACCATTGAAAACGGGGTTTGGCCAGTTGACCTTTTAGGAGTAGTTCGATGGGACCAAAGTACATGGGGAAGTTCCTCGACCCATTTGCCGAGCTTCCAATCTAGCCGACGCTTAAGCCCCTGAGTGATGGCTTTATTCGAAGCCTCGGCTTGGCCGTTGCCTTGTGGGTATGCCACGGATGAGGTATGGATCGTTATATGGTGCTCCGTGTTGAAATTCTTGATGGCAGCGGCCACAAACTGGGAGCCGTTATCCGAGAGGATAGCGTACGACACGCCGAACCTGGAAATGATGTGCTTCCAAATGAAGCGTTCCACATCCCCGGCTGTAGTCTTGACCAATGAGGAGGCTTCAACCCACTTACTGATCAAATCGGTGGTGGTGAGCAGGTACTCGAACCCGCCCAAAGCCTTTGGCAGTTTACCCACAATGTCGAAGCCTCATACAGCGAACGGCCACGGACTGGTGATCATCTTAAGTGGAAAGGCTGGTTGCCGAGGAATGGAAGCATGCTTCTGACACCGAACACAACGTTTTACATATTCCTCTGGTTGCTTGACCATCTTTGGCCACCAATATCCTTGTGTCAACGCTCGTTGGGCCATTGTGCGCCCGCCCGAGTGACCACCACAACTACCTGAATGGAGCTCGTCCATAATGCTCGGGACATGATCTTCGTGTAAGACACGCAAATCTGGTCTTGTGAACGTTCGGCGGTACAGGTTAAAGTTCGGATCGAGAAAATAGTTTGCAGCTCGACAACGAACCTTGTGGGCTTCCTTTTTGTTCGGTGGGGGAGTCTCGTTTTTCAGATAGGCGATGATCGGATCCATCTGGCTTGGGCCGAGGGCAATTACGTTTACTGAACAAACGGAGGGTTCAAAGCTCGGTGTTTCCACCTCGTTAAATACGATCGAACGACTACCCGAAGTTTTGTATACCGAGGCAAGACCCGCCAAGGCATCTGCATGAGCATTGTGCTCCCTTGCTATCCACTCTACCTCCACGCGACCAAATTGCTTGAGAAGGGAGAGAACGTGACTGATGTAAGCATTCATCCGCTCATCCTTGGCCTGATAATCGTCGTTGAGGTGGTCGACGATCAACCGAGAGTCACAAAAGACGTGGACAGAATCTGCTTTCATCCGAAAGGCGAGCTGCAAACCAACAATGAGGGCTTCGTACTCGGCCTCGTTGTTCGTTGCGGGGTAACCAATGGATACCACATTCTCATGCACCGTTCCGCTTTGTGAACAAGGACAATGCCAGCCCCAGCCCCGTGAACGTTGGAAGCTCCATCAACAGTCATGCGCCTGGCTTCCCGGAAAAAAGTTTCCATTCGCGCTTCGGTTTTCTCGTTCCCGACGTATACCTAGCACCCAGAGGCCCGGGTGGAGGACGATTCCATCAGCACGTTCCCCTTCTTCGGACATCCGAGCTGCCTCCGCGGTTACTGCCAAAGCATTTTCTTCATCTTTTAACTCGGGAGTCAACTCAGCAAAGAAATCAGCCAAGGCCTGGCCCTTGATGGCTGTCCTCGGTTCAAATTGGATGTCGTAGTTCGCTAGGTCTTGGGAGAACTTCAAGATCCTGCTGGGCGAGTCAATCTTCCGAAGGACAGCTTTGAGAGGAAACTCGATAAGAACCACAATCCTATGGCATTGAAAGTAGGGCAAAAGGCTCGTTTTAGCGGAAACTAGAGCCAGTGCCAACTTTTCCATGGGCAGGTACCTTGTTTGGGAATCCGTCATTGTTTTGCTGGAAAAGAAAATCGGCAGATGCTCGATCCCCTCCTTCCGAACGAGCACTGAACTCGTGGCATGATCAGAAACTGCAAGATAGAGATACAGATCTTCTTCGGGCAGGGGCGTGACGAGGAGTGGAGCGTGGGAAAGGTAATCCTTTTACGATTGCAAAGCCAGCTCACACTCTTCGGTCCACACAAACCTTCGCCGACTGGTCTTTATCGCCTGGAAGACGGGTCTACATAGATTGCCAGAACGCCGGAAGAAACGATTCAATGCTGCCACCATTCCTGTGAGTCGTTGGACTTCCTTAATTGTGGTTGGAGCTCGCAGATTTTGTACTGCTGTGAGCTGGGTCGGATCAGCTTCTATCCCTCAGCGACTCACCATGTAGCCAAGAAACTTTCTCGAGCCCACGCCAAACGCACATTTTTCGGCATTAAGGTGGAGCCTGTGCTCTTTGAGAATCTCAAAAATCTCGCCGAGGTCCCGAATATGATCCCTTCCAAGCCTGCTCTTACACACCATATTGTCAATGTAAGCTTCCATCGTTTTATCGAGTTTCAAGAAGAACATCTTTGTTATCGTTCACTGGAAAGTTGCTCCAGCATTCTTCAATCCGAACGGAATGACATTGTAGCAGTACGTTCCTCGGAGAGAAATGAACCTCGTCTTCTCCTGGTCATCCTCGGTCAAAGCTATCTGGTGGTAGCCCCGGTAAGCATCCATGAAACTCAGCTGCTCATAACCGGCTGTTGCTTCCGCCATTTGCTCTATCCGAGGAAGCGGAAACCGATCCATTGGACAAGTATCATTGAGATTAGTATAATCAACACAGACTCTGAGTTTTCCGTTTTTCTTCGGAACGACGACGGGATTGGCGAGCCAAGTCGGATATAATATTTCCCAAATAGCCCCTGTTTTCAACAATTGATCTACTTCCGCTATTACCGCATCAACGTGCAAGGCTGCCGAGCATCGAACCTTTTGGACTACGGGGCGCCGGTACAGATCTTATTGAGGGAGTGAGAAGCGAACGACGGGTCTACGCTCGGCATCTCATGAGGAGTCCAAGCAAATACTTCGATGTTTGTTTTTAGGAAGGTGAACATCTCCATACGCTCGATCTCGTCTAAGGAGCTACCGACGAGAAAGTACCGTCCACCGTCTTCGGTGATCGGCATCTGCATGAGCTCCTCGGAAGATCTTTGCTCGGCTGGAAGCCCAACGTCTTCGAGAACTGGAACTTCAGCCGTTTCAACACTCAACACTTCCATAAAGCTTTGTCAGTTAGTCACAGTGCTGACATAACACTTCTTCGATTGGATTTGATCTCCCCGAAGGCTTTCCTGCCGTCCGTTGTAGCCAACGAATTTCATGACCTGGTGGAGCATAGAAGCAACTGCTTTCATCCCGTGTAGGCAAGTTTGACCAAGGATGATGTTGTAGGGACTAGGAGAGTTAACCACTACAAATTCAACATCAATCACTCGGGAGCCGGCTCGCACGGGAAGAGTAATCAATCCCAACGACCATACAGGGCGCCTGTGAAGTTGACGAGCGGAGTGCCCGTTGTCTGAAGTTGATCTGGTCTAAGCCCAGATTTTTATACGTTGAATAAAACATCACCTCAACTGAGCTTCCTTGATCCACAAGCACTCGTTGAACAGTTGATGTGTCCATTGTGATGGAGACGACAAGGGCGTCGGTGTGCGGAACTTGAACTCCATGCAGGTCTTCGGACGTGGAGGTTATCGAGCCGTCAAGGCTAGGATCCACCCATTTTCTCTTCGGTGGACATTCTATACTGCAAATAGAAAGGGCAGCGACGGCTCTGTCAATTTCTGAATGAAGTTCGGTTGCTCTTCCTTCGAAGACGAGGCCCTGAATTACTCCAACGAGGCCCTCGGCTGGCGGAGGTGGCAGAGGGGGCAGTGGATTTTTTCGAAGGTCGACCCATTGGTTGAGATGGCCGGCCGCGGCGAGCTCTTCCAAGTACCGTTTGAACGGTTGGCATTGGGTCGTGTAATGGCCTCGCTCTTTATGGTACGTGCACATCCCAGGACCACTGCCTGCCGTCCCTAAGAACCCTGTCGGCCAGACAAAGAATGGCTGCTGGCCTATAATACTGAGAAGCTTGTAGATTGGCTCGGTGAACGGAGTGCGTTCGGCAACATACTCGTCCGGCCGTGGTTCCCTATGCCGTTGCTGCAAGTGTTGCTGCTGCTGTGGATTTTTAGGAGGCTTGTTCCTGTTGTTAGATCTGTTTGTCCCCGAACCATCGTTACCCTGCCCATTTTGTCCCTTCCGAACGTTAACCACTTGTTTCTTTGCTACCGCAGCCGCCTTTGCAGTATCCTCGACCTTCGGAGCGTTTCGCTCGGCTACTGCCTCCTCGTGTACGCAGTCCTTCTCAATGATCAGCATGAGCTCTCCCATGGTCTTCGGCGGATTTCGAGATAAATCTCTGAGCATAGCCGAGGCAGGGTCCAATCCGTTCATAAACGACTCTGCGGCGACGCTTTGATCACAGTCTGGGATGAATGTGATTGCTAAGAAAAAAGAGTAAAAGTATGAAATAGACAAAAAAGTATACGATACTTAAATCATGTTTTTGTTCTTCCTTCCTAGATATTTATCTTAAGAGCAAAGAATTTAAGCACAATGGGTCATTTAGGGCCATTTCACGATGACTTTCATAATTGCAGGGCCCATCTCACAATGAGCCACTAAACTGCTGAGAAGAAAGAAAGAATAATCATTGTTTTTGTCAAGTTTTGTTTTTACCGATTGAGTTGTTTTGCTTTTTTTAGATGTGTGTTTGACACCAAATTGTTTGGTGGAATTGGAAAACTTTAGATGTACCCATTGGAAAAGGACCAGTACATATCGTGGACAAATTTAACTATTTTCCTTTTAGTTTTGGTTAGAGTTTAAGAATGAGCCTATAGAATTTCATGGCCTTTGTTTTTTTCTATAATTTGGAGTCCAATATTCTCACGCTATTAATAAGGTGTTAATGTGTTTATCTTTATGACATTGTTTTTTGATTTTGGTATTAATGTGTTTACCAGGGGTATTTTGGTTTGGGTTAGATAATGTTTTCACCTGCCTAAGGATTTGAAAAGCATTGCATGTCTTTTTTCCACTTTTTTATTCACACAACATTGCAGTCCTTTGATTAACAAGTTATTTGGGTCTGCCTTTAGGCTAAATTATGTTTGGTTTTTTTAGTTCCCTAACCTTGCATATTTTTACAGTGCAGTGGGTGGTAAGGGGATGGGATATTGGAGAAATGAGAAGGAAGGCTTTGCAAGTAGGAGGCGGATTTAGTTGGTTGTGACTGGTTCAGGTTGTTTGCCCAACATGTGGAAATTTAGTTTCTAGATTTTGAAATCTAAGTGGTCTTATTCTTTGAATGTAGAAGACTTTTTTTTTTTTTTGGTTGATTTAGCTTCTTATAATCTGTTTAGATATTTCAAGACTATTTCTCCTAAAGTGTTTGATGAAACGCTATAACTCGAGGGAGAGTCATGTTGGTTGGACAAGATATATCAGTTGACGGACATGGTAATTGTCATGGATGAGTCTAAACGTAGACTGGCACCTCTTGAAAATCATCTTACTCCCACTGAACCGTATGCATCTCATAGGAAATGCTATTGGTGCCGTTCAATATGATGGAGAAACAAGGGATCATAAAACTGTGTTTAAGAATACAAAATTCTTCTTGAGTTGTGATGTTGGATTAATATTTGCTATTTACATCTTGCATTTTACTTGGAAGATTTACTCCATTTATTAGAGGGCTTTAATTCAACCTTTTCCTCTGTAACTTCCCTGCTCGCATCAATGATGGCTTGGAGTACTAGACCTCTATTGTGCTCTACAAAATCCACGTCGTGTGTTTTGATAATTGGCATGTGTTTTTACTTCACTAAACAACCATGTAGCGTAATGAAAAATTTCAACATATGAACACCATATCTTATCACACCTTGCTAAGCACTCTCAGACTCGTATTGAATACCTAATTGCACGGGCATGCGCTAGTTCATTTATATTCAGTAGCAAAATCTTTACCTTATGTCTTAGAGGGTTTACGTTCTAGAAACAACCCAACCCAGATTGAGAGTGTCGATGTTGGATTCTTGATTGATAGCCATGGAGCAGAGGTAAATATTGAATGCTATTCGATCTTTTATTTTTCATTGAAACGTACTTTGTATTAAATAATTTTTTTCAGCAGGTGAGTGGAGAGTTGAAATACTTGCAGGTTGTTGCGAGCTTAACTGCAAAACAAGATGGTAAAACTCGGAAAGCTGCTTTAAATACTTTGGCTACTGGGGTTATAAGATTCTTGGTGAGTTATTGATTTCTACCAGTAGATTAATTTGGTGTTCGGTTATCTTGGATACGTAGGATCGAAGCTTTCAAAATTGGATCAAACTTGGCTATTTTGCTGCTAGAGATTATTTTGTATTTCCTTTCATCTTTGTTCATAGTTTTGTTGTAGTTCCCTCGGTAAGAACAAAAAGTCCATACTAATTTTGGTAAGACTTGCCATTTTGTACAAGTATATCCATTGACAAGTCTCATCGGGGTTGTTTTATTCTTTTTTCGCAGGTGATGACATATGGAGATATGTTGGGAAGCTGACGGATGCTCAAAGGAGCATGTTAGATGATAGATTTAAGTGGAAGGTCAGTTCGTGTTTCTATTTTGTTTCATTCATCATTTGTATTTGTTAAAGTTCTTATGGGATTCATTCCATTTCTATTTTTTCCATTCATCATATCGTATCTTGCCAGGCTCGAGAGATGGACAAAAGAAAGGAGGGAATGCTTGGAGAACAGGAGAAGCAAGCTATTTTGAGGCATTCTGTTAGGGAAAGTGGGTGTGTCTCTCTGTTTTTCTTCTGAGCACTTTGCTTACTACTCCCTCCGTCCCACTTTGTTCCGCTCTTATTCCTTTTTAGGATGTCCCAAAATGATACGCTTGTTTCAAAACTTTCCATTTTTGGATATCAATTTTACCATTTTATCCCTCATTTTCTCCCTCCCAAATTTGAATTTTAAACATGGTTTGAAAGGAAATGGAGCAAAGGGCAAAAGTTTGATTTGGCTCCATCTCTCCTGACACGACAGGAGAGAGTACTTTTGGATTTGGTGGATTTTTTTTAAACAAAATTTTAGTACTCCAATAATATTTTTTGAAAGGGTAAAATGGGGAATTGATCAAAAGTCAATCTAATTGTAATGTTTCCTTAAATTTTGTGCAAGTCAAACTAGGCGTAACAAAGTGGGACGGAGGGAGTATTTTTCCCATTATGTCTCAGTCAATTTATGCTTTCTTGTCTAGCCTTATTTATTGTTCTAACACTTAATGTTTTTAGGGCATTGTTTGGTTTCCCTGATGGAGGGGATATAGAGAAATACAAAAAATTTCTACTACAAAAACTCTTCGGCTATGCGTTGTGGATGCCTATTTTAAGACATGAGAAGCACAAAAGAAGTTGGATTCTCCGTGTCAGACGCATGTAGCACATGGATACTCTTCCAACACTTTTCCTACTCATTTATTATTCTATCATTTTCGTTAGAACCGGACAAGTATCGGAAACTTATGGGACAAATGTGACTCCCATCACTTAGACATGGACAACATTACACCTTTGGAAAAGTCGTGAGACCCGATTATAAGATCGAACTGATAAATGCTCACTCTGGTTAATCTCTTTCTTATGTTGTGGAATTTTGGAAATCTTAGTTCTCAAATAATAATTGCGAAAGAAATATGTTCTTGTTTTACCCTGATGTTGGGCCAAGTGCCAACCATGGGGTGCACACGTGTGGAGAAAACTGATTGGGTTGTGGTGTGATAATTGGAAAATCTTCTTTTTATCAAGAAAATATGATTTGACCAGTAGACTTGTATAATATTTCTAGATTCTAGAAATTTGTTTTCGTTCTGACCATTGCATATTGAATTTGTATAGGCCTTTTGTTTTGGGTATGTCATGTATGGATTGAGAGCTGGGATGTAGTTAAAGGTATTTGAGAGCTCCCCCTTTTCCACATCGCCGGTTATTACAATACATGCATCTCCACTTGTCAAGTACAAACCAAGATGTCCAGGTATCTGATTTTTTCTTTCCTTGAATTGACTTTGGTTGGTTTGAAACTCATTGTAAAGGGATTCCAAGGTAATTTAAATCTCAATATACCTACTCGGATTGAACACACTAGTAAAATGTACAAGGGCAAAAGAGGGTTCACAAAAGTTTATGATTCCAATAATTAGTCCTATACAATGAAGAAAGATCCTTGCTAATTGTTGATAGTCACATTTTGTGGTGATTTTGTATATTATGATTGCATACTTGTTTGACATATCTTTCAGGTGATCCTCGGTGATGAAAGTCAGGTAATGAGATTACTAAACTAGATATCAGAGTTAAGAACAACTGGAGAAAGTCAGGTATCTTAAGGTTCCTTCATATCTTACCCACGAACTTGTGGATATTTGTTAAATCTTTAACTTCACAAGAACTTTGGGTATAGTTTATCTTATTATCGTCTTTCATCAATGATGTATCAGAGCAGCTCTTCTATCCACTCATTTTTCTTTCTATAGGAGTGGTCCTTCTTTTGTCTTTTGCATGAAGAAATATGGTAGTTCTTAATCTGTGTTATTTGCCTTTTTCATCTTTGTGCTCTTGAATTCTTTTTTGATCACAAAATTTTCTTTAAAAAAATTCTTTGCTCTTAACAAGTTGTCCTAGCTTTTTTTTTTTTCATAAATAGGTTATCCTAGCATTGGATTCCCATATATCAACCTTCACAAGTGAACCAAAGTCCCATGTCATTATTGTCAAAGATGTTGATGGAGGTATTAATAGAACTACATTGCAACTATAATTTCTATGGGGACCAAATTGGAATAATGTTTCCTTAAGGAGGAGAGTGAAATGATTTACCCAAAAAAAAAAAAAGGAGAGTGAAATTGGCATACCCTAGGGGCAATGCATAATCTAATTTACAGTTATTAATCCTCCTTCATATTGTTAACTTTAAACTTGTTAATTTACCGTATATATTATTGACTTTGTCAATAACCATTGTACATACACATATGCCATGTCTAGATAGGTTAGACGCATGTATATGCAGCGCAAGCATTAAGCACTTCACTTATTTCGAAGGAGCCATGTCAGAAGAGTAACAGAGTGGGGGATGTGAGTACATTTGTAGTTACTCTGAAGTTAATGTGCACTATTAAGGAAATCTTAAAACTGAAAGACATGCTTGTTGGGTGCATGCCAACTAAATAGGTTGGACTACCCACACCTTGTTTTTTGGTAAGCATTACTTAGACCTTATGAGAAATGCATCTTCATTTGTAGGTGCTTGTGGATGCCTATCACCCATTTGGATAGGCATTGTGGATGCCTATTTTAAGACCCAATGATAAGGTCAAACCGATAACTACTCACTCTGGTTAATCTCTTCTTTTGTTGTGGAATTTTGGAAATCTTAGTTCTCAAAATATAATTATGAAAGAAATGTGTATCATAGGTGTCAAGCTTGGAGAGGATGGTATGAAATGTTTGGCTAATTTGATGTACTTGAACATTATCTAATTCGGAGAAATGACAAATTAGACCGTTTATATTTCTTGATATTAAAACTTTAGACGCTCATAATCTTGACTATATGTGAAACTTGTAGACAACTTTTCTTGGGATCAAAACAAATAATGTATTTAAGTAAGAAAGATGTTTTTAGCTGCAAAGAAACACAATAGTCAGGACCGCCAGGTTAGTTATTTCAGGTTTCATTAGGAGCTGGGCCCAATGATATCACTGTTTTTTCTCTTGAGAAAACCAACTATTATTTTGTTTCTATTTCAAAAAGTGAAGCACCCTCTTTTTGTTTTTTAATCTAGTGGGATTGTTGCTTTTGAGTTTTGGCAACGGAACCACTCCTGCAGATGTGCTATGTATGCTCTTGCATCATGCTTATTTTTCTCTGTCAGTGTATACATCGTGACTTGGAAAACTTGCCATTTGGTGTCATGAGTTGTGTGAGGTTTTAATGAATTGTACTCGTAGTAATATCTTTGACTTGCATGACTCGTGGCAGTAGGCTAATGGCGAGAAGCAGACCATTGCGCTTCTCAAAAAAGAAAGAAGCTTAAATGTAATACAATTTCTTGAGTTTTAGTTTCTTTTTGGTGCTGTCATTTTCTCTTTCTAGTTATGATGGGTACTCTTTACTTGGTGTGAATCTCTTTTCTTCTTTCTTTTTTGATCTTTTTTCCTCCATTTCATCAGCTGTTTTGGTTGAAAGTTGGGAAAATTTCAAAATACCCCAAAACTTTACACTTAATGTCTAATAGACTCCCAAACTTTCAAAATAAAATAAATTTTACTCCCAAAGTTTATCTTCCGTTATTCCAATAGACCCTTTCCGTCAAATTCCCTTAAAATTGATAACAAAAATTGTTAACAATGGTTATTTTCTGTTAAATCATCTTCCAATAAATTTTACTCTCTTTCTCTCTTACACATGCACACCACCACCACAATCCTCCCCACCGCTGCACCACTCAACCTAGTTCTAAACTATTTTGACCCAACCTACTCCCAAATTCAAAATTAAGACCCTACCCATCAATACATCCTCCTTCAAATTCCTCCATCATCTCCCATCCTTCTTTTAGTCAACTCTCAAACATCCCACCTCTTGCCCCGAATTCCAAAAGTTCTTAAGTGTGAAATTACCAACCCAAAGCCCATTCACCCCCATCATTCGGGGTGTGAAGAGAGGGGAAGGAGTGGTAGAGTTAATGAAGGTGGCCGATAGGGAAAGCAAATTCAGAATGGATGTATAGAGGAGGAAACTGTGTGGTCGCTGTGGAAGAGAAAGAGTTGGGCGGCAATCAGGAAGGGGTTTGTGAGGAGGAAAGAGTGGAGGAGAGTTATGGGGTGTGTGTGCGCGTGAGAGAGAGAGAGAGAGATTGTGTGTGTGTTTTGGAGTGGGTTGGGTTGGGTCAAAATAGTTTGAGAGGATTGAGTTGGGGTTAGGATTTAATGAAAAACAACCCATGTTACCAATTCCATTACTAATTTAATGGAATTTGACAGTGTAAAATTAAATTTTTTGAAAGCTTGGAAATTTATTAGACATTGAGTGTAAAGTTTGGGGGGTATTTTGAAATTTTCCCATAAAAATTACTGCCAATCAATTGTTGATATTCAAGTTTTTTTTTTGTGTGCTGGTTTTGAATTATGGGTTTTTAATACTTTGAAAGATAATTTTTTAGTTTCCTCAAAAAGTGTATTTAGTGCATTTCACTTTCAATTATTTGAATTTAACACACAGTGTTACTCAGTGTAAGGGTTTTCGTCCGTAGCTACTCGGTTTGTGTTTTACCGTTCTTAGTAGACAAGTAATGTTCAATTACTAAAGTCACGGAGGTGAAGAAATTTTAGATATTGTAAGACAGTAAGAGTTTAATGTTCTTTAGTTTTTGGAATTATAGGATGGACTCCTATGAGTACTTTTTTTGCTGCAATTGTGTTGGCTATGTTAGATTTCCTCAACGTGTCTATGTTACTTATTTGTGGGGCTTAGCTCCAATAGTCCAATAGGATCGATGCCCGGCCACCGAGTGTGGAGACACTTAATATCCATAATAAAAGGCAGAATAATGCAAGACTGTGAATTCCAATATACAATTTTTCTTTAGTTGTTATTCATGCCTAGTATCATACTGCATGAGTTGAGCATTATACACTATTAAAGCATCATACTCAAAACCTATTGTCTATAAATAGAGAGGCCGCCCAAGTTCATATGCTAGTTGTGGAGGTGATAATGAATAGATGTGGGACAAGCTCCAACATGCATGAGATTTTTAATGGATTGTAGAAAGACATTAGATTTTAATTGGATGCACGAGGCCCCATTGCGAAATACTTGTGATTTATAAGTCTTTTTGTTTTTGGCAGGTGATAGCAAAGCAATTGTTGGCATCAAAACAAAATACACTTCATTTAATTTGTATTTGTCTCCAGGTTTTGAAACTCCATAAACAACTCTTAGTTTGTTGTTAGTAATCATGCCATGATCTAAAATATTACATGGTTTCTGTCAGATGTTATATTGGACCCTCTTCTATCTTTTAGAAAGGAGCTCAAAGGTATAAACTTAGAACTTGACTTGTCACATGTGGTTGTTTGTTCTAGTTTAAGCTTTCTTTTTGCTCAATTCACAAAGAAGCGTGATGTTAAAGTCTCAGTTAATGACATTGTCATCAAAGCTGTTGCAAACGCATTGAGAAATGTTCCAGAAGCTAATGCTAAGACTTTTTTTGAATTGTTTAATCACTGCAGCATGTGACTTTACACTTTGATATATGGTTTACGAAATTTTCTTAACCTGTTTGGAGTCGTTTCTTGTAAATGGTTTGCATGGAGCTCAGAGTAAGTCTACCTCTAAAGTGTAAAGTTACAGAAAGCCCTTACATCTTTTCAGATTGTTATTAATGCCTCACCAAGTTTTCATGTCCTTAACCTACTGGTTTTTGCCCATGCTTAACTTTTACCTTTCCTATGGTGGGAGTTGGGACCTGTTTCATGTGGTTCATTTGAGCTTCTATTCCTCTCTACACCTCCCCCCCAAAGACCAAGTGAGGAAAAAAGAGTTTGGTGCAGCTGGCCTTCCATCCAGATATGAGGACTTCTCGTAGTCTTGTGCAATTTTGCAAAAACTGCATGAATGATTTACTTTGGAACACACTCAATTTGTTGGTCTGTGTGTTCGATAAATATTGTGGCCACTGTTGTGTTGGACTAAACTTGCAGATCTACACACTAAATAGGTAAGGATCACTTAGGTCGATATATTTGTAGGCCCATCTTAAAAAATTTAAGCTGTCTGCCACTTCAGATCAGATTGTACCTGGGACCCGTCAACATAAGTCTTTGTTTTCTAACAATCTGAGTTGGGTTTCCTTGAGATACAGGCCATGTCCATCAGTCCATGCAACTTGAACAATGCACAGAAGTTGATGTTCCCCTTATTTTGTCCCCCCAGAATTTCATGACGTTCTTTGTAAATTTTGAGATTAATCGAAATCTTGACACATGTGAACCTTGTGATTTCCATGGTTCAATGTGTTGGAATCTCTTAAGCGTAATTATTAATATATACGAAAAGGATCTTGCGACGAGTTATATGATTTTTTGCAGTGTCTTTCTCATTTAGTTCTAATCCTGTTCTTTCCCTTGTTTAATTGTAATGACTAACTCACTCGCATACGTCTGTTCATCTCTGCATGTGATGCCAAAACTTGTATGCTGATGTGCATGTGTACTTATATAGATCCAAGCTGGAAATTAAAATAATCTTTTTGTGAAAAGAATCGAGATTGTGCGGCTGGCTGTTCCTACTCAAGTTCTTTTTCTGCTCCTGTGCATTTCAAGTCTACTATGATATTTAGCATCTAATGTAACTAAAAAACAGTTTTTCATGGTTTCTTACATGACTCTTATAGTCTTACGTGCCAATGAGTTTTCTTCGTTTGTGTTTGTCACAAAATTGGAGTTCATCTCCCTATGTATGCTTTGGGTAAATTTCTGATTATTTAATGCCCCTTCACATGAATGTTTCCACCGACTCATGTCTGGTACTGTAGCTTTTTTTTTCCTGGGGTTTTGTATTGAAAGGTTTCAATGTTGTATGTACAGTAGTGTAAGTATTGGGATGCTGCTTTCTTTCGTCACATTCTTCTTTGCCCATCTACCCTCCCCTTTAGCAGTTTTCCAGGTATTGCATTCCATGCAAGTGCTGAGTTCATTAAGGAACAAGTGTTCTGCTGATTGTTCCATATGTCTGTTACGAAAGAAAATATTACTTTATGTTGACTGCATTCTTCTAACTTTAAATTGAAATTTTAGTATATTTGTACTTCTGGTTGCTATATTTCTTTCTTTCATTGCGATATTCAGATACTGATGGTTGAGAATGTAAATGCAGCTTACTGGGTTACTGCAAAAGGTGAAGTTGTTCTAGTGGATAGCGTTGACGTATCAGTCACCGTTGCTACTGAGAAGGTATTATGTTCCCCCTTTTCTTCTCAATGTTATTTACAGCTCCTAATCCTTAATAATTAATCCCAATGACAGGGGTTGATGATTCCAATCGTAAGGAATGCAGATCAGAAAACCATATCATTAATCTCCTCAGAGGTGCTTAATTTGTTTTCTACTAATGACCCAAACCTAATTGACCATCTTAATAATCGAGCTTGGCTCAAGCTCGGGCTTGGGCCGAAGCCTACTAGACCTTTATGTTCAAGCTTTGTGAGCTGGTTTAACTTCTCAATATTAGCAGTTACCAACCACCACATGCTATAGTATTTGTCTGTACAAATTATAAGTTAGCATGGCAAAGTAAATCATCAAAAAAGAAAAAAAGTTGTTTATGTATTCTTATTTTGACCTTGGCATGTGCTATTATTTGGAAACCATTAAGAACTATAACACATCGAGGATGGGTGAGACACGCTGAAACCAACAAATGCTGATACCAGTTAAATGCTTTCTCACTTTACATTATGTAGTTATATCATTTTTATTTTTTCCACTTGTGACATCACTACCTGGTTATTCAATTAGCATGGGATGTTCTAGTATTAGAACACCAGCTTGACAAGTCAAGCTCATTCATGTTCAGGCTTGGCTCAATTTTTTTAATGCGGCTAGATCAAGTTCTCGAGCTGAATTTGATATTTTAGTGAAGGAGATTGAACAAGCTAGCAGGCTAGTTACAATTGCTATCTCTATAGAAATGAAATCCCAACATATATGAGTAAGAGCAGAGTAAAAAATTGTATTGTTTGTAGTGCTGAAATTGAGGATCAATTGTCAAATGAATATGGTTCACTCTCACAAATGTACCACATATGCCCATATATTACCTGTAGCACCCCAATAATTTTCTCATATTTATTTTTCTTTATTTTCTTTAATGCTTTTGCTTTTTTTATTTTATTAGAATCTTTACCTAATAATTACAGCGACCTCAAAGCTGATTTTTATTTTCCCATATTTTGTGTCAATGGTGCGGAGATTAGAAGAATTTGATACTTGAAAAATGAGCCACCTTCTGGTAAAATAAGTCTTTACCTTGTATTTTCTGCTTGTTAAGAGAGAAGAATTTGATATATGAATAATGAGCCACCTTCCGGTAAAATGAGTTTTCACTTTGTAATTTCTTCTTGTTAAGAGATTAGAAGAATTTGATCTTTGAATAATGAGCAAGGCATTTTTGGGAAGTTTGCACTATGTGTATGTAAGAGAGAGAGAGAGAGAGAGAGACCATGGCTCCTGGTGATGAGAGGAAGATATTCTCAGTTGTTTGGGATGGAGATTCTTTGTGGTACCGTATAACTTCATATCTTAGTATCCTTGTGTGTACAGAAGTTAGGTGTAGCCCTAACTTTTTACTATCAAGTAGTAGCTTAAGAAGTCATCATTGCGCACTAGCATATATGTTACTGAATAGCTTGAAGTTATGCAGCTCTGGTTTCAATCTCCTAAAAGAGATTGCTCACCATTAGACATCAAGTGATGGTTGAAATTCTTGCAGTTTATTGTGATCTAAAGATCGTTTAGCTACGAGAGAGAGAGAGAGACCATGGCTCCTGGTGATGAGAGGAAGATATTCTCAGTTATTTGGGATGGAGATTGTTTGTGGTACCCTATAACTTCATACTTAGTATTCTTGTGTGTACAGAAGTTAGGTGCAGCCCTAACCTTTTACTATCAAGTAGTAGCTTAAGACGTCATCATTGCGCACTAGCATATATGTTACTTAATAGCTTGAAGTTATGCAGCTCTGGTTTCAATCTCCTAAAAGAGATTGCTCACCATTAGACATCAAGTGATGGTTGAAATTCTTGCAGTTTATTGTGATCTAAAGATCGTTTAACAACTGGACATTAGGAACCATTTCAGCCTTTGTTTGGGAGTTGACTCATCATTGTCTTCATATTATTTGTCTTTTGTCTTAACTGGTATGGAAACTGCAACAAGAGTAGCTCATTGAACTTCAAGTAGTTTTAGGTATCAGTAATATTTCTAGCCTTCCGTAGGATTGTCTCTTGATTAAATTCTGGAAAGTAAGTAAAGCCATGTCCAAAGCTTCCTTTTCTAATAATTTCTTATTCTTGGGTGATTTTTGGAATTAAGGTCAACGAACTAGCCACAAAGGCACGATCAGGGAAGCTTACTTCCAATGAATTTCAAGGTGGCACTTTCAGGTGAATACAATGTGAAAACTTCCTTAAAAAATTTTCTTTCCTCTCCTCCTTTTGGAAGTGAAATGGGGCTAGCTATCATCTTGTCTTCTCTGGATAAACTTCTGTTAACTTGTTTGCAGCATCACGAACCTGGGAATGTTTCCAGTGGACAATTTTTGTGCAATAATTAATCCTCCACAGGTACTCTCTCTCTCTCTCCCCTGCATGCATGCATGCACGGGCGACCTTCAATCGCTGGAAAAAACTCCTGTACTACCGACCTTTACACGCCTCTACATAGTCAACTAACACTGTCAGTGTCAGAGCTATCACAACACATGCCAAGTTGTGTGCTAGTGTAAGATGTTCAGGAATATTTAGCTAGTGACTTTGTTTTATGCTCCATGTGATGTGTTACCAAGTTTGTTTGCGGGTGTGTTAGTGGGTGATGTTGATGTGTGTTAGTATCTTACTTGAATTTATCAAATATTATATCTTGTACCTTCGTTATTTTTATACCTTTTTTTGGAAGACATTTTTGTGGATAACATACCCTGTAACACATTCATTGGAGCACAGATTCACTCCATAAAATGAAAAACACTAACAAACACAGCACAGGAAATATGGGTTTCACTTTCACCACTTCTTGTTATATAACACCTTTAAAACACATTTTTAACTACTCTACTATCCCACTTGTGTCCAAATAATTCCTTTGACATAAAACCAAGACAAGGTTTCGAGAGGTGGGTGAAATCAGTATCTCAAATGTAACTTGGTCAATCATTTCTTGCAGACATGTATTCTTGCTGTTGGCAAGGGCAATGAAGTTGTGGAACCAGTAGTTGGAAGTGATGGTAGTGTTACACCATATGCTTTATTAATTGTACTATACCATTGAGAAATTGCATTTTTTGTTTAAGTTCTCACTTGTATTACTCTATGTCCAGGAACCGAGAGGCCTTCAGTTGTCACGAAAATGAGTTTAACGTTGTCTGCTGATATTGTGTTTTTTATGGCAAAGTTGGAGGTAAACAAGACTTGAATTAATTTCCGGACTCGGAAGATTTAAATCACATAATTCCAGTATAAATCCCATATAGACTGGTTGCTATCCAAACACTCTATATCATTGTGAGTTGCCAAGTTGGCATAAGTGGGTGTGGTACTTTGACCTCATGAATCAGGAATGTTCACTATGAAGCGTAACTCAACCCATAACAAGATTCTACCTTAATTACCCTTACTTTACTTGCGCTACAATTAGAGGGCTGATGAAAGGCCACCCATTTTAATTTTTGTTCACCTCTAAAGTTGGAAGGTTTTGGAGGGGAAGTTAACGATTACCAATTTTGTTCTCACATCTAAGAACAGTAAATTTGTGCTTTACTGTATCACTATAGTCAATTAAGAATATATTGTTCTTCCTTTCCTTGGGCTTGTTAGGCTTCGCCTCTTTCCCAGAGGTAATTTGAGGCACATTAGCTACACTTCCCTTCCCAATCACTTCTATCAGAACATTGCATCAACTTCTATAGTACTTCTAAATTCTAAAAGTTGTCTTGTCCGTCTGTAACTCTGTATATTTCTAAGTGATGAATAGTGAACCAAGGTTTTCCATTGTTTTCTGTGTTTGCTTTTTCCCCTTTTGGATGTGCATGACCGGATTTGGGGACACCTTATACTGGCCAAAGTTCTACAAGGTTGTAGTGCACCTGGTAGGGTCTACCTTGAGCCCTTTATCGTTTTCTGAACTGTTCATTTTGTAGGATCCATGGGGCATATTTTTTTCCAAAAGTTAGTTTAATCAGATATTGGTATTTGATCTTGTTATTGACGTCCGATCAACTTGATCTTTTGTATGAGTGATCTTCTCCGTATACCTGGATGGGCTTGAGGTGGACTCCACTGAGGTCTCTGTAGTGCTTTGGCGCACCACCGGGTCCCCTTATCCTTTATGACTTACCTACCTTCCCAAGGATCGTTGTCTTTGAGGTCCTTCATTTTTCAATCCGAAAACCTTAATTATTTCTGGCACTTGAGGTCGATGCAAATTTGTTTTGTAGGTGCTTTCCTCTCTGCTTTACGTTCAAACTTCAGTGACATCCGAAGACTTCTGTTGTAATGAAATGAGCAAAGCCCTGAAATTTAACTAACTCTTGGAAAACAACAATAATAAAATTTCCATCCTCAAAGCCGATCGGTTTTTTCCTCCGTGCTTAGACATAGTTTCACGCCCTTTGGGTTGATTGTATTTTTTCCCTCCCTGATTCATTTGGTCCTATCTGTTTCACGAGATGAACAGATTTTAAAGAATATGCCAGGTTCACATGACATTTATCATTTTGTCTAATGATCTTTATTATTCTGCTTGAAGATAGTATGCTCTGTTGTAGATTCCTTGTGTAAGGAATAAGTTTCCTAGAAAACTATGCTGTAGTTTGATGTCTTCTACAATGAAATAAGAGCAGCAAAACATGTATTTATGTCTTGATTTGATAAATACCTGTGCTCCATTGTTTGTTGTATTCAAACTGATAAATTTAACTAGGCATTCTTTTACAAAAGATAAATAATGTGCACATCGTTTCTGTATATTGTACTCATATGTTAACCCAATTGCCATATAACCATCCCAATTCCAATATTGTTGCCATAGGATCAGATGCAGAGTTATAGATGAACTGAGAAGATACTTGACTAATTTGTTATCTAGTGAGGGTTTTCCCTAACTTCCGGTGACCTATCACGCTTTTTGTAGCATCGTCAGCCAACATAGAGCACGGTCATGAGTTGTGCCGGTTCACTCCAAAGATTTGCCGGAGAACAAAAGTCACATGATGCCACCTGCAATGCTATCCTTTTCCTGGTCCCATCCCTCCGGCAACAAGATGGTGCTGGAATTGGCTTCTCCACAGCAGAGAGCAAATGCAGCAGGGGTCAGCAGCGGAGGAGCAGAGCGAGCTCAGCCCGCAATTGCCACCAATAGACGGAAGGGATGCAAAGATCTTGAGAGAAAATGCGGGACGACGAATTGCATGAGAGGAGGATGGCGGCTCTGGCGTGCTTGAGTAGCAAATGAAAGATCTTGCTGGTGTAGACTCGCACATTAGGAATTTGTTTAATGGACTTATGTTTGCAACGGATTGCTAACTGAATTCCCTTTTCATTTTCAGCAAGTGTTTCTTAAAACGTAAAGGAAAAATAATACTGAAAACAACCACGAAACAGGAACATGATGTTTGATGATGTTATCAATATGTGATGACATTAAAAACTCACTTCAAAATGAAGAAAGGCTTTTGCCTAATTACAGTAGAGTAAAACATAAGAAACAATCTCTTTATCATCAATCAAACTATTCTGCTCTTCCTCCATCTAGAACCAAAGAAAGCATCATTCTGGGTTGATAAAATACGGAGAAACACATGCTAGCGGGCCGACTATTCGCAACCCACTATTTTCTCCCTTAGCTCGTTAAAATTTTTCAACTAATTATAACATGACCCCAATGCCAAATGACCTACTTACCCTTATGCCTATACATGAAATGACATACATGCCCTTATGACCAAAACCCTAAATTATCTTCTTCCCCCTTCACCTAAAAATCAGTATTCACGTTTCAAAAAAGCCACCAGGCGTGTTCATTGACTTCTCTTCTCCTCTCTATCTCAAGCTCTCTTTCTTGTTCATCTTCATCCTCTCTTTTCTCCTCTCTCAAGTTTTCCAATGGAGGAGGAGTAAGGGTCAAATTTGTATCAATGGACGGTTCAACTCCTTCCATTGATACAATTTTTGACCCACTTGTAGGTTTGGATTTTGAAATTGAAATTGAATTAAATTAAATTCTATTGGCAACCATATGAAGGCAGAGGAGAAGAAAGAAACTGTGATGGACATCGTATATTGGAAGCCGCGTGAGGAGGTAAGTTTTTCCGTTTGTTGATGAGGTAAGATATTGTGATGGCCTTTGGTTAGTTGTTGTTGTTCATCTGATTTACAAAAATTTAACCCAGTTTTTTGATGTTTCAGGTCCGAATAAAGTAAGTAATTTCGGTAGATAACCACTATAAAATATTACCATACTCGACAGTTAGTTACCGAAATTGAGATACATTTTCAGCATCCAATTACCGAAATGTATGTATCTTGTTTTTGTTATATATGTGTATAAGTTTCCGACATGTAGTTACTGAAATATAATCTTGTTTTCAACAGCTATTTACCGAAATATATGTATGATTTTCGTATACAGTATAGTTCGGCAGTTGTTTACCGAAGTTTGAACATATTTTCGACATGTAGTTACTGAAATATAATCTTGTTTTCAACAGTTATTTACTGAAATGTATGTAGTGGGAGTTAAAGTGTAATTTTTGAGAGGAGAAGGGTATAATGGAAAGATCTGGTACATTTAATGGGTTATATGGAGAATTTTTTTTATTAAAATATTGGGGATGGTTATATGAAGAAGTGGGTTAGGGGAGAAAATAGAGGACTGTGAATAATCGCCGACTGTGTACTAGTAGAAGGAAAAAATTGGAATTTTTAAGAATGGTAACTTACATCCATCCTCCCTGAGGTTTGTTACTATATCACTGGCCTCCCTATTTCATCTGAAATAACACTAGCATCCTTTATAATTTTATCTTCATTTTACCCTTGTTTTTGTATGTTTGGGGTATGACACTACTAATAAACCAGTTATAGAAAACCAAATTAACTTGATTAACTTATTAGAATTGCTTAAGATTCTATAGTTTACTAATAGTTGATTAAAAAAAATTAAGAATGAAACATGTACTTTTGAAATTTGAATAAAAATCAACCGTTTTAGAAATTTTTCTTGGATTCATTCTTAGTTAGTAGTAAAATTTATTACGTTCTGATCCTTCTCAACAAGAGAAACCTAGAAATGTATAATAAAAAGACATGAATCAATATCTTTTTAAAAAAAATTGAAAACAAAAAGATTCAAAAATAAATAACAAGTGTTCTGGTTTTGGTGCCTATTACGGATTTTACAAAGATGATTCAAACTGCAAGTTGATCATAAAATATTTTTTTATGGCTTTCTGGAAAAAATTAGCTCACTCCGATATCGGTGACGACTATTTCAGAATTCGTAGGGTGCCCTACGAATTCTAAAACACCCTACAATTCTAAAATAGTCCCTACCGATATCCGATTGAATTTTTTTAGAAACCCATAAAAAATATTTTAAGAATAATTTGCCGTTTGAATTATCTTTGTAGAATCTGTAATAGATTTCACAAAAATCAAAATTAGATATTTATTAACATAGGCTTTTTGTCGAATGGCCAAAACAGAGGCTTAAGGTTATTGGAAACTAGGGTGATTCTAAATACAACAGCGAATTTAGTGCTTGTAACCTCTTCTTAATAAAACACCCAAATCTTATAACAATTTACTACATACAAATCCCAAAAATATCCCTAAATTTCCATATCTGCCTTTCACCTAATCTTTCTTCTTCGCCTTTTCTCTCCCTTCTGAGCCACCATCACTTCCATAACTACTGCCCCACCTCCACCTTCATTTCCAAGCTTTCACTCATTATTTTATCACTTTCTATATACATGATCGGGAAAAGGGGAAATTAATTATCAATTATCCAATCTAAAAAGAAAAAACATCCTATTGGTATAAATGAGCTCTGGAGTCCCCTGAAAGATTAGAATATGATGTCAAAAGTAGAACTTGCACGCCAAAATCACCACTACCTCCTTAACCGCCGCACCACCACCACTAGTTGCAAATTTGAAAATTCACAAAGCATTCGGATACTATAATATGAAAAAAAAAAAAATCAAGTTCAAAAACTCAAATTGACTGATTATTCGGGTACTAGAATCCGACCTATTGTACTAATTTCGGTTATTAAAATCTGGAAGTTCTTCTACCTATTCCAAAATTTGTAAAGAAATCATATCCATAAACTTGAAAATTATTCATTATTTCGAGTATTAGAATCTGCAAACTTATACTTTTTTCGGATATTAGAATCTGAAACCTGTACTATTTTGGATATTAAAATTTGAAGAGTTTTTTGTCAGAATGACCATGTTTTTTAAAAATGTCCATCTTTTGAAACGTTTTTGCATGATGTCAATTGCACACGTACGAAATGTGTTTTGCGAAGCTTGTGTTGCAACACATCCACATGCAAGCAAGTAAACGCATTCTGAAAATGGGTTTTTGTCAAAAAAGAAAAGAAAAGAAAAGAAAAGAACAGAAAAGACATAGCGCATCTTCAAGATGAGTCATCAAGGTAGGTAAAAAGCTAAACCCAAAAATCTGTACAAATTTCAGATACTAGAACTCAAAAAAGTTCAACAATTTTGTACTTACATATCCGAACCATTTTAAACCTTTGGGAGGTATATGAGTTCGGATGTTTATGTAATGCCAGATGATATATTTTTCGGATTCTAAAATCCGAAATACACTATAATATTAGGATTTTAGAGTTCAAAATTTTAGAATATAAGAGCATCCCCAATGGGGATGTATTTTAGAAGGGGATGGATAGTTATTTTAGATGTAAAAAGTGGTTAAAAATTAGTTGGATGTAAAATAGAAGCTACCCCTATCCAATGGTGAGATGTAAAAAAAGGATGGATAATTAACTAATTTTCCCTCCTCCTTAATTTTCCTCAACTTTCTAAACCCTAATTCAATTACTACTTGTGTTGAAAAATAATTTCGGTATCCGGTAATCGAGGACTTAAAAAAAAATTATTCAAAAAAAAAAATACTTCCATCCCATTTTTTTTTTTTTACTTCTCAGCTACTTCAATTACATCATTTACTTCATCCATTTACGCTCATCAACTTTTAACCACATTATTTACTTGATCCATTTACTCCAAAAAAAAAAAACCAAAATTTTTTCATCTGCAAAACATCCATTGGGAAGCCAACGGTCGGATCCTAATCACAAAAAAAAATAAAAAAAGCCAACGGTCGGATGGAAGACCCATTGGCTGAGATAACGCATCCCAACTTTACTCTTTCATCTATTCTCTCTCTCACTCTCTACGAAGAACACAACCAGGGGTCAAGCTCCTGTCCAGTTTTATTTTGCTCCAGTATGGTCCAGTTTTGGGCCGTTGTGGGCCCCTCCCGGGTCCACAACAATGATCGGAATCGTTCATTTTGTAGAGCTCGTCGAATATGTCATTCACGCCAAAAATTAGCTTCATCGAATATCAATAGGTATATGAACGAAATAGATTTGTACATGAAAAAAATGGGCAATTATTAATTTCAACTTAATTTTTGTCATCGCTTTTTTCTTGTACAAATATGTTTCATCCATGTACCTATTGATATTCGATAAAGCTAATTTTTGACGTGAATGACATATTCGACGAGCTCTACAAAATGAACGATTCCGATCATTGTTGTGGGCCCGGGAGGGGCCCACAACGGCCCAAAACTGGACCATACTGGAGCAAAATAAAACTGGACAGGAGCTTGACCCCACAAGCAGACACCCACTCTCCTGAACCACGAACCCCCCCTCCTCTCTGAAGCAGACGCCTCTCTCTCTCTCTCTCTCTCTCCGAAGATTGGCTCTCTCTCTCTCTCTGTCTCTGTCTCTCTGTCTCTCTCTCTCTCTCTCCGAAGATTGGGGAAATCTTGGCTGGGGAAATCGACGAGTGTTTCGGGAGGAGCACAGCTACCGGAGATGGTGATCTCCGGACCTGTGCCGTCCATGGATGGTCAAGAATCGGGGTCAGAGACGGTGATCTCCGGACCTGGAATAAGTATTCGAGCTTCCGGCGTGTTCTTGCAATTCTGGCGGGTTATTGCAAATTCCGGCTGACTTTCCGACGAGATTGGGTAACTCCGGCTCTCAAAAATGCTGGTACAATCAGTTGGTGGTGACCTGTCCATTTATAGCTGCAGCCAAAAGGGGATGCAAATATACATCTCCCTTTCCATTTGTGCTATTTTACATCTCTGAAATTTCTATTTTACATCCCCGTTGGAGCAATTTTTTTTACATCCGGGTGCTATTATAACTATAGCACCTGGTTTTACATCCCCATTGGGGATGCTCTTTTGTATCTGATGATGTTGGGACTGAAAAATTGGAGGAGGTTATTTCTTCCACATCATTGTTGCACAGATTGGTTGACTAGACCGTTTCCCTCTTTGTCTGAGCATGCGCCTCAAGTGGAGCTGATTTTAGGAATTTTCTTGGGAACTTTTGAGGATTAGTCATTTTTTGGGTTCGGATGGAAAATGTTTTCGACAGAAGTGTTTTACTCCGCCTTTGTCCAACCAAACACTGGATAATCAAGAAGATATTTGTCATGAAAATGTTGTACGTAGCAACAAATCGGCTATGGTGTGAGGTGGATCTTGGAACCAGTTGGCTATGGTGGGAGGGAGGGAAGAAGATGAGGAAGAAGATGACTGATGGTTAGTAGGGGCATTTTTGTCTAATCCCCCCTCTGACACATACCCCTCCGGCCCCACCGCTCTTTTCCTGCAATACCCCTCCCTCTCCCCCCCCCCCCTCTCTCTTTTTTCTTTCTTTCTTTCTTACGTTTTGGGTTTTTTTTTTTTCTTTTCTTTCCAGTTTGCTTCTTTTTTTTTTCATTTTATTTTCTTTTCTTTCTTTTCAATTTGAATTTTTTTTCCTTTTTTTTCTCTTTAATAATAGGTTCAAGTCTAATTCTAAGTTTTGTAAAATAATTGAGAGAAAAAAAGTGTTTCAATTGATCATGTTTATTCAACTGTTTTCTTTTTCTTTTTTTGTCCTTTATAGATTAAAAAATATAGTTACGAAAATTAAGTGTTTCAATTTTCAATCCGTTTGAACCAGTGCAAAGATATTATTTTTCTGATCATTTCATCATAAATGGTCGTAATAAATTTTTGACTCAAATGCCTTTTAATGAATAATGAGTCTTTGGGTGCTCTTTGAAAGGCCGTAAAGCAAAAAATTCATTAAGATTAGTTAGTTTTATGAATTTTTTGCTTTACGGCCTTTCAACCAAAAAATATTGTGTCAGGTAATCACCAATGCTTTGCATTTCCTTTTTTAGTCCTTCAAATATCGAATTATTAAATGTAGATCTTAAAAGATGTTCTCCACCTTTTTGTCTCTGTTTTTTTAATTAACAAAAAAATTTAACTTCCAACAGTTGGTTATTCATAAAGTTTTCGTGGTATAACTATCAGATAATGCATGATCAACGCTGTCATCATGTTTCTAACTTAAGCCAATTGAATAGCTACAGACAGCATAATTGTGTGTAATGTGCTTGGTATTCTATTATAGGACTTGTTCCGTAAGTATGATATTACCATGTTCAGTGCACAAATTGTTTGTCCTCGAAAGTATAAATTTTTCCTTGTATCTTTCTCACTAAAATGCTGTATTTAAATATGAAGAATCCTAGTAGCTTAGGTAAAGACAAATTAGTGATGTACTTGTTTAAGAACATAGTATTCAGTATTGATCAAAATGAGTGAGTTGCCAAATTTTTATTGGTTGCACCTATGTTATGAAACTTGAAGAAGGATTATAACTTTCTCCCTTATAACTTGAATTTTTTTTTCTTTTTTTAATTTTTAATTATTTTCTTTATTTTTTTTTTTCCATTTACCTCCCTTTTTTTTTTGGTTAACTCAATCCGGTTATTAAAAAAAAAAAAAGTGGTTAGTGGTCTAGGCAACCGAGCAGCCGAATAATTTTTCCTCCTAGGTTTTGCAAAAAACAAAATTTTCTTTCCGATCAAAAAAAATTCAAACTGAAAAGAAAGAAAGAGTAATAAAGAGGAAAAAAAAGAAAAAAAAGATTCAAACTAGATAGAAATAAAAGGAAATAAAGTGGCAAAAAAAAAAGAGCAAACCGGAAAGAAAGAAAGAAAAGGGGGAAAAAAGAAGAAGAAGGCAAACCATAAAGATGGTTAAAAAAAGGTATTTTTTTTATACAGTTCTTAAAAAATATGGTTTAAAAATTAAGTGTTTCAAATTTCAATCCGTTTGAACGGGTGGAAAGATTTTAGTTTTCTGATCATTTTATTCTAAATGGTCATAATTAAATTTTGACTATAGGGCTCTCATTGATTAACCCTAAGAGATATTTGATTTTACGACTTTCTTAGGATTAATCAACGAGAGTCCTACAGTCAAAATTTAACTATGGCCATTTAGAATAAAATGATCAGATAATTAAAATCTTTTCACCCGTTCAAACGGATTGAATTTTGGAACACTTAATTTTTCAACCTCTTTGTACCGTTTAAATTAAATATATAGTTTTTCCATTTTTTATTATTTCACCATCAATATTAGGCTCATTTGATAGGTTTCGTTGAGTAAATTTCAAAAATATAAAATATATTTTAAATAAATACGTCAACAAAAAGTTATTACAATTTAAAATTTTATAAAAAAAAAATAAAATGGAAGAGAGAGACAGAGAGAGGGGAGGGGGGGCGGGGGTAGTATTGGAAAGGCGGAGGGAGGATTAGCAATTACAAAGATCATACAGTAAATTTTGCAATTGTATTTAGTCGGACCCAGACATCAACCCTGCAAAAACCCAAACCCTTCTTCTGCTGTTTTTTGCCGTCGGGAGAGAGAGAGAGAGAGAGAGATGGGTAAAGTAGAGAAGGAGCAGTTGAATCGGATTCTAACTGAACACCTCAACACCATCATTGAAACGTTTCAGGTTCAACCCATTTATGTTTTTCAGCTTACCTATTTATTTAGTTTTTCTTTTTTCTAGTGTCCGAATTATATCTCTATCTACGTGTTATTCGATTAGGAAGTCCATTATATGTATGTAGGTGTTGGATCAAAACCCTGCTTCATCTCTTGATAAAGTCGCCTGGAACGAGGTGATTAAATTGGGAGACCAAGTCTCCAAACAAGCTACTGTTGGTACACCCCTTCCTCGTTCAATTTCGATTTTTTAACTTCTATGACTCTGTCTATAGCATTTGTGTGATGGGTTTCTCTTAATTTCGACTAAATGTAGGTCGTTATTTATTTCATGGGTTTAATGCTTCCCTCGTGGTTCCATGTAGTAATAGACAAAGAAGTGTACTTGCATAAAAACTGACATAAGCGGATAAGTTAAACACTTAAACTCAATTCTTACAAATTAAGAAGTTCGAACAAGTCCGGATTCGTGTTTGACAGACACAGCATACTCCGCACATGTGTCAGAAATGCATAACTATGTGTTACTTGTTTTAACTTTTTCTGGTTGGACATGCTGCGAACACGTTAGGGAACACACTGGTAGACATGTTAGGAGGTCATACTGTAATTGTTAAATTTGAGCCAGAATCAAATTGCTATAATTGTTTAGTTCATAAAACTCTTGATTTTTATCTTTTGTCATATTGATAATATTTGTGTTCCTCAAACAAAGCCTTGTGTCCCAATCAACTGGGCCAGCTACATGAATCCATTTTTTCAACTAAGCTCTTTCAAGGGTATTGTGTTGCGGAGGAATGGAATAACAATTTATTCCTTGGGAGTGTTTCATGATAAACCTAGATCCTTTCGAATCACTGCCCTTAATGGCAATTTTGGTCTACCTCTCCCATTAGAGTTACCCTCAACCAGAACCATCTCATTCATCCTTTCTACTGCATGGGTCGATATACGATATACACGTATCTGTTTTCTGTCATCTTAGGGTTCTTATCTTATCAGTGCTACCCCTTCTATTTTGTGAATGTTCTCGTTTCTAGTTCTGTCTCGCAAAGTCTTACCACACATTCATTTCAACATTCTCACTCTACTCGCATATTGTTTCTTAGTAGTCCAACACTGCATGCTGTATAACATGGCATGGCTTATAGCACTACGATAGAATTTACCTTTCAACTTTGTGGGTATCTTGCGGTCGCACTACATTCCCCAACATATCTTACATTTAACGTGTCCTGAAGGTGTCCAGGTTTCTAATTATTTAAAAACTGACGTGTCTGTGGTTCAATTTGTAGATGTCCGTCTATGATATAACATGCTGGAAGCACCACTTTAAACAATCAAATTTGATTGAATGGATTACTAAACTACTTATTAACGCGGAAATTCAAGTAAGAAAGTTTCCAAGTGGGAACCTTTAGCAAGTGAACCACTTCCTTAATGTCACTTTGTTGGGTTAATTTCTTGGTGCAGTTTTCAAGCGCTACGACAACAAATGCAGGCTTTCGTACAGATTTTCCGAATTGTAGAAATTTAGCAACCTTTGGCATACACTGCTCTCGCTGCACTGAGCAAGTGGTCTGCCATTAATATATCTTACACTCAGTTTCTACTAATTTAGTCGTACCTTTAGATAAGACAGAGTTTGAAGAAAGGTTACTTCAGCATTGCTGTTTGTGAAACTCAATTTAGGAGAATGGTGGAATAGTTTAACTCTCCATAGTGAACCTGAAAAGCCTCATTCACATGGAAGGAGGAATCAATGAGTCTGGTTTGTGATTCTTGATTTGTTCACTTTCCTAGTTCTTTCCAATAACAGTTGCCTGCCCTTGCTTGAGTCGTGGTTTTCCACAAATTTTTTTTTTTTGGCTAGAAGAGGAAGAAATGGCCAGTACCAATTTCTTGTTGACTTGTCCCTTGTGGTGTGGTGGAATCAGGGCCAGCCTTGGGCACCAGGCGACCTGCTTGGGCCTCCAGTTTTCAGCTCAATGATAGGCCCCAAAATTTTTGAACATATTAAATATAATGTATGTTAAGTATAATATGTATGAGTGAGTACAGCCTGTTGGTAAGTTCTGCGTCCATTATTCGTGAGGTCGGGAGTTCGATTCACCCTCCTTTGCCTTTTTTTCGTGTACCATTGCTGAAGTTGTTCAAAAAAATTGTCCCAAATTGCTGGCAACGAGATTGGAACTCGCAACCTCAAGGTATAGATTAGATGTACTATGCGTGTGCCACTGAAGCACAGACACCTTTGTCTTATACGTTGAACAATTAAGTTATATACACAAAAACTAGAGGCCCCATTTCAAAATCTTGCCAAGGGCCGGGCCTGGGTGGAATGGGGTATTGAAGAAATGAATTTTGTTGTAATGGTTTTTGATGCAGCTGGAATGCTTTGGACTGGAGAAAGACCAGAAGTTAAAGAACTTGAGGAGAACATGGGAACATACTTCAATATGCTACAGGGTTTCCTTCTGCTTTCGCATGGGACTAAAGTGGGTGCGGGACCTACACTTTATTCTTGCATACATGCATCTGTGAAGCAAGTAGTGGATTGCAGTTTCATGCTATTTAAAGAATCTGTTTCTTCCTACGGTACTCTCTCTCTCTCTCTCTCTCCCACACACAAACATACCCATGCACACGTGTGCAGAGAGACCCACAAACATGCATCATCCTGTGGATTGTGGATAGTTACAGAATTATAATAGCAATTTATGTTTATAAAGTGCTGTTTGTGCATCACTGTGGAAACGAAAGCCAAAAAGGTGGTAGTAATTTCAAGAGAGGAGGGAAGAACACAGGGACTCTTCAGAACTTAATACAAGTATAGCCTTATGCAGTCCAGGCATCGAACAATCAATTATTGTACTAAACAAAAGTTATTTTCTTATCTACGCAATGAGAATAGATGATTAAGTGGAATTTTTTCAGATCCACGAGATTGTAATATTGGTTATCATTCTACTTCTAAATCATGTGAATTTTAGGTCTTTGATACACCATAAATGGTAGTAAAAGCTTATGATCAATTAGAGGGAGCACAATTGGTAATTGTTTCTTCGTTGAGTGGAGAAGAATGACACAGAATTGTCAAAAAAAGAAAAAGAAAAAGAATGACTCAATCTTTAGTTTTTAGCTATCTGATTGTGCACACTGGTTGCCTTACTCCAAAAGCGTGGAAGCTGCTAGCCTGTTGATGCAGAAAGGAGAGGAGAAAAGGGGAGAGAGGAAACGCACAAGGACCACAAGCCTAAATGGAAAAGCCTTATCAAGCCAATTCTGTTAATCAACTGTGATTCATAGATATGCCCAAGCTTTTATTTATAGGAGACTTTAATGTGATAAACATCTAGAATCCTAATACTAATAGGAAACAACTTATAAGGTTTCTAATTAAACTCTATCTATGCATTATATAGAAAAGAGAGAACCTCTTTTTGGTGTCCTCTTTTTTTGAGGTTGTGTATACTTTTCTTTTATGAAAAAAAAAAAACCCCAACAAAACAACAGAATTGATGCGCCTTGCTTCTTTGCTTTAGGGGCAAAATTGGAAAAGAATGCCTACAATGGAAGCTGCTCACAACTCCTGGCGGTTCCCATTTTATTCCTCACCATTTGATGGTTACCTTCGAAATACAAATCCTACTGCAGTTTTGGGAGTTTAGAGAGTACATAAACAAATGGGGTGTGTTGAAGAAGGTAGAGAGAAATCTGCATAGAGATAGGTGTATGCGGTGAAAGACTGATGCACATGTAGAGCAAATTAAAATTTCTGCGCATAGGGTTAAATGTGTGTATCCGCTCTCACCAGAAAAGTTTGTTCTTCAAATTTGTTCAGCCAGATTTCAGTTTTACATGGGAACACATTTAAGGTGAAAGAAAACATTACAAAAGTTTGAAGATAGTAGGACAAGCATGGTGTGTGCCCAACATCTAGCTTAAAAGGAAACTAAATAACAAGAAAATGGTCGTAAAATTAGTAATTAATCCTCCTCAACGGAATGTTGTTGGGTACAGAAAAATCATTAGACCTCAATGTTCCACATAACCTGGTGTGTCCTCCTCCACTGCCCAACACACCAATTAGAAAGAAGAAAAGAATAAGGCATGTTAAGAGCAAGAGCTCAAAGTTGGTGTGCTCTTAATTGAGAACTTAATAGGTACTGCTTTCGAAGTAATTAGTTTTTGAGCCACAAAAGTTGGGAGGAAAAATAGGAAAAGGAAAAGGATTATATGTCAAAGTAGAACTACTTTTTTCCATGATACGTACCCAGTATTGTATAAAGTAGATTTTTAAGTAACTTTTATGATGTGCTAGGCAATTATGGATGCCCTTGAGAGGCATTATTTGTTTCTTTTTTGTGCTTTTCCTGTAGATCGAGTCTTGCCAGCTCTTTGTCGCTCCTTGTTGGGATTATGGTTGCTTTACGCTTGCTGTTTGGTAGATCCCTAGCATGTCCTTGTCTGTTGATCTGGTGCACTATCCAGTGAAATTAGGATGGATCTGGATGTGAATGTAGATTGAAGTAACTGGGACATTGGCTTCGGCTCCCTCTTTGCCAGTAGGTCCTCATTTCTAGATTGTTCCCTTAAGCAGCACTGATAGCACTCAAAACTTATCCATTTTAGTATCTGGGATTATTGAAGTTCGAACTGAAATCATGCAAAAAGCATTATGTGTGTATACTGTTCTGTCAATATGGATCAATGAAGGCCAAACCTTGTCAAGAGAGCAACAAATTTACTGGGAACTGCTTGAAACCGAATCTGTCAAACTTTGCGCTTCAGTTTTCATTAAATCTGGTACCTTTGTGTTGTTGATAGAGATTTTCATCCTGAAGAAACAGGGATCACATTTCGAGTGACTTTATGAGATGTCTAGTGACTAGTTTTCTTATTTTCATGTTCTTTACTAGGTTTTTTTTTGTTATGTATGAGCTCCACATGAACGTGAGTGGTTGTGTAGGGTGTCAGCCTGTGGCAGTGCCCCAGGACCACCACTGAATAATTCCCATTTGGACAAATATTGGATGCTCCTGTTTGAGGCACACATAAATCAGTACTTTGAAGTAGCCTGTTTGTCTTTTCACGGACAAGGTGGAAAAAGGACGTCATTGGGTGCATGTCGATGTTTGGTGTTTATATGTAGCTAATCATCTTGCTACCTCAGTCATACTTATAGATGTACATTTCTTCTCATATTGTGATGAAACATGCACCAATCAACAATATCTTGTGTTCTTTTCTCTCTCGAATGAACCATGGCCTTAGATTGGTTGAATGAGTGCGCAGGATCTTCTTACAAAGACCGAAAACTCTCAATCCCTCCAATGGTGGGAACAGTATGGGATGCATGCTCTGCCCTTAAGAAGACTCCTTCCACAAATATCATGGCAATAGGGCGGGCAATAACACAAGTTGCCGTTTCTATGAAAGATGTCCTTCGTGAGATGAAGGAACTCAAGCCTGCTTCTGCCGAACCAAAAGATGAAGATTCTGAAGAGGCTTCAGTCAAAGACGACAGTGGGCCGCACGATAGCGACGATTCATGTGGAGGTGATCTGGGCAACGACCTTTCTCCTGAAGAGATGAAAATAGCTCAATTGGCCGTTGGGGTTGTGTCTGAAACACTTGTAGTGATAAAGGAACTTATCCGTTTCATTACGAGTTTGAATAAGCAGGAAAACCCAGATAACGGAAATGATTTTGTTAATCCGTTGGAGAGATTGTTGAAGCTTTGCCAAGAAAGTGGACTACAGGTTGATGAGCTTGGAGCTTGTCTTTACCCCCCTCAAGAGTTTTCTGCTATGAAGACAGCCGTGGAAAAAATATCCAGCGTTATTGATGGAATGCTGGTAGAGGTAAATAATCTTGAAGGCTCTTCCGAAGCATTCTTTCAAGCATGCACGGGTTTAAGGGATTTGCTGAGAGAAATGAAATCCGAGCTACGTTCTAGTATTACTAGGCTACTGCCAGAGATGCAGAACCTTGTTGTGAGCAACTAGGGATAATATCAAGGAGGAATGTTTGAATGAAGAATTGAAAGAGAAGGTTGTCTAGTTTTTTTTCACTATTTTCTTCTTTGAGTATAAAGGTGTAATGGATTGACGAGCAGTGTAATTTTGTGGTCTATTGTTAATGAATCCAATTTCCCCAATTTTCAGGCAGCTTGAGTAATTTTTTCTTTTTTTGGTACAAAAGAAAGTACCTTGTGAATAGTAATGCCACACTTCCTCTCCCCTTTACCATATTTCATCATGTACAATGATCACAATTGTTCAATACTATTATTGAGTTCATGTGGGATCTACCAAAATACATACTCCATTGTGTAATATGAAACAATGATTTTCATCGCATCCTTGGAAACAAGCCGTAGAGCCTCTATGAGTTCTGTTCGAGAATCGTTCGGACAGCTTTGACAGCAAAGTAAACAAGAACTCAGAGGGGCTCCTACAGCAGTTTATCTCTGAAAGAACAAGAGAATGTAATGTACACGTCGTTGTCGGTGTTAACCCTAGACTCTACAACTAAAGACGAGCATGTCTCATGATGTTTGGACGCAGCAAAAGTCCTTCAATTTCTTTTCGACAGTGTGTCCTTTGATTAGAAAATTGATTCTACGAGATATCAAAATAGACTAAGTCTTTGACTATTCCTTTTTTGAAGTTCCAAATTTGGACTCGGAACAACTTGGTAGGGATGACGTGGCACCATAACTTGATGGCGTGAGTGGCACAATGCTGTCAGCCAGGGCGGTTGTAAGTGACGTGACACTTGTAACCTTGATGATGTTAATGTCACGGTATCATCTCTTTGTTGTTCCTCGTTTTTTGTTTGAATCCTCGATTGGGCATTAGTTAAGGACTTAGAAAGTTTTTGATTTCCCAAAGTCTCACTTGAACTAAGGACTTTGCACTAGACAACATGCATCGGGATGCACGACTCTTCATCGGGTCTTACTGCGTCCTAGTAAGCATAAGACAAACTCAAAAGAGAGACAACCTAAAAATCGCCCTAAAATATGCTCCTATACAGAATGGTATGTATGTACAGTGCATACGATAAGGAAAGCAGTAACACGTAGATAGGATATAGGGATTAGATGCAAATAATCTGACCCTACTGGTCCCTGTCTTAGCTAGGAGAGTTCTAATACTTTGTATATGCAAAGGCCGGTTTTGGTTTGATAGGGGTTCTTCGAACTAAAGCCAAGATATACCTCCCGCTGCAACGCGTAGCGCAGAGCAACAGTCAAATAGTAGAATGACTTATCATCGTTCAAGGTTGTTGGGCATTCAAGGACCCCGAGCTCTAATAAACTGTGTTGGTTACCCAAAACATGCCAACGCGGTTAGCCAACATTGATGCAAGTGAAGATGCCAAAAGTTTGATTAATGAAATAGAATTGCAACGTTTGCAAATGCCTTTTAAAATGTGGCTCTTTTTATTAATCAATACTATGAGAAAAACTGCACTAGCAAGCAATCAGAAAAGCCCCAGTCAGGATTGGTCAGATACGAAGACCCTATTTAATCACCATTCCGCTCTTCAGCAGCATGAAGTTCACTGTTTTGACAAACTTTTAAGGGATTGTTCTCAAGTGTATTAAACTCTTAGTATAGACTAATATGGAAAGTCTCCACAACAGAGTTACAACTGTGGGCACACGCCCCAAAAATAGCGAGACAAATGGGTGCGCCCCTTTTAGTGAGCTAAACGCTCAATTCAGAGTCGCCACTTGGGTTTGAAGGTCCGCCACCCAAGGAACCGAACTTGAAATGTTACTCTATATTTTGATTTGAAAAAGGCTTGTTTCTGGTCCGTCGTCACCAAAATATCTTAAGTTTGGGAGCCAAGTTATGAGAGGGGAAGATTTTTAAGGCACCCCTCTCATCCAATCCGGAGATTGGTCTCTACTCAAGCATTTGTAAAGCGTTTATGATTCCATTTCATTAATCAAGTTTTAGCCATTTAGGGTGGGGGAACAGTTTAAAGGGGATTAAAACTGTAACATATTTGCAGGATGTGATAGTTGACATGCTCGCTTGAAAACAGTTAGAATAGGATAAAAGCCAGTTCTGTTGGATAAAACAAATTCGAGGGCACTGTTTTGGAGTAACATGCTTAGGAAGAAACCTGCATGCACTGATTAGATCACTACACACGGTTCAAACCAACGCGAGCAAATGTGCTCTAGCCCACAGCTCTTGCTTTTTATCCCTATGAGCTGTGGAAGGACCAGTGCACACTGAGGACAAACCACGCAATTAAAAGGCAGTTAATTACACACCGAGGCGGTTCAAGAGACACCTAAAAAAATACCTCATAGTTTCCGATCACATTTTTATGATCCGAGCCGCTCGATGTGATCAGAACATGATTTTAAGGGCACCCGTGAGAAATCAGCCAAAAAAAAAAGACCGAAAAAGGCTTGATTTGAGCAATTTTTATCTTAGATTTAATGAACGGTTTATTAAAAACTGCTCAAAACGAGCACTTCCAGGTCATAATTTTTGATAATTTCTCCCGGGCACTCTTAAAATCACATTTTGCACACATTGAACTGTTCGGATCATAAAATTTTGATCGGAAACTATGAGATTGAGATTTGAGGTGTTTTTTTGGGTGTCCTTTGAACCACCCTGATTACACAGATACAAATAAACAGGCTAGACAACAAATAAAAATAATAAACACAACCTCATAAACAGTGTGGGAACAAATGGTGGCCCAAAAGCCAAGGTACCCATGCAAAGGCCATTCACTGGTCAAGGACGAACCAGCGCAAGTAAGGCCACTCACTGGTCAAGGACGAACTAGCACAAGTGGGTAGGCCACTGACGCACGCCAGTTTGAGCCATCCTTTCAGTGTTTGGTTTTACATGTCTTGGGTTTTGGAACATGTCCAGAAAGACCCCAGGAGTATTCCATTGAAACAGAAATGAGTATTGAAAGACAACTAACAGTTTTAACAAAGAAAGCAGTAAATTGGTTTTTTACATCCTCAAGGGTAATAGACAAACACAGAGGAAAACACAAAACAGGGACTTTTCTGCAACCATAAAGTGGTGCGAGTGAACTGATGACTAGTGCATGCAAGTTCCCTGTAGCACATTTTCTGAAATTTTACTAGTTTTAGGGCCAAAACTGCTATTGATTACTAGCCTTAACCCTGCCAGCCCCCCTCTGGGATCAAAACATAGTGCATTAGGTGTTTATACCTTTTGATTTTCCGGTTTGAAAGGTGATTGAGCTTGAGTTTGAGGGTTGATTGAATGAGCTTGAAGGGTGGTTGTGTGTTGGTGGATCAAAGTGAGTGGAGTGTTGCTTGTTGGTAGCCTTCTTTTGCAAGAAAGAGATGAACAATGGATGACTTGATGAAAAAGTTATAGCAAAATTGTAACCCTTGGCTTGTGTGTGTGTGTGGGTGTGTGTATATATACACATGGCACTTCTATTGCAGGCACCCCCATTCAAGCAAGTTGCGGATTTTGCGTTTCCCAATCGATTTCGATGATCTGAGCCGCTCAATGTGTTCAGAACGTGATTTTAAGGGTACTCGGGAGAAATCAGCAAAAAAAAAAAGACCGGGAAGGGATTCATCCGAGCAGTTTTTGTTTATTTTTTATTAAACGATTCAAATAAAAACTGCTTAAATCAAGTCCTTTCCGGTCATTTTTTTTTCGATTTCTCGTAAGTACCCTTAAAATCAAGTTTTGAACACTTTGAACGGCTCGAATCATCAAAATTCAATCGAAAAAGGGGAGAAATGGGATGATCCGCAACTTACTTGAATGGGGGTGCTCGCATTAGAAGTGCCATATATATATATATATATATATATATATATATATATATATATATATATAGAGAGAGAGAGAGAGAGAGAGAGAGAGAGAGAGAGAGAGAGAGAGAGAGAGAGAGAGAGTCCCTTTTGACATGCACACTCAACAGTACCTGAAGTAAAATACTCTTTCACAATTAGGTGTTGGTCAATTCATGATAGAAGAAATTTGCTAGAGGATATTGTTAATAGCTCAACACAATGGAGGGCTTCATCCGAGCAGTTTTTGTTTATTTTTTATCGAACGGTTCAAATAAAAACTGCTCAAATCAAGCCCTTCCCGATCATTTTTTTTGCCGATTTCTCGCGAGTACCCTTAAAATCACGTTCTGAACATATTGAGTGGTTCGGATCATCAAAATTCAATCGAAAAATGGGAGAAATGGGGAGGTCCTTATTTTAACTAAAATAAGGACCTTCTTATTTGAAGGAGATTGTATATATATATATAGGGGGCGGTTCCGGGGACACCCAACGGGGACACCTAAAAAAACACCCCATGGTTCCCGATCAAATTTTGATAATCCGAGCCGCTCAATGTGATCAGAATGTGATTTTAAGGGTACATGCTAAAAATCAGCAAAAAAAATGACCGGGAAGGGCTTGATCCGAACAGTTTTGAACAATTATTTATTGAACGGTTCAAATAAAAACTGCTCAAATCAAGCCTTTCCCGGTCATTTTTTTTGCTAATTTCTCGCGGACACCCTTAAAATCACATTCTGCACACATTGAGCGGTTCGGATCATAAAAATTCAATCGGGAACTATCAGATTGAGATTTTGGGTGTCCCCGTTGGGTGTTTTATTAGGGTGTTCATTGAACCATTTCCATATATATATATATATATATACACACACACACAGTGAGGGAGGGGCTTATACCAGCCAAGTATTGGCTGGTTGCCTTGGCCAAAAAGGTCTCTTCTCATCAATGAGAGGGGAAAAGGTGATGGGAGGGGTGTGAGACATCCCCTGCTGGAACCCTCTTGCACAAACGAATAGAAGGTTCCAATGTGCCCATAGTCCTCTGATCGTGGCAAAAACAAGTTGGAAAAAGGTGATGGGACAAAGCTTGACTAGCGCGCACAAGTTGTAGACTTGTGTGCCCCAGTCCAACTGCCCCTGTCCTGGTCAATGGTCCAAGCTGACTGTTGACCAACCAGTGGCACATGGACCAGCCCGCGCTAGTTGTGAACCAACGCGAGCAAGTAGGGTTCTGGCTTGAATTGGCTAGGCTTGAAAGGGTATCAAACACTCAAAACTCAACCACTTGATATTCCCGGGGTGTTCTTGATCCGTTTCATCATTAGAGAATCAAAAACTGAAAGTAAATTAATCTGGAACATTTTGAGGTGTCTACAGATATACTCCCTCCGTCCCTAAATAAGTGTCCGGCGCGCAAAACTAGGCTTTACAAAAGATGCATGCTTTTCGTTAGAAAATCTAATTTTTTTCCACAATCTAATAGAACCCATTGCCATCTATTGATTTGTGAAAAAAAATTGATTTTTTTAACAAAGCAAATGCATTTTTTTAAAAGCCTAAGTTTGCGCGCCGGACACTTATTTAGGGACGGAGGGAGTAATAGATTTTCTTTATTATTACTTGTTATTATCATTTACAAAGAAGATAGATTAGAAACATAGGACTGGCATAGCGGCATTCGAATTAAAATCTAATGGGTTATTACCTATTTTTAACTTTCATTGTAATTTTTTTATTTTGATCATTATTCAATTTTTTATGGTAAAATAGAAAAAGAAACATTTGGTTAATTTTCTATTCATTGAATATGATTTTGAATTGGTCCCATTCTAACTCTTCAGTACGTATTGCCCATGAAAAGATGGAAATTTAGATTTATCACTATCTGTCACATAAAAGAATTTAGAAAGTAACATTGACAAAATTTAGAACAATATAAATGAACTCAAAATAATCTGATTTCAATAAGCCAAATTAGTCCGCGTAAAAAAAAAAAAAAGAAGCCAAATTAGTCAAACTGAAGAAAGTAACTCAAAGAAAAAACAAAGAATATGAAAGCTCCTAGCATAGCAGCAAGAATATAATCCAGATGTCGAGCCAAAAATAAATAAATGAAAAAAAGAGAGAAAGAAATAATAAAGAAAGATAAATGGGTGTAATCGAGGAGACGAAAGAAAAGACTTTATTGGTAACCCAAAATGAGTTGGGATTATGAACTAATGGACTAGCAAGTCGGGGATTAGGGGGTATTAGGAATATCCTGGGGGAGATGGTATTAATAGTCCAATCTCTACCCATTCACATTACCAATCCCTTCTCATTACCAATTCATTCTATCAATCTAATCCCATCATCTAATCTCATATCAAACAACGTATTTTATTTGATTTTACCATAGTAACTGTTCGGAACAGTGTCATGTGACACAGTGATTAGGCTAACAGCATAGTCGGTTCAGAAAAGGGGCATGTGGGATTTGGTTTAGAAAAGCAACAGAATAGTTGTGTTTTTTACTAGTAATTCACAACGGTTGTTTGCCTCTCTGTCTACATACATATTAATATATGTGAAACATCTCACCTTGATATGATATTCTTGACACTTGGCTCATTTTTCCTGTTACACATGCAAACGTTATGGTTATGAAATGTTTCTTTTGTAAGTATGGAAACCAGATTTTATTGATTGATAGTTTTGAATATATTTATGGGACTTGCATTGGTGATACTGATACCTAATATGGTAATTGTGTCAAGGCGGTGTTTATGTGACATAGAATGTACATATTTATGTGACTCTTATTGAGAAATGCTTGATAGCCTTGATCAAGAACCACATTATCATATTAGTGTAAGGTAATAGTACTATTAGACAAGTGGTTGGTAATTGACTGAATGAGTGCCTATTTAAATTATCTCAAATGTTTTACTTTATGCAAATGCTAGATATGTAGTCTTGATTTGGAAGCCATTTCCAAAGGGCGCCGCTATTTGCAGCGTACTTTGTGCTACTCGCAGCCGATTAAAATTTTTATCAAAAATGGACAAAAATGTCCTCATGCAGTTTGACCATTATACCCCTAAGACCTCATGTTATTTTACCATTTTACCCTTTAAAAATGTTACACATAACCCATTACATACAACCACAAAAAATCTCCTGATTTCCCTCCATCCATCCCGAACACGTCCAGCCATCCCGTCCATCGCCCTTCTCCATTCAAGCTCCTCCATTTTTATCCGTACTCAGCTGCCATCACCCACCACCAGGCCCTCCCACCACCAGGCAAGTCTACCTATCTTCCTCCTACATTGTCAATGGAAACCTCAATTGCTTCATCTCCCTCCATTGATAAACAAGAAATAGGTGACTCATTAATACACCACGATTTGGAGTCAGAAGATCACACAATGGAAGTTGAGAAACAAGTCCCAGATGTTGTAGTGACGGAGCAAAAATCGCAGCAAGAGTTTAGCCCGTCCTCCATTTTCAATTTCAGAAGGCCTCCATTTTCAATTTCAGTTCTGGCCCGACACAGTTGGACACACAGTGCCAAAACTTTACTAACTTTTCGGATTATAATGTCTGAATTATGTACAACTATTCGGATATTAATATCTGAATATTGTCAATATTGTTGGACTCTTATATCCGAACATAGTGCTGTCAGAGTTTTCATTCCGTTCGGATAGTAGAATCCAATTAAAGGTACACAAATCAGATATTAAAGTCCGAATATGGGTATAAATTTCGGATAGTTATTTCCGAAGTTATTGATCCAATTCGAACATTAGTATCCGAATTGTGTCATTGTATCTCTTAGTTTTCATCCGTAGTTACAGTCCTGCTTTGATACTGTCCGAACTCACCTCTTTGCTTGCTTTCAGTCCTTGAGCGGAACAGTCTCGCTACCTTTGAAGGTAGTAGTTACAGGAAGAAAAAGAAAAGAAAGAAGTTTGAAATTGAAACTTCGCTTTCATGATAGATACCGTACCATATACCAATGGGGCAAGAGAAGAAGAATAAACGCGGGGCGGGCGGGGGGGAGAGGGAGGGAGACGGGAGACGGGAGGTGGCGGTAATGGTGGGTAGGTGGGTGGTGGCGGTACCGTGGATAGTGGAGGAGCTGTGGTCTGGAACGGATTGGAGCTGTGGAAGAAAACCTAGATTAGAAAAGGAAAGGGAATGAACGGGATTGGAGCTGTGAGTGAATTGGGTTGTATGTTTATTGTATAGAAGGGCAAAAAGGGAAATTCAGGGATAATTGTTGGTTGCAAGTAGCAAATCCTTATAAGGTAGTGGTTTGTAGGTAGCAATTGACTGCGAGTAGCAAGAATTGGGCTGCGAATAGCGGCGACCTTTCCAAATTGAACATACCATCATAAGTTTGTATTTTTATATGCATTTTTTTTTTGCACAGTAATCAAAATGGTGGGTGTTGTGAATTCTTTAAATGAATGTGTTCGTTTTTATATATGAAAATAAAAATAGACGGCGTGGCTTTTCTCTTGTCCTTTATCAAAATACACTTTGATGTGTGTGTGTATGAAGGTTAAAGATTTAACCAGTGGGTGACTCTTGGATTTAACCTAAATGGTGTAACCATTGGAGGGTACACAAAGTGGTGTGGTGTTTGGATTAAAAAATAATCCTTAACTTTTCCAAAAAGTGAGGAATAAATGAAACGTTGTTTGATGATAAAAAAAAAAAAAATGAACCGTTGCTTCATTGCAGGAAACGTTGTTTGAAATCTCGTTAGTGTGGCTTTTAGATCACATGTTCTCCTATTCAAAGATGTGGACTGGTGAATTCCTACTATCTTGAGTACATAGTTGTTATAAATAACTATGTCCCACAAGTTTAGTTCTAAATTAATTTAGTAGAATTGGTCTGTATGCTTGTAATGGGTACGAAGGCACCTAATAAAGTAAGCATGGAAACCACGAATAAATAATAAGTCTACTTTTTTGGGGAGCTCTTTCTCTTGAATTGAAGTGAGGATTTTACAATGATATGGGGTAACATGGTATTTTGTCATGGATATATTTCTCAATAATTCACTTAAAGAGAGCGTTGGTAGTTGTGACTGTGGTGGTAGTTCGGATAAGTGAATCATGTCATAAACTATGGTGATATAGCTATGGAAAGTATTACTTACGCGGCAATGATTTTATTTAACTCTTGCAAGGGGTTTGATGGGGAAAACATCAAAAGGGCCAATTAATTCAATCACTCTTAGTGGAAACTCGACTCAGCGCTTGAGCTGCCTTAAGTCTTAAGTTCAATTAGCAAAGTACACCATATGTCGTGGTTGTAAGCACTTAATTGTTTAAATTGATTCATCCCAAGGTGAAGCGCTTGGTACTTGTATGTAGAAAACAAGAGGGTGAACTACTTAGTTCTTAATAGGATTTTTTGTGTTGTAGTTACAGGAACACTAACAAAATCCTAACTATATAAGTGTGGAGGTGATGCTGCTTCCTATAGATCTCAGGGATTTTGACTTTAGAACACTTATGAAATCAAGTTATAGACCCAAGGCCAATTCACGAGCTGGCTTTTATGAATATTACCTAAGGAGAAGAAAATTTGTGTGTAAGACATATTCGGAGGTGTCAAATGGGTTGTGCCGGCACGGCACGACAAGGGCACAGCACGGGCACGGGGCGGCACGACACGTCACAGGCACGGTATTGACCTAGCACGGCACGACACGGCACGATTGTAGTGGGCCCGGGGCACGGCAGGGCACGTCACGAAAGTTTGTTTGGCATGGCACAGCACGATACGGTCGTAGACGGGCACGGGCACGAAAAGTGGATAGGAACGGCACGGCACGGCACGGTTTTAGCAAGGCACGAGCACGGGCACAACCCGGCACGACATGGGCACGAAAGGGCACGGCACGAGGCACGAAAAAACAAAAAAAAATTAAATAAGCCAAATGGCTTTTTTTAAAATTTTTTTTTAAAAAAATAAACAATACCAGATTCAGGTTTCGTAAACGCGTACACAAACACACACACTCATCCCTTGTTTTTTTATGAGGATGCAACGAATGCAAGGATCTCTATCCTTGCCCAATGTCGCTGAGTTTTCAATATGCCACAAAACCAAATGTAAACAATAGTTGCATGTCTGATGCAAGATTAGTTATGCTTTAAGACTAAACGACACGGTCCGACCTGACACGATTAAGTAAACGGGCCGGCACATCTTGACACGATTGAAAACGGCACGACACGGCACGATTTAAGAACACGGGCCGGCACGACACGACACGATTGGCAAATGGCACGGCACGACACGACATGACACGATTTACGTAAACGGGCCGGCACGGCACGACACGATTTGAGTAAATACAGTAAATGGGCCGGCACGGCACGACACGAAGCACGAAGTTAAATGGGCCGTGCCGGCACGGCACGGCCCATTTGACACCTCTAATTCGGTTAGTCAACAAAAATTGCTAGTTCAAAGACAAGTTTACTGTGTTACTTCTGACTAATTTTGACGTGTCTTCACTAAGTGAATAATTCAAATTGTAAGGTACCTTCATTTATGCACAAATTTTTCGAGCTTAAACAAGTTGTATTTTTAATATTTGAAAATGATGGGGGATTGTTGGAATATTTACAAAATATTTAATAATATTAAATATAATTGTTGGTGAACAATTTTAATTCAAGAGGCATGTCTATTCAGGTAAAATGAATGTTGTGAACATTGGATTTAAGCACAAAAGGTGTGTCTATTCAGGTTAGCCTGAATATACGTGATCAAACCAAAAGGTATGACTATTGGGAAATCAAAGAGATGCGATCTTTGACTAATAGTCATGATCCATGCCTATATAAAGGCATGGGGTTCTACCAATTCAGAGTTCGATAATCAGAACAATTATGATTGTTCATTATCTCCTACATTTATTTTTGGCGGGCTTGCAAAATCCGAAGGTATTCGACTCTATCTTCGTTAGTGCATGACACAGTTAGACAACCGTCTTAAGATTGGGCTTCAGTTTTTCTTGGAGATGGCTTCATCGTAACCCAGTGCACACTAAATTCTCTCGAATTGGTGGAGGCGAATATCGTCTTAAGAACAACGACAATGTAACACGCCTTGAAACATCTCTTCACTTCACTCCGCATTTATCCTCTTTCATCCACCAACACCGATTAGCATACTAACATGGGGATGAAAGCATTCACATGGATTTTTGGGGTTGTCGGCAAGAAAATGTGACTGTTGCTCAAGCAGGGGCGGAGCTAGCATGGGGAGGTGGCACATGCCACCCCGGCTCCAAAAACAAAAAAAAATTACCGAGAAAGGGTTAAATATAAAAGTTTGTAGAATGTATTTCATTTTTTTCTTTGGCATGGTGGTTCAATCACATACCTTTGGCTTTGAGTGTTATTGCACAAGGGTTCAAAACTTGGTGTCTCCATTTAAAATTTTTCCTCTTTTCAACCCTTTCCTCTCTCTCTCTCTCTCTCTCTCTCTCATATTTGAAGTTTTTACATAAATAGTTTGTACTTTTTTTTCACTAATTTAAGAGGAATTTAACACATTTAGACATTAATTTTTTCCCACAATTTTAGTATTTTTACTAAATATTTCTTTTTGCATAAATTCCCACATTGTTTGTATTTTTTTCCCACTAATTGTAGAGGAACGTAACACATTTGGACATTAATTTTTTTCCGTAAGTTTAGTATTTTTATTGCATGTTCCTCTACGGATTATAGTGAGTGTTTATTGACATAAAAATTGAATTCAAAAACATGTTAATTTATATAATTGTATGAATAAATTACGGCACCACCCCTGTTCTGAATCTTGGCTCCGCCCCTGTGCTCAAGTATAAAGAATATAAATGCTTTCATTTTACACCAGCAAAAGATTTTTCTACAATGATTCTACAAAGATTTGAGAAAGACAATGCACGTATTTTGTTTCTACAATTCGTTTGATTCCAGACAGGGTTCCTCGTTCAGTACATACCCCAGGGATACTTGTAACTACGTATGCTATGAAAAGTCTGTGATGTAGAAGATCCCATGCATTCACACAGCAGAGATCAATCATCGGCCTATGAGCTTGACCACCCAAGCACCACCCAAGTAGAGACCCAGAAGGGGTCCAGCCAGAAGCACCTGAGTGAGAGGATCGGTGGATGGTGTGAGCACAGCAGCAGCGACTACAGCTCCCACCACAACATATCTCCAAATTGATAGCATTTGGTCACCCGAAACTAAACCAACTTGCCCCAACAGAAGTTGAATAACTGGAACCTGCACGCAAGTATAAGGGTTAGAAATCGTAGGCACTTTGTAAAGAAGACTAGTTCTACTCATGGGCTTGTGACGCCTAACAGTCTGGGCATTTTCCCTAGTTTGTTGGGCATTCACGACATCACTAGAATCCTTGTTCTGCTTCCGTTCTGTGTTCATCTTCTCTTCACCACTTAAAATTGACAAAGCTAAAAAAACACACAAAAATATGGGGGCACTCCTTAAACTTGAGTTTTGGCCTTCTGCAGAGCAACTTGGACCACTATTTCCCAGTAAAAAATTATAAAAAAAAAAGCAGTGGACACAGTACACAATACACGAGAAATATGTAACTGCCAGATGCAAAAACTTTTACCTGAAAGGAGAGCCCAGTACTGAACATGAGCACCAGAACAAACTCAAAGTATTGATCAATGGACCACAGTGACTCCACAGCCCCTTCTGCATAGCTAACGAAGAAATTCAAGGCTGCTGGAGTGAGAACCAAGTATGAGAAACTTATACCAGCGTAGAATAGTACTGAGGAGCCTAAAACAATTGGACCCAAGAATCCTCTCTCTGCCTTTGTTAGACCTGGGAGAACAAAGGCTATGATCTCATAGAGGATTATGGGGCTCCCTAAAAGAAGACCACAGTAACCTGATACCTGCAACATGACCAAAGAGAATTATTCTACATTCTACTGAAGGTCAATTTGAACAATCACAAAAGTGGCTAAGGAGAACTAACAACGTTTCTTTTAATTTCAGATAAGTGTAAGAAAGAAAAATAATGATGAAGACACTAGAGACAATAGAATTTCCCAAGGTGAGTAGTCCTAGCTCTGGGTCACAATCTACTGCCAATCGTGCTAACGAAGCTACTTGAATCTATGAAGGTCGTCATAATATATCATTATATCTCGCTTACGATACAAGAAGAAGTCCTCTAGATCTGAAATCCTAAAATAATCAACAAAAGGTAATCCTCTACAGTCTGTCACCCAACATACAGAAAGTGACACGGTGCCACTGCCTCAACAAGAACGGTAACTTCCATAGTTAGTTGAATAGTTCTACTCCCGAAGAAGTCAAATTCAAATCTCAAGGTCTTCAGACCTATTCAAATTCTAACCTTCAAAGTAAGGTTTCATGGACTTTCATAAAGCATTTCCACTGCCATCCACACTAACATGGCTGGTTGCCATCCAGAGAAAAATGAAGACGAATATGGAAAATCAATTCATAACAAAGTTATTAGATCAGTCCTAAACAAAATGACAAGAGTAATTAACTACTATACTTACCTATAAGCATTTACAAAACATATTAATCAATTTTCAAAGATGTTGTTCATAATAAGAATTGATGTAGAGCCGTATGCAACAAATTGGTCTTATGAGAAAACTTTAAGTGAATATAAACACGAAATCTGAAAATTTATTGATAAGATACTGATTCGATTCACAACAGACAAATATGACTTTTCATATTTGGAAAAAGCAATTCATGTTAATACGATAGCAAGTGAGAACACCCTTCCGTTTTGTTGTTGGGAGGTGAGAGCAAGGAAGCACAATGGTGAAAGTCCAGGAAAATAAGAGGGGGCAAAAGCACGGGAATTAGCAACAGGCACAAGTATGTATCATAGGGGTAAAACTAAAACTTTCAGGATTTCAGCTTGGGCAATTACAAAATTTCGGGGCACCTTTGGAAGAAAAAATGTGGACACAGATGCTAATGCCACCCATACGATGGTAGATAGCCTCCATGCATGTCTCAAAAACACATAAAGTTTGTGAAAGGAGGAAAGAGCCATAGCAACATGTACAATCTAATGGGGGAACATCTGAAATGTGCATCTGAGTTCTAAATGGTCTGCTTTATTGTACATTAACCACCACCCTATGGGCAGTCGTAAGTACGACTGATTTGTCGAAACTAGAACAGCAAGCGAAATCTTCCAAAAGCTAGAGGGGTCAACTGACCCCACTTGCGCTGATGTCCCTCCACACTAGGGTAGAGGGGATGGATGTCCAGAAATTACCATAAGAATGTACTAGTGAATTATTCCATACAACAAATTTAACATTCCAAGAGGTTTAGAGAAAAGTTGAATGTCATAGACAACTCAAAATTATCAAACGGCCTACAAATAGTGCAGGTGCAGGATATATAAATGTCCCTTAACAGGAGAGGCTAAGCTGCATCTCTATTCCAGTCCAAAAAAGAAAAACCAAAGAAACTGAGAAACTTTGTTCACTAAATTGCCAAGATAGCAGGTGCAATTTCAGTTAAAAGTACAAGCAAAATGAGTAGGTTTCTACATAAGTACAACCCATAAAAGTAACATACATGTACCAAGGAAACTAATATAGATACGATGTATATTAATTCATTCTAACCTTCAAAGTTGTAAAGAAAAACTCGCCCGGACCTAGTTGCAGAAACCTAACACCCTGTTCTTTTACAGGAGCTTCCAGAACCAACACCAGTTCCTTTGAAAATGCAAAGCATCCAAGAATAGCCGCTCCAACTGCCAAAACTGACACAAAGATCCTCTCCCTCAGCTCCTCTAGGTGATCAAATATACTCATTTCCTTGTCATCAGGAAGCAGCTCTTTACTTGGATAAAGGAACTCATAAAGCGCACTTCCTTTAGTTGGGTCGTCCGTTTGTAACATAGCTTCTGTTGAACCATCATCCCCATCTGTCATTTTCAATGAAACATCATCCACATGAGGTTATTGATCGAATAGAAAGACCATGTCAGTACAAGGAACCGGATAAAAAGGGGAACAATAAAACCATCAGCTACGACAAATTAATAAACTAGTATACAGATGAGGAACTTAAGTATCTCCAGCATATGTATCAAATGAAAATTAAACCCTCATCTCTTTAGTGAAATTTCGACGTTACCTCTATGCCTTCCACTAGTTGTGTAACATGTAGCCGACGTAATGAGGTGGCAGTGAGAGCCTTTCCACTTGACACAATACTATTTCTTTTCCAAGTGGTTTGTATTCTGTTGCTATTAACTCCATTCCTATCCTTCACAGTTCATACCTACATCAGAGTTTCTCTGCATGGACCCAAAGCCATTCTGCTCCTAATGAATTTTATGTCTATTGTCCTTTTGATGCCAACTTATATGACACAGTCCTTACCATGCTGGCTTTATTGAAAAAATACAGCACTTATATGTGAGTGCAAAGTCTATATAGTATCTGTATGTACTATTTTGACTGACATGATAGAGTAACTATGCTTAAATGAAAAGAAGTGTCTATGATTTTCCTTCTAAATTGCAAATAAAAAGTTCATTGGTGTAGCAGGCAGCGATAACAAAGTATTGAGTGAAAATGGAGAAGAACGACACTAATAACTTGACATTAAACAAATCTATCAAACTAAAGTCGGTAAGTATGATAAAGATGATCAATAAACGGTGGTAAGAAACATTTATGCAACGAGGATGAAGCAAACAACTCAGTTTTGATGAAAGCGACCGGCATAAATACCACAAAAGATTAAGGGCGATGATCCAAATGGGTAATGGGTAATGTGGTTGGCATTGCAGTGCACGTGCCAAACCACTAGTGATATAGTAAAATAAGACAGTTATATCATGGAAAAGGTTCAAATCCATGCAAACACTTATGACATAAAGGCGGCGAAAGACACTATACGGGGAATGCTATTCTGTCATACCAAGAACATGATATTGGCTCTCTCTCCCCAAAAAACTCTCCAGCTCCCTCATCCCTCTTCTTCATGTTTTAGGGTTTGCTTCGGGGGAGGCACTGCTGCCTCCTGCCCTACTCCCCCCGGGCATTCTCTTGCCATCCCCCTTTCCTTTTCTTCCTCCCTCCTCTTCTTCTTCGTTCTCCCCCTTTCCCTATTTTTGCAGGTCCCTCACCGTGGGCTTTTCCCTTTCTGGTTTCTTCTTCTTGACGTGTTTCTCCCCCACCCCCCCCCCCCCCCCCGCTGGCTTCTACTCCTGGGTGTAGCCAGTAGGCCTAACGGCGTGGTGCGGTTTGCAGGTTGTGGAGACATGGATCGTGGTGCTTCCCACTGGCTCTGCACTCCGGGGTGTGTTCCGGTTGGGCCTAACGGCAAGCGGAGGCATTACGGCATGCATTTTGGATTGGCCTTTGATCTGGGCAGTAGATCTGCTTGTGCTTTTGAGGGAGACGAAGAAGCGGCGTTGTGGTGAAGTTGTCGGATGCTCTGGCTGCTTGTGAGGGCTGAACTGGCAGCTTCTCGGTGGCCGCTTTGGAGGTCCGGCAAAGGGCGAGGATTGTGACAGCGCTGCTCTTGTAGTCTGTTGGATCTGGTTTCGGCCTTGGGTTTCCTGGTGGCGGCCGGGCTTACCAGAAGAGGGCTCTCAGTTTTTGGGTGGTCGGCGGTGGCATCTGCATAGGATTGGGATTTTCATGGGTGTTGGGCTGGGCTCGGCTTGTTTTTCGGGCTGGGCTTGGCCTGTCTTTGAGCTTAATGTATGTCTGGGTTTTTTTAGACCCATAGGGGTGTTGGGCTTTGGCCTCTTTAGGTGGGCTTTGTCCCAAAGGGTGTCCTTGATTGGCTTCTTGACAATTCTAGGTTTGGGTCTTGGATTGTGCAGAAGTTTGCTCTTTGAGCATGACGTTGTTTCCTTCCTCCTATTAGTCTTGTAACAATTTCAAGATTAATGAAATTTTTTTTACCGTTAAAAAAAAAAAGAAAGATACTATACGGGCATCAAGTACAACATGGGTAGCCCCCATAAGGGGCATCAAACTATCACTTTCGCTACACAAAAGCACACAGAAACATAGCTACACTGAATATGCGGTTGAGCAATGTGCCTATATTTTGGACAGCAACTCCCAAGAAATTAGTAGAAACTAAGAAATAAGCAGCTAGCCTGGACCACTTCAATTGCCACAAACCATGAACTACCTAAGAAGTATAGATGCAGACAGTCAGGGACTGTCACCCTAATAACAGTATTCTATAAATAAAAAAAAAGAAGAGGAGGAGTCTCAATATGCCCCCATACCCTTGGACAGTCAGCCAATGAAGGACCACTGTTCGACACAAATGCAAAAATAGAGGGGACACCTGAAGCAAATTGTAATAGCAGAAAAGGAAAGAGCTAGAAACATGATTAATTTAGCAGGAAAGAACCATCATAACAATCTTTCATATGTACTTCAGTAATCCTAGTTGTTGCATTGTGATCAATTTCAACACAAGGAAGTTTCTCAAATAGTTGCCATGAACAGAATCATGAATCAAAATTGGCCTTTTTCCCGAATGGTGAATCAAATCAAATCTTAAATCTGCAAAGATTCAATGATAACTTCTCAAACATATATGTAAAATACATCTAGGCATTTCGACACTTAAACATACGTTGTACATATGAAAAGTTTGAGGCATAAAACCATGAAGAGTTTGTTTTGAATGATGATAATGCTGTCCAAAATGTATGGCACTCTCTTGTAGAGCAAAAGATGTGGTTCCATGGCTCAATGCCCCACTGGGATGTGTGAGCAGATATAATGTAATTATGCTTCGAGAAAATATAAATTTATAAAATAGGCATTCATAAAAGATATTACATTAAAACACCACAAGATCGTATAACTATCACAATGAAAAGCAGAAGAAAACCCAAGTTCGAGGAAAAAATAGTTCAACATAAGATTTTTCTTTTTCTTTTATCAGCGCCAAGAGGCCTTTAGCCCAACGGCATTAGGGAGTGCACGTAAGTGCTAGGAGAAAGGAGGTCAAGAGTTCACTCCTCCTCCAAGGTGATAATCTAACTATTCTAACCATACTGACTTTTGCCGATCAATTTTTTTTCCAGTATTGTAAGAATAGTTAGACTAGCACCTTGGAGGAGTAGTTGAACTCCTCTCCTCGTTTCTCCTAGCACCTAAGTGCACTCCTTATGCCATTGGGCCAAAGGTCTCTTGGCCATAGGAACTTAACAATATAGGCCTTCGGAGTTATACTAAAGCAAGATTGTAGAGTTAGTAGTAGGAGAAAGTACAAGAAAATCATTTTAAAACCGTTGAGTCCCTTTGATTGGACTCACGTGTAAAAATTATGTTTCCATTTGGTTGGAGATGATGCCAAGATTCCCCATGGCAATGGTTGCAACTTCTGCTCAGTATTTATCTCCAATTCCCAGTAATTTCTAACTGAAGTGTGACAACTTCTGCTCACTGCTCACTGAATAACCCAGAAAAGAAAAGCCCACTAACGGAAAATCATATAAATTGCTAATGAATTTATCCTCTAATGAGTTTGATCATTGTTCCTTGCCCCTTGGTTATTCTAGCAAAAAACCATCTGGATCTTCTGCAGTTTACATATGAAATTAACCAGCTTATTGATGCCTCTATAATCATCAAACCTAACAGATAGAACCAAAATTTTCATTTTCGAGAAACAAAATGATGACGGAAATACTGAAACAAAGCAAAGAAAAACACATAACAGGTACGCTAGATACATCGATTAGAGTTCAATTAAAGTAACACAGAGCGCCCGTATAGTAAATTGGTAAGCCCATTCTATCAAATCCAATCAAAAGCCACTCATATCAAGAAATCCACGGAACCATCAAAACATATCTCCCAATTAAAGCACATACAGCTCATGTCTCTGACAATCTGTACAGTGTACACACAAAACGGCTCCATGAAAACTAGTTTATCAAACCATTACCAGAAAACCCAAGCAAAAGCCACACACATCAATAAATCCATAAAATGTTCAACAAAAATTAATACCCAACTAAAGCACACAGTCACGCCCAACTAAAGCACACAAGTGTATACATATGTATATAGAAATTACTTACAGGGGTCTTTGATACCCGGCTTTTCTTCAACGGCTGAGCCAACGCCACCACCCCCAAGTAGTTCTTGCTGCTTAATCAATTCGTCGTCAACAGCAAAGCAAGCAAATTTATTGAACCTTTCGGGCTCTCTTTTGCGTGAGGCGCCGAATTTGGATTTTCGCCGGTTGAATAGAAGTGAAGTTCGTTGATTTCTGCTTGAATTGAGACTTTTGAACAGACAGTGGGCGTTGTTGAGGTGAAGATGAGAGGAGAGAGCACTCGTGCTTCCCATCGCTAATCTGTTCTATGACTCCCAAAGGCTTTGGCTTTCCAGCAACGTAACTAAAAAGGGTGGCGCTATTCGCAGCTACATATTTTCTCCTGTAGCCCGTTATATTTCGGTAGTTAGTTGTTGAAAGTCATAAATAATATTTCGGTAAATAGCTGTTGAAAACTAAATTATATTTCAGCAACTGCATGTCGAAAATATGTTCAACTTTCGGTATACAACTGCTAATACATACATTTCGGTAAATAGCTGTTGAAAAAAAGATTATATTTCGGTAATTAGGTGCTGAAAATGTATCTCAATTTCGGTAACTAACTGTCGAGTATAGTTGTAAATTTTTAGCGGGTTATGGGAGAAAATACGTAACTGCGAATAGTGGCACCCAACTAAAAAATCTCTCTCTCTCTCTCACTTCACAAGTAGGACTGTATAAAAAAATGTGTAATCGGTCCAGACGGAATATATTCGTACCTTTTAAATTTTATTATCTGTGAAATAATAGCCAAGACACATATTCGGAAATTAAAAAATCGTGAGATTCAGATTATGATTGAATTTCATTTGAAAATCGTGAATTATCCGAATCAGACCATGAAATTTTAAAAAAATAAAAATATATGTAACATTTAGTAAATAATTATAATTTTACACTTATTTTTATATATTATTTTTGGTTATTTCTATTGAACTGTAATCATCTTTAAGCTATTGAATTGTAATAATCTTTATGCTATTGAACTAAAACTTGATATGTAATTACGGAGAACTATTGAATTACAAGATTTTTTTTTTGAAAATTTAGGTTTTTTCCGTCTATGGAAAATATGGTAGATTGAAATGTTTGAGGAACTTGCAAAGAATGAATCGGATTAGTGATTATAATCATGTACTTGGTTGTTGGTTGATGCAATCTGTGGACAAAAATCAGAAACGAGCCGTGACTCACAGTTTAGATTGGAACCGAACCGTGAGACTTTTGATCCGGACATAGATTTTATTTTCAAAAATACCATGACTCGCGGATTAGGATTGGATTCATAGGAATCTGATTTTGATCCGGACCGTGCGTAGCTTTATTCACAAGGCTTGAAAATAATACAAAATTTTCGAGAAAATTCCAAAAAGGTTTCAACAAATTACTTGTTATACTTACCACAGAAACATGTAACATTTACCATCAACTAAGGCAACATTTACCATTGTATAAGGCAAAACTTACTACACAAACAGGCAACACATACGACAACCGGTTGGTCAGGTAATAAATTACCATTAATTAAGAAAAAGAAAAAGAGTACCCTATTTTTTGGTGGAAAAATTTGGAGATTTTGAGGATTTATATATTCACACCACTTTAAGCTATATACACCATATATTTTGCCTTTTTGCTATAAATTGGGTAGTGAAAAACCTAAAAAATGGTGTTCAATTATAAATCTAGTTTAAAATTTTATTTTGTTATGAAGATATAATTAGAAGAGTTATCTAAAAACAAAAAATTTGACAAATACTTTTCATAATTTTCAAATAACATTATAAATTTATTTAATTAATTTATTTTTAAATAACCATTTATTATAAGTATATCTTTGCTTAATAGCTATTGAATAATTTTGTAGGATTCTCAATTGAATTTATGGTAGTATTTAATGAAATTAGGCTATTCAATTTCATTAATATAGTTTATAGTGATCAATATAATATAATTTGCTATTGAATTGAAATATTTCATTTATTTGATCCTTTTTTAAAAGTAATTTTATTAATATAAAATACTTTTATTCAATTTATCATAAAAGTAATACAAAATAGTTCCAAATAAAATTTAATGTGGTAGATATTATGACATTAATGATGATACATAAATGTATATCTTTCCGTCATTAATGTCATACTTATTATGGAATAAGACTTACTTACCAAGCTAGAGATATCAACAAAAAATGAATTTTTATGATAGACTAATATTCATTGATATCACGTACTATGTGGTTGACAATACTTACCATGAAATAAGGAAAAAACGACGATATGCTTAAACCAGTCTTACCACGTAAATTGATCACGTTTTGCCAATTATCTGGTTTACCTACCACCAATTGTTTACCTTAAACCCTGCAAATTTATCCACTCTAACTCTTCAAGGTAAACGTGGCAATTGGCTAAACGTAATTAGTTTGCGTGGTAAGACTGGTTTAAGCATGTAGTCATTTTTCCTTTATTTCATGATAAGTATTGTCAACCACGTGATAGGTGTTATCAACGAATATTAGTCTATCGTAAAAATTCAGCTTTTGTGGTATCTCTACCCTTATGCTTTGGTAAGTAAGACTTATTCTATAGTAAATATGACATTAATGATGGGTATGTATACATTTATGTATTATCATTAATGTCGTAGTACCTAGTACCTACCATATTAAATATTTTATTTGAATCTACTTATATTACTTTTATGATAAATTAAATAAAAACATATATATTACAGTAATAAAATTAATTACTTTTAAAAAATGATCAAATAAATGAGATGTTTCAATTTACTACTTCATTAATGGTTACTCCTACATTGGCCAAGTGATCAATGTTAACCACAAAGACGGTTACTCATTCCTTTGCCAAGTGATCAATGTTAACTATTTTTGAAATTTGCTAATTGTGAAATTTAAAGGATTGAAATAGATAAGTCTGTGATTAAGCAATTAAATAAATTAGTCAGCCTACTTTAGCCAATTGTATTAATCTTTACTAATCACTATCAATCAACATCATTGTTAATTACTACATCTGCCAAATATGATTTTAATCGATTTAAATCATCTGATCAATTGGTTAAACATATAACCAGATCAATCTATTATAAATGAATCAATCATTGTTGATTGATCGTTGCCAAATATATTAATATCAATAATATTAGTTGTTAGATTTGCAAATTATATCATATTGATTACTATAAATTATATTAATGAAATTGAATAGCCTAATTTCATTAAATATTACCATAAATTCAATTGAGAATCTTACAAAATTATTCAATAGCTATTAAGCAAAGATATCCTAATTGTTTAATTTTGTTGTAACAATCAACTTATAGCGTTATTATATATATATATATATACACACACACACACACACACACACACACACACACACACACACACTAAATTTGTACGCTATCAAAATATTAAATGAATATCTTATTTTATCCATAATATTTAAAAGTAAGTTACTTAACTATATCTATAATAAATGGTTATTTAAAAATAAATTAATTAAATACATTTATAATATTATTGTAAATTATGAAAAATATTTGTCAAATTTTTTATTTTTAGATAATTCTTCTAATTATATCTTCATAACAAATTAAAAAAATTTAAACTAGATTTATAATCGAATACTATTTTTTTAGGTTTTTCCACTACCCAATTCTTAGCAAAATGAAAAATATATGGTGTATATAGTTTAAAATGGTGTGAATATATAAAATTCCAAAATCTCCAAATTTTTCTGCCAAAAAATAGGGTACTCTTTTTTTTAATTAATGGTAATTTGTTATCTGACCAACCGGTTGTCGTAAGTGTTGCCTATTTGTGTAGTAAGTTTTGTCTTATACGATTGTAACGCCCCAAAAATTCGGAGATAAAAATTAAATATAAGAAGATTATTTTTTCAAAAGAAATTCATAAATTTACTGCATCACCATTTCAAAAGCATATGTTTACCGTTTCGAATAAATCAAAATATTACAATTTCCAAAATAAACTTACAAGCTTCCAAAATAGAGTCGACTTAAATTAATCAGAGCGACTATGCGCACGGAAACCAAAGGTTTTCAACTTCTTCCTCAATAAGATTGAGCTCGATTGAATCGTACAACACTTCTGTTCCGTCTTCGGTACCTGGCGTTCGAGTTACCAGGGCAACATAGTACCGTGAGCGATGACGCTCAATAGCCAAAACCCACCCGAACCCATAACTTACAAGCAACAGGAATATAATTGACATGCATTAAAATAACATAAAAAGAGATCAATCAACATTTCTTTCATTACTATCCTTTAACCTATGTGAAACCTCGGATTTTATCCACAGATCCGTTCCTACCATTAACCTCTGGCACAAAACACTGGTGTGGTCCGACTCCCCTTTTCCAAATCCGGATGAAAGCTACCTAAGTTATGTACTCGGGTATCCCATCCGCGACCATAAGTTCGGATAAAACTTCATCGGCAACGCTCAAGCGCCGTTTAGCCCGGGTTGAACTTCACCGGCAACGCTCAAGCGCCGTCTAGCCCGGGTTGTGACGCAAGCACAATGCCACCTTTATGTCCCGTCCCAACATCCGCGAGCCGACCACCACCATGCCGTGCCCAGGGTTCGTAAATCAACACTTTCTACAAATCACCACCAATCAACCTCCAACAATTTAACCCCCGGATTCCTTGTCCGGAATCACAATCACAGCCTCTCACTTTATTCCATTTTCCGTTAACCATATTTCAACGTCTAAGATGATAAATCCGCACATCGCAACCAACCCAGGAACCTATTTGTCCAATCTATCAGCACAACAACATTTCGCACAGTTCAACATTTTTCGTAACATGCTCACAGGCTAACAATTAAATTCCCGATAATAACAAATCATGCAATAAAGCTAAACACGTATTAATTTATCATATGTTCAATTTAATCATGCGATTCAATGACCCAACTAAATATACTAACATGCTAAAAGTATATAACCGTGCGATAACATTAATCATGCGATTAATATAATTAAGTTATTCCTTTTCATTTTCCCTTTTCTTTTTCGAAACCAAATTGTACGATTTACTCTTAATCATCTCGGGACTTAATAATCTTAGCCTTTAATACTCAAGGGTTAGATTAATGAACTAATCTAATTTGAGGGACTAAACTGTAATTTTTCTAAAACAACTTTAAAAGAAACAGTAGCATCTTTTTTTTGGAGAAAAACGAACGCAGCAGCTAAGGATTTCGGAAATCTTGTGGGTTTCGGCCGGGTTACAACCGGCGACGTCGGATTCGATTATTTTCACATCGAAACACAAAACAATCAATACGGAACATAAAATATATTTAGGGAGGTGAGTTCGGACTACCTCTCGTCCGGCGAAATGATTTACGGAGAGGTTCGAAGTGGCGACGGAGTTCCGTACGTGGCGGTGGAGCTACGGGGTGATGGTGACCCGGCTGGTGCAGGTGGGTCCAGAATGACGGCGGAGCTCGGCGGTGGTGATGGCGAGCACGGCAGTGGAGATGGCTCCAGTGGTGGTGATGGCCGGCTGGTGATGGCACGGGGTGGAGACGGCTGGTGGCGCCGGGGGTGGTGGTCTCGGGAGTGACGGAGGAGAAGTGGAGCTATGGGCCGGGGATGGCGGTGACATGCGGCCGGTCGGAGGAGTGCACGGAGGTAGAAAGCCGGAGAGCAGTGGCTATGGCAGTCGAGCTCTCTCTCTCTCTCTCCCTCTCTCTCTCTCGTGAGTGTGCGGGGCTGGGAAACAAAAGGGATGGAAAAGAAGTTTTAAATGGGTTTTGGTTTATTGCATGAGGGGTATGAACCAATGGGTGAGTGTGTTGAGTGTATATATGTATATAATAAAGGGAGAGGGATATATAATATTGGGGTGGGGGAGTAGGAGCTGCCGAAGATGGCAGAGGAGAGGGTAGGTTTCGGCTGGAAAAAGGGAAAAAGGAGATGTGAGGTGACGGTGATGGTGGAGTATTGGTTTGGGTTGGAACAAAAATGATCCAGTGCAACTCTTGCACATACTAGAAAAATTACTTGTCAATCGGATACGCACGCGCACAATCGATTACAGAATTACAGAAATAAAATTAGTGTGACAACATAAATAATTTTTTTACATTAAATAAACTAACGAGCAAAAATAAAATTTTTGTTTTGATGATGATTATTATTTATCTATTAAAAATACCGGGTCTTTACAACGATGGTAAATGTTGCTTATTTTTGTGGTAAGTAATCCTTCGTTTTTTTTATCAAAAGTTCACAAAACCATCTCGTTTTTAACAAAATCACCCTACTTTTGATTTTTGATCCAAGAGCTATAATTTATCTATTTTCAATCCAATGATCCATATTCATTGAGATTATGGTGCTCCCATAACACTTAGGAGCACCATGGAAGTTTTGCATTGGGTGGGACAGTCAACGTCCCGAGATTAGTTCTTCTTTTTCGTCTCTCTCCAGCGAGAAATTATTCCTTGCCCCAAGGGCAGGGACACGTGGTGCCCCTCGGGCACATCCGAGCCGTCCGTTCGGGTACCGAACGGCTCGGATCAAAACACCCTCTCTCCCCCTTTCTCTCTCTCCTTTCTCTCTGTATTTTCTCTCACCAAATCCGAGCCGTTCGGTACCTGAACGGACGGCTCGGATGTGTTGGAGGCAGGGACACGTGTTGCCCCAAGGGCACCGAATAATTTCTCCTCTCCAGCTATCGCCATATGTATTCTCTTTTATTTTTGGGTACGACAAAAATTCATATGTATTACGTGTCGGAAAAAAAACCTTGACCTCTTTAAGATAGGAGGAGTCTTTACAACTTGTTCCTCTCTAAGGCCATCCACAGTAGTAAAATCAAAAAAGGACAATCAAAAATTAACACATCAGGTTTTGATTATTCACTTAAGAGGTTGCTAAGCTTAACAATGTTGAGTTTCACAATGGTCACTTCTAGTTCACAACCAAAATAAGGGGTCCACTACAATTTCACACTCTCTCTCTCCCGCCATTCACTTTCCTCCATTTACGATTTTTTGGGGTAAAATTATATCGATTCCCTCTTTTAATTTTGGAGAAAAATTGGTGACTTTCTTCCCTTCTATTATGATTTTTTTTTTTTTTTTTGGGAAATCAACAGAAAAAGAGTGAAATATGTTAATCCAGCGACAATGAGTTGAATTGTAGACGATCGAGAGATATGAGTTTTACTTTTGGAGGGAAAGAAAGAGAAATAGTTTGTAGAGATATAGAGTAGACGAAGAAGAGAAGAAGAAAATACCAGTTGAAACACTATACAAATTTTGGAATTAGTTAATTTATGTGATGTGGAATCCACAACTTTTGATTATTGAAAAGGTTGCTAGTTTTGGTTATCCAAAATTCAATTTTTGATTATTTCTAAGGATGTTGCTAAATTTGATTATACCATTGCGAGCCATTTTTTACACCAACATTGTTAACTTTAAAAACAATTGGCTTTTGATTATACCACTGTGGATGACCTAACATTTGTCTTTTCTATAACTAGCGTTTGTGCCCAATCAATGCATGAAATTAAAAAAATACATTAATTTTTTTCGGCCCCGTGAATCAAACGAGCACAACGCTGGTTGATAAAATATAGTTTAATATTTTTTCGATCCCATGTTTAATGCACGCTAGCATTGATCTCATTTTATGAATTGAAAGACGTGTGTGAAAAATGAGTTTAGAGTATCATGTGACGGTGCTCTAGAAGCATGAAATAATTTTTCCTTCATATTCAACCCCCACGTCTCTCTCCCTTCCCCACGTTTCCCTCTCTCAACTACTCTTGCTCTCTTTTTATTTACCGTTTCCCTCTCTCAACTACTCTCTCTCTCTCTCTCTCTCTCTAATACTAAAAAAACTAAAAATTTAGAAAATTAGAAAGGAGAGTTTGGATAGTTTTGAAAGCAAAACACATTTGCTTAGTATATAAGTAGTATAGAAGATAGATAGATAGATATAAATAGATAGATGGATGGATATATGGAGGTTCACTAAAAATTCAAATTCCAAATAAGAACTATGGGCTACTTGATTTTGATTCAAACTCATTCACATTTCAAGCTAAACTTGACGAATCAAATACATAGGCAACCCATGATTGGTAAAGTAGTGGGTGCTAACCTAATTTGGTTGTGCTCTTCTTGCAATGATGTTGCGATTCCTAAGTTTATAAATTAATCTTGAAGGTTCAACAAACTACCAAAGTAGCTGCAGAGACTCACTAAAAACAAAAGTGCAAAAATGAACTACATTTGGCTTGATCCAAGACCATAGGTACGTAGGCAACCCAGATCTGAGAGAGTGAGGTCCTACATAGAAGAGTAAACACCAACCCACACCCAGTTTTCATTATTTACGTATTGTTGGTTGTTTCTAGACTATTTCTTCTTCTGCTCTTGTTGCTGCTTTGTCTTTTTTACCAACATAAAGATTTTCTTTCATAGCTTCTTTCCTCTGTCCTACTTCCGTTTTCACCTTTATACAAGAAAATAATCCATAAAAAAACAGAAAATTCAATACCTATGAACAAAAAATTATGATATCCATATTGCAAGAAAGATAATATGAAAACATAGGGAAAAAATAGAGAGAAACAAAGAAACATGATTTCCATATTGCAAGAGAGACAAGATGAAAAGGTACGACGGCTAACAATTCTCAGCAAATCCAACTTCAACATGTTTCTTGAACCAAAGCTTTGAGAAACATTACTAGGCAAAAACATGGAAAACCTAGAATAAACCAACTTGCAATAACTAAAAAGGTTTTGTTATGGTCCCGCCATAAATAAAAGGATAACGATTTTTAAACAATTCTATCCGAAAGAAACACAGTTCAGATTACTACTTCACAGACATAATAACTCCATATTTTTATGAGTCCCACATGGTAATAAGAACAATACTAACAATGATAGCAATATAAGCAAAAAAGTAAGGCTCTCTCATACCATTGGAGGCTGTCAACTCTTGCCCTCTTCGATACTTAGAAGCGTCAGACGTCCTTGGAGGACTAGTTACATTCCGATTTTGAGCACCTAAATGTATAACTAGCTTTGGTCCTTTTGTGTTCGTAATCTTAGACTTGCCAGCATCTTTACTAGTGTAATTCCCAATACCCAAGCTGTGAGGTTTACTACTCTTAATGTTTCCACGTCTTGATTTCGAACTTGCATTGCCTACTGTAACATTATCAATGAACTTGTGTTTCAGGACCCCTGCCTGATTGATAGAGCATATCCCTTCACGTAAACTTCCAGCAACTGGAGAAGAAAAAGGTTCTCCGCTTCTATGGGACAGCATGCCATCATTCTTGTCATCATCCCTGTTATAACCAAATAACGGAGGATCACTCTGTCCTTCGAAACTCTGATGTGCCCCTGACTTGCTAATTAAAGATGCATGGTAAACCTTCTTTGACAAACTTCTTATTTGGAGATTTCGTTCCAGACTCCTTAATTGGTCTTCTTTGGTGATTTATCCACTTACCCTTTAACGGAGAACTTCAGCGAACGACCATATTCATTCTTTACAATAGGGCCACTTTCTTCATCATCCGAATAAGGTGAAACAGAAAATATTTCATCTTGAGTTGGCAACCCAGCTGCTGCTCTCAGGCTTGCAATCAAATCACGGTCAGCTTCATCACTCCTCCAGCAGAGCTCATGAACAGCATCCTCAAGAACGCTCACCTGACAAGTTAGTTATAAAAAAAGAAAGAAAGAAAGAAAGGTGTTACTTTCAATTAGCAAAGTGAATACAACGAATACGTCTTGAAAATGTTATAAACACCCTTATATGTCTATATACCTGGTAGCACTCTCCACGGCATGTGGCACATTTGTATCGAAGATTTCCATCAACTTGAAACTGCATATATTTATCATCACTGCAAAAAATTTGCTAACAGTTGTAAGAAATCTTTATTATTCAGAAAATTGAGTTCAAAATAATTCTGCCCCGCAAAACCAAGACGATTCTTATCAGAAAGACGAAAATAAAAATTACCAGCAAATAGTTATAGTGCGGAAAGTACAATGCTCAGTGGAGTTTACGGAGAAAAACGGAAAGCTAATGTCTCAATTAAATACTCAGCCACAAGTAGTACCATGCAAACTACAATAAGCTGGATACAATACATTCTGCTAAGATTGGTGCATTGTTTTCTTCATTTATCAGCTGTACCAAGTGCTGGCAAGTATATTTCCTCTTAACTGCATGCAAAGTTTGAAGTATCCTTCTCTACCGCCTCTCGTCATTGAAGAGAGCACTAATTTCAGCTGCAATGGTGTACTAAAGAGACTTAAACCTACATCACAATAATTAGATATTGTCTCACATTTGTTAATTATAACCACCAAACCTAATATATGAGCATGGAAGGCCTCTCCACTCCTTGACAATTGATTTTGAGTTAGACGCTTTAACATGGTATTAAAGCTAGGCTTTCGGAGGCTTTTGGACAAGATTCTCTTAGTTAATTGCCCCGTTGTTTGTGCCTTCAGTGCACCTTGTTTCATTCTTCGTTGTGATCCCAATGTTATGGATCCTTCATTTATCTCTCACGTGCAGGTCAGGGATTTTGCACATGTGGAGGAGTATTAAAGCTTGTCCCACATTGGTTAATTATAACCTCCAAAACTAGTATGAGCAAAGGCGGCCTCTCCACTCATTGCCAACTAGCATTTGGGGCACACGTGATAAGTGTGCAAGTGATAAAGTGGCTATCAAACAACGATTTCTCCTTAACTACCTTCAAATTTAAGGCATTCAAGTAATTTTTTTGGATGAAATGAAATTACTTACCAAAAAAAAAAGACATTCAAGTACAACATCAACAAAATAAAACACAACAAGTCTTTCTGATTCCCAAAGAGGTTTTTTACTGACAGGGAACTCATTATTGAGACATAATCCAATCCAAAACGGAAAATCCAATACCGAAAATGATTACTACTATAACCAGAGGAATGGCGGAAAATCTTGAGTAGAAAAATAGGATTTCAAGTACAGAGAAAGATGCAAATCAAATACGGAGTACTCCGTGGAGAACTTACCTTTGGTTGTACGATATCTATGAGAGAGAGTGGGAGACACAGAGGATATCTCAATCAGAACCCCAAGAAAACCCAATACGTTTCACGGAATTTTTTTTGCTTAATTAATAGTTTTCACGGCAGTTACCATCATGTGCAGTTACAGAAAGATTGTTAGATTTCTGTCTTTATCCCTAACAATTGGCTTTAGACAATGACATCAAACCATTAAAGCAGTGTCATTATGGGGGACAAAGGAGGGAATCACTGTTGTGACACAGCTTCAAAAAAGTGTACATACCAAAAAGGGCTCTCCCTTTATATAATAATAATAATAATAATAATATTAATAGATTGGTTTTGAATTGGATGCTTTAACAACAATAGTTGCCCCCTACATTGACAAAGTAAGGATGTTCTAAAACTAGAAGATGATGATTTGAGAGGCAACGCGCGTAGAGAAAAAACAAGTTTAAAATCCAGGTCTTTTTTCACAGTTCTCTAAAAAAAATTAATTACTTATACGTGTTGGATAAAGGAATATAAGGAATAATGCTAAAATTAACATCTAGGGCTGAAAAGATACCATGCATATTCCTGAAGAGAATCTGTGATTGTCAAAATTTCAAATGGCTGACAACTTGATTGCTGAAGTACAATTAACGTACTGTACTATAATAGAATCAGAAAAATAATATATATATATATATATATATACAGTCCGGATCCTATGCAGGATCCCGGATTGCTACAGTATGCGGGACTGTGCTGTAAGCCGTTGGATTGAAATCCAACGGCCAGGAAAAGAAAGGTCAAAAAACTCGGATGAAATTACACTTTTTCCCCTCACCCACACACTTTCCCCCTTCCCATTTCTTTTCACGGACAGACGAGAGAGAGAGAGAGAGAGAGGCGACGTGAAACCAGATCGAAGACGAAGAAGAAGAGAGAGATCGAACGAAGAGGAGAAGATGGAATACGAACGAAGATACACCCGAAGACGAACGAAGATCCACTGAGGTATATTCTCTTCTTTTGACTGATTCGAACCAGTTGGGTACAGAAAAGATTATTCTGGATCTTCGTTGTTCGTTTTTTCTCAGAAATTAGGGGTTTTTTTAGGACGAACGACGAAGAACGAAGAGGAGAAGAAGAACGAAGAAAATCGAAGACGAGAACATGATTGAACCAAAGAAGGTATCTTGAATGTTTTCTTCACCGTTTGACTGATTCGAACCAGATTTTTTTTAGGGTTTCGATTTCGATTCTGGAATGTTGTTAGGGTCAAGTTTTTATTTTGATTAGAAGAGGAAAAAGAACCTTTATGAACTAATTAAGACGTACATGGATTAATTAAGTGCCTGAAACTTCGATTCTTGTGTATGTTGGAGATTTAAGTTTCTGACTAGGTTGTGTATGTTGGAGATTCTTATGCTGGAGATTTTTATTTCGATTCTTGTGTATGTTGGAGATTTAAGTTTCTGACTAGGTTGTTCTAGGGTAAGATCAAATTGCCTAAATTGTCAGTATTTAGTTATTTTGCATGATTGTGAACTCTTATTATATGTTACAGTGCCTACCGTGCTTAGAGGTTGTTTCTTCATATTTTTGCTTACAGTAAAGAGGAATAAGCCAGTGGAATGGCTGAAGTAGCTATTTGGTTTACAGTATTGGAATACATGATTGGATACTCAATACTGTGCATCATATTATCAAATTATCATCTCATTCCAATCAAATAGATTGAAGGACAACCATGTGGAGAAGGAATAAGGAGAACAAAGAAATTTGGTTGCGAAACCCCCGGACGACATGTAGAAGTTTTTTAAAAAAGTGCCACAATAAGTCAATAACTGATAAGATATTAAGGAAGTGGCCTATGTTGTTCTTAATTAAGCATATAATATGCCTGGAAAAAATGGCGTATTAGATTAAGTGAAAATTCTTTCCCAACCAGTTGGGTACAAAAAAGATTATTTTGGATCTTCGTTGTGAAACCCAGAATTTCAAAATATACCATGGTTTATCACGAATCTCTGTCTCAATTGTTCTCACAATTGAATCCACATACTTTGATTTCATTTGATATTTTGCACGCATAACGCTTCCATTTGTGATTTGGAAAGCTATACATTTCATGGAAGGAAGTTGTTCGGGTAACAATGGAAGTGGTGATCATGATTTTCGGAAGTTTTGTTTTTGCGGAGAACCAACACCATTGAGGAAATCTGGAACACAAAAGAACCTAGATCGAAGGTTCTTTGGATGTGCAAACTATAAGGTGAGCTGCATGCATTGCCCCAATTTATTCTTTTGTTGTTCGTTGGAGCTGAAAGCGTAAATTCTTATTGTGTTCTTTTTTTTACAGTTACACACGGAGTGTGATTTTTTTTTTGTTGGTATGAGCCCTGTATTTTGCAAGGAAGGGCTGATTTGAGGCCAATGATGGTTCAAACCAAAAAAAATGGTGTGAGGACTGTTGAACAATGTGAGAGTTCAGCATCCATGACCATTAGTGAAGAAATGTAGAGGACAACAATCACAATGCAAATGAAGATTGAAGCCATGCAGAAGGAGATTGATGCAATGCAAATGAGAGTGAGAAATGGGGGGAAAATGAACTGGAATTATCTTTGGATTGTTGTTTTTTGTGTTGTGTCCTACATGTTTGGCAAAATCAGCCAATGATCTCAAGTAGTACTGTAGTAGTAGTAGGTTCGAAATCATCCAACCCAGAAATTATAGAGACAGAGAGAGAGAGAAATGAAACCCTAAATCGAACGAGAGCAAATCGAGAGAGAGATAGAGAGAGAGAGAGTGAGATTACAGAATCAAAATAAAAACTTGACCCTAACACCATTCCAGAATTGAAATCGAAACCCTAAAAAAAATTTGGTTCGAATCAGTCAAACGGTGAGGAAAACATTCGAGATACCTTCTTTGGTTCAATCACGTTCTCGTCTTCGATTTTCTTCGTTCTTCTTCTCCTCTTCTTTCTTCGTCGTTCGTCCTAAAAAAAACCCCTAATTTCTGAGAAAAAACGAACAACGAAGATCCAGAATAATCTTTTTTGTACCCAACTGGTTCGAATCAGTCAAAAGAAGAGGAGAATATACCTCAGTGGATCTTCGTTCGTCTTCGGGTGTATCTTCGTTCGTCTTCCATCTTCTCCTCTTCGTTCAATCTCTCTCTTCTTCTTCGTCTTCGATCTGGTTTCGCGTCGCCTCTCTCTCTCTCTCTCTCTCTTTCGTTTGTCCGTGAAAAGAAATGGGAAGGGGGAAAGTCTGTGGGTGAGGGGAAAAAGTGTAATTTCATCTGAGTTTTTTGACCTTTCTTTTCCTGGCCGTTGGATTTCAATCCAACGGCTTACAGCACAGTCCCGCATACTGTAGCAATTCGGGATCCTGCATAGGATCCGGACTGTATATATATATATATATACACACACACTAAGGGCCTGTTTGGCCAAATAAGTCATTTGACTTTCCCGTCAAATTTTTTTTTGTTTTTATTCAAATTTTTTTCGTATTACTTGGCTTATCATAATTTTTTTTTGAAGATTATTGCATTTTCATGACAAGAAGAATCTAAAAACTAAAAAATTTCGGTCAAAATCCAATTTTTTTTGAATAAAGACGAAAAAGTGGCTTTCCCGCCAATTTTCATTGAAATTCAAAAAAAATTGGATTTCGATCGAAATTTTTTACTTTTTAGATTTCTCTCGTCATAACGAAACAATAATCCCCAAAAAATTGACAATAAGCCACAAAATGCAAAAAAAATTGAATAAGGACAAAAAATAAGCTACTTTGGCTTATTTGTCGAAACACCCCCTAAATAATGGGAAAATTGCAAAGTCGGGATCCAGTAAGAGTTCCAAAAACACCAGCATCACCTGCATGTCTATATTCTCCAATTATTTCCTTCCAAAACTATGCATGGAAACACACATAAGGGAAAGAATCTTTTTTTTTTTATTTATAAGTAAATATTTATATTAAAGAAGGCATTAAGGGAATGCCACCCGTATAAAAAAAATGTCATCAAGACAAAAAGGCCCTATAAACCACCATTAGAAAAGAACAACTCAAACCATTCTAGAAAATGATCAAGGGAGGGATTACAATCTCCCTTGTCCCAACTATACAAACTACAAACCACAAAACTTTTAATTTTAAATAAAGGCTTCTCGATCCCTTTGAAACATCTCAAATTCCTCTCACGCCAAATAATCCACATCAAACAAAGATGAATCATAGCCCATACACACTTTCTTTGCTTGCCCACTCATAGCCCATAAAGGGGAGGAATCTGTTTACAACAGGTGCACTTATTTCTAGTCTTGCAGCCGAGTAACTTTATGTATGTCTTGCCCCGTCTATATCATTCCCAACACATATGTGTGTTCTCATGCTTGTTTTACTAAAGGGAAGGAATCGTTTACGACACATATTTTTGGTACGTCTCACATTTCCTAAATCCTATCTACAACCCCCTTGTATACAATAAAAATTTAACTCTCGTACCGAAAATAAGACACTTCGATCCTTCGAAAAGAAACCTAGACAACCATATATTTGGGAGATAGAAATCCCCTTTCCTTCTAAATCCCATGAATTTGACAGTACATTTCTAAATTGTTTGAAAATTGAAACACTTTGTCAGGATATTATATAATATGATAGAGAATATTTTTACGGTTCAAAATGTTTCCACATATTTGTAACCAACTTCTGTAAATATTCCAAATTCCTAAGATTATATATTTTCTGAAGGGTTGACGCTTACTTGATATCTCATACCTGACTCCATGTAACATAGTTTAGAGCCCAGGTGAGCTCATTATAGAATTAGTCAAGCTCAAGCTTCAAAAATGTGATCAGGATATGTGTGTTTAACAATGAAGGAGCTTAAAAAAACTTGTAGCTAGCCCAGCCCACTATACACTAAATACTCGTAGTTCACTGGCGACGTCCCTTTTCTCTACAAGGATTACAAAATAAACAAAAATCCACATCATCCTCTCCACTTCTCTCATCTCACCCTCCATTCTTCCTCTACTGCTCCACTTCTCCAAGTCCCTCATTTATTAGCCAATGTCTTTCTAATAATTTGATAATTTAACTTCTTTTATTAGACACTCAATAATTAACCCAGCTTAGTTTTCTTCTACAGTTGATCGTATTGTTTACTTTTTACGATCTAATTTTTGCTTCTAGTTTGGAAAAAGATGTCGACAAGTGTAGGCAGGATAAAATACAACTTCATTCATAAACAACGTACTGTTAAGTTACCAATTGTCCCACACAAAAATATATATCAAGCTATCTAACAACAACAAATCTGTCAAACAGGAAATATTAGTCATCATGAAACTTTTGGACTTGAATCCCTCAAATATACGACAATGGTGCTAGCACTCCAATAAGCAAGTTAGCATATTCTCTCCTTCCCTACTTTTGCTTCATGTATCTATATTTAGCAAATCTAATTCACCTTTTAATTGCCTGTTCAGGGTTTTCCTTCATCAACTACTACTCTAACCTAACATAATTTTGCAATTAAATGGGCCTTTATTGTCCCAATTCCTCCACCTCAAGTTCTCAGCATACAATTCTACTACATTTCAATAGTAAATTTTAACAAGTTCACATTATTCCTTGTAACTCATATTATTTATAATATACATACAAAAGAAGTAATCCATGGCTGATATTGTCGCATCATGTTCATACTAACACTCTTATGCTACATGGACTCAGGTGCCGGTTGAGCATTAACATAAATGATGCCTAGCGTCTGGCCATTGGTTTTGGGTAGGTGTTGGGTGCGGAAGTGTCTATGTGTGTAGAGACCTGTGATTTTAAAATTTTGTTGCATGATAATTTTAATGTGAAATTATGCTTTAATGTGAGAAAGGATGTGGAAAATATGTTTTGGGGTTAATGTGTGATGGAAGGATAGTTTGGGAGTTGGTTTGACGCAATAATAAGTGGAGGGGTGATTGTGCATTATATGTGTTATCTATATATATGGGTGTGTGTGAATCACAATCATCTTCCCATTTTTCCCATTTCCATTTTTCATTTCGAATTTTGATGATCCGAGCCGCTTAATGTGTTCAGAACGTGATTTTAAGGGTACCCGCGAGAAATCGGCAAAAGAAATGACCGGAAAGGGCTTCATCCGAGCAGTTTTTTTTAAACCGTTCGATAAAAAACGAACAAAAACTGCTCAGATAAAGCCCTTCTCGGTCATTTTTTTAACTGATTTCTTGCGGGTACCCTTAAAATCATGTTCTGAACACAGTGAGTAGCTTGGATCATCGAAATTCTATCGGGAAAGGGAGGTCAGCATTTTATTAAGTTAAGGTGGTCTTTAATTGTCATGTTCTATCGATATGATCTCCTTTATTCCGCACTTGCCTTCTCATATATAGGGTAAAATATGTACTTGCCCCTTAAACTATTTGGCTTTTATTTATTTCATCCTTCAACTATCAATTGCACACTCTTGCCCCTAAACTACCAACCGTTACTTACTAAGGTCAAATCCCACATTCCATCCATGATATGGACGGAAAATCCACAAATGAGGGTAATAAAGTCTTTTCCCTAACAATATACTCCCTCCGTCTCAATTTGTTATGCCTATTTTGACTTTCACGTAGTTTAAGAAAATTTCATAATTACATTGACTTTTCTTCAATTTTACTATTTTATCCCTTGACATAATATTTAAATTAGGCAAAAAGTGAAATTCAAATTTTTTTTGCATGAGGCGGGAAGTTCCCTGCCATGCTCAGAAATCACTTTTGTCCATCATAATTGCTCTCTTTTTTCTTGAAAACATAGCCTCTTTTAAATGTATAAAAAAAAAGGAGGGGCAAAATGGTAATTTAGATATCTAAAAATGGAAAGTTTTGAAACATACAAATCATTTTGGGACATCCCAAAAAGGAATAAGGGCGCAACAAATTGAGACGGAGGGAGTAACTCATATCTATATCTAGATCCCTTCTCCCTCATCCCAACTCCCATTCTTGAACTGGTTCTCGAACTAGTTGCTTCTCTCTCTCTCTCTCTCTCTCTCTCTCTCTCTCAAGATAAATCAAATACCAGTAAAAGACAATGATGCCTCAAATCTCACCTTCAGATTTATCATCTGCACCCTTACCATTTATCTTTTGCACCGTCAATTACACCCTACTGAATCGAATTCACTCTAATTGCTATTACTTGGTAAACTAGAAATTGAACAAACCCACAGTTGTCATACAAGGGAAACCCAAATAGAACCCTAAACATTACCCCCCTTTTTAATATACCCTTTTCTTTTTCTTTTTCTTTTTTTTTTTTATAAAAACATACCCATTCCATGGCAGAACTATTCGTTTTGGCCAAAAGTAGTGGTTGAACTCTCGAAAAAACTTTTGCAATTTCCAAACAAAACAAACAAACAAACAGAGCACTTCCTTTTGTTCTACAAAATACCCACTCATCTTTTTTCTCTTAGACCAAAAAACTGAAAGGGGAAGAAATCCAATCAACAAACAAACAACAAATGGTGACGGGATCAACCGGACAAGAGTGGATCGGGACAGAGCGACGACCGGCAGCGAGAGGGAAAACGGTGACAAGTGGATTACGGTCGGTGCTAGAGGAGATGATGCTTCAATCGTCATCACGAAACTTCAGATCTAACTGTTAGTTGAAGAGTGTTTTCAAAGTCTCAAGGATTTGGAAGAAGTACTGGTTCACCTTTTTTCGAACTCGTTCATCTCATTCTCTTCTTTTAGGTCAAAAGGGTAAAAAAAAGGGGAGTAATGTTAGGTCACGATTTCCGTCTAGGAAACAAACTGTTTCTGTCCAAGAAGTGGATGAAATGTGGGATTTGGCCTTAGTAAGAAACGGCTTGGTAGTTTAAGGGGTAAGTGTGCGCAATTGATAGTTGAACGACAAAGTAAACAAAATTTGAATAGTTTAAGGGGTAAGTACATATTTTACCCTCATATATACACAAAGTGTGTAGATTTCTTAATGGGCTAGTGTAGCTCAACCCTTCATATTTTCAGGTACCAATCAAAGGTAGTGACATGGGGTGTCGTGCATGCACGTGATCATACATTTTGAAAGTCAACTTAAACCATACTTTTGGAAGATGTAATTGTAACCTTATTACTTTTCTTATATGAAGGATTAATGTAAACTTTTAACTCTTTTTTTTTTTTTTTAAATCAAGTTCTTACGATTTTGGGGCCGTTGGCCAAGGATGTAATTTCGGAAACATTTGGAGTTGGAACAATGATTTGGGTGGTATGGATATGACATCCTTTTGTGGGTATTTATGTGGATTGCGGTGAGGGTTTTATTATAATAAATCATTAAAAATTGAGATCGTGACAACGTGTCAGGTTCCGGTGTTTGAAAAAAGCTCAAGGTGCATCCAGACAACAAGATCCCTTGGAGCTCAAGCGCTGAATCATGAATGGCACCTGATTCAAGCAAGGGGCGCAGAGATCAATTGAAACTATTAGTAAAAGAAAAATTATCAACTTAAGAAACGTATTCCTATAATTCTACCAATCAATAAACATAACATTCAAACATCTAACTGACCAATTACTGACAAAATCATGTGAAACGATTTTATGTAACCATAGGTCTTCTAAATGTATATTATGAAGAATGTTTGGCCAAGTACTCAAACATCCAAATGTCTGTTGGGTTCTAGGCTCGAGGCACAAGATGAGGTGTGGACCTTGTTGAAGTGAGGCGCACTTAGGCAAGAACAAATAGCAACAAAAGAAAAGAGCATACATCAATTCTTCAAATAAAGACTACGACAATGAAGTTAGTGTACCATGTCAAAAAATCCATAAAATCATATAGGCAACCATTATTGCGTAGAGAACTAGAACATCAAATTCATTTAAAGACAATCATCCGACACTTCAAACAGAGGCTGAGAGAGATCATTCGGTTCAAGTCGTTCGATTGAGAGATGAAACATCGATCCGGTGAAGTAATGTGTTAGGATCATTTACCCTTAGGTTGAGAGCTGATAGGTGCGTAAATGTGCCTATTTACGCCCCCTAATTTACTCTTGTTATGTCCGTTTATTATATTATTTGGAGTTTGATATTCGTTTTTCTTGTTTCAGTTTCCACGGAGCCGTTGGATAACAATCGGAGCTAAATTGAGAATTTTACAGGTGCCAATAGAATTAATTAAGAAAAGAGACCAAGTTTATATTGAATATTTGAAGAAGAGAAGTACTGGATTAAAATCCTAACTACAATGGAAATTGGACCATAAAACCCACTGTGCTTAAACGTAGCTGGTTGCTTGAGGAATTAGTCACGGAAATTGGGTCCCACTAATTACTTGCTTCGGCAGAAATAAAAGAGGGGATTGGGGAACCGACTACGGGGGCTACATTATAAAAGGAGAGAAAAAGGGTTTTGAGGGATATCTTATTCCCATGACGAGCAAGAGCACGGCTGCGGCGAAAGCTTTCAATGGAGTTCTATCCATGCCGAACCGACTACGGGGGCTACATTATAAAAGGAGAGAAAAAGGGTTTTGAGGGATATCTTATTCCCATGACGAGCAAGAGCACGGCTGCGGCGAAAGCTTTCAATGGAGTTCTATCCATGCCTGATCATCTCAATCTACATGCACGGCTAAGCAGCCCCGGCTAGGGCGACGAGGAAACTTTCTCCGAGTAATGTAATTGCTTAATTTTTAGGGTTTTATTCAACAGTCAATTGTATGACTTTTGGGATGATTCATAGTTTCTATGAAAGAACATATTTTTGCTATTTATCTATTGTGTTTGTATTCCGGATATCAAACACTGTCGTACAATAGTTTTCACGTTTCCAGGAAAGTCTCTGAGATGCGTTATACTACGTTAGATGAATCGTGCCGTTGGTTAAATCCAGTGAGACGATCTGCACTATGTTGAGATAGCCTTTACGGTGTACGAGTCCTGTGAACCCTTTTGACGATTGTCAATAGAGATTGCAAGCCATAGCGACAATCTTATTTGTTATGTTGAACAACTACCCTAGACTTTATTATGATTATATTGCAAGGGGAAGGTGGAATCGAAACTCTAGTCCTTTCTCGCTCCTGTCTTTAAAACTTTAATCGCTTTCTAGTTTAATTTTAGTTTAATCAAATCCAAATCAAAATTCAACTTCTCTTTACTCTCTGAATTAAATTAAAAATTAATTGAAACTACAGCAACTCAGCTTTTTATTCCTTGCGGACGATCCTGGACTTAACCATTGTTCTTCGGAATACTATTAATTCCTTGGTTTTATAAAATATATTTTTGGTACGAAAACGACAGATCAAGAGCTCAATTACATTTAGGCCAGGTTAAGAGCTTAGTTACATTTTTGTCGTTTAAAATTAAATTTGGTGCATTTAAAGAGTCTCACCAGACTCACGCCTTGAGCCTTGGTTGCCTAGGCCTCGTCTTTGTCAAAAAGTTGACAAAGATTAACAAATACAAAAAAAATAAAAATACAGACAAAAAATAAGTCATTTGGCTTATTTAGTCAAACAACCCATTAGAACATCCGCCATGGAATAAGCAAAAGTAAATAATCAAAACATGTTATATCCATTTAGATATTGCTAAAGTTAGCAATGCCAACTCTCATATTGATTATTTTTTGCTCATAATCAAAACCAATGGGACCATTGCTTCCTTCCCAGAGTTTTCTCCAAACTTTTCCCCTTCATTTTGCGTACATATCTTTTGAAAAACTAGTTTATGTTAAAAACTGTATTTATAAAAAAATATTTGTTTTTGGAAAAAAACGGTTCAAACAGTGTTTGGAAGGAAAAAAACAGATTAAGTTCAAAATAGTTGAATAAAAAAATAGTTTATGAAAAAAAAATTGTGTAAAAAAACAGTTGTGTTAATATAATTTTTAAAAAAATTGAAGAAAAAAGTTTTGTAAAAAAAAAAAAAAGTTCATAACAAGACAATTTTTTTAATAGAAAAAGTTCTGAAAAAAATAGTTTTTTAAAATTATTTTTTGAAAACATTGTTAAGAGGGAGAGGGAAAGAGAAAAGATTTTTGTGTAATGATGGGGGTACTTGATTGAGAAAATATGAGAATCAGTAAATTAGATTATTGGCAAAATGTTGCTTGTTTTGATTATTCAAATACCAAAATTTGATGAGTTAGTAAGAGATTGCTAAATTTGGTTAATCCAATATGAATACTTTTTTGAGCAAATATTGTTAACTTTAGCGGCCTTTTGATTTTGTTTATTCCACCGTGGATGCTGTTAAAAGTCTTATCCCAGCGCAACTTTGAACAACGCTAGCTTTACTGTATTTGCCTCCGAAACGAATCAAGAATTTTTGACTGTGTTAGAGCCCAACCGAGCACTATGAGAAGATTCAGTGCATTGCATAATGTGGGACCTGCTAATGCACGGGAGGCTAGGAGCTGTATTGTAAATGATGCTACACGATTTTTCTTCTCATAAAAAAATAAAAAATAAAAAATTTGGGTGATATATGTCGGCAAGTAAAAAAATAGAGAAATGCTAAGTATAAAGAAAATGTGTAAAGAAAAGACATTTAAAGTGTACATAAACGACTTAAAAGTATTTTCTTTGCTCATTTTCTTTATCCCTAGCATAGCCCAAAAAAAATACTGCTCCTGTATATTACTTTGTCAGAGCATTCATAAGGGGAACCAGAATTTTGGGTTCATTTGTTTGGACAAAAAAGCCAAAGTGGCTTATTTTTTGTCCTTATTTAAATTTTTTTCGTATCACTTGACTTATCATCATTTTTTTTGAAAATTATTGCATTCTCATGACGAGGAATCTAAAAAGTAAAAAATTTTGATCGAAATCCATTTTTTTTTGAATATAAACGAAAATAAGCTAATAAGTCTAAAAAAAATTGGATTTCGATCAAAATTTTTTACTTTTTAGATTCCTTTTTGTCATGAAGATGCAATAATCCCAAAAAAATGATGATAAGCCAAGTGATACAAAAAAATTTGAATAAGAACAAAAAATAAGTCACTTTGACTTATTTAGCCGAACGGCCCTTTGGCTTATTGTATTGGCCACACTTTCATGTGCCAGGTTTCCCCCATTATTTCTAGCCTATACTCTAAGGCAGCCTTGGCTGCTGGCCCAGGACATGGAAAAAAGAAGAAGGCTTGAATACTCTCTTTCTCTTTCATTCTGTCTTGATCCCAATTTTTTTAGGATACCCCAATGTGGTATTGGAGCATTAACCCCCATTTAATCTGGGCCTTTAGATCAGGTTTTGGATGAATTTCAGCCATTGGACGAAAACCACTTCCAAAAAGTATGGTGGTTTTGCCCTCTTTTTTCCTGAAAAAAACGTCATTATACATACCATGAATATTGGCTATACTTACCACAGTTTATGCTGACATTTACCACAAAATATTGTATACTTACCACGAGAAAAGACTACACTTCAACGTTTTTGCCCTTTCTCTCTCTAACTTGTTCTCTAGGTAGCCGGTTTTTGACGGGAAAATAAATTTTTTTTGGCGGAAAAATATACCTTTTTGCAAAAACAATTTTAATTATTGAAAATTTATAAGTTCACACCACTTTTTATCATATTCACCCTACTTTTTGTCATTTTTCTAATCATTTGTGTAATAGACTATCAAATATTGAGTGAAAATATGAATTTAATTTAATAATATTTAATTTGTAAACAAATGTTTTATAACAAATTTTCAAAACTAAATATTTAAGCCAAAAAATTGCCTTGATTTTAGATTCATGTTGTTAATATATTTTATTAAATTATTTTTAATTAAAAAGTATTTTACAAATATTATTGAGAAAATATTTATTCATTTGTTGTTTTGTATAACTTACAATTAATGTTGTTAATATATTCCATTAAATTTTTACTTTGTATATATGTTTCTTATAATAAATTTTTATAAATAATAAATATAGACCATATAATTGTAACAATCTCCCAATTATATTTAAATAATTTATTTGAAATGATGTATCAATCGTATAACGTGAAATTGTAACAATTAGTAGTTATAATTGACATTAGACTATTCAATTAGTGGTAGGGTGGCGATTAATCTCTATAATCGACTATAGTATTCAAAATCATTTGACTAAGAACTTAATTGATTGATCATATTTAATAAGTGATGATATAGTGATGATTGACACTACAACACGAAAGGCCTATTGCGAGAAAATATGGCGAGGAAACAAAATTTTGTCGCTAAAAGTACACAATCTGCGAAAAAATTCAATTTCGTCGCTATTTTTAGTGAGGAAAAACAGATTTCCTCGCAAAAGGGTTACATTTCCTCGCTAAATGTAACCCTTTTGCGAGGAAATCTGTTTTTCCTTGCTAAAAATTACCTTTTGGTGAGAAAATATTTCATCACCTTTTTTAGCCGTCATTATTAATTATGTTCATGTATTTGTAACATCACAATGGTAAGAGATAATCAACTACATATTGTGGGCACAAGCCCCTAAAAATCCCGCATTTTTGGTTTTGGGAAAAGTTCGATTTGCGCCCTTTTGTTTGAAAGCATGACGAAATGCTGTTTTGAGAGAGTCGCCACCCGGATTTTGTGGAAAGCACCCAAGAAACCGATTTGAAAACGTTTTTGTTCACGTTTGTTTGATTTGAGAAAGGCTTGTAGACTGGACCGTCGTCACCTTCGATATCTGAGGTTCGGGAGCCAGGTTACGAGAGGGAAAGGGTTTTATGGCACCCCTCTTGCCCAATCCAGAGATCGGTCTTTACTCAGGCAATAATTAAAACATTTGCATTTTTCTCTCTTTTAATCATTTTCAGTCAGTTAGGGCGGGGGAACAGTTAATAGGGATTAACAAATGGCAGGTTGTATTTACATGGCAAAATGTGATGCATGGGTTTTGAGCAATGATAATAGATTGAGAACAACCACTTCTGTGAGTGTTTTGAACAAATTAGAACGTGCAGACTAGGGGTAGCGCACACAAGATTAAGCCTGCATACACTGGCCATGCCACTGTATGCAGACATGACTTGCGTGCGCCACACCCTTACTGGCGCGCGCCGGTAAACCCAAAACTCACAGCTCTTGTACTCAACCCTCTGGGCTCTGGAATGGACCAGTACACACCCAGGACAAACCACGCAATTGATATAGCAGCATATATATAAATACAGACAGCAGATTATGAATATAAGAAGGCGAAACGAACTGAGCACCCCATAAACAGTGTGGGGAAATAAAGAAAAGCCATGATCTTGCTAATATGCAAGGGCTAGCCACTGGGTGCTTGACCGATTTCGGTACCTAAAACTAGGGTCGCCCCAAGCGTAGGACTAGTTATCAGTGCAGCATAATAAATTCCGGAAGTCCGGAGTCGAACCCACAGAGACGGAAAGAATAGCCTAGTGGAAACGGGTTTACTTTTTGCTTGGCTCTTAGGTAGCCACCCCTTGTGCAATTCAGTTGATTTACTAACTAAATGAATGGAATTGATTTACGATGAATTAAAAGGGAGAGTACAGCCGTGGGAACTCAGCGTCCGTAACTAGCCTAACCAATGTTTACTCGGTCTACAATTATTCAATTTGTTGATTTTAGAATAGGAAAAAGTATCCCTAACAAATGCATACCACCTGTCACCAGACTCCGTGCGCATTCGAATTCCGGCGATGCCTGGGTTTGTTTGTTAGAAGAGTTTTCGTATCCTAAAATTGCTTAAACGTTATGTTTTATTGAATCCGAGGTAAACATCAATTAATCTAGCCACAAGGCGCCTTCGCCCCGCGGCCGCACCCTATAAAACTACTCACTCATGTTTAAGCAATAAACGAATAAAACCCTAGAATTAATCATGCTTCTATTGCGTGAGATAAAGAAAATAAATAAAAGATAACAACTTAATTGAATACCAACGAATAACTTTAAATAAAGAACAAAAATCAATACGAGTTACCGGAGTGCGAAGATCTGAACAAAACTTTAAAAACTTGAAGGGGAAGGAAAATCTGGGAAAAAAAACCGTAAGAATAACGCTGTAAAATAATTTCCGAAACTTCCTGATCGCCGCTCTCGATACCTTTTTTTCCTGTTCTATGTAAAAAGTATCGCACAGCAGCTTTTTGTTATCTTTTTCTTCCGTCTACTTTTTCCACCTTTTCAAAGTCAGTACGTCACTGACTTATATAGCAGTAGTTTGAAAAACCCTAATAACATAAAAAGCCCCTGGACTTTACATTATAAGATATTAGCCATTCAACTTTGAAGGACTTTGCATTTTGATCCAGAACTTCTATAAATCTTCTTTTTATCCAAAGTCTTGAAAACAAGCTTGAGCAACTTCCACTTTGACACCCCGGCAACGTACGAACCGGTCTCGAGACCTCGCAATCCAAACTTGGCGCAAAAGCCACCTTATTTCCTGCGAAACTAACAAAAACACAAAAACATACCAAAGCAACGCATCAAGTGGAAAATGGGGAATAAATTAGATAACAATGTGTTAAAACTATCCTATTTAGGCACTTATATCTACGATATTGCGTGCCTATCACTGGGCTACGTCCCACTACCGTACGCCAATCCGTGGAAGACGTACGCTAGTGACACCTTTTGTCCAGTACTTGGCTTTGCATTTTCTGGGCTTTGGAACATGACCAAAAGACTCCCAAGGGCATTCTAAAGCTGCAAACATGACTATTAAAAGTAAAAAACTAGCAACTTTAATTACAGAAAGCAGTAAACTAATTACTAGGCATGCTGACAGTGATGAATAGGCAAGATATAAAGCATAAATAAGGATCTACCCCTAATTCCCGACTGGAGTACGCCAGTTGCGAACGCCTCACGACTGGCGCACGCCGGTCGTGCCTCAAACAAATTCCAAAAAAAAAGGTCCCGGCCCCCACGCCAGATCTGCGGGTGCAACCACGGAGTGGCGCACGCTACTAATAACCGGCGCGCGCTGGTCCCTTGCTCACACGATTTTTGTGACCTGCTAGCTTTAGGACCAGGACTTGTATTGATTACCAGCCTTGACCCTGCTAGCCCCCTCAGGGATCAAAACAAGAAAACAATACAAAGGTGTTATACCTTTGGTTTTGAGTTTATTGGAATGTTTGAGCTTTGAGCTTGAAGCTTGAGTATTAAGGGATGGATGATGAGAGTTTGAATGTGGATGATGTATGAAAGGGGCTGCTTGCTTACTCTTTCAAGTGGTGGAAGAAGAGAAAGCAAGAACCAAAGGTGAGAGAAAGAGACTTGGGAACTCTTCTTTTTTGCAACTTTGTAACCCTTTGAAAGGATGAAGAGTGGGGGTATATATAGGGGAGAGAGAGGGGAGTAACCAGCTGGTTAGGGGCTGACCAGATGGACTGGTTCCTTAGCCCTTAAGCCTTCACTCTTATTGGATGAGAGGAAAAGGTGATGGGATGGGTGTGTAAGAGATGTCCCCCGGCGAAAACTGCTTTTTCAGTGGATTAAAAGGTTCCCATGTGCTGTAAACCCCTAACTATGGCTTCTGCATGCTGAAAAACACAAGTTTGACCAAAGTTTGACTGGCGTGCGCCAGTAATTGAGTGGCGTGCGCCAGTTGTGTCTGAGTAAATGGCCAATGACTGACACGTGGCAAAAGACCAGCGCACGCCGGTTGAGTACCAGCGTATGCTTGTAAGGTTTTGCTGAGGCCTTTTGGTTCTAGGTTAGAGAGTTTGAAAGGGATCTGAAAGGGGTTCAGAATGCTCAAAGCTCAAACATACTAACATTTTCGGGGTGTTCTTGATCCGTTTCATCATCGGGGGAATCAAATACCGTAAGTAAACTAATTTGGGAAGTCCAAAATAGGGTGTCTAGAGTAGCCCCCCTTTGACGGCACTTGGAGCACCATTGACTTGGTACAAGTAACGTCAAAGGTTTCTAGACACCCTATAAGGCTATCCAGAACAGAACATACTAGCAAAGTAGACATGTATACTTAAAGAACCTGATTGATTGAACAGACAGGAAGACCATCGTTTGTTTGATTTGAATGGACGGGAGAACCATCGCTTGTTGATTTGAATGGACGGGAGGACCGCTGCTTGTTGATTTGAATAGACGGGAGGGCCACCGCTTGCTGGGGACAATCTTCTTTTGGAGTCGTTGATTTGAAATTGGACGGACGAACCGTCGTTGATGTGAAATTGGACGGGCGGACCATCGTTGATTTGAAATTGGACGGGCGAACCATCATTGACTCTAAGGCGGACTCCCTTGGGGAATAATGAGTTACGAACGAATCGTCACTGCGTGGGGATCAAACCTTCTTCGGCACACAAAGAAACTCCAACAATTATGGGTAGGTCGCGTCAGGGAGGTTAAATTCCATCTGTTGGGAATCAGATCCAATCTCCTTATCAAGGACCATCCGAGGCAGAGCAATAAGATAGGTAGCCATTCAGGAAGGACGAAACGTCACTGTAGAGCGACTGAGCGGCTGCTTTCGATACTGGGTTAGAGTGCTTTGGCATTTGATAGATTTTTCCTGCTTTCAACATTTGACATACAATATGCAATGACATGTATACTGAATTGAATGCGCAAACTAAAAATGCAGATGCAGACTAGGGCGGCTTCTAGAGGATGACGACCTAGAATAACCACAGTCACAAAAGCTACACAGAGCAACACTGCCACCTTAGCCTCAGCTTAGAGGTACGAGAGCAATAGACAACCAGCGGCTGGTAGTGTGCTGTCGAAATAGAGGCCCACAAAAAGGCTAGCTCGCATCTAGGAGTGTTCAAGGACTCCGAGGAAACGTTTGAGAGGGAGAGAGAGAAACCTCATCGGTGAAAACCTCCTTAAAAGAGAAGGATGGGAACGGAGCCCCAGGTACTCGAGGAGACCAAGAGTGACGACAACGACGAGAACGAGGACGAGCTCTACCATTGAGGACTACCACTGAGTCTCCTTACTTCACTGTCCTTTGCTTTTGAGATTTGGGTCTGGGTGCCCATGTAGACAGACGCTGAGTGGGTAGGCGTGCCCCCTATTGACATTAAACCTTAAGTAGGAATAGCATTGGGACTTCATGCCCCTTGATTTTTGGGCTGATGTGCCTTGTAGATATGCTTTTGCTTGGGCCGTTAAGCTTTGACATGCATGATGTTCCACTGTTGTTTCATGGACATTGTGAGTAGCAAATAAAAGTTGCATTTTGTGGTTTTATTGGTTCTTTTCTTGAGAAAATTGATAACAGAAAGCCGAGAACCAATCGCTAATATCCAACTTGCATTGACGAATGATCTAAGTTGACAAAATAGACGCGCGTATATGTACAAACTTGCCTAGCTCGAACGAAAAGGAACGAAGAGCCCCAGAATAACGCATAAGCTCTTTGACACATGGAACACAATGAAATTTTGGACATTAATGAGCCCAAACTTGAATATCCCCTAAACAGGTGAAACTGACAATTGCAAAAGGTCAAATAGATGTACAATGACCCATACGCACTGAGAAAAACATTCCGAAATGACAATGGATTGAAAAACTAGAACAATGCCACAAAACGGACAAAAGATGTCAAAAATGACTCATATAAATCCCGAACCAAAACCGACACCCCGTACAGTCACATTAGGTCCATATGATGTGCATGGTATGACAAAACTCGGCAAGAGCCCTTACAACCAATTCGAGACACCGAATCCTTGGTTATAACTTGAAATACCCCCCTAGAGGTCCGAAATCTTTGTTAGGCGCGACGGCTGCCAACTGTTGCTTGCTACAGGAATTGAAGAAGCGCGCGCAGGTTTGAGACCAATGCGCATCACTTCGAACAAATGTGCATGAGCCTCAAACTAACGCACGTAACTGAAAAGCCGATGCAACTGTTCAAACTAGACTTCGCTGAACTTAAAATAAACTGTGAGCCGTTACGCTTCTCAAGCATTTTGTTCTGTTTTTCGTGCTTCACATTATTTTAAGGCTTTTATGCTCAGTTTTGAAATTGAAGTAGTAGTTTGCATTAAAGTTGAAAGATGAAAGGTTCCCCCTTCTGATTTTCCAATGAAACTTTGACTTTATTCTCGACTCCTCTCGACCTTTGATGTGGACCTCAAAATGTCAAATCATGAATCAAGTTGATAGAATATGACCGGGTCTCAAGATGAGACTGCCTACGTATCCCTTTTCAAGGAATCAGGTCAAAACGTAGTTCAAGCCAAGGTTCACTCGTGTGTTTTGCCTCTCCTTTTACGCTCTAACTTTTGCCTAGAACCGCCTTTTCAGGTTTTCAGTCTAGCGAGCTTTCGAATTTTTGCCTATTTATTTTTGCCTAGACCGCCTCCTCAGGTTTTTAGTCTAGCAGACTGCTCTAATTTTTGCTTTGAACCACCCACCCTTGTGGTTTTCGGTCCAACGAGCATCTCTCAGGGATAGTAATGCTTGAGTTGATCCAGGTTGACTAGAGTATCGAATTTGTTGCCGTCAAGATCGATGAGTTTAGCAGCATCCCCAGATAGGATGGTCTTGATAATGTAAGGCCCAGAGCGCTTCGGCCGGAACTTCCCACGTGGGTCAAACAACGGAGCACGAATTTCCTTGGTGACCAATGTATCGAATTTTGTTGCTGTAGAGATCGATGATTTCTGGTTACACCCTCAAATAGAGCGGCTTTGATAACACAGGGTTCAAAGTTCTTTGGTTGATCTACCTTGCTCCGGGCTGTTTTGTGCGTTTCCCTTCTTTGTACTTGGCGGAATGCCGCTGCTGTTGCTCTGAACACGGCATGGAGCCCTGAGCTTTTTAAGCTTTTACTTTACATGGTTTGGAGTCCGGTAGCAAAGGGAATTCGATGCTTCTTTATCTCAGGATCAATGTCAGGTGTGTTTTTGTAAAATCATGCCAAAACGTTGATGAATTCTTCGAGCAGGTCTGATCGAGCGTCATGTTCCTTTGGGGACTGCCTTGAGCCAATTTGAACCATTCGGGGGTCTACTTCATCTTTCAAGTTTATTGAAATTACTTCTTCTTTTAGTAGACTAAGCATGCCTTTCGTCTTCTCTTTCGGCAAGGGAACACATTTCCTTGGGACTGTTCCCATCGAAATCTATCCCTTCGTCGTCAGGGTTGACACAGTTTATTCAAAAGTCAGCGAAATACTTAAAAGCAGGATAATGCATGTCATAAAAAGCCCCAGGGTTTGCCAAGTTCAAAAGAAGACACCAACTAAAATAGAAGCTACGACGTGGAGGGCCAAGGGGCACAAACTCCGACTCAGAGCTAGACTTAGACAGACGTAAAAGACTCTGCATCAGACTTAGATGTGTCGCCAATGCAAGTTAGATGCAGTGTGAAAATGCAATATTTAAAAGCTACTTTTAGCTTCCGCAATGAGAGGGGTAGAGCCCTCGAGAGTGTTGGGCCCAAGTATCAGCACTTCAGCTTCTTCAGCATCTTCGACCAAACCCACTTGGGAGAACAGCAACTCCAAACTCCCTTGAGTGAAGGACATTTGCCAGTCAGCCACCAGGTTAACCTCAGGTTCGGACGGGGTGGATAGGATTGGTTTAGGTTGATTTGTTGGGATAATATAGAGAGTTGGGTTGAACATGGTGGAGTTAGGCTTGATTCGAGTGGAGATGAGGGATATCTGGTTAACATGTGAGCTGGAATCATGTTGAGGTATGGAGTTGGAGGTGACACTGACCTTTGATGCAAGCGGGGCTGGAATGATGCCATTATCAATGAGATCTTGGATGGCATGTAGGAGGCGATAGCTGGAGTCAGTGAGATGGCCAGGCATTTGGTGGTAGGTACAGAAAAGGTTAGGATTGTGGGAAGCCGGGAGTGTCTGAGGTGTAGGAGCGGGCAAGAGTGGCTTGATGAAGCCAGCTTCGAGAAGCTTCTCATAAACTGAGGACAAAGGCGCAGGGAAGTGGGAGAAGATCCTTGGTCGGGTTCTGCAATTGGGACGAGGGTTGGCAAAACTCTTACTTACTCTACCGCTGTACAACGTTACGCTATCAATGGAACACACTCTTTTGGGATTGGGCCGAACTTCGTCAATGTGTGCGCCTTTCCCTTCAACATCGACTTCGGACGGGGATTCTGCATCCTTCTTTGGGTGGACTCTAGCCTTATGGAAGTGAGCTAGAGTTTTGAACATGTCTTTCGTGCAAGGCTTGATTTCAACCGGAGGAGTGTCGTAGGCTTGAGGAGGTTCTTTGACTAACCCCATATCCGGCTGCGGGGCTATGGAGGTAACGAGGTCTACCAGTCCCTTGACCATGACCATTTGTTTGTCCATTTTGAGACCCAGCTCCTATACAGCTTTCTTCAGCTCAGCGAACTCTGTTCGTGCTGCCATTCTGGATTGATGGTCGAGGAAGGTAATATGGCTTTGGATGTAACAGTGAACCTGTTGGTGGTGCCGCTGTATTTGATTGAGTGACAAGCCTTGTAAGCCTTCGCAAAAGCCCCAGTAGATGCTCCCAAGTAGGTTTGGCTCTTCTCTTTGGTGAGATGGCCTAGAGCTTTGGACAACAAAGTAAATGAAAACTCAGTGATGTTCCTGCAACAGTTAGAATGTAATGCACACGTAGACGTCGTCGGTGTTCTCCTAGACTCTAGAACTAGAAATGAGTCTGCCTCATGATATTCAGACGCTACCGGAATCCTCAGAATTTTTTCAATAGTGTATCCTTTGTTTGAATCGACTAACACTAAGAGATGTCAAAATAGTCTAAGCCTTTGACTATTCCATTCTCAAAGTTTCAACTTGTGGAAGTTAGAACAACTCGGTGTAGATGACGTGATACCGTAACCGGGGTGGCGTAGGTGTCAACACTCCACTTAGCCAAACTGGTGTAAGTGTTTAGCACTTAACCTGGGTGGTGTAAGTATCACGACATTCTCTCCGTTGTTCTTAGTTTTCTGTTTGAAACTCGGTCGGGTTTAGGCAAGGACTTAAAAAGTCTTGATTTCTCAAAGTCTCGTTGATCCATGGACTTTGAAATTCGACAACGCGCATTATCAAGATGCACGACTCTTCATCGGTTCAAGCAGTGTCCTAACGATCGTAAGATGGACTCGAAAGAGAGACAACCCTAAAAGCTGCCCTAGCATGCTCCTACGCAGAACGGGATGAATGGATGTACAGGCATGCGATATGGAAAGCAGTAACACATAAACAGTTTATGGGGGTTAGATGCAAATAATCCTACCCTGCAGGTTCCTGTCTTAGATTGAAAGGTTCTAGTGCTTTGTACGCATGTAGAGGCCGGTTTTGGTTTAAGGGGGTTCCTCTGACTAGAGCCGCGGTATACCTCCCAAAGTAACGCGTGTAGCAAAGCAATGGTCGAACGGTATTACGACTCATCATCGTCCAAGGTTGTTGGGCGTTCGAGGACCCCGGCCTCCAATAAACTGTGCCGGTTACCCAAAACACCTCAACGGGGCTGAGTAACATTGATGCAAATGGAGAGCGCCAAAGAATGATTTTGAGAGAGAGAAACGCAATGTTTGAGAAAATGTCTTTTCCAAGCTTGGCTCACTTTTATTAATCAAAATTTGGAGAAAACTATATAAGTGAACAATAGTAAAAGCCCCAGTTTGGATTGGTCGGATGTAGAATCCTGTTACATTACCATTCCGTTCTTCAGCAGCGCGGAACGTACTGTTTTGACAGACTTTTGAAAATTATTCAAATATGTATTAATTTCCAAATTTCGATCAATGCAATGATCTCCAGCAGAGTCGCCACTGTGGGCACACGCCCCTAAAAATCCCGCATTTTTTGTTATGGAAAAAGTTCGGTTTGCGCCCTTTTGTTTGAAAGCATGACGAAATGCTGTTTTGAGAGAGTCGCCACCCGGATTTTGCGGAAAGCACCCAAGAAACCGATTTGAAAACGTTTTTGTTTACGTTTCTTGGATTTGAGAAAGACTTGTAGACTGGACCGTCGTCACCTTCGATATCTGAGGTTCGGAAGCTAGGTTACGAGAGGGGAAGGGTTTTTTGGCACCCCTCTCGCCCAATCCGGAGATCGGTCTCTACTCAGGCATTTTGTAAAACATTTGCATTTTTCTCTCTTTTAATCATTTTCAGCCAGTTAGGGCGGGGGAACAGTTAATAGGGATTAACAAATGGCAGGTTGTATTTACATGGCAAAATGTGATGCATAGGTTATGAGCAATGATAATAGATTGAGAACAACCACTTATGTGAGTATTTTGAACAAACTAGAACGTGCAGACCAGGGGTAGCGCACACCAGATTAAGCCTGCATACACTGGCCATGCCACTATATGCAGACATGACTTGCGTGCGCCACACCCTTATTGGCGCGCGCCGGTAGACCCAAAACTCACAGCTCTTGTACTCAACCCTCTGGGCTCTGGAATGGACCAGTGCACACTCAGGACAAACCACGCAATTGATATAGCAGCATATATATAAATACAGACAACAGATTATGAATATAAGAAGGCGAAATGAACTGAGCACCCCATAAACAGTGTGGGGAAATAAAGAAAAGCCATGATCTTGCTAATATGCAAGGGCCAGCCACTGGGCTACGTCTCACTACCGTACGCCAGTCTGTGGAAGACGTACGCTAGTGACACCTTTTGTCCAGTGCTTGGCTTTGCATTTTCTGGGCTTTGGAACATGACCAAAAGACTCCCAGGGGCATTCTAAAGCGGCAAACATGACTATTACAGAAAGCAATAAACTAATTACTAGGCATGCTCATAGTGATGAATAGGCAAGATATAAAGCATAAATAAGGATTTGACCCTAATTCCCAACAGGAGTACGCAAGTTACCAAATGGAGTACGCCAGTTGGGAATGCCTCACGACTGGCGCACGCCGGTCGTGCCTCAAACAAATTCCAAAAAAAAAAAAGGTCCAGGCCCCCACGCTAGATCTGCGGGTGCAACCACGGAGTGGCGCACGCTACTAATAACCGGCGCGCGCTGGTCCCTTGCTCACACGATTTTTGTGACCTGCTAGCTTTAGGGCCAGGACTTGTATTGATTACCAACCTTGACCCTGCCAGCCCCCTCAGGGATCAGAACAAGAAAACAATACGAAGGTGTTATACCTTTGGTTTTGAGTTTATTGGAATGTTTGAGCTTTGAGCTTGAAGCTTGAGGATTGAGGGATGGATGATGAGAGTTTGAATGTGGATGATGTATGAAAGGGGCTGCTTGCTTACTCTTTCAAGTGGTGGAAGAAGAGAAAGCAAGAACCAAAGGAGAGAGAAAGAGACTTGGGAACTCTTCTTTTTTGCAACTTTGTAACCCTTTGAAAGGATGAAGAGTGGGGGTATATATAGGGGGAGAGATAGGGGAGTAACCAGCTGGTTAGGGGCTGACCAGATGGACTGGTTCCTTAGCCCTTAAGCCTTTACTCTTATTGGATGAGAGGAAAAGGTGATGGGATGGGTGTGTAAGAGATGTCCCCCGGCGAAAACTGCTTTTTCATTGGATTAAAAGGTTCCCATGTGCTGTAGACCCCTAACCATGGCTTCTGCATGCTGAAAAACACAAGTTTGACCAAAGTTTGACTGGCGTGCGCCAGTAATTGAGTGGCGTGCGCCAGTTGTGTCTGAGTAAATGGCCGATGACTGACACGTGGCAAAAGACCAGCGCACGCCGGTTGAGTACCAGCGTATGCTTGTAAGGTTTTGCTGAGGCCTTTTGGCTCTAGGTTAGAGAGTTTGAAAGAGATCTGAAAGGGGTTCGGAATGCTCAAAACTCAAACATACTAACATTTCCGGGGTGTTCTTGATCTGTTTCATCATCGGGGGAATCAAATTCCGTAAGTAAACTAATTTGGAAAGTCCAAAATAGGGTGTCTACACATATTTCAATATCATTATCAAATTTATTAAAATAAAAAAGTGATAAAACGGGAAAAAATAGTTTTCTCGCCCATTGCATTGAATTGATGAAATGAAATATATGTTTCTCACTAATTATATGAATTCACTTTTTCTCAAATAAAATTAATTATTAACGATGTTAGTTTGTTCAAATTGCAATAAAATTTATTGTTTGAATAAAAACATTTTAAGGACATGCTAAAAAAAGTTCATCCCATAGTTATAAACCAAAAAAAAAAAAGACTGGGCATAGGGATTATAAGTTTGTGGAAGAATGATATGCATTTCATAAAAAGAATGGGAACTATGGATTGCTTTTCCTAGAGATAAATGATTATTAATTCATACAAAAAAATTAATGAAAAGCTAAACAAAAGATAAAATACTTAATAATCGATGCAGTGATGTTGTATTAAAAAATATCTCAAAATTAGATCGTCACTAATCTATTTTCAAAATATGTAAGGTTAACCCCATTTAAAAATAAACATAACAAAGTATCATTGTGAAATATAGTTGAGTTAAGATTGTGATGGACGCACGTATACACAGTAAGAACAGATTCACCCACCAAAAAACAATGTTGTATTTGCAAAAAATTAAAGTGCTCAAACTAATTTAGGCACTACAAAAAGTTACTAAACTTGGAGAGAATTAAAATTAAGTATAAAATAAACAAATTTAGAAAGGTATAAAGATTTATTAAAGATATATAAGAAAATATTAAATTATAAAAAAAATTCATTAAAAGAGAATAATTTTAAAGATTTAAAAAACAAGTTTAAAGAAACACTACAAACAGACTAAAATTAGAGAGAAAGGTTTAAAGAAACAAATTTAGAGAGGTGAGAAGACGTCTAAAAGGTATATATATAAAAGAAGGCGAAGGGTTTGAACTGGAAAGGTAGTTGGTGTGATGGATGGACCAAATGCCTCCGTAAAGGAGGACACGGTTCGAGTTCGCGTGGAAGCAAGGAGCTGGGAATTGTATTGTTTTTAGTTTAAGAGATTTAGTGAGGAAAAATTTCCTCGCCAAAACTATAATTGGCGACGAAAAAATTCCTCGCCTATTTTGTAAACCTGCCATTAGTTTAGCGAGGAAAAACTATAGTGAGGAAAAAATTTCTCGCTAATTGTGTCAGAATAGGCGAGGAAATTTTTTTTTCCTCGCAAATACTTTTTGCGACAACGTTTTTGCGAGGAAAATGGGCGTGGAATTTTTTCCTCGCAAATACATTTTGAGAGGAAATCAGGTGCTTTGGCGGGGAAATTAAATCCTCGTTATAGGCCTTCGTGTTATAGTGTGAGTACTAATATACTTGGCTAAAATGAATTGGTTAATGTAGGTTAATAGTAATCAATGTTATTAGTAGAAGTAATAGTTAACAGTAGTCTTAGTTGCAATCAATAAGTGATTATACAACCCTTGCTCACACGATTTTTGTGACCTGCTAGCTTTAGGGCCAGAACTTGTATTGATTACCAGCCTTGACCCTGCCAGCCCCCTCAGGGATCAAAACAAGAAAATAATACAAAGGTGTTATACCTTTGGTTTTGAGTTTATTGGAATGTTTGAGCTTTGAGCTTGAAGCTTGAGGATTGAGGGATGGATGATGAGAGTTTGAATGTGGATGATGTATGAAAGGGGCTGCTTGCTTACTCTTTCAAGTGGTGGAAGAAGAGAAAGCAAGAACCAAAGGTGAGAGAAAGAGACTTGGGAACTCTTCTTTTTTACAACTTTGTAACCCTTTGAAAGGATGAAGAGTGGGGGTATATATAGGGGAGAGATAGGGGAGTAACCAGCTGGTTAGGGGCTGACCAGATGGACTGGTTCCTTAGCCCTTAAGCCTTCACTCTTATTGGATGAGAGGAAAAGGTGATGGGATGGGTGTGTAAGAGATGTCCCCGGGCTGCTTTTTCATTGGATTAAAAGGTTCCCATGTGCTGTAAACCCCTAACATGGCTTCTGCATGTTGAAAAACACAAGTTTGACCAAAGTTTGGTAGCGTGCGCCCGATGGTGAGTGGCGTCGCGCCGGTTGATTATGCGAGTAAATGGCCAATGATCGACACGTGGCAAAAGACCAGCGCACGCCGGTTGAGTACCAGCGTATGCTTGTAAGGTTTTGCTGAGGCCTTTTGGTTCTAGGTTAGAGAGTTTGAAAGGGATCTGAAAGGGGTTCAGAATGCTCAAAGCTCAAACATACTAACATTTTCGGGGTGTTCTTGATCCGTTTCATCATCGGGGGAATCAAATACCGTAAGTAAACTAATTTGGGAAGTCCAAAATAGGGTGTCTAGAGTAGCCCCCCTTTGACGGCACTTGGAGCACCATTGACTTGGTACAAGTAACGTCAAAGGTTTCTAGACACCCTATAAGGCTATCCAGAACAGAACATACTAGCAAAGTAGACATGTATACTTAAAGAACCTGATTGATTGAACAGACAGGAAGACCATCGTTTGTTTGATTTGAATGGACGGGAGAACCATCGCTTGTTGATTTGAATGGACGGGAGGACCGCTGCTTGTTGATTTGAATAGACGGGAGGGCCACCGCTTGCTGGGGACAATCTTCTTTTGGAGTCGTTGATTTGAAATTGGACGGACGAACCGTCGTTGATGTGAAATTGGACGGGCGGACCATCGTTGATTTGAAATTGGACGGGCGAACCATCATTGACTCTAAGGCGGACTCCCTTGGGGAATAATGCTCTTATGCTTTAATTACAAGGTAATACAAATTAAGTAGAACTAAGTAACATCACATTTATTGTGGTAGTTACCTTATTAATTACCCTCATTATGGTGCGTTAGTTATGTTACATAAATACGTACCAATCTATCATTAATGTCATACTTACCACAAAATCAGACTATCTATACCACGCCGTTTGGTTTTTGTTACCATCAGTATATTCGGTTGTTCACGGTATCTATAGTACAATTCGCGACGATGTGGTGACCCACACATTTTTCTTGCATAAATCTTGACCGTTTGATTTAACACACATTTTTCTACATAAATCTCCACCATTCACTCAACATTTGGCATTTTGATAAATACCTTGCATTTTTTGAAATAAATGGTTGAGTAATGATTTTCAATTTTGGTGATTTATTCTGAATGCAGTTTTGGTAAGGAATTCCAAATGGTCGAATATAATTAGTAATGATTTAATGCAATTTTGAGTAATGATTTCAATAGTCGAATATAATTATCTAATGCAGTTTTGGTAACGATAAGGATTGGCGTTGAATTTTTTTAGGCGTTGAATGCTAAATGCATTTTTTTGGTAAAGATTGAATGATGAACGAATTTTTGGTTACGTCTTCAATTATTTTTGATATTGTGATATGGGCATTTCCATTCAAGATTTATAATTTGTTCAAAAACTCAATCCACGACAAGGTGCTTTTCATTTTATCTTACGCTTGAGCAACATTTCAATTTTCTAAAGTGCACTGTATCGGACCAAGTTCATTTTTTCCACACATCTTATCGAGGGCGAAATCTATGAGATTGGTGGTTTTAATTGATTTTCTTTGTTGGCCTAAGTTGGAGTCATACAATTTGAGTTTGGTGGGGTATCGTAGATAAGGGTATGGAGTGGAGGTAAATCAATTTGTAAGAACCCCCAACGGGCTCCAAGAATGTACATATCCGTGCAACCTCCTCCTCTTCCCGTCCTCTTCTCCCATATCCACATTGCCAACTAGAAATATCGTAGAAATTTTACACATTTGTAAACTCTGTTTTTCCCCCTATTTTAACAAGTTTCTTGAGTTTTGCTTTGTGCAGTCTCAATAAACTAAATATTGGTGACCTTTGCTTTGGTGTCGTATCAGTAGCATATGGTGGGCAAATCTAAATTGCATAAGTCAATGCTTGGATATACATATTTCTTTTTCTCCGCTTTAGTACTTGTTTTCCTAACAAATGCATGCCAAAGTACATATTGTTTGAAAAATATGTTCGCAATTGAAAAATAGATCAGTTTCTCATTCTTTTTTATATTACAGTAGATCTTGAGCATCATTTTATTTGCTGTTTGCAGATTCGTAGGAGTGACAGCATATCTATATTTCGATTCGTAATAGTGACGGGGTTGTAAGTATTATCAATATTTCGATTCTTATACAATTTTTATATTTTAATTTAGAAATTCCTTAACCATTTTGCATTTTTGTTTTGATCAGTAACCATTTTGCATTTGATTGTGTATGTACTTAAACTTCTTTTAAACCTTTTAATCCATGGCAGAGTACCATGTCATATGCAGACAACTAATTTGGTCTTTGCAACACCTTTTTACTTTTCAATGTGGGATCTGGATACAAAACTCATGTTGAGCCACCTTTTAATCTGTTTTTTCTTGCAGATTACCCATTTTGATATTGATACGCCAAATCTTTGATGGTGGTTTACTCTTATGCATGCGGTTTGTATTCAAGGCTTTCTTTACCCTTTTGTCTTCATCTTATTTCTCTATAGCTATTCTATGTAACATTGGCATGATGGACTTTGGATTAATTTGCTTTATTTTTCCTAACAGCTTGCATTGGTTAACCTTAGGACCTTTGCTGGGGTCATATTGTGCTCACGTTTGGAGGACCCTTACTGATTTGAGCTTGGTATTGGAGTTTAAAGATCATTAACTTTGCCTCTTATTCAAAGTGGATAAGTTGCATGAGAAATTGGTGTGTACAAGTACTTATTTGATTGATGGGCGAATTCGTTACCTTAAATAGGAATGAAATTGTTGCCATGCATTGCTTTTGGTGACTCTTCTTTTTGATCTTTATGTGATGCAATTTTTTTTGAGAAATGATTTTGTCACTCCCTTTTTTGTTAACGCCACTTCCCTGCGTATTTTTGCACAAAAAATACACTTGTAGGGGAGTGGCATTAACAAAAAAAAAGTGACAAAATCAACAGTTTTTTTTCTTGATTGGTTGGTTGGTATCTTGGTAGTAGAATGACCCTATTTTTTATTTGTATCTTGAATGGGACACACAAGTGGGTTACATGAGTGTGTGTGTGTGTGTGTGTGTGTTTTGCTCTCTTTTTTTTTGGGTACAAATGTTTTGCTCTCTTACTTCTGGGTTTTTGAGAGCATTCGATAGCAGATATAAATTACTAGTGTTGTTTACATTATTAGTCAATGTATTCAATAGTATAATGAGTAATTGGCTTTTCATGGTGATAAAATTATGTTGCTGGGTTACTTGAAATCATATTGAATAACGAATTCTTGGATTCGTGCCTAAACAGGCAAGCCCTAGAGGAACACAAGCTGATCATGCCCGGAGGAGGCTCTCCAAAATAGAATAACACATTACTAGCTCTCATATTGAATTGTTCTCTCTCACTTAAGTGTACGTATCCCAAAGCAGCAGCTCTCTCCTTCTCTCAATCTGTGTCTGTGTGTGTTGTGTGTGCAAATTCAAAATTGTACTAACTGTGTAAGAGAATTGATTTCTCACTCATATCATATTTCAAACATTTGAAGTTGGACCATTTCAAAATTTGAATACACACTCATTGACCAAGAAAAAAAATTACACTCATCGATAATTCATTTTAGTTTAAAAATGTGTTGTGCCGTGCCTTCAGGCATGGGCAATATCTAGTATGTGTACATACCACAATTCTTGCTAGTACTTACTTTTTGAAAAGGATTCACTTACTTTCGAACTTGTGCAATAAATGCTTACTTATCCCACATTATGCCATTAAAGATACGAAATTCCTCCCTACCTACCTTAAACTCATCATACTTATCCATCTGATTTTTCAGTTTTCTACACATATTCTTTCTTGTCTCAGGAAATGTTTATTGAAGAACCTCTCTAACTTTCAAGAACAATAAATTGAAAATTTTGACCAAGTAAGTTTATCTACATTATGTAGTCTTATTTTAATTGTGATTATTAGATATTAAACATAATTTATTATTTTTAGCAAAAGGTAAATGATTAAGTTTTGGTTTCTTGTTGGTTTGTCAAGATAAAAATGACCATAATGTATATCAGTTGATTACCACGATATATGAAAATACTTACCACAAACTATGATCGTATTTGAGCAAATTCAGAATTATTTTCATAATGTGTTGCATTTTTTACCACTATATATGAAAACACTTACCACCAATTGTGATTATATTTTACCAGATTCAAAGAGATGGATGACAGTTTGAAATGGAAGAATGTAGTGATAGTGTAACGAGCCGGATTTTCTACTCAAATTTTTTTTTAATAATATTATTAGGAGTATTTTCTTAATGCAATTACTTTTTTTTTCTAAAAAATATAAATGCATGCATGCATGCACCTTTTTTTTTTCCATGCGCGCATTATTTTTCCTACACATGCATGCATGCGCACCTCATCTCCTCCCTCACCTCACTCTCCTGCAGTCTCTCCCTCTCCCATAGCCCACAAAACTCCCATAGTTCACTCTCTTTCTATTCCTTTCTCTCCAAGAAAAACAAAATTCATCCCCCCTTGCTCCAAATCAAAATTTTCTTCACCACCAAGCAAAACCCGAATTTAATTCATTTCTATCCATTTCCTACTTCCTCCCTAACCCTTAAACCAAGCCCAATTCGTCCATTCCAAATCCCATGAACCCAACTCCATTAAATTCACTCTTATCCTCCACCAAAATTTGTAACAATCCGGATTTTCGACCGTAATTTTTTTTTAAAATAATATTATTAATAGCTTTAAAAATAATAATAGCATTATTTTCCCTAATTATATCCTTTTAATAAAAACATTTATTTTGTTAGATAAATACTTATAATTATCTAATTCTATTTTCCTTAGTTACATGCATGCATACACCTTTCCAATCTCTCAATCTCCTACTCCTACTTAGTCTCCATCTTCCCCGTAACCCAAAAACCGAGCTCCATTCGTCCATCTCGAAACCCAATTCCGTTAGGACTCTAATTAATCAAAACCCATCCAATTCTCTTATAAATACGTCACTACTCCGACCCTAGGGCACGCACCATATTTTTCACGCCCTAATCATCCAGAAAAGAGAGAAAAACCGAAGGAAATCGAAGCTCCAATCCATGGAGTTCTAGAGAGAGAAAAGAGAGAGAAAAGTGGGTTTCGTGCCTAGACCCAACCAAGATCCAATCCGATCATCCCGAACTCTTTCTACAACCTAGAGCATCACCAAACATCAATCAATTCGGCCCCGAGGTTCCCCGATCAAGAAACCCGAAGCTTTCGTTCCAAATTGTCAAGTTTCGATCGAAATCAAATCCAATCCGATTCGAGGTACTATAATTCAATCCGAGCCCTCCTCTAAGTATATATATGATTTATAGACATAACCCAAGGACCCCCGTGCCCCCATGCATCGAAAAACACAACGAAAAAGCAAAAAAATAAAAACAGTCGCCGACCTTGCGGCCGCGACCTTCGGGTTTTCCCACCGCCAGAACCAGCAAAACGGAGTTCGCGGCCGCGAACTCCAATAGGACCAGCCGCGCGATGATTTTGTTTCCGTTTCGAATCGATTGTGCGACCTTTTAAACATCGTATTTGACCCCGAAATTTTTATCCTAGGTTACGCACATTCTAAAGTTCATACCTTGTTAGTTTCATATTTTTTTCTTTAATCTTCGATTTATTTAATTTTTATTCGTAATCGTGTGATCGTTTGTAAACTAAAAATCATTGCGACCTTTTAAATTATTCTATAAATCCCCAAACTATTTTTCTTAGATTCCTAACTTCTTAAAGATCATAAGTTGTTGATTTCATAACTTTTTGACGTTATTTGTTATTTATTTTATTTTTAGTTAAAGTTTCAAACGAAAAATAGTTACGACCTTACAAAAAATATTTTTAATATCGAAAATATTTTTCTTAGACTCCTGACAGTTCAAAGGTGATATGTTATTAAAATAAAATTTTATTTATTTTATTAACTATTTTTTTATTATTTAAGAGTTGTTTCTTAATAATAATACTGTAGAATATTATAAAAGAGCTTTAAAATTACGAATAATTTTATTTAGATTTCTTACAGTCCTAAGATGATATTTTGCAAATAAGAATGTAATTTTAATTAATTATTTATTTATTGTCTATTTAATCCAGTTTTGCCTATTAATTGATCTGTTTATTTAAAATAATCCCGTGAGCATCCAAAACCCAACTTTTAGCACTCGAACTTATTATAGGGGACTGTTAGGACCTTCATTAAGGTTACGATAATTATTTTAATATTTTTACCTAATTAATGTATTTAATTAGTGTTTAATTAACTTAATTACTTTTAATTAATTAACGAAAGTTTAGAAAATTATTTTTAAATCTTAATTAAATAATTCTTACATTCTTAATGACTTTGTGATCATACGAGATTAAGGGCAACGGCCCAGTCATAAAAAGTTATGTGATTGCATCGTTTAATAATTGTTTTGATCCGTCTGTTATTCGTTTTTAATTATTATTGAGAATGATATTGTGTTGATACTAGATTTGAATGTTAGATTGGACCCTAGAGACATGGGGTGGTATGCGAAATAGAAATCACGTAGACGATGCTAAGTAATGGATAAATTGTGAAGTTTCTTTCTGTTTAGAGGTTGCCTGCAGGCGTGATTTGAGATCTGATGAGATTTATGATGTGATTTAAAACCGGCAGAGTAAGCCCGGAGATGTTTTAAGACTGGCAGAGTAAGCCCAGTGATGCCTGTGATGATTTAAAAATCGGTAGAGTAAGCCTGGAGATGATATAAAACCTGGCGGATAGTCCAGTGATGTTTTGATAAAACCTGGCAGTGGTCCAGTGACGTTTTATGTTGATAAAACCTGGCGATAGTCCAGAGATGTTTTCTGTTGATAAAACCTGGCGGTGGCCCATCGATATTTTGTGATGTTAAAACCTGGCGGTGGCCCAGCGATATTTTGTGATGTTAAAACCTGGCAAGAGGTCCAGCGATGTTTTGTTGACGATAAAACCTGGCGGATGGCCCAGTGATGTTTTGTGACGATAAAACCTGGCAAAGTAAGCCCAGTGATGTTTGTTGATAAAACCTGGCGTGTGTCCAGTGATGTTTTGTGATGGTGTCCTGGCGAAGTCCAGTGGAACAAATTGATGTCCTGGCGAGAGTCCAGTGGAACAAATTGATGTCCTGGCGAGAGTCCAGTGGAACAAATTGATGTCCTGGCGTGGGTCCAGTGGAACAAATTGATGTCCTGGCGAGAGTCCAGTGGAACAAATTGATGTCCTGGCGTGTGTCCAGTGGAACAAATTGATGTCCTGGCGTGTGTCCAGTGGAACAAATTGATATCCTGACATGTGTCCAGTGGAACAAATTGATGTACTGGCGTATGTCCAGTGATGATTGTGATGTGGTATATAAGATAGGCGAACCCTAGTTATGATTCAGGCATGATAAGCTGGCCCCTTGTTATAGTATTGTAACTTAGGTTATCTACGACAGCAAAGGGAAGTGATCTCATGGGACCGAGCATGGCTAACGGTTGGGGAGGGAAGATTTCGCGGGGAGATCTTAGATCACACGTCAGGTTAATGAATAGTAATGAACTGGTTGATGTGAAAAATCTCGGTTTTACTTATTCATATCATTATTATCTTGTTTGCTTGCTAGCTGTATTGTAAGAGGGGTAGTTGGGTTGGATTATTCTATTGGGTGATTTATCACTCACGGATACGTCTGTATCCTGGCAAATCGATTGCTTCGGCGATCAATTTGCTAGAGGGCGCAGGATTCAATGGAGGAGATTCACGATGATGCAGTTCGACACGGAACGAATATCATTAACGAGGATCGAGGATGCTTAGGATTCGTATCAAGATTAGAGTCAGCTCTGAAGTTGGTGTATTTTGATTCCGTAAATCTATCTTGAGATTGTATTAGCAAAATCTTTATTTTGGAAAATTATATTTATTTAGCAATATTTTCTTAAGAAATAATTTTATTTTGCACCCGAAAAGTCAGGGCGTTACAAATTCACCTATAAATACCTCACCCCATTGACCCATGGGCACACCATCATATTTCTACTCTCCACTGAGTCAGATATGAGAGAAAAACATGGGCAATTCAAGCTCCAAGCTATGGAGTTTTAGAGAGAGAGAGAGAAAGAGATAGAAAAGTGGGTTTCGTAGTTTCGTCCCATTGAAATCCAATTCGACCTTTCCAAACACTTCATACAACTCATAGAACCACCAAGCAACCCTCAAACCGACGATCCCAAGGTCCCCCGATCAAAGAACCCGAAGTCATCTCCTCAAAAATTCAAAGTTCGATTTGAGAATCAATTCGATCCAATCGAGGTATTATAATCCCTCCCAACCACTTCTCTAAGTATATATTGTGTTTATATGCTTAACCCCATGCCCCAATTGGACCCATGCACGAAAACCGAAGCAAAACAAGAAAAAAAATTCCAGTCATGACCGTCGGGTTGCCCGCCACAAGAACCAGGTTCTCCAACCTTGCGGCCCGCGAACTATGACGGGTCCAACCTTGCGGGTTGGACTGTTGTGGTTCAAAGTGATTTTGCGACCTTCCGAACTCGATTTTTGACACCCAGACTATTTTTCCTAGACTCCTCACACTTCGAAGATCATATCTTGTTAAGATCATAAATTTTTATTATTTATTTATTTATGAATTATTTATTCATTATCTTTCAAGATTTTGTAAACGAAATTTTTTTGCGACCTTCCAAACTCGATTTTTAACACCCAAACTATTTTTCCTAGCCTTCTCACACCTCAAAAATCATAACTTGTTAATATCTTATTTTTTTATTTTTTTATCCATTTATTAATTATTTACTTGTTTTCATTCAAAGTTTACATACAAAAAATCTTTACGTCCTTATAAACTATGTTGTTGGTGGCAGAGAAATTTTTTTTTAGACTCTTTACGTTCCAAAGATGAAACGTGTTAACCTCAATATTTTTTATTAATTAAATTATTTATTATCTATTTATTTTACTTTCAGAAACTTTTGTTAATATCTTTATTTTAAAATAATTTCGCAACCCCAACTTTTGACACTCGAACATGTTGCATAGGACCTTATCAAGGTCATTATAATTTTTCAAATATTTTTACTTAATTAATGTATTTAATTAGTTGTTTAATCAATCTAATTTCTTAGAAATAAGTAATGAGAGTCTAGAATTTTTTTTAAAAGTTCTTACTTTATTATTGACATATTGGCCATACAAGACTAAGGGCAACGGCCCATTCCTAAAAAGTTGTGAGATTGCATTGCCTGTTTTTTATTAATTGTATATTGCACCAATACTTTATTTGAATGCTAGATTGGACCCTAGAGATATGGGGCGGTATGCGAAATAGAATTCACCTAGACGATGCTAGGTAATGGATAAATTAGAAAGTTTTTCTTTCTAGAGATTGCTTGCAGGCGTGATTTTGAGATGTGATGAGTTTGATGTGATGATTTGAAACTGGCAAAGTAAGTCTAATGATGAATTGGAACTGACGGGACTCCAGTGATAACTGTGATGATTGTGAAGAGATGCATAAGATAAGCGAATTCTAGTTATGATTCAAGTATGATAAGTTTACCCTTTGTTGTAGTTATTGGGATGCACACTCAGTATATAACTTAGGTGGATCTGCGACAGCAAAAGGAAGTGATCTCATGGGACCGAGCATGGCTAGCGGTTAGGGAGGAAAGATCTCATGGATAGATCTTGGATTTCACATTAGGTTAATGAATAGTAATAAACTGGTTTATGTGAAAAGTCTCTGTTTTACTTCTTCGCATCATTATCCTGTGGCTTGCTAACTGTAAAGTAAGAGGGGTGGTTGGGTTGAATTATTCTACTGGGTGATTTATCACTCACAGATATGTATGTATCCTGGTAAATCGATTGCTTCAGCGATCAATTTGCCAAAAAGCACAGGATTTAATGGAAGGAATTCAATGATGGTGCAGTTCGACACGAAAAGAATATCAAGAACGGAGATCGAGTATGCTTGGGGATCCGTATCAAGTCTAGAGTCGGCTCTGAAGTTAATGTATTTTGAATCAGTAAATCTATCTTGAGATTGTAAGAGTTAAATCTTTATTCTGAAAAGTTATATTTATTTAGCAAATTTTCTCAAGAAATTATTTTATATTGCTCCTGAAAAATCGGGGTGTTACAGATAGACATTAGTGAAGACGCTAGTGATGATGATGGACATATTGATTATGATAGATATGGTGATGATGACAGACATAGCGATAATGACGGATATGGTGTTGATGACGGACTTGACGATTATCGGTTAGATGGATTAACAAAAGAAGATGTTTATGGGCTGAGGGGTACTTGCAAGGTATTTTTTTGCAGGAGCAAAAAGCACACAACGTGTTAAGAGAATGAACGCATTTATGAATCGATTCCTAAAACTACGTTTACGGCTTTTTGAATTTGTACAAGCATATGATAGGGCTCTTGCTAAATTTCGACATAATGATGCTAAGGCACAGGTAGAGAGTTAGAATCTAGTGTTGAACCTAATTTGGTAAGTCTCTTATTATGTAGTCATTTATAGACTATTATCCATATGTCTTATCACTAATTATTATAACTTTTAAATTATACAGGCTACTGGACGGGTCAACAAATCCAAATAGTGTTCAGGACCAGATCCTAGGTAGCAACTTTGGAGGATGGTCAACAATTCCCAGCAACAGTTCTGAAGGGTAAATGTAATCGTATGCAATTTGAAAATGTAATCGTAACTTTTGTTTCATGTAATGTCTTTCATTTGTAATCATAAGAACATCCAATATTCGTGGAAAAAATGTCCAATTTTTAGTTACGAACACCCTGCATTCGTGGAAAGAATGTTCTTTGACATGGTAAGTACCTTGAGTCACTATTTTTTCCTTCCCAAATCTGTGGTACGAATGTCCAATTTTAGTTATGTACATCCTGTATTCGTGATAGTATGTCCTTTGCCATGGTAAGTACTTTCAGTCACTATTTTTTCCTTCCAAAATCCGTGGTAAGAATATCCAGTTTTAATTATGTACATCCTGTATTCGTGGTAAGTATGTTCTTTGTCATGGTAAGTACCTTTAGTCACTATTTTTTTCCTTCCAAAATCTATGGTAAGAAAGGCCACTTTAGTTATGTACACCCTATATTCGTGGTAAGTATGTTATTTGACATGGTAAACACCTCCAGTTTTACGACATGGCCACTAAAATGGTAGGGTATCCCTCCATTCACAACAAGTAGGCATAAAATTTCTCAACATTTATCAAAACAAAGAAAGGCTTCGATATCATTGAATACATATCATAAGTTTTTAACTATTCCGAATAACAAAAGGCAGCCACAATATCATTGTAGCAATCTACATGGTCAGTCAGCGGCCATGTTAACTAACAAAAAGGCAATTGCATGTTAACTATCAAAAAGGCAGCAATCTATATGAGCCACAATATACATCCAAAAGGCAGCAACCATGTTAACTAACAAAAAGACAGCTGCATTTACATCCAAAACACTACACAGTCAGCAACAAAAGACATACTAGAAAAATATCCATGCATTAGAGGGTGCTTCAGAACTTCATTACGGCATTTTTCATCCATTTCTTTCAACTCTTCAAATAATAGACTTGTTTTAAGTAAAGAAAACATTTAATAGCCATGGGATAGACAGAGAGCTAAAAAACAACCAAGTTAGAGCTGTTTAGGAAAAAAAAAAAAAACCGAGCTAGAGCTGTCCGGGAAAAAAAAAAATTCAACCAAGCTAGATACCCATTATCTACCCCCAAACAAACAACCAATCAATACATACAGCAGCCCAATCCTAACAAGTAAATGTGTCGGAAAATGTAAGTAAATGTGGCTTTATTCGTTCATTCACTTCAAAAACAATTGTAGTTGCCAGCCTAGCTATGATAAATACTTTTTTTTTGGTTAGTAGGCTATAATGAATATTAGGCTACTAAAATAAAGAATTGTACAAATTAGGTCAAGAAAAACCTCATCGCAATACCTAGACAGGCTGAAATATTAAAGACATGGAACATATACTCACATTGAAGAATCTAAAATATGGTAATCATACAAATAGAGGAAACAGACAAAGAGAGAGTGAGATTGCAGGGCAGAGAGCACAACCATGCATAGAATGGAAGCAAATAGGTCATTGACCAATGTTCAGGTTACAACTATAAGAGCAAATGGATGTAATTAGTCTTCCAATGGGCCCACAGCACCGTATAGGTGGGATAAGCAGATGACAAAGTAAAATAAAAAGCAAAATCATGGTGACTTGGGGAAATTGAGAGCATCTAATGGCCTACGTTCATTTTGGGCAAAGGTCAGTTTGGCCTAGGGGATTCCCACTAGAGAATGTGGGTGAAGTAGGGCATGAGGAGTTTTACACTGAAGTGAATGGTGGAAATCAATACATCCAGCAGGGTATTTCTAATGGCCTACCGGATGTCGATTCAGTTTTCTATTCCACTCGAAAGTCTGGTGGAGAAGCATTTGATATTAGATTTGATGACAATGCCCCAAAAGTTTCTATTTTCACAAAATTTTAAATCTGTCCTGATTTTCACAAAACCCTAAATCTTCCCCTATTTTCCTAAGCAACCCATGTGAGTGATGTTGTGGAGGAGCATCTGAGAATGCTGTGTGTGTGTTTTGGCGAGAGAGAGGGAGAGGGCAGGTATCTCGAGTGATTTTGTGAAGGAGCGTCCGAGAATGCTATGGAGGAGTTGGTGTGAAGGGACTGCTATGGCAGAAGACAGGAGGAGGAGAGAGTCATGGCCATGGCATGCGTCCGGCTCTCATTACGGTGGGCGTGAGAAGAGAAGATAAAGAGAGACAGTGAGAGGAGTTTAACCGGCTTAGAAGGTTAAGAGGAGAGAGAGGGGGGATGGATCAAGGGCTGAGATTGAATCAGAAGATCCAACGAATTGAAAAAAAATGGGACATGATGCCCCAATACCGGTTTGGGGCATGGAAGCCGGATGCTCTTTTTTTTTTTTGATCAGCGAGCCGGATGCTCTTGATCCAGAGGAAAAATTCAAGCTGCTCAAAACTCTAGCTTCCCTCATTCTCTGTCCTCATCCGATACACACAAGAAAACAAAAACAAAAAAACCCCATCTACAAAGTACCTCAGAAAACCAAAAAAAAAAAAAGCCCTACTCCACGGAAAAGAAAACACCAAAAAGGAGGCCTCTCCTGCCAAAAAAAAGTCCCTAACAGTCCTCCAACCCCAAAAACAATGGGGTGGGGGTAATACCCGCGGGCAGTTCACAGTTTTTCAGAAAAATTCAAAATACCTCCCAACTTTTATTCTAAATTTTAATTAGACTCTCAAACTTTCAAAAAAAATTAATTTTACTCCCAACGTTATCTTCCGCTAATCAAAATGCCCTATTCCGTCCAAATGATTAACGGATTTCGTTAAAGACCCCCTTAAATAGCATCCCGATCGAATTTTGATGATTCGAGCTGCTCAGTGTGATCAGAACGTGATTTTAATGGTATCCGCAAGAATTCAAGAAAAAAAATGACCGGAAAAGGCTTCATGCAAGCAATTTTTTATTGAACAGTTCAATAAAAAACTGTTCGGATGAAATTCTTCCTGGTTATTTTTTCTTGCTAATTTCTAGCGAGTATTCTTAAAATCATATTCTGAACACATTGAACGGCTTGGATCATCGAAATTCAATCGGGAAAGGGGAGGTGCGGACCGATCCAGCTTTTGTTCAAGTTAAGGCGTCCGAATTTTGCTTCGGTCCGCACCTCCCCTTTTCAGATCGATTTTGATGATTCGAGCTGCTCAATGTGTTCAGAACATCATTTTAAGGGTACCCTCAAGAAATCAGAGAAAAAAAGATCGGGAAGGATTTGATTTGAGCAGTTATTTTATTGAAGAGTTCAATAAAAAAACTGTTCGGATAAACCCTTTTCGCTCATTTTTTTGCTAATTTCTCCCAAATATTCTTAAAATCACATTCTGAATACATTGAGCAGTTCGGATCATCGAAATTCGATCGAGACGCTATTTAACGGAGCCTTTTGTAACGCCCCAAAAATTCATGAACATTAAAAAAAAAAAAAGAGAGGTTATTTCCACAAAATAAATTGATAGATTTACTATGTCACCATTTCAAAAGCATATGTTATTATATTACAATATTACAATTTCCAAATAAATCAAAATATTACAATTTTCAAATAAACTTAGAAGCGTCCACTATAAGTTGACTTAAATTAATCAGAGCAACTATGTGCACAGAAACCAAGGTTTTCAGTTTCTTCCTCAATAGGATTGAACTCGATCAAATCGTACATCATTTATGTTCCGTCTTCAATACCTAGCGTTCGAGTTACCAGGGCAATATAATATCGGACGCTCACTAGCCAAAACTCACCCGAACCCATAACTTACACACAAAGGCATGTACAATACGGTTGAATTAAAAAGGCAATTTAAGCAGCAACTGATCAAATTCAATTACCAGCCATTAACTCAGAATTTCACTTGACATACTTTACAGGTTCTGTTAGTAGACTACTCTCATAATTCTAGGTCCATCAGTCTGCCCTCAAGATCTTGTCAGGTTACCCTCAATATCTAAAGTCCTATCAGGCTACCCTTGAGATCCTGCTTGGCCACCCTAGCTATACCGGGTCTTTCAGGCTGCCCTCAAGGTCCTACCAGGATACCCCCAATAACACGAGGTCTTGTCAGGCTACCCCGAGGTCCTGCTAAGTCCACAACATTTCATATTATTCCATTTTTGCATTAATCATATTTTCACGTCGAAGGGAATAAATCCATATATCGCAACCAACTCCGGAAACCTATCTATCCAATCTATCAGTACAACAACATATTACGCAGTCTAAGATTTTTACAAAACATGCTATCAGGCTAACAATAATTAATTCTACGATAATATCCAATCATGTGATTGAACTGACATCAAACGGAAAATATTTAACATAGGGACCATTAATATTATTTCATAATCTCTAGGGTGGTTTAAAAAAATTTATTTAAACACAAGGGACCAGGCTATAATTAATCCAAAGAAAATTTCAAAAAAAAAAACAGTGGCTATGGGAAACATACTTCTGAATATCGGCCGGTACGTACCGGTATTTTGAGTCCGATACTGATACGGGCCGATATAGCGTTGGAAAGAAAAATCGCACCCTGTCTCGCTAATTCCCGATACGTCTCGGCGTCTCGGCCGATACAGAGCCTATCTCGGCCGATACAGAGCCTATCTCGGCCGATTCCCGATACGTCTCGGCGTATCGGCCGATACAGAGCATTACAATGAGTTGCTAATGATTTTAAAAAATTTACGACCGCGACACCCGATTCCCGCGACGTATCGCCGATACGCCCCGATACCGATACACCGATACCGCGACCGATACCGCTATTTAAAACTCTGATGGGAAATCTGCAAAACAGGGGATTACGGCCAGATTTCGACCGTTGACGTAGGATTCGATTATTATCACACCGTAACACTAAAATCATTATAGAAACGTGATATACATAGGGAGGTGAGTTCCGAACTATCTATTGTCTGGCAGAACAATTTACGGAGTGATTTTGGCGGTAGTTTGGAACGGCAACGGATCTCGTCGGTGGTGCTGGCTTGTACGGCAGGAGGGACCCGGTTGGTGTTGAAGAGTGGAGTTAACTGGTGGTGACGATGACACTCGACTGGGGTTGTAGAATGGAGGAGGTGGTGTGATGGTGGTACGGTCCACGGTGGTGATGGAGGAAACCGGCTGGTGGTGGTGAGCTTGGCTGGTGGTGATGGCAGCAGGCGGTGGTGGTGATTGGTGGAGATGCCGGCCTCTCTCTCTCTCTCTCTCTCTCTGACGAAATGGAGAGGGATTTGGCTGGGAAAAATAAAGAGGGAGAAGGGAGTATTAAAAAGATGGGTTGAATTTACATGGGAGTTCTACATAATAATGGGTAAAAATGAGTTGTCGAATGGAGAGGGTTTTAGGGAGGAAATTAAGGGATTTGTCTCTATCTCCTGCCGAAAATTTGAAGGATGGGAAAGGGTTGGGTTGAAAAAAAATGCTCCGGTCCAACGCTAAAAAAATTACTCGCTGGACACGCGCACATACAATCAATTACGGAATAAAATTGTTGTATGACAACATAAATACTTTTCCACATTAAATAAACTAACGAGCATAAATAATATTTTTGTTTTGATAACAATAATAATAATAATTTATTAAAAATATCAGGTCTTTACAATCTATCCCTTTAAAATAATTTCGTCCTCGAAATTAGAACGTATCTTCGTGTGAAAACAATTGTAGGTAGTTGGCTTGAATCTTGTCTTCTCGTTTCCATGTTGACTCTTCGATTCCTCTTATCGCCTTAATACTCTGACCAACTTGATAATTTTATCCCAAATTCTCATTTCTCCATGATCTCAGATCTCCATTGGTTGTTCGTTGAAAGTGGTGTCCTTGTCAACGTCTGCTAGGTATTGAGAATGTGAGTGGCCGTGCCATTTACTTCGTAGCATGGGGGCGTGGAATACATTATCCACCTAAGAAAGATGTGCGGATCAAAAAAAAAAAAAACCTAAGAAAGATGTGGCAGTAGTGTAGATCCGCGGGACATCTCCAATTCTATGCAAAATTTTGAATGGTCGAATGTGCTAGTTCCCATTCCATTTCTAATCGAATCACTCCGAGTCGTGGTTTGATCTTCAATGCAAGTAAATTTTTTTTTTTTTAGTGGTCTCGTCCTCTCGTTGGCGTAACTTTTGTTTAAGCTGAGTCGTCAGCTTATCGCCTTCCTCAGTCTGTCTTGAAAGTTTCTGTTGTTTAGTCGGTGGATACTGTTTTCCCAAAGAAGCAAGATGATCGCAAGAATTTTGAAGAGGTTTCAAATACGAGTCGAATGTTCGAAGGTCAAAGCATGAGATGGGAAATACGAACAAATCCTCCTCCACGAGTCAAGGTGCAAATAGTTTTGAGTTGGATCGAAGCACGAGGACAACAAGAATTAAGTTAACCAAAGTAAAAGTCCTGGATTTAGAATTGAAGAATTCCATCACATAATAGTGAGAATTAAAAGTTTAACATGTCAATAGAACAAACAAATACTCTGACTTGCAAAACAGTGCAATGGGAATAAATGAGGGTTCTCCTTAGAAGTATAAATTTACTGTGATAGGTTCTGAATGATAACAAAATCCAACGATGAAATCGAACTAGATATTCATTTTGCACCATGTTGGCCAAATGCGTTTCAAAACAAGTATTTAACTCTAGTTATTTAAGAGACAAAAATGATAATGGTTACAAGTGAAAAATAAACAATGGTTTTAGAGTAAAAAGAGTCATTGATAGAATGATGATTGGATCTTACTAGCTCAAGATAGGATACAAAGCTCAAAGAAACAAAGTACGGTAAATTGGGCTAAGGTCCATTTTGAAGGTGCTTTTGGACGTTTAGTCCAAACCTAAATTGTAATAGTGGTGGAAGTCCATTATTGTAACATTTATAGTGGTGGAAGTCCATTACTGGACAAAAATGCCCCGACTGCCCCTTACTACCTATATAATGTGTTAGGGTACCCTAGGATTTTAGGATTTTAGGGTACCCTAGGGTTTTAGGGTACCCTAGGTTTAGGCACTTTCATAGGAGTTTTAGGGTGCACTTTCCTATTATAGGGTTTTAGCGATTTAGGCACTTTTATTGAGTACCCTAGGGTTTTAGGCACTTTTATAGGGTACCTTAGGGTTTTAGGCACTTTTATTGGGTACCCTAGGGTTTTAGGCACTTTTCTTGGGTACCCTAGGGTTTAGGCACTATCATAGGGTGCCCTAGGGGTATTTTTGGAACACGTGTCCATATAAGGACTGGAACCACTACGAAAAGTTTAGGTGGACTGGAACCACTACGAAAAGTTTAGTGTGTCCTTATCAACAAAGCTCCCAAAAAAGTAAAGCATCACAGCAATATGTGAGTTCAAGGACTTGACTACTCCAACATCGAAAATTGAACTAGGTATGCAAATTTAGTGTTTTGAAAGGTCAGAGACACATCTTGCTGTGACATCAAAAGAATTGAAGGTTTCAAATGAACCCTAAATGACTTGTAACGAGGATTACTTAAAATCTGCCGAGAGTACACTTGTCCAAGTTTGACAAGGATTGCTCTAAGCATGCAGTGGGCAAGGGATTAGGAAGTTTAGACTCATAATTGAGTAAACTGTTGACTTCACAATCAAATCTAGTCAAATTAAGAAAGGTTGAAACAAGATGACGTTTACGAATAATAATCTCACGTAAACAAACAAAAAATGTCACAAGGATTTAGTGTTTGGAATTCACAAGGAGTTCAACGATTTGGGGTTGAGTTGAATTCATAATTCTAACAATAAAAAGTCACAATGAAAGTGATTTTAAGAAGAGTTGAAAGATATTCAAAAGAACAGTTGGTTAGGATGATCAATCAAATAAGAAAGAGGATTAAGATGAAAAATCAATAGCTCTTCTATCCCCCTTAAGAAAATAGAACCTCCTTGCAAGAGAATGGTTGCTGCTTTTTCAGATATTCACGACTTTGAACTCTTATCAATCTTTTTGAACTATGATGGTGCCGTTGTTGAATTCCGTTTGCATAGTATATAACTGAGTGACGATTGTGAATCTCTGACAACATCATGTTTTTATTTGTCAATATATCTACCTTCTCGAGGGGTCTACGATGCTTGAGGTTGGGGTGTCAAAATAGCCGATGTGGCAATCACTTGTAGAACTTGCATGACCTCCATGTCACTCGGTATCACATTGGGCTTCACGTTGCGTTGACCTTGACATTAGCGTAAACATGTTGATGGCATGGGTGGCGCTGGCATTAGTGTTCATGCGAAGTTGTTAAGGGGTTTCTAACTACAGATTCATGGCAAAGGATTTTGAAATTGCAAAAGTAAAAACAAAATTTGAATTTTTCTATACAATAGCATGCAAATATTCCCTTTTCCTTCTTCTTCTTTTTTTTTTTTTAAAACAAAACCCCCCATTATTTTTTACAAAACAATTGAAAGTATTTATGCAGAAAGTGATTACTACAATTAGCCTTAACTACTAGTCATATATGCAAAATTTAAGTTTTCTCACAGTACGTCCCCATAGTGGCCCTACCCTTTCCAACCTAACTCGTACTCTGGATGGGGAAGGAAGACCCTCCCGTGGCAGGTGCTCACTCTCCTAGGTAGCATCTTCGTCAGCCTCAGTCTCTTCTCCCACGATAGTCAAGGCTTGTCTCCTCGTCTTCGATCAAGAACTTTTTGGCCGCGTTGATCAGCTTACATGTACAATAGGAGTGAGTTATTCTATCTCTCTTTTGGAGTCGTTGGTTTCAATACTTTGACGGAAATGAATTCGAGCGTCAACTACTAACATATTTATATCCTACTTTTACAAAAGAATACCATATAATAGCTACAGATAATAGACAAGTTAAGCGCTTAACTACCCAGGATAACACTCTTGGAAAATGATCTACCCAATCTGTCCAAGGCCGAGAGTTTGAACCTAAAGCTCTTATACCATTTGTAACGCCCCGAAAATTTGGATACATTAAAAAAAATAAAAAGGTTATTTCCACATAATAAATTCATAGATTTACTACGTCACCATTTCAAAAGCATATGTTATTATATTACAACCGTTCAAATAAATCTAAATATTACAATTTCCAAATAAACTTAGAAGCTTCCACGATAAGTCGACTTAAATTAATCAGAGCGACTATGCGCACGGAAACCAAGGTTTTCAGCTTCTTCCTCAATAGGAATGAACTCGGTCGAATCGTACAACACTCTGTTCCATCTTCAATATCTGGCGTTCGAGTTTCCAGAGCAACATAGTACCGTGAGCGATAACGTTCAATAGCCAAAACCCACCCGAACGCATAACTTACACGCAAAGGCATGTACAATACGGTTAAATTAAAAAGGTAATTTAAGCAGCAACCGATCAAATTCAATTACCAGCCATTAACTCAGAAATTCACTTGACTTATTTTACAGGTTCTGGTAGTAGACTACTCTCACAGTTCTAGATCCATCAGGCTGCCCTTGAGGTCCTGCTAGACTACCCTCAATATCTGTCAGGCTACCCCTAAGGTCCTGCTTAGCCACCATAGCTATACTAGGTCTTTCAGGTTGCTCTTAAGGTCCTACCAGGCTACCCCTGATAACACGAGGTCCTGTCAGGCTGCCCCCGAGGTCCTGCTAAGCCCATAACCTTTCATATTATTCCATTTTTCCATTAATCATATTTTCACGTCAAATGTGATAAATCCATACATCGCAACCAACTCCGGGAACCTATTTGTCCAATCTATTAGTACAACAACATATCACGCAGTCTAACATTTTTACGAAACGTGCTATCAGGCTAACAATAATTAATTCTATGCTAATATCCAATCATGAGATAAAATTTATCATGCCATAGAATTTATCATGCGAATATATTAATCATGTGATTAAACTAACATCAAACCGAAACTATTTAACTTAGGGACTATTAATATTATTTCATAATCTTTAGGGTGGTTTAAAAAATTATTTAAACCCTAGGGACCAAGCTATAATTAATCCAAAGAAAATGGGTGGCGCTATTCGCAGCTATATATTTTCTCCCATAGCCCGCTATATTTCGGTAGGTAGTTGTTAAAAATCATAAATAACATTTCGGTAAATAGCTGTTGAAAACAAAATTATATTTCGTCAACTGCATGTCGAAAATATGTTCACCTTCGGTATGCAACTGCTAATACATACATTTCAGTAAATAGCTGTTGAAAAAAAGATTATATTTCGGTAATTAGGTGCTGAAAATGTATCTCAATTTCGGTAATTAACTATCGAGTATAGTTGAAAATTTTTAGCGGGCTATGGGAGAAAATACGTAGCTGCGAATAACAGCACCCAAGAAAATTTCAAAAAAAACAGTGGCTATGGGAAATCGACAAAACAGGGGATTACGGTCGGATTTCGACCGTCTACATAGGATTCGATTATTATCACACCGTAACACTAAAATTATAGAAACGTGATATATTTAGGGAGGTGAGTTCTGAACTACCTATTGCACGGCGGAACGATTTATGGAGTGATTTTGGCGGCAGTTCGGAACGGCAACGGAGCTCGTCGGTGGTGCTGGCTTGTACGACAGTGGGGACCCGGGTTGTGTTGAGGAGTGGAGTTAACCGGTGGTGCTGATGATACACGGCTGGGGTTGGAGAATGGAGGAGGTGGTGTGATGGAGGTACGGTCCACGGTGATGATGGAGGAAACCGGCTGGTGGTGGTGAGCTTGGCTGGTGGTGATGGTAGCAGGAGGTGGTGGCGATTGGTGAAGATGCTGGCCTTTCTCTCTCTCGGCCGAAATGGGAGAGGGGTTTGGCTGGGAAAAATAAAAAGGAAGAAGGGGTATTAAAAAGATGGGTTGGATTTACATGGGGAGTTTTACATAACGGGTAAAAATGAGTTCTCGAATGGAGAGGGTTTTAAGGAGGAAATTAAAGGATTTGTCTCTCTCTCCTGCCGAAAATCTATTTATCTATTTATCTAATAAAACTAAATCTAATAAAGCAGAAGGCTGTTTGTCCTACGTGGCACACTATTAAATCGATAGTGTTTGAGCTACTTGGTAACAAGTGCCGTAGGTACATGCAATTCCAACCGGCGTGTATAGTACCGTAAGCACGGACAAATACTAGTCAATATAGTGTAGAAATATGTGTGAGCCTTCAAAACCTCTAAATTCCAATCCCTAAATTCCTAGAATTTTTAGTTTTTTTAAAAAATAAGAGAGAGAGAGAGAGAGAATAGGGAAAAAAACGTGGGAGGAGGGGGAGAGAGAATATTGGAAGGGGAGATGGAGAGATTTTAAAGAGAAAAGTTGATTTTTTTAAGATTAAAAAGAGTGAGTTTTAAGTAGTATAACAAAGTAATAATAATCGTACTTCTTTTGTTTTTCAAAACCTATGTCGATGTTTTTTAAAATTATATACTCTACTACTTAGAGTTGTAACCGATATACGGGAGTAAAAAAAATAACAATGTGATTTTTTTTGTCAAAAAAATAAGAATATGATTTTTTGTCCTGTGCAAACATGCACGCTACGCTATTATCCTGTGGATATAATAGGAAAAATGCTACCGTGCATCGTATTTGGGACCATGAAAAAAAATTAAACTACTATCTTTTTCATTATATAGCGTTGTACCCATCTGATGTACAGAGCCGAAAAAAATGTCAATGTGATTATTTTTTTGTCCCGTGCATTGAACGGACACAAACGCTAGTTTGAAGGATGGGAAAGGGTCGTTTTGATTAACAGAAGATAACGTTGAGAGTAAAATTGATTTTTTTGAAAATTTGGGAGTCTAATTGAAATTTAGAATAAAGGTCGGAGGTATTTTGAAAACTTCCATTTTTCTTTTACAACAAGATTATACGCGACAACGTTAATACTCCCTCCGTCCCTTTTTAAGTGTCCTGCTTCGTAACTCCAACTTATTAAAAGGACATCATCATTATACCTTTCACATCAACTTTTTCCTCCACTTTCCCTACTTACCCATCATCATTACTCTTTTACTCACTTACTTTTCAAAATGGAATCTACTTTTAAGGACAAAATAGACAATACACCAATTTTTACCCACTAACTTTACAAAATGGACACTTATTAAGGGACAGCCCAAAATGAAATACTGGACAATAATAAAGGGACGGAGGGAGTACAATATAACTTTAAAATAGTGCGATTCAATTCAACACTTTTTCAAGTTATATTTTTGTCTAGCCTACCACGTGTAAATTGTCACTCAAGGTGCGCACGTGTAATTTATATTGGGGCTTCTTATGTCCCTTTTCAATTCCATTTTCAATTACAACATCACAGTTTGTTTTTATTCTGTAAATTCACTTTAAATTGTCAACATGGCAAAGATCTTCCTTTCATTTCAAACCGGAAGTAAGGTTGCTTTGTTTGAATTATTGTTTTGTACCCTTATTTCTGTATAAATAAAAAGAAAATCTTTGTGCATGTTCTAATAAATGGGGTGTTCCTTTCGTGTTTGTAAGCATGGGGTGTCGAATCTAAAAGTACCTAGTGACCGTTTGTCGGTGATAATGTAGCCACGATCGAGTCTTGGTGAAGCCAAAATTCCACATACCTTAAATACAAAAAGAGGACGGATGATCATGTTATCAATAAATGGATCTGTTGTATATGCATGGAGTTTTTAAATATCCATCCTCAAACCTTATCCCATGTAAGTATCCATCCGGTACTTTTTAAACAGTTACGTTTTCATCCTTTCAATGTGTGAATTACCCTTATTACCCCTTTAGTATGATATATAACGTTTATATGTATACATTTATTGCTTTCTTTATTCCTAAATTAATGGGATCCGAATGAACATCATTCATCACAGTCCTGCAATTAAGTGAAGAAATAACAGAAGGATTTCAAATTTTTGAAATTTCGAATGTGCAGATTACCAAATCCCAATGATTGGGATTTCTGTTGCCATCTACTATACGGAAGAAGTCTTATTTTGAGTACCCCACACAATCATGGCATATTGAGTTTTACCAATCTATTCCTAAACTCTAATACATAAAAACATGACCTATTTAGAACATGGCATTTCAAACCTAACGTGCAAAATTTGCATTGTGCCCGTTCATGACAAAAATTATGCAAAAAACACCATTGTCAGACACAACCAACTGCATTTTGCCATGTGTCAAGACCGTTCCTAACCTAACGCGCAAAACTGCATGTGGAATCGATCGATTTCATAAATATGACATATTTCGAAAGAATAAACTTTACAATTCGATATAGTCTTGTATTCTCTCAAAAAATTGAGTTGGCGTGCCATAAGTAGTATAAACATGAGCACTAAGAATATGGTTTATGAAGGCAGTAGAGTCACACATATCGCAACCGGTCCCAATTAATAGATTACCAAATCTCAGAATGAAAAGCAATGGTGATATTCGCATCTTAGCTATTCACAAAACTTAACTCTGTGTGAAGTATAAAACGAATGGAATATAAAATTTTCTCCCCTTACTTAAACTTAACTCGAATTGTCATTCAGTCAATTTGTCAAACAGGTGGTGGCCCCCAAACAAAAAAAATAATCTGCATGTTTTCATCTTGCTCAAGTCCACTAAGTGTTTCTAAAAAGAAAAACATGACCATCACCAACTCGAAGTTGCATTTTGTCCTGTGCATGACCGTTCCTAACCTAACTTGTGAAATTTTGGAATCGATTTCGTAAGCATACAAATTTCGAAATAATCGACTCTATTCCATACCAACATGACATATTTAAATAATCAAATCATGATTTCATGAAATCAGCTTGATATTCATAACTTATTTTTGAAAAATGAATAGAGATATTCACATGACATATTTCGAGTACCACACACAATCATGGCATATTGAGTTTTACCCCACACAATCACGAACTTTGTAGAAACAACAAATCTGCTGAGTTTTATTACGCATAATCATGATCTGAAAGGCAAAACCAAACAATGAAGCCAAAAAATTAAAGAGGGTTCAACAGAACGATTTACGGAATCTAGCCGTGTCGGGTTCGTCCCTTCTTTCTCCGCCGGTTGCTTCAGATGCGAAGGACTGGATCGACTTGAGGCGTTTTGGGGTTTTCCAGTAAAACCCCCATTCGGATGGCACGGACGAATGCATGCGCCATTCTTCTTCTATCGATTTTGCAAAAATGGAGGACAGACTGATCTTCACCGATTTGTGGCGCTTTGATTTTTTGCATTTAGAATTTTAGATAACCAGAGAGCCCAAAGTTCAAATGGAAGGGTTTCTGTTACACATGGAGATGAGGCGAGATTTTTGGGATTGGAAGGCGAAATCAACGGGGACCGATCGCCGATTTTACAGCGGGGACGAGAGGAGTTATGTTGTCGTCCCAAAATTCTGTGATGTATATATGTACGCATTAACTTATATATAAAAGGGCGCAACTGGTATTAAAAAGGAATGGGGATGAAAACATAAGTGGAGAAAAAGCCCAGGATGGAAACTTACAGGAAGCATGGCGCGAGGATGATTATTTAAGTTCCCCTTTTACATTTCATTTTTCGCCAAGGATAATTATTTGGAAAGGCTAATTTTGAAAAATAAAGTACCGAGAGGACGATATAGGGTGCCTAACACCTTCCCCATTTGTAACCGTAAATCTCTGTTTCAGTAAACCCTCGAAGGGGAGTCAATTACAAGACCACGTTTGAAAAAAGAATTTGCTCAAACAGAAACAAAAAGAGTTAAAATTGTTTTCTTTGCAAAATAGTTTGAACGGGTGACCTAACAAATCCAAACTCAATCGGTGGCGACTCTATTTTTCAAATAAAAGCGCGAGTTGACGCTGCGCAGTCGAAATTAAAAATTCGTCACATTTAAAAGTTAAGATTTTAAAAGCGTTGTCTGGTTGTCCTAAAAAGTGGGTAGGAGTCCGAACTTTCTTTCTTTTTTTTTTTCAGAATTTTAGCAAAAAAAAATTCTTTCAAAAAATGGAGAGAGATATCGCCCACCCCACGCCTCCACCAATCACAACCCACCTCCACCTTCACCTCCTCCTCCCACCGCCACCTCCTCGGCCGCCCCATGGAGGACGTCCGCTGATCCGCTCCACCTTCACCCGCGAGCTCGGCCGCTGCTAGTTTAGCGTCATCTACCCATCTACCTCGTCACCCGCAAGACCACCGGCGAGAAGTTCCACTAGAAAACTCGTCAACAAGGATGACGTGCGGCGTAAGGTGCTGCAGGTGCAGATCATGCACCACCTGACCGGGCAAATCCAGATGGGGTAACTGTTACATTTAGGTGTGTTGATCCTGGAACACTAACCCAGGTTGAGATTAAGCAATCTGACGATTAAAATTGGGAGGACTCGTATAATCTGATTGACATTTCATCGTGTTCAAAAGAGGGGGAAATTAGTCCCAGACGAATAAATTCTAGATAAAAAAAAATTTTCCTGTTGTTTTTTGTCGTGAATTTTGTGTGGTTTTAGAATGGATGGATTGGTCTGCTCTCCCTTCTCTCTAAACTTTCTCTCTCTAAACTTTTCAGAAGATAGGGTTTTTACTTGGGGGGTGGGGCTGCCGCCTCCCACCTCCATCCCCCCTCCCTCCTGGCCTCCACCATACTGCCCCCTCAAAACCCTCTTCTCTGTCGTTTCCCTCCGGCCCCTCCGCTCCTGTCCCACCTTCTTTTGCCTCCACCATCCGTTTCCCTCCCTTCCTTCCCCCACCTCCTCCACCGTTCTCCCCTCTCAAACTCCCATCCCCGCTTCCTTCTTCTCCTCCGTGGCACAGTTTGGGGTCAGATCGGGCGTTGTGGTGTAGCTAGGGTGGCTACGCTTCTCCTCCGGCGAATAAGTTGCAGGTTCTGTGGCGGCGGCTCCGGCTACATTTCCGGCTTCCGGATGTGTTTTTTCTTGTTCTTAGTTTTTGTTTTGTCTTTTCTCTCTCCGGTTTCGGAGAAGGTTGTTCCCTGCGTGGAACCTTTGTTACCCTTTGTGGGTGTTTCTGTTTCCATTGAGAGTTGGTCGGAGAAGAGGACGGTGAGGCGAGTCAAATTACAGCTGCCGTCTTCTTCTCCGTTTGCGTCTTCGTCCGCTCCCGGCGTAGAACTTTCTCTACCACTTTTGGGTAATGTTTTCTGTACTTAGAGCATCCGTAATGGGTTTGTTAACTTATGTGTTAACTATGTGTGTTAAGACTTAACAAACAAAATTGTGTTTTTTGGTGCCACAATGCATGTGTGTTAAAGTGTGTTAGAATGTGCTAAATCTAGTAGTGTGTTAGCATGATTATTAAGTTTAGCAACCAAGTTAACAAATAATAAGTGGGCCATATCTCAATAAATCTAAACTTCAACCACAAAACATAAATGCCCACACTACTTTTTTTTTTATTATCGCCATTGTTTTTATATTATTTTAAAGAGTTAACACACTCTTATCAAACCCATTGAAGTACTCATATATTTACTAACACACTTTTAAGTTAACATACACTTATGGGACCCATTTTTTATCATAGCACATATCTTAACAAACACTCTGATATACAAATATAACAAACCCATTGCGGATGCTCTTAGAGTACTCCTATCCAAATCATATGGATAACCCTTATCGTGGGTTTGTTCCCATCGATGGGCTCCTGTTTGGGGTTGCCCTTTGGGCGGATTTTGAGTAATCAAAATTTTCTGAGTTTGTTCAAAAAAAAAAAAAAAGAATGGATGGATTCACTAGGCTTGGAAAGATTCACAAAAGCTGCGATGGGGGTTATGTACAAGGTTTTTTAAAATAAAATTCGGAACTAGCTTGTTATCGGATTTAATCCGATACAATCCGAATCGGATTTGATTCGACTTTAAATTATCAGATTACGGATCAACTTTATTAGATTCAGATTCGGATCAAATCCGATCTATTGACAGGTCTATCGTACCCGTGGGGAAAATATCGGTTATGCTTCGGGGAAAACTTCGATTACAGTTCAGGTACCCATCGATTCGATTCAAATTGCCATCCCTCCTTGCGGCATGGGTGAAAGGAAACTGATTGTACATGTGAACCCTAAGTCTACACCTAAGGGTATTTTGGTAACCCGTACTGTTATATATATTATTATATATATAAATGGCATTTTTGTAATTATAATTTCGATTCGGATTCCAGTTTGGGTAGCAGTTAAACCATAACTAAACCGATACCTGTTCAGTTATCCAAGACCTCAACCATACCCATATCCATGGAAAAAATTTCGGTCATGGTTCGAGAAAAATTTTGATATCAGTTCAGTCCAAATTGTCATCTCTAGAAGGAAAGTTGTGATGTACATAAACTGTATGTACAGCTGGCTGATAGGCGTGGGACCACATAATTTAATCAAGGATGAATGGGGTAAATGTTGGGCTCCCTTGCCTGCAATTTCTCAACCTTCCATTCCTTACCATGTTCATCTTTAACAATCTTTGTATAACCAACTTATTGGGCTGACAATGACAATAAACACATAAGAAAATAAGAAAAACACGTGTTTTTGTGTATTTTTTACATCTTTTAATAAACATTCACATACTTGTTATTATCAACCCATTGACCGACTATGAGTAAACAACTTGGTGCACAAAGGATTGTGTGAGATATACTTTAAGATCGGAATCGTTCAATTTGTTTTGAAGTATTTTTCTTAGAGACATTGTAAAAAGTCCACTCAGTCGGATAACGGCAAAGCTTAATTATTTCATTCAATAATTGGTCATCACGAATTCAAGCACTCAAAATTAAATGAATAAATCAAGCCCTTATCAAATAATTTGACTGAGCTGATTTTTTTCATGCACCCTTAAAAAAAGTTTTAATTAAATTTAACGGCTCCAATCATTCATATAGAACCTCAGAATGAATCTCATACAATTTGGTGTATCATATTGTGTGCCTATAGTTTTTTGGGAAGTCTATTTAGTCTATTTCCAAAACTAAATTTGATCTCTCTAGGATTTTGCAGAGATTTTCTTTCTGATTACCCGGATTCTGCTTCACTTTTCTGCATCTTGTGCTATTCTGTTATTGGTGGTAAATTACGGTTGCCTCTTCTGCGATTGGAGTTAATTTTAGTCAAAGTTCGACTAAGTGTAAACTTAATTAATCAATTGAGGCTAATTCAATTGGCCAAGAGTTAGGACTATTTTATCACACGAGGAGATCATGAGTTCGAATCTTTTCACCTGTGTTCGGGTGTTCTTCCCTTAAATGGGCTTTTTCGTTCCTTAGATATTTGATTGTTTAATAGATTTTAATTTGTTCTATTAAACAAAATTCAAAAAATCACCTAAAACTTTATGGATTGCAAGATATATGCAATTTAAAAATGGTACGCATTCCTAGAAAATGCCAAATTTTATGGGACGAATGGAGTAACTAATGAAACATTGTTTATGATTTTTCCATATAATCCCATATGCAAAATTACATATAGCGAATAATAATTCTACCAATTGAAAGTGTTTGCGTTTCTTATTACTCAAAACTTCTGTTAACATTTTGTTGGAATAACATTGAGTTGATAAAAACAATATGACATTTGAGAGAAACATTATGGTGATAAGATTGTGTCCCACTCTAAACGAATTTGATTTGTAAAGTTGTAACATTCCAAAATTTTGTAATATTATTTCAATTTCATTTTCCTTAATAATCAATCAGTTTTAGTTAATTGATTTTTAGTTAATTAATTATTGTGCAAATGATTTGTTCCATGCGTGTTATTATTTCGCGTAAATGTTTTCGCAATCAATAAGATTTTTCCTCTGTAAATCGAGACCGCGGTTAACCCCAGTATGTTTTTGTTACGCTACGGTAATATTTTTAAATTTCTCCGAAACCCAAAACCGGACCATAGAACACCGTTGGTCACGTTTCCGCGTCCGCTGAAATAATTTTCCTTCTCTCATGTATTATCCACACCAGTAGCATTCCATCTCTTTCTCCCTTTCCCCGAACACCGGGAAAGGCTTGATTTGAACAGTTTTTTATTGAACCGTTCAATAAAAAACTGTTCGGATAAAGCTCTTCCCAATCATTTTTTCTGTTGATTTCTCGCGGGTACCCTTAAAATCACGTTCTGAACACATTGAGCGGCTCGGATCATCGAAATTTTTTTTTGTCGAGATTGCGTTGGTGTTCCGAGATCAGAAAAGGGGAGGTGAGGGCGGGTGCAGACGGGAAGAGTGTGGATTTGAACCTTCAATAAAAAAAACTGCTCAAATTAAGCCATTCCCGGTGTTTTTTTGTGCCGATTTCTTGTGGGTACCCTTAATATCACGTTCTGAACACATTGAGCGGCTCGGATCATCAAAATTCGATCGAGAAAGAGGAGGTGCAGATGGGAAGGGTGTGGACTTGAACCAGACTGTATATATATATGTAACGACCCGCTCCAGCTGGCCTGGTTAACTCTTAACCTAATCACGTGGCTCAAAAGGGTAACCTCAAGTTATATAGTAGTTCTGGATGTTGCGTTATGTACCAACTCAACTCTCTATAGCTGGGCGATGTGGGACTGTCACAATTTCCCCCACTTGGACCGCAACGTCCCTATTGTGCCCCAAGGTCCATCACTTCCACCCACCAAGCGATATAGGACAAGTCCCCGCCTAAGCACGACAAACACCTCATGCTCTTCTCATGTGGGACCCGCCCAAGCATAACAAGCACCTCAAGCTCCTCACTTGTCAGGCCCGCAGGGAGACGTGTTTGGGTGGGCCTGACAAGTGAGGAGCTTGTCATGCTTGGGCAGATCCCACATGAGAAGAGCTTGAGGTGTTTGTCGTGCTTAAGCGGGGACTTGTCCTACATCACTTGGTGGGTGGAAGTGATGGACCTTGGGGCGCAACAGGGACATTGCGGTCCAAGTGGGGGAGATTGTGACAGTCCCACATCGCCCAACTAGAGAAAGTTGAGTTGGTACTTAACGAAACGTCCAGAGCTACTGTATAACTTGAGGTTAACCTTTTGAGCCACGTGATTAGGCTAACAGTTATATATATATATATATATAATCAATCTGGATCAGGTCAGAGATCCCTGACCTGATTCCGGTCCGCACCTCCCTTTTCCGATCGAATTTTGATGATCCGAGTCACTCAATATGATCAGAACGTGATTTAAGGGTACTCTCGAGAAATCAAAAAAAATGATCGGGAAGGGCTTCATTCGAACAGTATTTTATTTTTTTTGTCTATTTCAGGCGGGTATCTTTAAAATCACGTTCTGAACATATTAAGTAGCTCAAATCATCGAAATTCGATCTGAAAAGAGGAGGTGTGAACAGTTCTGACTGTAAGAGGTGTGGACTTGATCGGGATTGTATATCTAATTATCTATATACTAGTGCTACCCCATGCCTACGGCACTACGTATCCTGGTTGGAAAGGGATGGCAATTTTGTAATTTAGGTGAAAACCATGGGCACTTAACCGGAAAGTGGGAGGATGCACTATAGCCTTTGGATCAAATGAATCTAAGCCGTTTCAACAACTTGTCCCCACACTCTTCTGTTTTATAATAGAGATAACACAAATAATGCGCACACCCATTAATTTACCAAACCCCACACCACTTTTTTTTGTATCCGTACCCCACACCACTCAATCCCCATCAAATCTGTCCACACAGGCAAATTGTCCACAGATTTTGTTGTGTAATTCACCATGGGTCTCATACAAACCATCCGAGCTGTTTATTAAATGTAAAAAAAATTTCAAGGGTCTCCTCAAAAAATTAGTTCAATCCGATACATATAGGTGCTCGATCTAAACATCTAACTTTTCATTATCCGAAAATTTGAATAAAAATTTAAATGATTGGATCGAGTAACTATAGGTATTAGATCGGGCTGATTTTTCGCGTAGGCCCTTAAAAAATATTTCACATTTAATGAACGGATCGGATCATTTGTATGGGACCCATGGTGAGTTTCACAGTAAAATCTATGGACAGATATCTGTGTGGTTAGCAGGGTCCTTAATTCCTTCCCCGTACTGTTCCCTCCTATATTTTGTGCCTTCCCACCTCACACTCCTCTCCTGCCCCATTCCAGTACGCCACGTACACCTCACCCTCCTATCATTCACCCTTCCCCACATCATTTATGCACTCCAAAACAATCTTCCCTCCCTCTTTTGTATATACATACCATTGCACACACTTTATACACCCACGTAATTCTCCTACACACACACTTGTATCCTGCAATTTCAGAAGAGTGAATGAGAGAGAAACACCCCCTCCATCGTCATTTTTTTCCTCTAGCTCCATTTCACTCCATCCTTGCAGCCTATCTCATTTTTCACTCCAAACCCGAATTCTAAGGTAGAAATCTCTTTCTCCATTCTCCCTAAATATTTTTAGTTGTATACGATTTAGATTAGGGGCTTGAACTAAGCCCAAATGAAAAATAACAGTTTCAGTCGAAAGTGCAAAAACCCGCCAAGAAAAATATTAAATTTGAAAACTGTTGAAACTTGGTTCTGAACCAGAACCTAGATGTTAGTCGAAACCAAAATTGTTCTATAATGTATTATACTTCAGTTTTCTTTTACTACTGACGAATGATTGTATACCATTGTTAATTGATTAGTGTGAATGAAGTTAGCTTGATTGCTTACTAATCATTTAGTGATCCAGACCGAAACCAATTTCAATAAAATTATTGATAAAATATGGGACCTCATCTTCTTACGGCCTGTTTGGCCATTGTTGGCTTGTTAAGTGATGATTTGGTAATTAGATACTAAAATAGTTAAACAAAGATGTAATGCATATATGTACAGAGAAATCATCCTTTTGTAAGTATAATAACACCCATACATGTTGTATTTGAAGTCAAGCAATTGTGCTGTGATTTTATGGAGGTGCCTCTGATAAAGCTTGATTCCCAGTATTTGGGTCTCCCCTCTTTTTGGGGAAAATGCAAAGCGGAAGCTTACTCGTTTATTATTGAGAAAGCTTTGAACAAAATGCAAGGATGGAAAGTGAAGAGAATGTCTCAAGGAGGAAAGGAAATTATGCTGAAGTCAGTTGTTCAGGCCATCCCCAGTTACGCCATGTTGTGTTTTCTTTTGCCAAAAAAGCTATGTGATAAGCTTACTTCTTATGTCTCAAATTTTTGGTGGAAGGGAGACCCTGAGAGCAAAGGAATACACTGGAGAAGCTCCCCTCTTTCTGGGGAAAATCCAAAGCGGAAGCTTACTCGTTTATTATTGAGAAAGCTTTGAACAAAATGCAAGGATGGAAAGTGAAGAGAATGTCTCAAGGAGGAAAGGAAATTATGCTGAAGTCAGTTGTTCAGGCCATCCCCAGCTACGCCATGTTGCTATGTGATAAGCTTACTTATGTCTCAAATTTTTGGTGGAAGAGAGACCTTGAGACCAACAGAATACACTGGAGAAGTTGGGAAATCTTGTCTAAGGCCAAGTCAGATGGAGGAATAGGATTCAGAAACTTCATATCCATGAATGAGACTCACCTTGCTAGACAAGGTTGGAGGATGCTTAGAAACCCGAATTTTTATTGGGCAAAAATTCTAAAACGGCTTTATTTTCCAAATTGTTCCTTTTTGGAGGCAACTAGGGGTCATAGAGCTTCTTGGCATGGCTGAGTTTGTTGCATGGCAGAGAAACTCTTGTGAAAGGTCTTATGGCAAGTGCAAACTGGGGAAAAAATCAGATTTTGGGAAGATAAGTGGATTTGAGGGCTTCCAAATTTCTCTCTTACCTCCACCAAGCCTTCTGGAGACGTGACTAAAAGGGTGAAGGATGTGATTATTGCAAATGGAAGGGGTTGGGATAAAGTGAAGTTAATGCAGATTGTTTCCAAGGAGGAGGCAGATGCTATTTTAAAGATTCCTATTTTGAAGTTTCAGAGAGAGGACTTGCTGGTTTGGCATTATACCTCAAGTGGAGAATATTCAGTAAAATCAGGCTACCATGTGGCAAATCAAGAGAGGACTAAAGATAAAGGGGAGAAGCCTTCACCCTCGTTGGTAATCAATACAAATATATGGGCTATCATTTGGAAGTTGAAGGTGTCCCACAAAATTAGGCATTTCTGGTAGAGAGCTTGTAGCAATAGTTTAGCCACCAAAGAAAATCTGCTCAAGATAAGGTGTGAACAATCTCAGATGTGCCCCATTTGTAACCAATTTCGTGCCTACCCAAGTAGTTGATCAGTTTAAGAAGGAGGATGAGATGAATTATTTAGAACGGGTAGTCTATATCTCATGGTACATTTGGAAGGCGCGAAACAAGGTAGTTTTCAATTAGGGTCTGCCTAATCCAGAGTGGAGGCTTTTCGTGAATTTTCAGATGTAGTGGTGCTTTCCTGTTTCCACATGGATAACCCAACTATTGAGGACTTTTCCCAATGGAGGGCTCCGAAAAATGGGTGTTTTAAGCTAAATTGTGATGCAGCAGTGGGAAAGAAGGGAGAGAAGGAGAGTGCAGCAGTTGTAATCAGGGATAGCAAAGGCATCCTTGTGAATGGTTTAACTGGTTTGACTAATGTTTCGTCGCCCCTTCAAGGGGAATTGGAGGCTATTCGTCAAGCGTGCGGCATGATTTCAGATTTGGGATATCAAAATGCGCTAGTCGAGTCGGATTCTCAGGTAGCCATCAAGTTGAGTGTATCCGAATTGGTCCCTACTTGGGAAGTCTTTGTAGTGGTTTGGGACATTAGGAGGATGAGAGAGGATTTGAACATCAGATTTGGATGGGTAAAGAGGACGGCTAGTAGGCTCGCTTGTGGTGGCTAAGAAGGCTTTGGAGGGTCTGCTCCCTAGAGATTGGGTGGTGTTTCTCCCAAATTTTGTTTCCTCTGTTCTAGCTAGAGATTCTCTCCTTCGTGTGTAAGCCCTGAGGGCGTTTGGGATTATCAAAAAAAAAAAGGTCTAGAAGTGTCGGACCGAAACAACCCGTGACTGATTCGTTATTCGGTTTCCTCCATATCCAACGCCGGTTGGTCGACCACCATTCCGACCGGATCTCCATCCGGATTTGCAACTGGTACACACACAAAATGTATATGAATATTTTCCAAAAATAAAATATATGCCTTTGATCACTAATTAATGCTTCCGAAATTCCTTAGAAAATTGGGGCGTTACAAAATTCTACTCCCTCCATTTTTTTTAGTTGTTCCTGACGAAAGGATGGGAATTTGGATCAATGAATAAATTATTTTCGTGCATTCTTTTTCAATTTTCTTGCACTAAATTAAAGATCTCAATTAGTTCTTTAAATCAGTGCAAAAAAGAATTTTAAAATTTTCTACGAAAACCATTATATTTTTTATTTGAAAATTGCATAGGTAGCACTCAAAAAAGGACTGAGGAAATCCTCCGGCACGTAGAGATGTTCAACTTATTGCCTTACTCAATATACTCACAATTAGGTTTAGGAGAGTTAAAACTCACAATAGTAAGACTCTAATTAGCTAAAAGATCTGTTAAAATTTCTAGAGGAGTCATTGAGAATGTTCTGATTAATGTTGAAAAATTCACTACAAGAAAAAGTATGTTCAGTGACAAAAAAGTGGCGACAAAATTTAATTTCGTCACTAAATGAGTATATTTGGTGACGAGAAAATAAATTCGTCACGTACTGTTTTGACAACTTCCACGATGAAATTATTTTATTACCAATTATAATTATTTAGCGACGAAAAAGATATTTTCGTCATCAAAGGTACCTATTTGGCGACGAAATAAAATTTTCGTTGCCAAAAGAGTAAAAAAGGAGACGGAATTATTTTTTGTTGCCAAAGATAACTATTCAGTGACGAAAAAAATATTTCGTCGCTAAATGGACCGATTTGGTAATGAAAAATATTTTCGTCTTCTTTTTTACGTTTTCAGTGACGAAAAATTTATTTCGTCGCCAAATGGATATCTTAGGTGACGAAATTTATGAATTACGTTTTGCCACCCAATATATTTCGAGCATAACTCTTTGCTCAGAACTCCGATTGAGATAATTTAATTGGGTTTGAACAATAACATAAAGAGCTACGACTTTCATGTTTATCAATTTGCTAATTTTAGGGTGCGTTTGGTAACCTTTTCAGTTTTCAATTTTTAAAAAATTAGAAATAGAAACAGGTTTATGTTTTCATTAAAACAAAAATAAGAAATATGTTTGATAATAATCTTTTTGAAAACAATAAAAACTAAAAATAGAACAACCTGTTTGGTAGTATCTTTTTTGTTTTTGTTTTTATTCTTCAAATTGAATAAATTAGAAAAAATGAAAAAAAAAAGTTCCACATACAAACAATTAACACCAATATGATTGGTCTTTTAGCTGATTAACTTTCTACGACCATCAACTTTTTTTTTTTAGCAATTGCATAGACACCTATTAACAAAAAGCACAAGGACATTTATTTAAACCAAAACTTAAATCCATCAATCGCATAGAAATGATGTTCACTTTGAGTTCAAACCTCAAATAAGGATAACATAGTTTTAAATAATTATAATTATATTTGCAGTGGTATCATCCACTATGATTCATGTTAGCCCAAATTTGTTCGGTAATCCGATCACGAACAATAGACATAGGACGGAGTTATCCACGAGTGACATCAATCTCAACTGAATTTTGGGAACTACTTGACGATACAGTCGGAGCAGTAGGAGTGAGTGCAACCCATTATGCCGAATGACTCGGAGTTGGGTTTGGTCTCGATGCAGATCTCGCAGACGAAGGTAACAGTGGTGGTGGAAGGGGACTTAGAACCAAAAGACTCACCGATTTCGAATCGGGTTTTCTTACGGGAAGCTGATGAACGACGAAGGAGTTGAAGTTCATCATTTTTTGTCATCCGCGTCGAGGTCGATGATCGTTCTCTTTTGCTAACGGCGGGTTTGGGGAAGGAGAGACGACATTATCGCTTCCCGGAGATCCGTGTCGTCGTAGGTAAGATCGATTATCTCTACACGGTTGATTCTGATTTGGGTGGTGGGGAAGAGAGAGAGAGAGAGAGAGGCGTACCAGAACATAGGAGAGAAAAGAAACGATCGGGAACGACGGGCTGAAATTCTGTTTCAAAACAGTGTAAAACTCCTTTTTTTAGTTTTCATAATTTCTAGAAATTCCAAAAACGTTTTTAAAAAACAAAAAAGTAGAAATATGTTATCAAACAAGTTTTCTTTTTTAGTTTTCAAAAAAGTGGAAATAAAAACCAAAAACAGAAAATAAAAAGGTTACCAAACACCCCCTTAATGTTTAATGGTTCAAAATGCCATTTGAAATATATTTTAATGTTAAATGTATGTGTTATATATTAGATATTTCAAACATATGTTGAAAAGTATGTGTGGTGTAGTTGGTTAAAACTTGTGGGCAAAATCTAGGAAACTCGGGTTCGAAACCCAGCAGAAGCAAGAAAGTGGGATTACTCACCTTTGACGAGGGAATAATTTGTGATGAAATTTTTCGTCGTCAAAAAGCACAATAGGTGACAAAGAAAATTTCGTCACCAAGTCATTTTTCCGTGATGAAATTTTTTGTCGCCAAAAGGCACTATAGGTGACGAAAAATAGTAGAAATCGTCGACAACCTTTAGTCGACAAATTTGTTTTCGCCACCTATATTATTTGTGACGAAAAACATGCAATTTGTAACGATTTTCATTCGTTACCCAATGCAATTTTTCTTATAGTGATTTTATTTCCCTTTGGACTTCATAGTTCTAATGCTTTGATCAACTGTAGAAATAGTTTGATGAAACTATCTTTTGGTAATATGACTGTCGAGCTAAATATTTTTAATGCTAACAAGCAACCACCAGACGAAGATGAGGTTAGTACAATTTTCATGATAGGTAATCTAGTTCAAAATACTTGTATTCTGTCTAGTTATGAGAATCCCTTAGAAGCTTGCCTAGTTCATTTTGGGTTTCAATTTGACATACATGAATCAATTGAGCAAGTTAACAAATTAGTGGAGTCTGCTCCTTGGTTAGTTAGTGATGAATGGATATCGAATGGGGAGTCTCTTCAACTTTCTTCATCAGCATCGCCCTCATGTCTTTTTGAGTCACTTGATTGTGAATTGAAACCTCTACCACCAGATCCGAGATTTGAGTTTTAGTGCCGGTAGAAGTCAATCCCAACGTCTTTCCATCACAGGGTGATCAAAGTAAAGAGGAAATGGTAATTGACGCTTATTTCCACTGTGAATTTGAGTGGGATTTTATCTTTGGAGTTGATCTTTTACTTCATACGCATAAGTTTTGTTTAGAGTCATCGCTGTTCAAGCACATATTCCCATGGGACTCTGATCTATACTTGACACACATGAATGAACAATTCGCTAACTTAATTTTGATTTTGTCTAGTGATTTTTGCTGGGAAGATCCGTATATTATTAATTACAAGAAGCGAATAAAAAAACATGAATTGTTTGTTTCGTTTTGTTATTGCTATCAGCGTTTTCAATTTTTTTTTTTCTTTCTTTCTTTTGTGTCACTAACCAATTGCAAACAATACTAGTAACAGTTGTTCTTCATGTGAGGTAACTCCCTAAATTTTTTATGTTTTTATCTCTCTTGCTACATTGAGGACAATGCATCATTTAGGTTTGGAGAGACTATTATTTTTGAAAATTGTGTTTGAACTGCAATTGTGGTTTTATTATTTTCTTTACTACATTTTTTTTTTGTTTCAAACTTACAAAAATTGAAAGTTGCGGATGGTTGATTTGGACTTCCGACGTGGTTGTTGGTTTTTGATTAGTGCTAGTTTGCTTGTTGCACAAGTTGGAGTTTTGATATGAATTCATTGGTTTAGTTAAACTTGTGAACATAGGGATTGATGAAAGGCACTAATTAGTTGGTTCATATCACCTATGCTTGGATAGCGATTAATTACTTATGTACATGCCTTTGCATGAGCACTATAACACTTAGAGTTCGATTTGACCTCGAGTACCGTACATATATTTTTGATGCCTCAGTATAAGTCAGATGTCTTAATAGAATGCCTAATGCCCTTTTCCCCATCAAGAAAAAAGAAAACAAAAAACGATTAAAAAAAATGCATGTTGTTTCTGGCTTTTCACGTAGTGACCGGGTCTCTTGCCTCAGTAAGTAGCGAGTATTCACGTCAAACGGTGGAGAGTTCCGCGATTGTCATGTGTGGTTAGCTTGGGTTCACAGCATTTTTGACTCGAGTGATTAAGTCTGTTGGGGTGTTCTCTACATATAGTGCCCTAAGACCATCTGGTTTGGGTGTCACTGGCCTAAAACTCGCTACATTAAGGGTCAATTAGAAAGTTTAAGGGACCAAGGCATTGCACGACTACAAGAAAAAAAAAAGAAAAAAGAAAAAAAAATTGTGCATTGAAATAAGGGGAAGGGCTATAATAACTTGATGTGAGCATTTTGATGAGTATTGAGGCATTGAAAGTGCATGTTTTGTTTTCGAGGTTAAAAAACATCTTTTTGTGATTTTTCACTTACACGCATGCCTAGCCTTGTGATTTCTTTCTATCTAGATATGAGAGGAACTGTTTTGTGCTAAATCTGATTAGAAAACACTTATTTAACTTTGTTAATGAATGAAGTATATTGCCTCTAAGTTGCATTACACTCACAGTTACTTTGAGAGGCCATTATTAAGTACGTTTGAGATTCTAATCAAGTGTCATATCTTTCTTAAGAATTTTGTAGGTATATTCACGGGAAACCCTAACGAAACTATAACTCATCCACTGAGGCAACATAGGGGTTTAAAGGCTTGTTGCATATGCTAAATGCAATCGAACTCCTCTGAAAAATGATTAGTTAGTGTTTTTCTTTTTCTTTGTTTTATCTTATTTCTTTTACTCGAGGACTAGCAAAACATAAGTTTGGAGGTATTTGATGATCATAAAATATAGAAACATAGAAGTCCCATATGATATGTTGTTAATTCTTAATTATGCTCAATTGGTTAATATTATTCTCTTTTTGGTAACTTTGAAAGATTTTTCAGGAATATTATGCAAGGTACGTAGAAAACAAATATTCTTTAGAAGCAAGTCTGGTGGGCCAAAAAGGAATTGGATATCAGTAGTTAATTTCGACCTAGAGTTGGACTTGGGAAATAATTCTTCTTTCCTAATGGATTGTTTCGGGGCCTATAAGGACTAGACTAGGGTTCTGCTTCTAAAAGAAAGAGACTTCTTCACACACAAAAACAGAAGCACGGCTAAGGCTGGAATTTGACAATCACGATTGCAATTCAAAGATCGGAGATATCGGCTAGCTGGAACTGTTGAACATTATGTGGCCCGTGGTCTCCGGTTCGAGTCCTTCCTCTGGTTCAGGGTTGATCAAGCCCTCTTCGCCTAACCTGCACCACGAAGCACGACTAAAGACCACACCGGAGGAGCCCCGGTATGGCCCTCCGGCGCAAGGATGAGTATAGTGCAGAGAAGGAGAGAGAGAGCTAGGGTTTTGGGTCTGGAATGTTGTGTACCTTTTAGGGTTGTGGGTCTTCTGTATTTATAGCACCTCCTTAGCTTGCTCTCCAAGTACTGTCACGTGCTCTGCACGAGCCGAGTGACGTTGTTGTGACGTCACTAGATTAGATATTTGTAACCGTTCGAGCGTGAGCTGTCCTCTCCCATGTGCTTTCATCATTATCTTTGTAACCGCTTCAGCACGTGAGGAGCGGACGTGTCCCTGGGGGCAGCCGAGCTTGCCTGGGGCCGAGCCCAGCAAGAGGCCGAGCCCGTTATTGGCCGAGCCCAGCACAGACCATATGCAGACACCATTTGTTGAGAATCGTCGGCAAGGTCCGCCGTCCGTGAACATCGTCGGCTAGGGCCGTCTCTGATATAGCCGCGTGGGCTCGTCGCCCTTCGGCTTGTAGCCGAGCGTTTTGTGTTCGGCCTACTACAATAGCCCCTCGATCTCTGCCGACGCCGAGCGCGGGGTAGGGATCGATACCTAGCTCTGGCCGAACGTGGAGAGCGCCGAGGATGGATTATTGATGATGAAAATGAGATCGAGCTGGATTTAACCCGTCTTTTCATCTGCACAGGGTAACCGTCAGGGGCGTCCCTTAATGCGAGAACGCCAAGTGTCACTGCGTAGATGGGTACGGTTGGCGTGGGCGAGGGACTCTGCAGGCTGTCAGTTCGACGCCACGTGTCACACGTTGAATGGATGACTGTTCGGCGATGTAATGATGGGCGGGAACTTCGAATCCCAAACCCTAGCCCTATATAACGGGGTCTCATGAGGAGAGAGAAGCTACCGTTGCTCTCTCTCTCTAAACTTCCATTGCCAGAGCTGCTGCCGCGCCCGTTCATCTTCTGGTTTCAGTTTGCAGCAGATCTTCCATCAGATCTCGTAGAAAATCACAGGTATGGGTTCGCCTTTTACCCCTCTATGCGTTTTTACAGTTTTCGCGTACTTTTTCTGGCTTTTTCCTGGGTTTTTGGTGTTTTTTGTTCTGTGTGAACAGTACGAAGCCTGGAGATGAACGAACTGTTCATCTTCGCCTTCAACCTGTTCTTCCGAGCACAGGTCCTCTCAATGATCTTGTGCTTGGCTGACGTTTTAGGTTGGCCGAGCCCCATGTAGGTAATCAAGGGTTTGGCCGACGGTGGGCTTGGCCGAGCCCCATTTTATGGTTGCTTAAGCCGAGCCCCCGCTGAGTCCCGGAGTTTCCCGAGCTTGAGTCTTCATAGGATAGAAATGGTGGGCCAGTAGGTAGCCGAGCGTAGAGATCCTTGCCTTCTGGCCGACGACGAGGCTTCTCATTCCATTTTCGCTTGTCTTGTTTAGGTCTGGCTCACCAGGTGATAGTGATATCATCCGACTCTGAGAGCTCAGGAGACGGCTCCGAGGAACTCTTCATCCGAGAATATTTGGAGAGGCGACGCAGCCGACGCCAGACATCCTCTATAGCATCCAATATGTCAGACAGCAGTGATTCCAATGCCGAGCGTGATCATGAGTATGACGGCGGGTTCAACACCGAGCCCGAGATTTCTTTTACTTTATCCACACGCTCTGATGCTGAACCCGAACTCGGCCCTGAGGCTGAATCTAGGTTCCATTCTCAAGCCGAGGCCACAACGTCATCACGCTCGAGGCCGGATGGAACAGCATCCGAGGACAGAGAGATCGCTGATCTGTACGAGAGGGGTCAGGTCTGCCCACATGCACATTATTTCAGCGGGCAGCCGAACGAATATGAAGACTTCTGTCGCACCTTCAACATTCCCGCCGACGTTGTCGTTAGCCAAGTAGCCAGTAACAAAATTAGGGATAAGGCAGAGGACTATCCCGAGCATATAACTGTCCCCCTTATGGCCATCTGTGAGGCCGGGCTCCGTTTCCCTCTTCATCCGTCCTGAGGGAGTTACTGGCCAAATTCGGGCTTGTCCCTCACTATTTTGCTGTCAACAGTTACAGAATAGTGATGACCATTATCAAGCTGAAAGAACTCCATAACCTTGAGTTTTCCGTTGCCGACCTCTTTCACACGTACCAAATGTCCAGGCACGGCAAGACTAACCGCAGGTACTTGTCGACGCGCAGTGGCAAGGAACCCCTGATTGTGGGGCTTCCCGACACCGACAAATGGGCTAACTTTTATGTTGAAGTTAGTGGTAACTTCGAGTTCGGCGACCAGGCAACGCGGTTGTATTCAGTTCCGAGGATAAAAAACTTCCGAGGTTGTTTAATCCTTTCTTTTTTGCCGTACATGACTTCTTCACAGAATACTAATTATGTTTTGCATGCTAATTCTTTTGCAGATCACCGATCTATTGCAAAGAGAGAGCAGGATTTAGCCGACGAAAGTCATATCGATCGGTTGAAAGCTCTTCCCTGTCACGACGCGCCAACGATTTTGGGTTACGACCCTTCTTACAAGGGTAAGTTGAAGAGAAGAGAAAAGAAGACTGGTTCGAGCAAGCGGGCGAAGGGTAAGAAAAACGCTGCCGACGGAAAGAAGGAAAAGGACCCTAAGCCGAGCAAGGTAGCGAAAGGCGAGAGGGTGAAGTTCCCGTCTTTGAAGAAGTCGGCAGATTTCTGGTTTCAGCAGAGCCAGCCTTCAACGTTTGAAGGTATTGATATCGAGCCCCTTCGAACCCTCATCCCCCAGTTTGCCGACGATATGGGTCGGAGAAATGTCGTGAAGATGAACATCAGGGACGGCGCCCTGGACAGACAAAAAGCAGCCGCCGAGGCCGAGCGCCCGGCCAAGCGACAAAAAACTTCCCACGACCTTCTCCCTGCCAAGCCCCCAGGGGCACATGCCAAGGGGAGGGACCAGACGGAGTCATCGGCTGCAGGTGGCTCCAAAGTCGTGGAGAGGGCGACCGGCTCGGGTAGCCAGGCGGCTGCATAGGAGTTCGCTCCCTCGTTTGCCATGGCCGAAGGCAGGATTATATCCGTCAGCGACAGCGTGAAGCTGGAGCCTGGCCTTGCCCCAACAATGCTTCAAGGTTTGGCCTTGCCAAACGACATGATGAAGGTACCCGAGGAGCTTCAGCCGAGCCTGGTTCACGCCAGTGCGTATGTTGTTCAGGTACTTTCCTAAACCCGGTTTCATTTTTCCATCCTTCGGACAAATTTATGAGCCTGTATTTTTGCTGTTATGTAGGCTGGCCAGGCGATTCTCCGTGCGTATAACCAAGCCAATCTCCTTGCTGCCGAGCGTAAACGGTACCACGCCGATCTGAAGGTCGAGCGTGAAAAATCAAGGAGCTATAAGGGGAGCCTGCAGACGGCGAAGACCCAGATTGCAGAGCTCGAGAGGGAGAAGGAGATGGCCGAGAAGCTGAAGAAGGCCGAGCGCGAGCTCGGTCAAGTGGTTAGGAGGGAGAAGAGGAAGATGAAGGAGGTTGACCAGAAGGCGTACCAAGCTGGTTATGACCGTGCCGGCCAAGAGTACAGGAGGGACGCTCGGTCAATGGTTAATGACCATCTCCAAGAAAAGTTGCCCATTGCTTACAAGGCGGGATATAAGGCCGGTGTTGCGGCCGTCGGCGAAAGAATGCAGCTGGAGCTTGACCTGAGCCGAATCCCAGCGCCAACTGTTCCTGAGCTTGAACTCCCTTATACTGAGGAGGAGTGCGCCCCGTTGCCGGACGAGGAATTTTCTGAGAGCGAGGAGGATCTCGAAGACCTCACTGTTGTTGATTTATCTGAGGATGATAATGACAAGAAAAAGGGCGATGGCGATGAAATTGCTGCCGATGCCGGTAAGGGCGTCGAGAAGGAAAAAGAGAAGGTGGCGGATGCTGGGGAGGCTGATAATGCTGTTGCCGAGCATGCTGCTGATACTACTGCAGATGCCACTGCTCTAGTTTGATCATTATGAGTTTTAGTTTTGAATTTTTTGAACTATTTTGGACTGGACGGCGCCGAACACCGGTGTTTGCTGTTCCAGATGTAATAGTTGTTGGGGGTCGGCATCGAACGATTTACCACGCCGTACCTTCTGTTAGGAGTTTCTGCTACACTTTTCGTTGAATGAATGAATGTGTGCTTTCCTTTGTTTCAATGACCTTTGTTTTTCCGTGCCTGATCAATCTGTGTTTTGGCCTTGTGAAAATTTGTTTTGTAGCCTTGCATGTTTGGATTGGTAGATATCCGTAGCCCCCACTTTGGTCTGGGTTCGGTGTGATAGTGTTTTCTTGACGTAGGGTGGTTGTAGCCGAGCCTTGACCAAAGTAGGATGGTTTAGCTATTTTAGGATACAACTGTTTAGTGGGTGGTTTGCTCACCAAAGTGTGAGTGTAACCTGACTGTGGCCGACCTTACTGTCTTGCCAAGTCAAACCGAAGCCCACATTCCAGCCGCAATGTGTGTTATGGGCTTGGTGGACCATATGTCCTATTTTGCTTCTTTGGGCAGTATGGCCGAAGCAGACCCTTAGGGTCGTTTGTGGGTGTGACCGAAGTCATCGTTTGTGGGTGGCTGAGTTTGCCGAGAGTAAAAAATGTAAGCGAGATTCCGAAAAAATGCTAAGTTACATAACTTGAGATGAATGATTGCCAAATAAAAAGTGATTCCCATTAAGTTACCGAGACGAAAAGACAAGCAGTCAGTGGCCTAGACCATGCTGTGAAATGAAAAGATTTAAAAACAGAGATGGACGAGTAAATGTAGTGAAATGTCTATGAAAACAGGCAATATAGCCGAGCATGGATTTGAGGATCACATGTACGCCCTCTTGAGGTTCTGGGCGTTCCAAGGGTTGGTCAGCACCTTCCCATTCATGTCCTCCAGGATGTATGCTCCTTCGCCAGCAATCTTGACGATGCGGAAGGGACCTTCCCAGTTCGGCATGAATTTCTTTTTCTTAGTCGCCTGGACCACCTTTCGCCAAACTAAGTCGTCAGGCTTGAATTTCTTCACGCGGACACTGCGGTTATACCCCTTGGCCACTTGCTGTTGATAGTCTGCAAGCTGCAGCCGAGCGTCGTCACGCTTTTCTTCAGCAAGGATGAGCTCCTGGGCAACAGCCTCGTCATTGGTGACTGGATCGAACGTCTCAGTCCGGAGGGTGGGAAACTTAGACTCCAAAGGGATGACGGCTTCCATGCCGAACGCCATGGAGAATGGGGTTTGGCCTGTAGATCGGCGAGGTGTAGAGCGGTAGGCCCAGAGAACCCTTGGCAGCTCCTCTGCCCATTTGCCCCGTTTTGATGTTAAGCGACGTTTAATCCCAGCACACACAGTTTTGTTTGAGGCCTCGGCCTGGCCGTTCCCCTGAGGGTACGCTGGAGTAGAATTAAAGAATCGGATGCCGAACTCTGTAAGGAGACTTGACAAGCCGTTGCCAACAAATTGCGTGCCGTTGTCAGAAATGATTGCGTATGGAACGCCGAACCTTTTAATATTGTTCCTCAAAACAAACCGCCGAACGTCAGCCTGGGTTGAGGTTACCAAAGGTTCAGCCTCCACCCATTTGGAGAAGTAATCAGTAGCTGTGATGAGGAACTTGAAGCCCCCAGGGGCGGTTGGTAACTTTCCGACGATGTCAAGCCCCCATTGGGCGAATGGCCATGGACTTGTTATGGGGAAGAGGTTTTGAGCGGGCTGCTTGGGTATTGGGGAGAATAGCTGGCATGGTCAGCATTTGCGGACAACCTCTTCGCAATCTTTCTTCATATTTTTCCAGAAATAGCCTTGACTTAGCGCCCTCTGGCATAAGGAACGTCCGCCAGAATGGCATCCGCAGCTGCCTGAGTGAAGCTCGTTGAGGATCGTTGGTACCTGCGTAGGGTGGACGACGAGTAGGTACGGCCCAGAGATGGACTTTCGATAGAGTTGGCCGCTGTCGGATAACCAATAGTATGCAGCCTTATTCCGGATTCGGTATGCTTCCTTTTTGTTATCAGGTAGAGTGTTGGTCCTGAGGAAGTCCACGATCTCATCCATCCAGCTTGGGCCGAGCTCGATGTTCAGCACTTCTTGGGGAATGTCAAAGCTTGGTTGACTGATGTTGCCGAAGTTTATAGTGCGGAATCCTGAAACCTTAGAGGCCGATGCCAAACCAGCGAGAGCGTCGGCGTGGGCGTTGTGTTCCCGGCTTATCTGCTCGATTTTGAAACTTTTGAACTTGGTGATAAGCTCGGCTGCCGTCGTCTGATACTGCATCATTCTTGGATCCCTGGCTTCGTAGTCCCCTAACACTTGATTCACAATCAGTTGAGAATCGCAGTAAACAATAAGGTTATCGGCTTGCATTGCTGAAGCGGAACGTAGACCTGCTAGGAGGGCTTCATACTCGGCCTCATTGTTGGTGGCGGGGAAGTCAATGATGATAGAACTTTCATGCATTGTCCCACATGGGGAGACTAGGACTACACCCGCACCTGCTCCGTTACTGTTTGAGGCGCCGTCGACGTGCAGTCTCCAGGAGTCGCCCTGAAAAAGTAGCCAGGGTTTCTTAGCTTCCATTGGTTCGGCCATAGCTGGTAAAGGAGGCGTACTGAATTCTGCGGCATCTTCAGGGGTGAGTTCGGCAATGAAGTCGGCGAGAACTTGGCCCTTGATTGCTGTCCGAGGCTCGAAGTGGATGTCGAAATTAGCAAGTTCGACGGCCCACTTGGAAATTCGATTGGAGAGGTCGGCCTTTCGAAAGAGAGCTTTAAGGGGGTACTCTGTTAAGACCGTGATAGTGTGGGACTGAAAATAGGGAAGTAGCTTCCTTGCGGCCGAGACGAGAGCTAGAGCCAATTTCTCCAGAGGGAGATAGCGCGTTTGTGCGGGAAGGAGTGTTTTGCTAGTAAAGTAGATGGGCATGTCATCGGCTCCCTGTCGTCGGACGAGAGCGGAACTGACGGCATGGGCTGAAACTGCCAAATATAGATAGAGCGTTTCAAATTCTGCCGGCTTTACTAATTGAGGTGCGGAACACAGGTAACTTTTGAGCTCGGTGAGCGCCTTGTCGCACTCTTCCGTCCATTCGAAACTTCGCCTACTTTTCCCTTTTAAAGCATGAAAGAAGGCGTGGCATTTGTCCGAAGACTTGCTGATGAAGCGGTTGAAAGCAGCGGCCATGCCAGTGAGTCTCTGAACCTCTTTGACCGTACGTGGTGGGCGCAGGTCTGCTACGGCTTTAATCTGGTTGGGGTCGGCTTCAATTCCTCGTCGGTTGACAAGATGTCCAAGAAACTTACCGGCGCTCACACCGAAGGCACACTTCTCTGGGTTAAGGCGGAGCTTGTGGAGTTTGAGGACGTCGAATACCTCTTTCAGCTCGGCAAGATGGTTCCCTTCCTTTTGGCTCTTGACGACGAGGTCGTCAATATATGCTTCCAAAATATGGCCAATCTGTTCGTGGAGCATTTTGTAGATTGCTCGGTTGAATGTGGCGCCTGAGTTTTTGAGCCCAAATGGCATGACTCGGTAGCAAAAGATGCCGTGCGGAGTGATGAAGGCGGTTTTTTCCATGTCATCGGGGTCCATGGCTATCTGATGATAACCACGGTAGGCGTCGAGGAAGCTGAACCGAGCGTGACCGGCGGTTGCGTCGACTAACTGATTGATTTTTGCCAGTGGGAACCAGTCTTTAGGACAAGCATCGTTGAGGTTGGTGTAGTCGACGCAGACTCGCCACTTGCCGTTTTTCTTTTTGACTACAACTGTGTTAGAGAGCCAAGTGGGGTACTGTACCTCCTGGATTGCATTGGCTTCGAGTAAGCGATTGACTTCCTCAATGACGGCGTCGGCATGCTCGGGAGCTGAACGTCGAGCCTTCTGGACTACCGGCTTGGAGTTCTTCTTGATGTTGAGTGTGTGGCAGATGAAGTTAGGGTCGACGCCAGGCATCTCGTTGGGCGTCCAAGCGAAGACCTCCATGTTTTCTTTTAGAAGTTGAAACATTTCTTCACGCTCGGCGTCGCTCAGGGAAGAGCCAAGCAAGAAGAAACGAGATCCATCCTCATTTATGGGCATTTGAACCAATTCTTCTTCAGCTTTATCTTCGGCCTTGTGGCCGACGTCTTCGATGACAGCCATGTCCGGGATTTCAACCCATTGGACTTGTTTTGCTTTGGAGGACGTGTGTACAGCTGAGACGTAGCATTTTTTGGAGGCAACCTGGTCGCCTCGCAGATCTTCTTGTCGGCCGCTTGTGCCAATGAAGCGTACGACCTGGTGGTAAGTGGAGGCAATGGCACGCATCTTTGTGCAACCAGGCTCGGCCAGGATGGCGTTATGCGGACTTGGGGCATTGACGCATTTATGAACTCGGCGGAGGCGTCCTTGGCCCGGCGATGGCGGGAAGATGGATTTTGCCAATTGGCCAGGCAGGAGCTCCGTTGAATCCGATGAGAGGAACCTCTGTGTCTTGTAGCGCCGACTCTGGGAGATCAAGCTTTTTGAAAAGGTCATAATACATGACTTCTGCCGAGCTGCCCTGGTCGATGAGGACACGTTTGACGTCATGGACGCCAATTTGAACCGTGACAACAAGTGCATCAGAGTGGGGCGTTTGTACATGCTCAAGATCACGCTCGGTAAATGTAATCGTCCATTTGGGAACATCGTGCGGATACGGGCGCTTGGATCCACAGCCGACAGAGAATACCTGCTCGGAAGACGAGGCTTGAATGATGTCGGCTTGGAGACTACCTTCGAGTTCCTTTGTTACTGGACCGTGGATAACGTGTATCATCGGCCTTTGTTCGTTGGGATTGGGATTGCCGATTGGCTGTCGTGCTGGTGTTTTTGCTCGGTCGATGTATTGATCGAGATGGCCCTGGGCGGCAAGTCTCTCGAGGAGTGCTTTGTATGGGCCGCAGGCTGTGGTGTAATGGCCGAGCTCGTTGTGGTAGGAGCATTTCTTCCTTGGATTCTGATCTGGCTGCCCCGTATCTGTGCCGAGCTTCCCAGTCGGCCATTCGAACCATGGCTGTCGCATGATTTCTTTCAAGAAGGACCAGATAGGTTCCTTGAAATATGTAGTCTCGGCAACGTAGTCATGTACCTTTGGCTGTCGCTTTTTGCCGTCCTTGATATTGTTCACGTGCTTCTTCGAATGTTGTTGCTGGGCTAGGGTTGGTGCGGGCAGCTGTTGGGTGACAGCTGGGTTTGTTGTATTTACGCTCGGCATACCCTGCGCCGCCCTGTCAGCGTAGAATTCCTCTAGCGCGCAAAATCGTTCGACGACACGCATTAGTTCGCCCATGCCGTGGGGCGGGCGGATGGCGAGTTCGTCAAGTATCTTGCTGCCCGTTTCCAGGCCATTCTTGAAGGTACGCGCGGCCCAGTATTCGTCGATCCCAGGTATTTCGTTGAAGAGCTGCCAGTAACGTTCGGCGTACTGCCTGAGGGTCTCGGCCGGGAGCTTCCTCATCTGGGATAAGGACTCAGGCTCCTTGGCAGTCTTGTTGCTGGTGATAAAGCGGGTATTGAATGCTCGCTCGAGGTCGGCAAGATTCCGAATGGATCCAGCGGGCAACTTGTTGAACCACTGGAGTCCAAGGGAGCCGAGGCTGGAGGGGAACGCTTTGCACTTGATCTCATCCTTTTGGGTACAGAGCTCTATTGTTTGGCGGAAGTGGATGAGATGGGTGTAGGCTTCACATGTTGATGGGTCGAATTTGGTGAACTTAGGCAAGTGAAATGTGGATTCGGGTGAAGTGTTGATGATATGGGAAGTGAAGGGTGAAACGCCGAGATCCTTCAACTGCCTCTCGAACCCAGGGCGTGGCGGCTTGCCGAACTCATCTGTCTTCGTTCGTTTGGGGTCCCTTCCCTTGGGGTCCTTAGTGGTTGTCTTCCCATCGTTCCTGTGCCTGTGTTTATCCCTCAGGTCTGTTGCTGTTCGCCGTGGGACTTTTCTCGTTCACGACGAGTTTTGTTACCGTGCTCCCCTTCGTCACCAATTCCTTTCCCGCGTCGTTGTCGGATCTCATCATCCTGGTTCTCGGGTGGGATTTCGCCGAGGCGTTCAGACACGTGACGCCTGGTTTGTACGGAATCTCGGCTATGGTGCGAGACCGTGGTGCGAGAGAATTCCGCACGACCAGTTGAGTACTCTCTCACGACCAGTTGAGTACGTGCTTGTGAACGACTCGGTGTCCCGCGTCCTGGTGCGTTCTTGGTGGCTTCTGGAACGATGTGCTCCAGAAGCGTTTGGCTGTCTGTAGAGGATGATCTCTCGTGCGTCACCAGGCGCAGGGGTGAAGCCAAGTCTGTCCTTCACAGATCCGCGTTGGCCCAACTCTTGTTGCTTCTGTGGTGGCGGTGGAGGTGGCGTTTGTCCCCGTTGCCTCCTGCTTCCACTAGATCTCGAGGTGGCAGGGATTGCTGTTTGCTGAATGTGCTGCTTCATTTGGGCCACCTCCGCCCTCAACGCGGCCAGCTCGTTATCTCGTTCGTCGTCTCGACGTTGTAACAGGCGGATGTAGGACGCCGTGACTTCCTCCGCGGCTGGTGATAGTCCGGAGCTGGCGGGGATTGAGATTGACATGTGTCTCTCCGGGGGTGGAAGGATGATGTTTCCACTGGCGTCCTTGGCCCCAAAGACGGCTGCGTTCGTGAGATCGCCGCCCATTGTGGTTGGATTTGAGGTTGTTAGTGGAGGAAGGGAGGTTGGTGTTGGGAGGAGTGAGCCGTTTGGATCAGAAGTAACTTCACGTCGGGTTCACCAATTGTGTGGCCCGTGGTCTCCGGTTCGAGTCCTTCCTCTGGTTCAGGGTTGATCAAGCCCTCTTCGCCTAACCTGCACCACGAAGCACGACTAAAGACCACACCGGAGGAGCCGGTATGGCCCTCGGCGCAAGGATGAGTATAGTGCGAGAGAAGGAGAGAGAGCTAGGGTTTTGGATCCTGGAATGTTGTGTACCTTTTAGGGTTGTGGGTCTTCCTGTATTTATAGCACCTCCTTAGCTTGCTCTCCAAGCACTGTTCTGCACGAGCCGAGTGACGTTGTTGTGACGTCACTAGATTAGATATTTGTAACCGTTCGAGCGTGAGCTGTCCTCTCCCATGTGCTTTCATCATTATCTTTGTAACCGCTTCAGCACGTGAGGAGCGGACGTGTCCCTGGGGGCAGCCGAGCTTGCCTGGGGCCGAGCCCAGCAAGAGGCCGAGCCCGTTATTGGCCGAGCCCAGCACAGACCATATGCAGACACCATTTGTTGAGAATCGTCGGCAAGGTCCGCCGTCCGTGAACATCGTCGGCTAGGGCCGTCTCTGATATAGCCGCGTGGGCTCGTCGCCCTTCGGCTTGTAGCCGAGCGTTTTGTGTTCGGCCTACTACAAACATCTTTTCTTACTATTTTCTTCCATGGAGTTCTATTATTATTTGAATATATTTTTGTACTCCGTAAGGGTTCATTTGAATGCGGGATAAGAATTGAGAGTATTATTTGTGAAAGGGGGATAAAATAGTAGGGGGTATTGGTTAATAAAGGGTGACCCACATTAATACGACATTTATGGAGGTGAGATTAAATAGTAGTTGGTTTGGATGAGATATTAAAAATAAGGGGATAAAATAGTACTTAGTTTGAATGAAGAATAAAATGGGGGGTTAAGGTTGTTTTGCAGTTGAAATAAATGAGGGGGTATTATTTCGGCCTTATCTGGGGGCATTAACTAATAACACCCCAAAATCCACCCATAATTAATACCCCCGTAGGGGGTAATGGTGGGTCTTACGCAAGAGGGGGTGAAAAGAAAACCCTCCCCATTTTAGCATCCCAAACCAGGTATAAGCCCTAGCCCCACAGCCTTACAGGGGGTGTACGTTAACTTATCCCCCTTCACAAGGAGCCACCCAAACGGGCCCTAAGCAACAAAACTCTTAAACTAGGGTTGAGGATGAAGCTCCATTAATGACTATTATATATTCATGAGATTTGACTTTACCTGAATATGTGGTTTGATTTTGATTAAATTGTTCTTACTCTAAATCAATTGTTTGGGATAGATTCTAGATATAAGTTCAATCATGTTTTTCTCATGATTTGAAATTGTGTTTAGGGTTGAATGCTGGTTTTTCTTCGAATTATAAAACTGGATATTTATTGTGATTTGTTAAAAACGAATACAATTAATGATTTGGTTTTATACATGCGAGCGGAGAGGAGCAAACATTAAACTTTTAAAAATGAGCTCTTACGATGATATTTTCTATGGTAACAGAATTAGCTTTCAAACTATCATAAAGAAATTTTGGATAAAGTCAATGATCATATAGTTATATGAGCTAATGGTATGAATTCTGAAACCTTAGTTATTTTTCTCAACCGGTAATCTTCGCTACTTTCTCGTGGTAGTATAATTTTCTATTATTAATTGTTTTGTTTCCACTGTTAGTTTAATGTTTAGATGAAGAACTAAATTACCACTTTTGTTAACTAGGTTAGGATTTAATCAGTTTAAGCGTATTTCGTTTTCCTACAAAAAATCACAAGTCGGGTTCGACCTTACTCTTGCATAACTATACTTTGATACGATTCGTATGCTTACGAGTACAATAAAATTTCACCACAGTTTATAAGAATGTGGTTGCACAGTCGTAAACCCCATCCCATTAGACACGCGTGTTCCTGACGTGTTCTTTAGGTTGTTCTTTTTTCCTACTTCACACTTTCTACCACGTGGAGTCGAGCTTTTGCTATCTTATAAACCCATATGATGGTGGGGTGGTATGGATCTGGCGCAACATCTCATTCGATTAAAAATCCTTATGATGGTTGGTTCTAATTTGTAGTTGAGACTTGAGACATTGAGTTAAGTAGGAAAAATGTGAAGCATGTTTTTTTACCGATCTCCCCTTCAATTTTATGATTGCTACATTTCATCATTGTTTGATTGCTTTGGTTGGTTTCAATATTTTATGGTTTGCAACTAATGGTGTTGTACCCGTAGCCAATTAATGTAATTTTTTTTTAGGTTTTCACTTCATGTGCAGCAATTTGGAGCACAAATTAGAGCCATGTTCACTCCATCTCACTATTACGCAATTTTGTTTTTGTAGTTATTTGTTTGGGAAGGTTATAGTCAGCCAATTTATGTAAGGTTAAGGTAATTCTGTCATGTTAATCAACTTGTGTTTCCTATTCTCTCTTCTCTTTTTTGTTTGTTTGAGTGTTATTAATAAATTTTTGATAGTTGTTAATTTTTCCTTATCTGTATTTCTCGCCCTTAATGTGGTAATGAAAAAACTAGTTGTGGTAACATAAACACGTTGATATTGTTTTCATATGATTTAGGGTCTTCTGAAGTGTCCCCATTGTGTCACGTGTCTCCGAAGTGTCTAACACAGATACGTCCATTTCTAGAAGTGTCGGTGTTACATGAAACTAAGCAACCCATCGGTGTTAGATGAACAGGTTAACACTTTTGTTCACTGATACAGTGTTGATTTGCATGTGCTGATTGTTCAATCCATGCTTTCAGGCGCGGACAAGCACTAGAAGAACTTTGTTTGATCCAAATTTAAGAAAAAAATCTTCTCATATAAATCGGCTTTGTTAGCAGCGGTGGTCAATAGTTTCTTAATTTATTTTAGTTGTGTTCAAAATACTTTGCGTCATGGTTTCAGACACGGATAAACCCTAGTTGATCATAAATAAACGACAAGATACATATCTTAAACCACAAATTAGAATTTATAAAATGAACCACAGAATTTGTAAAGTATACCGTACTCCTGAAAATAAAATATATGAGCCACAAAAATTTGTAAAGAGAATGTGTACTGAATACTTTTTTCCACCTTGTATGAAGCTCCCACCGACAAAATAAAAACTAGCATTGACTATATATATACACCCAGTTTGTTTGTAAGGCACCGTTCCGTTTTCTTTCTAAACCTTTTTTTTTTTTTAAAAGAAGGTAATTTCAAACTCAAATATAACAAAAATGAAATTTTTTTTTTAGATTTTTTTTGCACCATTTAAGGGATCTATCAAACAAGATCCATATTGGTAGGAAAATTATTTGCGTAAATACATGATTTTTTATTTTGAAATTGCATTCCTTTTCTAAAAGTTTTATTTTAAGAAACTTGAACACCCAAGAACATTTCTATCCGATCACATCGATCCTTATCAAAAAATTGGCTTGAGCTGATCTTCCTACTGTATCTCACCCTCATACTATACTTTTTATTTTGTGGGTCCATTTAAAGCTCACTATTTGGATTCGAATCATTCATTTTGTAGTAAACGCAAAGGTGAATATGTCAGCAAAATAATGCTACTTGAACATGTCTGTAAAAAATTATTGTGGTACTTTCAGAGCGTACGAGTTGACGGGATTCTCTTTTTTCAACTTCGAATCTTTTTTTCTTTTTCCAACTACGAATGTCAACAGAATCTCATCAACCACTCTCAAAGAACCAAAATAATTTTAGTTATACAATCGGGATACTTACGTAATAGACAAAAGTGGTCATTTAAACTATATTATCAAATTATCGTATGACATCTCAATCCAATATTAGGATTATGATTATGATTTAATAACAAGGAGACGATTCTAATTTCAAGTACTATTAACTACTGTGGTTACCACAAAAAAAAAAAAAAAAAAACTACTGTATCAGTCCCAAATTGTTTGTCCTTTTCAAAAAATCGTGCATTTTGTATGCGAAAAAAAAAAAGAGTATAAAACAAGAATTTTATTTCAAATTTTTTTTACAGCAATTTAGAGATCTAATTGAGAAGAAAAAAAATTGAGTAATTTTTTTTCAAAAAAGTCTCATAAACAGGATATTTCTTGCATGCAAAATGCATGATTTTCTAAAAAGGAGCAAGCAATTTGGGATGGAGGAAGTAATACCAATCAACATTTTTTTCGAGAAATAATGGTATTATATACTTTATCCGTCCCTCTTTAATTGTCCCGTTTCGAATCTTCAACTTATTAAGAAAATATCATCATTACACCTTTCATATCAACTTTTACCTCTACTTTCTCTATTTACCCTCTATGGAGACATCATTATTACACTTTTACTCACTAACTTTTCAAAATGGAATATACTTTTAGGGGCAAAATGGAAAATGTATCAACTTGTACCCACTAACTTTACAAAATGGACACTTATTAAGGGATAACCCAAAATAAAATATTGAACTTTAAAAAGGGGACAGAGGGAGCATCACCTAATGTTATAAGTTATTAATCATTTTGTAAACCACGCACTAATCTCAACACAAGAGCTTCAAAAAAAACAACCAACGTCACAAATTAAAATTAAGTAGGGTTAAGGCTCCGTTTCGGAATGCGAATAAGCTGCTTATTATTTAAGAAGGTAATTTCAAGCTCAAAAATAATGTGTTTACGCAAATAATTTTCCTACCACTATGGATCTTGTTTAATAGATCTCATCAAGATCTTTAATACGGTGCAAAAAAAATAAAAAAATTATTTTTCGTTTACATTATTTTTTAGTTTGAAAATGTGAAATAAACTGCTTATTTTTTAAAAAGGTTTCTAGAACGGAGCCTTTAAGACTCTAAACGTTGTGTCTTCGAAAGAGATTGTTTCCTAGGAAATTTATAGAAATGATCCCCCTAGTTTCACATGAGTCTTATTTTCGTCCTCCATGTATTAATTATAACTCTTTTAACCTTCAAGTTTGATTTTCGTACTAAATTGGTCCAATTGATAACTTATGTTAGCCAAACTGGACGGAAATAATCAATTGATGGCAGTTTGGACGTTGCAGTTCGTACTAAGTTGGTCCAATTGATAACGTCTGCCGTCAATCTAATTTTTTCATCCAATTTGGCTAATTGGCATTATCAATTTGACCAACTTAGTACGAAAACCAAACTTAAAGGTCAAAATAATTACAATTGATACTTAGGGGACAAAATTAGGAGGACCATTTCTATAAATTTCCATTGTTTCCCTATTAAAAGTTACTAGAATTTTAGCTCTCTTAGAGCATCCGCATCAGCCTCACCAAATTTTGGACCAAATTAATCCTCAAAACCCACTTTTTTTAGTTTAGCTAGTCACTTTTACATAATTACGTAAAATCAGACTCTTTACTCTCACTCTCTACTCAATTAAATATTCAAACCTACCCCATTAAATATTTATATCCATCCCAAAAGAGGAGAGAGAGAGAGAGAGAGAGGGGGGAGAGAGAGAAATAATAAAATAAAAAGAAGTGAGTGAACAGTAGCTCGTCTTCTTCCACGAGGTACTGTAGCAATTCTAAAAATTTGGAAAGTGGCGAGGAATCAATTGAGGCTGATAAAGCTGACTTTTGAGGGATTTTTGGGTCTGCCTCTTTAGTTTTAGAGTAGAGAGAGGGATACCGAGAGAGATGTGGATGCCCTTATTAGAGTATCCACAATGGCCTAACTGTAATACCTCGTACTTAAAAAAAAACAAAAATGAAAAAAAAAAGAGCTATTTTCTTATAGCAAAACCTATTCTGTCGTAAGTGAGTATGAAGAGTTGGGTTTGACTTGTCTTGTGGAATTAACTTTTATGAAACAAAAAAATGAATAGATATACAAGAGTTGATATGTTTGGCAAAGAGGTGCACGTGGAGCTCTTGTTTGGTGCATGTGTGTGCGCTGGTGTAGGTTGCTTAGCAATTGTATGAATGAATATAAAGTCAAGAACAAAAGGAAAACAGTAAAGGAAAAGGAAAACAGTAAGGAAACTGAAAGAAGAGAAATCGAAACTATAGCAGAGGCTTCCGGAGATGAGCTTAGGTATGATATTCAAGGCGATTTGAGAGTGAGTGTGAGATACATGTTTCTTATACAATATTAACGTTGAGTTCTTGTTGATTGTGTTATGTACGGTGACTGTATGTCGTGGAACTGTTTGGTATGTGACGGGGTGACTAGACTAATAAGCTATGTCAAAAGACATGTTGGCCAATGGGCTGTGGTGAGGCTAGTGAGGTGGTATGTCACCCGTCATATACTGAGGTGGACCGGATATGTGGTTCCATTTATGTGGAATGTGTTATATTCGTGGTTGGTGTTAGTACGTGGTGGTTGGTGTTGTGCAGTTATTTTAATGTTGATATTGTGCACGTTATTATGTCTCACACACTCCTGGGATCCTTTTGGACTCCAGCTTGTAGGTTGGTTAGTGCGGCAGGTGCCGGTGATGCAGGAGCTTGTCTGAGTCGTTGCAAAAGTGGGTTGTTGTTTATTAACTTTAGAGATAGTTGTAAACTGTATAGTTTTGCAATAAAAAACAAATTGCGTTCTTTTTTATATCGTGGTGCTTAAGGATCCGGGTCGTTACACTAACCAAGAAAAACTCCCTATATTTTTCATACAAAAATGATCTACAAAGAGTCTCATAAAATAAAAAATAAAGTAAAATAAATCATTACAAAAGATTTACCATTACAAAATAGAAGCATATATATAATTATCCCCCCAAAAAAATACAACTTTTACAATACCTCAAAATTCATCATTTGAAAATTAGTCTTCTCGCAGTTTTTGCTGCAAATGTACTAATTAAATCTCCATAGTCAAGTTGTTTCACCAACTCCTTCTCGATAGACAATATAGCCAATCCATTTAATCTTTTTTGAGACATGGTTGACCGAAGATAATTTTTTACCAAGAAATTCTGTATGCAAGTATTTTTTATCCACGGTTGTTGTCAACCTTTACCGTATGACTCCTCAAACGTGAAGCCTGAAGTGTTTGCAGCTTGTAGCGTTTCTTTCTTCTTTTGAGTTTTTTGAATCGGTGCAATATATTCTTCCGACTATCCCTTATTTTCTTTTTCTTTTTAATGTCTTAGTGTTTCTAATAAATAATTCTACTATTTGGGCCTATTTTGTCGCTCCTAAATTTCAAGTGCAATTTTTTTTGGGCCAGTATATATATATATATACACACACACAGTTAACTTCTTATAAGGGCGCCCTTACCATATTAAGTTGCGGACGTCCCCTTTTCTCCTCTTTTTCAATCAAATTTTGATAATTCGAACCGCTCAATGTGTTCAGAACGTGATTTTAAGTGTACCCGCAAGAAATCAGCAAAAAAAAAAAGACAAAGAAGGGTTTCATCCAAGCAGTTTTTACTTAAACAATACAATAAAAAATAAACAAAAACTGCTCGGATGAAGCCTTTTCCGGTCTTTTTTTTTTGTTGATTTCTTGCGGGTATCCTTAAAATCACGTTCTGAACACATTAAGCGGTTCGGATCATTGCAAATTAATCGGAAAAGGGGTGTCCTCACTTTAACACGGTAAGGACGCCCTTGTATGAAGTTGTGAGTGTGTGTGTGTGTGTGTGTGTGTGTATAGTCTGTTTCACATGAGGGGGCCCTCATTTTTAACTTTTTTTGGGGGCCAAAAGCGCATGCTTCTCCTGCATTTGCCATAAGCCGTGTAGAGACCCATAAAATTTTTTAATTTTTGAAATGTTTATAAAATACTTAATTGGGAAAATATGATTTACTTAGTGATTATTCGAATTGAGGATTTAAATGAAAGAATAGAGACTTGAGGGAGTGTGTGTGATTTAAAGATATATGGATATATACGGGGTGGGTGTATGTGTAGGAGATAACATTTTCTCCCTTGTATCTCTCTCTATCGTCCTCTCTCACTCTCTCTACCGAACTCTCTCTCTCTCTAGCTCTCTCACTCAAAACTCCACTCCATCTCACAAAACCCTCAAGGATCCATCTCTATTTCATCTCTAGAACGCAACTTCGGGCTCGTATCGTGTAGGTGAGGCTCGGGGAGAAGATCTTGGTTGATTTCAAAGCTTCAGAGGCTAGGGCTCGTTCGTTGATCTCATGTTTGAAGCTTCTAACCTTGAGGTATAGATTTCTTACTCATTCTAAGTGTTTATGAGTTGATTTCATGCTTTAATTGAGTTTAGATCGTCAACCATTGTGTCTTCGAAAAGCTGTCGAAATCTATAGAAAATCGCCCAAAATCGCTTAGAGATCGATCCCCAAGCATGAAGGATTGATGCCTCATTCAAATCTAGACATTTTTCCTCTTGGGGATCAATCCCCATGAGAGGAGGGATCGATCCCTTCCCTCTCTGGAAATTCTGCCCAACTTCTAGGTTTCAGCCCAACTTCAAACAACCATAACTTCTTTGTTCGATATCCGTTTCATGCAAATTTTATATCGATTTCTTGAAGTCAGCTTTCATTTGCCACCAAAATCACCTTAAGACTCTTAGTACACAGAAAGTATGATCATTTGAGTAGAGGTGTGTCAATCTGCCGATGTTGGTGGCTATCCCTAAGGTTGCTTTCGTTCCGTGTTATGATTCCCTATATAATTAGAATTTTTTTTTTTTTTTTTTTGAAATTGTCAGAAATTAGAATATGTTTAAGTCACTCTTGAGCATGATTGTGCTTATCCTAATGACTCATTGTTTGATCTTATCTCTTGGCACTCGTTAGAGTATATAATATTAGTGTCGTTGGATAGGGAGCGTACCGTAAAGTTGATAGGAGTGTTGTGGACTATAAGGGATAATGTGGTGAGTGTTATAGGTAGGCATAAGCTTGTCTAGTGATCCGATGGATAGGATTATGACTCGTATCCTCGTGCTTCGTCTTGTTGATCTTCCTAGGTTCTTTTGGCACTCGTTCAATAAGATTCTAGTTTAAAACCTAGCGGGTGGTGTGTCGGGGAGTCATTGTGGGTTCGGCACATGACGTAGGGCGTCGTGATAGACTTGAGAAATAACTTGAACTTAAGGGGTTTATCAATGTACAATGGGACATGTGTAGGAGTTCATAATGCATTGTGTGATGTTGAATGTAAGAATGTAAATTTGGAAAACGTTGTCTTTTTGTATACGGATTGATAATGCATGTGTGTATGTGTGAGTTGATAATTTTGAATTGAGAGTCCGACAACGCAATGTGTGGTAATGCGGAGACTCTAGAGGGCCCGCAAAGCAAGGTGTGGTAATGCGAAAATCCAGGGGGAGAGAATTCACTGTAACGCATGGGGTGGTAATATAGTTGAATGTCTCGCATGATGAAGGATGTTATAATTGATTATAGAAGTTTATGTTTTCATTTGGGTTGTTTATTGTTTGAAATTGTAACTGTTAACAAATGAAATAAATATTGATTTCATCAAAGTTTTTGAAAATGAAGGAATTTGGTTTTGGAAAAAAGGTTTATATGAAAATCCTCCGGCTATTTTTGAGCGAATCAACGATTTTCGGTATTTGGGCACAAATCAACTGATTCTGGTATTCAAGCTCGAATCAATGGAGTTTGACCGTAAAGGTTGAGAGTTTTATTTCGAAATTGTTTTTAGTAATAAAAAGGAATGATTTTATGAAAAGAGACTTGATGGTGAACGGAATGAAAAGAGGAAGTTAAATGTGGCATCACTTGAGGAATCGTAAAATGGTTCGTGAAATAGTCTTGGATTAATTAGATTGATATGTGCTTAATGCTGCTCCTAGTTAATGTACAAATGGTTAGGGAAATCTTTAAGACGTACTGTAACGCCCCGACTTTTCGGGAGCAAAATAAAATAATTTCTTAAGAAAATATTGCTAAATAAATATAATTTTTCAAAATAAAGGTTTAACTATTACAATCTCAAGAAATTTAATGATTCAAAATACATAAACTTCAGAGCTGACTTTAGACTTGATACGAATCCCAAGCATACTCGATCTCCATTCCTGATATTCTTTCTGTGTTGAATTGCACCATCCTTGAATCCTGCGCCCTCTAGCAAATTGATCGCCGAAGCAATCGATTTGCCAGGATACAAACGTATCCGTGAGTGATAAATCACCCGATAGAATAATCCAACCTAACCACCCCTCTTACTTTACAGCTAATAAGTAAACAGGATAATAATGATACGAATAAGTAAAACAGATATTTTTCACATCAACCAGTTCATTACTATCCATTAGCCTGACGTGTGATCTAAGATCTCCCCACGAGATCTTTCCTCCCCAACCGTTAGCCATGCTCGGTCCCATGAGATCACTTCCCTTTGCTGTCGTAGATAACCTAAGTTACAATACTACAACAAGGGGATAGCTTATCATGCCTGAATCACAACCAGGGTTCGCCTATCTTATACACCACATCACAATCATCACTGGACACACGCTAGTCTATCAACTCATCACTGGACACACGCCAGTCTATCAATTCACCACTGGACACACGCCAGGACATCAATTTATTCCACTGGACTCTCGCCAGGACATCAATTTACCACTGGATTTCGCCAGGACATCAATTTTATTCCACTGGACTCTCGCCAGGACATCAATTTACCACTGGACTTCGCCAGGACATCAATTTATTCCACTGGACACTCGCCAGGACATCAATTTACCACTGAACACACGCCAGGACATCAATTTACCACTGGACACACGCCAGGACATCAATTTACCACTGGACACTCGCCAGGACATCAATTCTCATCACAATCTCATCATATCTCAACATTACGCCTGTAGGCAACCTCTAAACAGAAAGAAACTTCACAATTTATCCATTACTTAGCATCGTCTACGTGATTTCTATTTCGCATACCACCCCATGTCTCTAGTGTCCAATCTAACATTCAAATGAAGCATTAACACCATATCATTCTCAATAATAATTAAAAACGAATAACAGATAGGTCAAAACAATTATTAGGCAATGCAATCACATAACTTTTTATGACTGGGCCGTTGCCCTTAATCTCGTATGATCACAAAGTCATTAAGAATGAAAGAATTAATTAATTAAGATTTAAAAATAATTTTCTAGACTTTTGTTAATTAATTATAAGTAATTAAGTTAATTAAACACTAATTAAATACAATAATTAGGTAAAAAAATATTAGAATAATTAACGTAACCTTAATAAAGGTCTTAACAGTCCTCTATAATAAGTTCGAGTGCTAAAAGTTGGGTTTGGATGCTCACGAAATTATTTTAAATAAAAAGATTTAGTTCATAGTCAAAAGAAGAATAAATAGATAATAAATAATTAAATAATTAAAAATATATTTATTTTAACAAAGTATCATCTTAGACTGTAAGAAGTCTAAATAAAATTATTCGGAATTATTAACATCTTTTATAATATTTTAAAGTATTATTATTAAGAAACAACGCGTAAATAATAATAAATAGTTAATTAAGTAAATAAAATATAATTTTAATAACATATCATCCTTGAGATGTAAGAAGTCTAGAAAAAATAGTTTAGATGTTAAAATCATTGTTTGTAAGGTCGCAATTATTTTTCGATTGTAACTTTAATTAAAAATAAAATAAATAGCTAATAATATAAAAATATATATGAAATCAGTAAGTTATGATCTTTAACATTTTAGAAGTCTAGGAAAAATAGTACGGGGATTTATAAAGTAGTTAATAAGGTCGCGAGTATTTTTAGTTTGTGAATGTTTACATAATAACGAATAAAAATTAAATAAATAGATTATTAAACAAAAAATATGAAATTAACAAGGTATGATCTTTGGAGTGTTAGAAGTCTAGGAAAAATAGTTCGAGGGTCAAAAACAAGGTTTAGGATGTCGAGAGGTCGAATCGAACCAAAACACTACACACCGCAAGGTCTGACCAATTGACCTTGCAGCTAGACCCTCCGCCGCGAACTCGCGGCTGGTTCTTGCGGCCCGAACCTTGCGGCCGCAAGGTTGAAGGCTGTTTTCATTTTTTTGTTTTTTTGTCGTGGTTTTCGATGCATGGGGCTATGGGGGCTATTGGGTTATGTCTAAAAACACTTAATATACTTAAAGGAGTGTTCGGGAGAGATTATAATACCTCGAATCGGATTGAATTGGATTTCGATCGAAACTTGACAAATTGGAACGAAAGCTTCGGGTTTCTTGATCGGGGAACCTCGGGGCCGAATTGAATGTTGTTTGGTGATGTTTTGGAGTATAAGAGGTGATTGGAAAGGTCGGATTGGATCTCGGTTGGGTCTAGGCACAAAACCCACCTTTCTCTCTCTCCTTTCTCTCTCTAGAACTCCATGGATTGGAGCTTCAATTTCCTTCGGTTTTTCTCTCTTTTCTGGACAATTAGGGCGTGAAAAATATGGTGCGTGCCCTAGGGTCGGAGTAGTGAGGTATTTATAAGAGGATTGGATGAGTTTTGATTAATTTGAGTCCTAATCGAATTGGGTTTTTGAATGGACGAATTTAGCTCGGTTCTAGGGTTATGGATAAGGTAGAAATCAAGTAGGAGTAGGAGATGGAGAGATAGAAGGAGTGTGCATGCATGTAGGAAAATAAAAAGAAAATATGAATGCATGTATTTAAATACTTGCATAATTCTATCAAAAAATAATAATAATAATAATAATTGTATTAAGAAATATAATTCTAATAACATTAAAAAAAAAATTGGGTCAAAAATCCGGGTCGTTACACGTACTGAATCCCGTAGTGGTTGTCCGTCAATTCATTGTGGTGCTCCTTCGTATCCCTTGATTGTTTATTGAAACTCATTCACTCTTATTGCATGTTTCATCTCATTTACATATAGTTTGAGTATAGAATTCTCTACTGGACTAGTGTAGCTCAACCAAATCATTCTTTTCAGGTTCAAATACTGGACAGTAACTACATGCATCTTGTGCTTGGACACTGAAGACTTTTGAAAGCTAAAAATTGTTTAGCTACCTTATCACCCTTGTAAAGACTTTCTTTTGATAAAGACGAGTTTATAACTAATTACTCTAAAATTTCTCTTGACTAAATCGTCTGTAACTTGATAACTTTATTGTACCTGAACTTAAGCTTAATTTGGGCCGAAGTGCTAAAGTTGTATATCTTAATACTTGGGGATTTGGTTTGTAAATGATCACATGGAAACTCTCTTTTGGGTACTACCTATATTATGCGAAGGTCTTTTATTGAAATAGATTATTTATTTGTGTCAAAAATCGAGGGCATGACAAGCCGGCCCTGGATGGGTATCCATATTGATAGGTACCGACGGTCATGTGGCACTATGGGTCTCGTACGAAAAATCTGGGCCTTTCAATAATTTTAAAAAGAAATGAGTGGGCATCGCAAAAAAATCAGTTTAATCCAATATGTGTAAGTGTTCGATCCAATCTTCCCATTTTTGAAAAATGATTGAACTAATATTTTGCAATGCCCACTCGTTTTCTATTTTGAATTTTTTTCGTATCGGATTTTTCGTGCAGGACCTATAATGGGCCTCGCGTGACCGTTGGTAACCATTCGGTACCTGTAGCAATGTTCTAACCAAAATTGGATAGTTAAAAGTTGTCATATCACATTTTGACTCTCCATTTAAGGGGTTGAGAAAGTTAACAATGAACAGGTCCGTAATGCCCTAATTAAAATTAAAAATGGATATCTAAAACTTGCTATATCATGACCTTTTTAAATAACAAAAAACTAAAATTTGAAAATAGCAAATTTTCCTTAAAAAAATATTTGGAAAATAGTTTTTTTTTTTAAACAACAAACTGTGAACAAAGAAAACATTTTTCTAAAAACAGTTTTCAAACTAATAAACTTTTTTTTATTGAAATAGAAAATAGTTTTTCATTTTTGAAGAAAAAACACTCCATTTTTTAAACAGAAAACAATTCTTGAAAAAAAAACAGTTTATGAAAGAAAATTTAAAAACGGCTTTCGAAATAAAAATGAAATTATTATAGAAATTATTTTTGAAAACATTGTTGAGAGAGAGCTAGAGAGAGAGAAGAAGGAGGAGGGGGAGGAGGAGGAGGAGGAGGTTTTGCCTAATGATCGATGAGTATACTTAATTGAGATGTGTGGCCTATTAAATTTAGTTATGTAAAAGTTGCTAGTTTTGATTAACCAAATGCTAAAATTGGTTATTGGTTTAAATGTTGATAAGTTTGATTATTCCTTTGTGAGCATTTTTTTTAAACAAATATTGGCCATTGTGGATACTCTTAGTGCTTATAAATCTTTTTCAAATTCATCAAATCTTTTCCCAATCAATTTTAAACAGAATCTTGTCAACTACTTTTCGAAACAAAAAATAAATAATGCAAAATAGGTATGTGTGTGTGTGTTTATATATATCTAGGTGGATATACGTAATGCAGAAGAAGGGTAAATTCGATAAATTAAAAAAATTGAAGGATGAAATCTTAAGTTAATATTAATTAGGAGGAGGATCTATCTATGTGGAGATCTTTACTCTAGAATCCTAAATTAAACCACCCTAAACTAATAGTCCAGAGTCTTTCTTTGGAAATACAGTAACCAAAAAAGGATAATGGAAGTTAAATTAGAGACTTTTGATTGCAAGGCACTTTATGTATGAATCTGGCCACAGTGATATGTTATCGATTGCTGATAGCATCACGCGATAGCATGCAATTCTACTTTTAATATTATCCATATTTTAACATATCATGTGATGTGTCAGCTTAAATGGCACAGACCATGTCTTATGATGGTCTTGGAGAATCTCTAGCTTTTACTACTTGAAATGGGGGACCCAACTATCCCGAGGGAACAACATGGGTGCATGTTAATCCATTCGGGCCGTCTATGATCGACAACAGATTTTTAGACAAATTACAGAAATTTTTTTAAACTAGTGCAAAGATCTTATTTTATTTAATCATTTGTTTCTAAATGGTTATAATTAAATTTTGTCTCTAAAATTCTCATAATCTAGTTTCTGCTCCATAGGGTCCTTATGAAAGAGTATATACTTAATTATGAGAGCTCTAGAGACAAAAATTAATCATAACCCTTTAGAATAATATGATCAGAAATATAAGACCTTTGCATCGGTTCAAACGGATTGAAAATTGGAACACTTAGTTTTTTTGGACTGTTTAAATTTAAAAAAATATTGTTAAAAAATTAAGTGCTTCTATTTAAACCGGTGCAAAGATATTATTTTTCAGATCATTTTATTCTAAAAAATCATAATTAAAATTCTGTCTCTAAAGCTTTTATAATTAAGTTTTTACTGAGTCCAAATAATCAAGGCATTTATGTCTCAATTTATCGACTCTCCGGCTCTCCGCACCCCGCCGCGTAGAAATCTCCCGCCATCTAATACCCCAATTTCTTTCATGCAGTAGCATTTGTTAGAAAAGGAAATGGTGTAGACAAAGGAGAGGACCACCACACTTTTTTCCACTGTATAGCCATCGCATGTCGTATGGAGCCTATTTAGAACCGAACAAAAATATAAATAAATATTTATAAATTTTAAAATAAATATTTATTAGGCTATGTAAAAAATTAACCCTAACAGATATCGATAAGTATATTTTCTAAATTTATATTATAAATATTTTTTTATAATTTGATGGAACCGGAGCAACATGCAGACTCCGTTTCAGAAACCTTCTTAAAAAATAAGGAGCTTATTTCACATTTTCAAACTCAAAAATAATATAAATGAAAAATAATTTTTCAATTTTTTTTGCAGCTTATTAAATATCTCAATGAGATCTATCAAATAAGATCTATAGTGTTAGGAAAATTATTTGCGTAAGCACATAATTTTTGAGTTTAAAATTGCCTTCTTAAAAGATAAGTACTTATTTTTGTTTCCGGAACGGAGCCGCAATGCCATAAGGTGGAAAAAAGTGTGGTCGTCCTAGCACTTGTGAATGGTGTAATAGTCATCAATGGTGCTAGGGACACACCCAAATTCACACCGAAACACACACTCACTACTCACATGAGTGATGGGTCCCACACATTACACATTCTAGTGTGTGTATGGAGCCCACCACTAATATGAGTGTGGGCATAATTGCTTTGTATCCCATCAACTGGTTCTTGTTGCAGCTTTTGCCTGCAAAATAATTGTACAAAATAGCGCGTGTGATGTACAGTGGACAGCCTTGTGGGCTCTGTGTAGATTGGAGAATTTGTATTTCAATGGGAGTTAGGAGCAAGTAATGCCCAACTCATAGAGAGATTTTTTCAAAATTGCATAAATATGAAATGGAGGAAATAAAATTTCTCTTACATGAAACAGACCAACTAAAATTCTTCATACATGAAACGTAGGAAAAAAAATTCCCAAAATAGAGAGTCGGTTTGTAGTCGAATTCGGGTTTGAATCTAAGTTGTCTCTTCTATAAACTTAAGTTGTCCCTTCTATGGACATTGCACCTTATTTTTTCTAAGAAAAGTAACCAGTGAAACAAATTGGTAGCTAGTAACATAACTTCTTCACATTTTCAAGTAAAACCAAACAAGAAATTTCAAGTAGCAATTCCTAGAATCTAAAAGCAAAAGTATAAAATGAATGCTAGAAAACATACACTTTATTTTCTCTATCTTTTCTCTTTCTAAAAGATTACCCAAAAGACACTAAAGCCCCGTTTCAAAACACCTTCTTAAAAATAGTATTTATTTCATATTTTCAAACTAAAAAAATATTGTAAATAAAAATAATTTTTTTATTATTTTTTTGCACTGTATAAAAGATCTCGATAAGATCTATCAAATAATATTTATATTGCTAGGAAAAGTATTTGCTTAAAAACACATTATTTTTGAGTTTGAAATTACCTTTTTTAAAAATAAGTACTTAAATCGAGTTCTGGAATGGGACCTAGTCTCAAAGGACGTTAAAAACCCAAATTTGCAAGTAACCCAGATCCCAAATTTCTCAAAAAATAATGAAAATGTTAGGAAATTGAAGAAATGCTTAAGAAATTGAACACCCAGAAAGTTCATAGAAGAGGCAATTTAGGTCCATAAAAGGGGCATCCAAGGTTCATAGAAGGGACAAATTAGGTTCAAACTCAAATTCAACTACAAATCAACTCCATGTTTTGGGAATTTTTTTCCTCCGCTTCATGTATGAGGAATTTCAGTTGGTCCGTTTCATGTATGGAGATTTTTTTTTTTTTCTCCGTTCCATATTTATGCAATTCCGAAAAAATCTCTCCATGAGTTAGACATTATTTGCCCCAACTCCTACTGAAATACAAATCCCCCTAGCTTGTAGATTTTCCCTACATATATACACACAATTTCTTGGGCGTGTTTGTGATAGCTGTGGAAAGAGATTTTAAATGTTATTTTCAGATTTTGCTTTAAATTTTAGATTTTAGTAGAAGTTGATAAACATGTTTGTTACAGCTACGAGATTATGAGAATTTCATTTATTTTTTAAAAATTTGTGTTGTAGAATCTCGAAAGCTACTCAAATCCAACTTTGAAATTTTCAAAATTTCTTTCCTTGTTATGGTTTCCAGAATCTGTAGATTCTAAAAATCAATTATGTAGAATTTTTGACAAACATTCTAAATTGATTTTTAGAAGTTAGAATCTAAAAATCTGTTAAAATATTTTTCTCAAACACACATTAAGCTAAGTTAATTTGTGACACGCATAGCTTAATGTGTAGCTTCACATCATATTATACAATGTATTGCTAATAAATTGATGAATGTTGCCACAATTGGATAGAAACATTCTTATAAACGTCACATATTTATTTAACAAAGACAGTAGAATCTAGGATGAGACATTGATTGATTCAGTGAAAAGGGGATGGAACCCTTAATAGGAGAGAAGAAGTCTTGCTTAGGAAAAACACAAAGCCGCAATTTGGCATACGTAGGAATATCTGTAAGAAAGCAAAAGGCGTTGAGACAACAATTTCTATGATGCAAAGTATGACTTAACTAGGAATTGTTCGTGCCTAAAAATACGGCGCAATACGTTCTAAAGTAAATCAAATTAATTATTCTTTTCTATTGTTGACCACTTGCAAACGAATTTTGGGTTACGGGTTTGTGTTGAGAGATGACGGGCTAGATTCTAGAAGCGGGAGCAATTCCAATTGCTTTGAGTTCATCTGCATAAATGATAGTAGAAGTACTGGGGTTTCGGCATATACTGAATATAGCATTGAGCAACACGAAAAGAGATTATCGCGGAGGAAAATGTACAAACGGTGATTTGGATGCTGAAAGGGAAATTGAGTGTCAAAGTCAGCTTAGATATAATCATCATGGACTCTTTGCACTTTAGGAAGTACTTTTATTCCATTTTTTTTTTTTTAATTTTGTTTTATGTAATTGTGGTAGGGTGACTAATGCTTTAGTTAAATACACATTTTCCCTGGGTTCTACAAACATCTTGGCAGAGGAATTTTACAAGTTGGGTATGTAAGGAAGCAGTTTTGAATGTTCCTACTTTGCAGTGAGTAATAAAAGTTTGGTACCGATCGATTGAGAAAAAATAAAATATGTAAATTACTTTCCTCCAATTAAATGGTAGAGTACGTTCCATGTATCACCTGAGCCAATATTTTAACGGAAGGTGCACTATTTTTTAAATTGTACCAGTCGAATGCAAACCAGCCATTGCATTATCTTAGTGAAAGTTGTACTAAATATTGAATGCAATGGCTGGTTTGTCTAGTCTAGCTAATAATTAAGTAGTCAAAAATGAAAATGCTCCGTTTCTGATAACCTAAAAGTTTTAGAATATTTTTTTTTTATCTTTATTCAAATTTCTTTCGCATTTTTTAGTTGGATAAGGACAAAACAAAAAAGTTGTAATCTACTACTGTATAACTTTTAGGTTAGCGAAAACAGGGCCTAACTGAGCTCTATGTGTAAATATTGCACAGTAATGTACTCCCTTCGTCCTAAATTGTTTGTCCCCCACGAAAAGTTGTAAATATTGCACAGTAATGTACTCCCTTCGGCCGCTATTTACTTTGGTATCTACGCTAAGTATTTTTCAATATGATTCATATTTTAAGGTGTTGTCGATCCGCTTATATAGACACGTACAAATTAGTTTCAAGCCCGTTTTGGGTTTCAAAAAAATGATCTAAACCGCTCATTTTGTTGAAAGTATTTTATTCAAGGTTCCTGCAAAAAATAAACTATATCGGATATCGGTAGTGGTGTTTACGATGCATCCAACTATGTCCCAAAATTTAGGCTAGAATTCTGAAGCAAAGTTGGACATATCGCAAACACCCGTAACGATATCCGGTTTAGCTCATTTTTTGCATGGACACTCAATAAAGTATTTTAAACAAAATGAGCGGATCGGATTATTTTTTTGGGACCCAAAACAGGTTCAAAACTGATCTGTACATGATGGTACAGATTTTTTATCTGTACCTTTAGCATTTCTGATTATCTCACTCAAATGTAAGTCGCCCCCTTTGATATGGATATAGGTCCAACTAAGCCCCAAATTTCCGGGGCAGCTCCCATTCAGTGTTATAATGAATGTCAAGTTTTGACTGTTTGTTGGCTTTTCCTAAGCCCGCAACAATGATCAAAATCGTTTACTTTTTAGAGCTTGCCGAAAACATTGGCTTCGTCAAAAATTACGTATACGTTGATCGGATACCGTATCCATCTGATATAGTTTTGAAATGCATCAATCTTGTAAAAAAAAAATAAAGTGTGCAATACAATATTTCAACCCATTTAACACATTTATATGAGCTTAAAATGCATTTCAAAACTAGATCAAACGGTATTCGATCAACGTGAATTTTGCCGTGGCTAATATTCTCAACGAGATCTAAAAAGTAAACGGTTTCGATCGTTTTTTTTTTTTTTTTTTTTGATAAGTCAAATATCGATTACAGAACACTAAGATTGTTTATCCTTCAAGAGAATGGATGCTAACCCTGGCGGAATACAACCTGAAAAACAAGTAAATCTCTTCTCTAAACAACTAGCTGCTATCCAATGCGCTGCTTTGTTTCGGTTTCGATCGTTATTGTTGTGGGCCCACAAACAGCCAAAACTGGACCCAGCTGCGCGCTATCAACACTGCATCCACCTCTAAATTCAAGCATCCCTCCAACTCAATTCCCACACTACAACTATATATATATATGGCAATTAAGCAAGTTTCCGTCAAACCTAGCTTCCTCTCTGTTTCCCCAGACATGCATTAATTAATAGAAGAGAAGAAAAAGGAAGCTTTGGGTGGGAAGAAATGGTTACCTCTCAATCCTCCCTATTATCATATTTTCCCACGGGAGATTATTACACAAAGAAGGAAAACATTATGAAAATCGGTGCGAATGGAAATTCTTGTCTTTTCAATACTAATACTACCTATGGAGCACTCAGCCATAAAAATGGAGGGCTTAGCTACATTAGTACTGTCGGTTTTCGGCTCAATTTTGGGCTTTCTGCAAATCCCGTCCGGACAGCCCTCCACACAAGAAGCTGCACTACTGCTAGAGCATATCCAATTCAGAATAATGGATACGTTCTTCCTGCAAAGTGGAAGAAAGTTGATGTGCACAAGCAAGGCCTCATCACTGACGAAGGGGGATATCAGCAAACTTTTGTTATTCGAGCTTGCGAAATTGGTCCTGACAAGGCTGCTACGATGGAGACCATCCTTAGTCTTCTTCAGGTCCCGAAATGCAACATATATGTATATACCTAAGTAAATAGCGGGCACCGCTACTCATGCCTAGCGCATCGGTCGCTTCGTATTGGGTTTTTTTCGGTCTTAATTTCGATAACAGTACACTCTGATAGTAGTACATAATACTGCTAGCTCGATCATGCTAAAAATTCGCATGCGTATCGGCCAATACCCGTAATGTATTGCTTTGTTTCCTAATTGCCTGCCTGTTTCACAAACAATACAGCTGATAATTGACTGCTAAGACTACTAATTTGAGTGATTGGCACCCCAAAAAATTTAGAAAATTAATGACCGCTAAATCCAATTTTCACAATGTATCATGTGATTCTTCCGCTACCCTTGCTATAAATGTGATCCCTTAGAGCTATTTAAAGTCTTGATAGACAAAGTTATTATCTTTAGTGGCATATATGACCCAATGTAACAATTGATCAATTTCAATTTGAAAAGCTACATAACTTAAGAGGCAAATTAATACTGTACATGCATAGGGTAAATATATAGTTATCCCCATATTTTGGTCAAAACAATTTCGGCACTTTCATTGGGTCTTGGGTTATAGATGTATACATGAAGTAAGTTCTTCTACAATTTCATTTTCGGAACCTCTATAAAACGGATAAGAAAATTGGGAGCACGATTTTTTGATAAACATCCAATTGAGCTAGGCCCAAAGCGGCAGCTCGGGCTCGTGTCCAAAGCGGACCCTGTGTGTGTGTGTGTGTATAGTGCATGCATGTGTATTAATTGTAGTGCTAATGCTAGCTGTTCATGACTGTAAATGCAGGAAACAAGTTTGAACCATATTGTGCTGTTAGGAATCGTTGTTGACGGATTTGGTGGCACTCATGGGATGAAGAGTCACAATCTGGCATGGGTTATCTCAAGAGTGGAGGTTGAAGTGGATCGTTATCCCGGCTGGTAAACTCCTGATCATCAATTTAAGTGTTTTTCAAATGAGATTGATACTGCTTTTCGGTAAATTCAATTTAATACAGTATTAGAGTGTGTATGGCAAGTATGAAACTGTAACAAATTTATTGTGGTTAGCTACGAACTTACAAAATTTAAATTACGAAAGTACTATTAACTGAAGTGTATGCATGCCATAGTCTTTCTTAAGACCCTGCAATAAATATATATGTAAACAATAATCGGGTAATAGTCGTCTTCTTTTTTCCCGAATCTCTCTATGTGTAAAATGTTGGTTTGACTCAATGCCCCTAAAAGCTACAAGTAGTGAAGGATCAAATCTACTTACACAAACTTAAGATATAGATTAGATTAATTGTCTCGTGAACGGGGCGCCCTTATTATAATGAGGAATATTCCACGTGCATTGAACGATTCTAAATGCATTATTATCTGGATGAAAGTTTGTGAACATAGACTTTCCAATAGTGAAAATCCTAACTCAGATGGATAAATTTCTCAGGGGCGAAGTAATAGAAATTGAGACATGGATTGCAGCCTCAGGAAGAAATGGAATACGACGAGATTGGGTTCTCCGAGACCTGGCTTCAGGTGTGGTTTTTGCCGTCGCAACCAGGTACATATATCTCTTAGCCCCCTCATTTGGATCTGAGCGGACCGATTGAGCTTATAAACATGCCAGCTGCCAGCCTTGGACTAAAGTTTAAGTTGTAGTCGCTTTAGATCTCAAAACATATGTACATGCATTTTAGGGGTCTTTTCTCATTTTGGTACCAGTTATAAGGACTTTAAAAAAGAGTATGCCATTTCCAAGTCAGAAGGTGAAGTGATTTGCTTTGCTGATGGATGAGTAGGCTTTCTCCCTTTTGGTTCTTTCTTAAAATATGTATGATAGATATATATATAAATACTAAAATCGTCTCTAAAAACTGAAATGAATTTAGTTAATTTGGTCTTCAATTCAAGCAATTTATTCTCCTCCTTCAAATTTCTCCACAGTTTTTCATGACACGCGCATAAGCAAATACAGGTATTTGGGAGTGGAATTTGGTCGAGGTTGTTTATTTTATATATATATATATTTTTTTTTTTTTTGTTATCATATATATATCATATTGTTTGCTAAAAATGACTTAATTTGGATGCAGGCGTGCGTAGGCGCGCGTTTTGGTTGTTTTTAATTTGTGCTTTGGTGGTTGCAAGGCTTTTTTTTAATTTTGTGTTTTGGTCGGTCGAGGTTGTTTTCTTCCCTTGCATGTGAATTAATTAATCTTGATTGAAATTAACACAACCTTATATCGATCGATCATTACATGCAATTAATTACGTACTACTAATTAAAATCTGAAACAGCACTTTGGTAGCGATGAACAAGCAAACCAGGCGGGTTTCCAAGATGCCAGAAGAGGTTAGGGATGAGCTTTCCACATTTTTCTGTGAAAAGCAAGTACTCAAAGAAAATTTCAAGGAAAGGATTGAAAAGCTGAATGATAAGGCCAAATATGTAACGTCCGATTTAAAGGTAATAATTAATGTTGATCGATTCTTCACTATATAATAATAATAATAATAGTTGATCATATTAATTGTTCGATTTGAAATTAAGCATTAATTTAACTGCTAGCTAGTTAAACGTACGATATATATATATATATATATATATATATATATACAAACTCGATCTAATTATTTAATTTGCAGCCCATGTGGAGCGACTTGGATGTGAACTATCACGTAAACAACGTTAAGTACGTCAAATGGATTCTCGAGGTAAAACTATCCGACCTTGATTTTCATATATATATATATATATATATATATATATGCCAAGAAAAATTTATTATGGTTTTAACTGATTGGATCTACTTTAAGGCACTATTTGGTTTGGATTTGGTTTTAACATTTGGTGCAAATCCACTATGATTATGATTCACATCACAGTAACCCACTACGTTTTCAACATACGTCATCCTCTCCAATGCCGTGTGTGTGTGTGTGTCTGGTGTTTAGTGAAAGCTCTACCGTAAATATATTGTAGCTAAATTTCATGGGGTTTTTTTTTTTTTTTAAACTCAGACTGTGCCGGAAGGCTTTTTGAAGAACCACCAAATTTCAAGCATGATCCTAGAATATAAAAGAGAATGTACAAGTTGTGATATAGTTCGATCCCTTTGTGAACCTCAAGAAGAGGAAATACTCGGGTGTATCAATGGAGCGCCATTCAAGTATACACATCTTCTTCAAATCCAAGGGGACACCAAAAATGCAGATGTTGTCAGAGCAAGGACTTTATGGAAATTAAAGAAGATGTCTATCGTACTTTTTTCAACCTAAAATCGATTGCAAAGAGTTAAGACAATTGTCCATGTGGCTTCATTGCACAATACTATATTGTTAAACTGATCAGTACCCAAATGTGGTAGTCAACCTTGTTAATTGGAAGCTAAAGCTTGATTGAGTGTAATTGGTGTTGTAGGCGAAGGTATGTTAAACGGTGAGGGAACAATGGGTTGATATTTTTGGGGAGTTGGATAATTGAGTTGTTATGTGGTTGAGGTGCTTTGTGATTTTTGTTTGTAATTGGTTCTATAAATAAATGTGTCTTTATGTATTATGAGAGAGAGAGAGAGAGAGAGAGAGAGAGAGAGAGAGAGAGAGAGATTTGGAATCCCATAGGGATAGGGTGTTTCCCCCACCTAGTGGGTCTGTGGTGTAGGTTTGAGAGTTTGTGTGTGCTTAGTGTGTTTAATAGATCTGAGCAATTTAATAGGAGTAGAAGTTTGTAACTGAGTCATTTTCTGTGTCCAATTTAATTTCTCCCCCACCATCAATCCTAAAATTAGCAATTAAATTCAAGTTCGCAGGTATAATTTTCGATATTGCCTCTTTGTAATCATCTGTGAAAGAGAGTTTTCGAAAACTTATCCATGCTTGCTTGGCCTAAAGGAGGATTGGCCTGTTTTGGGCATGTAAGGAACGACCATCTTTGGCATGGTCTTCCAAAAACACCCTCATTTGCCTACGTTTAGCGTCCCAGTTGGATGGCTTGAATTGCTGGCTGTGGAGAGTGTACTTTGGTAGTTTCATAGGCAGCATGACACTGTTTAGTTTTTTTCCAAATTACTTTAATAGGTTTTCTAACTTTTGAAGTTTTCCCTCCATATCCTTTTTTGGTTTGTTGTTGTTGTTGTTTTTTTTTTTTTTTTTCTTTTTGTGTCTTTAGCGTGGGGTTAGTTTGGTGAAGGCATGGGTGCATTTTAAGAGAGAATCACAATCACAATCACAATCTAGGAGAACAAAACTCCCCCGTTGGGCAGGGGTAAAACTCCAAACTATTCCCCAGTACATTGAATGAGAAGATTTTGGCAAATCTTCTGAAAATTTCCTGCAAATCTTGGCGTCAAAAGCTCCAGAAGTTGGCTTGTTGTATTCTCCAAGTTTTTTAAAACAAGTTTGGATGGTCTATAACTTTTAATTATATAATCATAAGTGTTTCTGTTGTTGAGAAGTTTGGATCAGGAATTTACCATGCATGCAGGGGAGAGAACTCAAGCTATGCAATCCAATTTCCGGACTTTTTTGTGAAATTTCAATAGTAGAAAATGGTTCATTTTTGGTTTATTAGTTGGAAAGTGTTTGGTTCTTTAGAATAGGTCTAATTAGATGGCAAGGTTAAGCTTTACGCGGATAAAAAAAAAAAAAAAAAGAAGGTTAAGCTTTAAGAGTAATTTGCAATGAGTTCAATGTTTCCATTGCATTTGAAGGAATACATCCGTTGTTATGAACAGGTCAATAAATTAATAAATTCAAAATCCAAAGTGGAGTACTGAAATTTATCCAGTTGAACCTCGAATGATTATTGATTTGTTTCTGTGGATTTTGGGTCGTAAAAGGAGCATTCATTGTTCGTTGTATGTTGGCCATGGAAATTACAGACCATGAACCATAGTTTGAACACTATTTGCAAAGGGTAGGGAATGAGAAGCATTGTTGGTAATGAAGTGTTTTCTGCTCTTAGTAGTGGATTGGGTTGCGATAAATCAAATGCTTTAGTTAATACTCCGTAGCTATCGAGGGAGCTTATTTGAGAAGCTGAAAGAAAAGGTGGTAGATTTTATCTGTTTTTATAAAAAAAGATAATGAAGTGTGGTAGCTGATCAATAAAACTCTAGAGCATTGCTCTCACTTAAATTTGATTAGTGAGTGTGATGAAATAGTTGGCTTAGAAATTAAAAGGGAAACTTCTTGTTGTATGCGGGCAAATAATCCCTATGAAAGGAATGAAAGTGATACTCCGTACTACATTTGAATAGATCGAGTTGATCCGATTAGAACAAAAGAGAGTACTGCTACATGAGGGAAATCAAGTAATTAGAGTCATTATTTTATTATTCATCATTCTTATGTACTCATATCAACTACCAAACAAAGCAAGTACAGTATAAACTAATACGCTCTTTCTAAATAAAATAAAAAAAAAAACTCAAAACAAACCCAGTCATACTCATATCACTCTTCTTGGATTGGTGTTTTTACAAGGCTGAATTAATTAGCTCCGGGCGTCCATGACTCTAAAAGCACTGTATATATGTAAACAATTAATGAAGCCAGAGTTATTTTTACTAATTAAGAGATCGCATTTGGATCTTCATGATTGGGAGCATTATACTGTATAGCGGGGCATGCACGAGAATAATAATAATAATCCAAAAGGGAAGAAAGAAACCCCGGCCATTGGATAATCCAGCTGTTTGAGGTTCCCCAATTGATATCGTTGGTCGCCAGTATATACTGTAGATTAGATTACAGTTAGTTGGCAAATCTCTCTCTCTCTCTCTCTCTCTACATAACTGGACACTACGTTGCTGTAGCAAGAGAAAAGAAACTACAGACATCTATGGGAAATATAGATGTAATGTTCTCTATCTGGGGTGCATATAATTAATTGGAGTACTAATTACTTACCCATAAATGCAATGCAGCCATATACTATACTTTAAGGTATAAAAGGCTACTCATGGGTCCGATTTCTTAAAGCTCCAAAAGCTGTTCCTCAGGGGGTTTTTTTTCACTCATGTGCTTTAAAAAAAAGAACAATCAATTCTCAGAAAATACTACCAAATACTGCATAACCAAGATTTTACAGTCTATAATCAAAATTTCTTCTTAGTTATTACCTACCTGTATCCCAAAAAAAGAGAACAAATAGAAAGAATAGTAGAGTACGCAAGGCACGCCTTAATTACTCTGCCATAAAATCTCAAAAGATTTACATCAATCTATAAATGGTGGAATTTAATTTATGCTTTGTGTATCAATGAATAGATTGAAAGTACATGCACCACTAACTAACATGCAGGAGGGTCTGTTTGGCGAATCCCAAATGGGGAAATCATCGTACTTCAAAGATTTGGCATGAAGTAGTAAATTAAATTCAATGAAACAGTACTGTATGTATCTACCTATTCCATCTATTTCAACACCTATCCTATCATACATATTACAAAAGCTAGAGTATTGTAGGCTTACCGCAACGAATTTAAACCAACCTCCAATTGTACATGCTACCACCGTACCTTCCAGAGATGAAATGGGTTTTCAAAGCTTCCTTTATTCTATACGATTACAATAAATGAGTTGATTATCATGAACACCAATTATATTCTATGAAACTTTTAAGCTAACTGAATTTTTTACCCAGAAGGCAAAAAATCCCATCAACGAAGAACAAGAACGTGTAGTTTACCACCCCAGAAAATGGAATTATAAAGGAGACCACAGATGCGCGCATAGGAATTAAGAAGAAATACTTGCTATAAAGAGGAGAATGAACTGTTCGATAAAGTTCACATTCATTAATAGCACGTAGCTGTAAATTACATAAATGAAAGAATTCTCTTCTTCTTCTTCTTTTCCCTGTACAAGTAGTGTTTTCCAGAATACTGGGGTAAAAGTAAGTAAAATTGAAGAAATAACACTCTAATGCAGTGAGATCTTGGGCGCAAAATTAATAAATGCAGAGAAATTTTCAAAAAAGAGACGACATTAACTTTTAGAGAAAAAAATGAACAGGAACAAGATCTAAAAAAATATGCTCGCAGTGGAACGCTTTGTAGGAAGACAATTCACAATCGCGTATGGTACCAAATGAAAGAGACTTTATAAGAGGAAAACAAAAATCCTGCATCTTTTAGGTTGCCTGTCAAGTCATCATAAATGCATAATCTATAACAGCCTAGATTTGTCACGTGCTGACAATCAGTTCATATTCCAGTGTACTGTAAAACGGTAAAAGGGAAGGAGGGGAGGGGGGAAGAATGTTTGAGTATAAAAGCATAGGCTCTATTTTGTTTTTAACACTTTCTTCCGCAAGAAAACAGAAAATCACTTGGCATTGTTGTTTCTCTTGCGAAATTCCAAGGCTCAAAAAAGGTGTGCAACTCAAGAACTCTTTATGGCATTGTCTGGTATTGTATGAAATCTTTGCAAACTCATTTTTAGTTGTCCATCAGTAGTACAAAAATAGCCAATACTTGGTTCTAAAATAATGACTACATTAGTTTACCGCTTACATATTGATAGTTGGATTGCTATTTGATGACTATTAGATCATACGTTCACAATAACTCAAATACCCTTGATGGTGAAGCATAAACAGAGATTCTTTGATTGTGAGTATCATGTTTTGCTTAGTTGAGACTTGTTGATGTTTGAGAATTGAGATCACTTTTATAGTATTTGCATTGGACAACTAACTTTGCATGCCAAAATACTAACATAATAATTGGCATAACATTAATTCAATGGGTTAACTTTACAGTACCTGGTTAAGATAGTGGCGATGTCCACAGACAAGAAACCACGAACTTCATATGGTGATCTTCCACAGGCATACCATTATTCGAATCGTAGACTCCCAAATTGCGTGTTCACAATCCACGAATACGATCTTTTGAACAATACAGGCATACCATTATTCGAATCGTAGACTCCCAAATTGCGCGTTTACAATCCACGAATACGATCTCTTTTGAACAATAGTCAGCCAGATAACTCTGTTGAAAACTCTGTTCAAAAGGCACCTAGCTCAGCTTCAAAAGCTAAATCCCCGTGCAAAAAAGCCGCAAGCAGCTCTTTGCAGATGAAAGTGCTAACAGTTCAATAGATGAGGATAGTCTTCCACTCGCAATTGCTTTTGGGAAGAAGAAACACTGACAATCAGGCACATTTACCTAGAGTTTTGAATGGGTTCAACTGTTACAGCGAACTGGTTACAAAATATCCTAAGTGATGCAACTACCTTTTGGTTATGTTTAATTGTTGCAAGCCATAATTAGCTCTAAACTTATTGCTTCTATATCTAGCAGCATATTAAGGAATAAAGAAACTGATCAATTGTTCTGCACATGGTCAGTAAATCAAGCTGCAGTTGTTTTGTAAGATTGATGAAATAATCTATTATGAATTGCTTGATGACAGTAAGTTTAGACATTCTGCTCAATGACAAGTCCTAGATTTACGGCACTGATAAGCACCCGATAATGCAATGTAGGGTGCGCTAGTATCTAGATTTGGTTAATTTTATAGCTTAAATTAGTTGTTTTAATGGCTTTCTTGCTCGAGTGGTATTTTGGTTTTATTTTGTAGGAAATCGCCTAATAACGGAGTTTTGAGGCCCGTTGGTGTGCAATGCCCAAGCAACGCCTAGGCAGGCCACTAGCAAAGCAAACCGACGCCAAGGCAACGCCTAGGCGTGGCAAGCAAGCAAAGCAAGCCAAAGCACCCGAAGGCAAAAAGCAAGGCGCAGCCTAGGCAAGGCGTGGCCAAGGCAGGCAAGGCGTGGCCAAGGCAAGACAAGGCAGCCTTAACCACTTCGGTATTGCTACCAAGCGAAAAATGGTAGCAATACCGAGCCTCTTAGCATTCAACCCTTAACCACTTCGGTATTGCTACCACTTTTCGCTTGGTAGCAATACCGAGGGCCTTAGCAGCGAATTTTTGGATCTTTGGGCAAATATTCCGTACGGGTACAATGGAGGATATTTAAGGAGTGATCTCATTGTACAAAAACAAGTAATTTTTAGATTTGCTCACGTTTTTAGGATCTAGATCTAGTTTTTGAATTGTTCTTGGTGTTCTTCATTGCTCTTTATTTTCAGCACTTTAAATTTCATTTTCTGCTTTATTTAGTTAATTTTTGATAATTTCGTCTTTATTAAAGTTGTAGCTCGTACCCCGATCTATCTTTTAATCCAATTTCCTTCTAGCGTTGTTATGTCAAATTTGCTAAGTAGATTTTTGCTTGCTCTTAACTTCATAGTTATGTGTGAGTAGTCTTTCAAGGTTAGGTCATGGGGTGATTAGCACCCCATGGCTCGAGTAAAAATTACATTTTTCACCAATAAAGTTTGAATCTTTGGTTCGAAAATTGATGTGGGGCTTGGATTTATTTGTCAAATTGCCGAGGTGTTAACCTCCTTGATCATGTGTAGGTAAGAGCATCGCCTACTTACCACACATGATGCTTGGAGCTCTGTCGCTCGAGGTGTTTGCTAAATGAATTCTATAGCTAGCTCGATTTTTGAACCATCTTATCTTCCGGCTCAAGAACCTTACTTGAGTATCTTAAATCGCATAGTTGGTTGGAAAATGTAATTTAGCTCGAGTCGTGGGTGTTAGGCATTTCTAGACCTAACCTGCTTTTTAATCTAGTTTATTCTCGTTTAATTTAGCCTTTTTACTTTCCACCGCAAACGAAAAACTAAGTTGGCTGTCTAAAGGCCGAAAACCAAGATTTGCATCTACACATCCAAGCCGTATTAATTATTCCCGTGGGTACGATCCCGGTCTTCCGGATTATTATGCTTCAATTGGACGCTTATACCCTACGCTTGGGGTGATCTTATTATATATATCGACAAACGAAGCATTTTTGGCGCCGTTGCCGGGGATCGAACCCACGGGAATAATTAATACGGCTTTGCTGGATTTGTAGATGCAAGTCTGTGGGTGAGGTGTGATATTGCCTGGAGTGCACGCTAGGTTGTATTGTATCTTGCTTTGTTTTGATCGTAGGGGACGCTGGACTTAATTGTTTGGCGAGGTCGAGCGATAAATTTTATTACGGGCGCTAGCATAACACATTTTCGACGGTCTAGTATAGCCACCCATTTCATACCCCACTGGTAAGGAATGGGAAGAAAAGTATGACTCGTTTGATCGCGTGATGATCGGGTGGTGCATTTCATTCTGTTTTAGCATGTTTTTAACTTTTCTGCATTTCTTTGTTCTTTCATGTTTTTAGTATTGTCTTTACTTTCTGTCTTTTAATTTTGTTTTGGTTTGAAACCGGATAACACGGGCCGGTGGTTCTAATGTCATTTGTCTTGTGAAAAGTCGTTCTCTTAAGTCTTCTGCAGGGTTTATGTGCTACCGCACCAGCCTTGGTAGTTTGGACCTAAAGCCGGAGTGAGTGAGGCATTCAGGAGCCCTAAGCATGGGTGCGGCTATGCGCCGCGGTTATTAGTCCAATAAAGCTTTGGATATGGTCCTGTGTGACTAGCTGTGGTTCCGAATTGGCAGAACCGAAGGAGTAAACCCTGGAAGCATCTAATCTGGCTGGAGCAAGGCATTGACATGAAATCCTCCAACTTGGTCGAGGTATTTAGGGGTTGACATTCCCCTTGGACGGTACATTCGCGCCCTCTTTTCTCTCTTCGCTCTTGTTCTTTATGCTATGAGGGCATAGCATCGCTTTAAGTTGGGGGGAGGGGTTAGCTTATGTGCTATTTACTTGCTTTTGCTTCATTTTATATGATTTGAGAAATTTGAAAATTCAAAAACAATAGAAATTCAAAAATCCAAAAAAATGAGAAAATGGAAAATTTTAAAAATTAAATAAAGCGTTTTACTTGCAATTCTTTCCTTTTGTCATGTTTTTAGTTTTTTTTTTCATAACTTGTTGCATGCTCAATAAATGTTAGTTGGCAAGAATTCGTAGCAATCCTAAGAAATTTTGTGCTTCTCAATTTGCATGCTTAGTTGAAAATTGAACGGTTTAAGTTTTGAGCAAGTTTTTGAGCAAGTTTTGGCCCATATCCCCATCTTTCCAATAAAATGCTTGTAGTTAGGTGAATAATCGCATGTCCATCTCTAATTGTGTTTAAATGTTGATTTTCAATCATTTTGGAATCCAAAGCGCACTTAGGGGAAGATACAAGGCATTCTTTGCATGATTATACCACAAATGAGTCCCCTTGTCCTATTTTGCATCCTGTTATTCTCCTGTACGTTCTTTGCTTAACCTAGGGAACCGATTGTTTGGAGGGATGTTCGGATGAGTTTTCATTGTTCAAGGAGATTTGGAGGTGGTATGAATGTGATAGAAGGGGTTGGAATGCGAAAAAAGCGAAAAATTGTTACATGATTCTATATCTTTCCTCTCCCACTACAAAAGCAAAAGTCCCAAATTTTCATCTCCCTCTCCAAAAAGCCTTCAAATTTGGCTCCAATATCTCTCTCACTACAAATCTCACCTCAAATAACCCTATTTCTCAAAGAAAGAAGATCAAAGAAATACTATGATAGAGAAAAAGTGAATTCGAAAGAGGGTTGAATACTTTGATATGAGAGGATTGTGTTGACATATGGGCTATTATACATTCTGGATGAGAAAGAGTTCAATGAAAATGGGGAGCTCGAGGCACAATACCGTGAGAAGCCGGATGAGGATGATGACTTGGTGTGATTGAGTTGGTGGTAGCAGTTTTAGTAGGACTTATCTAGTAGTCCTCTTTATTTCTTCTTCGTACTTTTGTTTGGCCGGGTTGGCCCTTGACTTGGTTCATTTGAGTTGGCGGCGGTCATTTGGGTAGATGACCAAGCTAGTTATAGACCGTCGCCCATTTTTGTGCTAACTCTTTCTTTGAAACCAAGGTCATTACAAGCTTACAAAGTCCTTAGTTAATCCTTTGCGCGTATGGATTCCATTTTGATTGACTGTCTGATAGTTGCATAATTAGTTGAATGGCATGCTTTCCTTTCGTTATCCAATAATCATCTGCTAGTTTGTTAATTCTGTTGAATAAGTGCTGTAGTTGTTGAAGCATAGTTTTTCTTGTTCGCTATTGCCTGTTTGTCAAGCACTTCATTGGTGGATATGGTTTAGATTGAACTTGCAAGGTTTTGTGTCCCGTATCCTACCCTTGTTCGAGGACACGAACCTTTTTAGCTTACTCTTGGACTTGCTTGATACTTAACCTGTTTAATTGGATGCTGAAATTGTGAATTGTGGAAATGAAATAAAAAGCGGGATTGTTTGAACTCTTGCTAGTTTACAATGTTGAGCATGTTTTAAGTTGTGATAGCGGAATGAATTGCAAGTTGCTTGTTTCTAGTTTTTCATGTTTTATTTGCTAGGGACTAGCAAACCTCAAGTTGGGGGGTGTGATAAGCACCCGATAATGCAATGTAGGGTGCGCTAGTATCTAGATTTGGTTAATTTTATAGCTTAAATTAGTTGTTTTAATGGCTTTCTTGCTCGAGTGGTATTTTGGTTTTATTTTGTAGGAAATCGCCTAATAACGGAGTTTTGAGGCCCGTTGGTGTGCAATGCCCAAGCAACGCCTAGGCAGGCCACTAGCAAAGCAAGCCGACGCCAAGGCAACGCCTAGGCGTGGCAAGCAAGCAAAGCAAGCCAAAGCACCCGAAGGCAAAAAGCAAGGCGCGGCCTAGGCAAGGCGTGGCCAAAGCAGGCAAGGCGTGGCCAAGGCAAGACAAGGCAGCCTTAACCACTTCGGTATTGCTACCAAGCGAAAAATGGTAGCAATACCGAGCCTCTTAGCATTCAACCCTTAACCACTTCGGTATTGCTACCACTTTTCGCTTGGTAGCAATACCGAGGGCCTTAGCAGCGAATTTTTGGATCTTTGGGCGAATATTCCGTACGGGTACAATGGAGGATATTTAAGGAGTGATCTCATTGTACAAAAATAAGTAATTTTTAGATTTGCTCACGTTTTTAGGATCTAGATCTAGTTTTTGAATTGTTCTTGGTGTTCTTCATTGCTCTTTATTTTCAGCACTTTAAATTTCATTTTCTGCTTTATTTAGTTAATTTTTGATAATTTCGTCTTCATTAAAGTTGTAGCTCGTACCCCGATCTATCTTTTAATCCAATTTCCTTCTAGCGTTGTTATGTCAAATTTGCTAAGTAGATTTTTGCTTGCTCTTAACTTCATAGTTATGTGTGAGTAGTCTTTCAAGGTTAGGTCATGGGGTGATTAGCACCCCATGGCTCGAGTAAAAATTGCATTTTTCACCAATAAAGTTTGAATCTTTGGTTCAAAAATTGATGTGGGGCTTGGATTTATTTGTCAAATTGCCGAGGTGTTAACCTCCTTGATCATGTGTAGGTAAGAGCATCGCCTACTTACCACACATGATGCTTGGAGCTCTGTCGCTCGAGGTGTTTGCTAAATGAATTCTATAGCTAGCTCGATTTTCGAACCATCTTATCTTCCGGCTTAAGAACCTTAATTGAGTATCTTAAATCGCGTAGTTGGTTGAAAAATGTAATTTAGCTCGAGTCGTGGGTGTTAGGCATTCCTAGACCTAACCTGCTTTTTAATCTAGTTTATTCTCGTTTAATTTAGCCTTTTTACTTTTCACCGCAAACGAAAAACTAAGTTGGCTGTCTAAAGGCCGAAAACCAGTACTTGCATCTACAAATCCAGCAAAGCCGTATTAATTATTCCCGTGGGTACGATCCCGGTCTTCCGGATTATTATGCTTCAATTGGACGCTTATACCCTACGCTTGGGGTGATCTTATTATATATATCGACAAACGAAGCAGGCACAGCTAAAATTGTATGTTGTATACGCTATGTCTTCTAACGTTCCGCTAATACATTCAAAGTTCAAATGTATACTTTCTTATTCTAAATCTATTTTCCTAATATATCCAATGCTGAACATCAAGGTTTCCCTACTTTTACTCAACAACCCATTTTGACCAAATGTTATGCGATTCACAAATTCACAATCAATTTTACAAAGTAAAACTTGGGATTATAACATAATTCACAGTAGGACTATTTGCCCACGCTCTTAATTCCCACTCTGCATTCCCGCTTTGATGAGTTTGCTGTAGAAAGCCAAACGCAAGACCAGCATTAATGATGGCTAAAATTTTGAAAGAATCAAATGATGATATCGGAGACGCACTTTAAGTGCATACTTGTCTAAATGTCAACACACAAATGGTTCATTTCTTGTTCCTGTTGTAGGTGTTGGTTGAGGTTCAAGTTCTCTATTGAGTTTTGCCAATCTTGGGTTTAGCTTTTGAAGAATTAGTGTCTTCAGAAGTTAGAAAAAATGTAGGAAACTGGCTGGGCTTGTTCGATGAAGCTTTTTTTCAGTGTCTGCATAGATACAAAGTAATGTGTATTTTTTGATATGTAGGTAAGGATTCATATTTCCAAATGCATTAGGTAACAAGATCAGTTTACAACTATGATAATTCCAGCTACAAAGTTGAGCGCAATACACTGAATCTTACCCCACGCTGTTGCAGATTTTTTGATGCAGCCTTCCTTGGTTTCAAGGCATAAACTTTCTCCACATAAAAGCTAACCTTGTGAGGTCTTTGTTCCATTTGTAACTGCAGTAGTACATCATAGATATGACATTAATGCACTGTTTCGTAATCCTGACTGATCACAGAAAGATGCAATGCTGATTTTACTTGAAGATTTGCCAATATAGTATGCTTACCTCATTACACCTAGAGTCCTAGATCTTCCTCATCTCACAACAAAATCCGAGGGACTATGAAAAACACTGAAATTAGACACAATTTAATCATAACTTGCAATTGGTAGAATTAAACCATACCTAGGAATGATTGGATTATATCTTGTCGAATTCCAATGATGTACGTCTATAAATGGTTGTGCACTGTTTATTATTTTCACTGACCATAGAGCAGTGCAATAAAATTTGTACTTGAAAGCTTTGCAAATATAGTACTCTTATCTCATCAAGTGTAAATTGCTAAATATGTTTTTTCAAGCGAAGATTACATTTATGAGATAAGCAAGTATATGGTAGTTCAAAGATTAGGTGAAATGTCTACAAACTAAGATGACACTAAACAAGAATACTGTTTCATTAAGTAAAACAGAGCATCCAGAAGTTTATAAGTAAAATTAACAGGAATTCGAACAACTTAGAATTTAACGAAAAGACTTGAATTAGCAGCATAGCATCTCCATCAAACTCCCTATACTGCTATGCTGCTGTTTTTAGTTCCACAATTGGTTCAAGCAATTCAACAAACACAACAAAGGAAAACTTATTCAGAGTTTTACTACATGAACTCTCAAAACTATGATCTATTTCATGTGAAATTTGGTTTCTCATTTAAAGTTAAGTACATCGAAACACTCCAAATGCAATTGTATTTAAAGTTACTAGCTAAAGTAAGCTATGTGTTTGAGATTTGATTAATGTGCATAAAAATCTAACTAAGTGTGTGCTGCTTCTATACTTAAGCTCGTATTTATGAAATTGTTGATCTGGTTTGCTATACATCAACAGTAAATGCAAATGCAGTAGCCATCCCACAAGACCTTCGATTTCTTGTGACTTTTATCATGGTTTAAAAGCCAAATAGAATTCAAATACCCTAACATGGGCTTCATCTTCCTGGTTGAAAACTACTCGTCCATCGACCTCGGTCATTGTGTAATGGCATCTAGCTTGTGCACTGAATGGACAAAACATTAGTAGTCAAGAACCAAGAGAAATTGAGTATCCGAAGATTTTTGAATCATCAAAGTAGCCACCGCTATCACTGTCAAGCCACGCAATTAATTTGACCTTCAAGTCCCTGCAAAACTTAATCCCATAACTGGTTGTTCCTTTAAATTAAGTCATAATTTTTTTGCAGCGCCAATATAATTTTCGCTAGGTGTATTCATGAATCTAGAAAACAAATTAGCTTTCTCTCCGATAGCCACATGATAACTTAAAGTTTAACAATCATGGACATTAAGATTGATGCTTTCATTCCACATTCTAAGGTTATTGAACGTTTTTCGGAGAAATCCCTACGTATATATGTATAGTGTGAAAAACAAACAGCATCGTTGAAAGTAAAACTGAGGGTGTAATATTTTTTATCTGCATGCGTTGTCCATGTAATAAATCTGTTATGTTGCAGAGCAAGAGGAAGGAAATTGCTGGGTCTAAACGCTCGAAGCTGTAAGTCTATTGTTTCCAATAGATCAAATACCTTAACGTGGGCTCCATCTTCCAAGTTGAAAACTACTCGTCCATCGACCTCGACCATTGTGTAATGGCATCTAGCTCGTATAATTTTTTTACAATTAATATTTTCGTACCAAGTCAATTCATGTAATAGATAGTAAACAAACAATCAAATTTCGAAGGAGCAGTAACGAAGCTAAAAGTAAATAAAATCAAGAAAATGTTAATGCACATGCATGCATTCAATATTTCTCTTTTATACAAGCTAGATGCCATTACACAATGGACAAGTAGTTTTCAACCTTGGAGATGAAGCCCACGTTAAGTATTTGACGTATTGAAAACAATAGACTTACAGCTTAGAGCGTTTAGACCCAGCAATTTCATTTCGCTTGCTCTGCAACATAACAGATTTATTACATGGACAACACATGCAAATAAAATATATTTCACGCTTAGTTTTACCGTCAACGATGTTGTTCGTTTTACACACACACATTATATATATATATATATATACACACGCGCGCGTGGGGATTTCTCCAAAACACATTCAATAATAATGTGGAATGAAAGCATCAATCTTAATGTCCATGATTGTTAAACTTTTAAGTTCACCGATCATGTGGCTATCAAAGAAAAAGCTGATTTGTTTTCTAGATTCATGAATACGCCTAGGGAAAATCATATTGAAGCTGCAAAAAAGTTCGTGACTTAATTTAAAGAAACAACCGCTATGGGAGATTAAGTTTTGCAGGAACTTGAATTTCAACATCATTCAAAGAAATCCTCATGAGGGGATCAGGAGTAAGGCATCACATGAATTGCTGTAGCTAGAATTCCTCATAAATTCAACTTCTTCAAGATTCATCCATGCTGGTGCCTCATATTTTTCAACATCCTGGTTGTAAGTAGTTCCAATTAGCAACACCGAAATTAAGACATGCATTTAATCATAAATGTAGAAGTTTGAGTTAGAAAAGTACCTGAGATAGAAGAGAATAAAATGGTGGATTGGAAATTTGAGTGGCAGTGACCAGAGAGGAAATACTTCCATTATGCCCATGTCCATGCATTTTTGGAGGTATGGAGTCATTGATAGTTGCATTGGATGGGCAAGAAGTTGACTTGTAAGTTGTAACCCTTCAAAATTCAGATCAATGGTCATAAGTCATAACTTCATTTGCAGTAGAAAAATCATAACGATACGGAATTACCTTGTATGCATCGACGGGAGATTTTGATTGGAGCATGCAACCAGTTTTTGTGTATGGATAGCTATTATATCATGGCCCTAATTGATGAGCAGCACAAGTTATAAACCTTTCAAATTTAATCAACAGGTAGATACCAATCTTAAGAAAGATTAAGGACAAAATAACATCCATTAAAAGTATAAGTACCTGAACCACTTCTCTTGCCATTGTGGGACCAAGAAATGACTCCTCATTTGGAACAACTTCTGCTGATCCACCCTTTTTTTTCTTCCCTTGTTTCTCAGTCCAACTTTTTGGTCTTTTGTTTCCCTTGCGAGGAGCCTGTTTTTTCTTAAGTCCTTTTCGTTGAATGGCAACAAAATTTTCCAAAGGAGCTTCATGTGGAAAGTCTTGTCCTTCATTAGTACACTCATCCATATCTCGTTTGTTCTTTAAGATATCTTCAACCTTTTCAAACATTTCATTCATATAGCTAGCTACCAAGGCAGATGCCTCTTCACATTCTACCGCTCGGGATGCAAGTTTTACCAATTCAGGGCATAGCATTCTATATCTATTGGTAACCTTCAATTTATTGTCACCTTCAACCTCACGTCCTTTAAAGTCCTTCACGATTCCAGCCTTCGCATCTCGTGTCCATCTCTTTAGAATATATCTTTCCGGTATGAGCTTAATATCCATCACATCCAAAACCTTCAGAGCATGGCTGCACAATATTCCAACTGCCTCAAATTTACAACAACTGCAAGAAACAGTTTGTTCTGAACGGTTACCTAAGACTTTGTAAGTTTTAGGTTGACCAAGTATCGCAACGGTGTATTCACTTGTCGGCAAACCTTCATTGATACGGTCCTCTATATAAGCTGCTTGGTACACTTCATACTCAGTCTGAAATTTCTCAAATACTTTTGATGTGTACACTTCCCCAGCTTGTGTTAACATCGGCGTGTTCATCTTTTTGCGAGCTAACTTTTGCCTTAAGTTATACTAAGCTTTCAATTCATTGTACCGCATGTTGTCGACCTCTCTTTCAAAATGTTTGAAAAATTGAGCTAAGTCGAGGTTTGATTTCAAGTAATGCCTTATATCAGCATTCAAACTTTCACTTAGCTGTGTAGTTTTACTACCAGCACAAAAAGTACTTTTGACATAAGCTTTGGCCCATTTCTCTCTTACTTGAAAAGTAAGTTGTATCCAATTATTACCTTCAAGATTATACTTAGAGACCATGGCATCCCAAGAGATAGGAATTCATCCTCTTCCAATATATCATTGATGAATGCATGAAGATGTTCTGCAAACTTAGAGTCTTCTTCTTTATACAAATATCCAAAATGTTTCATTGCATTCTGCCTCATATGCCATATGCCACGTGCAAATTCGATGATATGTTTCTGGCATTACCAATGGGATGGCTTTTGCCATAACGGCATCTTGGTCAGTAAAAATGGTCTTCGGCCTTTTACTGGACATGGCAGTAAAAAAAGTGTTAAACAACCATTCGAATGAAGCAGCAGTCTCATCATATAGAAGAGCAGCACCAAATATAATTTTCTCTCTGTGATGATTAAATCTAGTAAAAACTGCAAGTGGGCGGTACTCTTTATTCGTTCTATAGGTTGTATCAAAACTTAGAACATCACCGAAATGGCCATAATCGATAATCATCTTTGCATCTGCCCAAAATATGTTGGTGATTTTCTCTTCTACATCTAATTGCATTGCATAGTAAAAGGAGGGATTTTCCAGTGTTTGCTTCTCAAAATAGTCTAATATAGCTCCAGCTTCCCCGTATTCCAAGTCAGTTTGCCGTTTACTTCGGAGATAATTTTTATGGTCCTGTTGAGTGTAACCGAGATTTCCCATTCCACCGGCTTGTCTCCCAATAAACTCATGAGCAGATTTCAACCTAATACCAGAGTCATCAGCAAGATCAACTTCATAAGCCTGGGCTGCAGATATATTACGGTGCGACGGCAACATGTGCGCAATTTTTTCATTTTGAAGGTCATGATTATGTGTGGCATTAAAACTGTAAACCACATACTTGGCCTTTTCTCTATCAAGTCTAATGCTCATGTGCGCGTTACAACCTGTCCTTGTTTCTGCTCGAGGTATTTTGGTTTTATAATCTCTTTGGTCCGGTGCACGAAAACCTTCTTTGCAGCAAACATATTTTCTCGAGGTTACTTCACCAGTTTTTTTGTTCCTATTGCTGAATTCTCTCCGGACACTAAAACCCATAGTGAAAGCATAGTTGTTGTAAAAAGAAAAGGCGTCATCGTCTGAATTGAATTCCAAACCTAGATGTGGTATACGATCCTCAAAGTCATTGTGATTATCTGCATCTCCATTGAAGTTTGATTCTACTCCAGGTGTTTGTTCATCCATCATCTAGAGAAAAGATTAGACAATTAGTTATACAAAAATAGAGTGGTCTTGATTATTTACAGTCAATAATATAATGGAAAAAACAAAACTTTTTACCTCGTTCTCCCCAATTGACGATCAATCCGTCATAGACGAAGAAATCAGAACGAAGTGATAATATAAAATGATTGAAAATAATGGTAGTGTTTTGGATCTCCATATGTTTCTCTTTTTGGTGGGAAAATCTACTTTTCACGATGGAGGGAAACAGAGTTTCATGAAATTTGAGGGAGGGAAACAGGGTTAACGGGAGGGGAGACGGTGTTAAAAAATTTGGAAAGTAATTGGGTGTCCATAGAGTACGAGATGAGCTGAAATTGGGAAGGGAGTTAATAGGTTAATCCTGACTATTAAATGCATTAGATGCCACTTGTCGCAATATAAAGTGGAATTGGAGGATCCTCCAATTCTCTATAGATTGGAGAGGAGCCGGACTCGAAGAGAACAGAGAGAGAGAGAGAGAGAGGAGAAACCTCAGATCGCCGACTGGAAGTCTGGAACAGGAGTGGAGAGTGGAGCTGTGGAGAGTGGGGCTAAAATGAGGCAAACAAAACCCTTAGTAGTCGTATGTGTGTATATATATGTAGGGGTATATTTGTAATTATCTTGTTCTGGTATCGGTTCGGTTCGGGAATCTACCGAACCAAACCCGTCGGTTATCTCCCACCCTCCACCATACCCGCACCTATGGGGAATTTTTCGGTTATGGTTCAGGGAAAAAAATCGGTTACGGCTCGAGTACCCGTCGGTTCGGTTCACTTTGCCATCCAGAAACAAAAATACTGAGACTGCGAATTGGGTTCGGCCGTTTGGGAGTTTGATGCTGTACATAGAGAGCAAATCCATTTCAACCCACATACTATTGACCCGTATTCAACCCGCTCATATTCAACCCACAACCCGTTCAAACCACCCATTTACCACCTCTAGAAAATATAGACAAAATTACTTTGTTTGTCAACTGTTGCACTACAATAATATACTCTCGGCCTCAAAGAATCACCACCCCCTCTTGTTATTATTAGTACTCCCTCCGTCCCAATTTATTTGTCATTTTTTGAAGTTCGTGCCACTTTTCAATTTCAATTAATTATATCTTGTAATTTATAATGTTTTAGGTGATTTCGAAAACATTGAATTATAGAACAAATTGAGATCTATCAAACAAGATCCATATTGGATATAAAATTTATTGCCACTTCAAAGATATAACTAGTTTTTTAATTCAGTTAGAATAGAACTGAGACAAGTAAATAGGGACGGAGGGAGTACAATTTAGTGAGTCGGAAGACAGAGGAGAAGGAAAAGAAGGAAGGGAAAAAAGGGGGAGGGAAAGAAGGAAAAGGAAAAAAAAAAAAAAAAAAAAAAAGGAGGAGGAGGAGGAAAACGGGTCGGGCGGGTTTGGGTTTGGCCTGACCTGTTTTAACCCGTCTACTATTTGACCCGTCTATATTTGACCCGCGATCCGTTTCAACCCTCTCAAACCCGCCTATTTGCCACCTTTAAGATAAATATAGGAAGGCAGAGAATGTGAACGTTGTGAAATAAACTATAGGTTCCACTGCCAAGTGCAGTTGGTAACCTTGACTCTCCTCCATCCTGGAGGCAGAGGTTCGAGTCCCCTTGGGGACGGTTGGGATCCAGAGCTATGGATAGCTACTGGACTCCCCTGGTGCTAATCTAACTACCCCGCTAACCCCCGCTGACTATAAAATATGGCCAAAAAAAAAAAAAGAAATAAACTATTCTACTTTTAGACAGAGTTTTTTTTTGGGGGGTTTTTTTTCTTAATTTGTACTATTGGATTAGGTCTGATTTTTTTGGATTTCTCGTTTGTCAAGAAAGAAATCGAAAATTTTAAAAAGTAAACAAAAATTAAAAATAAATCATTGAATACTAAAATTATTATAAAAAAAAAACATGTACATATTTTAGGACCCGTTGGTCAGACGGATAAGATTTTTGGTAGATAATAAACAATGGTGATAAGAGGAGGATATGTTGTCATGAGTATTATCTAAGAGGGAGGATTAACTTATACTACATGGTTTGTGTTTGAGTAAAAGATTATCAACTTTTCTCTACCTATTTGGCTACATGTATTATTCCAAAAAAAAAAAAACCCCATCAAAATTCCTTGCCAATCATTAGCAATTCGTATCCCAACCCAAAAAAAAGAGCAACATATATTACGTATGTATGCAGCTTGTCAGTTCTTTATGAACTAAGTCTCAGCAGTTGAGGCTGCTATAAACTGGTAGGCAGCAAACTCTCTGGCAGGACCAAGAACAATAGTACGGCTTCCCAGCGCTCTACTAAAGAATCTCGAAAGAAAAAGGTGTTAATACTCTGAGTCTTCTTTCTGACCTATGGATTTCTTATTCCCGGTAAATTGGAGTCCGCGATGTGAAGTTAGTTGTGTCTGTTGCCGTTCAAAAAAAAAAGTTAGTGTTAGTTGATTTGATCAATTTTCATGCCTTCCATTTGATAGAAATCATAATGTAATACAAAACGGGTTAGACCTAATTAATTTGTGACCGATTATAATCTTTGGTACTCGAGAATATGTTGAAAAAATGGTACAATTCAAAATAGAATATGTCAGACGAATAAGTTTTTGGTGGCTATGTTATAAGGGGAGATTGAATGCAATTTTGTTCACCCTCCTTAAAAGATGATGAACATTATCTTCCTCCTTATTGGTTGAAATGGTGTAAGTCCCACCTCTGCAATACTGGTAACCATGACATCACTTTGTAATGAGACCCACACCATTTCAACCAATAGAAAAGAAAATAATGTTCACCCTCTTAAGTGGAGGGTGAACAAAACTCAACTCGGGGAGATTAGTTAAGGGTGGGGATTAGCTTATACTTGGCTTGGCTTGAGTGGTAGTTGATATGGATGGATGACAGTAGATGGATAAGAGTGGAGGATGTAAGAAATTACTTGGTAGCCCTCATTAGATTATTACATTGAGAATACCAAAAAAAAAATTGAGGGACAATTTGGTCTTTCTCGCCCTATCAAACACCCTCCCGTATCCTCTCCCTCCCTCCCTTGGACCCCCAACAAACAGGCCTGAATGTTAAAAACTATGCTATGTCGCTGGTCTTTGTGCCTGACTCTCTGGGTGGATGAAAAACTCGAGGAATATGAACTCTACGTCACTTTACCCTTCTTTGTCGCCAAACCCATCCTCATCACCACCTTAACCTTTCTTTGTCTCCAAACCCATCCTCATCACCACCCGAACCGATCGGTAGTATTTCATCTAAATATACAGCTGAATATACGACATTGTTGTGTTTGAAGGTTTTTTCTTTTTTGTCCACAATAGTGTTAAAGGTTCTTGTGTATGGGAAATTGAAAATGGGTGAAGGCCATAAGGATTTGAGGTTTAGGAGAGGATATGTTGGCTGACAATGGTGGTTATGGTTGTGGACTATGGTGGTGCAGTAAGGAAGTTGTTTTGGTGAAGTTAGTGGAGATCGCGAGGATGGGCAGTGGTGGGGGTGGGTGCTGAGGGTGGGAGGTGATGATCACGGAAGGGTTGTGGTGAAGATGTAGTGGCAGTGGTTATCTCGGCGATAGGGTTGTCTTGACAGTGGGAGTATGGCAGCGGAGGCAGCAATGGTGATGGTTGTAGGCTGCGGTGCTGACAAAAGTTAGAGTGGGAGACACGGTACTACCGTACTGGTAAGGGTGGCAGTGGTTGAGGCTAATCTAAAGCTAACAATGGAGGTTTTACTTTTACCAATATCGCGATATCAATCTAAAAAGTACCCTTTAAAACAGCAATATCCTCTCAGGACAAGCAATATGCCCAACTGAGGACCAAGCCTCGAAGTCTAGAACCAATACAAAGTGGGGAAGGCGTGTTGATCCTCCGTCAGACAAATCCAACCACGCCAACACACACACACACGAGTGCTGGCACACCTGTTCATATCGAAGTAAAGAGTACCACTGAAAAATTCCAGCAATTCATAGATTGCATGAGAAAGATGAACAAGCTCTTAGTACATTTCAAGACCCCAAAATAGATTAATACAAGCATACTCTCTTTCTCTAACCCCCACCTTCTCCTGGGTTGCAACTCAAATTTGTGTTTTCAACACAAGCCTTTATTCAAAACAACTAAGCTAAGCAATCATAGCTAACAAAGAAAAACATAATGCAAAAATATCAAGTACCAAGCCTAGTGTAGGCCAAGAAAGCGCAAGACAGACTATTGTTGGTTTAGTAGGTATAGCCCTTGACAAACATGCCCTTTTTTGCATTATCACCCTCGCCATCAGCAGAGTAGCTTCCGAGCTGAGCCAAGGAGTTTGCTTTTGCACGACTCAAAAGAGCCTTTTGTGCAGCGTCAATGTTCTCAGGATGTCCTTGCCAGGTCTTGAGCACGGTGTTCTGCAATGCACGTGCATAAGAGAAGGAAACATGCCAAGGGTTCGGACTTTGATTCATCGCGTTTAAATTCAATGTTGCCTCCATTTCAGATTGTCCTCCCGACAAAAACTACAAAGTAGACGAGGAAGTTAACTCAGAATGCCAATACTTACAATTGGATATCAACTAGCATAGAACTGTAAACAGAATTTGGCCCCATTGTTTGCACCTCAGAAAGGAAAACTTATTTAGCTTTGACAAAGCTAGCTTGAAAAAATGCATGTAAAACCCAGATTTTTTGAAGTAAACTTTTTGGCTTATTTTGAGATTTTTAAGCTGGAAACATGAAAGGTGGAACTGAACACCGTTTTTTAAGTACACCTACTTAAATAGGCATGCGGGCTCAAATCTTAAGGTAAATAAGATGCAAATAAGCGGAGACAAATTTGTAGTTAGCATCCAAAGAGTAATAGCATATGAAGTGCAACAGAAAGGATGAAAACTTAAGAAGCTAATGGAGCTATTAACATCATGTCATCATCTGTGGCCTAGCTAGTATTCGTCAAGTTTACAGCTTTTATTCTAAATTTATTCTTAAGAAAATAAAAGTCAAAGTTACTGCGCATTAACCAAAACAGTTTCCAGTCAAACATTTTTTGTTTACAAAACCATAGTAGATTATGTTGAGAAGAATCAGAACTCAACTTGTAAAAAAGCTCTCGTAGCAAAAATAAAGGAAAAAGTAATGACGCCAGTAATGGATAGGGCAATTGTACCATGATTCCAGGAACGGCAGGAGGTACTCTCCTCTTGAGCATGGTGAGTGTATATTTGGCAATGGTTTCTGGAGAAGCTCTTTCCTTGTGCTCAGCCCCTGGGGTAACCATGCTGGGCTTAAGTAGGATACCTTCAAAAATAACGTTGTTCTCTGCCAAGTAGTAGAAGACTTCTGCCCAAACCCGCTCCGCCACCTCAAGTGTCCTCTCAATAGGGTGATCACCATCAAGAAGAATCTCAGGTTCCACTATAGGCACAAGACCGTTGTCCTACATGAGAAATAGGACAAGAAAATTGTAAGAAACTAATACAACAAGGTAAAGAAAAGAAAGTGAGCAATTGAGGCACCGAACAAAATTGTACTGAACACTCTAATATGTTGATGAAACAAATTGGTGCAAAGATTAGAGTGTCTTGTTGCAGAAAACTTCTATGAAACTATCAAAGTTGAAATACTGGAACACTAGAAAAATTGAGAATTTTGTCACACACCACTACTATGAAAAATATAAGCTATGAAAAATATAAGCATGAGGGCACCCTCACTTCAAGTCTTCAAGAGCTAGCTTTTGGGGTTGAGTTCTACCCAAGACCGTATAACACGGTGTCAAAGCCATATGCCAAGGGTGGGTAGGGTGCGTGCCCCGGGCTTACACATGGCAGCTGCTGCCAAGTGAGCACACTGCGCGTAAGGGAGGATGTGAAGCGAAGTCCCACATCGCCTGGGTACCAAAGTAATATGAAGTATATAAGCGGGAGGGCACCCTCACGTCAATAGCTAGCCTTCATTCCATGAAGGCACCCTCACTTCAGGAGCTAGCTTTTGAGGTTGAGTTCTTCCCAAGACCACGTAACATGGTATCACAGCCGGGTATGCCAAGGATGGGTAGGGCATGTGTGTGTCTCTGGCCTGCAGCATCAGATGTTGCCGAGTGAGCACGTTGGGCGTGAGCGAGGGTGTGAAGCAAAGTCCCACATTGCTTGGGTATCAAAGTAATATGAAAAAAATAAGCGTGAGGGCACCCTCACTTCAAGAGCTAGCTTTTGGGGTTGAGTTCTACCCAAGACTCTGTAACAAGTACAATCAAGAATGAGGAGATCACTGCTGCATGTGATTAGTACTTGAATGAAGATATGATTTTTAGAAACAGCAGACAATATTGTACGCCACAACGTACAATATTCTCACTGTTTTGTCCACTGCAAGAAATATCTTAACTTATCCAAAAAGAGGAGACAAACTACTACCAAGTGTGAATTTGACATGCATATTTATGCATACTTTGGAGGGACTGCTTTCACCATCACCTTGAAACCATCCGAGAAAATATTAGACAAAGTTGATCTTGAACATATTTATTATTATTTTTTTTTGGATAAGTAAACGTATTTCATTTTGTTTGTCAAGTTTGTTTAAATTACTCTTTGTAAATGCGAGGAGTCAAATGTATGTTGGAACCTACAAGTCGAGACAGAGCGTGGACTTCACTCAATCATCTCTATTTCTTTAAACAAAGGGGGAATATAACTTGGACAAAATAGTTCAATGTTCCAGGTCCTTAGGTTCTAAGCAAGCAACAGACAAAATTAATATTAAGAAAAGTCATTGGGATTGCTTATTTACTTATCTTGTTTGTTGGATCTATCAATAAGCAATTAAGCAACCAGCCCTCACCAAACAAGCTTGTTTTCTAATTGCTTAGCAAACCCAACAGGACCTTAATACAGGTGAACAACTTTCAGTTATTAACATTAAGATAAAGAAGTTTTGAAAAGCATCTATCATTTCAAAATCCATAAAAGCATTTATCGAATACCAAATAGTCATTGTTTAGAGGTACCGAATCGTCGCTTGGTAACTTTGATTTTGTAATACATAAGTAAACTCTGAATTTCCTGTGGCAACGCGTTTCTAAAGTCTGTACAACCTTTAATTACGGCGGTTGTGCACACAGAAAGTCATTAACATCATACTCAAAATCACTGGCTCATACAGAAAAACAATATAACCAAAGAAATCAAACAACAGGCTAGCCCATCGCACCTCAGCTGAAGTGCACACTTTGTGAGCCGAACAACACAGCTGGCTTAAGCACTTGCCTTTTGCAACAATTTTGGGGACTTGGGAGAATGCGTTATTCAATAACTTCGCCGGGTTAAAATCTATACGTGGGACTTGGCTAAAGTGTGCACTTTGTGAGCCGAAACAACACAGCGGGCTTTAGTGCATGCCTTTTGCATTAGTGGTTGGGACTTAGGAGAATGCATTATTCAGTAACTTTGCCAGGCCATAGTCTAGATTCTCCCTGAAATTAACATATATATATATGACCAACAAACTCTCCATAGAATTACCTTTCCAGTCTAATTTCTTAGTTTTCCATTTAATATCTTGACCCTGAAAAGCTAGATCAACCTCCTTCTTTCCCTTCGGACAAGAAAAACCAGAGACCGTTTATGCCAATATCCTCATATTTAACGCCACAAGACACAAATTAACGCCATCAACACACACACACAGAGACCTGAGAAATGCTAGCATAACGTGCAAGCCCCCACGCAGCTTCTTTCACAGCTAAAGCAGAAGGACCACAAGGGATGCTGACAACAGTGCGCCTGTGAACTCATAAATAAAGCATAAGCCATTATACGTACTTTCCCACCTCAATTAAAAGTACTATTCTTTTCTAGAAGAAAATCCACCAAGTTTTAGAGGAAGCAAAGTTTGCAAAACCTTTAAATAGCTTACCACTTAGCAAAGCGGGCACCTTGCTTATAGTATTCAGCGGATCTAGAAGCCAATCCATCTAATCCCTGGCACCAAGATTCATTGTTGGACCCTGGTAGGGGAACTAAACCCTGGAAACATGAGTAAGAAATGGTTACGAAGAATACAAAAGAATATAAAGAAGGCTAAGCAATAATATGGTACAACTTTGCAACTGTTTGACCGTGCTCGAGAGAATACCTTATCGACTTTGATGCCAGGTACAATTTTCTCCTCACGCAAGCAATCGACGAACTTCTTCCCATCTGTAGTTGACTGGTAAAGTGTCTCCTCAAAAAGAATTGCACCAGAAATATATTTACCCAGGCCAGGAGTTGTCAGCAAAAGCTGTCTATAAGCCTGCCTGTTGACTTCAGTATTGTCCAGGCCAATAGATGATAACCTCTTCCCACAAGTAGCATTTGATTCATCAATGGCAAGGATTCCGTGACCAGGAGATGCAATAGATTTCTATACCGTCAACAAAGAAAACCAATAAGCATGGAACTAGGCATGACAATTTGATAGGGGTGACCAAACACTTAAAATAATTTAGATTTTATAGGTGTGAGCAGATGATAAGCTATTAAGCACCCAATATTGTATAATCTTAGTGCTTAAGTCCTCCATTATATAGTGTCTAAGTACATATAGTTGATAGTTTACAATGATATTGCAGATAAGGTAGTTTCCCAAGTGTTTCAGGTAATTCAATGTTAGTAAGAAGCATCTAAGAGTGTCGTTGGCTCCCGAGAGTAGCCAAGGAAGTCCCTTGGCGGGTCCTAAATGTCAATTTGGAGAAGTGGCAAAAATTCGAAGAGTAGCAAAAACGGATTGAAGTTGAACTGAACCAGTGGACAGGTCCAGCAAAAGCACTGGATAGGTCCAGACCAATTTTTACAACAAGGCAGAAGGTTTATGGATGGGTCCAGCAAAAATGCTGTACATGTCCATCCGAACTCCACATTTGACTTAGTCCTCCAGGTTTTGCTTGGGTATTTGGGGCTCTATATAAACGTACTGTTTTGATATTTTGGACGCATTCCTAGCACTCCACTCTCTCTACCTCCCTTAGCTCTCTCATTTGGCTCCTAGCTTAGTTTGGAAGCTTGTACTTCATAATTCTGGCTTGCTCTTCATGAGATCTTGTAAAAGGTACTTCTAGTTTGTGATTTCCATCTTCAATAAAGTTGTAAGGGTTGCTCTTGTAAACAAGATTCCTTCTGTAAAGGGAAAAAAATCCGCTTAGTAGTGTTTTAACGCCTCTTGAGATCAACACACTTGCCTTCTCAGCGGAACCCTAGTTCTGCAAAACAGGACACCGTGAGCGCACCTTTGCCTCTCATTGGTAAAGGCCCTCCGATGCCAAAGTCAGTATTTCATACTCACAAAACCCTAATTCACAGTAGGTAAAATAACGAATGACAGCGTACCTTACTTCGTGGGTGTTACCTCTTATTTATAGACGTAGACTTACTTGTTCCCCAAGTAGACTTGCTGCCCAAGGATTCCTTCCACATTAGGAATCCTTGCCCACATGGAATTCCCTCCCATATGATAACTCAATCTCAATCCCTATAATCATGGAATACTTTCCTATCACGTAGGATCCTTATTCTAGGACCTTCTAAAACATTATACCGCCACACCACTTAAGGCGGTTCACTTAGGGTTTATCTTGTGCACATTATGGTGCACGCTAACCACTATGCACCTGCATCACTTGTTAGGCTAACTCATCAAACAACATCACATGTTCGGCCATACCAACGAGCACCTTCATGTGGTGCAGCCGTCCTGTTCAGCTTCACTACCTAGCAACCTCAAGTGTCTCTTATACGCTATGGAGAACACTAACCACAGTGCACATGCATCATCTGTTCATTAACACGTCTAGCAACCTCAGGTGTCGTGTACGTGTTCGACATCATCTCCTGGCACCTAGGGCTATAAACGAGCCAAAATCTTGAGCTCGAGCCCGGTTCGAGCCTTAACGAGCCGAGCCCTTAACAAGCCGAGCTTAGTCATAATTTATTAAACGAGCCTCTTTAATTGAGCCAAGCCTCCCTTAACGAGTCGAGCTTTGTCAAATGAGCTGAGCTCGGCCCGAGTGTTAACGAGCCAAGCTGAGCTCGCAAGCTGCTCGGTTTGTTTACAGCCCTACTAGCACCTTAACTGGGTGCCACCTACCAGGGCACCCATTAGGCATTATCGCCTAGCGCCCTCACATGGTACCGCCTACCAGCGCACCTGTTAGGCATCATCGCCTAGCACGCTCACATGATGACGCCGGCATCATCGCCTAACACGCTCATTGTACCGCTCACCAGGGCACCTGTTAGGCATCATCGCCTAGAACCCTCACATGGTGTCACCTAGCAGGAACGTGTTAGGCCGTGTACCCTCACGTGGTGCAACCATGCGGTCATGTGTTATGCACATACTCGGGCTGTATTTCCTCTATTCGAGCAAATCCCTCTTCACCTTCTTTAGAATTCTCATTTGAATTAAGTTTGAAGTTTCAGTTTAGTCTTTGTTTTAAGTCTTAAAACATAACGATTGAGGTTCGCCAACTAATCAGCTGTTTCTCACACCAAACTCGAATCTCAGTTTAGTCTTGGTTGTGGAATCCAACAAGAGATGTCAAAGCTGAGGTGGACAAATTAACCATCACTTTTGGCATTAACTCACCTTCCAACCCATATGCCTTTACTCTTGCCAAAGCTAACATGGCTTTGGCATGAACCTCCCGCCTGCCAATTTTGGCAGCTTGTTCTCCCCTGCCAAATTTCAAATGATAACTGTGGAAAGTTCAAAAACTTTCGCTGAAAGAAAAAATCAATAGTTGGGAAGTTCAAAACTTTGGCATAAGGGTTGGAGAGGAGCCTTTAATGTCAAATAAGATATGCCAAAATGCAACATATGCCTTCAAAAAAATTTGACATCTCCAATTTGAAGTCAAGTGTTGGAGATGCTCACTCTAAGACCAATCTTCCTTAATACAAACAACAACAACAACGACAGAACTCATGTAGTCCCCAATTATTGTGGGTATGGGCAGGGAAAGATTGGAGGCAGTACTAACCTTTAACCTTTGGCAATATCCACAAAATGGTGTTCTCAGAATACCACTGATTCACTAAAACAGTGGCCCCCCTATACCTATTTTGATGCAAAACCATGCCCCCAAATCAAAGCCAAATGGCATCAGAGAGGGTAGGTCTAGAGACCCAATTCAATTTCTATGCACATGTTTCAATTAGTTTTTAGCCTTTCCTTGGCAAGTCTTTCTTCAAAGGAGGAGTAGTTGTTATAGGCACAGTCCTGGGGTGAATATCATCCTATGGCCTAAATAACTCAATAATTCTCACCTTCAAAATCAATTGTATGTATGTATGTGTGTGATCAAAGCTCTCCTTCACTCGATTTGAAACTCAAAAAAGTCTTAATCCTTTGCTTATGCGTCAATAGTCTATTCTAGAACGCATAATACATGGGTCGATGTCCTTTTGAGGATTCAACCAACTCCTAAGAGGAATTCAATAGCCCCAAGTATAATCTTTCGGTTAAGAACGGAAATTACCTTTGAGACTTGATTGTGTAAATTCGTGAGAGTATTGGATTGCTTAGGCTATACATGGTACTAACCCTTGGTTCATAAGGGGGATTTTGGTTCGGTTAGGGGTGAAATTTCCGAAAACCGATTCGGTTCGGTCCAAATATTTCTAGGACCAATCCCGACCTGAATGGAGTTCGGTTCAATTCGGGGTGGGATTGGTCCGAATGGGGATTTCGGTCCACCCGAAATATAAAATTTTCATTTAATTTTAAGTGTATATATGTAAAATATTTTTGTAAATATATATTTATATAAATATTATATATTTTTAATGTAAAATATATAGTCGTTCGGTTCGGTCCAGCGGAAATTTCAGGAAACCAAGACCGAACCGATTTCGCTTCGGTTCGATTCAGTCCAAAAAAATTCCGCCATCACCCCGACCTAAAACCAAACCGATCGGTCGGGTTTTTCAGGGGTTTTCGATCCGTCAGTTTTTGTAACACCCCGATTGGTTCGAGCCTTCTGTTTAATACTTGCAAATTCGTAGTTGTTAGCTTAAGTTAGTAAGTCGTCGTTCGAAAATGGTTTTGCTACCTATAGCTAAAAACCCTAATAGCCCGATAAAGCCTTCACTCCAAAAATCCCGCTCCATGTGGAGATCTTACCAAGTTATTTTGCAACTGACAACCAAAGCCTAACGCTTCAAGCTATTCACCCAGAATTACAAGGTAAAGTCACAAGCACCAGAGAATACTCAAACCATTTAAGTATTACTCTAACCAATACAAAAAATAGGGTTATGGTCATGTAGTTCAACCTGAGGTTTCTGGAATATTTTTTTATAGGAATGGGATTAAGGCCCTAACCGCTTCAGAGCAAATTGGATAAAGGACTGTATAACGCCAATGTTCCCCTTACTCCAAGAATTGAGAGAGTGCAAACAGTATAATCTTCAAAAATACATTTTTTGGGGAAAAAAAATAAGAGATTCAGGAACTTGGGGAAATCTTTGGTTCCAAGAAAAGAGTAAGACATCTTTCAGACATTATGGATTTCAAAACACAATTTATCTGATTTAGCAATAGGAAACTTAGGAATCTACAGTAGATGGATTAGATGAAGAAGTGGTGCATTTGTAGACTATCCAACATGAAGGTTTTTAGGTCACTCCTCTTAAATATTTATTTGAAATCCATCATGTAGAGCTCCCAACTCCCAAATTCCACATGATTATCAAAACTAAATTTGAACTACAATCCCTTCCACATCTATCCAAATGGAACCCAAAGTCTTTCCTTATTTGCCCATTAACTTAGCAGTCATATCTAGATTCCTAGAGAGTCTCCTTTGTTAGAAGTCAAAGACGAAATATCATCAAAATATAAGCAGCAAAAGGCAGGCAATTAAGAACATGGAAACGTGGACCCACTACCACCCACACACCATCCCCTCATTAAGAACCTGGATAAATAATTTTAACTCTTACGCTTGATAATAACACAATAGGAGAATGAAGACACTTTTTTGCTACTTGGAAACAAATTAACCATGATCTATCAGCTTTAACTTCAAGTATTAACATGATCCACAGAAATTCGCCTGAAAAAACGATGACTTATGATAAACATGATCCATCAGCTTAAATTTCACCAAACTTCCAATTATATAAAACCCGAAAAGGAAAAAGCCAATCACTCAGCCTCAACGAAAAACATCTAAAAAATTAATAAATTATTAACCACCAACTCATCCGGCTAGTTGTTACATAGGAGGCAGTCACTTCATTATCTATATCATCAAAAAATCCCCAACATGTCTCCCAAAGTATTTCAATTATCTGGTGATCTACACAATTTATTAACCACCAACTCATCTAAATCTTAAGCAGTTAGAGAACAGGTAACTTTATCATCTACATCATCAACAAAAAAACATCAAGAAGCCATGCACGCACGCACACGCATCTAATGAGGGTATCAGAACACACATCTAATAATGATTTCATCATCTAAGAACACACACATGTGTATATAAAGATTTTAAATAATGGTATGAGGACACGTAAGGGTAGCGGGCCACGGTGCAACGGTATCGAGATCGAGAGTATTGAACAACGGTTGCACCGGTCGTGAATTTTAAAAACTATTTTGACAAAGAAAATTTCAAAAGGGCCTAAATCACCTGTTGTCGAGTATCGGCCAGCCGTGAACGAACCAATCCGTGAATCGGAAACAGCCAATACACATGTGATTTTCCATCTCTAAGGGTATCGAAAAGGCTCAAAAACCGTTACGTAAACGGCTGATACTTAAATCTGTGGTGTATATACTTAAGAAATATAAGAGTATTCGTATAGGGGAGCGGAGAACTCACGGCGGTTTCGACAAGTTCGTGGGAGTAAGCTCCGGCACGGATGACGGCAACACGGCGAGGGGCGGCTAGGCGAGACGATCGTTGATTGAAGGATTGGTGGCCGATCCACGGCGTAGACGATGGGCTTAATTTCACAAAACTGGAACACGCCATTGCTGCGACAAAAAAAAGAAGACGATTCTTGTCTTGAAAAAAGCTCTCTCTCTCTCTCTCTCTCTAAAAGGAAAGACGACTTCAGGAGGATATTGACAGTAATAAGTTAAGAAGACGAGACAAATCTGTTTTTTTTTTGTCTTCTCGTGGAGTCCGCCCTTCGCAATAAGACGTCAAACATGTGGAACTACCTGATCGAAAAACAAAAACCATGTGGAACTACCAAACAGTCCTTATCGGAATTTTTGTGTTCCCCAAAATACCCACAAATCACATCCAACACTCACAAAAAACACTCGAAAACCAAAATTTTTAAAGTGGCGAGAATTCTCGTGGAAGAACTAACAAATTAGAACGAAGGGAGTAAGGAGGTGTTCCAGTTTTGCTTCCTTTTGTCAAATCACTTTTTCGTGCAATGAACAGTGTCAAAACCGAATGGGTGTTCCACTTTTCCTCAAACAATTGTGCTTTTTTTAAAGTCAAAAACTAATAAAGAAAAAAAAAGGGTGCTTGTGTTGTGGTTTTGCGTTCCTTGGCTTGTGTTCTAATAGTAACCACAGGAAGAAAGCGGGGAGCATTCTCTATCAACTAAATGAGGACTTGCGTTCGAGAAAGACCTATTGAGCAAGAATGCATCCCTATCCTATTATTTGATTTTGCCAAAAGGGAATGATCTTGTCAAGAACGGGAAAGTCTTAAGAAAAGAACCAAGCGAGGTAATATCCATCAGGAATGGAAGAAGGAACCGAGGGGAATAGCCAAATGGAATGGTAGTGTAGTTTCTTCAACTCAGTCGAATAAGAATCATTGATTACCTCTGCTGTCCATTTATTATTTATTCAGGGCGCTCGGCCGGTGCTCCTTTCTCAAACCAGAACAACTATGAACGTTAGGGAAGATAAGGGAAGACTCGTTTTAGTACAGGTAAGTAGTTAGCCGTTGAAGTCTCAAGTAACCGCTTTCTTTGTAGCTCCGGCTAGAGTTCTAAGGTTTAGTAGCCCTGGCAAGGAGGCTTCCTTTACTACTAGTCAATCAGTTCGATTCGGTCTCTGCAGAAGGGCTTTACAAGCAAGCAGAAGAAGTGTAGCTAAGCACGGGGAATGTATATTGTGCCCGGAGCCAGTAGGTGTTCATTTCCATATATAGAGAATTTCTTTCTTTCTTGATTTGATGAGCGAAGCGAACGAACAACAAGGGTTCGAACTGAAGAGTAGAAGAAAAGTATGAGACTTGGTAGCAGAGAATCCGTTTACAGGATAAGGATTTTCCAAAAGAGAAAGCACAATGCCAATTCTTAGATGAAGGCAGATCCGAACTCGAATCCTTTAGAAGGGGGGTTGGTACACGGAGTTTTCTGAGTTATGGGAAAGAAGAATCGAAAAAAAGGTAAATGTCAGAGTCGGAACTAGCGACGAAGAATTCGAAGTTTCTTGTGGGACCAGCCAAGCTAAATAGGTTTATTGACGTAATGACCATATTGCCCCTTATATCAAATAAATTTCCCAAACGCCCTCTCTCCTCTTTCCCTCTTCGTTGCCGCACAGAGCAGACGCACGGCCTCCCTCCCTCTTCTTCCCCAGACGCCCTCCCTCTTCTTTCCCTCTTCGTTGACGCACAGAGCAGACGCGCAGATGCCCTCCCTCTTCTTTCCCTCTTCGTTGACGCCCAGAGCAGACGCCCTATTTCAAACCCTCACCTCACTCATACGCAACATTTGGAGGAAAATGAAAAAAAAAAAAAGAACAAGCGACAAGTAATTAATTACATGAACCAGTTTGAGGGGCAGATGGAGTTGTAGACAAATGTAAATCAAGCTAACCATGTGCTAATTACTTCAACAACAAAAACTTGCAATACAAACAGGCAGCAAAACCACCGACGTCCAAATCCAAATCCGCTGGAAAATCGAAATCAAAACCACCGGCCACCGACATCCAGAATTCACGAAATCCAAAACCACCGCCAAACTCTATTGATTTTAACTTCGATTTGGGTACACCAAAAATCCACATTGAAAATAAAACCCAGACGGAGTAATCTGAAAACTTTTGAATCAAACACACACAATAAATGAAAATCCAGCATCAAAACCCAGTTGGAGTAATCTGAAAACAGTGCAAGATTCCGGCCACATTCCTCGCCGTCGCTGCCGAAAAACCCGAAAATCGTTACAAGGATCTGATGCTTGTGAATTTCGGATAACCTTTCTCACCTTCGCCGGAGCCAAACGACGGCGACGAGGCCATAAAAAACACAGATCTGATGCTTGTGAAGATAAGGGGAAAGAGAGAGATGGGAACCCACATGGAGCGAGTGCTACAGTTGTACGGCAGGACCACCGCGCTACAGTAGCGGATGCTACGAGTGAAGGCCCATTTCGACTCCTGGAGAGGGGGAGAGAGAGGGCGGCGAGGGGGAGAGGGATGGGGACTTTTGGCTGCGGAGATGAGGGAGGGCGGAGATGAGGGAGGGCTGCAATAGCGGCTGATTTGCTTCTGTTGTGGACGTACAGTGAAGGCCTAGGAGAGAAAAATGGGGCAAGGACAGTATGGTCATTTCGCTCGGGGTCTATGGGGACCTTCAACCAAAACGACGTCGTTTTGGCCGAACATTTTTCAAAAAAAAGGGCAGGCTTGAGATCTGGAACGTCCCTTCTCTTTGGACAAAAAAAAAACCCACTTTTTCTAAAACTGGAACACCTCCTAAGTATCCCAAACAACAATATACGTAACGGGTTCTTTGTGCAATTATTGAATCGTGGATGTTATACACGAGGGGTACTTTCGTGAAGTTATTGATCATGGGTGTACTCTTTTAGAGCGGAGAAGCTAAAGGCCGAGCCAATGGGACGAGAAAAACTCAATGCTATGTCAGTGGTAGAATCAGAAATTTCATACAGATGAGACACTTTTTTACAATAAGCTTAAAAATATTGACGGTAAAATATAATAAGAAATACTAAGCACAAATATTCTCCATTAGGCACAAAAGCTTGTAAACATAAGCACACAAGTCTAAATATTCGTTAGCTAAATTTTTTTACAATTGACCCTAACGAGTTTTCATCTTTTGAAAGTTCTGCATGATTGCTTCGTTAGTAATCCTATTAAAAATATCTTACTCTATGAATACCACCAAATCATTGTTCTATCATTGATCATTCATGCAATTCTGCAATTGATTGTTCAACTTTTACTTTGAAAAGCTAAACATGTCACACAAAGTAGCAATTTGATATTTGCCTCAGTGAAACGAACATGTAATTCTTGAAGAGATCTAATGATTTGGGTGAAAACCCAAAAGACAAAGTAAACAATAAGCCCAATATCCAAAAATCTTTGATTTCTCTAACATTTTTTGCGTAAGTGTATTGTGTACACAGCCAAAAAAAAAAGTGTGTAGGTGATAAAAGGGAAAATTACCGACAAGAGGCGTGGACCGAGATTAATCACCAATAGATGGTCACCACTCTTGAAATCACCACTCTCATGACACAAGCAAAATTATTCACCAAGACATGGTAAGACTGTGTTAGTTTACAATTCTACCCCTATATATATATATGTAACATTGAAGCACTAAACCTCTCCATTTCAACATTTTCCTTCTCTCTCTCATCTCTCTCAGGCGTTCTCTGCTATCCCCTATTGCTCTCTCTCTCTCTCTCTCTCTCTCTCTCTCTCTCTCTCTCTCTCTCTCTCTCTCTCTCTCTCCCCCCCCCCCCCCCTAATGTTCGGCCATTTGAGACGAGATTTTGGTTGTTTTGACTAGATCAGAGCAACGAGTCACCATGGAAATCGGCAAAATCCATTACAATGTGTGCAAAATTTGAGTTTCAAGGGGTAAAGGTTATTATCACAATTTGAAAGTTTAATTGGCCAGTGTATGAACACTACCTTGTTTCTAGTTCTTCGATTAGGCTTCCGTATTTGCTATTGATTTTTGGTGTTGAAAAGAACTGGCAATTGTATGAACAAATCTGTGGGGTTTCTTTCTTGTTTTTTGGAGACTTGCAATTTAAAATTACAAACTATGGGTCTTTTTTACGAATTGATAATGTGAGAGCAGTTGCAATTACTATAACTGTGAGGTAAATACGGTAGTGATAATCATGGTGGTGCCTCAGATAGTCTAGTTGAAATCTGTTTCATTTTGGTAATTTTTTAGCTCCAGCTGAAAATTGGGTATAAGATATGCCAGTTCTTGCACTTTATCAGATGCATGTTTGGTGATGTGGTTTTTAGCTCCCGCTGAAATTTTGGGTATACGATATTTGGATTTTTCATCTCTCTTCCTCATTAGCAGCTTCTTTGCAGAGCATGTTCATGGACTCAAAACTTAACAATATGCAGCATTCTGTTGGCACATTGGAGAAACTATGCAAAAAGGTATCACATGTACAAGGATAAAAATACCTTGATCGTGGGCTGTTGAGCAAGATCATTTTTCAAGATGGTTCATCTCAGGAGACAATAGAGTTGCTATTGGGACACTTTCTCTTTAGGCCTAATACAACGGTATAACGATTTTCAGATATCAGGGATGATTTTGTCTGTGTTATGATTGCAAGTCCTTCAAGAGTTTCCAAGACAGTGACCGTAGTTATAATCCTCTAGAGGATGCCAATGTATTCTATATTCAGATACTAGATCTCCTTCTCAAGTAGTAGTAGTTTTTTGTTTCTAAAATTCTATATAATGTCAAACAAAGTGAATTTTTTAGAATTGTAGAGTATCATCAATTGATCTGTTGCAACTTTAAAGATAGGAATGGCATAATCTTCTTTCTTTTTCCTTTTGGGTGTTCTTTGTCTTGTCCTTGTTCTGCTTGCATTCTAGGTCTTCCAGCAATTCTTTGTGCTTACTGCTAAATTACTTCACAGCACTTGTGCTTGCTGTTTGCTACTACAATTTGGGCTGCTGAATAATCCTATTTGGAGCTTTGGGTATGATGCAATTTCTTATGCTGAAATTTATTGTTATAATTCTTGGAATCTACTGTTTGGAGACTACTTGAAGACTGTTACTTCCATGGCAGTTTTGAAGATAAGTTGGAATCGAGGTTCATGAATATCTTATCATATTAAAGATTGTTTGAAGGGGCTTGGATCTGGAGACGTTTGCTTCTTGCTAGATGATAATTGGAACGGGACTAAAGGTGAAGCAATATGCTTCTTCACTAGGAATGGGATATCTTTGGAAGTTTGATATTCCATGTGTACGCTGGGTGCTTTCTTTTTTTGTCTTAACTTGGATTGATTTCTTGTCAATTCTTGGACTTGAATGACTTATGATTGTCATGGTGAAGGGTGTCAACCTGGTCGGAATGTTCTCTTAACCTTTTGTAATTCAGCTTCATCATTAATAATAATTCTTTTTTCGCGTTCAAAAAAATAATCTTCTTTATTTTTCCTTTTCTGTGTGCGTGTAGAATATTTTCTTCTCAGGTATTAGATCACAGTTTTTCTTGTGTCAATGTATCAGTTTAGAACATGGTATCATCTCATTAAATAAGAATGATTTTTGCCTACTTCTTTGATCATAACCAACTCGGCAAAGTTTTGGAAATGTTGAAGCAGAGGTACCAGTTGCAAAATGGAAGGCAATTTCTGTTGTTAGACAAAAAGACGAGAGGAATGCATGCACCTAGACATAGTCAAGGTGAATCGACATCCTCATAAGACAAAACAAAAAAATAACTTCACAATTGATAGGTCACATTCCATTGCTTTCAATTAGGATCCTATAGGATCTTTTGATGGAGTTGTTTTATAGATATAACTAGCAATAATTTTATAGTTTCTAATTAAACGAACATGATCAAATCATCTTGCATAAAGAAGTAAATGTACCATTGATTTTATCCTTTGTGATTTTTACACTCCTTTTCTTAGATCGGGACTCTCTTTTTTTGTTTCTATTCATCTGAATTTATCATTTACCCTTCTATAAAATATGACTTGGTCCATGTGAATAAAAAGATTAGTTCTCACTCATACCCGATGTAGTCCTTTATGATTAATGATTCGCACTTTATAACTTAGATAATGTTGGTTGACATTAAATGGGAGATATCTCCCCTAACTTTTCACTCTCATGTGCCATTTGACTTGTCATTAGAATGGTCAACATATTGGACAAGGTTCTGGAAGAAAATGATTTTTTTGATAGGCAAAATTAATTTCATTCATCCCGAATGATACAATATGAAATCAGCATAATACAGTAGGACAAAACATATGACTTGGTCCATGTAAATAGAAAGATTGGTCCTCACTCATGCCCGATGCAGTTTTTTATAACTAATGACTTGCTTTTTTATACCACAATCAATGTTGGTTGATGTTGAATTGGCGAAGACTCTCCTAACTTTCCACTCTTATGTGCCCTTAGACTTATCATTATAATGGTCAATTATATGTGACAATATTCTCTTAGAAATATAATTTGATCTATGTGAACAGAAAAATTGGTCATCACTCATACCCGGCATAGTCCTTTATAATTAATGATTTGCTCTTTTACATCTCAGACAATGTTTGTTCATCTTGAATGAGAGATGCCTTCCCAACTTTCCACCATCATCTATCCTTAAACTTGTCATTACGATAGTCAATCGTATGGGACAAGGTTCTCCCGGGAAACATGACTTGGTCTCTGTTAACATAATGATTGGTCCTCACTAATATCTGACGTAGTCTTTTATAATTACTGACTTGCTTTTTTATACCTCAAAGAATGTTGGTTGAGCTTGAATAGGAGAGGGCTCCCCCTAACTTTCTATCCTCATGTGCCCTTAAAATAGGACAAAGTTCTGTCAGAATATATTACTTGGTCCAAGTTAAAAACAAGATTGGTCATGTAGAATACTCAATGTAGTCCTTCCCTTTAGCTAACTTGCTCTTTTTCGATAAACGATGTAGTTCTTTCATTTTGCTAACTTGCCCTCTTTTACGAATAACGTAGGGAGACCTATCTCTCATTCAACCAATATTCTGAGGGGTAAAAAAGGGCAAGTCAGTAAAGAAGGTGGACTACGTCATTTATTCTAAAAAAACCATTAACTTTGTTCATCCGAGCAAATACTATCTTAAACATAAGAATTGGATTATTTACATATATCAATCTAGTAAGAAAACAGGTTGGCCTCATTTTAAGAGGTTACATTATGAGCGATATACTGATCTTTCTAAGTCAAATGAAAAATTTTACAAGAAGCACTATACATTCAATTCAGCAAAGGGTGAGCAAATTAGGATAGATCGCAAAATATTTTTTCAAAGGCCGGCTCTCTCGGTGATGATATTGGCCAAAAGACTGATGAAGAAAACCAGGGTTGTAAGACTACATGAAAATTTTATGTCTGCCACACAATCATACAACAAGCAATGCTATCTTAAATGTGTACACAAAATACTGGAAAGAACAGCATAGTATATCATTTGCATTCATTCTCCTTCAGGAACATGCACCATCTTCTACAATGCTATAGATAGCCTCGGGACAGGAATGTGTGGCATCACTATTTTGATTAGCTTCTTGCTCTTCCTAGTCTATGCTATGCTTTATGATAACAAATTCATAACTTAGCCTTCGAACTAACCCGAAATTTCAGCATATACGTCAGTGAATGTACCCCCTCTATCAATACAGTACCTAATTTTTTCAAAAGGAGGGAGGGGTTGAGGATTTAACAATTCTAATGACCAGAGACACACAAAAATAGTTGAGAATAGTAATCCCTAGTAACAAACTGAAAATAAAGGGCCTTTGAGATCTTCATGAATTTCCATTTTACAAGTCATTCCATTACGTGTCCGGACTACTTTGTATCCAACTGAGTAAGGATAGCAATCTTTACCTTGCAAGAAGGCACAAATTAGCAATCTGCATATATAACAACCTTTAGAGCGATGGCAAATGTAAAACAACAATCAAGCATTATGTGGTTTACCTAACCAAACCACCGGGAGCAAATTAATAATAAGCTGCTCTTGGCCAATAATGCAATGTCCCTATATCAAACCAACGGTAGCATTGCAATCTCTTTGGACATGCTTTTTACCTTTGAATTACTCTAATATGAAGATAAAAAGTTAGCACATCTTCTCATGTCAATACACTCACTCATTTCCTGAATTCTTACAAAGTTACCATGCTTCATAATATTTTGTACCTTCAGAAAGATTATGCAATGGCACAACATTCAAATGGTAATGCCTAATGCAAAGTAAACTTCCTTCAAAGGATCGACCGCTAAGATGGAGTTTGGTGGACAATGCCACTTGTGTTTTGTGTAGAAATGGGGCTCTTGAATCTCATAATCATTTATTTTTCGATTGCTCATATTCTAGAGCTGTCTAGAAGGTGATTTTGCAAAGGAACCATATTCACAGAGGCCCTCTCACGTGGGAGGATGAAAATAAATAGTTCTTGCTGCATTCCAAGGGGAAGTCTATTAAGAAATCCAGTATCGAATTAGAGAGTTGGCTGATAGGTGATAGGTGCATGATTGTATAGTTTTATTTTTTCTGCTTTGGTGACTCCAGGACTTATGTCTTGACTTGACTGAGATAGCTTTGTTTTTAGTCCTGATTGGACCTTGACGTATCTTGTTTGGTGATTAAATGAAAGAGTATAATTACCAGGAAATAAAAAAAACAAAAAAAAAAAACAAGTTCAATTACAAAAATCATAACCAAAACAACTCCACAAATACTGAATTTAGTTACAAAAAGCACACAAAAGTGCCTAATTGCTATTAGTTACAAAAATCAAATCTTGGAGCATGTATATGACAAGTATATCTAAACATGTATGCACTTTATACAACAGGAAAATGAGGATTTTTTTTTAAATTCTGGATTCTTAGCAACAAGTTCATTAGGTATAGGAATAAGAGATAGGGATTGGTGTTGGTACTTTTCATTGGTGCCTTACTCCCTTTTCAGTTCGCGGTTGTTTCTGTCCTGTTTTCATCCTTCATTTACCAAAATTAAAACAAACTCTACTCAATCATATAATTTCTGACCAATTAAGGTGCGATTACATTTTTTGTGGTCAGACAATATAAGGTCATACAATTGTGTCTGTGGCAAGTCAGTTGTGGGTATAGACCAACAAAATATTATGCACGGACCAAGTTATTGTAATATAAGGATGAAACCAATGCAGTTGGGAACATTAAACAAAAACCAATGCACAATACAAATATTATCTATGGACCAAGTCATTGTAATATAAGAGAGATGGGGAAAGCAAATATAATGGATATATCTAATCTCTTTCAATTTCCACTTTTGATAAGTTATATATTTCAACTGATTCCGTTGGGCATCATGCCAATGTGTTCACCCTCCCAAAAAAAAAAATTTGTATGGAAAGGCTAGTCTTTAAGGACAGACCTAAAGGATTTGGTCCAATTCCTTAGACCTAGTATTGTAATATTGTAAATGAAGAGGTCACAACGACACTAAATAATATAAGCATAAATTGTATGGCCCCTTAAGATTATGATGCAAATGTGTACAGAGCAAAAAAAAATAAAATTGTATGGCCCTTTTTTTAGTAATTTTGGTTTCTTGGCAAGACCCCAATTTTAATAATTTCGGTTTCTTAGCAACAAGTACATTATGTCCAAGACAAAAAATAAACAACCATACACTTTGCATTAGTCGGCATGTGAGCATCCTTTTAGCACAGACGCGAACAAGAAATCATTATGGTCCAGTGCATTAGATCAAAAACTATAACATGCATTGCCCAAAAAGTGCTCCCAGCTTCTTTCCCTATGTTCTTACCAGCCTCTCCACTTTAAATCCGCAGCCCCTATTCTTCCTTGAAAAAATAAAAATGGCGAAGATGAATGCCCAAAACTCAAATGTATTGCTGGAGAAGAAACTAGATGCCCAACTCAGTCACTCCATGAAGCACTTCTGCCCTCTTCCACTTCTTATGTATATTGTATAAATCAAATTGGGACTCTTCACACCTAAGTTATGTTAATTTTCTTAAGTACTTTATATTCTTTTAAAAAAAAAAAAAAAGAACTCTCACGCAAACAAGCCCCAAATTCAACAATAACTTGCACATCAAAAGCCCCAAGTACTAGTGCTTTAGCTTGCTTTATCAGTTAGCAACTTGGGATTTTACTTTTACTAACCCTTGACTTGGACTCATGCACAAATTCAACAAATCTAGGGCATTTCAAGAGCAATGATATTTAAGATGCAGACACAAACACATACCAATGAATACTACTATATTCACCGGAGATATACATTTACATACCTTGTGTGTTTGCAGGAACGACGTTGACAAGTTTGGGATAATGAAGCGTGGACGATTGACGGACTCGAGCTAGCATCTCCGGCAGATTACGAAAAATGGAAGTTGGGGACCAAGTCGGGCGTCGGGTAGGGGCAAATTAATGCGAGGAGGGGGAGAAAGAGGAGAAGGGGAGCAAACCCTAGAGAGAGGAATGAGGGAGGAGTTTATGTTCCAGTGGAGAGAGGAAGAGAGAAAGGAAAGGGTTTTGAGGAGTATTACCTAAACGACGTCGTTTTCGTAGTAAAGGCAGAATAGCCCATTCTGGACATGGTACCATGTATTGGTGATAAAAATAGGGAGATACCATGTAGTGGTGATTTGGAGAGTGGACACCATTGAAGTGGTGATTAAGGCTGGTCCACACCTCCTGCCGATAATTTTCCCGTGTTAAAAAATCATGAGGAACGGTCCTATATTGGCTTCGCCCTTGTGCTAGGTCACATATAGAGGAGATTTCAAATCAGAACCCCAAGGACGCCCAATACATTTCACGGCAGTTTTTTGCTTGAGATTAGCAGTTTTTGGGGCTGTTACCATCAATGCATTTACGGAAAGAGTAATACTTATTAGATTTTCGTCTTTATCCCTGACAGTTGGCTTTATACAATGACCTCAAACCATTAAAGCAGTGTTAAAACTTAGTAATTTTTACGGGGACAAAAGAGAGAATCATTTTTGCAACACAGCTGTAAGAAAATGTATACAACAAAATGGACCCTCTCTTTATAGTTTATATATATTAGAGATAGATAGATAGATAGATAGATACCCTATTGTGAGTCCACTAATTAATAACGCATCGATCAGCACAAAGACGTACGGAGTCAAACAAAGAATATCTTGTTTCTGCTTCCTAAAAAAAGGATAGAATGAAAGGAGCAAGTAGTCTAGTCATCGCCTCTACAATTTAGTAACAATTCTTACAATATAATAATACTCCTACTATGTTTTTATTCGACACCAAACTAAACAGGTTATGGATGCATAATGGGCATTTTTGCGCAACTACAAATGGCATTTACTGGCATTTTTTGTAAATAGTAACGGCAAATTTGTAATTTTGAAGGTGGGATATATATTGATTGGAGGGGGATATAATTTGAAGGGGGTGTGAGGGGTGTCCAATTTACTTCCGGGTGTGAGCGCGTATTAATATCCCCTCCATTGACCCCTAACAGGTACTAACAAATATCGGATAGGAAAAGGGGAGAATAGCTTATCCAACTGTATTTCTTCTCTCCCTTGATAGGCGTGTAAATGTTCATATACGCGCCCCCTAATTTATCATTGTTAAGTCCGTTTATATTGTTACTCCGGAGATTAATGCTCGATTTTTGTGTCGTAGGTATTTGGAGGTTTTGACATTTTAAAGGGGCTTTGTTTAGTTGCTGAGAAACATGGATTGCGCCCAATAATTTTTCCTCCTCCCTAGTGTACTGCCGTGTACGTGGTACTGGAAGTGGAATGGGCTAGCAGAATAATACAAATTGTAAATGTATTGGTGGGGCCCCGAAGCTATAGTAATTGAACGTACAATTGGTTGGCCTAATGTTTAATTGTTATTCTTACTAAGGCTGGGCCCAAATTACCGATGATATTTCTACGGGGCTTTTGCAAGGAATTTGGGGGCCACTACCGAAGGTCGGCTACGCCGAGATATAAAAAGACAAGCAGCACAACAAAAAGGGGACGCACGCACGCATTACAGGAGACGGGAACAGTGACCCACGGCAGAATACCACGATCGAGCACTGCTCCCTATTTAATCATCCTTTTTCGATCATGGCTGGACAGAAGAATACTTCAATGATTACCACTTCGATGTCCGGCTAAACTCGTTTCTAAGGCGTAGATGAAGCTCGACTTCACAGTAACGATGTTTATGTTTTGATTTAATATTTTATTATTCGAATCGAGGTTGTATGATTTGAGGATTTATTTGCGGTATTAATTTTCTCTATCGAATCTTATGTATGATTTTCTAGATTTTTTATACACGTTCATACAACGGTTTTTAATTGTTTGTGATAACTGAGTAAGATGGGTTATACTCTGTAAGATGCGTCGTGCTATTAGACGATCCGTGCCATAGAGACGGGTCGTACTAGTAAGACGGTTCGTGCTAGGCGGCGATAGCCCATGCTATTCGGTGATTCATAAATATCTTTTAGGCGATACCGTGAGGGCCCGCGAACCCTAACGGTATCCGGATTGATTCGAGTAATTAACCTTTATCATCGCATAGATATTGTTACAACGGGTCGAGTGGATTCGAAACCCTAGACCTTTTCTCTCATAAAGTCACTCATTTTTTATTGCTTATTTTTACTCAGCTTTAAATATTTTCGAAATCCAACAATCAAATCTCTTTTTGAATTAAGTTAGAAATTAATTAGAACAATTGCAATTTAGCCTTCATAATCCCTGAGGACGATACTCAGAGTACTTGCCGCTATCTTTTAGGTAGTAGTAATTATTGTGTTTTATTAATTATTTTTGATACGGAAACGACACGATCACCCCTCCCATGAACCCTCTCCAACCTTGACTTCCAATTCGGTGCTGTCATTTTTATGTTTTTTTTTTTTAAGACTTATGTGGCAAATTGACACTCTAAATTTAACATTTACAACTTCTCTCTCCAACCATAACTTCAAATTTGGAGTTGCCATTTCTTTAATGAGAAGTTTTGTACTCGAACGACAAACTTTTCTAACAAACAAAAATTTGCACTACCTTCAAAAATGGCATGGGTGAACGTCATGTCAAATTTACATAGGATTTGAGCTTTCAAATGGCATTGGATTGGAGCTGGTGTTGGCTTCAAAAATGACAACTACTCTGCCACGGAGATTTGAAGGCTCCCATTGAAGATGCTCTAACTACGTGGATTTGACATTTCAAATGGCATTGGATTGGAACTAGTGTTGGCTACAAAAATGACAACCACTCTGCCACGTGGTGTTGGATCAGGTGCTAACCAACTCACCTTAAAGCAATTGTTGTTAGGGAAAGATGCAACTTAATCTTTAAAGGGTAACGCAAAATCCTGCACTTAGCGACAGACAGACATATGGGGCTTCGCAATGCTGTCCATACAGCACCAACCAGTGAAGGCAATTAGTCCTCCCAATACGCTTGCCTTATGCCAACAATAGGCGTCTCGAGTACAGGATGGATGTTGGCCCCCACAAAACCAACACTTGGAATTTGAAAGCTACCATTGAAGATGCTCTAACAAACATGCCCGTACTCTTTTATAAAAAAATAACCTAGTAGCCAAACTCAAGTGATCCAAACTCCAAAGTAAATGTCCCAAACCAAACTCAAGAGCCTAGCGAAAATATATAATCATATTGTTGTAATAGTCCACCTTTTTTATCCAAGAAAATTCTAAATTATAGCCTATACTATCCTAGGGAAAGGGGCGTGGGGAGTGGGGATAGGGTTTAACCCTCATCGAATGTGCAAACAATCCTATATTTTGCTATAATCTTTTTTGAATAAAATATGAGTTCATTTTAATACAATATCCTATTATTTAATTGATTAATTATATAGCTCAACATGTAGTTAGATTAATCTTACAAAATAGCTATCTATGACTAGAACAATTCTACTGTGACTTATTTTTTTGGGGAAATTATACTTAGCCCCCTTGAACTATCTCCCGGCCACACTTTGCCCCCTCTAACTATTCAATTCAACACTTAACCTCCTTTAACTATTGTTTGACTTCAATCCAAGCCATTCCGTTTGCTGTCTGTTAGGTTTTAGGATGGAAATTTATGACAGGTCATCAATTTTGAAACCTAATGACAAGATTGCCCTCTTCTTCCCTTTTGAGCACACAACCAGTTTGAGTTACTTTTAAACCAACCCATCTCTCTCTCCCTAAAGCAGTCATCTCTCTCTCTCTCTCTCGCCCCCCTCCCTCCCACCCCCCCCCCCCCCCCCAAATCGGGTGGAACTGCAGAAGAAGGAAAAGTCCTCTGTAAAAACACTCACTCGCTCCACGTGTTCAGCTCTCTAAAACCGGCGCTCTCCCAGATCTCTCCACCGCCATGGACCCACCGGCGGCCCCCTCCGCCACCCCCTTCCCAAACCCCAAGCTCCACCTGATGTGCAGCTACGGCGGCCACGTCCTCCCCCGCCCCCACGACAAGTCCCTCTGCTACGCCGGCGGCGACACCCGCATCGTCGCCGTCGACCGCCGCACGACCGCATCGTCGCCGTCGACGGCCCGAATGGGGGCCAGCACCCTTCTTGGCAACAAAAACATTGAAATTTGGGGTCCATGATGCATGTTGTCCTAATTCTTTTCAGAACTTCGAGGTTGGTTGGTGAAGGAGCTGACCCAGTGGGAATGAATAAAGAGAGGGTGCCAATGGATTATGGATCAGGACTTTGCTACAACTGAGGGGCTGCAAAAATGGGTGCTTTAAATGGTTTCTGAAACTTGAAAGTGCCATTGCAGGGGAAGCTCTGGCCATGGATTGAATTCTAACACTTTTTCCCTTTTCTTTGTGGGTTCTTTAAACAGGGACAGGGAAATGAATCTAACATTTCTGTGTGTAGAATTACCAAATATATTCAACCTTGTGTATTGGGTTTTTGGCAGAATAGAAGATGAGATCGAGCTTGCTTATGTTCTTGGTGGAATGTAAGAAGATTGGTTAGGGACTGGAATTTACTCCTCTGTATTCAAGATATAGCTTTATTTTTCATTGGAGATTCTTGTTCCTTGCTAGGTTTTCATTCTAGCATTTGTTGCAAGGGTTTTTGCCCCCTAGTTTAGTGTTTGTTGGGCTCAATAAAAGGTTAATGGAGGGAAAACTCCTTCCAATTTCAGGGAAAAGGTTTTAGGGTTGGGGAAATCGTGTATAGCATAGATGATTGAAAAAAATTCGTGTATCATGATGTATCTAATGTATAACTAACTATATTGCGCAAGGGTATTTGAGTAACTTCGCTCAATCCGTTAACACCGTTAAAGGGGTTGCAACCAAACAATAGTTAAAGGGGGTTAAGTGTCGAATTGAAAAGTTGAAGGGAGCAAAGTGTGGCCGGATGATAGTTATAATTTCCCCTATTTTTTTTACGAAAAATATCAACCAAATTATTTTTCTTTATAGTTCGCGATTCTTTTAAGTTAATAAATATTTGTGTTTCATTGTTTCTTTGTTAGAAAATTTTATTTTAGCATAAATATTCGTCACTCCTATGGTGAAGTCATTAGTCTGTCTTGATCGTCGGACGGCTCCACCGGATTTAAGGGGTTCAAGCAAACCTTTAGATTCAAAAATATGCACTAAAATATTATATCTTTTTGCTTATTTAATTTTATTGATTTTTTTAATATTATCCACACTAAATCATTTGTACAAATTCTGAGTAAATGAGAATTCACTTAAATTTATTGATACATAGATCATCTAGCTCAATAATATATAATAAATTTTACTTTATTTTATTTTTTTAATTCTGAGCTAAAAGCCTATAGTTGCACCCCTGCCTAATAGCAAATCTACACACACGAATATTAGGGGTGAGCATGGTCCGGATTGGTTCGGTTTTATGGTAAACCAAGGACCAAACCAATATCTACGGATTACGAATTTAGAGAACCAAACCAACCCACAAAAAGCATAGAACCAAACCATTACAATAAAGATCGGTTTCGGTTTTAAACCACATTTGCTTTGAACTAAGCTATCATTTTCAACCAACTAATTAAGAGTAGAACATAACAATTGCCTCTCAAGTCTTAAACTAAGAAAATGAAATACTGATAAGCCACTACAATGAATCAATAAAGAATAACAACTAGTAAACATCTTAAAGACAGTTTAACCAAATAAAAGGCCAAAGATAATTCCTACAACTATTGAATTTAAATGAGGTAGCAAAAGGCAGTAGCAGCAGTATAGTAGCAACCAACTTGTGATGATCACTCCATAGCAAGATTAATAATCATAGGAATTAGGAATTAGCTATGAGATATAAAAGTTTAGTCTAAATTATCTTGGCAGAAAAGAAAAATTAAATATTGCGGTAGATTTAATAGGATCAAAATATTAAGAAATTAGTTGACTAAGGCTCCCTTATTTATTTAGTGAATCACAGTTTGAAACCATAACCATAAACATGAATCCACAAACCAAACCACATAACGCGGTTTTTAATTTTGTTAAACCATGACCAAACCATATTACTAAAAAACCGAACCAAACATTTCGGTTTGAATTGGTTTGGACTGGATTCGCGGTTTGACAGATTTTTTGCTCACCCCTAACGAATATAATCTTCAGATGACATAGCAAATCTACACACATTGTTATAAACTTATAATCTTTAGATGAAATGCTTCTTCAAATCTAGGCAGAGAGAATATTTGTTGCCAATGAATTAGATACGAGGAATTGTGTATACGTAGACTCACGGTCTTTGTCACGGTCTTTTTTAACATAATATATATATACACACACATAGTCCTCATTTTAAAATGACTGTATATCAGTCTCCTTCTCCTAAGGACCACTTTAACTAAACAAAACGCGGACCTTCGTTTCCCGATCGAATTTCGATAATTCAAGCCGCTCAATGTGTTCATAACGTGATTTTAAGAGTACGTGTAAGAAATCAGAGAAAAAAAAATGACCGGAAAGGGCTTCATCCGAGCAGTTTTTGTTTATTTTTTATCGGACGGTTCAAACAAACAAAAACTGCTCGGATGAAGCCCTTTCTGATCATTTTTTTTGCCGATTCTTCGCGAGTACCCTTAAAATCACATTCTAAACACATTGAGCGGCTTGGATCATCGAAATTCGAACGAAAAATGGGAGAAATGGAGAAGTCTTTATTACTAAAATAAGAACCTCCTCATTTTAAAATGACTATATAAGAGAGAGAGAGAGAGAGAGAGAGAGAGAGAATTTTTGTTACAATAGAAAGAAGTGATGCAGATTATTCGAGTCAAAATAGATTTGCTTTATACAAAAAAAAGATATCAATGAACTTGTATGAAATGATTTAATAATTGTGGAATATCTACTACTATTATTTTTTTTAAGATCAAGTGATTGTGGAATATCATTGATAAAGAGGAATCCATGTTCTCAAAAAGATTTAACTAAAGTTCACCCAGAGTTCGTCAATCAACAACTACGGCCCACAGGGCTCCTGAACACGAGCTACAAAGTACAAACTCATCACTAAAATCTCAATCTTAATTTGTGTGTCGACGTTTAAGACCACTCCTGGATGACCTTATCAGCCATTTCCAAACCAATTTCATTCCGGAAGAAGTAGACACTAAAATTGATGTATCATCGTTCAAGTGGGTCATGCACTCAATTGGGTAACATGGCAATCAAGATTGACCTTGAAAAAGCTTTTGACAGACACAAATGTCTTCTCCTGGGCCTCATGTATGTATCGGTCCCACCTCATGTGATAAAAGGTGTTACAAATAACCAATGCATTGAAAATCTTCTCTTGTTTCCGAAAGGCCACACCCAGGTGCATCATAACACAGACATAGCGCCAAGAACAAATGCTTTATGGAATCTAGGACCACCCATTTTCCACGCCAATGTCAAAATATACATGCGTAATGAAGTACCGAGACCCTGTTCCCCTAAGGGTTCGTAAAAAATAAGTACTTATTTACAATTTTTAAGCTTAAAAATAATAATGCATTTACGAAAATAATTTTTCGATTTTTTTTGCACCGTTCAAAAGATCTCAGATCTATCAAACAAAATCCATAAATCATGTTACATAGATGTTATCTTTCAATAAAGCCACGGTAAGTACCTTCCAAGATCCAGAACTGGTTTAATAAACGTCCCTCAATCATGGTACATAGATGTTCTCTTTCAATAACCCCAACTTCTACTGGGTCAGCATTTCGAAAGTGTGTTCTCACAAGCCATCATTCAAAACATTCTCTTTCAATAACCCCAACTTCTACTGGGTCGCATTTCGAAATTGTGTTCTCACAAGCCATTATTCAAAACAAGTACACAATAAGGGAGTAAAACCACTATGCTAATTAACAAGGGAAAAACAAACGGCCAAAATAAAAGGAACCCGAGACAAACCGTACTTTTGTCTTTAGTACGTATAGCCCTTGACAAACATGCCCTTTTTAGCATCATCACTCTCACCATCAGCAGAGTAGCGACCGAGCTGAGCTAAAGAATTTGCTTTTCCACGACTCAAAAGAGCCTTTTGTGCAACTTCAATGTTCTCAGGACGTCCTTGCCAGGATTTAAGCACAGAGTTCTGCAATGCACGTGCATACGAGAAAGAGACGTGCCAAGGGTTGGGACTTTGGTTCATTGCGTTTAAGTTTAGAGTTGCCTCCATTTCAGATTGTCCTCCCGACAAAAACTACAAAATCAACAAGGAAATCAACGTTAGAATCAATAATAAACCTACAAAAGGATATTGATTAGCATTGAAGGTAAACCAAGTTGCCCCAATAGTTCTAAATTAAAGGGGGAGAAAGGAAATTGAATTTAGTGTAGAAAAATAACGAAATTTAAGAAGGAACTTTTTTAAGCTAGTGTTAAGATTTTTAAGCTGAAAACATGAAAATTGGAAACAAAACCCTTTTGAAGTACAATTACAAGTGGTTCATATTTGATGCTAAATGAGATGCAAATGAGACTAACATAACTTTCAGAGAGAAGTAATATATAGAGTGTAATTGAAAGGATGAAAACTAGAAAGGTTATGGGAGCTGCTATAAAGAGGATCATATCATCGTCTGCTGCCTGGCCCAAATACCCAACAGGCCAAGTTCCCAGTATTTTTTCGAAACCAATCACCATAGCAGGAAATTGGAATTACTATCATAAAACTCAAAGTCGCTTATGTGTTCATGCATTGTGAAACATAATTGTTTCAAGTCAAACAATTAAGTAAACTAATACTAGAAGCATGGTCTCTTTAAGTTGGAGAGCTAGTGTTGAGAAGACTTAAAACTCAAAAGTATGTGAACTAAATTCTAGGGAAAATCAGAAAACGTAATGAAGCATAAAATTTTTATCAGTAACGAATCAAGTATTTGTACCATGATTCCTGGAACTGCAGGAGGTACTCTCCTGTTAAGCATAGTGAGAGTATATTTGGCAATAGTTTCTGGAGAAGCTCTTTCTTTGTGCTCAGCCCCTGGAGTAACCATGCTAGGCTTAAGTAGGATACCTTCAAACATAACATTGTTTTCTGCCAAGTAGTAGAAGACTTCTGCCCAAACACGCTCTGCCACCTCAAGTGTCCTCTCAATAGGGTGATCCCCGTCGAGAAGAATCTCAGGTTCCACTATAGGCACAAGGCCATTGTCCTACACGAGAAAACCCAACAAAAAAAGTTGTAGCAAACTTAGTGCAACCGGGAAAGAAAAGAGATTGAGCAATAAGACCTATAAACTTATGTATCTTCCTCTGCACTTTACTTCAGTTTGATCTGTTTATCATACCAAATGGTGCAAAGACAAGAGTCTTTATTGCAGAAAACTTATAACCAAAGCTGGTGTACTTAAATAGATCAACAACTTGGAATTTGGGAAACGCTTGCCAGACTCCACAATCAAGCACAAATGCACAAGTTGCCGACTGCTAACTGGAGTAATTAAATGAAGACATGATTTGCGAAAAAAAGTCACAACCATCATCCTCTAGACTTAAAAAGTTGTACAACTATCTCGTCAACTCCAAGCCACATGGGAAATTGAATTTCACATGCATTAGTATGCCTGCTTGCTGTGACCTTAGAACCATCCAAGCAGGTATGATGCAAATTTGATCGTGACAAATGATGCACTTAGGTCACCAAGTTTGTTGGAAGCAGAGTACTTAAAAGCAAGGACGGTATCCAAGCGCCGAAGGTCTATTGAGAACTAGGCAGAAAACAAGGACAAGCACCAGTAAAGCTAGGTGCACATTGTCCAGAAAAAATATTCGATCATTTTGATTCGTTTGAAAGGGAAATCTCACAGACAAGTACTTCAAGTTTCAGTATAGGGAAAACGATATTCACATGCTCACACTACGACAAATGCTAAATAGTCTTTTCAATAGCATCACTAAAATGCAAACACAAGTACTCAATGAATTAGGGATTTCTTTTTCAAGAAATTGTGGGTCAATCAATTAAATCTTCATAAAATAATAGTGGGTTTTAATTTCCTTCGGCTATGAATGCAAAAGATCAATTTACAACGTTTAGTTATCGGTGGCTGTGCAAACTGAAAATCATTGGTGATCACTAAATCATTGATTACATACATCACTACAGATAAACAAATTAAAATTTTGAATGAAGCAGAATAGGCTCTCACTTCACTCCTCGCAGGACAAGTTGTTTTAGTCATCAGAAGAGGGAGCGAGAGATACCTGAGAAATACCAGCATAACGTGCAAGTCCCCATGCAGCTTCTTTCACAGCCAAAGCAGAAGGGCCGCAGGGAATGCTGACAACTGTGCGCCTAGATTTCATACAAACATCCAGATAAAGCATAAGCCATTACACGTACTTTCCACATCAATTGATAGTAATATTTTTTTCAGGAAGAATTCCACACAAGCGTTTGAGGAAATGAGTTTGCAAAACCTAAAAATGGCTCACCACTTTGCAAAGCGAGCACCTTCCTTATAGTATTCAGCAGATCTAGAAGCCAATCCATCTAATCCCTGACACCAAGATTCATTATTGGATCCTGGTAGGGGTACTAATCCCTGGAAACATGTGTGAAAGAAATCAAGAGTTAAAATAACAAGAAGAAAGAATAAAGAAGGTCTAAGTAGTAATATTGTAGAACTTTCGCATTCAAAAAAAAATATAGTAGAACTTCCAACTAGTTGAACTCGAACGAGAGGATACCTTGTCAACTTTGATGCCAGGTACAATGTTCTCTTCACGCAAGCAATCTACAAACTTCTTACCATCTGTGGTCGACTGGTAAAGTGTCTCTTCAAAAAGAATTGCACCAGAAATATATTCACCCAGGCCAGGAGTCGTCAGCAAAAGCTGTCTATAAGCCTGTCTGTTGACTTCAGTATTGTCCAGGCCAACAGATGATAACCTCTTCCCACAGGTAGCATTTGATTCATCAATGGCAAGGATTCCGCGACCAGGAGATGCAATAGTTTTCTACACCGTCAGCGAAGAAAAACAGTAAGCAAGGGACTAGGTATGATGGTTTGATAGGTGATACCAAGCAATACACAGTTTAGGTTTGATAGTAAGGAGTCGTGTCACTGAGCAATACACAACCAACATAAGTAACTGCTCTAGCCAACCAATATACAAACTAGGGGTAACAGTTTTATACATCACTAACAACAACAATAGTTTCTTGTGGCACAACAAACAAGATATCCCATGAACTTGAAATATCTTAATCAAAGACGAATTCAGCACATGATGACAATAATGGATCTTTCAAACAACATATTAAACAGATAACTTGGAAAATCATTCATTCCTAGAAAAGAGAAAGGCACCATTTGGATAGATGCTAATTACACAGGTAGTAATTATATGTCTAATTTTACCAAAATATCAATCATTTAGCAATTGGTGACTTTAGAAACTAGAGAAGATGAATTAGAGGAAAAAAAGATGCATTTGTTGGGATTCATGAACTTTAACATGAATCATTTGAAATCACTTCTATCAAATATTAAGTTTAAATCCAGCATGATAAAGCTCAAAAACTCAAATCTCGAAATCCATGCGTATCAAAGCTGAATTTGAGCTATAATGTCCAATCCCTTCATTTGAAACACATCTATCCCACAACGTCTAGAAGTCTAAATTCGTAGAGTCTCCTTTATTTTTCATATTTCCCGCAAGAGAGGGTGGAAAAAACTTTCCACTTGCATTTAAAAATTCAAAACGAACTCAAATTGTAAGGAAAACGTTTGGACAAAACAAGATGTTGTATCTACATACTTTACGCTTGATTAAAAGACAAAGGCTGAATATCCTCAAGATGACAAGCCAAAGGCAGGCGATTAACAAAAGGGAAAGGCAAACCAACCTACCCACACGCACACCAACCCCTCAATTATAACATGGCTAAAGGATTTTCATGAAAATGTTTTGTTTTGCGATTTGGAAACAAAATGAAACTACCCACCTAAAGTTTCACCGCAAACACTAAATTCTAGTACAAACATTATCTATCAGCTTAAAGGTCTCCAACTTTCAATAAGTTAAACCCTGAAAGAAAAAATCCAAATAATCCGCTCAAACAAAAGTATGAATAATAACAAATTTTGTTGACCACCAACTCATCAGCCAGCTAGTTGTTAGAGAGGGAGAGGATACTTTGTTATCTGTATATCATCAACGCGTTCCTCACGTGCCTGAGGGAGCAACACAACCCTTGCCCACACTCTAATGAGAAGAGATCAAGAGATCAAATCTTGCCTAAGGCTATAAAAGGATTACTAGTTGTCTTCCACAAGAGCCTTCCTTTTTCATTTTAAAACTATTTTTTCCCCTTTCTCGAGTCGTTCTATATTAGACTATTCAGTAAAGAGTATCTCCGGCCCTTGCCCTTTTAATTGACTCAGATCCAAATTCAGAGTAAAAGCCTAATAAACTCACTCCAATCCTTGACTCAAATTCACATCAAAGTCAGTTGTACTCAAATTTTTAACCAAATCAAAAGAGACTCAAATTAATTTTTAAAGGCTCATTTCACCATTCACAATTTACAATTATGCCATTAATGAAGCTTTTACTCAAGTTTTTGCTTATATTCAACTTCGTACCAAATGAAGATTTTACTCAAATCTTTGCTCAAATATCAGTCAAAAACTGGAGATGGTCGCTCGTTATTTAAACTCTTATACACACACACACAGACATATATAATAAAATACAATGGTGTAGCAACCACACAAACACAAGTCGAAAGAAGAGCTGAAATTCATTTAATCCAAGGGCTAATGTGTGCTCTCCAACTCTCTTAAGAAAACACTCACTCTCACAAATATATTACAAAAATTCTATCGGTTCTTTTTATCCACTGTTCGGCTTCTGGCGTTGGCATAAAAAAATAAAAATAAATTACAAAAATGCCCGTGCCTACGGCACTACCAAGGTGCGTATTGCTGTAGGCACGGATAAGCACTAGTACCTAATAAAATACAATGGTGTGGGACCACACAAACACAAGTCGAAAGAACCTAATAAAACACAATGGTGTGGGACCACACAAACACAAGTCGAAAGAAGGGATGAGATTCATTTGATCCGAGGGTTGACATGTGCTCTCCAACTCTCTTCATAAAACACTCATACTCTTACAAATATATTACAAAAATGACAATCGGTTCTTTTTACACAATGCTCGGCTTCTGGCGTTAGGCATAAAAAAAACAAATATATATTACAAAAAATTAATGCATGCTCTGTTATCTCTCCCTTTCTCACCATACAAATGAGCAGTAAATTGCTAACCATTGAGTCATCTAAAGCTAAGCCTTTGGAGATTAATTTTATTATCTATATAATCAATAGAAAAAGATTAAGAAACAAGCCAAAACAAAAACAAAATGGCCAAATTCGTTCATCCAATGACTCACGGCGGTTTTGACGAGTTCGTCGGAGTAAGCTCCGGCACGGATGACGGCGACACGGCGAGGGGCGACTTGGCGGGATGGTCGAGCCCGTTGATTGAAGGATTGGTGGCCGATCCCCGGTGAAGAGGAAGCGTTCAATTTCACAAAGCTCGAACACGCCATTGATGCGAAAAAACCAGCGATCGATTGAAAGCTCTCTCTGTCTCTCTCTAAAAGAAAGAGGAGGGTAAGGGAGGGAGCTACAAATGTAAGAGAGAGAGAGAGAGAGAGAGAGAGAGAGAGAATTCTGCTTTCTTGTAATGTCCGCCCTTTACTCTTTTCCAAAAAAGTAATGTCCGCCCTTTACAAGGAAAAGGTCGTAATAAGAGACCAAATACGAGTATGTGGAACTACCAAACAGCCCCTATCAGAAATTGTGTGTTTCCAAAATAGCCGCGTTTGACATTCTCAGAGCAAGTTTATGAGTAGTTTGGTAAAATTGCTAGTAAATAGTGTATTTTTTTTATTTTACCTATTTATATCTCTTTCAACATAATATTAATACTATCTATTTAACTTATTCTTTATTAAAATATTATTACTTTTAGTTTCCTTTTTCTTTTTTGAGGGGAGAGTGAGGGAGAGAAAGAAAGTAATAAAGAAATGGAAAAACTTGTAAACAGGGTTTTGGTACATTTAGAGCATGTACACCAATGAAAATGTAAAAATGCTAATCAACAGTGCACTTTTTTCATTTTATCTACTCACATCTCTCTCAGCACTATACCAATACTATTTATTTTACCTATTCTTTATTAAAATATTAATTTTTTCCTCAGCCAAGTCTTTCTAGTCTTTCTTCGTTGGAGAGAGAGAGAGAGAGGAGAAGGAGGAGAGAAACTAATTGTTTAATGGGTTGCTCTTGAACAGTTGTTAGGCAAAAGAAGCTAACAACCGTAGCTAAAGGGATTCTACCGTGGGTTTTAACAACGCTGCTACAAGTGAAAATTTCACTCTTTGATTAGCTAGAGTAGCTTTTTCGGCAGTTTCCCTCAGCTAGTAAACTTGCTCTTACTTCACCATTTCAACAAAGCCAATTTACCTCATCTTTTACCTCTTCTGCTGCTGCGTGCTTTTGTGGATTTTCCTTCTGTAAAATAGCCAATTTACCCCACCTGATACATTTGCTCTTAGCAAGTTTACCACTTAAAAAGGTAAAAATGCTAATAAACAGTGCATTTTTTTCATTTTACGAACTCATATCTCTTTCAACACTACATTAATACTCTCTACTTTACCTATCATTTATTAGAATACTAATTCTTTTTTGGAGAGAGAGAGAGAGAGAGAGAAAGGGGGAGTGATAGGGAGGAAAGAGAAAAGAAACAATATTTTAATGGATGCATCATAAATAGTGGTTCGGTACACTTAAGTAACAATTTTTACAAAGCAAACTAGCTTCTCCTTTGCCGAAGCTGGTGTAGGCTAGTTTTGGTGTCTTAAAGAAGTAAAATGGCTTCAAAGATTTGTTTTGTTATGCTGATAAACTTGCTCTTATTATGGAAAAGGGGGAAATTGATTTTTTAATCACCCGGGGGGAAATTACATGAATAAAAGAAGTTTGAAGTTAGTGATGGAAAAAAGGAAATGGCATAATCTCTATTTCTTTTTCTTTTTTTTTGGTTTTTGTCACTGTATCCGTCTTTGAAGTTAACAAGCAGGTCATCCATTCTAACTTCAAGAACTTTGCTAACTTCAAAGGCGGATGGAAAACAATCGCTAGCTTGACAAAGTAATCAGGGAGCAAAAAAATTACCAGGTACGACATCATTTTGCATCTAACTTTTGTGCGTCCGCCTACCATGCCCTAAAGTGGTATTGGGGCATCATGCCCCCGTTTTTTTGAAACCCTTTTGGATCTCCTCTTTCAATCTCAACCCTTGGATCCATCCCCCTCTCTCCTATTAACCTCCTACACCAGTTAAAATTATTTTGAAAACACCCAAAAACGTTGAAGTACAGCCTTTAATTGTGGTACGTATGCCTTATGTTGTTGTAAGTATCCGCATAAAACATGATAAGAAGAGTCAGTGTTCATGGTAAGTATAATAACTGAAAAAAGACAAAACCACCTTACTTTTTGGAGATGGTTTTGATCCAAGGGCCCAGATTAACCTAAAATCTAATCTAATGATCCATATTAAATGGGGGTATGATGACCCAATTAATACCACACTGGGGCATCATAGAAATTTGAACTTTTGCTCTTAGGGTTTCGTTATTAAATTGTAGGAGTATCTTTCTTCTCCTATATCAGATGTAAATAAAGGAAGCAATGACAAACAATGAATGAATGTATGTTACGTGGACAACTTCTAAACACAATGTCTAAACAAAAATAACACTAATAAATAACCATGCGACAGTAAAAACTATGTAATGACTTAAACTTTTTAGCCAGCTTGTGACAGTTGTTTTTCCATATTTCAACAACGCTAATCTTCGTTGCTAAATCACAAAAAACTTACTACTATTAGTTTTGTCTATTTAGGTGCATGATATTCAAAATTTAAATAAATTTTAAAAGTTGCTTGAGCTAGGAGAATCTATAAAATGCATGGTAGGACATGTCCAAACATCGCAATTGACCATTACAATATAGTACTACTTTTTTCACCATATTAGTTGGTGAACATGATGAGGTTGTCAAAGTTTGAATCCCTCCGACTTGGTAAGCGGAAGCTAAATTCTTCTCCCCCTATACTACTTTCGCTCTAATGGTATATTTAATGGCTCTTAATATTTCCAATCTATTACATATATATATATATATATGTGTGTGTGTGTGTGTGTGTGTGTAAATGGAACCAGTTATCATCTTTTCCATTATTCCCTACCTAACGCGCAGGCCCTAGAGATCACTTCTCTCTTTAGAAACCGTAAAACTGGGATAGTGTTCTCGAGGGGGGGACCTCCTTCTCTCCCCTCCTCTATCCCTCTCCTCTCCATTGGCTTTTTCGGCTCCGTTCATGGTGTAGTTCAAGTGTCTCTGGCCATTGGTGGGTGTACTTGGTTTGGCTCATCTCCCCCTTGGCTTTCCAAATCGAGTAGTTTTAAGGCCGGTGGTAAGGTAATAATGTGGAGGTTGGGTAAGAGATTTTTAGTATTTCTGCCTCTCCGGTCGTTTTGGCCGGAGGCTCTACCAGTTGGTTTTCCCAATCCGGTGTCTAGACCGGTCTGGTTTCCGCAAATTTGGTAGGCATGATCGGTGGGCAAATAAGTTTGCGTTATTATTTTTTTTTTTTTTGGTTGTTTGGTTTGGTGCTGGGAAGTAATTTGTGGCTGCCCTCGCACCAGTGATTGTCGTCCATGGATTGTTTCTTGGAGATGGCTTATTCTCAGGCGAATAACTCAATGCGTTCTTACTTCTTAAGGGTACATAATGATCAGAGATCCCTATACGATTGTTGGGAATTCGACTGTCCAATGATAAATATGCCTCTCTTGTTGTCCTTGTTATTTGCCATGGGTTTGTCTCTATGTTGTGTCTGTTTACCTCGTGGAGGATAGAGGTATGGGGAGGAGCTTAATGCTAAGGGAAATGAGAAACCTTGAGCTAAACGAAAAATTGTACTACTAATTGGTATCCAACGACAATATACACAGGGGTACTTTTGTCCAACTATATTATCGTGGACAATTTTAGAGATTGATTGGAGACGCCGATTGCACAGGCATGGAGGGGAGTAGGTCAGGGTCCATCCCTCTCACCTAACAATTTTGTTTATGGAAGAGCACCTAACAATTGACAACACCATTTTTTGTGATTCACTCCCCCTTCTTTCTATATTGAACTATTCTCTTGTTAATAAATAATCGTATACATTACTAGCAAGATCCATAGCCTATAAAAAATAGGCAAAGCTTATGTTTAGAAAATTGAAGTAGTATTTGCGTCATAAAAAAAATATGAAAATTTAAGGGTATTTCGTAGACGAATATAATAACTAAAAATATAAAAATCCAGGATAATATCTAACAAACCCCTACAAAGTCTTTAACAAATTGAACCCTTAAAGTTCGGGTTCAATCGGCAGAAGTAGTGGAAGCTATGGGCTTTAGAATGGCTGCAGCTGCTATGCAAAGGGATGAAGGGAGGGACTATGTGATGGAAGGAGATGCTCAGAAGATTGTAAGAATGCTTCAAGGATCATTCGCAACCAGTGCTAACTTGGAAGTCTATCATCCAAGATTTTTTATCTTTCATTAACCGGTTTTATTCTGTTTCTTTTAATTTTATTCTCTGTACTAGTACCTGTAATAGGGTGGCTCATGATATAGCCAAATGTACCCTATCTCTCGAGCTCCCCCTTGCCTGGTCTAGAAACTATCCAAAGTGAGCACAAAGGGTGCCATTGTTTGACGTTCCATTGATGAGTTAAGCAACAAAGTGTCTACCGATTGACAAAAAAAGAAGTTAGGGTAACGCATAAATCACAAAATTCGTAATTATTGATAATGTATGGATAATTTCTGCAATTACACAAAAAATGTGTAATAGTCTAAAACAATAGTACGTAAGAATTTGTGGTTACATACCACCATATATTTCTCCTAAATTATTGGCCATGGAATTTTATCCAGGCCAAACTTAATAATTGCATATTTGCACTGCATTCTAGATTCCAAGGACCTAATTGTTGAATCGCATTGGCATTGAAATTGAGCAAAGAGATGAGAATTGGTAACTTGCCGGCCCTATCTCTTCTTCTTTCTTTTTTTTAGATAGATAGATAGATAGACAAGACAAATCATATTCTACTAATAATCAAGGAAAAAAGGGCCGGGCCTGGTGGGTTTTAAACCCTCACTTTGTGAAAAGAGTGTAGAGCACCTACCATTTAACTATCATTCCATTTGCGGTAACTTGTCCCGATCTCTAAAAAAGAAAAATGTTACTAGTTCCGTACAAACTCATCTTAGAAATGTGGCATACGGTAATAAAGTCTTCAAATTCGTTAGTTGACTTGTTCAAATTGTTGGTTGTTTGCACACTTAACCCATTGGTCAGTATGCTTTTTTGGTTTCAGTCTCCTTTTTCCATCTCCTAATTTCCTCTTCAATGTACTATAAAAGATCGAAATCAAAGCTATTCCAGAAAAACACCAAGGCTAGTTGGCACATCTTCCAAACTTGGAATATTTCCAATGCGATCTCGAAAATTCCTTGGTTTGGTAGCCAAGTGTTTTAGAAATTTTACTTCTCTGTATGATTTTGAAGGAGTCTGGTATATCAAGTGGCATGCCTTTGTGGTTCCATTTTATGAAGTGTTTTGTTTTGAATTGATACACTTGCTGGCAAAAACTTACGCAGACAAGCTACAAAAACTAACTGTTTGAGCATTATTCAAATTCAATGGATCCCAAAGCAACCAAAAAATGACCCCTAAATGATAATCATTGTGCTTAGCCCTCTAGCCAACATCAAATACTTCACATACCTGTTAGTAATTCCCATGATAATCATTGTGTTTAACCCTCTGGCTAACATCGAATACTTCACAACAGTATAAGAACGGTCTCTGCTTGTTCTAGATTCGTATTTTTTATAAAAAAAACTTACAATCCTATCCCCTACAGGTGAACAAATACTATTTATGATGACAAAAATAAATTCAGAGATGAATTACAACAAAACTTTTATTGTTAGCAAATCCATAAGGGAAATTTGGGACGACCAAGTAGGACCTAACATGATCCACCGTTTGGTCGGTTTGAGCTTCAATTTCGGCCTGCACTTCATTTTTTATACTCCTACAGTAATTAGAAGTTGATACAATTTGAACACCAAAATAGCACATTAAGGTCGGAGCAAATAATCTATTTCCTAATGCCACGCTGATGAATGTATCACAACACAGAGATAGGGCCTAATATGACGGTCTTCTTTTCCTCCCAAGAACAGAAGCTTCTGGAATCTAGGTCCACCCATTCTCCACTTTTTAAATGCTACCATTGAGGATTGGGCGGCCTCGTACACTATAACAAATTATAAACATATGATTAATGCTCATCTTATAGATAACAGATGTGAGATTTCATCCGAGGATATAGTTAAACGTGAATCCAAGAAAATAGAAGTCTCATATTTCGTTTCTTCTTTTGTCAAAATTGTCAAGAATCTAGGAGCCACAGCCAATGCTGCAGTTTGTGCCTTGATCAATACTTCCTTATACCTGGTTTGAAACGCGGCTAAAAGCAAGAATGCAATGCTCTTATCACCAGCTCTGTCCATCAAAATTTAAACGGCCTTAGCAGAGAACAACATCATTGAGCACGTGTGAGCAGCAGAAGAGCAATGTTAAAGCAAGCAAGTCTACTAACTGGTATATTCCATTTCCATCCAAAGTCGGAAATGGAAAGAAAAACAATAATTCAAACTGCACCATCATCTTAGAGGTAATCAGCACTATTGAAGGAAGGGGATTCTGGAGCTACATCAGATTAATAGGAGCCCTGAGGCTTGAAATCAGGAGCTGAACTAGGCTATCTCCCATTGCAGCAAGGAATCATTCCAGAATAATGTAAACAATCTCCATGGCAGCAGCTACATATTCCATGTGGAATGAAAGGAATGCTAGGATCTTCTCTAAAAAAGCAAAGGACCCAACAGAAGTTTTTATAATCTTGGAAAATAGTGTCAGACAGAATTTTCTCTGGGCAGGTGGTGAAATTTCAAAAAACTGGCCAGCGTGTTTACCTTGGAACATTTCTACAAGGGTGCTGATTAACAGACGGACTTGAGCTGTGCCATGGGCTTTGTTTTCTGTGGTTGTTACCTAGTTACTACATTTTTGTGGCTGTGAATTTTGGTGTTTGCTCTGGCTGATCTGTGTGGCTTATTTCGATGATGTATCTGTGCTGTATCTTGGCTTGATTGGTGCAGTAGCTGTGTCTGGTCTTCCCTTGCTTGTGGCAATGGCTATTTTCTTATTTTCTTCTTGTTGCGGCTTTCCAACAGGTATACCTCCTGGTTTTCTGTTGGTCGTGTGTCTTTCTCTGAAATGAAAATTAACTTACCCGAAAAGAAGCACTATTGAAAGAACAAAGGCTGCCTCCCACATAACTCACACTATTAGAGACAATAATAACGTAGGTTCACAAATTTTGTACATTGACAAAGAATTTTGGAACTATAGAGTTTCGACTAAAAATCAAGTTTGAAAGTTACCACAACATGTCCCAAATCCAGAACCCTAGGGTTCCTAGCCCTCTTCCCAGCTCCAGGAGTTTTAGCTCCAACATTGGCAGTCTTCTTACTACTGTCCCCCATGGCAACCAAGGCCTCCAATACAGCTTCAGGCCATCAGGGTCAGTCATTCCCACTCCTAAGTCATCAGGCAGAACATCATAGTGGTTAGACCCCTCACAGCCCTCCTCTCCAGTAACCACCTGTACCTCGGTGTGGTCTTCCAATTCTGCATAACCACACTTTCCGGTAGAAATAGAAGCCAGAGAAGCACCCTTATCATTTGCAACATCCTTCAGCCTATTTTCCCCATTTAGAGCAACTGACATCCAGAGAGTGATTTCCCTGGCCTCCACACCAGCATTAAGTTTACCCGGAGCCTCAAACTTATTACAGCAGGAAGGGTCAACCCTGTCACCATTTCCCCCAGGCTTAATATGGCTATTCCCCAATTGATAATCCCCTTGCTTCTTCCCTGTTTTCATAACCCAAACCATATTAGCAGGAGCCACAGTAACAGGAGCTGCCACCTTAGAGCCAGCAGTAGCCAGATCTACAGCATCACCTTGGCCACACTCCAAATGCGAAAAATTCTACACTTAGAACACTTGGTAGGCCAAGGGGTATTTAATATCCAGCTTAACATGTTTCCCATTTGCCATCAGCAGATCAACTGAGCGAGGAAAATGAGAATTCACCTACACTTCCACACAAACCTTAGCAAAGCTAATTCTCATAGTACATTATGTAATTCCAACTGCATACGAAGGCCTTCCCACAGCACTAGCAATATAACTAAGACCCTGAGCAGTCCAATACTGTAATAATGAATATGACTTCTTATTTTGAGTCATATTCCTGAATACATTTATCTAGATATAGGACTAGTGCGTTCATGCCACTAATTAGCATAGGATTTTTGCCACTTAACCTAGATGTAGGACTAGTGCAGTCTGTGCAGAAAACTCTCACCTGAACTCGGGTTGCAAAATTACTGAGGGGCATCGTTAATGAAGGCCTCTTTAGGGCACATATAATTAGCTTTTTATGGCCCAAAGGCTGGTGAGTATGGAGCTAAAAGTTTACAGGTTATAGAAAAGCTAATTAACTGTTTGAGGTCACAAATAGGAAAAGTTTTAGTGATGGTTTCTTCATGGGATTATTGTAATTGGGTTTTTATTTGGACAATAAGGGTGTACGGATATGCTTCTTTCATGACAAACCAAATCAAACTGAGCCTTATATCCCAATCAATCGCGGTCAGCAAGGATATGTTTTTTTTCATGAGAAATAAATTGTATTGAAATGGCATCAAGGGGATGCCACTCATTTACAAAAGAAAGCGAGGAGAATAAAGAAAAGGCCGAACAGTATATGGACCTATATTCCACTTTAAACTCCAAAGTTGTCTAGCACATGTCAAAGAATTGATCCAGTGTAGGGTTGCACTCCCTCAGCTCCCAACTAAAAAAAGTAGAAAGGAAAAAGGGTGAAAGGTTATGCAGTTTTAGGGATCTGTACCAATGTAAGAAAAGGCATGGCTTTGAGATTAGAACTAAGCAGGGAGAAAAAATTACAAGTTAAGAGGCTATGAGCTTCCAAAGTTGCATCTTGACTCTTGGATAGACCGAACACAAAGCACTATCAACAAAAGGCTTAAGGTGTGAGTCGGGGTGTAAACAAGCTGAGCCGAACTGAATATTAGCATGTTCGAGCTCGGCTCGATCAGAATTCGTCTGGCTCGAGCTCAGCTCGAGTTCGAATCGAGCCGGAAAAGTTCGGCTCGAGCTCGGCTCGACAAGCATGTACAAAGCTCGAGCTCGGCTCGTTAGTATTCGGTCTAGAATAAACGAGCTGGCTCGGCTCGAATTCGAGTTCGAATTCGTCAACTTTTCGGCCTTAATATTGAAAAAATGGCTAAACAAGCCGAGTCGAACCGAATATTGGCATGTTCGAGCCGAGCCGAACCTATATATTTTGAGCAGAGACGAACCTGTTCGCGAACCTATATATTGGCATGTTCGAGCCGAGCTGAGCCGAACCTATATATTTCGAGCCAAGACAAACATGTTCGCGAACCTGTTCGAGTAGAGCCCTGCTAGGTTCGAGCTCGGCTAGTTTATCAAACGAGCTGCAAAATCGAGCTCGAGCTCGGCTCGTTTATCCTTCGAACCAAGCCGAACCGAGCCCTTCCCGAGCCGAACTTGCGAGCTGCTCAGCTCATTTACCGAGCCGAACTTGCGAGCAGCTCAGCTCATTTACAGCCCTAGGTGTGAGCCCTCTCCTTTTCAACATGATGAAAAAAGATATGAATGCAGGCGTAAACAATGCAATTGATTGATGAGGAGAATCTAGGAATCACTTATAGCAAAACTTTAGCCCTTCTATCCCATTGAGGCTTCAAAGTTCTTAGTAGTTCTCCTACACTCTGAATTGTAATGCACTAGCCATGCCAACAAGATCTAAGTCACAACAAAGCCCTGCCTCGAAATTTTTCCATTTCCCTTCACTTTACTCCTCCCAAATCCCCGGTATGGATTGTGGCAAATGGCTCGCAAGACTTCAAATTGTATAATCTACCTAGGTTTTCCAAGACACGCATTGACGAGGACACAGTTTGAACTTTTGAGAAAAATACACCATGGAGTTGTGGACAAACTTTTTTTTATTAGTTTAAGTTATTTTTACTTAGTTTATTTAACAGTTTAAGTTATAGTCAAAACCTTAGAGCATCTCCAGTCTTGACCAATTTTAAGACTCAAATTTAAAAATGGGCCAAAAACCACAAAAATCTCTCTCCAATCTTTGACCCAAACCCTACCCCATTTTGGATTTTACCTATTTCTTTGCCCAAATCTGGAACAACTTTTGTCTTGACCCATTTTTCCAACGGCTAGTTAGAGAGAGAGAGGGGGAGGGAGAGAGAGAACCTCGCCGGCAGGGCGAGGGCTGGCAGTTTGAGGGGTGATGAAGAAAGTGGCAGTGGCGTTGTGACCTCTAAGCCGTCTTGGGTCCTCCAAAGTTGTCGTTCTCTTCTGGCCTCCTCCGATGATGATGAACGAGTTTCAGAATTGTCTTTTGTGGTTGTGTCTGGTTCTGGGTTTTGTGTGAAAAAAAATTTGTGTTTGATTCTCGGGGGGAGAGACGCAGAGATGGAGAGAGAAGAGTACCAAGTCTCTTCATTTTGGATTTGATTGTTTTACCTTATTTATCATTATGCCATTAAGAATAAAATGTATATATATTTGGGTAAAATTTGAGTTTGATGGTTGGAGATGTGTCCACCAAAAATGGGTTTTTACCCAAAATTTGACTCAAATTTGAGGAAAAATATGGGTGAAGGCTGGAGATGCTCTTAAAGCACGGTCTCTAATAAATTTTCTCTATCTATCTTTTTTCATTCATTACTCTAAAAAACTCTCTCAAAACTAAAAACGAACAGGATCTCAAGTTTCTGACTGTCGAATGGATGCAGTGTTATTGTGAAGAACTGGAAGCAAAACGGCATTGCGTTAGAAGATAGATGTGACATATTAAGTACGAAATTTTATAATTTATTTTTTCTTTTCTACAAATTTTTGTAGTTTATGAGAAATTTTATACTCTCTTTGTCCCAAAATCTTGGTCCTTTTTGGGAGTGCGTGTCATTTTTCAATCGATAATATCTACAATTTATAATCTTTTAGGTGATTTTGAAATTTTTGTATAAAATAACTCATTGAGATTTATCAAACAAAATACATATTTGATATAAAAATTATAAATTAAAAGATACAGCCAATCTTTTGAGACTTCCAAAAAAAAAGAGGAGCAAGAATTTAGGACTGTGGGGGTAATTTATCGGGAGACTTAAATAATCATCCTCATGCGCCACTCCTCGTAAGTTTTCATCCTTGACTTTTTTCCCACTTATGTTTTCATCCTCTCTTCTTTTTAATACCAATTGTGCCCCCTATATAAGTTATGTCTATATATATATATATATCAGAAATTTGGGATGACAACTTAACTTTCCAATCCCGAAACAATTAAATCCCTTAACTTATGTAATTAAATTCCTTAATTTATGTAATTAAGTCCCTTAATTTATGCTACCATTTCAGTCCCAAATGTTTGAAAAACATAGCAGTCCATTGTCAGCCATAATTGCTACTTCTTGCTATGCTTAAACTCTACCCAATTCTCCTCTCTGATTCTCGATATTCCATCGCCGTCGCCCCTTCCGTGTGCAACCACCCGCCGTCGCACATACCGCTGTCTATATGCAACCTTGGACTCCGATTTGTAACAGACGTACCAAAGGTCCCTCCGTTGTCACTTTGCAACCTTGGAATGTCCCCTCCGGTCTCCAACAGAACCTCCATAAGTAACATGTGTCTGTCACCGTCGCTGTCACCGCCGTCGATATCGATCGACCCTTTGACAATCTATTTTTTATTGCCGATTCAGTTCAGTCGTGGCATCATTGCCCCATTGTCGTCGATCTGATCTTCCTCTCGCCTTCCTCTCGCATGCCGATCTCACATGCAACCATGGGTTTGAGTACAATTGTAGATTCTTCATGAACATTTTCCAATCCCTATTATGCTTAATCTCCCTTCTTCGATGCACTGTGGTGTAAGATTGATGTTGGAAATCCCTCTTTTTTGGTATAAGATTGGGAAGTCATGTTTTCATGAAATCATGAAAACATGTTCTAAATATGCCATGTCTTAAACATGGCAACTTATTGGGTTTCCACAAAATTGGCGATATTCATATTTTCATGACCTATAAATCATGATTTCATGTTCAAGAATGGAATAGTTGTTAGGCTCATTGTTTGGAATTACGTCGTGTTCTAAATAGGTCATGTTTTAATTTTAGCGTCAATTTTCATGGTGATTTCTCATAAATAATCATAAAAACATAGTCGATTTTGATATATCCACCATGTTATGAAATAGGTCATGTTCTAATTTTGGTCCCAATTTTCATGGTGATTTCGCATAAATAATTCATAAAAACATGGTCGATTTTGATATATCCACCATGTTTTGAAATATGTTTTATAATGTAAAAATGATCCATGAAAAACAGGTTTGACTTGACTATCCACCATATTCCGAAATATATGTTTCATAATTTAAATTAATAAAAAATAAATTGGTGGAATTTGGTTATTACAAATTTTTAAAATTGTGGGATGATTCTTTTTAATCATCTCTCGTAATTAATGTAATTGAATCCCACTAAATTAGCAAATGGTTAAATCCCACCAAATTAGGAAATTGTTGAATTCCACTAATTTAGGAAGGCAATATACATATACATATGAATATCTTATTAAAAGGGTAAGATAGGTAATTCGCCGTCTGGGAGGATGAAAACATAACTGTTCAAAATGACCTGGATGAATACTTACGTGGGATGAAGTTTAAGGATGAATATTTAAAAACTCCTAATTTATCTAGAAAATGATATTAGCACTCAAAAAATTGATGGAGGCACTCTAAAATACAAAGGAAAGTGACTTTTTGGAATTACACTGATTTTGGAGTGCTTGCATCAATTTTGGAGTGTCAATATTATTTACCAATTATCTTCTCGCCTCCAAATTTGATTTTAAGTCTCCATCCTCTCATAAAATATAAAAAATTAAAATAAATTACAAAATATCCCTTTAATATAAGTATATTAGTATATATTTTGGGGGAGTAATTATTCAGTAGTCCGAGACTACCGCCATGTGGTATTCCAGACTACTTTACAACCATATATTTTTGTGGAGTTCATATACTTGACTTAGTAGTAAATTCCACAGCAATGTGTGATTATAAAGTGGTAGGGAGTAGAACGTGGCGGTACTCTTGGGCCCCGTTTGCTAACTGGATTCGGCCTTGGGATTGGACTTACAGTTCCTCTGAACTGTGAATTCCTTATTTGGTAACACAAATCCCTCCGGATTGTGAATTCCATGGGATGAACAAGCCCCCTAAGAGCATCTCAAACCCATGTTCTATTCCTCCATTTGAGAGTATAAAACTCCTCAAACCCATCCTCTCAAGCCTCCTCTATTTCAGAGGATGAGATTTTGATCCTCCATCTTTAGGGAATGTGAGAAAATACGAAGGATCCCCTCTATAACACTATTCACCTTTTAAAATGGCATTTGTATCCTTATGAGCTTTTGTTTATGTCAACCATATTCTTTCACCCTTGCACGTTTATGTCAACCTTTTAACACTGTCTACACTTCTACAACATTTCTTTTGCATAACTAGTAAATTGTGATTGAGCCCCATCATCAATTAGAAATGTAGTGGAAGCCATGGGCTCTAGAAAATTGGAGTAAAAAACAAGTGGGAGGGAGGGGGAAATGTAGTGGAAGCCTTGGGGTCTATAAAAATGGCGTAAAAAACAGGAGGGGAACTTGTTTTGCTGTGGCTGATGTTAATTTTGGAGGGAATTGGTAGAGGTTAATTTTGGAGGAAAATTTTAGAGGAAAAAATAGAGAGTTTGTGGTTGGAGTAAATAAAAATAGTGATTTCCTCTAAAATCACTTTATGAATAAAATAAAGTATTTGATACTCTCAAATAGAGTATTGGATTGGAGATGCTCTAAATGGGTGTATTAGCAATACTCCTTGAGACATGGTATTAATAGTCCAATCCCCACCCTTCATGGTGTAATAAGCAAACTATCCCTGCTCATCCCCTCCCTCTCTCCCAGCACAATCCCAGTGAAACCCAGTGAAATAGAAGCAAACATCCATCTATCGCCATTTCATTTTATTTCAAAATGCGAATCCTATCATTTTATTTCATCTCAGACAAACATGCAAATTACTAATCTCTTTTAATTATTAATCCATTTTCATTATCAATTTCAATTCTAATCTCATTTCTTTCTTTACGAATCTCATCCATCTATCACCGTTTTCCAAGGAGGCATCGGAGGACTTTATAATTTCACATTTTGGAGTTATATTATAGATAGGGGTGATACCGGTCCAGTTTCAACCGGTTTCGACATATTTTTCGGTTGAAATTGGTTATCCGGTTGAGATAATCCGGTCTGGTTTCGATTGGGTCAACTGGTTCCGGTTCCGGTTTATCCGGTTTTCCTTCGCGGGACATATTTTGGGCCCAACACATCAAAAATTCACAATTTAACTCATAAAATGTCAACCAAAAACCAATAATTCAACCCCTTTTTTTAGTCCCAACAAAAAAGGATCAATTTTGAACCCACTACATAAAAAAAACCCATAAAAATATAATTACACCCATAAAAACAGTTTATATATATATATATATATATATGGGGTTGATTTTATATAATAAATATATATATTAGACCTATATATATATATATATATATATATATATAACCGGTCCGGTTTCGACTGATTTTTTAAAACACATAAACCGGATCGAAATTATTCAACCGATTTAAAAAATCCCGGTCCGATTTTTCGGGTTTCAATGATTTTCCGGTTTGGAGTTGCTCCCACAGGTTTTCCGAACCCCACCGTAATTTTTAACCTTTCCTCCTCCATCCATATTTCTGTAATCCAAATTCCTCTCCCTCTCCTTCTCCCCGAATATACAACTGGCGCGAGAAAAGTCCCACCGGTTCGATAGTTCGTCGGCGAAAACCCTATCGAGGACGTCTTCAGAATCCACGCACCGTGATCGGACTCCGTTGATATCTCTGCAGTCTAGGGTTTCGATCCTTGTTCTTATCTCGTGTATTTTATTAGGGATCGCCTTTTTCTATCTAGAGAGAAAAATAACTGTTTCGTGGAGTTGTAGCAATATTATGCGATTACTATTAAGCAATTAAGGTTTTGCTTGTATTAATTGTAGCCTCGTGGCCTTTCTGAATGATTGAAGAACACTGAGTATTTATTATTATTGTTATTATTTTCTTGTTCATGGTTATTATGGCTGCTTTAATGGTAGACTTGTTGCTTTTGATTTGAAACAGAAAAGAAGAAGAATTGCAATATAATTTTGTTTTCGTTTTGAGCAGTGAAAAAAAATCCATACATAGAATCATAAAAAAGTAAAAAGAACAAAAGAAAAAAGAAAAAGAGGAGAAAGAAATTATGAGTAGCAATGGTTCAAGCAACTCTGCCACTGCACCGCGGCTTGGATTGTCGGATCCAATATTTACGGGTGGGCCTACCCAGTTTGACGCGATCAAGACTCGCGAGTTGGAAAAGGTTGGTTTTTTTTATGCTTCTGCAGTGGAATCTATTTGTCTCAATTTTGTATATTTGGTTGCTTGCTAACAACGGAAAATAGAAGGAATTAGGTTTTGAATACGAAGTTTTAGGGTACTGTGACAACTATCCTTAGTTTAATATTAGGGGACAAAACATCTTGTTTTGGAAGAACATGAGTAACAGAGCTGGATTCGCGAGTTCCATGAATGTAGCTGGACAAATAATAGACTCATGTGTAAGAGTCACATATATTTGATGCTTAATATTTGTTGTTGGGTTGTGGAACCAGTTTCTAGCCGATGCGGGTTTGTATGAAAGTCAGGAAGAAGCTATCAGAAGGGAGGAAGTGTTGGGAAGATTGGACCAGGTCAAATTCTTCTTAGTTTTTTCTCCTGAATTTGATAAGTTTTGTTATAATTCCTAATTTCCAAAACAATTTGCATTATGAAAACAGATTGTGAAGACATGGGCAAAGAATATTACCCGTGCTAAAGGGTTTAATGAGCAGCTTGTCCAAGAAGCTAATGCGAAGATATTCACCTTTGGTTCCTATCGGTTGGGGGTATGAATCCTCTCTCTTTCTCTCTCGCGTCTGCAAATTGGGTGCCCTTGCCTGATCAATTTTGAATCTTTGATTCTTTCAGCTGATATGTTGAATTGCTAAAGTATGTTGTACTAGAACTAAATATGCAACGATTTATTTTGAAAATGAGGGAAAGCTCGTTTCCATCTGGAAGGAACTTACATGAGGGCTGCATCCTTCGTGTTCAGCTGATCTAATGTTCAAGGCTGTATCTTGAACTGTAATCACCTATAGTTACTTCTGTGAGCTCAGAGAACAGTGAAACCATGCATGAAATACCGATGTTGAACTGGCATCAATGAACTGGAAACCCAAAATAGTTAGGGATGCCCTCAGAACGAAGCACTTCAATTATATTTTTTATAAGCAACATCATCATGTTGTTATTGTGATATTAGAGTAGAAGCACAACAATAATAACTTTTGATAGAGTAACCTTTAGATACTTTATTATCTTCTGAGTTGAGTTTCTTTGGTTTATGCTTTTCGAATAGGTACATGGCCCTGGTGCAGATATAGATACACTATGTGTCGGACCTAGACATGCCAATCGAGATGTATGATGAGAACTTTGGCCTCCCTTAGCCTAAATTTGTACTTGTATTCAGTTTTCCTTACTGGAGATTGATGAGTCTAATGTCTATTTTTATAACACAATGCAGGAAGATTTTTTTGGTGAGCTATACAGAATGCTGGCAGATATGACTGAAATTGAAGAATTACATCCTGTCCCTGATGCTCACGTTCCTGTATTAAAATTCAAATTCAGTGGGGTGTCTATAGATCTTCTTTATGCAAATGTAGCCCTTTGGGCTGTTCCTGAAGTAAGTTTTAAGAATGTATCAACTTTCCAAAGATTTGATTCCTAATATTTAGGGGAAACAGCTTACCTCGGCATGGGACAGCTGGACTGTATATTGTTCCTATCGGTTGCCAACTAGGAACCGTTCGCACTTTCCAAAGATTTGATTCTTAATATTTAGGGGAAACAGCTTAGTGTTCATTGTTCAGCTTATTGATCTTGATTCAGTTGAAACTGCTTCCATATATTTGCTAAAGTACATGCTAGTTAGCTGATAAAAGTAAAGATCTACTAGTTTACACTAACTTTTTCTGGACTATGGTGTACATAGATATATTTGTTCTGAAGTGAAAATGCTTTGCGTTGAACATTTCGATTATTTGAGGATAAATAGATGTTAAAGATTTGGGCTTATAAATCTTTGATTCTGCTGTTCCATTCTTTATTTCTTGTACTGTATAGGATAGGTTTCATAGAAAAACCCAAACATGATCTGTGAAGGGGAAAATCCTTATCAGATTTATTGGTTCCATCTGTTTCAGAGCTTGTAGGTGCTATAAATCGTTGGAGTTTCTATAGCGGGTGGAAAAATGTGTTTCATTTGTCAATTAGAACTGGAGACTTGGAACCTATTGCTAATGACTAGTAATAAGGAAGTATAGATTCAAAATCACGGGACTATGGGATACCTAAAGTGAACGCTTTCATTATCTAGGCTCGATTATTCATAAGGATGGAGAGATTCCGACTTATGTAACCCACATAATAAAATTAGGTTAAGTGGAGGGGTGCTTCTGGCGTGTTTTGCGACTGGAAAAATCCTGCAAAACTAAAAGGAAAGTTTTATCGAACAGCTATAAGGCCAGCATTATTATATGGGGCAGAAACACGGATTAGTTGAGTGTTGTTCAAGTGAGGATGCAAAGGTGGATTTGTGGTAAGACTAGAAGAGATAGGATGATAAATGAAGACATTTGGGAATTGGTAGGGGGTGGCAGTGGCACTAATTGAAGATAAGTTGAGAGAATAGGCAAAGGTGGTTTGGTCCCATGTAACACTGACCAGTAGATGCAATGCTAGGGACAAAAGCCTTAATTAACCTGGGATGCAGTTGCATACAAGGATTTCAATTTAAAAAGTTTAATATATTATATGGCTCTTGATAGAGATAATGGAGAAAAAGAATTTGTGCAGCCGACACCCAATTTATTAGGGCACAAATTTTAGGTTGGTTTGGTTTGTTTTATGCCGATACTTATCTATCCTTCCTTGATTTTTTTTTTTATCACTGCAAAGTTTTGCTGTTGTCAATCATTATTTGAAGTCAAGGCTATATTAGTTTTGTTTGTAGGGTACTAGGCTTCGGTATAGTTGTTATGGCTAGTGAAATCTGTTTGTTGAGAAACTTTCAATGGTGTAAGAGTCCTCTCCAATCACGTTCATTTGTTGCAGGACTTGGATATTTCTCAAGATTCAGTACTACAGAATGTAGATGAGCAGACAGTTCGTAGTCTCAATGGATGCAGAGTCACTGACCAGATTTTACGTTTGGTGCCAAATATTCAGGTTGTGATTGATTGATTATCTGTGCACTCGGCTGTTAAATGTTGCTGATTTTGTATACTTTTTGGCTTGTTCAGAACTTTCGTACTGCGCTAAGATGCATGAAATTGTGGGCAAAACGACGTGGGGTTTATTCAAATGTGAGAATATTTTCTGGCTCAATATTTATCTGTTACGCCTTTTTGCTCTCTCGTTTCTCTGACCATGTTGGTTGCATGGTTGCCTGTCACAACCAGGTTACAGGGTTTCTTGGTGGCATCAATTGGGCATTACTTGTTGCTCGTATATGCCAGCTTTACCCAAATGCACTACCTAGTGTGTTGGTCTCAAGGTTCTTCAGGGTCTATAACCTGTGGCGGTGGCCAAACCCTGTCATGTTATGTCCTATCCAGGAAGGTTCTTTGGGGCTTCCTGTTTGGGATCCACGAAGAAATTTCAGGGATAGACAACATTTGATGCCGATCATAACTCCTGCATATCCGTGCATGAACTCTAGTTATAATGTTTCCACGAGTACCTTGCGTGTAATGATGGAAGAGTTTCGGAGAGGCAATGAGATTTGTGAGGTACTTTTTAAATTGATGTTTTATGTCGTCTTTGAGTACTTGATAATTTTGATTAAAAACACTTTGTATTACAAAAAATAATAGTGCTGTTTTAGCTATACCTTTGGTGGTATGGGAGCGTAATGGGCTGATGGATATTAATCACAAAGGGTGCCTGATGCATGACTAATGGTGCACTGGGTGATATCTTATTTTGACCATTTGGAGAAAAAATTTCATTGGACAGCATTTTCGAAGGCCTTCAAGTTGAGTCCTTGTATGTTAGAGCTGGTCTTTTGTAATTTCCTTTTGCTTCTATGATTGTCAATGCAATTTTGGTTTGATTTCATTCTGAGCATTATGAAACTATTTCTGTCCTCTTATGATTTGGGCATATAACTGTTCTCTCTCTCTCTCTCTCTCTCTCTCTCTCTCTCTCTCTTATTTGGTCTGCAAAAAATTGTTCTTACAATTCTATGAGTACTTGCAGGCGTTGGAGACAAATAATACTGGCTGGATGACACTCTTTGAGCCTTTCCCATTTTTCGAAGCATACAAAAATTATTTGCAGATAGATATAGCTGCTGAGAATGATGATGACTTGAGGAAATGGAAGGGCTGGATTAATTCCCGGCTTCGCCAGCTTACTTTGAAGGTGACGTCTGTCTTTCCCTTTCATAATTTGACTATTACCACTACTATTATCTAGCAGCTCTGTTCTCATTGTTAACATTCAAATTGATGTAGATTGAGAGGGACACAAATAGCACGCTTCAGTGCCACCCGCACCCTGGTGAATTTTCAGAGAAATCCCGACCACTCCATTATTATTACTTCATGGGTTTACGTCGGAAGGAAGGCACCAATGCCCAGGAAGGTGAGCAGTTTGACATAAGGTTGACTGTGGAGGAATTTAGGCACTCTGTTTGCATGTACCACTCCTGGTGTCCTGGAATGTGGATCCATGTATGTCATGTAAGACGCAAGAACATTCCTGACTTTGTGTTTCCTGGAGGAATTCGGCCTCCCCCTGCTACGAAACCTGCCGGAGAAATGCTTTCAGTTGCAAAAACAAAAGGTGGCTCTGGGAAGAAGAGAAAGCAGGATGAAGTTGCTTCAGGAACGAACTCAAAAGAAATAGTGAGTAGTAGTACTGATTCAGGTTTGCATGCTGAAAAAAGTGCAAAAGAACAATTTGATGCTGATGTGAAGGGCATCTCGAATGATGCGAGATTTCCTGACAATACTTCATACTATGGTCCTGAAGGTGAAGAATCAGTAAGATTTAGCCCACCTGTTGTGGCATCAGGTTCTCCAAGTGGTTCACCAGAACCAAGAAAAGAGAATATTGCCAGGGAGAATACTCATGAACCATTTGTTGGCCATGGAAGTCCTTTGAAAGAACTCGATGAGTTTGAAAATAATCTTGGAATGACTAGTCAAGTTCAGGGTTTTATTGGGACCATGAAAGTTGGTCCGACAGCCAAAGAAGAAGTCGCAGCAGAAGGGAAAGGGGCCAGTTCTTCTTCCAAGTGGTTGCAGAATGGGAGCTTGGATGAGCTTGAGGTCTTTACTGCCAACTCTTTTGATCTTAGCATGTGCACCGTTTGACAGTGGCTTGTTTTTTGTCTTTCTTTTTGATTTGCTGTTATTTTGATATGTGCCTGTATGTCCCTCAATGAGGGCTTCTGTTCAATTGTGTGTGATCATTTTGCAGACAACTCATTATTCTGGAATCCCAGGGTATAGGAAAAAGCCATGTCATTTTGGGTTGTATTACATACAAAAAACATTGACTTCTCCCTCACAATTGACCAATTGAACTCCTTCAGTACAGATGTGAGAGTTTGGGTTATTTTTGAGTTAGTTTCAGTCGTTAGGGTTATTTAGGCGTTTGTTTTCTGTCGTTTTGATGGTTCAATTACCAATACATGCTGCCCATGTTTTTGGAAACATGACAACATCATGATTTTCAGTTTCTAGTAGAGCCTAGATTAGGCACAGAGAGATGTTTACTTGATAAAATGTAATGGGGATTATCCTTTGTAGCTACAGTATGTTATATGAATATAGTGAGGTTGATTATGTCTGACTGATCTCTCTTTCTGTATTTGGAAAAAGCCTATCGAGCTGACTGGACTGGTCTCCAATGTAGCATCCACATCGGCATCTGTGGCCCCTAGGAAGCCAAGTATCAGGTGATTTATCTGTCAATTTAGTTTTTTATTGAATAGGATTGTAGAAGGTTGGCTCTTATTGCAAATTTTTGTCAGTGATGACATCTTTTGTTTAACATTCCTCTCCAGGTTGAACTTCACTTCTTTGCCAAAAGCAACTGGCAGTAGCGCATAATTGGACGTGTTTTGTATATCTCACGAACGTGATCCTCTGTTAAGATAATCCGTGTCCGTGTTCTCATATGTACGTCCAACAGAATGATAGTTTCTCCATATTACAAGCACATCGGAATACTGGGGTTGCATTGGGAATGTGGGACAGATTTTTGCAACAGAGAATCTTGACCGTTATTCTGTAGAATGTTTCTCGGTCTGGCGAGCCATAATCATGTAACTGGAATTTCCTAGTCCCCTACGTGAACACAGAAGATATATGGAAGAGATGTTCACTGTTGTACTCTATGCTTTTATGGATCAGTAACTCTGATAAACAACAGTTGTATTAATAAGTTGAATGGCATGCATTAATAAATAAATTCAAACTACCATTGCAGCTTTCAATTGTTTGCTTGGATATTAGAACAGAAACGTGTGAACCTGTTTCCCACATTGGGGTTTTCAGTATTCACATCAAAAAAATAATCTTCTTTCAATCCATTTCTTTGGATCCTAGATTCCTCGAGTAAAGAGAGAATATAACGAGAGCACGAATACATAAATCAAATAAGTAGTTCGTTGATTTTTCTGACTAATGAAACAAAAGGATATGGTTAATTTACACTATATGAGTGTGTCTTTACAATCTTGTCTTTCTTTCTTGGATGCTTATTGTCTTTTCTATTAGTTCATGGTTTCAGAATCTAAACTTCTCATTAGAAGCTTGAGGTTGCTATCTATTTGAGTGGAGAGAGGTAGATAGAGAAAATTTATTGGAGACCGTGCGCAGGGGTTTTAAAATCCCCAAACGAACAAGCTCTTAATGGGTTAAAGTAATGCTCCTACATGATTTACATGCATCGATTGGTTCCGAGAAATGTTCGGATCTATAAGCAAATTTATGAGATTAAGCATAGCATAACATCCAAAAAAACGTTCTGGCAGATCAATTTGGTGGGCAAATGGTTGTGTAGTTGCTCTAAATAGTGCTATGAGTTCAATTCCTGTGTACCTGTATAGAGGAAGCTAATATCTTTGTTGATGGATTGGGAATTTGGAATGAATAGTATAAATTCTTAAAAAGCAATTTTCCGATATTAGCGTTTTCCGGTCATTTTTTGGCGCCGTCAACTTTTCCGATGATGATGTGGCAGGAGGGGTAAAGTAATTTGTATTTTATGTAAGGGTATTTTTGTCTGGACTAGATGCTTTTGAAAATAGTGGGTGGACTTAATGAGTTTCAAAATACAAATACTCCATTGAAGAGTAAATCTCCCAATGGTGTTTTGTAAAGTGTAGAAAAAAAGAGAGAAATAAATTTTATTAGGAGCCTCATAGGAAAGAGAATTAAGGAGTTAGAGAGCTTGAATTTAATTTTAAAAATTACATTTGCTGATATGAATAGTATAGATAGATAAATAGATTCAGGGTATCACTATTAACCTCTAGTCGTGGTAGTGCACCACAAATGCCATAAAATCACTAAAAAATTAAACATAAAAAGTTAGTAGAATTTTTTTTTTCAAACCTCATTTCATACTCAAACATTCTTTATTACTAAATGCTCCGTTCCAATTTAATTGTTCATCGTTTTATTCTAACCGGATAAAAAACTTGTTATATCTTTAAATTCGTAATGAATTTTCATATAGAATATGAATCTTGTTTTTTTTTTTTTCACGGAAGAAGGGATGATTTTATTAAAACAAAGAGCGGTCCGAGGACCGAATATCATCACGGGCAAGACTAGCGAGATGTTGGGAGACAGGACCCCCCCAACACTCCAGTCTAACATCTAATAGGGATCGCTTAGCCAATGAATAAGCTACCCTATTACAAGAACGCTTAACATGAATAAAGGAACAAGATGAAAATAAAGGAAAAAGCTCTACACAATTAGCAAGAATAGAGCTACAATCAGAGAGAGACTTTCCATCTTGAAGCCTGAACTACATGCAACGAGTCACCTTCAACAATAATTTCAGAAAATCCTCTAATAGCCGCAGTGACAGGGGCTTCACGAAATTCCAAAGCCTCAGTAGAACGTGGCGATAAGAAACCAGCAAAATGAATCGAAATAGATCCCAAAATTTCACCAAAATGGTTCTTTGCTACAATACCCACACCAGAAATGTCATTCTTCTGGTTAACAACACCTTCAACATTAAGTTTAATAATAACATGAGTTAATTACCTCTAAGTACAGAAAAATGACACTTAATTCCCATTAAGGAGAGATGAAGTACTTAATTACCACTAAGTCCACTTTTACAAAAATACATTTATCATTAATAGAAGTGTCACCCTAGGGTTTTAGGGTATGCTAGGGTTTTAGGGTACCCTAATGGGTACCCTAGTACCCTAGCATACCCTAAAATCTTAGGGTACCCTAGGATTTTAGGGTTTTAGGGTACCCTAGGGTTTTAGGGTACTTTAAGATTTTAGATTTTAGGATACCCTAGGGTTTAAGGTACCCTAAAGTTTAGGTTTAGGTGCTTTCATAGAGCCCTAGGGCTTAGGTTTAGGCACTTTCATAGGAGTTTTAGGGTGCACTTTCCTATTATAGGGTTTTAGCGATTTAGGCACTTTTATTGGGTACCCTAGAGTTTTAGGCACTTTTATAGGGTACTCTGAGGTTTAGGCACTTTCATAGGGTGCCCTAGGGGTTAGGCACTTTCAATATTTGGGGTTTTAGGCACTTTCATAGGGTTTTAGTGTTTCGTTAATTAGAGGAGACTTGGTGGGAATTACTTTCTATTTTCTGGACCTAGAGGTAAATTGCCCTAATAACATTAGGTGGAGGGGGAAGCCAGGATGATAAAGAACGACTTGTTTGTTCAATTGTAAAAGCTGGCATCCCACTGGAGAATCGGAAGCTAGTAAGCCACGCGGTCACCGTGGTTTCGACATTCGTGGAGTTACAACTTTGTTGCGTGAGTGCCCTACTTTGAAGCACTTTTTTAAGTTTGAAGGTGGATTTTCTTTCAATGACAATGCGATGAGAGATTTATGCCGATGCCTTCCCCATATTGTATCCATAAAGCTTCATGGTGTTTCCTCCGGCCTTGACCGAAACCACTTTCTCAGTGCTTGCAAAAGAATGGTCCTGCGCTTTCAGAAATTACACTGAAAGATGAATCTTTGCGACAAATTCAAGGTGATTTCGTCATGAATCTGGAAAGGAATTGATTACCAAATTAGATATTTGGTTTTGCGTAATAGCAGTCTGAATGAAAAATTGCTGAAAGATGTGACCGTACTCCCTAGGCGGAGTGTTTCATGCGTTAGCTGGGGCCCTTGATCTGCGTGGAATTCTCTTTGTTAAGACCCTATCGGCCTGCTTGGATGGAGTAAAAGGTGGAGGGGAAAAATAAGAGGGGGTGTTAGGTGAGGGCCCCACCCCTTATCCCCCGTTTGGCAAACCAAAAGTTGTCCCTGGTTATTTGTTACCTCCTCATCGTTTTCCCCTCTTCTGGGGTTTGTCCGGTGTTAATTTTGGGCTGGTCTGGAGGTGCCCAAAAATAATCCGGCTGAAGAGGGGTGATTTGTGGTCCAATATACCCCTCGTTATCCCCTTTTCCCTCCCCCAGGCCTCGTCGAAACCAATTTGTGTTGCCGCCCTTTTCTGGTCTGTGGAAGTAGGGTTTTGGTGGCGATTTGGGGGCGATTTGGTCGAAGCTGCTTCTGCGAACTCAGGTATGGTTTGTAATCGCGATTGTTAGGGTTTCTCACGCCCTCATTTGTACCATGCGGTCTACTCTTAACCAGAACGAAGCTGTGTGTGTTCGTGTGTGTGTCCGATCTGTCTGTGTGTGTGTTCGTGATTTTAACTAGAACGAAGTTGTGTGTGTTCGTTTGTGTGTTTGATTAGTGGCTTAATCTATTTTTTTGTTTGTTTGTACGCGATTGTGGTACAGAGAAGGCTTGATAGTGTATAAAGCCAAGTGTCTTTTGGTCTGTGAAACAAAAAAAATCAAAAAACGTATATAGTCTGATGGTTCAGTTTTGAGCCAAATGGCTCTTCGCTGCTTCGCTGCTGTTTTTTTATTTGTTACTACATTCTGGCTTTTGTTTTTGGTTCATTCATAGGGGAATTGGTGTATGTTGTACTATAATGTCTATTAGAAATGAACAAGCATTGGATAGTAGTTCCTATGGTCTAAAGTGCTTTAGAAGGTGTCAAGCTGATGAGTTTTGGGAGAGTTGATTTGTACAAGATGTGTAATAAAGAAAGAACTGTTTTTTACTACCTTGGATTACTTCCTCTTGTACTAACTATTTACGGAGCTTACAGATGAAATTATTTTGTTGAATAAAAACAAAAAATATGAGGTAGTTTTCGGGTGTTCTTCAATTCAATAACTAATAAGGGGTTTACTGTCGTAGAACATTTGTGAGAAAGATGAGTTAGAGAGAAACTATGTGGTTGCAATGCATGGTTTTCATTTTTAGGAGATTCTTCATATGGCTATACTTTGTGTTAGTTCTAAAATTCATGAAGCTCTTTTTTAGGTTTTGACAATGGCAAGATTAAACAGAACAGAAATTAGGAGAAGAGAAAAGAAAGAGGCATTCATTGCGTTAACCATGTACATTCGTGCTGCAATGTGCGTGTTTCGGCTGTATTGCTTCATTATTTCGTCGGCCGAGTATCCCCGTCCCGAGTTGTCTCCAAATCCAAACTACTACCAAACCCAAATAGATGCCGTGAAATAGGCTTGTCAATGGTAATGAAGTAGATTGCCACGAGCAGTTGAGGGTAAATAGACATACATTTTTTAGGTTGTGCTGTCTACTTAGAGGTGTTGGGTTAGGAGACTCGCGTTATGTTTGTCTTGAGGAGAGGGTAGCCATTTTTTTGTTTATCCTCGGTCACCATACAAAACAGAGGCGCATGAATTGATTCGTGAGCAACTTCATGAACAATTTAAAGAGGGGAAAGGGCGGCTGTCCATGTTGTACTTTCTAGAGCTAGGGAATTCCTGACTCAAAAGTCAAGTAATAGACACAGACTAGCCTTGTTCCTTTCACTTTTCAAAAAGTATTTTTCAAAAAATACTTACTAGATTCTCCCTAAATTCCCCCTACTTCTACTATTTCTCTCTCTATCTCTCTCCACTTATTACCCCTATTATTTTTCAAAAAACTTTTCAAAAATCAAACCAAACACAGCATAAAACACTGAAAGATTAAAAAAAAAAAACCCTTCTCCCATCCCATCATTAACTGGTGTAGGATTGAAGATCAGATCCAGGATTTCCTTCTACTCGCTAGCAGTAAAGGAAGTACTGCAAAAATTTCTTAATATGCGATAGCACTAACTGGGCCCTGATTATCCTTCTTTCATTTTGTGTCAGGAAATGTTATAAATTACTGGAAGGGAGGCTTTGCTGCTATGATTTGATTCAACCTCAGATATTATAAGCGATCTTCCTGACAATATATACTCGAAAAAAGTCTTGGTACTTATGTGTTGGAACCGGGATTCATTTATCACTGGAAATTTGCTACACACCGAAATGAAACAATATTAGACTCCGTTCCGCAACGCAAATAAGAACTTATTTTTTGTTCAATAATAAGGGTTGTTCCACAAAATGATGACTACGTACTTATTTTTTAAGAAGACAATTTGAAGCCCAAAAATTATATGCTTAGGCAAATAATTTTTCTATCAATATGGATCTTATTTGATAGATCTCAATGAGATCTTTAATACGGTGAAAAAAAAATTGAAAAATTATTTTTCATTTACATTATTTTTGAGTTTGAAAATGTGAAATAAACTGCTTATTTGAGTTTTGTGGAATAACCTTTCTTATTTTGCTTTGAAAAGTGCCAAAATGAGTACTTATTTTTTAAGAAGCATTCCGAAACGGAGCCTTAGAAACTTACTGGACCAATTTCAGGCGTCCGGAAATTGGCAATTGAGGCTAGTATTTTTATGAATAATAATACTATATTCTTAAAGCAAATTCGTCCCTAACACCTGTGCTCTTGGGTCTCTTGAACGTTTGCCTCCCAGGATTACCCGATTTTCGAAGAACGGAAGTAGCACTAGAATCTGTTCAACGGACGAATGCAAACTTGTGCAGTACTCTCTCTAAGACTCAATATGAATGTAATGTATGTACTCTGTAATTTTTCCGGTGTTCAAAAATGATGGAAAGGAGCCCTATTTATAGTGCATATGGAAACCTTTCATAGAAGAGAGGTGACTGATCAGAGACACCCAATCAATTGGGATACAATGGTTGACGACGAACGGATGTGAAACAGAGACACACCACTTCGGCAACCCACCAGGTAATGTCAAGCAATTACCATGAAAAGTTACACCCATTGGGAAAATCACTTTACCGTTAGAAATAATAAGTTTCACACTCAAAATTTCCAAACAATTTCCATAACAAGAATACATGTTTAATGGGTCCACCATTAAATTATAAACCCATGTATTCTTTTGTTTCCCATCAACGTGAATTTGAGATCCACCCATACTTCAACCAAACATCATGTGATTGTTCTGGAGTCAATTCTTATTCACTCCCAAATGGTTTTAATTTAATTAAAATTAAAAACCATTTTATCCAACATTATGCCCATACGAGATGCAGTGAGGACAAGTGTTTTGTCAAAGAAATGGAGGTATAACTGGAGAACTATTTCGGAACTTGTATTTGATGATAGGTCACTAGTGGATCCTTTGTAAATCTATATCTGTATAAAAAACTATTATGCGGAAAACAGATATAACAGGATCTTGAATTCAACACATCTCAAGAACAATAAATAACATACCTTTGTTGGCCATCGAGATTAGAAGGAACAAACCCCTTAATTAGAACCACCGTAATTCTTGGCTCACCTTCTTCTCTGTCTCTACTTTTCTAGAATACCCCAGTACTTTAATTGATGGAAAAACCGTAGGAATAAGGGGTGAGTATTCTACCTTTTATAGAGGAGAGAAAAGGGCCTTAGAGATAATTATTAAAAGACACCTAGTCCATCAAGGTCTCTTTTATTATCAAGAGTTTTCCTTCATCTATAATTCTAATTAGTTATCGTAATGAACCATATCACTTCATTGGCTTATCTGATAGAGGAGTCCCACATGTACAAAACGTGGAGGCTAGTGGGCCACACTAAATAGGAAAAAACTAACATCCTTATCCAATTCTATTTCGCCAAGGATTTCCACCAGACCAGCTCTCAGCTAAAAACAGATTTTTGGATTCTATGTACCACGTTCTGTTACTTCACCAGGGAGCAATACCCAAGTTCATTCTCTCTGTATTTTATTTGAACTTGAAATTTGTTCAGAACTTGACACCTTAGTAACTAGTCTGTCAAGCAACGGGACCCAAGAACTCACCCTTAAACTTTGGAAGGGTGGCCCCCATAAATTGTCAAAACTAGCCAACTACTATAAATGAGGGAATTGGTTTTGATGGAGCTGTTGCCCCGTTTTTCTTTTATTTTTTTTGCTTTAGAAACTACTCCCAAAAGTAGTGGCATTTGGCATTTTTTCCCTATGCGAAAATTGACCCTTTTCTAGGCATGTGATGATACTTTTTACTGATTGTTGTAATTGAAGAGGCATGGTTTTTAACATTTGCATTTTTTAGGATTAACCATTTCATCTTTTTTTTGTATTTTTTGACATCATTTTTGTTATAACATTTGAAGTATTCTCTCGCCAAGGCTGTCATGGCTTCCAAGAGCCTTTGCATTTTGCGATCCTAATAATATCACGTGGCTAGGAAAATATTGATATGAGATCCCAAGAACCACCTCTAGTGTAGGACTAGGAACCAAAAATCTACAGTATTTTTCATATAGTATATGGTAATCATGGAATTATATATAAGGGTAAAATCGGATTTATACAGATGTCGGGATGAAAGCATAACATCCAACTAGGGGTGTTTTAAAACCGACCGGACCAAAAAAACCGACCGATCGGTTCGGGGTGGCGCTAGGAATTTTTCAGTTCGGGATGGACAGAATCGAACCTATTTCGGTTTGGTCTCAGTTATGTGAAATTAAGGACCGAACCGAAGTATGTGTATGTATATACATATATAGCTTTCCCAAAATTGTTGTACAAATGCGTGTCCTCCTTCCACTTGCCGCACAAGCACCAATGTCCTTTAAAAAATTTAAACCAACTTGTCAATCCTTTCTTTGTAGCTATATAGGAGTACAATCAGGGGTGGACCCACCATAGGACACGTGACCCCGCCCACACGCCTTTAAAAAAATTGTCGATTATATATATATATATATATATATATATATATATATATATATATATTGGGGCAGTTCTGGGAACCCTATATATATATATAAAAACACCCCAAATCTCAATATATATATATATATATATATATATATATATATATATATATATAGAGTAAGTTTCTAATGCGGACCTCCGCATCCAAGCAAAGTGCGGACCACCCCATTTCTCCCCTTTTCCGATTGAATTTTTATGATCCGAGTCATTCAATGTGTTTAGAATGTGATTTTGAGGGTACGTGTGAGAAATTGGCAAAAAAAATGACCTGATAGGGCTTAATTTGAGCAGTTTTTATTTAAACCGGTTAATAAAAAAATAAACAAAAACTACTCGGATGAAGCCCTTTCCGGTCTTATTTTTTGCTGATTTCTAAAGGAGTCTCTTAAAATCACATTTTGAACACATTGAGCGGCTCGGATCATCGAAATTCGATCGGAAAAGGGGAGGTTCGCATTAAAAGCTTACTCTCTCTATATATATACGTCTGATTACAAGTAAACATTTGGTGGCGCAGTGGTAAGGTGTATTTTCTAAGAACATCAGGCACGGGTTCAATTTACCCTACGTGCTTTAACTGTGTATTTATTTATAAATATCGGATTGAATTAATTTTTTGCGGAGCCCTTGAAAAACTGTTTTACATGATCTAGACTTTGTGGATTTCGAGACCAGACATCAGAGAAAAACAGCGCTGGTTTCTCTAGTGGAAAAAGAGAACCCTAATTTCATTCGTTTTGTTTCCAGATTCCATAGTCAATCAGGTAAATTCCCCTTTTATTTTCGCATTTCAATCACCCTTCTAAGTCACTAATTTCTCAGATTGCTGGTCTATTTCCCCATTGTAGACTTGATGCATATATGGGTGTGTCACCGCATGTATGTGCATATATCCGTATTTACCCTTCAAAACTCATCTCATAATCAGTAATTCGTGTCAGAAATTTTGATTAGTTTTCAATCTCAATGGGTTGGCTTGGTTAGCAAGGTCTGGGATCACTTGGGAGTTTTGCTAAAATCTTGGGTTTGAAATCTCATACAGCCACCGGAGAGTTTGCGTTATCTTCAAGAGTGAGGAGTGGGGTGCTCACAAGCTTAGACCAAACAGCTCTAATGTCTATGAGTTCACAACGAGTAACTTGTTTCGTGGTTTTTAATCTGTTTTGTGTGTTCTCCTTTTCTTTTTTTTCTTGTTTTTTGTGTGGTAATTATGTGTTCTCCTTTATTTTCGCGAGGATTCTAATAGTGTTTGGTGCTTCGACTTTTTCGTTTCTCTCTTCCCTCTTATTAATTCATGCATACTTATATAACCTGTTGTTCATTTCTTAATTTTCTTTTCTTCTACTTTGTGTTGTGGCCATCCCTATAGCAAAGGATGAAAGTATCCACTAGAGCATGATAGATTTCATTTGGAGGGCTTTAAATAGCGGTCGTAATTTTCAAAGTATCCACCTGATGCAGGGAGACGTGTTGTTTGGAGGGCTTTAAATAGCGGTTGTAATTTTCAAAGTATCCACCTGATGCAGGGAGACGTGTTGGAATAGAAGAACGCACAGTAAGGACAATCACGAATAAGTATGAACTAGCGGTACTCCATCTACGAACACACAATAACGAGAAAACTCTCAATTTTCATTAATCATAAACAACTCCTTAGCCCTAAGGATTACAACCTTATTTATACTAATATAGAATTCCTAAACCTAGATTTCTTAAAATCTAAAAGGAAAATAAACATAAAGAAATAAAATCAATCCTAATTTTTCTTGACCAAGAAATCTATTCAAAATAGGAAAATTAGATCAAATCAAACTAGGAAAACTAAATATTTATAAATTATCTTGATTAAAATAAAACATTCCTACTAAAATGCTAAACTCAAAACAATAAATTAAGATACCTATATTTTTAGAATAATCAAAATATTCGCCTGCATCACCACCAGAACGTGATAGGTTTCATTTGGAGAAATTTAAATAGCAATTGTAATTTTTGCTTCAACTCCAAAAATTTTGCAAAACGAATGCAACTTATTCACATGTCTATCAATATCTTCTCAATTTGATCGTATGCGTTGTTGCAAGTTATATTCTATGGGGCCTAAGTGATTAACGGTTTTAGATCATTTGACATGTAAAATGAGATTTTTGAGAGCTCCGGAGGCCTCATCCCCCATAAAAAGCGACGTGACGTCTACCTATTTTGGCTATGTTTTAATATAGAGATACCAATTACTCTTCAAAATAATACTCCTATGATATCAAGAATAAGAATTAATTCACACATTACTGACCACAACCTTTACCCATCTTCAGTTAAAAAAAAATGCCTTGGCGACTTCTCTACAATCAGTTCAATTACGACCTCTCATTTTGACAATCGATGGTCCAGATTTTGGGCTTCCGACATCATTATTTACCTATGTTGACTGATCGTATTTGATAGTTTCCGATATTAGCTAATATATAGTTTCCGATATTAGCTAATATGTGGTCGTATCACCGAATTCAACGATTTAAAACCCCAGTGGTAAGTATCGCCATATATAGTGCATATAATGCCATATAATATGGTAACTGGTAAGCAAGACCATAAAAATTGGGGCAAATTTTCGTAGTCGTCTCTCTAGTTTTACGGTTGTCTCAATTTCGTCTCTCTAGTTTCAATTATCTCAATTTCGTCCCTCTAGTTTGTTTTACATTCCAAATTGGTAAAATCATTAACACCGTTAATGAAACTAATGGAAAAAAACATTCCAAATTAGTAAAATCGTTAACACCGTTAATGAAACTAACGGAAAAAAATGATTAAAAAATTAAGTGCTCCAATTTTCAATCCAGTTGAACCAATGCAAAGATCTTTTTTTTTTGATCATTTTATCCTCGATGGTCGTAATGAATTTTTGGCTCTAAGACCTTTCAACAAGCAGCCGAAGACTTTTTATTTAGCTTCAGGTGTCACGACCCAAATCCAGTGGATTTGGATATCGTGACCGGCCAGTGAGTTCATCTCACCCAAGGCCTCTATTGCTCGCTTTAAAAAAATTGAAATAGACTTAACACTTGCGGAAGCGATCAATAAAATAAAAGTCACTAGAATTTCTTTGTAATAACAGAAACATGAACTACATTTTCCTTTTCCCTCCCACTACATAACCGCAACATGAACTTAATGGCATGGATACTTGACCCGACCTTCTACTATTTCGGATTACCTGAAAAGGAAAGTTTCAACATACGTAAGCCACTGCTTGAGTGAGATTATGAATTATCATAGTTACATGAGCTACCATGGAATTCTTTTTAGCCAAGAAAACAACCATCATAAATCCAGTTTTTCATGGCTTGAACTGTAACCAAAATCATAACTTCAGCTTTTTATGGCTTGAGCTGTAACCAAAATCATATCTTCAGCTTTTATGGTTTGAGCTGTAACCAAAACAAATCTGTACATAACATAACATAATAATATGATATCATCCAACGATTACCGCCGGTACTGAGGGAGCGACCCCCAATGCGCATAACATGAATTGATCAATTCAATTGGACTCCCAGCTGTGCCCCCTTTCTTTCCGCCCTTTTAACACCGTTCCGACTAGTATCTTTACCGTCCTCTAGATTCCAGGGACATCGTTCGGATGTATCGATAATACTTTTTCATAACTGTTCAAAACATCATAACTCCATGGTATATTTGCTACAAAATAATTCAAATGTTAAATAAACATATTTTTGTAAGTCAAAAATATAAGTTTTACCAAAATTCATGTAACAGGGATAACTCACCTTTTTGCATCCGAATTTACCGTAAAAATTAGCAAGGCGTAATGGGTCCTAGAACAACACATTAACAATTAGAAATAATTAAAATCGTAGCTGAGTTATTTATATATATATATACTCCTAATAAGAACTTCATCATAATAGTGTTGATTCCTATGTGGAGTGTGTGCATACACGAAACTTTCTTTTGTTTACAATTATTGGTACTAATTCATTAATTTGAGCAACTTAAAACTAATATTTCATATTGCGTCTACATGGTGGCAGTGAAGGAGGGTTCCATACTTGGTATATGTTTGTGAAGAAAACAACCCTGCCATGTGTACGCCCATGGAACATGATTCTCTCGACCAATTTTATTTTAATATATGTATCCAAATTTGGTGTTCTAGTAGGGTATCACAACCCAATCCTAAGATTTGAGCTCGAGTTCGATCCGACTACAAAACGAATAAAGTCGAGTCACAAGCTATGCGAGTAGCTCGATTCATTTTTCTTTAGCCCAATAATGATCAATTTTACAAACTTATGAACCCTTTTGTTCTGAAAAGAATCGAATTGATCAACAATATATGAAGTCAAGACACATGTATAATTAGCCATTTTTCCCACTTCCTATTTGCTGTAATCTATAAGGAATTAAAGACAAGTGCACAAGTTTGTGTGCGTGTAAGGCAGGAGGTGATAATTCACCTAATTTCTTTTCCTTCTTCACTCCTAATTAATTCTTTCCCTAATTTATGTGCTGGTGGACGGTGGTGCATGTGGCGTGTGCGTGTGTGTGTGCTGGTACGGCGGCAGTAAGAAGAAAAGAGATGCTCACCTTTGCAATTTCTTTCCTTTCCTCCTGTTTCCCTCTAATTCCCTTCTCCTTCCTTCCCTCACTCTCCTCTCTTTTTTCCTCTCTTTTATTTCTCCCCCCCCCCCCCCTTTTTTTTTTCATTTCTGGTGCTGTGTGTGCCGTGTGAGTGTGAGGGTGTGTGTGTGAGAGCATAGCTATTTATACTAGTCTAAGTAAAATCTAGGGTATTTCTAGAAGAATCTAAGAATATCTAATAAAATCAAATAAAATCTAATAGAATCTAATATAATCCAATAAAATCTAATAGAATCTAGGCATATCTTCTAGAATCTTCTTTTTAATTAGGGATTTCTATCCGATTCGTCTTATAATAAGACACCGACTCTTTTCCGGATTATTCAGTTTGAAACCTACGGTGCCCTATTCTTGTGTCGCAATGTTCTTAACATGGTGGGGCGATATTGGTAGAGCTTAATAAAAATTGACACATAGGTAGAAAAATACTTTAATTTTTCTGTAGACGTTACATCACAACTAATATACATTTTTGAATCCTAACGGCAATTGACCATTAAATGTTACACTATTAACTTATTAGCATTGAATCTATACATTTTATCGCCTTATTTATTTTTAAAAGTCGGGGTGTTACATCAGGACTCTCTTAGGGTGTTCATTGAAAGGCTTTAGAGCCAAAAATCTATTATGACGATCTAAGATAAAATAATCGGAAAAATAAGATATTCGCACCGGTTTAAACGGATTGAAAATTGGAACACTTATTTTTTTACACTATTTATATATTAAAAATTATAGTTAAAAAATGAAGTGTTCCAATTTTTAATTTGTTTGAACCGGTGCGAAGATTTTATTTTTCTAATCATTTTATCTTAAATGGTCATAATGAATTTTTGGCTCTAAGGCCTTTCAATGAGCACCCTAAAAGAGCCCTGAAATTAAATAAGGAGTCTTCGGGTGCTCGTTGAAAAGCCTTAGAGCCAAAAATTCATTATGACCATCTAGGATAAAATGATCAAAAAAATAAGATCTTCGCACTGGTTCAACCGGATTGAAAATTGGAGCACTTAATTTTTTAATCTTTTTTTTCCCATTAGTTTCATTAACGGTGTTAACGATTTTACCAATTTGGAATGTAAAACAAACTACAGGGACAAAATTGAGACAATTGAAACTAAAGGGACGACATTGAGACAACCATAAAACTAAATGGATGACTACGAAAATTTACCCTAAAAACTGTAAAAATGTGTCGCTGAGGTCAAAGCATTGTGTTTAAAGTCTAAGAATTACAACTAAAATTAGCTTCTTATTTTTGAGAAATTGACTTGGTTGGCTTCATCAAGTTATTGTCCTTCAAAGTCAAGGAGCTTTTTCAGTGTGTATTTCTTTAATTAGCAAAATGTTTGCATCAAAAAGTAATGTTCAATATTATGGTGGTATGTATGATTAGATTTGTGGTATCTGTGCCCATATTCTATGATAAGTATATAAGAGGGAAAAAACTTGCTAGGGTATTTGATAGGATAAGTTTGAGATTTGCCCCAATACATAAAAAATACCTACTGATATCCAGTTGTCACTAATTTTTTTACTGTAAATGAATAATTGTTTTTCAAAACAATAAATGAATAATTCTTTTCACAATAATATTTGTAAATTGCTTTTTACTTACAAAATAATTTAATGGAATATATTAACAACATTAATTTAAAAGTAAGGCAATTTTTTGGCGAAAATTGATATTCGCGCTCCACTTTGTTTATGAAGTTACTAGTAACTTCACGTTAAAATTGGAGCGCCATCAGTAAAAAGTAGAGCGCGAAAATCAGTTTCCTTTTTTTGGCTTATATATATTTAGTTTTAATTTTTTTTAATAAAAACTCGGTTTACAAATTAAATACTATTTAATTATATTTATTTTTCTACCCAACATTTAGTTGTCTATTACAAAAATAAATAGCAAAAGGACAAAAAATAGGGTGAATAGGAATGAAAGTGGTGTGAAATTATAAATTTTCAATAATTTAAAAAATTCCTTCAAAAAGTACATTTTTGCCAAACCTGCTACGAGAGAGAAAAGGCCAAAAAATGTTACACTGTAGCCTTTACTTGTGGTAAGTATACAATAATTTGTGGTTAGTGTCAGAATAAAATATGTTAAGTAGAGCGAATTATGGTGTATAATAGCGTTTTTTGGTTTGAAAAAACGCAAAATCACCTTAATTTTTGGAAGTAGTTTTGATCTAAAGGTTTAAATTAACCTAAAATCTAATCTAGAGGTACATATTAAATGGTGGATGATGCCCGATAGCACATTGGGGCATCGTAAAAGAATTCTGTCCAAGTTGTTCGTTTGTGTTTCTTTCCGCGTGTGAGTTGCATCTAGTCAGGGCCCTTGCCGCTACTGCAGCGGCACCCGCCAATAACTCGATCGGGTCGGCGGCGAGAAGGACAAGAAGAAGGCCGGCGGAGCGAAGTTGTGGATGCGGTTCGACCGGTTCGGGCAGTTAGAGCTGATCGAGTGCGATAAGGGCACGATCATCAAGCGCGTGTCGATTCTGGCTAGGGATTTGAGGATTCTTGGCCCTTCTTCTCTCATTCCTCCAATATCCTTGACAATATTCGCCAGTTTGTAAGAAATCAGAGCATTTATTATGTATCAATCTACATAAACATTTGTTATCAAATGATTCAAATCCACAACCCTAAGTGAGAAATCAGGTTTGGGTATTCCAAGCTCTGTCAATTTCCTCTATTAATTTTTTAATTAATGTCTTCATTATTTTCTTTTTCCCCTAGCTAGCCATAAATTAGGTTTGGGGTTTTCTGAATGAGAAATGTTTGTAGATGGTGTTCATTGCCGTTTTTTCAATCCCTTTATTTTTTTTCTAGAATTTTTGGGATCCCATCTTCGAATTCATTGTCTGGGTTCCCTTCGGATTTTTTCAATTTTGAAATGTTCCTCATGTCATGAAGGACGGTGTTGGGAGTTGGATTGGTTTGTCTCTGCGTGATTTTGTGGTATATATCTGGTAAGTTTTTTTTTACCATATATATATATATATATATATATATATATATATATATAATTTTGCCTTCCAAATTTCCGTTAATTCTTAGAGTATTTGAAAATCTACTTCGTAACTTTTACTCCTTGTTAAATTATTGGGAATATATGTGTAGTCAACAATAATGTCAAGACAAGGTTTTGTTGTTTATTTCGCTCCCTAAGCATAGGAGAATGTTATGTATGTCGGCATTTATACATGGATGAACTGTACATGAGATTTGTATTGTATCGTGTTATGGTGTTGGCTACTTGGTAGGTCCTTATACTCGTATAATTTTTTGTACTCCATACGCTTAGAACCTTGCTATGGAAACAGACCATAGCCACCGATCGAAGGGCACGCGGGGCTCACTCCGGGTCCCGCACAGATGACTCAAACCGTTCAATAATTTTTAAATACTAAAAAACCGAGTAAGCCCATGAAAAATTAGCTCAATCGGATGTGTAGTTTCTCGATCCGATCTTCTATTTTTTTCACAAATTCGAAATCGGAAATAAAAAATGGAAGATTGGATCGAGCACCTATACATATCGGATTGAGCTGATTTTTCACAAACCTACTCAATTTTTTATTTAAAAATTATTGAACAGCTCGGATCATCCGTGCGGGGCTTGAAGTGAGCTCCGCGTACCTGTCGGTGGCCTTAGAGTTTCCGATACGCTTATTATAACTTGGGTATTATCTTACTAGTTCACAATATTATGGACTCAGTTAACTTAAGATATGAGAGATCCATGTCGATCGTGTGGGCGTATTTGCAATCCCAAATTAGCTGTTTGCTGGTGACATCAAGCCTTTAAGAATCGTTATAAGTCTTAATTGTGACGAATAACGAAATCTAGCTTTTAAGGTGTGTTCAAATTTTAAATAGACTTAGGCTCCGTTCCAGAAACGATTTAAGAACTTATCTTTTGTTAAATAAGAACCTATGTCCAGAAAAATAAGAAGGTTGCCACTTATTTGGATGAATTTATATAGGTACTAATAGGTGTCGGGAGGGAAATCGTACCGGCGGCCGCGCCGGGCCTTCTCCGGCCACCGGACGGCCGATCCGAGTCGTCCAAAAATTTTAAAAAATAAAACCGAGGGGGCTAGGGCGGGAATCAACGGCATCCGAGGTGTTTAGGGTGCTTGATCCGAGCACCCCTTTTCAGTGTATATATGAAACCCATATATACATGGAAAAGGGGTGTTCGGATCAAGCACCCTACACACCTCGGATGCCGTTGATTCCCGCGCAAGCCCCGTTGGTTTTTTTTTATAGAATTTTTGGACGGCTCGGATCGGCCGTTCGGTGGCCGGAGACGGCCCGGCGCAGCCGCCGGTACGATTTCCCTCCGCCGGCGCCCATTATCATAGCAACAGTCTTATTTTTTGTATAAGGCAACTTCAAGCTCAAAAATCATGTGTTTACGCAAATAATTTTCCTACCACTATAGATCTTGTTTGATAGATCTCATTGAGATCTTTAATACGGTGCAAAAAAAAATTAATTTTTTTTCCCATTTACATTATTTTTGAGTTTGAAAATGTGAAAGGAAATTTTGATTTGAATTTTGTGGAATGACCCTTATTATTTTTGAAAGAAAAGTGGCAAAATAAGTACTTATTTTTTAAGAAGCGTTCCGGAACGGAGTCTTAAGGCTCCATTCTTCCATTTTTTTTTTTTTGTCAAAAACTTTTTTCCGGTATTATTTTATTTTTTGTTGAGTTTTTGTCGTAATTTCTAAGGTTAATCATTCTTCTTGACAAGTGTAAAATGTAAACCGATATTAAAAAAAAGTTCACATAAGAAAAAAAAGTTCACATAAGACGACATTTAAAAAAAAAAAAAAAGACAGCTATTTGGAATTTTTTTTGTTGCTTGTGAATTTTTTTTTTAAAAACTTTTGGTCATAGATTTTTTCTTTTTAGACTTCTCTCATCACGAATCTATAAAAAATTCAAAAAAGAACAAAAGCGGTAGCTCCAATTTTTTTTTGCTAGGGTTGTCATAATTGAGTAACTTAAACAATCAGATTTACGTAAAATCAAATGTTAGAAAACTAATAAATTGGTCTACAGCTTTGACACAAAAAAAATAATTTTTGGTATTTCTTTTGCATTTTTGTTGTAATTTAGTTTTTAATCATTTAATTGCATCTATAAATTGAAAAATCATCTTTTGTTTTAACAACGATGACATTGGGTTGGACAATACACTATAAGGTGTTCAAAGTCAACAGAGCTGGGTGTTCAAAATTGATTGAATAGAGTTTTCAAATAATGTGTTGAATTTGAAATATCTAAATTGTCATGTATATGAAAACTATTTTAGGGAGTTCATGTGAATACCCATGGCTCAAGGTGGGCCAATGAACAAAACACACAAAATCGAGAAGACAAAAAAATTACAGAGAATGAAGCTAGATTTGGGTAAGGCATCTCCAAAGCTAAATCTATATTTGTACCCAAATCTATTCTTGAATGACACACTTGTAATTAATGAGTGATACACTTGTAATTAATGAGAGTGAAAATAAACTTTGAAAAAAATGGGTATGGGTTTGACTCAAACCGTTTGAGTCTTCCCAAATTTGGGTGAGAAAATAGGTAGAATTCAAAATGGGTAGGCAAATGAGTATAACATTGGAGATGAGCTTTTAAGCTTTTTACTCAAATTTTAGATATGGGTAATTAAATGGGTAAGGATCGGAGATACTCTTAATAACTAATGAGCGTCCATTTAATTGCCATCATGCCATGTATTGACTCACATTTTTCTTTTATGTTACTAAATGTCTGAATCAATTTGCGCACACCTCTAAATTATCGCACATGATTAAATAAAAAATGGCCACTAATATCCTACGGAGTATTTTATATGGCAAATTACTCTTGACTGTGGTGAATCCTTCCTCACAGTCGCTTTGTTTGGATCCATTTTTGAAAAGTATTTTTCAAAAAATTCCCCATACTTCCAATCATTTTTCTCTTCATCTCTCTACTTATTATCCCTACTTTTTTAAAAAAATATACTTTTCAAAAATGGATCCAAACACAGCGCGCATTTTTTGAATTTCTTAACACATTCTATAGAGAGATCTATTAAGGGAGAGAAACGGTTGTGCATTAAAGTTTACTGCGTAACCATTTAATGCACAGAGCACGTGAAAACCATTTGTGAAGCAAATCTGTTTGCCCGCCTCCTGTCAGAGGCGCGCCTCCCGGGCCCACGACCCCTATGACCAAAATGCCCTCCGGGGCAATAATTCAACCGGGGTTTTTTTTTTTTATTTACTTTTATTAGTTTTTTTTTTCTTGTTTTACATTTAAGACTTTACTGTTTTATTTATTTAATATTATTTAAGTGTTCCAATTTTCAATCCGGTAGAATTGTTGCAAAATTTTCGTTTTTTTTATCATTTTATCTTTAATGATCATAATGAATTTTTGGCTCGAAGACTTTTCAACAAGTATCCTAAGGCACTTTATTTAGTTTCAGGTCTCTCTTAGGGTGCTCGTTGAAAGGCCTTAGAGCCAAAAATTCATTACGACAATTTAGGATGAAGTGATAAGAAAAATACGATCTTCGTACCGATTCAAACGAATTAAAAATCGGAACACTTATTTTTTTACTCTTTATATGTATTTTTAAATTATTTAATATTATACATGTGAGTAAATTTCTTTTTTAAAAAAAAATTTATAATTCTTTTATGTTATTGAGTTTATTAATTTTGTATTTATTTATATCTTTTATCTATTTTATTTCTAACCCCTTATTCAGATTTCCTTTTATCTTTTTATCTTCAATTATAACCACTCATTTAGATTTTCTTTGGGAGTTGTCATCACTTTTGTAACGCCCCGACTTTTCGGGACAAAAATAAATAATTTCTATGAGAAAATTTTGCTAAATAAATATGATTTTCCAAAATAAATATTTTGCTAATACAATCTCAAGATAGATTTTCGGAATCAAAATACACTATCTTCAGAGCTGACTCAAATCTTGATACGAATCCTAAGCATCCTCGATCTTCCTTACTAATATTCTTTCCATGTCGAACTGCATCATCGTCGAATCTCTTCCATTGAATCCTGCGCCCTCTAGCAAATTGATCGCCGAAGCAATCGATTTGCCAGAATACAGACGTATCCGTGAGTGATAAATCACCCAGTAAAATAATCCAACCCAACTACCCCTCTTACATTACAGCTAGCAAGTAAACAGAATAATAATGATACGAATAAGTAAAACAGAGGTTTTTCACATCAACCAGTTCATTACTATCCATTAGCCTGACGTGTGATCTAAGATCTCCCCGCGAGATCTTTCCTCCCCAACCGTTAGCCATGCTCGGTCCCATGAGATCACTTCCCTTTGCTGTCGTAGATAACTTAAGTTACAATACTATAACAAAGGGATAGCTTATCATGCCTGAATCACAACTAGGATTCGCCTATCTTATATACCACATCACAATCATTTCTCAATCATCACTGGACACATGTCAGTCTGTCAATTCACCACTGGATTTTGCCAGGACATCAATTTACCACTGGACTTCGCCGGAACATCAATTTACCACTGGACTCACTTTGCCAGGTTTTATCATCATAAAATATCGCTGGACATCCGCCAGGTTTTATCGTCACAAAAATATCGCTGGACCTCCGCCAGGTTTTATCCACATAAAACGTCACTGGACCACTGCCAGGTTTTATCAACAGAAAACATCTCTGGACTACCGCCAGGTTTTATCCACATAAAACGTCACTGGACCACCGCCAGGTTTTATCAAAACATCATTGGGCTTACTTTGCCAAGTTTTAAATCATCTCCGGGCTTATTCTGCCGGTTTTAAATCATCACAGACATCACTGGGCTTACTCTGCCAGTTTTAAATCATCACAGACATCACTGGACTACCCGCCAGTTTCAAATCATATCACTGGACTACCCGCCAGTTTCAAATCACAATCCTAGGTCCATCAGGCTGCCCTCAAGGTCCTGCTCAGGCTACCCCCAATACTTGAGGTCCTGTCAGGCTGCCCCTAAGGTCCTGCTTGGCCCTTCTCACAATTCTTGGTCCATCAGGCTGCCCTCAAGGTCCTGCTCAGGCTACCCCCGATCGCACGAGGTCCTGTCAGGCCACCCCCGAGGTCCTGCTTGGCCACCCTAGTGACACTGGGTCTTTCAGGCTGCCCTCAAGGTCCTACTCAGGCTACCCCTGATCACACGAGGTCCTGTTAGGCCACCCCCGAGGTCCTGCTTAGCCCACGACTTTCATTTGTTTCCTTTTCCCTTAATAACAACGTCTGTATACTTTCTCACCACAAATCTCATCGTATCTCAGAATCACGCCTGCAGGCAACCTCTAAATAGAAAGAAACTTCACAATTTATCCATTACTTAGTATCGTCTACGTGATTTCTATTTCGCATACCACCCCATGTCCCTAGGGTCCAATCTAACATTCAAATGAAGCATTAACACCATATCATTCTCAATAATAATTAAAAACGAATAACAGACAGGTCAAAACAATTATTAGGCAATGCAATCACATAACTTTTTATGACTGGGCCGTTGCCCTTAATCTCGTATGGTCACAAAGTCATTAAGAATGAAAGAATTAATTATTTAAGATTAAAAAAATAATTTTCTAGACTTCTATTAATTATTTATAAGTAATTAAGTTAATTAAACACTAATTAAATACATTAATTAGGTAAAAATATTAGAATAATTGTCATAACCTTAATAAAGGTCCTAACAGTCCTCTATAATAAGTTCGAGTGCTAAAAGTTGGGTTTGGATGCTCACGGAATTATTTTAAATAAAAAGATTTAGTTAATAGGCAAAAGAAGAATAAATAGATAATAAATAATTAAATAATTAAAAATATATTTATTCTAACAAAGTATCATCTTAGGACTGTAAGAAGTCTAAATAAAATTATTCGGAATTATTTACATCTTTTATAATATTTTAAAGTATTTTTATTAAGAAACAACGCGTAATTAATAATAATTAGTTAATGAAATAAATAAAATATTGTTTTAATAACATACCATCTTTGAGATGTAAGGAGTCTAGGAAAAATAGTTTAGATGTTAAAAACATTTTTTGTAAGGTCACAATTATTTTTTGTTTGCAACTTTAATTAAAAATAAAATAAATAGCTAATAACATAAAAAAATATGAAGTCAGCAAGTTATGATCTTTAATATGTTAGGAATCTAGGAAAAATAGTTTGGTGATTTATAGAATAGTTTATAAGGTCGCAATGATTTTTAGTTTACAAACCTTTACACGATAACGAATAAAAATTTATAAATAGATAATAAAATAAAAAAATTATGAAATTAACAAGGTATGATTTTTGGAGTATTAGAAACCTAGGAAAAATAGTTTGGGGGTCAAATCGAAGTTTAGAAGGTCGCAAAATCGTTTCGATTCGAAACAACACAAACCGCAAGGCTGGGCTGGGATGACCTTGCGGCAGCAAGGTCTGTTTTTCTGGTTCTAGCGGTTGGAAGCCCGAAGGTCGCGGCCGCAAGGTCGTGGCTGGGTTTCGTCTTTTTGATTTTTTTGGTTCGTTTTCGATGCATGGTGTCATGGGGGCTATTAGGTTATGTCTAAAAACATTAAATATACTTAGAGGAGGTTTCAGATTGAATTATAATACCTCGAATTGGATTGAATTGGATTTCGATCGAAACTTGACAAATTGGAACGAAAGCTTCGGGTTTCTTGATCGGGGAACCTCGGGGCCGAATTGAATGTTATTTGGTGATGCTTTGGAGTATAAGAGGTGATTGGAAAGGTCGGATTGGATTTCGGTTGGGTTTAGGCACGAAACCCACTTTTCTCTCTCTCCTTTCTCTCTCTAGAACTCCATGGATTGGAGCTTCGATTTCCTTCGATTTTTCTCTCTTTTCTGGACAATTAGGGCGTGAAAATATGGTGCGTGCCCTAGGGTCGGAGTAGTGAGGTATTTATAAGAGGATTGGATGAGTTTTGATTAATTTGAGTCCTAATCGAATTGGGTTTTTGAATAGACGAATTTAGCTCGGTTCTAGGGTTATGGAGAAGGTAGAAATCAAGTAGGAGTAGGAGATGGAGAGATAGAAGGAGTGTGCATGCATGTATTTAAATACTTGCATAATTGTATCTAAAATATAATAATAATAATAATAATAATAATAATAATAATAATAATAATAATAATAATAATAATAATAATTGTATTAAGAAATATAATTCTAATAACATATTAAAAAAAAAATTGGGTCAAAAATCCGGGTCGTTACAACTTTGGCGTACAACCTTGTTCTGCATACATTTGATGCGCGTCCTTCAAGTTGTTTTACTCACTTCCCATTGAGATCCCCTCCAATCCAAGAGCGCATTGAAATAGCTATTGCCCGTGTTGGGAACAATCACTTTGTGCAACTTTTCTTGCAGCCTCATTACCATGTACCACCCTACCCAACATGGTGGTGGAACAATGCATCAGAACAAGCTAAAAGATGGGCTGCTTGTTATGCAACACGAATTCGTTTGTGGGAAGAAATAATGGATACAAGACCAAAAGGGGCATGAGCAGAATTTGGTGGAAATATTGATTAGAAATTGAATTTTCATGTATTTTCACTCTTCGACGAAATTAGTACAAGTTAGTCTAAGTTATGCTTTACTTATTCATTTATTAATTAAAATTAGTACAAGTTATGTTTTAATTTTTTATTTATTAATTAAAATTATAAGAAGAAATCTTTTAAAAGTAAAAAAAAACTAGTAAAAGTTAAAAAAAAAGTAATTAAAGTCTTTTAAAAGCAAACAAAAAAAAAAACTAGTAAAAGTTAAAAAAAAACTAATTAAAGTCTTTTAAAAGCAAACAAAAAAAAACTAGTAAAATTTTTAAAAATACTAAAACAGTAATTAAAGCCTTTTCAAAGTATAAAAAAAAACTAGTAAAAGTAAAAATAAAAAATAAAAATAAAGTCTTAAAAGTAAAACCAACAAAAGTAAAAAAACAAAAAAAAAAAAAACCGAAATCAGTGGGAGGAGGGACAAGGGGGGAAAGGGGGGGAGAGTGGGTGGGGCCGGAGGGGGGTGGGGGTGTCAGGAGGGGTGCGAGATAAGGGTCTCATTTGTGAATCCAACGAAAGTACTGTATGTTTGAAAAAATACAATTACTACTACTTTAGGGGCTACTTGGATGCAGGTTAAAAATTGGGGATAAAAAATATGAGGGGATAAGATAATAGAGGGTATTAATTTTGATAGTTTATGGAGGAGGATAAAATAGTATATGGTTTGGATGGAGTATTAAATAGGAGGATATAATTTGACTTCGTTTGGATGGTTTATAGAATGAGAGGATAAGAAGGGGTGGATGATGAGAAAAGCTGTCGAAGGACTATTTTATCCATGTGCAGTGTTAAATTTGATTGTGTATTAAAATAAGTATATAAATTCAAAAATCAATATAGTTAATCAATTTTGGACAATTGGAAGCATAAAAAAATAAATTAATTAAAAAATGTCTACTCTAAAAAATTTCTATTAAAAAACATTTTTTAATTAATGGTTCGTATTTATCATTTTTTTTGATAAAAATAAATTCATTTAATCTATAAAATGTTTAAGCCTTATAAATTCATTTAATCTAGAAAATGTTCATTGAGGGAGATGTCAAATAAACCTGTAATTTGTTTTACGTTTTAAATTGGTAAAATCGTTAATACCGTTAATAAAACTAACGGAAAAATATGATTAAAGATTAAGTGCTCCAATTTTCAATCCGGTTGAACCGGTGCGAAAATATGATTTTTTTGATCGTTTTATCCTAAATGGTTGTAGTAAATTTTTGGCTCTAAAGGCCTTTCAACGAACATCCAAAGACTCCTTATTTAGTTTCGGCGTCCTCTTAGGGTGCTCATTGAAAGCCCTTAGAGCCAAAAATCTATTATGACCAATTTAAGATAAAAATGATCAGAAAAATAAGATTTTCGCACCTGTTCAACCGGATTGAAAATTGGAACAATTATTTTTTTACACAGTTTATATATTAAAAAATATAGTTAAAAAAATTAAGTATTTCAATTTTCAATTTTTTTAAACCATTGCGAAGATATTATTTTTCTGATCATTTTATCTTAAATGGTTATAATGGATTTTTGTCTCTAAGACTCTAAAGCATTTCAATGAGCACCCTAAGAGTGTCCTGAAACTAAATAAGGAGTCTTCGGGTGCTCGTTGAAGAGCCTTAGAGCAAAAAATTAATTACGACCATCTAGAATAAAATGATAAAAAAATAATAAGATTTTCGCACCGGTTCAACCAGATTGAAAATTGGAGCACTTAATTTTTTAATCAAAATTGCCTTCTTTTTTTTTAAATGAAAAGACAAATTAGGATAGGTTAAATGGAAAGTATGATTTTGGGTAGAATGGAGAGTAGAAGTTAGTTGAATGATGGATGATGAAATGGGATAACGAGGGGTATCTTTGTCCACAAACACCCTCTACAGTCAAATTATTTTTGGGGACCTCAAAAGGAACCCAAAACTAAGACCGGACAAACCCAAGAACTGGCTAAAACGAAGAGAGGGTATGAAAGTAATAGGGGAAGAAACTGGAATGCCAAACGAGAGAAAATAGGTGGTCTCCTCTCCTTATACCACTCTTATTTTTCCCCACCTCTTTTAACTCCATCCAAGTAGCCCCTTAGAGCATCCGCGGTGGAATAAGCAAAAGTGAATAGTCAAAATATGCCACATCAGATTTTGATTATCTATTTAGAGGTTGTTAAAATTAACAATATTAAGTTTCACATTGGTTATTTTTTGTTCTTAATCAAAACCAATGGGACCATTGCTTCCTTCCTTGAGTTTTCTCCAAACTTTTCCCCTTCATTTCGCATATATCTTTTGAAAAACTAGTTTATGTTAAAAACAGTTTTTATATGTAACCAACCGGAATTTTGACCCAATTTTTTTTCTCTTAATAATGTTATTAGAATTATTTTCTTAATACAATTATTATTATTATTATTTTTAGATACAAATATGCATGCATTTAAATACACGCATGCATATCTTCTTTTTATTTTCCTACAATACTTGCATGCATGCACAACTCTTCTATCTCTCTCTCTCCTACTCCTACTCGACCTCTACCTCCTCCGTAACCCTAAAACCGTGCATAATTCGTCCGTTCTAAAATCCAAATCAATTAGGACTCAATTTCATCCTACCTCATCCAAATTCTCTTATAAATACCTCACTACTCCGACCCTAGGGCACGCACGAAAATTCTCACACCCCAATCGTCCAGAAAAGAGAGAAAATCGAAAGGAAATCAAAACTCCAATCCATGGAGTTCTAGAGAGAGAAAGTGAGGGAAAGAAAAGTGGGTTTCGCATCAAGACCAACCCAAAACCCGAATTGATCGTTTCAATTTCCTTCTACAATCTCAAGCATCCACAAACACCAATCAATTCGGTCCCAAGGCTTCCCAATCGACGAAACGAAGTCATCTTCTTCAAAATCCAAGTTTCCGATCGAAAACCAATTCCACCCAATTTAAGGTATTATAATTCGATCCGAAGCCTCTTCTAAGTATATTTAATATTTATAGACATAACCCAATAGCACCCGTAGCCCCATACTTTGAAAAGAGTGGAAAAAACAAAAAAAAAACCAAACCTGGCCGCGACCATGCGGCCGCGAACTTCGGGGCTGCCAGCGGCATGCACCAGTTTCCAAACCTTGCTGCGGCCGTGAACTTCGGGGCTGCCAGCGGCATGCACCAGTTTCCAAACCTTGCGGCAGCAAGGTCAACCACAGGTCCAACCTTGCGGTTTGGACCATTTTGGTTCGAATTGATTTTTCGACGTCCCAAACCTAATTTTTGACCCCCGAACTATTTTTCCTAGATTCCTAACACTTCAAAGATCATACCTTGTTAATGTCATACTTTTTTTATTTATTTAAATATTTATTAAAAAATTTTATACGTTTTCATGTAAAAGTTTATAAACTAAAAATACTCACGACCTTATAAACTACTTTATAAATCCCCATACTATTTTTCCTAAACTTCTAACATATCAAAGATCATAACCTGCTGATTTCATATTTTTTTTATTAATTAGCTATTTATTAGATTTTTATTTGTTTTTAATTATTGTTACAAACGAAAAATAATTGCGATCTTCCGAACAAAGTTTTTAACACTTAAACTATTTTTTCTAGACTTCTTACATTGCAAAGATGATATGTTATTAAAATAATAATTTATTTATTTAATTAACTATTTATTATTATTTACACATTGTTTCTAAATAAAAATACTTTAAGATATTATACAATATGTTAATAATGCCCGAATAATTTTATTTAGACTTCTTACAGTCCTGGGATGAAACGATGTTAACCTCAACATTTATTTATTTATTTTATTATTTATTATCTATTTATCCTTCTTTCGGTCATTATCTTAATCTCTTTATTTAAAATAATCCCAATGAACCTCCAAACCTAACTTTTAGCACTCAAACTTGTTATTGAGGACCTTTAGGACTCTTATTAAGGTTATGATAATTATTATAATATTTTTACTTAATTAATGTATTTAATTAGTATTTAATCAATCTATTTACTTATTAATAATTAATAAAAGCTTAGAAAATTATTTTTAAATCTTTTATAAAAGTTCTTACCTCATTAATGATTTTGTAGCCATACAAGATTAAGGGCAACGGCCCAGTCATAAAAAGTTGTGTGATTGCATTTGCCTAATATTTGTTTTGATCCGTCTGTTATTCGTTTTTTTTTTTTTTTGAGAATGATATTGTGTTGATACTTAATTTGAATGCTAAATTGGACCCTAGAGACATGGGGTGGTATACGAAATAGAAATCACTTAGACGATGCTAAGTAATGGATAAATTGTGGAGTTTCTTTCTTTTTAGAGATTGCCTTTAGACGTTGTTATTATTAATGGAGTAGGAAAAACAAAAGAAAGTAGTGGGCTTAGCAGGACATCGGGGGTAGCCTGACAGGACCCTGTATTGTTCGGGGTAGCCTGGTAGGACCTTGAGGGTAGCCTGAAAGACCCAGTGTAGCTAGGGTGGCCAAGCAGGACCTTAGAGGCAGCCTGACAAGACCTCAAGTATTGGGGGTAGCCTAAGCAGGACTTTGAGGGCAGCCTGATGGACTTAGAAATATTGAGGATGGCCAAGCAGGACCTCTGGGGCAGCCTGACAGGACCTCAAGTATTGGGGGTAGCCTAAGCAGGACCTTGAGGGCAGCCTGATGGACCTAGAATTGTGATTTGAAACTGGCGGGTAGTCCAGTGATATGAATTGAGACTGGCGAAGTAAGCCCAGTGACGTTTTCTGTTGATAAAACCTAGCGGTGGTCCAGTGACGTTTTCTGTTGATAAAACCTGGCGGGGGTTCAGTGACGTTTTCTGTTGATAAAACCTGGCGGTGGTCCAGCCTGGCGGTGGTCCAGTGACGTTTTCTGTTGATAAAGCCTGGCGGTGGTCCAGTGACGTTTTATGTTGATAAAATTTGGCAGTGGCCCAGTAATGTTTGTGATGATAGACTGGCGTGTGCCCAGCGATGAATTGATAGACTGACGTGTGTCCAGTGATAAATGGATAGATTGGCGTGTGTCCAGTGATGATTTAGAAATGATTGTGATGTGGTGTATAAGATAGGCGAACCCTAGTTGTGATTCAGGTATGATAAGCTATCCCCTTGTTGTAGTATTGTAATTTAGGTTATCTATGACAGCAAAGGGAAGCGATCTCATGGGACTGAGCATGGCTAATGGTTGGGGAGGAAAGATCTCGCGGGGAGATCTTAGATCACACGTCAGGCTAATGGATAGTAATGAACTGGTTGATGTGAAAAATCTCTGTTTTACTTATTCGTATTATTATTATCCTGTTTACTTGTTAGCTGTAATGTAAGAGGGGTAGTTGAGTTGGATTATTTTATTGGGTGATTTATCACTCACGGATACGTTTGTATCCTGACAAATCGATTGCTTCGGTGATCAATTTGCTAGAGGGCGCAGGATTCAATGATGGTGCAGTTCGACACAGAAAGAATATCAGGAACGGAGATCGAGTATGCTTGGAATTCGTATCAAACCTAGAGTCAGCTCTGAAGCTTATGTATTTTGAATCAGTAAATTTCTTAAGATTGTAATAGTTAAACCTTTATTTTGAAAAATTATATTTATTTAGAAATAATTTCTTGAGAAATTATTTTATTTTGTTCCCAAAAAGTCAGGGCGTTACATTATAAAACAAAAAATTGTTCTTAAAAAAAAAACAGTTTATTAAACAGTTTTTGGAAAGAAAAAATAGTTTAAGTTAAAAACAGTTGAATAAAGGAAAATTTTAAAAAGCTGTGTAAAAAAACAGTTTTGTGTAAATACAATTTTTTTAAAAAAATTGAAGAAACAGTTTATATATATAAAAAAAAGCTCATAAAAAGATAGTTTTTTAAAATTATTTTGTGAAAACATTTTTGAGAGAGAGAAAATTTCTGTGTAATGATGAGTGTACTTGATTGAGAAAATGTGGCGATCACTAAATTTGGTTATTGGTAAAAGATTGCTAATTTTAATTATTCAAATGCCAAAATTTGATGAGTTGTTAAGAAGTTGCTAAGTTTAATTATTCAAATGTGAGTTTTTTTTTTTATTAAACATTATTAACTTTATCAACTTTGTAATTTTGATTATTCCACTGTGTATGCTTTTCACGCACTTTAGTATAAAATTAGGTATTGTCCTTCTCAGGGGGTGTTTTGCAAGCTGTTTTTTGGATTATTGGATTCTCATTTCCGGATTGTGGGGTGTTTGGCAACTCAGGGGAGAATAGATTTTGGAAGAATAGATTTTTGGATTGTGGCTTTTCCGGATTGTGGGGTGTTTGGCAACTCAGGAGAGAATAGATTTTGGAAGAATAGATTTTTGGATTGTGGCTTTAGGAGCCAAAAACCAAAAACTGGGGTAGAGGAGTTTTTTGCATTCCCATTTTCGGTTTTTGATGTTGTATTACCAAAATACCCATCAAACTCCCTTCATTTTACCAACTCTGCCCTCCCTCCTTATTTTATTTCTAAAATACCAAATACAAATACCGAATGCCTTTCTTAAGTTTAAAAAAAAAACGAAAAAAAAAAACGGTAGTCACCTGAGAAAAAAAAGGCAAACAGGGCATCTGGGAATAAAAAAAAGGCAAAACATAACATTACTTTACAATAATTGACTTCAAGAAATAGCCCATAAAAATTATTGAGAATAATAAAGTAAAAAAAAAAATCACAAAAACGGAAGTCACCTATTATAAGAACACAATGGCATAATGGTAAAAATGCAATTCATAATTCATTCTCAACAATCATCTACCAAACACTACTACATTTTGAAAATATATTCTGCACAAATTTCCCAAACACTCTAACATACCCAAAATACATTCCGCTCATAATCTAAAAAGCCAAAAAGCCAAAAAATTGAAAATGAAAAGTCAAAAAGTAGGTTCCCAAATACCCCAATATACCCAAAATACATTCTGTTCATGATCTAAAAAAACCAAAAAGCCAAAACACTAAAAATTAAAAGCTAAAAAGTAGGTTCCCAAACACCCCTCAGTATACGTTTTGTTCCGGAGCGGGTTCCCAATTTCAAATTCCTTCTCTCTCTCCGTCTCCTTGCAGGAGTACTTTTTTTCCCCTTCTCTCTTCCTTTTTTTGAACGGCGTTTCCTTCTCTCTTTTCAACTTGTTTCTCTCTCTCTATCTATCTATCTCTCTCTCTCTATCTATCTATCTCTCTCTCTCTCCGACTTGTTTCTCTTTCTCTCTCTTCGATCCGGTGTGAGCTTGATTTGGGCGAAGGAGGAGAGGAAGGTTGTGGCGGCGGGGAAGAGCTTGATGGGTCGGCCGTAGAAGCTGTGGTATGTATTGTAGGTGATGGCGGCGGCGGCGGCGGCGGAGGGAGAGGAGGTGGTGGAGGAGGATTAGGAGGGGTAGGGTGGTTTGGTTGAGAGGGTGGGGGGATTGGGTGTGGCGGAGGAGGTGGGGAGAGAAGGAGAGGGTGGATTGGAGGGTGGGGAAGATGATGAGAGAGAAGGGAGAAGGAACGGAGAGGGTGAGGAAGTGGCGGGAGTGGGAGTTGATGATGCGCTTGGTTTCGGAGAGGACGCCGCAGAGATTGGGGGCGCGGCCGATGGTTGCCATGGGAAAGCAGGGCTGATTGATTTCTAGACGTCAGGCAAGGGTAAAGGAGGAAGGGACAAGCTCTCACGGAAACTCAATCAATCTACTCTCTCTAAAATCTCGATGAATGACGTCATCCACGTACACAACGCAAACGAAATAAACGGAAAGGAAGTCTGATTTTGAAAATAATTGGTAAGCCTATATATCTGTATACTTAAATGCATGCTAGGGTTTCGATTCCACTGATGTAACCTGTGAACGACAGAAGAAGTGATTAGGTATTTTTTGTTGTTGTTAATTTCACGAAGGAAGCTCTGTCATATTGTACGACGAGATAACTGACTCTAGGTGTTCGACTGATTTCAGTACTGAATTTTCAGGACTGGGCATTCCTGGGTTGTAAGTTGTGGTAATGCAGTCTATGAGGGTTTTAGTATAAGGTTGGATTTACTGTTTGGTTGTTTGAGTAACTATCGGGGCGGAATATAAAATTAATTCAGGAGGGGCCAACTAGAAGAAAGAAAATTTGACAACCTAGTAGAGCTGTCCAAATAAACTTTGTTCTGTTATTACTCACGATGGTTTAACTATTTCTCTCTAGGTTTTTTCTTCGATTGAGCTTTGGTTGGACTTGCAAAACTAAGAGCATTAAACTCAATTGAGGAGAGGCCAAGCAATGAGAAATTAATTGGATTAGGATTACCTCACACACAAATTTATAAGCAGCTATCTCTAGAAGCAAAAGTGGTTGGGGATGTGGCCCGGTCCTGCAATGAGTAGTTCCACCCTTGATTCCAGAAACTGTGAACATCACTTAAGAGCCTGCTGCCTGTGTATGGTTCCATAAGCAAAGTGAAATGTTTGTGGTGAAATTAGTATCTGAGAACATCGAAGAATGATATAATACTATTTGCTTGGGGGAAACAAAAGAGATCCATAAGCTGGACTTGCCCTTCATGTTTTGTATTACCTTTTAAGTCTTTACAGAGAGGATCCATTTAGTCATGTTCCTGCTTTTTCCTATGCATCTCAGTTTTTCTTTTTCTCTTTTTGGTTGGTTATATGTAGTTTTTCGCATGCACTGTTTCCATCCGATAACCAATGTCAAACAACATTTTTTGGGGAATTTTGATCTTTTCAATTATCGATTGGATTGTGCAGTACATTGTCCACTGAGAACATCTGTACACTTGCATGGTTACCTTCAGCATTTTTGTCTGCGAAAGTATTATAGTATTGATATCAGTCAACTGGTTTTTTGTGTTGTTTCATACTGGGTGTAAGAAGAGTGTTATGTCATGCCTCCCATTTATGTACCATTGCCAACTTAACCTGATTGCAAATGCCATATCCTTTTGAACCCTTTTGCAGTTTACCTGATCCCATGGAGACAGGCTAGAGCATATTGGATGCCATATTCGATGAGGATAGCTTGGAAGATGTTCAAGAAGTCGAGATGATGGATGTGGAAGAGCTAGAGTTGGTAGAACAGGATTCACAGTCTGATTTAGGATAGAACATTGGTAGGGATCGTCGTGCAGAAAAACAAGAGTATTGTGAGACTATTGGTGTTCATGCAGTGGAAAAACAAGAATCTTGCAGTAAGAGTCGCAGGCATAGGAGTAAGAAGAAGAAGAATAGGGGAAAGAAAGCCTGTTCAGGGCAAAAAGTGACACTGTGACATATATTAACAGGTACTTGTGTTAGGGAGCATTTTCTTTGTTAATTAAGGTACAAGAAGTAATTTGGTTTTGTTCCTAAATATGTCTACTCCCTGGTTCTTCAATCCTATCTTATACTTGGATGTTTTTTTAATGAGAGAATTCCATTGTTTGTTTTTTACTCCAATAGGGGAAAGAAGGCCTGTTCAGGGCAAAAAGTGACACTGTGACATATATTAACAGGTACTTGTGTTAGGGAGCATTTTCTTTGTTAATTAAGGTACAAGAAGTAATTTGGTTTTGTTACTAAATATGTCTACTCCCTGGTTCTTCAATCCTATCTTATACTTGGATGTTTTTTTAATGAGAGAATTCCATTGTTTGTTTTTTACTCCAGAAAACAACAATCTAGGTCTGGGTGTGAATTGTTGAAATTTGTCTCCGCTCAACGAATCTTTTGAACAACTTTTTCGGACTGTTTTCGGTCTTTGGATTCTAGCATTTGCTGCTAAATCATATGTCTTGTTTGAGAGCTGTGTTGTCTTCTCTAGGCCTTCCCTGCATTATAGCATCTTCATTGATGTCATTTCTTTCCTTACTGGTACAGGCAATTGCTCTTTGCTGTGAATTTGTAAACTGTCTTGGCAAGCCTTCTCTTTAGTGTTTACTGGAGGTGTCACTTCCAGCTTCCATCATAAAATGGCTTTCATTTTACTCCAGCACTTGGATTTTGACTAAGATTTTGTTTCAAATATTCTATTTTTTTTTGGTTTGCTGCAGACTACATTTGGAAAATAAAGTATCAAGTTTTGGCTTTTACTCCGTCCCCTCATTCCTATGTCGTAATGTGAAGGTGCCATTTATCCTCACGAGGTTGAAGGGATAATGTGTATATGTTCGGAGACTAACTGTATGTGTTTCTATCTATGTTACACGGATCCTCGTTTTTGGGCGAAGTACCCGTGTCGACACGACACGACACGGGTACGGGTACGGGTACTCGTGCCGGATTCGTGGGAAATAATCGGACACGTTCAAAAAATGGATGCGAGAGAGAGAGACGAGAGAGAGAGAGCAGAAACACAGAGGCGAAAGAGGGAGAGAGATGCGAGAGAGAGACATACCGGCCGGCGACCGGCGACGGCGGCCGGCGACGATCGGCGTGAGGCAGGCGAACTCCAAGGCGACGATCGGCGAGGGTCTCATCAGATCTGAGATCTGGAAATGTTATTCAGTACTACTGCATATAGCCGTATATATATGTGTGCAGCTATGGTAAATTACACAAGAAGTCCTTTTAGTATATGTTAATACCATAATATACACTAAAAGTATAAAAAATATCAAAAAAATACCAAAAAAATAAAAAAAATGCCAAACTCCTTTCTTTAGTATTGTATGTATAAAGAAAAGGATATTTTTATGAGATAATTTTACATATACTTATATATATTTTCTATATATAAATATTTATTCAACGGATCCCCGCACCCGTGTCCAAATTCGGATACATATCCCCGAATCCTCTTTTTTTAGCTTTGACGTGTCAGACCCTTAGATATGTACCCGAATCCTATTCGCGTATCCGTGTCCGTGTAACATAGGTTTCTATGTTTTTTTTTTTGGTAACTCAACCATATCATTGCACGCAAACTAACCCAAACATAAGGCATAGCCTTTACAAGCAGTCAGGCCAAAAAGGCCACAGCAAAACAAAGCAAAGTAAGAAAGCAAACAATGCTACCAGAAGCAAACAATACACTACTCCTATGCTAGACAACTTGAAGCCAGAATACTGGAATGCACATTCCAGCTCCTGACCAGCAGTCGATTCTCATCGTTGGGTTTTATCTTCCTCCAAGAACATATACAAGCTCTGACTTCATCTACAATCTTGGACCACAACCTTTCAGCAGAAGTGCTAATTCCTTGGAACACCCTAGCATTCCTCTCCCTCCATATCCAATAGATGGATGCAGCTAAGGATAGTTTATAAGCCCTTTTGGTATAAGAGTCTGTCCTCATATGAGTGCATAACCAAACAATTTCCTGAGCCAGCCCAAAACAAGGCCTAACAATGTTGTTTTTCCTAAGCATACGAGTCCACACATACTTGGAGTAATCACAATCAAAAAATAAGTGCTCATGAGACTCATCTTCCATGCTACAGAGTACACATCTTGCATTCACTCCTAGACCCCAACTTAGAAGTCTATCCTTAGTGGCTAATCTGCCTAAGAAAGTTAACCACTCAATAAAGGCCCATCGAGGGACATTGTGAGAGAACCACACACCTTTAGCCCATGGAACCACGGGATGCACAGTACGCAAGGCATTCCATACAGATTTGAGTGAAAATTTTCCACTACCATTCAGAGACCATCGCACAGAATCAGAAACAGCAGTATTTGGGATCAAGCTGAAGTACCAGCCATGATCTCCTTGGTGATTGCATTTCTAGGGCGAGGCCATTTCCACATGTCATTTTGAATGATAGAATCCACTTTAGCTTGGAGGGATCTTCCCAAATTAAAAACAACAGATTCGCCAAATCGCTGGTATAAAGGCCCGAGAGAGTGCCAATTATCAAACCACAAGAAAGTAGCCCTGCCATCCCCAATTACACACTTTATCCAAGGCTGGACATCAGCTCGTAACTTGAAAATTTTCCTGATGGTCCATGAAGCTTCATGTGGTATCTTTACCTGCCAAACACTTTGATCCTTTATAATATAGGTGTGCACCCATTTGATCCATAACGTATCAGCTTTAGAACACACTGCCCACAGATGTCGAATCATTGAGGCCTTATTCCAGATCTTAAGCAATCTAAAACCTAAACCTCCTTCCTCCTTTGGAGCACATACAGCCTGCCAAGCAACCTTGGCCCCCGAATGCTTGAGGTCAGGGCCTGACCACAGGAAAGATCTCAATATTTGCTCTATTTCATTCAGCACCTTCTGAGGTAGAATAAAAAGAGAGGACCAGTAGACTTGAACACTGAAAAGCACAGATTGAATCAATTGGTGTCTACCTCCATACGTTAGAGTATTGTTTGCCCAAGATTGAATCCTACTCAAAATTTTCTCCTTTAGCTGGCTGCAATCAACTGCTTTCAGCCTTGTTGATATCAAAGGAACCCCTAAGTATTTGACAGGGAGGGATCCCTCACTAATGGGGAGGATGTTGCCCAAAGAGGTCTTCCCTGCCGCCGGAACACCAGAATAGAAAATTGAGCTCTTTAGCAAATTAGGCTGAAGGCCTGAAAGCAAGTGAAAATCCTTCAAAACCTCTGCTATTAGATGAAAAGATCCTTCATCAGCACCAGCAAGGATAAACAAAACATCCGCAAACACCAGGTGAGAAATGTTCAAAATCTTGCATTTGGGATGGAAGACAAAAACTCCATTCTGACTGATCTTATATTGTAGTAAGGCTGTGAAGCCTTCCATTATCAAAAGGAATAGGTAAGGGGATAATGGGTCTCCTTGCCTAAGCCCCCTCTTACCTGGGAAAAATCCCTCCAATTCTCCATTAAGCATCACTGAAAACATAGGAGAGGTAATACACGTTTCCACCCATTGAATGAACTGGCTTGGGAAATCCATGACCTTCAGAATATTCAGCAGAAAACCCCATTCCACAGAATCATACGCTTTCATAAGATCCAATTTTATAGCACATCTTGGTTTACCACCATCTCTGTGATAATTCCTAACCAATTCTTGCATAAGTAAAATGTTGTCCATTATAGACCTACCCTTCACAAATGCAGACTGACAGGGGCTGATAATAAGAGGGAGCAAAGGTTGCAGCCTATTGGCCAAAACTTTAGTCACACATTTGTACAGCACATGGCAGCAAGCAATAGGCCTAAAAGCTCTGATAGAAGTAGGAGAAGAAACCTTAGGAATCAAAGTGAGAGCAGTGCAATTCCATTGTCTAGGGAGATAAGAAGTGTCAAAGAAAAGTTGAATAGCTTGAACCACATCGGATCCAACAATGTCCCAATTTTTCTTAAAGAAGTCAGAGGAAAACCCATCAGGACCAGGAGCTTTGTCACCCTTAATAGCCCACATGGCTGTCTTAATTTCTTCCTTTGTCACAGGTTTTATAAGAGCAGCCCTATGATTACCAGAAATTCTATGGGTCACAGCAAATCTCAGAGCCTGATAAGCATCCCTTTTCTGAGAGAAAGGAGACCCCAAAAGCCCTTTATAATAACCAAGGATCTCATCCTTTACATCCTTGGAATCTGTCAGCCTATCCCCAACATCATTTGTTAGACTTAAGATCTTATTCCTCAAGCAACGAGTTTTCATTTTTCTGTGAAAAAACTTTGTATTTTGATCACCCAAAGCTAACCACTGTACCCTTGATTTTTGCCGTTTAAAAGATTCCTCAGCCAAACTAAGCTCAGCAAATTTCAATTGTAAAGTCTTTTCCATCTCAACCAAAGCACTATCGTATGGAGTTTGAAAACATTGTACCTGAACATGAGATATTTCCTCTCTAGCTTGCTGAACTTTCTCGCCAATCTGAGAGTAGAATTTCTTGTTGAAAGCCCTTAAAATGGGTTTGAGTCTAGCCAGCTTCCCATACAGTCTTGACCATCGAGGCCCAGCAATAGGCATGCACCACGATTTCTGTAATTCCTCTTTGAACTCTGCATGCTTCATCCAAAAACTGAAGAACTTGAAAGGCGTTTTCCGAGAGATGCCCGGCAGAATAGACAATAAAACGAAGCTATGATCAGAGATCCCTGGAGCCAGAAAAGTAGTTTCAGATTCTGGAAACATATCGAGCCAGGAGGCATTAATGAGCACCCTGTCAAGTTTACTCTTAATATCCCCTCCACCACCTCTCTTATTCGACCATGTAAACCATAGACCCTTAAAAGGCATATCATCCATACCAATAGTATCCAAACAAGCATTAAACTCCATGGCAGCATTAGCATCAAAACCGACCAACCTCTCAGTCATCTTCCGAACAACATTGAAGTCACCTAGTTGAATCCAAGGAGCATCACCAATTATAGGCAACAGAACTCTCATATTATCCCAGAGTCTCCTCCTTTGCATCATGTTATTCTGCCCATAGACATAAGAAACATAGAAAAGTTTCTGATCTTCAGGAAGAACTTTAACTACTATCAGTTGGGAAGAAGAAAAAACCAAATCCACCTGGAGAACTTGAGGATTCCAGGCAACAATTATCCTAGCCACACTACCAGTGCTAGCATTATGAAAAGAAGACCACTGACTAGGAAAACAATGTTTAACAACCAAATCAACATTTTCCAGGCGAACCTTAGCTTCAACAATACCTACCAAATTTAATTTGTGTAAACGAATCATAGATAGGACTTCCTTCTGCTTAAGAGGATCATTCAGTCCTCTAATATTCCAAGCCCCAATATTCATTCTCTCGATGAAAGTTAAGGTTTGGAGCCACCACCACCCCCTTTCGATGGAATTAGGGTACCGCCTTTACCTTTCCCTCTACCCCTAGTGTTTTTGGCAGGAGGAACAATAGTATCAACAATAGGTGATGGAGCAACAGGTACTTCCTCATCCATCACCAGTGCACCATTTCCTAACTCCATATCATCATCCAAAGCTAAAGCAGAAAAGGAATTCGAACTCCTTGCCCCCAAGCCTTTACTACTACTAGCTTTATTAGGAGCTAAAGTAATAGGAGAGACCTCGCCAGAATTAAGAGGAGCTTCACTAGTATCAGGTACCACACCCTTCTGCTCCAGAGCATCTTTCACAGCCCATTCTTTCACACCTTCGTCCTGTACATTCACAGAACCACTATCAGTCACCACACCCTTCTGTTCCACAGCAGTTTTCACGACCCATTCTTGCTTAGGAACTTGCACAACAGCAGAACATTGAGCCTCAGAATGACCAAACACATGACAATTTAAGCACTTCGCTGGTTTCCACTGGTACTTAACTCCCACAGTTACCTGACAACCATTTGCATATTCAACATCAACAGTATCAGGAAGATCAACACCCACATCGACCTCAATACATAACCTAGCATAACTAAGTCTCTGACAATTCTCCGTAGGGCTATCAGCAAACAAAGGCACCCCCACAGCACTAGCAATATAGCTTAAGCCTTCTTCATTCCACATTTCCAAAGGAACCTGATGGAATTGTACCCAGACGGGTACTTTGGTGAACTGCTCCTTCTCAAACTTCATTTGGGGAGACCACTGCTTAAGAACCAACAGTTTTTCCCCAAAATGCCAAGGTCCAGCTTCCACAAGTTTCTTGTAAACATCCTCCTGAGAAAACTCAAAGAAATAAAAGCCTTGCGCATTGGCCATGACTTTCTTAATACCAAACTTCTTCCAAATCCTAAAAGCAATAGTTTGCACAGCAATAAACGGAAGTTTCTTATCCAGAAAATATCCCACAACACTCTTACGCCATCTAGCGACACCGGCATCGATAACCTCAGGAGGAGGACAGACCACAACCTTGGCCTCTTTGATTTGAGGAGGATGGTAGGAGAATTGCATTCGTGGGCTAATCCTCTGTTGAGTAACCACCTCTGACCACAAAGGTTGGGCATTCCCATCAGTCACAGCAGGGCCCCTGTCCTTCCCACGCTGAGAGTCCAATTCCAAACGCAAGGAATGGACCTCAGCCTTGAGAACTGCAATCTGGCTGGCCGAAGGGCCATCAGATTCCTCTACAACCAAATGATCATTATGCTCGACTGTAATTTGTTCCAAATGATCAATTACGTTACCACGAACCATTGGAACAACCTTATTCAACGCATTCATCGACCGATTCAAACCAGACAAACTAGGGTTACGAATCAGCAAAGTAGGGCGAAGAGCAGGAAAATGATTCCCAAAATCCATGGAAAGAGAACAAGTAGATCACCAGAGGAAAGAGAGAGAAAAGGGAGAAGGAGATTTACCAATATCGAGAGCCATGGAAATCGCCTCCCAATCGCCTCCCCCCAACTCACGAGTATGAACACACACGAAACTCATCCAATATAGGTTTCTATGTTATTTGCAGGTTTGTTTTAGATACAGGTAGACGCTTGCAAGAGAAAAAAAACATATCTGGTGCACACTGCTGTTGGACGTCTGGGTATATCTGCTTTAGATGATCTCATCAAAGAGGTAAATTGCATTCCTGTAATAGTTGTAATGTTGGGGATTAGTGGTTGTTTGAGAGGAAGTCCCTATTGGATATGCTGGAATAATGGGCTGTATGTGACATATAAGCATCAGTGTGGCTTTGACTAGTAAAATTCTAGGATCGTGCAGTTTGTGCATGAAATAGTGCATAAGCAACCTATCTTTGCTGAATCATATTTATAACTAAGTCTATGGCAAATCATGCTGTCTTGGGTGAGAGCAAGCAAACGGTTCACAGAATAGCTTTCCTGTAACTCAACCATTGTACCAACATAATGGAGGTAATGCATACCAAGTCCAGCCAACTTGTTAGCTGCTATTTTGTATTTTTGCTACAGAAAATTGTGGATTTCAAGTGTAATGGTGCGGTAGTTTATTCTGCATATAGCATCAGGACTTCTCTACGATCCTACTTGTGTACGTAATCCCAAGTACTTGGGTTTTCAGTCCCTTTGGCTGCTCAATTTCTGTACAAGGGATGATATTCAGCTAATTCTTATGGCGATCTTCGTTTTACTGGTACATGTCTTCCAGCTGTATGGGTGAAAGCTACTGAGGAAGCAAGCCTGCCTGATGTCAACTTTCTTGCAGTAATGGCAATCCTGCCGCCAGGACTCTTTTACTTTTAATCCAGCCTCCTCCTCTCGCTCTCGTCGCGACGCCGCTGCACGCACTTTCCCAAACGCTGCAGCAGCTCATGGACCTCGCCGCCGTCAAATCAGCTCTCTTAATGCCCTCAAAACGTCGTTAAATCAGGACACCCACTTTGATTCTCAGGAAACTTGCTTCTCAAACTGGACTCTAGGTAATTATCATCTTTTTATAACCCATTGCGTGCAGTTTATATATATCGATCTATGAGTATAGGAACCGATAAAAGATTAGATTTTCGCAATTTTCTTATCAATGTTGTTTAACAATTTTGAAGTGTGGTCCATAATAGCCCCTTTGGATTGAGGGATTTTAAGAAAAGAAAAGAAAGGAAAGGATTAGAGTTCTTGCCGAAATCACTCGCTTCGATTGAGTACATTAAGTGAGAAAAGGAGAGAATGGCACCAAAATGATAGTTTTTGATTGGCTCCTTCCCCTTTCTTATCACACCATTTCTCCCGATCCGAAGGGGTTAAGTTGTGTTACCTTATAGGAGATCTGAGATGGGTTTGATTGCAGGGTGGTGATCTGATGATTAGGGACGGGAAAAGATTGATTATCATACATAATTAATTGACGATGTTACGATTAAAAGAAGTGGAATTTTGAGTGTCTAATTGAAGAATGACGAGGTTAGGTTTGCGAGTGATTTATTCACTACCTCCTGTTGATTTATACTAAAGTGCTGCTCCTTTTCATATGATTTGGTTCTGTCTCTAATTAGTCGTGCCTTTTTTTTTTGGGTACCAATATCTTCAATATGGTGATCTAGGCTGTTAGAAGACTTTTTGGTATCTGAAGGTAATTGTTTGTACATTTTTAGTTTTAAACTTCTAATTTTTGTTTTTTAGTTTGCTTTTGTTTGAATTGGTTGGGCCTTTTGAAAAACCCTAACCATCTATTCCATCTTCCCAATTGAAACCCTAGCGTCGAATTGGTATGCAAGTTTAATCAATCCCATTAACTGTCAATTCGATCAAACTTAGATAGTAAAAATTTAACTAAAATTGACACGGACACACGACTGGCCAATCATAGTTGGACAGGAAAGATAGTAAAAATTTAACTAAAATTGACACGGACACACGACTGGCCAATCATAGTTGGACAGGAAAGTTTTCAGAATTGGGAGGACATGACATGACACTTTGGCTCAAGTTAAGTGGTATTGCCCTAACAAAGAGAACAAGACTAGGTGGCTCCATAGCTGAATTTGGTTTTCAAATGATTAACAAATCTCGCTTAGTTTATCAGATCAATTTAATATTACAGTTTGTTTAGTTCTATCTCCTTTCTCTTTATTTTAGAAAACACCTGATGTCGAATGTGATCCAGGAAGTTGTTATTTATTTAACCCAACAGTTGATCCAATACTAAAGGCCACCTTGCTAATTCGTTGTTTTCTTCCTATTTTTTACGTTAGGGAGAGGGTAAATTGTGCAGCGATACCACCCGTAGGAGGATTCTATTTTCTTCACAAGGGACGAAAAGGATTTGTACCGCAATCCCAATTTGAATGGGCAATCAGGTAGTTAAAGTAGGTTAACATTATCCTCCAGCTTGATATGTGGCTTTGTTGGTTAAAACTAAATGGAATTTTATGTGATTTTGTAGCTATAAAAACAGGTTTGACTTTGTTGGCTTTAAAAACCGGCCAATCAGCCACATGATATGTTGGCTTTGTTGGTTAAAACTAAATGGAACTATTTTGATCTAATAAATAGGTTTCTGTCGAAGAAGATCTGGAGGAAGATGGGATGAGAAGTTAGGGGTCTGGATTCTACTTTCAAGGTTGAGTCTGGATTCTCCTCTACGAGAGGTTAGCTGCCTTTTTAAAATATGGCGTCATTCTGTGTGCTAAAAATTGGATGTTTCATCTATTTATTGCATGTCAATTCAGTTTATAGTTTGATCTTTTGTTGTGGGCTAACTATTGGATGGAATTATTGTATATGTATATGTGGTGTTCATTATGTAATTAGTTTGGTGAGGTGCCGCCTCTTATTTGTCTTTCTTTTTTAGCATATTTGATATGGTGATCTAGGTCGAGAGAAGGCTCTTCGGGATACTAAGGTAATTTTTATTATTTCAATTTATGTCATGCTGTTCGTTTGGAACATGTTAGATGGCCTAAGATGTGTCATTTTGCATCCTAAATGCTTTTTTTCCCCCCTAAACGCAATCCATTTTTAGCACACATGAGCTTGACATAGTTTATTTATTTGTTTTCTCGGATCACTAAAACACCCGTGTACTTTTTTCTTAAGTATGAAAAAACTGAGAAAATTTGATACGACTGTGTGCATATATTTCAATCTATATAACAACGGAGCTTAGGTTTTTTTGAAAAAATATGTATGTGCCAATTTGTTATTGGTTGAGAGGCCTCTACAAATCTTGGCTGTTTAGTTACATTTTTTTTCCTCACTCTTTCCTCTCTCGGATGCGTGCGTGCGCTCTCTCTCTCTCTCTCTCCATTTCAAATTTTGAACGATTATTGCGAAGGCATATTTTACAAAATGTGGACATTCCTCCAATTCGTTTAAAGAATTTGGACATTTTGGCCAAAAACTCAAAATCCACCACCTGTCGCCAGCATTTCCGTGCATATACGCCTGCACGTGTCTTCGTTGTCCAGACACATTTGACCCTCTCCAGTCCTTATCTGGTCATTACGGTTTCAATTGGCTTGATTCCAAATCTAGCCGATGATTAGGGTTTCACAGCTCCGTTGAGGGGAAGTTATAGATAGATAATGGTCGGTTCGATCGAGTTTTGCATATGTTTTATGGGTGTAAAATGCCGGAGTTGTGCAGCGGAGTATGCCACGGCCGTGCTCCCGCGGTAGACAAGCGGCAATGTAAGAATCAGGTGGCAGAAAAGAAATTGGAGCACTTGGGTGGGAATTTCATGATTACGGTTTCACAACTCCGTTGATGGGAAGTTATAGATAGATAATGGTCGGTTTGATCAAGTTTTGCATATGTTTTATGGGTGTAAAATGCCGGAGTTGCGCAGCGGAGTATGCCACGGCCGTGCTCCCGTAGTAGGCAAGCGGCATCGTAAGAATCAGGTGGCAGAAAAGAAATTGGAGCACGTGGTTGGGAATTTCATGAAGACTACGGCGGCGGTGGTGAAAGAGGTGGCCGAAGCAAAGGCGAAGGCTAGGGCGGTGGAAGTAGCTTTGCGGAGGGGTTGGGGCGCTAGGTTGGTGGAGGGGGCAGCTAAGAATGGGAAGGGGAAAGAGGAGGAGGTGATTGTGGTGTCTGAGGGTACCATGGTTGAAGGAGGAGAGAGAGAAGGTGGGTTTTTGCCAGAAGAGTAGGTGGGTTTGATCGGAGGGAGGGAAAAAATCGTGGGGGATGACAGTGGTGGTTTGAGTGCTAATAAAGCTACTGTGGAGGAAGAGGGCAGCACAGCCCCTTTCCCAGAGAAGGTATGATATTTCTCTCTGTCACTTGGTATATGTAGAAACATAATTCATGGTTTCTTGTGGTTATTGGTGAATGATTGCATGGGTTTTTTTCGCAGGACTTCATCTTAGGTTATTGGATAATTTTGATAGTTGCATATATTGTATTGACACCAACTGATTATGTATAGGCGTAGTAGATTCATGGTTTAATGTGATTATTGGTGAATGATTGCGTATGTATTGTATTGGGTGTCTGTGTATGATGGGTTTTATGCAAGGAGTACATACTTTGGAAGGCAGCTTTGTGTAGGAGATTCAATTGTTGCATATGTTGTATTGACACCACCTGATTTATGTGTAGGTATAGATTCATGGGTTTATCATTTATGCGATTGTTGGTGGATAAGTGCATATAAAATGTATTGGGTGTTGGGTTTTTTGCCAGAGTTGCATAATTTGGGAATGCATGTTTTTATTGGATAGTTTTATTAGTTGCATTTGTTGTATTGAGTGTTATGCCAACCTTTATGCAGGAGTACATTGTTAGGAATGCTGGTTTGTCTAGGCGTAGGATTTTTGTTCTTTGGTTTGTTCTCTTTATTGCTTTGTCCAATAGGTTGACTATATATGTTCTTGTGAAACTCCACTTTGAGGACTACCACTAGTCTGCCAGTGTAAATGTATCTTGCCATCACTTTTCCTTTGTTATTGGAATTCGGAACTTGTTCTTTAGTGATGATTATTTTTGTCTTCAAATGAATCCATTTCTTATCTTCGTTTAGATGGTATATTTTGTACAGATTTTTCAGCTTATTTTGGATTACACATTTATTGTTAATCTTTTAACCAATTTGTATTTTCCTGGGCGGTTGAATTATTTCTTTTTATGTTGTAATAATGAACTTTTGTGAACATTTTGTGTCCGCCAACTTGAGATGAATTTATGAGAATTTTACGCTTTTAATTTGTGGAAATTTTAGGTTCAAGTAGGAGGATCCCCAATGTATAAGATTGACAGGAAGTTAGGTAAAGGTGGCTTTGGCTTGGTCTTTGTGGGTCGCCGTGTTTCAGGTGGAAATGACCGCTTTACTGGTCCTGGAGCTATGAAGGTAATACTATGTTATGTTATCTGTTATTAGAGATGAAGAAAAGTGTATAGGGTATTGATTAACGCTAACACATACAAACTTTATTTATATTATGAGATACTCATTACAATGACTCAATTAGCCAATGTGGACTAACATAAACCTGACAATATTCTAACACTCCCTCTCAAGCTGGAGAGTAAATATCACAAAGTTCCAGCTTGTTACATAAGAATTCTAAACGAGGTTTAAACAGTGATTTGATAAAAATATTTGCGATCTGAGCTCCTGTGGACACAAATGGCGTAACCAATACACCATTGTCAACCTTCTCTCGAACAATGTGACAATCTACCTCAATATGTTTGGTTCTCTCATGAAACACCGGGTTTGAGGAAATACGTATCGCTGCCTGATTATCGCAATACATAGGAATGGGTAGCTGCCCCTGAAATCCCAGCTCCTCAAGAAATGATCTCAGCCAAACAATCTCACATGTGGTATGAGCCATAGCACGATACTCTGCCTCTGCACTAGATCTTGCAACAACAGTTTGCTTCTTACTCTTCCAAGTAACTAGGTTGCCACCAACAAACATACAGCAATCAGTTGTTGAACGCCTATCAGAAGGTGACCCTGCCCAATCTGCATCCGTAAATGCCTCAACACGAAAATGACCATTAGAACGGTAAAACAAACCGCGTCCAGGATGAGTCTTAAGGTACTTAACAATGCGAATACAAGCTTCCCAATGTGAAAGACGAGGAGCAGACATAAATTGACTCACCACACTAACAGCAAATGAGATATCAGGACGTGTATTGGTAAGATAATTTAACTTACCAACCAATCGACGATACCGGTCTGGATGAGGAAATACCTCCCCCTGATCAATGCAGAGTTTCACATTAGGATCCATTGGAGTCTCCATAGGTCTAGCTCCCAATAAACCCGTCTCCTTTAGAATATCCAACATATATTTCCTTTGGGACAGACTGATCCCATCCTTGGACCTTGCTACCTCAAAGCCCAAGAAATATCACAGCTTACCCAAGTCTTTAGCGTGGAACTGACTATGTAAAAACTGTTTCAACTCATCAATCCCTTTTTGATCATCTCCGATAATAATAATGTCATCTACATAAACAATGAGCAATACTTTCCCTCGAGTCGACATAAGGGAGAATACAGAGAGGTCTGACTGACTTCGACACATGCCAAATCTCATAACTGCATCACTAAACTTGCTAAACCATGCTTTAGGAGATTGCTTAAGTCCATAGAGTGTTTTGCGAAGACGACATACCTTATGACGCTCCCCCTGAGCAACGAACCCTGGTGGTTGCTCCATGTAGACTTCCTCTTGGAGATCGCCATGGAGAAAGGCATTTTTGACGTCGAGCTGGAACAACGGCCAACCAAGATTGGCAGCAAGAGAAATAAGAATGCGCACAGAACCAAGTTTGGCAACGGGAGAGAACGTTTCGGAAAAATCAACACCGTAAGTCTGGGTGTACCCTTTCGCAACCAGACGAGTTTTGTGGCGCTCAACAGTGCCATCAGGAAGATACTTAACATAACAGTATAGACCCAACGACAACCGACAGTAGTGTGACCAGCAGGAAGAGTAACCAGCTCCCACGTGCCATTATTATGAAGAGCAAACATTTCATCCTCCATAGCTTTCCGCCACTCAGACCGTGATAATGCCTCCTGAACAGTGGTAGGAACAAAAACAGAGGAAACAGTAGTAGTGAAAGCACGGAGAGATGGAAAGAGATGATCATATGAGAGAACCAGAGAAGGAGGATGAGAAGTGTGAGAACAATTAGAAAAACCATATTTTATCGGCTGGTGGCGATTCTCACGAGTCGGATAGCGAGGAGCAGGCGGATCTGGCGACGGGAGGGAAGACGGAGGAGCTGGCAAAGATGGTTCAACAGGCTGGGAGGGCTCTGTAGGTGGAGACTGGGTTGGTGCTGGAGGCTGGGGTGGTGTCGGCGCGTGGGAACGCCGAACATAAACCTGCAAAGGGTTTGGTAGAACAGTGCCGGTGGGAACAGCCATAGGTAACACAGACTCTAGGGTAATGAGATCATTGGTAGTAACAGGATCCAAATAATATGGCAAGGACTTATTGAACGTGACATCAGCACAGACAAAGTGGCGACGTAAAGTAGGAGAGTAACACCGATACCCTTTCTGGGTGTGTGAGTATCCCAGAAAAATACACCGAAAAGACCCGAGGATCAAGTTTACTCCTATCAGGGTCAAGAGCATGGACATAGCAGGTGCACCCAAAAACTCGAAGGGGTAATGAATGGAGAGGCCGATCGGGAAATAAGACCGTATGGGGAACATGACCACCTAGAACTGTAGAGGGCATGCGATTGACTAAGCAACAGGCAGTGAGGACGGCATCACTCCAATATGACTTAGGAACCTGCATTTGAAATAGCAAGGCACGCATAACCTCAGACAAGTGCCGAATCTTGCGCTCAGCAACTCCATTTTGTTGTGGAGTCTGAGAACACGACGATTGGTGAATAATGCCATGATCAGCAAAAAATTGAGATAGTGAACTATGATAATATTCACGAGCATTATCTGAACGAAATATCTTAATGCAGGTATCAAACTGATTCATAATCTCCATGTAAAAGGATTTAAAAACAGATTTCAATTCAAATCGCTCTTTCATTAGATAAAGATATGTGATACGAGAAAAATCATCCACAAATATAACATAATACTTGATAACCAGAAATACTGGGCACATGAATGGGCCCCCAAATGTCTGAATGAACTAACTGGAAAGGACGTGACGCACAACGCTCAACCCTAGGATAAAACCTGACTCGACGATGTTTACTAAACTCACAGACTTCACAAACCAACTTATTAATGGAACGACATGAAGGCACAAGACGCTTTAAACTCTGAAGAGAGGGATGACCAAGACGACAGTGCTGTTGATATGGAGACTCTGATGCCTGAAGGACAACGGGTTGGGACACTGTCAAGTAATATAGGCCACCTCGCTCAATGCCCCCACCAATCTTCCTCCCCGTCGTGAGATCCTGAAAAACACAGCCATGAGGAAGAAATGTAACGGAACAATTCAAAGATTTTGTAAGACGGCTCACAGACATCAGATTAAATGGAAAACGAGGAACATGTAATACAGATGTCAATGTAAGAGAGGAAGAGGCAGGAACTGAACCCAAACTAGTAACAGCAGTGGTAGGTCCATCAGCTAAGGTAACATGAGATGATCTACCAACTGGCTGTCGATCACAAAGGAAAACAGGTGTACCAGTCATATGATCTGTAGCTCCCGAGTCAATAACCCAAGGAAAGAAAGAAGAGGAAGCAACACAAGCACGAGATGGACCGGTCTGAGCAAGCGTAGCCATGGAAGATCCTGGTGCTGTCTGAAATGACAATAAGCGCTGATACTCATCAGCTGAAACAACCACACTATCAGTTGAAGATTGAGCAAACTGTCCAGTATCCTCAGAGGCAGTGGCCTGATGAGCTTGAGGGAAGCCATACAACTCATAACATGTGTCCACCCAATGATTGGTCCCCCCACAGTAGGTGCACAACCGAGCACCACGGCCACGACCGCGGCCTCCTCCTGTCACGCGGTCACCACAACTAAATGTACGATCACCTAGACCACCAATAACAGTGTCTGTACGACCACTAGAACCACGGCCATTCATCCCAAAATCGCGACCACGACCTCGAAACCCAGAATCACGGCCGCGACCACGACCACGGCTGACTAAGAATACAGAGCTATTGGAAACAGCGGAAGTCAAAGCAGAACGGTCAGGAGCCGGTGTACCAGAAATAGACGATGACTGACAGAGACGACTAAATACCTCGCTGAGGGGAGGTAAGTCACGATCCCCCAAAATCTGATTACCCACAGGTCTAAAAGTGGATGATGCACCAGATAGGAAACGAGTAACTCTCATGCGCTCACGCTGGCGCCGTATAACCTGAATATCAGCAGAAAGTGGCTCACAGATGTCCAACTCATTACAAATACGCAGGAACTTAGCATAATACTCCTCAAAAGAATCATCCCCCTGAGATATATTAAAGAAAGACTGATGAAGATCATACGTACGACGGAGATTGTCAACACCTGAATACAACTCTTTTGCCTGTGTCCACACCTCTCTAGCTGTATCACAGAACATCGGTGTACTGGCAACCTGTTCCGTCATACTATTCCATAATTCCGAACGAATACGAGCATCAACAGGTTTCCAGGCCCCATATGTGGGTGCATCTGCAGCAGGGGGCTCACCAGTCAAATAAGAGTCCTTCGACTGACCCATATAATACACCTCAACAACTTTAGCCCAAAGAACATAATTGCCCCCATTTAATGGTGTGGAGGTAATAGAGTGCCGCTCACGAGACCGAGGGCCACTAAAAAGACTACCAGTACCAGTAGAATTAGAACCAGAAATAGTGCCAACAACTGTAGAAAGAGGGCCTGAACCTGTTTTCTCCTCAGACATTTTACCGAATAATGTAGTAGCAACAACCAATAACTAGTAAATAACCAGCATGCAACCAAAGCAATACCAACCAAGCAGAATACCAATAACTGTTGTTTGAGAGAGAGAGAGAGAAGTGTAGGGTGTTAAATTAACCCTTACACATAGAACCTTTATTTATATTATGATACGACTAGACACATTACCTGACTAGTCGATGTGGGACAAAGACACTATAGAGCAATATTAATAAGCTACTCTAACACTCCCCCTCAAGCTGGAGAATAAATATCACAAAATCCCAGCTTGTTACATAGAAACTCTAAACGTGGTTTAAACAGTGGTTTGGTGAAGATATCAGCCAATTGAGCTCCGGTAGAAACAAATGGAGTAGATAACACACCACCATTTATCTTCTCACGAACAATATGGCAATCCACTTCAATATGCTTTGTTCTTTCGTGAAACACTGGATTTGAAGCAATATGGATTGCTGCTTGATTATCGCAATACATAGGAATAGGTAACTCCACACCGAACCCTAACTCCATGAGTAAAGCTCTTAACCAAACGATCTCACAAGTCGTGTGTGCCATGGCTCGATACTCCGCTTCTGCACTAGACCTTGCAACAACTGTTTGTTTCTTACTTTTCCATGTGACCAGATTGCCGCCAACAAAAGTACAGTACCCAGTAGTAGACCGTCTGTCAGATGGTGATCCTGCCCAATCAGCATCAGTAAAAGCTTCAACAAGCAAATGACCGTTAGACCGATAAAACAAACCTCGTCCAGGATGAGCTTTAAGATATTTCACAATACGAAGACAAGCTTCCTAGTGTGGAAGTCGAGGAGTTGACATAAACTGACTCACCATACTGACAGCGAATGAAATATCAGGACGTGTATTGGTAAGATAATTCAACTTGCCAACTAAGCGACGATACCGGTCCGGATGTGGAAATATCTCCCCCTGATCAACACAAAGCTTCACATTAGGATCCATCGGGGTCTCCACAGGTTTTGCTCCCAATAAACCTGTTTCCTCAAGAATATCCAATGCATACTTTCGTTGAGACAAACTGATTCCCTCCTTGGATCTTGCCACCTTAATACCCAAAAAATACCGTAGCTTACCCAAGTCTTTAGTGTGAAATTGACGCTGTAAAAACTGCTTCAACTCATCAATGCCTTTCTGATCATCCCCAGTAATGATGATGTCATCCACATACACAATTAACACTATTTTTCCACGCTCTGACTGGAGAGAGAAGACAGAATGATCAGAATGAGATCGACGAATACCAAACTGTATCACAGCATCACTGAACCGACCAAACCAAGCTCGAGGTGACTGTTTTAGACCATATAAAGCTTTGCGAAGACGACAAACCTGAGCACGCCCCCCCTGAGCAACAAACCCAGGAGGTTGCTCCATATATACCTCTTCAAGCAGATCACCATGTAAGAAGGCATTCTTGACATCCAATTGAAACAACGGCCAACCAAGATTAGCAGCAAGAGAAATAAGAATCCGGATAGAGTTTATCTTGGCAACGGGGGAAAAAGTCTCTGCATAATCAACCCTATATGTTTGTGTATAGCCTTTGGCCACAAGGCGGGCCTTATACCGCTCAACAGTGCCATCAGGATTAAATTTGACTGTAAAGACCCACCGACAACCAACAGTAGACTTTCCTGGCGGAAGAGGAACTAACTCCCAAGTGCCATTTTCATGGAGTGCAATCATCTCAATCTCCATTGCTGTCCGCCACTCAGACAGAGAAAGGGCCTTCTGTACAGTGTTAGGAACATGTATAGAAGAAACTGACGAAGTAAAGGCACGAAGGGAAGGAGATAGATGATTATATGCGACATAGTGAGAAATGGGATGAGAAGTGCAAGTACGAGTACTTTTACGTAGAGCAATAGGAAGATCAAGGTCAGATAAAGAAGAAGAAACTACCAGATCTTGTGACGGAGGAGGTGTTGGGACAGGTGTTACCGGATCTTGTGACGGAGGAGGCGTTGGGGCAGGCGCTGGTGGTGCCTCTATGGCTTTGTTGCGACGAACGTACACCTGCAAGGGTTTCTCCTACAAGGGGTTCACAGAAGAACCAGATGGGACTGTTATAGGAAAGACAGACTCAGACCCAGCCATAACAGGGCTTTGTGGACCCGAATAAAATGGCAATGACTCATTAAAGGTAACATCTGCACAAACAAAGTGACGACGAAGAGTGGGGGAGTAACACTTATACCCTTTCTGAGTGCGAGAGTAACCAAGAAAAATGCACTTAATGGACCGTGGGTCCAATTTACTCTGGTCGGGATCAAGAGCATGAACATAACATGTACACCTAAAAACCCGAGGGGGTAATGAGTGGAGAGGCCGACCGGAAAATAGGACTGTATGGGGTATTTGACCCCCAAGAACAGTAGAAGGCATACGATTGATCAAATGGCATGCAGTAAGAACTGCGTCACTCCAGTAAGACTTAGGAACGTTCATTTGAAATAACATGGCACGCATAACTTCTGATAAGTGTCGAATCTTGCGTTCGGCAACCCCATTATGCTGTGGAGTTCGAGCGCAGGATGACTGATGAATAATCCCATGATCATCAAAAAACTGAGATAAAATACTATGAAAAAATTCTCGTGCATTGTCAGACCGAAACATACGAATGCAAGTATTAAACTGAGTCTTTATTTCCATGTAAAATGATTTAAAAATAGTCTTCAACTCAGATCTCTCTTTCATAAGATAAAGATATGTAATACGAGAGAAATCATCAACAAAGATAACATAATACTGAAAACCAAAAACATTGGGCACATGAATAGGCCCCCAAATGTCTGAATGAACTAACTGAAAAGGATGTGACACACGACGTTCAACCCTGGGATAAAATGGTACTCTATGATGTTTACTAAACTCACAAACTTCACAGGGCAAAGTGTTAACACGACTACATGAAGGAACTAGCCTTTTAAGGTTTTGAAGGGATGGATGACCAAGACGACAATGATGTTGATATGGTGAAACTGATGACTGGAGAGCAATAGAGCTAGGGTGAACACCATCGGTAAAGTAATACAGGCCACCACGCTCAACGCCGCCACCAATCTTCCTCCCCGTCTTAAGATCCTGAAACACACAACCATGAGGGGAAAAAGTAACAGAACAATTCAAAGACTTTGTAAGTTTACTAACTGACAGAAGATTTAATGGAAAACGAGGAACATGCAATACAGAGTCCAAAGTAAGAGAGGGGGTAAGTGGAACAAAACCCAAACCAATAACAGCAGTAGTAGAACCATCAGCTAGAGTAACATGGGATGGTTTACCGATAGACTGACGATCAGAAAGAATGTGGGAACTACCAGTCATATGATCTGATGCACCTGAATCAATAACCCAAGGAGTGGAAGGAAGAGAAGATGCAACACAAGTAACAAAAGGACCTGTCTGAGATAGCGTGGCAGTGACAGAACCTGACTGAAGTGACACGAGGTGTTGGTACTCCTCTGCAGAAATAGTCACCCTACTGTCGGCAGAAGGATGAGTAAACTGTCTAGCATCCTCAGAAATAGTAACCTGATGAGCCTGAGGAAAACCATGAAGATCATAACAATACCCCACTGTATGATTTGTACCTCCACAATGGGTACACTGTCGAGTACCATAATAAAAACCACCACGACTAGAGTTACCACGACCAGAACTACCTCCCCCTGACATTAGACCATAACTAGAACCACTACGACCAAAGGACTTAGAACCACGGCCACCAGAACCATCAGAAATAACTGAAGCAGTCTCCATTATAAACAAACCAAAGCAACAACGAGGATAGCACGGGCAACCAAACAACCAACAAAGCAATGAGTTACAAAATCAATCAACTTTCTACCAACACAGCAACAATCATATTGGCTACTAGCCCACCACACTAGCCAACAACCAACAACCAATGAAACTCCGAACAACTATCAGTAACATACCACTGAAACTGAACCATCCATCTTGTAAATAGCTAATGATAATAGGAAGATCAACATCAATAGACTGTAGCAGACTCCACAAGACCTCAACAAAGCAATTGAGGGCACCAGACTTCAACAGAACTCAACAATCCCAAGCATCAACAATCACCAGACCAGGAGCTACCAACTAATCAAACAGCCAACATTAATCTACTGAATAAGACACACTGATACTCCCAACAGAAGTTTAACACCATCTGGCAAACTTGAACCAACATCATCACTGGTCAACAAAGCAAATAACACCATAAACAGAACCTGATGTGCACTGAAGCAACAGCGGAAGAACAAAAGCAACACCGTGGAGCATCAACAAATGAACCAATGGCCTCCACTAGTACCAGACATCGACCGACAGCTCTGGGAGAATACCAATCAATAGCTGAAGCATCAACACTAGCAGAAAGCCAAGAATCGGCCAATCTCGAAGCTGACTGAACTCAAAATCTACATGAACAGGTACAATTTGGTGTAGAAGGTAAGAACAGGGTTCGATTTGGGGTTAAAGGTTAATTTTGGATTCGTTTTCGCTCGATTTTGGTTCGAAAACAACTGGGTAAAGTGTTTTAGGGATCGAAATCAACTGGGTAATGGACTTTTGGGAATTTCGAGAGGTTTTAGGACTTGATTTGGGGTTTCAAGGGATTTGGGGGCTTTGATTTGGGGTTTTCTGGGTTGTATGAGGATCGATTGGTGTATGATAGGGTTTTGGGATTGATAAGGTTTCGATTGGAGGGTCGAATTTGGGTTTATTTGGGGCTGCTACAGTACACGCGAGCACTGTTCACGATTGCTACAGTGCATGCGAGCACTGTTCACGGCTGTTACAGTGGTGGGTGATGTGTTAGGGTTAGGTGGATCTAAGATGGATTCGTATCACGCTCTGATACCATGTTGTTTGACAGAGAGAGAGAGAGAAGTGTAGGGTGTTAAATTAACCCTTACACATAGAACCTTTATTTATATTATGATACGACTAGACACATTACCTGATTAGTCGATGTGGGACAAAGACACTATAGAGCAATATTAATAAGCTACTCTAACAACTACTAATCAACAAAATCAACTAATATACTAACATCGAACTGGTCACCAGACTGAATAGGTACCCAATATCAGTAACTCGAGCCTTGAAGAAATATGGAGCCGATGTGGTGTGCAGTGGAATAAAGGCTCCATATTTTAAAATAATATGGACCATGAACCATTAAAATAATATGGAGCCGATGAACCATTAAAATATGAACCAATATCACGAAGACAAAATCTGTTAGAACAGTACTCGCAACGCATGAACAGAGTCTCAAATCAACAAAACAAGCAACAAAACAGGTTGTCGGAGGCTCGGCAGTGACCGGTGTTCATCGCCAGAGGGGTGCGATCGTCGTTGAAGGTCGCCGGAGGGGAGCGATCGCCGTCGAAGGTCGCCGGAGAGGCGCGAAGGTCGGCGTCGTGGACTAGATGACTACGGTTGGGGTAAGGAGGTGCCGATGTTGTATTTCGGCGGCTGGAGGTGCCGAGGTACCGATATGGGTTTTTTTGTTTTGTTTTTGTTTTGTTTTTTTTTTTTTTTGTTGGCTAATTAGGGGCTGATTAGGGTGATGAGGGTTCTTGGCAGGGCTAGGGTTTGTACGGCAGTGTTGGTGGTGTTTTAGGATTAGGGTTAAGGTTGGGCTCTGATACCATGTTATTAGAGATGAAGAAAAGTGTATAGGGTATTGATTAACCCTAACACATACAAACTTTATTTATATTATGAGATACTCATTACAATGACTCAATTAGCCAATGTGGGACTAACATAAACCTGACAATATTCTAACATTATCAATGCAAGCGATTAAGTTTTGGAAAATATGGGACTACAAAAAGAAACAAGGTTTTTAATTTTAGTTGACTTGTGTGCCTGTGCCAGGTGGCTTTGAAATTTTTGCACAGAAATAGCAAGGGCTGTAATTAACTAATTATGGCCCTCCATATGAGTGGCAAGTATACAAGTAAGGATTATTAATTCTTTGGTTTGGTACCAATTTTGTGAGATTACTATTTTATACTATCTTTCTGTGGTTAACTTGTCATTTTTTGGGAGAACAACGCTTTTGGTGGCAGCCATGGAGTGCCTAGGGTACACTACAAAGGAAAGCAAGGAGACTATTACGTTATGGTATGTTAAACAACTTCGTGCAGGTTTAATGTTGAGTATCTGTCAACTGTTAAGTTAAAACATCATCCATGTTTTTGCAGGTTATGGACATGCTAGGGCCGAGTTTGTGGGATGTGTGGAATACTTCAGGACAATCGTGAGTATCCTATCTTGTCAATACGAGAGCTTTTGTTTTATACGATGTGTCTACATGTCTTTCAATCGTTAAATTCCCAAAAACACATGCACCCGATCTCAGAATGTGCTGATGGCCAATGCATAGCTCCATTTTTTTTGTTTCTAACCTATATCTGCACAAGATGTCTTAAGAAATGGTGGTATGTATTGCAGTCGAGTCTTTGTCAATCCTAGAGAAGATGCACTCGAGAGGGTATCATGTCACTAACTTTTATATTCTTGTTCTCCAATTCATTTACCAATATTGTACTGAGTTTCTTCCCTAAACTGATGGTTCTGATGGATCATATTCTCATGTATGTTTCCCATTGTGACCAATTATGTGCGTGCGTGGAGATGTAAAGCCAGAAAGCTTTTTACTTGGCCAGCCAAGTACACCACAATAGAAGTTGTTTCTCATGGACTTGGGCTTAGGTGGGTGAACACTTTTCGGGGCTCAACATAATCTTTAGATGCTACTGCATTCTTTGCTAGTGTTCTCTATTAACACTTGAATTGCAGCGACAAAGTGGAGAGAGAGCTCTAATGGGCAGCATGTTGAGTATGATCAACGTCCCGAAACTCCCGATATGTTCAGGTGCCCTAGTTCTTGTGTATTTAGGTTGTGCCGAAAACTCCTTTTCATTATCTTGTAATTTGGTTAATTTTGTTTAGAGGAACCGTATGATATGCTAGTGTTCACGCACACTTGGGAAGAGCTGCCGTAGAAGAGATGATCTAGAATCTCTTGCATATACACTCATTTTTCTTCACCGTGGCGGGCTTCCTTGGAAAGGGTATCAGGTGTTGTATAGCCTTTTTTAATTGTTATTCTACATCTTTCCAGGCCCATTTAATTTTTGCTTGAGTTAGTTTGAAGATAAGAACACAATGTTTTCATCTTTTAGGGTGATAATAAGTCATTCCTAGTCTGCAAGAAAAAGATGTCAACATCCCCGGAGATGCTGTCCTGCTTCTGCCCTGCACCCTTAAACAAATTCTCAAAATTGTGGTGAACATGAAATTTGATGAAGAGTCTTACCTTTCCAAGCTAATTTCTTTTGTTTGAGGGATTGATTGGAGCAAATCCTGATGGTGCTCAAAAGGTAAATCACAGTAATCTTCTTGATTTATGGTATTGTCTTATTTTCTTGGGTACTTTCTGGGTAGTAGTAATTGGTTTTTTTTTTTGTCAATCATTGGTAGATTATATATCAAGTAGGGCAAAAACGAAGTAGATTGAATGTTGAGGATGATGATGATGGCCTGTCTAAGAAGAAGGTCCGTTTAGGAGTCCCTCTGTCCCTGCCACACAATGGGTTTCTATTTACAATGCCAAGATGCCTATGAAACAGAGGTAGGTTATGGTCTTTTTTTGGTACTTCATTCACTTCGCATGAAGCAGCTCACACCTTTTTTGTACATCTGCGGCATTTTATTAATGCCTTCAATGAGTTTTTATGTTTCATCAAGAAATATTGTTTGCTTTGCATTGTTTGGTTTAAGACTTGTGGGAATCTTACTGGAGTGCATTGTGGTGGGATTGGAGTTTATTTTCCTCCAAAAGTATGTGAAGCCCTAGCAGCTCTACTGCTGTTAAATTTTTTTGCATGGGAATATATGTTAACTTTGATGAGAGGGTGCAACTCTTTCCCCTTAGTTTGTTTCAAATTCAGGATGGGAAGCATTTTGATTTAAATGCTACTGTACGCGGGCAAGCGTTTTGTTACTTTGATGAATGCAACTATATAATGATGAAACCTTATATCATGTTTTGCATTTCTTTCGTCATTCCATTGCCTAACTTGGTTCTGTTGTTAGGTAGCATTATATCATGGCAGATGCAAGACTGGCTCAACATGTGGAGAAAGGAAATGCAGATGGTCTGCTCATCAGTTGTGTAGCATCTTGTTCCAACTTATGGGCACTTGCTGGAACTGGCTTCACTAGCCAAGTGTATCAGCTATCACCTTTCTTCTTACAGAAGGGGAATTTCTTTGTGCCATATTTGTTTTTCTGTGGATTTTCTTCGTTGTATATCAGAGTTTAACCCGACAAGTTGTGTGATTGATGCTCAACAAGTTTGGTAGCATATTTGAATTTCTTCTCACACAAGGTGAATTTCTTTGTAGCATATTTGTTTTTCTGTGGATATAATAGTTTAACACAAGAAGTTGTGTAATTGATGCCCCAACTGGAATGGATCATGGAACAGTGGGAAAAGAACTATTACATCAATTCTATTGCTGGTGCTAACGATGGAAGCTCTCTTGTGGTTATGTCCAAAGGTATGTTGGCTTTGTCTTGAAGTTTTGGTTTATATGGATTGCTCAATTCCATTCGTACGGAAATATATTCAATTTAGTTTATAATTATCGATTGCAATGTATTATGTCATGGATTGTTTCAAACATTCATTTATTGTGAATAGAATAATGTGTAGAATAAATGTTGCTCATTTGTTTACATAGTGGGAGGCCAGTTTTGAGGATAGCCTGGATTCAATTCACGTTCTTGCGGCCTTGACTCTTCTATATGGTTGATGATTGCATGCTTTAAACATGGACATCTTGTTTTTTCCCTGTTTAATGGTCGTCTCGGAAACTGTCCCGTTACTTGATGTTTTGAGAACCCATTATTTTCGAGAATAATGTAAGGATGAGGTTGGATGTTTTGTCCTTTAATGTTCAAATCAGCCTAGCTTAGCTGAGTATATGTTGGCCCTAGGTTTTCTGATGAGAAGGTTGAGATTTGGCTTGCTTTCTAAGTGTGTAATAGTGACACTTCACAAGAGTAGTGATGGAAGTCTTTGCATGAAGGATTCAAATCGAGGCTTAACAGGGAAGAACTTTTTGTACTTTAATGCATCTGCATGGGCATTTGTGGATTTATAGACATGTTTGAATATATACTACTCCTAGAGTCTCAAATCTCAATGTGAATAGGACTTGTTATCTAAAAAAATTTGACTATTCGGCAGGCTGGATTGTATATTATCCACCTGCAGCAGGTTCGGTGGGGGACAAGTGACGGCTCTCCCTACCCGAATCAACCTGAATATGTTAAGTTGAGTACGTTAATGTTTTTATGCGTATCACTCAAGCTATGAATAAGCAAACCAAGCTTGGGGCACTTGATTCATGTAACGGCTATGGTGGTGTCTCGGCTTAAGCACAATCATTTTATCCATGGAAGGGTTTGACGTGGATAATACTTAGCACTGTGTGTCGGAAACTGATCTAACAATTTCCTGCAAGGTGGAATATCATTACAAAATAACAACTTGGAGCTTTATCAGTTTTGATATTGCCGATTTTTTTTGTTGATGGGACCTTATAATTGATTGTTGGCTGCTGCATTAACACCTTTATGCGCTAATTGTTCTCGTGTGTTTATATGTTTTGATTGTTGCGTCTACAGACTCTACACTTGAGGCCTGCATGTCTCTTTGTTCAGATGGTTCTGGTTCTTCTTCACACTCTAACCCCTTTAATAGTATAAGCTTCCTGTATTGGGCATTTATTTGAAGTGGCTATTTGATTATCGCCTGCTGGGTGTTGCCCTCTCTCTTTGTATGGCTAATTGCTTTACATGTGTGCTTTTGTTATTCTGTGTTCTTATTTCTATCTACTGCAGAACTTCATTTTACGGTTGATGTGTTTTGTTATAAATCTCTGCTTGGTTCAAGCCAATGGTTATGGGATTTCAATGATTACATGTTAGTAAGAATCTTCAGCTGCTAAGCTTCCATAGTTTCATTAACGGTGCTGCCATGAATAACTTTTGCAGGCATCCAATACAGTCAACAGTCCTATAAAGTTAGTGACTCCTTTCCCTTCAAGTGGATAAATAAGAAGTGGAGAGATGGGTTTCATGTGACCTCCATGGCAACTGCTGGTACCCGATGGGCTGTTGTCATGTCTCGGAATGCTGGCTGTAGTGATCTGGTTGAGCTTCTCTTCTTCAACTTTGTCTTTGTTTTCTCATTGCAAAGATTAGGCTATCTGGTTAGCATTTTGGGGAAAAATTTCTATGGAAAGAGAAAAATGAGTAGGATGGATAGTTTTTTTTTTTAAATCTTTTTTTATTTATCAGTAAGCTGAAGTTGAACCCATTCTTGAGTCCGAGTAGGATGGATAGCTCTCCCTTCATATTTTGTAAATAGGCATTAGTCAAAAGGGCTCAACTCAGCAGTCACGCTCAAGAATGACGTGTACAAGAAGAAAGGAGGATTCCCAAAAACATCATTTACAACAATGGCATAAGTTTTCAAAGGGGATGTTTTCATCTTTTGACTAGGCAACCGGACCCACCAAAATTTCTATTCCTTTCTCTCCGCTAGGACCATAGTACAATCCACTATCCTCTAGCCCTTCTTCTCCCTCTTCCATCTACAACCAGAATTCACGCTCTCCAGTGATTTCTGAACTGAAACTGGCATCACCTACTTAATTCCAGACATATTCAGATGTATATTCCCACATTCTGAGAAGCAATTACGGCGTCCATAAATGTTTTATCCCTTTATGCCATAAGAATGGAATCTGTAACTGTGGTAAGGATGGAATTCAAAACTGCATTCATTACTGAAAAGGCTACCTTAGAGGGGGACCTGACTTCCTAATACTCTTGCGACGGAAAGCATTCGCCAGACCTCTAACAGTAATGGCCTGTTTGTTAGCTTCATAAGATGGGGGGAATTTTGGATTCTACTTTCAAGGTTGAGTCTGGATTCTCCTCTACAAGAGGTTAGCTGCCTTTTTCAAATACGGCATGATTCCGTGTGCTTAAAATTGGATGTTTCATCTATTTTTGCATGTCATTTTGTTCATAGTTTGATCTTTTGTTGTGGGCTAAATTCTCACACCCCACCCCGGGCCAACACTCAATGAGCCCAAACCGACGTGAGGGTGCAATATCAACCACCAACCCAATCCTATAACTCAAGTTCCAGCAACTAAATTAATTGACAACCACTTTATTGATAACGCAAAATATAATGTTCTTACAAACACAGCGGAAGTCTAAGGAAACATTAAACTACACAACAAATTAAATGTCAACATGAGCTACAACTACATCTCTATCTACAACATCTTGCCAAAAATTCGTCAAGCCTCCCTGACAGGCTACCCTAAGCAAGGGTACAACCGCAAGACGATCAGCAGTGGATATCTACAACGCCTGCAAAACTGGATTCCGAAACAGAATCCGGGAGTGTTATGAGATATGGATGCAATTCCATATTAAAAGTATAGCTAAAAGATAATCTCAACTTGTCAACAGTTTATTGAGAAATTAAAAGCAACACCGGGCACACAACCAATAATTTAAGACATAAGCCTTTGCCAATCACCGGGCACACAACCAATAACTTAAGGCATAAAAGCCTTTTGGCATAAAGCCAATCACTGGGCACTAAGCCAACATTCAAGTTCAATTCAACATAGAACAACATCTATAAATCAAACACTCACCTCGTACTCCAAAAGAAAGTACAACTATGGTTTCGGTGCTCCTTGATTCACCGACTCGTCACCTATCCACAAGCCAAACATTTTAGTATATAAATACTTGGAAAGGCTTAACAAATATAACACTTAGGTAAGTTCACCAATTCACATCCCAAAACCGAGAATCTCACAAAACACACAAGAGACAATCTGACAACCCTGCGGTCTACGATTTTATGGAATTAATCTACTCATCCACGTATCCTGATATTTTTACCTCAAACCATAGACACGTACAGGAACGTCATATTGAAATCTCAGAATTTTCCAAGCTTTGTAGCTATTTCTAAGCAGATAACAAAAACCAAGAACTTGCAGCAAATTCCGCAAACCAGATTTCTAACTAACTTAAAACTGAAATCTGCTATTCCACAGGAATAATTAGGTTACAAGGCTGGTCAATTATGAAAGCCCCACGAGTCTAGTTTCAGAAAAATCAAGCGGAACGTAAAACCGATACTCGAGCTAGGAGATATGCCCATTTCTTCAAGACGTGTCGGTGCTGTCAGCACATACACGAATCTGACAGCAGTTTGGTGCATGATTTTTATCTTTTTCCTCACTTTGTGTAAAATTCTGAAATTTTAACAGCATAAACTACACACATAGATGCATCTCCAGTAAAATTACCAGAAAATAACATGGTCGGCGTGTTGATGAGAAAAATTCGTCAAAAACGTAACAGATTCACAAATCTGTCTCAAAACAGATTCTCAAGATCAGACCAACATTCGAAAATTCACAATAAATTGAGTTCTTAACCTTTTCAAGTGATTCCAAAGCCATAAGAACAAGCATCAAATCTAGTTCAGATTTCATGAAGAAACCCAAGTAAATTTCGACATATAAGGGTGAAAAAAATAGACAAACTCAGAGCTGTACGAATCTGTCCAGCAACAGATTATCATAGCAGATTTCAAAATTCCATAGTAAATCGAGTCCTCAACGGTTTTCAACGATTCCAGCGGCTAAAGAACGAGATGAGAGTGTTCTTTAAATATCAAGAAGGAATCAAAAACCAATTCACAATCTAAGAACGAAAAATCAACCCAGAACAAAACCCTAGTAACTGTCCCAAAATCTGCTGTGCATACACGAAAATAAGCAAAAGAGACTAAAAATTACCTACTGAAATTGAGGTTTCAATCTTTCCTGTCTCTCTCCTAACGTAGAAGACCGAACTTCCCCTTCTGGGTTCTTTTTTTTTCTTTTCTTTTTCTTTTCTTTTATGACTCACACACACACACTCACACGCGCGGCACACATGCACAATACTTTAAAAAAAAAAAAATGCATTTTGTCCCTTTAAGTTATTAAATATAACTTTAAAGCAACTCAAATATAAAGGATGTTACATAAGTATTGGATGGAATTATTTTGTATGTGTATGCAGTGTTCACTATGTAATTAGTTTGGTGTGGTGCCGCCTCTAATTTGTTTTTCTTTTTTAGCGTCTTTGATATGGTGATCTAGGCCGAGAGAAGGCTCTTCAGGATCCAAAGGTAATTTTTATTATTTCAATTTATGTCCTGCAGCTCGTTTGGAACACGTTAGATGGCCTGAGACGTGTCATTTTGCATCCTAAATGCTTCTTCTTCTTCTTCTTCTTCTTCTTCTTCTTTTTTTTTTTTCATATATGCTATCAATTTTTAGCACACATGAACCCGACATAGTTTATTTATTTGTTTTCTCGGATCACTTAAACACCCGTGTACTTTTTTCTCAAGTATAAAAAACTGAGAAAATTTGATACGACTATGTGCATGTATTACAAGCTATATAACAATGGAGCTCAGGTTTTTTGAAAAAATATGTATGTGTCAATCTGTTATTGGTTAGAGGCCTCTACTAATTTTGGCTGTTCAGTTACATTTTTTTTTGTCCTCACCCTTTCCTCTTTCGGATGCTCTCTCTCTCTCCCTCTTTTATTAAGTGGGAAGATGCTGGTGTAGTTAATTTTGGTCAAGAGGCCAATCCATTTCTTTGTCTGTCTCTCGGTTGTCTTGTCATTTTTTAGGTTTAGTTTTCTTGTTTGTTTGAGTGTTTAGCCTAAGGTGTCTTTGGTGAGAGGGTGTACAACTTTGGGGTCTTTTGTTTGTTTTTATTGAGTCAGGGGTGTCATCTTTGGGTTGGTAGCAGGTTTTTGGGTGGTCATTGAGTCTGATCATGTATTTCAAGGGTCTTTCGTCTGGGTCTCTTTGTGTCGAGTCGGTCTGTTTTTTTGTAGCTGTCTTTGTACCTCAACCTTCTTAAAGGAATTTTGGTGCTGCTTTGGCTGCTGCAACTATTATGCTTGCTATATGCGGTTCATCTTGGTTCTATTGCTTCTACTGGATTTCTCTTAGATGTGAAGTGGTGTTTTGTGTTATTGTTGCTGTTTCTGGAACAATTAGTGTTGCTGCTAATGCTAATTAGTCATGGGATGATGCTTCGGGGTCTGAATTTATCTTTTCCTCTACCAGTTTGGAGGTATTGTTGCTGCTTGGAGGTGTTACTGCTGCTGCTGCTGATGCTGCGTTTTCAGGTTCACAATGGAAGGATTAATTTTATTCCTTCACCACTTGATGTTGCTATCTTTTGATTCAAATTGGAAATCTGCTCAGTGGCTATCTTAGATTGAACTGCCGTTTATGTCTGTAATATTCCATTCTCCAGCACAGTAAAACTTCTAATTTATGTAAATATTGACTGCTTGCAAGATTTCCAGGTTCCCACATATTGCATACATAGTGGACAAATGGCCCAAAAAATATTAGCAATCTATTCTATGTATTCAAAACAACGGCATGACAGCACATAGCAATGCCACTAATTAGCATAAAACGTTACAAGAAAGAAGAAATTAGAATCAGATCACTTATTGGATGATTGAAAGGTTTGAGAAATGATAAGAAATGAAGAGCATTGTTGATTTGTCTTGGTCTATATTTGGTTTTCCTCAAATCTCACACAGATAGATTTGGTGAGACCTTTCTTTTGTTACCGTTTCTCACAAGCAAAAGGCTTTAGAGAAATGACAAATCTTTTGATTTTGGGCTTATGTTTGAAAGTCCTCTTCTTTCAGTTTCCGTATTACCTATATGACTTAGTTTTTTGCTATAATAAACTAATGCTTTACAGCACTAGGAAGACATAAAGTGATGAAGGTGGTAAAAATCTTAAGGACATCGTAGATCATAACTTACTGAAGTTGGGGATGAAAGAGGGTGATCTATCAGTAGATTCCTTACTTTTATTTGGATTGTCGTTAAACTTTGCCAATCAACTTTATATTGTAGTTAAACTGAATGTCATTCTTGAACTATGCTAGGGATATATGAATGTCAAGTTTGTGCCATCACTTCAATCTGGATAAGCTTAGTTTTCAGGCGGCATTTGCTAGAGAATATGCTATTATGCAGAAGATTAGTTTTCTTTTATCGTATAGAGACATTAACTTGTTTAGACAACATGATGTCACGAAATCTTATATTCAACTGATTGTGGGGTTTTACCAGCATAGATAGTGTGTTGAATGGTAATGAATCTTGGAAGCAATTGGAGCTTCATAATGTAACTGCAATCAAGTCATTCCCGTCGAGGCCATGATTGTTCATCCTTACCATTTTTTTTTTCGCTCCAACCATGAGGATCGTACCTATTCAATCCCTCTCATTTGTTGTCAAGTTGTGATATTTATTCGCATATGTTTGTTTCACAAGTATGGAGTTTATTCTTTGAATCTGGATACTCCGGCTTACATTGATGGCTGTGTTTGATAGTTGGTGGCAGTTGCCGAATTGCTCCATTGGAAGGCCTTGGTAGATTTAATTAGGGTTCAAATAACTTAAAGAGCTAACCGCCTTCTCTTTCCATGTAGGTCAACTCATCTTACTGCTATAGAGGTTTCCACATGGTCCTACATTTTCTCTCTTGCAAACAAACTTTGATCTGGTATGAGTTTGATCTACTTAATCTTTGCTGTATAGATATTTACAAATTTACTCATATTATAGTGTGCTGATACTATAAGTTTACTTTGTTAATGTGTTTTGAGGCTAGATTTTGCATGCAATAGAAAATCGTCATGACTAAAAAAATATATATTATAGATTTTAGTGTTGGATTGTGTTTTCCTTTGCTACAGATATTAGTCTCGTAATTTCTAAAAAAACTTGTATTTTGAAACAAGTTTTGTCAATTTTTAAATGGTTGAGAAAAAATATTCTCCTTCTTCTGCTTCTATGGTCCTTGCTTCTTTTCTTTGAATTTGACATGGCGTGTTGATTCTTTTCGGACTTGTTTAAATGGTTTTTTAGTGTTTTGTTGAGTGGTGGAATATTTCGAATCAGGATGATTTTAGTTGAGAAATGAGTTGAGTTGCCCTGCCGATAACTGAAGAATCCCTCCCCTTAAGTATGTAGTTCCTTGGTTCTTTGTTGTATTGTTGGCTTTAAGGTTGTTAGCTCATTGTTTCACAGTGAAAGAATTGATCAAAATTAATTAAGAACAAGGTTTTCAGATCTGAACAGTTTACTTTTTCAATGCTGTTGTGAAGTTTGTTGCAGATATGAGTACTATTATGCTCTTGCAAGAAGTTTGTTTATTGCAGATATGAGTACTATTATGCTCTTGAGGTTTACTATAAATGGAGGCATAAATGGTATCAATGAGGTAACTGTTGTTTTGGTCCAGCAACCTTGAAATAGGATACCGGGTAGTCATGTACTTATGCCCAATAAACACCAATTTTGGTAAATATAGATCTCAAAGAGATCATACCTGGTGCACAGGTTTTCATTCTGCTACTTATGTTCCGTAGATATTGATGCTTTCCTGACCTTATCTCTATCTTAATGCAAATTCAGTATTCTAAATCATGTGGTGCTTAAATTTGGCAAATTTTAAGTATCTTACATCAGGAGGTTAGTTTGTCTAGGAAGCCAGCTTCTTGTTCATTGTTTGCAGAAATACCTTCAAGGCTTTTCCAGAACATGCATCTCCCTGTGTATGTGTGTGTGTATGTGGGAGTTTGGGGGTTGTGCGGGCGCTTTTCTTTCTTCTACGTCATCTTCTTCTTTCGGTTTAATCTGTCAAGTTTTTGCTTTATTTTTCTGTTTTCTTTTATTGGGACATAGGATCCACATGCTCATGCAGTTGAGATTCTCCTTCTATCAAAGCTACAAACAAATACTTTGCATACGTCTTGTAGTTTGGAATGATAGTTTCTTTGCTGCTTAATTTCTAGTCTTACGGTTGACCTACATTTCTTTGAGTTGCTGTGTTTCTCTATTACGTTTTACCGTATGCAGTTCAATTCCAATCAGAAGGTATTGCTATCCAATATTTCCCTTTACGCCCACCTTTAAAGTGCTTGTGATGTAAAGATAGTGCTGGAAAACAAAAAAGTTGCATGCTTTGACTTTCAAACTTGAAATTCATTTTGGGACATCCCAGGAAAGGTGGTCAAACAAAATGGGACAAAGAGAGTATCATTTTTCATTCCTTACCAAACTAATTTTAGCAATATGTTCACCATTCAGATAACCAAGATCATTGCCAAAAAAGGCCACATCAAAGACTTCTGCCTGTGGTTAACATCAAGATTCTTTTAGTTGCCTTGTTCACCCTTTATCTTCTTCTTGTTTCTTCTCTTAATCTGGTGGTAAAACTTCGGCAGGCAGCATAAGATTATCACAGAGATTGCAAACTCTACTTTTCTCAGAAAATGATGAAACCACAGTAGCATTGGCAAAACTGGAAACGGGGGACCATCAATCCTATTTCTCCTGTCTTTTGTCCTTGAAAGTTATCTATACGTTAGTGAAAGGCTGGCGGGATCCACAGCCCAAGTGAATAGAAATGGAGACGATATTATCATTTTCCTTGAGACTTCGAGCCAGCCATTACTCTTACCCGTAGTACCTACTGAAGATAGGTAGCCGGTTAGCCGTTTACCAAATCCTCTTTGTAGACCCAAAACCTTTCCTGAATATCAATTCTTGCATTTTTCCTGGATTCCCTGAATATCAATCCCTTGCATTTTTCCTGGATTCTTTAAGTATTTGGTAAAGTTATGTCAACTTCTCTTTCTTTTTTTTTTGTTGACAGTCAAGAATAGTGGTTACTATGCTACTGTTGTATTATTTTTGTTTTCTGCCACGACATGGGATTGCATTCCACATATTTTCTTTTTGACCGAAATCTTGCATTTTCAGTTTAAGGCTTACAGCTACTCGTTTGTGAAACTTTAACTCATAGGTGAACGCGGCCCTAAAGGCAGGCGCACACAGGGTTATGGTTTGGACGTGCAGCCTACAAGTAGTATGTACAATGTGCGATCAATAGTATCTATTTTTCTTCATTAAACTATTGGTATGTTAGGACAGTTAGAGGGTACTTATGCAGCTATTTAGTTCTGCCATACAAATTGAATGCAAGCAATTTTCAAAAGTATGTTAGACTCGAAGAATTTCGATAAATTTCCTTTACAGCTTTCTAGGTGGTGCTAAGTGAAAACCAGCCTAGATGTATTTATTAATCGCCCCCCTCCCCCTCCCCCTCCCCCTCCCCCTCTTATACTATGAACAAACTGAATCCTTAGAAAGTGAGGAAAAAGGCACAAAGGGACAGCTCTTCTCTTCAAAATTTTAACATATGAATTCACCGGGCCAGAAAAATTCTTCAAGAGAATAGCAACTAGTACCTCAACATCCAATGCTTGCTTATGAACAGTGAGCCTTGGCTGTATGCACCGCATCATTTAGGGGGGCTCCACTTTCTTAGCCTTATAATTGTCCAAACACCATAGAATTAATACCTACCCAGCCATGGTCCAAGAATCTTTCTGTATTGCAAGTCCAACAATATATGAAGACAGATAAAAAATCAAAGTTAGATATAGGCCAAAAAATAAAATAAAATTAACACAGCTCTCGAGAGAATGTCAAAAATAGGAGCAAGTATAACGTCGTAGGTCACTTGTGCAGTTAAAGAAGGATAAGGAGGAGAGAAGAAGTACCTGACTTCTATCAACCAACGTTAACACCCGAGACTTCGATCGGTAATCGGCCGATTTTGAACGCGATGGAGCCTGCATGACACTTACTAGTTACTAAGGCCAAGCGAGCCCATCAGACAGCTTGTTTGAGCCATTAGCTTGCATGGATATTAGATTTCTTATTTTCTTTAGCTATTTATCTTAGTTGCCTTTTCTCTACTTCTTACGATAGCTTATAAACATTTATTATGTTTCCGGTCTTATTTTTGTAGTCATGTGTCTAGCATGTGATACTTTAAATTGCTTGAATGCTGAGCTTAGAACTTTTTGAGGTGTGGAGCTTAGCTTATCTAGGAAGTTTTTTCGCATCGTACAGTCGTACTACAGAACTTCAGAGTCTAGAGACATTCTTGGGCCATAAACCCCAGAATCTAGTTTCTCTAAATTTAGAATGCGAAGCATCCAACATGTTGGTCTACTGAGAGGGGCAACTTTACCAAATTTGCCAGGGTATAGAATGCCACCGATAGAATTCCACCTGCACATCGTGTTGAAATGCAAAAATAAGTGGAAGAACTGTTTGCCAAGGGTTTGGTAACAGGAGAGCGTGAGTCGTTTGGAGAATATGGTTGACATGATTGTTCGAATAGATGTGAAAAGCGATAATCACCAAATCTGGGTCCAAAGTGGTGGTGAGTGGAAGACTGTATTCAAGATACCAGATGGACTCTACAAGTGGTTAGTTATGCCATTCATACTTTCTGATGCGCCAAGCACATTATAGCGGTTTTCTAAGGAGTACACAAACCTTTCTTGGGATTATATTTAGTTTTTTATTTTGATGACATCTTGATATATAGTTGGACTAGAGGAGCATTTAGCCCATTTACGCCAAGTCATAGAGGTTCTTTGCTAAGACATCTATCATATGAGACAATCATAGGCCTATTGGCAATTTCATATCTATCATTGCTGATCTATAAGGATCAGTAGGAGTGAAGAAGCTGCTATACATGATGAATGACTGGTATTTCTTTAAGGGAATATGTGAATATTTTGGAGGCACCATTACGGGAACAGATTATCAGGAAACTGTGTGGCAATGGCTTATGGGGCAATTTTGGAAGGGGGGGGGGGGGGGGATAAAACAGTGGCTATGGTTGTTGATCACTAGTATTGCACGAATATGTAGAAGGATCAAAGGATGTGGAGAAGTCAGTGAAAAAGTGTCGAATTTGTCAATTTGGCAAATGGAGTTCACAAAACACCGGCTTGTAAACTTCCCAATATAGTGAGGGTACACAACTCCATTTTTACATTGGTGGATCGATTCTCCACATTGACTCATTTTATTCCGTGTTTGTGGACCGCTGATGCCGCACGTGTTGCTGATTTACTCATTAAGCATGTGGTGACATGGAATTCCAACTTCTATAGTCTCTGATAGAGATATCGATTTTGTGGGGCATTTTTTGAGGACTTTATGGAGAACTTAGGCCTGAACTAAAGTATCTAGTACTCGCCATCCACAAATAGATGGCCAAATAGAGGTAGTCAACTAAATTTTGGGCAACTTCTTGAGATGCCTTGTTGGAAGTTATGTGAAGTCATGGGATTCTATGATACCGCAAGCTTAATTTGCTTATAACTCAGTGAACGTGGCCACGAAGAAAGCACCCTTTGAAGCCGCCTATTTGACTCAAACCTCAGCATATTCTTGCTTTAGTTCGGCTACCACAAGAAGCTAGGGTGAGTGAAGATGGAGAAGCTGTTGCGGACTAAAGTTCATGAGAGTTAAGGCAACAACCAACAAACAAGGCTACTAAAGAATCCTATTCAGCAACAGCCAACCAAGATCAGTGAACTAATGGATTTGAAGAAGGTGACTTGTTGTTAGTGCGTTTGAGGTGAGACAGATTTCCTAAAGTAACCTATCGTAAACTGAAGTCAAAAAAGTTTGGGCCATGCAAAGTGCCAAGGAAAATTTGCTCAAATGCCTATATGTTGGAGCTGCCACCAGACTTGCAGATCAGCCTTATCTTCAACGTCTCTGATTTATACTTGTTCGATGGATTCACTAGAGAAACAATTTACACCTAGGACTAGGTTGAACAGCTTCCAAAGGCTAAACCATGTGTTGAAGATGGTTTGGACATTAAAAAAGGGGGCATCCAGGAGAGGCAACTAGTACAGGCAATTCTTAGTGAAGTGGCTACGCAAACCAACTAGTGAAAGTACATGGATTTCAGAAGAAAGAGCTCAAAAGAATTGATCCTCAGATGTATACTGAGGGTATTGAAGTTTCCTTGCCCCTAGTCGAGTATTTTCCAACCTGGAGGAGTTGATGTAGGAGCATACAAGGCACTTTTCAAGGCAAAGCGGGTTCACTAGACTTCTTGGTCGAGCCAAGAGTCAACATGGAGTATAGATTTCTTTTGCTATTTATCTTCTTTGCCTTTTTCTATCCTGCCTACAATAGTTTATGAACTATTACTACGTTTCTAGTCTAAATGGCTTGGGGGGCTGATATTGCAAGTGGGTTGATATTTCAAGTTTCTATTTGAGGTGTAAGGCTTAGATGCTAGGGATGCTATAACCCTCTTTCGTGAGTTCATGTAGTCAGTTTTTGCCGTCTTACTACAAAATGTTAGACTCTAGGGACATTCTTTGGCCATAAACCCGAGAATCTTTTCTCCTACATTACAGCAAAGCGACTTGAATGGGGCGCTTGCCTCTTGCACCTTTCGTCTTATTGAGAGGCGCACACCTCAAGTGCCTACAGTAGGTTTCTTTCATGTTGCCTCTCCCCACCCTCTTTAAGTCGCCCAATTTGAGGCCCAAGGAGGCCTAGGTTCCTGCGTAGGCTCTCCTTTAGCAACTATGGCCGCTTATTACGCACAAAATGTTATTTCTAGTTTCATGATGACAACTTTTGAAGGAGTTCATGGCATAGCTGTGCACATAATAAGTCGCTTTGTGATGATTCATAGGGTTGTAAAATAAGTTGGCATTTGCAAACAGGTGAAAAGTGCTTGGAAAATGGTTGGAAATAGAATCTGTAGTGCTCGATGTTACTTGAATTTGGGTTTTCTGTTGACACTGTAGACTGGTCAACACATATCCTAAATGTGGGCAGCATGCGTGGAATTTCCGGATTCCAAGATGCAAGCCTCCGGGAATTTCGGTTCCCGAAGCAAGGGCCCATAATCGAGGGAGCGCGAGCGGAGAGAGGCTGTGCACGCGCTCGCCAAAAATACAGAGTCGCCACCTGGGTTTGAAGGTCCGTCACCCAAGGAACCGTATTTCGAAGCACCTGCCGCGCTATTTGATTTGAAAAAGTGAAGGAACCAGTCCGTCATAACCATATCTGGGTTCGGGAGCCAGGTTACGAGAGGGGAAGGGTTTTAAGGCACCCCTCTCGCCCAATCCGGAGATCGGTCTCTACTTAGGCATTTTGTGAAAATATTTGTGATTCGCTTTCTTCTTTAACCAATTTTAAGCCAATTAGGGCGGGGGAACAGTTAATCGGGGATAAAAACTGTAACAAATTTGCAGGATATGATCGAATACGGCATGGATGGATGATGAAATATGTAAATGGGATAAGATTTGATCCCTGGTCAAACCTGGACCAAAGCAGCTCAAAGAGTGAGTGTGTCACTTGACTACCACCTTTGTATGCATGGATCTACGTGCATACAAAGATATGTGTCGCGCGATACACTTTCTCCATCGCGCGAGGGTCCATGCTTCATCACAGATTAAATTTTATCCCCTTCTGGGCTCTGGAAGGACCAGTGCACACCCAGGGGGCAAACCAAGCAGTTTATAGGGATTGGAAGTAAATAATTAATTCTAATTATTACAAGTAGGGACTGAAATTAATTGAAATACAACCCCTAAACAAAGGGGGTATGAAAGCAAGGGCCAAGGGCTAAGCTGCTCATGCAAGGGCAGCTCCTGGAATAAGAAAGAGCATCGCGCGCGCGAGTGTCCTGACTGGACTTCCAGGAATTGCTTTGCATGTTCTGGGCTCTGGCACAAACCCAGATGCAACCCAGAAGCATTCCAACAAAGTAAATAAGCAAGAAAAGCTAAACTATGTATTTTTAACTTGCTTGACAGTGAGCTAAAATCCTAACAAAGCTCAAAATAAGCAATAACAGGAGAAGACAAGGAAAACCAATCATCCCCAAACCCCACGAGATCCATCGCGCGAGACACAGGTGTATCGCGCGAGACAGATGGACCATGGCGCGAGGGTATGATTTGCAAGGTTTCTTGTAACTCTGCTGACTTTAGGACCAGGATTGGTATTGATTACCAACCTTGGCCCTGACAGCCCCCCTCAGGGATCAAAACAGTAAGCAGTACAAGGTGTTATACCTTTGCTTGGAAGGTTTTGGGAAAAGATTGAAGCTTGTGATGGAAAATGGAAGGGGTTATGGACTGATCAAATGTGCTTGGATTGAAGGCCTTTGTGTGCTTGATGTTCTCCTTGGCTTTGTGTTTTGAAAACTTTGAGAGAAATTCATTACCTTTTTGCTTAAAAAGGGTGAAGGGGGTATTTATAGGAGGAGGTAATTGCAAAGGGGGATGGCAAACACCCCCTTAGGACCAAACTTAAGGGCTAAGTATGGTGGAAAGGTGATAGGGAGAGGTTGTGAGGGTGGAGTGTTCAAGACCTGCACAGCCCACGGGCCTGTGCAGAAGAACGGGGTTCAGTAGCCCTGCAGACCCCCCTGGCAAGCAACCAAGTGGCTGACAAAAGGTGAAAGGGACAGGCAAAGTGTGTCGCGCGATACAGTTATAGGCTCGCGCGAGATAGCCACCTGTCGCGCGTGGGTCAACGGTCAAAACTTTGACTTTGACCACACCTGGCAAGCTGACTCTCGCGCGAGGGAGTGAGTGCCTCGCGCGATGGTCAACCCCAGACCAAGGCTGAAATGATTTTTATTTTAAATAAAGGGGTTTAAAAGGGTTCAAAGGGAGTTCAAAGGGGATTCCATGCACACCAAGCTCAAACCTTTCCCATTCTCAAGCCTGCTTCTTGATCCGTTTCATCATCGGGGAAACAAGAAACCGTAAAACGATCGGGAGATCCAGATTGGGGTGTCTACACTAAACTTGGAGCAATTTTTTTTATTTGATGTATATCACCATATAGATTGGATTTCAAGGGACAATATTCATGCATACTTCTGGAACTCTAATTTATTTTCTTAAGTCATTTTCATCTGTTGCTTTGCAATTCTTCTCTCAATCTGTATGCAATTATGTGTTTCTGGCAGCACTTGGAACATTGTGGGACATGTTGATAGTGCTGTTTATGGTGCACCTCAATCCAATGTTACACACCGTCAGGTTATGCAACAGACTCTATTCTTTGTTGGAGATATGTGCTGAATATCTGTTAACCACTAAATCCTTGCTAATGTTATATTGTGTAGGTCCTTGAAAAGTACCAAGTATATGCGAATTCTGTGGCACGGAAGTATGGAGAAAGACCTTCTGTTCGGGAAGTGGTTAAGGTAGGATGCATTCGTATATTGTTATGAAGTTCTCAAATCTCAACCCACATTCATTTGTAATGGGCCATGATAATTACTACAATGCACTGGCTAATACACTAACAAAACAAGCATAGAGATTAAACATGCCAACTTGATGGTTAATTGCTGAAAAGTAAAATGAGGTAAGGGCTTTGTGACTATATCTCAAATTAATTCTCTCAAAAAGTTACTCCCGGAGTAACGATATTCTTTTGCATCAATAAATTTCGAATATAGTGACTATCAACCTCGAGATGCTTAGTGTGCTCATGGGAAATTATATTTTCTAGAAATTAGAATTATCAAAACCCCTTTGGATTAAAGCAATGATGATGCCAAAATCCACATGAAGAGAGCGGACCCTCACCATTTTAGTGATTGTTGAGCAATGGGATATTGTTCTAACCACGTCAAAGTAACAAGATTGTTGCCGACAACTATACAATAGTCAAAGGTAGATCGCTTTTTATAATGACTGTTAGCAAATAATAGTTGTACAAGGATTAATTGTCGAAGTACAAAAAAAAAAGTTGTACAAGGATGATGAACACCTCGCCCATGTACAGGTCGACATGAATCATCGGCTAAAAATTATGATGGTAATTTATACTTACACCCCCTGTACTATCACTGATTTGAAGATACACCCCTTATACTTCAAATTTAAGCACTAACACCCCTGTACTTTGAAGTGAAAGAAGGGGAATTGCACTTACACCCCCTGTATTTTTACGTATAAGGGGTGTAAGTGCTTAAATTTGAAGTACAAGGGGTGTATCTTCAAATCGGTGATAGTACAGGGAGTGTAAGTGCAAATTCCCCCAAATAAAAAGGAGGAATTACAACACATGTGCGCGAGTGCCATAATCTAGAACCCAAGCGGAGCTTAAGAGTTGCAAACGCAATGTTATTTGAATTTGCTAAAGTAGCTATAGACAAAGAACCTATCTTATTTTCTCTTCGGTGACACCCCTCCCTAGATCTGCAAGCATGACTTGAGTCATTTTCTTGGGAAATGAGGGCCAAACCAAACCAAAACTAAGTGTTAAGATAATCTCACTAAGCTGAATTGTGAGTGCATCATGAGAATCAAAACTAGGAGGGCTCATAACAAAAAAGAGTAGGAGCTGTAGAAGACTAAGGCTGTGTCAGATAGCTTGATATAACATTGTTGAGTCCATTCCCTAACAGCTTAAGCTTTTGGGACAATTGGCGACTTAACATGGTATCAGAGCTCAAGTTGTGAGAGGTCTTGGGTTCAAGTCTCTCTGTTTGTATTTGTTTCTCCCCTTTGCATTTTGTTTCTCTCTGTTTATGAAAATTTGCATCTCCATGAGAGATGTGGTTGCACGTGAGGGAGAGTGTCAGATAACTTGATATACATTGTTGGGTCCATTTCTTAACAGCTTAAACTTTTGGGACAATTGGCAACTTAACAGGCTGGTGGTGTAGAAGACTATTTTGTGGTGTACAAGACTATTTGAGACTCGATGTTTATAATTGGTCTACTGTACATATTCCAACAATAGGGTCTACATGATTAGTAGTTCCACAATGATCATATTCCTTTCACCACAATATCTAGTATGGACACCACCAAGAGAACCATGAAGAAAAACACGGCCACCTCTGACACCACATCCATCACCACGGAAACACATGCGGCCACCAATATTAGAAACTAAAGTAGAAAACTAGGGAATGGGAGCAAAGGAGCTGGGCACATTAGATTGTCCAAGGGATGAATATGACTAGCAAGAAATGGTATTTAGAGTCTATCTCTAACTAGCAAGAATTTGGTACTTCACCCATGAAGATAAAATCAAAACTAGAAGGCAATGACACAATCTTAAAATCCTCATAAAATCAAAACTAGAAGGCAATGACACAATCTTAAAATCCTCCAAATGATGATTTTGCTGCCCCAAATCTGGAGTAAAAGGATGACGCTACAACAATTGGTTTGTAGAGCTTATAAGGGTGTTGTAGTTGTTATGTAAGGACTTCTAGACGGTTTAGGACCCAAAATTCTAGTCGACTAAACATAGCTCAGTTGTCAAAAAGACTTGGCAAGAAAATCCGAAATATGTTTGGCTGTTTACCAAGACTCTATTGTAGTAGCAATCCAAAACTCTCTTGTAGTAGCAATGGCTTCTTACAATGCCATAACTACCCTCAAATAACAGGATCCTCTTTTAAAGGAGGCAAATTAGTGATGTACATCAATTGTTGCTTACTGAACCTCCAATGTCCATTCCAAATAACTTAGATGGCCATGCATCTTGGATGTTAAGGGTCTTAGGCAAGTGGGTGGTTTGCTCTCAGTCATGTATGGAATCAAGGTGTTCCCTAAAACAATTCTCTAAAGGCTTAGCAAGCATAAAAACTGAACTAAACCATTTCTTGGACAAGTAATAGAATTATATATTGGAAAGGCATCAGGGGATGCCACAAAAGAAAGTGAGTAATATAAAAGAAAAGGCCAAATTATGAATGGTCCTATACACACTCGAAAGTCGAAAATATCTAACATGTCAAAGAATTTATCTATTGTAGAGATGCATCCCCCCGTCTCCCAACTAAACAAAGTAGAAGGCAAAAGACTCTTAATTTTGAACAGTGTCCTATCCACCCCGTTACAATATCTTTGATTCCTCTCTTCAGATTGACCACATCAAGCACAACGGAATCATTAACCAAAGCTTTTGTCTTCTTTTACCCTCTCTGGCCCCATACGATTCTCGAATAAGCTCCACAAGCCACCCAACGGAACAAGAACCACATTCCAAAGCTCCTTGGCGACAAGACAATGAGTAAATAAATGCACCACTGACTCTTCATCTCTCAAGCACATGCAACGCGATTCACAATAACCATCCGATGCCGAATAAGTTGCCCCTTCAATAAAATGATTAGTTAGCCCCTTCAACCTACATGTATTTGTATCAATATAGCATGATAATTACTACACTTCCCTGGTTTAATGCGCTAAGAATACTTTAGGGGCGAGCAGGCATTCGATGAACCCAACGAATCCGATAGGATAGATCTGGTCCAAAGGCTGTCAGATGGTTTCCATGCATTGAGTGTTCAATATTAGTTTGAAAAATCAAGATTTTTCCATGTTTTGGTCGGGGTGGGTTAAGGCTACAAAACTTGTTCAACCTCGAACCGATTGACATTTTAATAAATACACCCCGAGCCATATGTGTGGCAATAATGCTGTCACCTACAGTGTTTACCCTACACCAATGGCGGGGCTATGTTAGGGCCCGGGGTGGCCCTGCACCCCCCCCTCCGAACTCCCGAGTTTTAAAATTTTTATTTTGTATATACCTGATTTTGAATATTATTGATAATTATTCGTGTATTTATAATCTTATTTAATAATAATTTTGTTTTGATTTGATAAAAAATCGGTTATTTTACATTCTCATTTCTCAATTTGTATCATAAATAAAAAATAATCACATGACTGTTGAAGTTGCCTAAAGAAAAAAAAACAAAATGATTGGTATATTTTAACTACATTAAGCTAGGATCATTTTAATGTTCAAATGTATTGTATTGAAAAATAAGAACTTTATGATATAGTAAGTATACATTTCGATAAAAAATATATTTCTATTAATCCGGCCGCCCCGGAGTTAAAATCCTAGCTCCGCCAATGCCCAACACCCAATTCTTCCTTTTTTGATTTTGCATTTGTTTTTTTCCCCATAACCCCCCCCCCCCCCCCGATGGAATCACCATTGACCGTACCAAGACTAACGATGATAGTCACTTCATCACTTTCATGTTCAAGAGCCCTGTATGTTAACCCTAACCCCTTTTTGGCTTATTTTGATTTCTTAGTTTTAGTTTAATTAGTTAGAAAGGGTTTGATTTTCGGGATGTAGGCATTAATCTTATATTTCCTTTGATTATAGGTTTTCTTTGAAACTCGTAAAACCCGACTGGCCCAACTGATAAACCGATTGTGCAGTTTTGGATGGTTATTGTGCCATGTACGGTCTGAATTTGATTGAAAAAAGGGAAAACCAAACATTACGGGTTGGGTGACGGTTTGGTCGGAAAGCTGATCAGTGCACACCCGTAGTTGAGATCTTTAGATGGCTTCACCTTCTCAAAAGCCTTTTAGGCCCCCCCCCCACACACACACACACACACACACACACACATTTTTTCCTTTGTTTTTGAATGTATGTGCATACATTTAACAATTGCTTGGTAATATTGTATAATGGAAAATAGAATTGGTCTTTGGGCTTCACATAGGTCATGTCTTGGATTATCCTATAGATCTTTATAGAATGTCCCTAGGTCTTTATCTTCATGCACCAAAGTTCAACCCCAAAGGACGCGCTTGTTTGATTTGGAGACGTTATAGGAGATGTACTCCCATGGGGTCCATAAATTCGGTGTTAGGGGCCGCAAAGTGAGATGGGATTACATCTCAGGAGGGCATCCACATCCTGTATGGATGTGGGATTATGGATCGCATTGGGTGGGAGGTGGGGGGAAACTATATATCCCTTTCACCACTATTGTATGAATTAATTTTGCCCTTTGGTTTGTATGAAGTTTGTGGTTGCATGAGGACAATTTTGGAAATTCATGCCACAGTTCTAACCAAAACTGTTAGAGTGTGTAGTATTAGGTGAGTGGGGGTTTGTCCCACATCGCCTATTTGACTTGATGTAAACTCCTCTCTCGAATATAAATATATGTTATGTGTGTGAGGATTAAATATTGATCCTACACACTTTTCCTTCCCAAATATAATGGTATCAGAGCCACACCTCGATCCTACTCCGAAACCCTAACCCATCATCATACCATCCCATACTCTTGCCGAACCCCTAACCCATCATCAACCTTCTGCCGCCACTTACCCAGTCCCAAATCGAGCCCTAAACCTCTCTTTTATGGTTCGATACCCTTTAATCCAACCAGAAATCTGTATGTAAACCCCTTACCTCGTCTCGACAGCCCATTATTTGTGTAACCCAGTGACCAAAACCTCTCAAAATCCTTATCCAGTGACTGGCGCTCATCATCCAGCAACCGCCGACCATTGCCCAGCCGGCGCCGACCCTCCGACGACCATTGTCAGTCTCCGGCGACACCCCTAGTTGCTGATTCTTCTGATTTCATGACTCCAGTGTGGTTTTCTCACCCTAAACGTGGACTGATCGCGTTTCTATGATCAATTTGTGGTTCCTCCAGCAAGTTGTGTCAAGATATGGGTCTCAGCTCTGTGGTTTTCTTTTCGTAATATGAACTCTGGTAATGGTTTTGTCTGTTCGATAAAAGATTTTAATCTTGTCTGCATCTGGTTTATGGGTGGTTGTTTGGACCAGTCGTAGTAAAGTTAATAGCATCACTTGGTATATGTTGGTGATACGGATCTATCCTGTTTGGTACTTAGTTGGTTGTTGATGCTATTAACTTTGTTAGAATAGTACGGGTCCTTGATTAGCTAACCTCTTCATTATTTGGTACGATGTCTGATGCTAATAAGTCTGGTTCTGGTTCGAGTTCTACACCCACTTCTACTGTTATTGGTAGTTCATCTAGCTCCTCTCGGTCGCGTGATCGGCGCCCAATTACTTCTACACTGTTAAATGGGAAGAATTATGTACTGTGGGCTAAGGCTGTTGAGGTATATTATTTGGGTGAGTCAGAGCGTTCCTATTTGACTGATGATCCCCCTGCCGTGTCCTCTTCCACATATGCGGCATGGCAGGCTGTAGATGCTCGTATTCGGACAGAATTGAGAAATAGTATGGAGGAGCAGATTTCTAGTGCATTGATGTTCTGTGACACAGCCAAGGAAGTGTGGACCCAGACTCAGGAGCTGTTTTCTGGGGTGAATAATCTCCATCGCATATATGATCTTCATCAGTCCTTCTTTTCAGTCTCTCAGGATGATTTATCTTTGGAGGCTTATTATGCGAAGTTTAATCGCATTTGTAATGAACTGGATGTATGTGAGCCATTATCGATTGATATTCACATTATTCGCCGCCAGCTTCAGCGTATGCGGGTTACTCGGTTCTTGTCAGGTGCTTCATCAATTTATGGGCCGGTGAGTACGCAGATTCTGGGGTCTCCAGACCTCCCTTCTCTTGGCGAGGTATTCAGCCGTCTTCGTCAGTCGACTGCCTCAACTCCTATCCCACCTCCTGCTGCATCTTCTGATCATTCAGCTTTGGCTTCTAGTTGTTCAGAGGGTTCTGGGTTCTCCGTTAGTAGTGGCCATGGTCGTGGCCGTGCTTCTGGATTTCGTGGCCGTGGCCGAGATTCTGGGTTCAGTGGTCGTGGTGGTCGTGGTGACTTTGGTGGGCGGTTCACTAATTCTGGGGGTCGTATGTTTGGTCGTGGCCGCTCGACAGGAGGTGGTGGTCGTGGTCGTGGTCGTGGTCATGGTTCTAGGTTTTGTACACATTGTGAGGGCACCAATCACACAGTGGATACTTGTTATGATCTTCATGGTTTTCCTTCTCAGGCTCACCAGGTGGCTACCTTTGAGGATATTGGGCAGATTGCTAACCCACCTACAGATCCTATGGTGACTATCCCAGCAGCAGAGTACCAGCGTTTCATGTCCCTTCAGTCTTCCCTTGCAGGTTCATCCTCCACTGCTACGCTGGCTCAGACAGATCCTTCTCTTGCTTGTGCTGCGTCTTCCTCTCCTCCCAGCCCTTGGGTCATTGATTCTGGCGCCACAGATCATATGACTGGTATTTCTAACATTTTTTCTAATTATCAGTCTGTTGGTACCCATTCTCATGTTCGATTAGCCGATGGTTCTCACACTCCTGTGACTGGTTTGGGTTCTGTTCTTGTTACTCCCCTTCTTACTTTACAGTCTGTCTTACATGTTCCTCGCTTACCCTTTAATCTGTTGTCCATCAGTAAACTTACGAAATCCTTAAACTGTTCCGTCACATTTCTTCCTCATGGTTGTTTGTTTCAGGATCTTGCAACGGGGAGGAAGATTGGTGGCAGTGTTGAGCGTGGTGGCTTGTACTACCTACTGGATGGTGTGCCTTCTCAGTCTGTTGCTCTTCGGACTCCTGCAACTCCTTATCAACAACACTGCCGCCTTGGTCACCCTTCACTTCAGAGTTTAAAACGCTTAGTGCCAGCTTATCGTTCCCTTCGAGAATTACCTTGTGAAGTGTGTGAATTCAGTAAACACCAGCGTGTACCCTTTTCTCCCAGAGTAGAGCTTCGTGTGTCTAGACCATTTCAGTTAGTTCACTTTGATATTTGGGGGCCTATCCACGTTCCCAGTGTCTTTGGATTTCATTATTATGTCATTTTTGTTGATGATTTTTCCCGTATTACATACCTTTATCTTATGAAGGAAAGATCTGAGTTAAAATCTATTTTTCTATCATTCTTTAATGAAATAAAGACTCAGGTTGATACTTGCATCCGTATTTTTCGTTCTGATAATGCACGCGAATATTTTCATGGTGTTCTTTCTCAGTTTTTTGATGAACAAGGTATTATTCACCAGTCAGCTTGTGCACGGACCCCACAACAAAATGGGGTTGCCGAACGCAAGATTCGACATATAACAGAAGTAATGCGTGCCCTGTTATTTCAAATGCATGTTCCTAAGTCCTATTGGAGTGATGCTGTCCTAACTGCTTGTCATTTAATTAATCGCATGCCTTCTACGGTGCTTAGTGGTCAGACACCTCACGAGGTCTTGTATCCTGGGCGGCCTCTCCACTTATTACCACCTCGAGTGTTTGGGTGCACCTGTTACGTTCATGACCTTGATCCTGATCGTAGTAAACTTGACCCATGGTCGATTAAGTGCATCTTTCTTGGTTACTCACGGACTCAAAAAGGATATAAGTGTTATTCTCCATCCTTACGGCGTCATTTTGTGTGTGCTGATGTAACTTTTAATGAGTCCTTACCATTTTATTCCGGGTCCGTCGACCCTGCTAGTCCTGTATCTGAGACTGTTTTTCCCATAGCTGTTCTATCTGGCTCCCCCCCCTCCCCGCAAATCCTTGCAGGTATATGTGCGTCGTCCGACGGGTCCTCCAACACCCCTGGCAGGCCCACCTCAGCCTGAGCAGGCACATCCCCCAGCAGGCCCCCCTCCGGCTGCACCTCCGTCTCCACCCCGCCAGTCGTCCCCCCCCCGTCGCCAGATCCCCATGCTCGTCGATATCCTGTCCGTGACAATCGTCGCCCTCCGGTAAAGTATAGTCTCTCTACCTCGTCGAGTACTTCTCATCCTATTGATCGTTTTGTCTCTTATTCTCATCTCTCTCCGTCCCTTCATGCTTTTACCACTATTGTTTCTTCTATTTCTGTTCCTAAAACTGTTCAGGAGGCCTTATCTATATCTGAGTGGCGGACAGCTATGGAGGATGAAATGACTGCTCTTCATCACAATGGTACATGGGACCTGGTTCCTCTTCCGGCTGGTAAAACCACCGTTGGTTGTCGATGGGTATACACTGTTAAATATCTTCCCGATGGTATTGTTGAGCGCTATAAAGCTCGCCTTGTTGCCAAAGGATACACTCAGACCTATGGTGTGGATTATTCTGAGACTTTTTCTCCCGTTGCCAAATTGGGTTTCGTACGGCTCTTCATCTCTCTTGCTGCCAATCTTGGTTGGCCATTGTTCCAGCTAGATGTAAAAAATGCCTTTCTCCATGGGGATCTCCAGGAGGAAGTCTACATGGAGCAACCACCTGGGTTTGTTGCTCAGGGGGACCGTCATCAGGTCTGTCGTCTTCGTAAAGCCTTGTATGGTCTTAAGCAGTCACCTAGAGCCTGGTTTGGTAAGTTTAGTGATGCAATTATGAAGTTTGGTATGCGACGCAGTCAGTCTGATCATTCTGTGTTCTCCCTCACATTTAATCGGCGGAAAGTACTGTTGATTGTTTATGTGGATGACATTATTATTACAGGTGATGACCAGCAAGGTATCGATGAACTCAAATCCTTCTTACATCAGCAGTTTCAGACAAAGGATTTGGGCAAACTACGATACTTCTTAGGTATCGAGGTAGCACGATCCAAAGAAGGTATCAGTTTATCGCAAAGGAAATATGTGTTGGATATTCTTGAGGAAACAGGAATGTTGGGAACGAGGCCTGTTGAGACTCCTATGGATCCCAATGTCAAATTGTGTGTTGACCAGGGGGAGCTACTTACTAGTCCTGATCAATATCGTAGGTTGGTTGGTAAACTAAATTATCTTACTATTACACGTCCCGATATCTCATTTGCAGTCAGTATGGTGAGTCAGTTCATGGCAGCTCCTCGTCTTCCACATTGGGAGGCAGTTCTCCGGATTGTGAAGTATCTTAAGTCACATCCGGGGCGTGGGCTATTTTATCGAGCTAATGGGCACTTACAAGTTGAGGCGTTCACTGATTCCGATTAGGCCGGAGGACCGTCTGATAGGAGATCCACTACGGGTTATTGTATCTTTTTAGGTAGAAATCTCGTTAATTGGAGGAGTAAGAAGCAAACAGTGGTTGCTCGGTCTAGTGCAGAACCGGAGTATAGAGCAATGGCACATACAACGTGTGAGATTGTATGGTTGCGATCGTTCCTCAAAGAGATAGGATTCAATGTGAAGTTGCCCATGCCTTTGTATTGTGATAATCAAGCAGCTATTTATATTGCATCCAATCCGGTGTTTCATGAGAGGACTAAGCATATTGAAGTTGATTGTCATTTAGTGCGAGAGAAGTTGACCGAGGGTGTGATAGCTACTCCATATGTATCTACAGGTGCTCAGTTAGCTGATTTGTTTACTAAATCATTATTTAAACCACGGTTAGAGTTGTTATGTAACAAGTTGGGACTTTGTGATATTTATTCTCCAGCTTGAGGGGGAGTGTTAGAGTGTGTAGTATTAGGTGAGTGGGGGTTTGTCCCACATCGCCTATTTGACTTAATGTAAACTCCTCTCTCGAATATAAATATATGTTATGTGTGTGAGGATTAAATATTGATCCTACACACTTTTCCTTCCCAAATATCAAAAACAAACACCAATTCATACTACACCGGATTTACTTTTTCTCCACCAATTCATATGTCAAGCTATATCCCATGTCCCATGGATATGGTATTCCGTCCGTGAGCCCTAAAATGCGGAAAATCCTTTGATCTGTGCTTTGTGGTTGTCACTGATGCTACAATGGTAGTTTAGATTAGCTTTTGCGGATTGTTGGCTGGGTATCATTAGTGCGAGAGTTACTGTGTTGGAAAGCTTTCTTGGACAAAGAACATTCTGTTCTATCTTCATGGAATTATGCGGTTATGTCCATCTGCAAATCTAGTCCTTGATAAGACGAAGGATAAATATTTGACGTGATGGGAGGTTTGTCTCTTAAGACTTCCTAGTTCATTGATTTCCCAACTAAAAAAAATTAAATGCATTGCATGTTAATTTTAACGAAAATGATTACCGTACCGACCAAAACGGACAGAAATCATACCGATGGCCGATGGACATAATAGGGTGCTTGATCCATGCACCTACACACATCGGATGCCGTTTATTCTTGCGTGGACCCCCTCGGTTTTTTTTTTTTTTAGAATTTTTGGAGGGCTCGGATCAGCCGTCCGGTGGCCGGAGGCGACCAGCTGAGGCCGTCAGTACGATTTCGGTTCATTTTTGGTCGGTACGGGTAGTAGTACTCTAATTTTAATCTGCAAAGTACGTGTTACTTGTGGGATAGTTTCTAGGAGCATCTTATGTATTCCCACATGCCCGATGTTAATTATGCTTATATCATCCCTTGGCATTGCAGCCTCTGCTTAGTCTTTCCCATTCAGCGCCTAGAAATGGCTTGTGGAAACGAAAAGCTGATGTTGCTTTACTGCATTGCATGGTATGTCAATTACCAATGGCTACAGTTTCCGTATTCAAAATTGTTTTGTTATTCTGTCTCAATTTCATAAAGTTACCTAAGGGTTTTATCTACGCCAGTTATGCCTCGGAAAATTGGTTCAAAATTCATGCTTCTCTCAAGTACCTTGAGTTGCCCACTTTCCTCTTTTGATGAAAACCATCACATTAGCATGCCCTATCACGAAAATTTACCAAACTTCTTGGACCCAATTAAGACACCCAATGTCAACTCCAAGGGGTTAGCTGAGTGGTAAGTTGAACAGTATAGCACCTCAATAAACTAAGATCATGAGTTTGAATTTCATGAAGTGGTTGCTCTTTGTTGGGAATGCCTTGAATTTTGTTTGTCCCACATTGGTTAACTCTATTGTTGTGGGTTTTGCACCCTAGTATAACTAAGGGTTTTTGTCCCACATTGGTTAAGTGTGAGTTGTGGGTTTTGCATCCTATTATAAATAGGAGTTTTGGGAGACTCTTAAGGCTCCATCCTTTTGTTGCCCCTCTCTCATATTGGTGGCCTCTCAGAGTTACGGATTATAGCCGGCTCTGTGTAAATTCTTCTCTACGTTTGATAGTGAAGTCCTCTCTCTCCTCGCCCGTGGACGTACCCATCTTGGGGAACCACGTATATCTTGCGTCTTGTGTTCTTGTTGGATTGTTTATTTGTTTTGGTTTGCTTTCTTTTGATTTAGTCGCGCTCATAGCGTTCCGCGTTACAACAAACTGGTATCAGAGCTCTAGGTTGCAAAAACTAGGGTTTCGTTTCCGATTGTGGCTATGGCGGCTAAATTCGAGATTGCGAAGTTTGATGGGCAGAGCAGCAGTTTCAGTCTTTGGAGAGTAAAGATGAAGGCTCTGTTAACCCAACAAGGATTGCACAAGGCTTTGTTAGGCAAGACTGGTTCTGGAATCAAAGAGGAGGATTGGGATGATACGGATGCCAAAGCTCTGAGTTCTATTCAGTTGAGTCTGGCAGATGATGTTCTTCGCGAGGTGGAAGAAGAAACTTCAACAGCAGGAATTTGGGTGAAGTTGGAAGGCATATATATGACGAAGTCGCTCACCAACAAGTTATATCTTAAACAACGTCTTTATACATTTCGTATGCGAGAAGGTATACTGTTAAGGATCATTTAGACGAGTTCAATCGTATTATTATGGATTTGAAAAATATTGATAGTAAAATTGAGGATGAGGACCAAGCCCTAATTTTGTTATGTTCTTTACCGCTTTCGTATGAGCACTTTGTTACAACCCTATTGTATGGCAAAGACACGATATCTATGGAGGATGTTAAATCCAGCCTTTATTCGAAAGAATTGAGGAAAAAGGTGTCTGGTGAGGGTGACGTGCAAGCGGAGGGTTTGTTTGTTAGGGGAAGAACGAATGAAAGGGGTGATTCGAGTAATAGAGCTAGATCTAAGTCAGCAGGTAAAAAGAAGAAGGAAAAGTGCAATTACTGCAAGAAACCCGGGCACTGGAAACAGGATTGTTTGGTACTCAAGCAGAAGGAAGCAGAAGGCCAGAAAGGGGGAAAGGAAATTGCTGGGGTTGCTGAAAGTTCAGATGAGTTAGATAATGATAATGTTTTATCAGTTTCGGCGGGTGATTCCCACTCGCAGGCCGAATGGATCATGGATTCTGGATGTTCATACCACATGTGCCCGCATAAAGAGTGGTTCTCCACTTATGAGGCAGTCAATGGTGGTACAGTTTTAATGGCCAATAATCAGGCCTGCAAAACTGTTGGTTTGGGAACGATTCAGTTGAAGATGCATGACGGTATTGTTAGGACTCTGTCTGAGGTTCGGCACGTTCCGGATTTGAAGAAAAATCTAATCTCCCTAGGTGCTCTTGATGCTCGTGGGTACAAATTCCACGGTGAAGGTGGAGTTTTGAAGGTTTCAAAGGGTGCATTGGTGCTGATGAAGGGTCAGAAAAAGGGTAGTCTCTATTTGCTAGCGGGCAGTACAGTTACAGGTTCTGCTGCATTGGTTGCTTCATCAAAGGTTGCAAGCTCGGATTTGACTCGGTTATGGCATATGCATCTTGGGCATATGAGCGAGAGAGGGATGACAGTTTTGAGCAAACAGGGTTTGCTAGGTGGCCAGAAATTTGAGAAGCTGGATTTCTGTGAGCATTGTGTCTACGGCAAGCAGTGCAGGGTGAAATTCAGTACAGCTGTTCATCGCACCAAAGGCACGATGGATTATTTTCACTCGGATCTTTGGGGTCCCGCTGAGGTAACTTCTAAAGGTGGTTATAATTATTTTATGAGTATTATCGATGATTTCTCTCGTAAGGTGTGGGTGTATTTTTTGAAACATAAGAGTGAGGCACTTGACACTTTTAAAAAGTTTAAAATTTTGATTGAGAATCAGACCGGTAAGAAAATAAAACGATTAAGGACTGACAATGGTATGGAGTTTTGTTCTGGCGAATTTGATAGATTCTGCAGCAGTGTGGGAATTGTGCGGCATCACACAGTTCGGAAAACCCCACAGCAGAATGGTGTGGCTGAACGGATGAATAGGACTCTAATGGAGAAGGCGCGTTGTTTGAGGTCCAATTCTGGATTGGGCAAAGACTTTTGGGCTGAAGCTGTTTCCACAACTTGTTATTTGGTGAACAGGTCTCCGTCGACTGCTATTGAGTGTAAGACTCCGTATGAGGTTTGGTCTGGTCATCAAGCTGATTATTCCATACTGCGTGTGTTTGGGTGTCCGGCTTATGCTCATGTGAATAGGGGTAAGTTGGAGCCGCGTGCCAAGAAGTGTATTTTCTTGGGCTATCAGGCAGGTGTGAAAGGGTACAGATTGTGGTGTCCAGAAACCTCCAAGTTTTTGATTAGCAGAGATGTTACTTTTGATGAAAACTTGTTGGTTAAGGGGTCGAAGCATTTTGGGGATGCAGTTCAGAAACAGAGTGTTCCAAAGCAGGTGGAGCTTTTGAGTGAATCTTCTGACTCAGGGAAGGTTATTATTGATCAGCCAATTGAAGAGGATGTTCAGAGTTCAGACACAGAGGGTGATGCAGAAATAGAGCAACCGCGCACTATTGCTAAAGATAGGCCAAGAAGGGAGATTCGTCCTCCTGAAAGGTATTCGGCTTATTCTGAGATGGTGGCCTATGCTTTATCAGTTGCTGAGACAGTGGAGTTTGATGAGCCTTCTAGCTATACAGAAGCTGTTTCGAGTACTGAGGGTGCACAGTGGTCAGTTGCTATGAGTGAGGAGATTGAGTCTCTTCACAAGAATCAGACATGGGAGTTAGTAGAGCCGCTGAAAGGAAGGAGAATTGTTGGATGTAAATGGGTCTTCAAGCGCAAACCAGGTATTCCAGGGGTTGAAGAGGCACGGTTCAAAGCTCGGCTAGTGGCGAAGGGATTTAGTCAGAAAGAAGGTGTTGACTACAACGAGGTATTTTCACCAGTAGTTAAGCACAGTTCCATTCGCACTTTACTAGCTATTGTTGCATGTTATGACCTTGAGTTAGAGCAACTTGATGTCAAGACTGCGTTTTTGCATGGCGAGCTTGCGGAACAGATTTATATGCGTCAACCTGAGGGATTTGTTGTTTCTGGTAAGGAGGATCATGTGTGCTTACTTCGTAAGTCTTTGTATGGCCTTAAACAGTCTCCGAGGCAGTGGTATAAGCGGTTTGACACATTTATGATAAGCCAGTCATATTCTAGGAGTGAATATGACAGATGTGTGTATTTTCGAAAACTTCCAGATGGTTCGTTTATTTATTTGCTGTTGTATGTTGATGATATGCTTATAGCTGCCAAAAGTGTATCAGAGATCAACAGGTTGAAACGACAGTTAGGTGGTGAATTTGAGATGAAATATTTGGGTGCGGCAAAACGTATTTTGGGTATGGAGATTCGCAGAGATCGAGTAGCTGGCAAATTGTTTCTAAACCAGAAGTCCTATGTGCTCAAAGTACTTGAGCGCTTTGCCATGCAGAACTCGAAGCCAGTCAGTACCCCTTTGGCAGCACACTTTCGGCTTTCAGCTGAGTTGTCACCGCAATCAGAGGAGGAGGAAAAGCGTATGGAAAAGGTTCCATATTCTAGCGCAGTTGGAAGCCTTATGTATGCTATGGTATGTACTCGTCCTGATATTTCACATGCAGTTAGTGTTGTTAGTCGCTATATGGCGAGACCTAGTAAGGCACATTGGGAGGCTGTGAAATGGATACTTCGTTATTTGTGCGGAACTGCAGATATGGGTTTACTGTTTGGGGTTGCTAATTCGGGTAATCAGGCTATTGGTTACGTTGATTCGGATTTCGCTGGTGACCACGATAAGAGGAGGTCTCTAACAGGTTATGTATTTACTCTGTCCGGAAGTGCCGTTAGTTGGAAAGCTACCTTGCAGGCTACAGTTGCGCTGTCTACAACGGAAGCAGAGTATATGGCCATTGCTGAAGCTGTGAAGGAGGCATTGTGGATGAGAGGTTTACTTTGTGAGCTTGGTATTGCACAAGGGGTCACTTCTGTATTTTGTGATTCGCAGAGTGCTATACATCTTACGAAAAATTCGATGTATCATGAGAGGACCAAGCATATTGATGTTAGGTATCACTTCATTCGGGATATCATCTCACAGAAGGAAGTTGAGGTGAAGAAAGTGGGTACAGCAGACAACCCGGCAGACATGTTGACTAAACCGGTTCCGGTTGCCAAGTTCAAGCATTGCTTGGGCTTGCTTGGCATTTGCAGTTGATCGCCCCTTGGGGGCATTTGGCGAGTGAGAGGTTAGAAGAGGAGAGCTATGCTTGGTGATTTGGTTTCAGTGAAATTCAAGTCAAGGTGGAGAATTGTTGGGAATGCCTTGAATTTTGTTTGTCCCACATTGGTTAACTCTATTGTTGTGGGTTTTGCACCCTAGTATAACTAAGGGTTTTTGTCCCACATTGGTTAAGTGTGAGTTGTGGGTTTTGCATCCTATTATAAATAGGAGTTTTGGGAGACTCTTAAGGCTCCATCCTTTTGTTGCCCCTCTCTCATATTGGTGGCCTCTCAGAGTTACGGATTATAGCCGGCTCTGTGTAAATTCTTCTCTACGTTTGATAGTGAAGTCCTCTCTCTCCTCGCCCGTGGACGTACCCATCTTGGGGAACCACGTATATCTTGCGTCTTGTGTTCTTGTTGGATTGTTTATTTGTTTTGGTTTGCTTTCTTTTGATTTAGTCGCGCTCATAGCGTTCCGCGTTACAACACTCTTGATCCCCCAAGGGCCACCCCCGGACTATGCCTGTTAGTTGCCCATATGTGCTAGTTGGGGGATTGCATGTCCCCAGGGGACTAGTCAGGGCAAAAGCCTCCAATACCTCGGCTTGAAGTAGATAAAATTGTCAATGTCCTAAGAACTATGGAACATGCCAATGAACCTCATCAGTCATGGACTAACTTTCTCTCGTGGTTCTTCAATATGCAGGCAGTGAAGTCCTTTTGTGAGGAATCTCTTGTGGTGATTCCCTATTTTGTTTTGGATTCTACTGTTGGCAAGGCACCCCCTGGTTGTGTAGATACTTTCGCGAAATTAAGTAATTCGCTACCTCCTCCATATGCTGCAATACAACATGAAGCCTTGTGTGCTTAGGTTGTACAATGAAGTTCATTTTTGTACTTGCCGATGACTGTATCTCTTTTCTGTTGATCGGCCGAAGAAGAAAATAGAAAAAGGAAAAAAAGAAGCCAATGACTAAACTTTCTTGTTAGAAAGATCGTCTAATTCTTTGGGATAAGAGTCCCATGTAACAATTCCTGCATTGAATACTTGTCTGATTAGTGTATTTAAATTTAACAAACCTTATTATTGGCTACAACTGAAATCAGTGTACAACATTATGCTAATCTTTGGGTGATGCCTTGAGCTAGATGGGTGGAGTGCTAGCTCTGTTCAGAAAGGAGATAACCCAAAAACAGAGACGGTAAGAAGTGTAAGTCCTGGCTCTGTTCAGAAACGAGATCACCCTAAAATAGAGACGGTAGAAGTGTAGGACCTTCATAATTTGTTATGTGTTTTGGTTACTTCAATTGGATTTATGCTGTTTTGTATTATTGTCACACCGGTGGCATATCTTTCTTTGCAAGCGGTTTGTGTTCGACAGTTGTTATTCATCACGTATATTGTTGCTAGGCTTAAATACTAGCGAAAATGATCTTTTAGCAAATTTGTGTCAGTGTGTATATCAATCAATCAATGGTGATTTAACTAATTTTCTGAGTCTCTTCAATCTATATAACAATGGAGCTTAGGTTTTTTGAAAAAATATGTATATGTCAATCTGTTATTGGTTGAGAGGCCTCTATAAATCTTGGCTGTTCAGTTACATTTTTTTTTTTGTCCTCACCCTTCCCTCTCTCGGATGCTCCCTCTCCATTTCAAATTTTGAACGATTATTGCCTCTCTCTGCGTCTAATCTCAAATGATTATCGCCCTTTCCTCTCTTCGATCTCGCACAGTAAGATCAACGATGCATAGATTCTCCTCCCTTCACCCACTTCTGCGGTGACCTGTAGCCCTTAGAATGGTTTGTCATAACGGCAATCCCGCTACCAGTACTCTTTTACTTTTAATCCCGCCTCCTCCTCTTGCTCTCTTCGTGACGCCATTGCACACACCTTCCCGAACGCTGCAACATCTCAAGGACCTTGCCGCCGTCAATTCAGGTCTCTCAACACCCTCAAAACATCGTTAAATCAGGATACCCATTTTGATTCTCAGGAAACTTGCTTCTCAAACTGGACTCTATCCAGGTAATTGTCATCTTTTTATAATTCATTGCGTGCAGTTTATATATGTCGATCTATGAGTAAAGAACCGATCCAAGATTAGATTTTTGCAATTTTCTTATCAATGTTGTTGAATAATTTTGAAGTGTGGTCAATAGTAGCCCCTTTAGATTGAGGGATTTTAAGAAAAGAAAGGAAACAATTAGAGTTCTTGCCAAAATCACTCATTTCTATTGAGTACATTAGGTGAGAAATGGAGAGAATGGCACTAAAATGATGGTTTTTGATTGGCTCCTTCCCTTTTCTCATCACACCATTTCTCCCGAGCCAAAGGGGTAAGTGGTGTTACCTTATGGGAGATCTGAGATGGGTTTGATTGCAGGGTGATGATCTGATGATTAGGGATGGGAAAAGATTGATTATCAGAGGGAATTAATGGAAGAGGTTACGATTAAAAGAAGTGGAATTTTGAGTATGTCATTGAAGAATGATGAGGTTAGGTTTGCGAGTGATTTATTCACTACCTCCTATTGATTTATACTAAAGTGTTTCTCCTTTTCATTTGATTTGGTGCTGTCTCTATTTAGTCGTGCTTTTTTTTTTTTTTTTGGTACCAGCATCTTCAATACGGTGATCTAGGCTGTTAGAAGGCTCTTTGGGATCTAAAGGTAATTGTTTGTTGTTTTAAACTTTTAATTTTTTTTAGTTTGCTTTTGTTTGAATTTGTTGGGGCTTTTGAAAAACCCTAACCATCTATTCCATCTTCTCAATTGAAACCCTAGCGTCGAATTGGTATGCAAGTTTGATCAATCCCATTAATTGTCAATTCGATCAAACTTGGTATGTATTTAACTAAAATCGACATGGACACACAATTGACAAATTATATTTGGACAGGCAAATTTTAAGAATTGGGAGGACACGACACTGACACTTTGGCTCAAGTTAAGTAGTATTGCCCTAACAAAGAGATCAGGACTAGGTGGCTCCATTGCTGAATTTGGTTTTCAAATGGTTAACAAATCTTGCTTAGTTTTATCACTCGCCCCTTTTATAAGATCAATTTAATATTACAGTTTGTTTAGTTCTATCTCATTTCTCTTTATTTTAGATAACACCTAATGTCGAATCCAGCTGGTAGTTGTAATTTATTTATCCCAACAGTTGATCCAATACAAAAGGCCACCTTACTAATTCTTTGTTTTCTTCCTATTTTTTTACGTCAGGCGGAGGGTAAGTTGTGCAGCGATACCACCGGTACTGGTAAGAGGCTTTTATTTTCTTCACAAGGTTGAGTATGGATTCTCCTCTACAAGAAGTTAGCTGCCTTTTTCAAATACGGCATGATTTTGTGTGCTAAAAATGAGATTTTTTTGTCTATTTTTTGCATATCATTCAGTTTATAGTTTGATCTTTTGTTGTGAGCTAAATATTGGATGGAATTATTGTGTATGTGTGTGTGGTGTTCACTATGTAATTAGTTTGGTGCGGTGCCGCCTCTAATTTGTATTCGAAGTGCACCAATGTGTCCATGTCCTAATTTTTGGAGAAACAACAATGTCCGTTTCTTATGGAGTTTGTGCCCCTTGTCGGTATCTGTGCTTCATAGGTGTTGATAAATCCTCCATTCTAAGTTCATGAACCCAACACATCCTAAATTAGTAGTAATTCTTAGGTGTTGTATTAGGTTGTGTTTCTTCAAGGGATTTGAGGAGGGATTTATTCTTTCGATATCCCTATCCATATCATCTCCCTTGGCCATTCCCTCCATGCATTCATGATCTAAAAACAGCTGTAAGGTTTCGAGAGAATCACTCAGTGATTGGATCAACGAATAAGAAAAAGCAAAAGAAAGAATTGCTGAGTGCACCAAATGTGTAATCCTTCCAGTGCTAGTGAATCTAAGAGGCAGAAGGAATGCAGATTTGTGTATTCCAGCAGATAAACTACAGGGAAATTTTGCTCTGTTATTTTTGTCTGCGAATTTGGGTTTATAGGTTGCTATAAGAGCATATGTAGTAATGGGCTATTCCTTACTGTGCTTCTATTTTGTGCCAGGCAATGGAAAAAAGACAAATGCCTGGAAAGGTTGACTCTTGATTTGGTTATTTTTGCTGATCATTGTAAAGCATAGTCAGTTACCATGATGAAGAAAACTGGCAGCTCAATATTTACCCAGAACAAAAGGACAATGAGTAGCTCAACTGCAGACATAATCAGTTATCTCCCGTGCAATGTACTAGAAAAAATCTTATTGTGTTTAAGGTTGCAGGATGCAGTGAGGGCAAGTGTTTTGTCAAAGCAATGGAGGTATATCTGGACTACAATTCTCCAACTAGTATTTGATGATATGTTCTATCAAGAATGTACGAAGGCGACGAGGAACAACCTTATGATGACTATTTATCAAGTTTTGCTACAACATCGTGGACCAATACTCAAGTTCACAGTCTCTTTAATGGCGCTGGAAAGCTGTCCACAGATCGATCAGTTGATACATTTTGTGTTGAAAATGGCATCCAAGAATTGACCCTTTACCTTTTCTAGGGTGGACCTTATAAATTGCCGTCATCACTATTTTCTTGTGGAGGTATTACACGTTTGGATCTCTTTTCTTGTGTGTTTAAACCTCCACCCGGGTTTAAAGGATTTGGCAAGCTCCTTTGCCTGGAGCTTGATAAAGTTGTCATCGCTGGTGACGCACTTTCAAGTTTGATCTCCACTTGCCCGCTACTGGAACGTCTAACAATTTGAAGCACTAGTTTCAATTACCTTGAAGTTGTCGCTCTTAATCTTAGATTCGTATGGCTCTTAGGCATTTTCAGTTCTATTTGTTTCAAAAGTACTCCTCATCTTGCATAAGTATCAATGCATTTGGTATCGTCCATCCGGAATTTAGTATCCAAGGAATGAGAAACATCTGGGTCGGTCATTCTTAGTGGTACTTTTCCTGTCGTTGAGCTTCTAGAATTGGACTACTATCATCCCAAGGTAACATATCCATAATACGTTCTCTGTTTATTTAGGGAGCATGTTTCCTTCGTTGTCCTTATTTTGTTTAATTGTTTTTGTCCTTTGCTCTATGCCATGGCTGCAGGTGGTGTACCAAATAGACAAAGACATCCAAACACATTGCGTCATGTCAAAATTCCGAAGTTGCATCTTATTTGTTTTGATAAAGGAGATGAGATCTCTATGGTTCTTTGCTTAATTAGAAGCTCTCCAAACTTGGAAAAAATTCAACTCAAGATAAGTAATGACAGCTCATGTTTTTTCTCTATGTTTGGGATGTAAATTCTGAATCGTTAAGCTTTACGTTTTCTTCTTTCCAGGCATGTCCGAGTGAAACTGTAACTCTTGATCCTGTTCTAGAACCTTTAGAATTGCAAGGCTGGTCAGATATCACATTAAATCAACTTCGAGTAGTTGAGAGACACAAGGTATCTGGCACGAGGCCTGAATTAGATTTCATCAAAGTTCTATTAGCCAAATCACCTATTCTGGAGAGACTGCTTATCAAGTTGGAGTCAGAGAAGGTTTCTAAAGAATCAAGGATTTTGAAGGAGTTGATAAGATTCAAACGCCTGTCACCTGATGCAGAAATTACATTAAAAAATAGAGATGAAGTTCTTTGCTTTGGGGATCATTTTGATTAACGCAGGGACGTGATCTTTCTAGCGTTTGATGTCTATACGGTGAGAGTTAGGCCCGTTCCCGAAAGGGAAATAAGTCCTTATTTTTTAAGAAGGCAATTTCAAACTCAAAAATTATGTGCTTACGCAAATAATTTTTCTATCAATATGGATCTTGTTTGTTTTAATAGATCTCATTGAAATTTTTAATACGGTGCAAAAAAAAATTGAAAATTTATTTTTCATTTACATTATTTTTGAATTTGAAAATATGAAATAAGTACTTATTTTTTAAGAAGGTGTTCTGGAATGGGGCAAGCAACTGCAAAGGACTTCTTGGATGATCTTTTGTTTTGTGTTTTTTTTTTCCCTTTTGCTTGGTGTGTTTGACCCAATCATGATATTGAAGGACGTGACCTTTTCTCGAAAAACCCCAGATCCCAAGGTCTATTTTTGAATTGGTTGCTTTGTACATGGTTGGATGTTTGTTTCCCTCTTGTTTTGGGAAAAATTGAATCCTTTTGGAACTATGGCTCTTGTGTAAACCAGCCTATCTAGTCGGTCTCTGTTGTTTTCCCAAGGAAAGAATGTAACTCTGAGGATATTTAGAACAATGAGATTTGATTAGTGATTTTGGTAGAAAAGCAATGATGATGTTGTGACTGAATTTGAAGAAGTGTGATGGTTGTGGTAATCACCGTCCATTAGGTGTTTGATTATGAGACAAATAACTTCTAAAAATTTAAATACATTTACACACTTCAAAACTGTTTCTCTACTTCCCATGCACTTTTTAAGACACTTTGGGAAGGTATATAACTATATATATCACTATCTATTTCGTTTGTAATTAACATTACAGAATAAAAGTTTACTACGCCAAATTTTACCTTTAGCAGCATTAGAAAACAGTCGATAATACTAACAACCACAGGTAATAGTCTAAAAACCGTTGGTAAAGCAATTGTCGGGAAAACAAAAAAGGTGGTAACAAATTGTCGGTAATTCTAAAAATGGCATTCCAAAACCGTCGGAAATGAAATGGGCGGTTAATTTCTTTGCTTTTTCGTGAGTCGAACCCAAAACCGCAGGATCTTTCACACCCGTGCGACCAATTGGGCTAACCCACATTTTGGTTCAATTAGGATAAATAAACAGCGGTAATATACAGCCGGTATTAAAAACAACCGTACATTCTATTTTTTCCAGTAATAATTTAAAAAACCGCCGGTAAAAGTCACTAAAAACGGCAGTCTTAGGGAAACTGCCGTGTTATGGTAATTATTTCCGGTGGTCTCATTAATGCCGTTAAAAGTGTCTTTTAACGGCATTAAATTAATGCCGGTAATACTACCGCCGGTAAAGCCAAAATTTGATGCAGTGGTTGGCGATAACTTTTTTTTGTTTTTGGTAATGAGTTGGGTATAACTTGTAACAATGGTACCTAAACTATGCTTTATGTTAATTTTGTAAGTTTCATCCTGAAGTTTTAAGAAGCAGAACCTGCTAACCTACTATGGATGTGTAGAAATCTCAGAATTGTAACTTCCCAACGTACCCATATACAGTAGTTTCAAGTTTTGGCTCAGCTCATGCGCAAAGAATTACTTGGATTTTAATGAGATTTTCTTACCTTTGTAAAAGCCCCAATAAGTCTAGTTACAAATAAGAATCCGAGCGGGGGCACGGAGTGTGAGTTCCTTCACCTATATACGCGTGAGTGTCTGTGTCAGTAAAAGCACATGAGGATGATCTTTTCTTTTCTTTTCTTTTCTCAACTAGCGTATAATTAATTTAGAAGAAACATTTGGTGGCAGGTCCATTTTAAGCATTTTCTAGCGCCGCACGTCCACACTATATTTTCAAAACAATTGCAGTCCATTGGTTAATCCAAGTACAAAATTACCCTTTACGTAAAAACCACCCCACTCTCGCAATCGCTGCCTCTGGTAATCAACACCAGTGATTTTCCCGACGCCACATCCAAACAACAATTCCCAGCAATCAACGGCGGTGATTTTCTAGCGGCATCTTCGTGCTTGGGGAAGGAGAGAGGAAGGTGGGCCTAGCCGGCGTGGAGTAGAAGCTTGCCGGAAAGAATGGTGATCGGTGGCGGACCGGCAGTGGCTTTGGCAACTGCCAAGTCGCCGACTCTCTCTCTCTCTCTAGTACACTACATGAATTCGAAGCTGGAGAACAGTTTGGCCTTTTGCTGGTTTATGAAAGATGAAAATAGAAAAGAAAATGAACACAACTGGAGCCTTTTTCCTGGTTCGAGAAGAATTTTTTTTTTTTTTTAGTGAAAGAGCAAGAAATGCATTGATGATATGGAATATAACTGAAACAAAATACAACAAACAACATAAGCTATAGACATAAACATAAAGCACGCAGTTCCGTAGTAGTGCCAGTCCAAAACGGTGTGCCTCTGGCAATTGCTGAGGAAGAAGATGCTAGTGTTGCCTGCTTGGCTAGGCAATGGGCGAGATGAACGTCTTGGCGGTCAACCTTGGTAATCCTGCAAAAAGCTAACTTCGAAATTTTCAAACCAAGGTTGCGCAACAAAAAGGTGTTGGCGAAGTGCGACTCAGATCACCCTGCTAACTGCATGACAGCATTTAAACAATCAGAATAAATGAAAACAACATTGAAATTGTGAAGATGAAAATAGAAAAGGAAATGGAGAGAGAGAGAAGCAAAAGCCAAAGTCTGGGCTCCTAGGGAAAAAAAGACCATCACATGCTATCTATTTTTTTTTTTTTTTGGTACATGACGCTTTAACTTTGTTTGGTTTAGATTTTGAAGAAAGTTTTTTTTTATAATGAGTAGAGAGAAAGATAGAGAAATGAGAGTAATAATTGAGAACAAAATTTATTGAGGACCGTGCACAAAGAAAGGGGTTCAGTCTGGAGAGCGCAAATTGAAGACAATCTTTGAGACGCTATTGTTCTGAGAAATTTTTGGTGCTTTCGTGACCACACACTCGCATCTGCTCGCGAACACCTTTTACGTGTCTTAGTTTGTTCATGTTTCTAAATTTATACTTTTTAAGGGAAAAAATTGACATACGAAAAATAAACACATACCTTTATATGTGTTATTTTATTGCACAAATAAATACATTAATGTTTTATGTGTGACACAAAACAAACATATAACCTTATATGTTCTAGTTTGTCATTCTAATTATGACACATGTAATGTTATGTATGTGACACACAAAGCATACAAGTAACATTATATGTGTTGTTCTATCATTCTAATTACAACTCAAACAAATACATATAACGTTATAGTATGACACACAACTCAAACAAATAACCTTATACGTGTTATTTTGTCATCCTAATTAACACAAATAAACACGCACAGATAACGTAACAAGTGCAACACACAAAGCACACAGATAACCTTCTATGTGCTCTTTATCTATGACACTAAACTAAATCACACTTCGATCTGCACCATTTTCCATACAATAGATATGGTTATTTGTCTAAATTCATACTCTGTATTATCCTAAAAGCCCAACAAATTAGTTTATTTATGCAAAATCTATGCTCTTTATAGTCGCAATAAATTAATAAATGTGATTATCTGTCTAAATCTATACCACGTATTATCCCAAAAAGACTAGCAGATAAGATTATCTCTGTGAAAAATGTGTTCTTAGTAATCACAATAAAACCAAAAGATGTGATTATCTACCCAATCTATACATTGTGCTATTCCAACAGTCCAACAGATAAGGTTATACTTATTAGAAAGTTTATTATATATAATCGCAATAAATCAATAGATGTGATTATATGTCCAAATCTATACCCTGATGTGGAGACTTGCGAATTTTTTTTTAATTTCGGAAATCGTTTATTGCGTAAAATAGTTGTGTTGTTAGTAAAATCGCTCGTATGTTGTGGGGTGTACGGAGATACGTATTCGGGTGTGTATCGGACTCTCGGAGGATGGTAAAATGTTAGCTTGAGGTTGTGATGATGTTTGGAAGTGTTGGTAGCAAGTGGGGTTTGATTCGGTGACCATTGCAAAAAAATTCATGTTCTGCCCAACTTGTACCGGTACAGCCTTTTCCCCGTACCGGTACATGGTGTCCAGAAGGTGTGTTTTTGGACAGTTTGAAAGTTCATGAACCGGTACAGCCTTTTCTCCGTACCGGTACATAATGTATTTTTCTGCAATTTTCAGCACGCATTTCAAACGCCTATAAATACCCCCTTTTGTCATTTTTCACATTCAAAACCCACGAAATAACCCTAGAAACACCCCCCTCTTACCTACCCAACTCCAATCTCACTCAAAACTCTTGATTTCTACCTCAAATCTTCAAGATTCAAGGATTCCCAACTTCAAAATCACTTGAATCTTACATTTGGAGAACAAGGGGCAAGTTTTGTGTTCTATCTCTCATCTTTGGGCTTCACCCACGTTTTTCTCTCTCTCCTCTCAATCACTTGTTGATCTTTGTTCATTTATCTTGTTTTTGGGTTGTATACACTCTAAATCTTGTATCTAAGTTCGGGTGGAGCTCGTTTTTGGTGGATTCAAGCAAATATCTCTTGGTAGACCTAGGGTTTTGCTCAAAACCCACTTTAGTAGGGATTTCTCTCTTCCTCTACATGTCTTGTGTTGATTATGTGTGATTTAGGTGTTTATTTGCGATATATGGTCGAATGGAATGTTTTATGACATAAGGATTGCATATTCTTTGATAGTGGTAATGTGGCAATGAGTGCCTTGGTTCATGAGCTATACGTGTCGTATTATATAATGTTTGTGTATGTGAAATGAGTTTATGGCATTGGTATCAATTGTGACGATAGTGTAGTTGTTGTTGTGAAGTGAATGGGGAGTTTAGTGTGACGCAAGGGGTGGAAACACACGGTTCGCAAGGGGTAGAGTCTATTGTGACGCAAGGGGTGGGAACACAATCTCGCAAGGGGTGGAAGTTCATTGGAAGAAGTGTGTGTGTGGGTGTTCATATGGGATTGTGATTGTGAATTGTTATGACATTTGCAAAAGGCTGTCGATGTGCATTATTTGAATTTGTCTTTTAATTAAATTTGCCTTTTTCATGCTTATCATCTCATAGCATGTAGATTTTGTAGAGAATTTCTTACTGGGCTCTAGTAGCTCAACAAAATCCTTCTTTTCAGGTTTGAACGCAGGGCAATAGGTTGCATGACATGGTGTATTTGGAAACGAGGACTTTTGGAAGCCAACATGACTTAGTTACTCACCCATCTTTGTATTAATCTACTTTTGGATAGAGATGGTATTGTAACTAATTTACTTTGTTTGATCTTTTGACTTAAGTTTGCAACATTCGTAACTCCTTTGTACTTGTTTTAGCTTAATTTGGGCCGCGGTGCCAAACATGTAATTGATGATGACTTTGGAACTTTGTTTGTAATTAAGTAGGTGGAAACTCATTTTCGGGTATTATCTATTTTATGCGAGGTTCTTTTATCGAAATGATTTATATATTTATGTTTGAAATCGAGGGCGTGACAAATTGGTATCAGAGCTTCTAGGTTTGAATACTTTGAGACCGTGGGGAGACTTCTAGTCTCATGGGTTCAAAAGTCATGCCATTTGCATAACATAAATGTGTTTGTATGCATTGTTGTTACTTGGCTTATGTGGCATTGCATTTTAATATGATAGAGTGGTGTTGAGTTGCTTTGGCCCGTGTTGGGATAGTTAGGGGCTTAAACCTCATTAAGTAATATTGTCGTTGATGAGCTTCTCTTTTCTTATAACTTGTAGCTAGATGCCTCCGAGAACTTGTGCTAGAGCAGGTGAGGCCGAGAGTCGGGGTGGTTGTGGTCGTGGTCGTCGCCGAGAGGCATCGATTGAGGATGAGGTTAGCCATCATAGTGAGAATCCAGGGGAAGGGGTCGGTCATGGTCAAAGAGAGGAAGAACCGATCGTTCAAAATCCCTTTGCTCGGGACTTCATTGCGGCCGCTAACCTTTTAAACCCCGCACCAAGGGAAGGTGCTGAAAGTCGTGTTTTGTCGGCTATGAGGGAATTTAGCCTTAGGAATCCACCAACGTTTGATGCATCGAGCAGTGACCCTCTTGTAGCCGATCATTGGCTAGCGCAAATTCGGAAGCTTTTTAGAGCTCTTGGAATTACGGAGGATGACTTACGAGTCAACATTGTAGCCATTCAACTTACTGGGGAAGTGAATGAGTGGTGGGAGTCGGTCTTAGAATCGAGAGCGGCAAGGATAGCGGCTCAAGCAAATGAGTCAAATGTAGAGAACTTAACTTGGGCCGAATTTGAGGTGCTCTTCGAGGAGCAGTACTTTCCGAAAACTAGTCGTGACCAATTGAGGGACGAATTCAAAAAGTTAGAACAAGGAAATATGACCGTGTCGGAATACGCTTTGAAGTTCCAATCTTTATCTCGTTTCACGCCGGAATTGATGGCAACCGAAGAAAGGAAAAGTAGGCGGTTTGAAAGGGGTTTGCACGACACCGTGAAGAAGTTCGTAATGGCACAACGCAAGGGGAAGTTTTCTGAGGTTATAGAATGTGCGAGGAGTATTGAGACTCTGAAGGAGGCACCACGAAATCTAAAGACTTGAGAACCGAGGCAACCAGTAGGGGGCGTGAGTTCATTTTCGGGAAGTTTCAGTAGTCAGGGGAGGAAGAGGCAACGGGATCAGTTTTTCGCTTCGCAAGGTCCATCAAGCTTTAGGCCTCCATCTTCTTCTTCTTCTTTTGGGACTCGGGGAAATTCGATTAGACCTCCGATTGTGTGTCACGAGTGTGGTCAAGCGGGACACATTCGTGCTCAGTGTCCGCGACTTTTGGGTACGTGTTTTACTTGTGGAAAGGCCGTGCTAGGAATTGTCCGCTTGGGGAAGGGACACGAAACGAGTAACGTTTGGTGCAGCAACCGAGGGGTGGTCAGGGTTCTGGTCGGCAATCATTCCGAGGTAATCAGAGACAGCAGCAGTCTCACTTTCATCAGACCACGTCAGCTCAGGGATCTCAGGTTGAGAGAGGAGCGAGTTCTTCGACACCTACTCAGGGTTCCGGTCAGCGAGGTGGACACGTTTAGGAACAGATGACTCAGGGAAAGGCTTTTGCTATCACCTCTGCTATTCCACCTCCACCACCTCTTGTCACTTCTCAGACCCCAGAGGCTTCGGTTGTGAGGGGTACATTTCTATTGTTTAACTCCTTTTCTAGAGTGCTATTTGATTCTAGAGCATCGCATTCATTCATTGCTGCATCTTTTGCTTGTGCATTAGAATTGGAAATTGAAAGCATTAACCCTCCGTTATTCGTGGAGACACCCATAGGGGGTAGGTCGCCATTAGATCGTATATGCCGAGATTGCGAGCTTATCATTCGAGATCGTCATTTTACCTTTGACTTCATTGTGTTGAATATGTCGGGATTTGATCTTATTTTGGGAATGGATTGGTTGTCCGCGTTTCATGCTACCATAGATTGCTTCAAGCATCGGGTCCGTATTTGTCCGCCCGGGGGTTCTTGTTTTGAGTTCTTCGGAGAGCGTCGGGAACCGTTAGAACAATATTTGTGTGGGTCTCGGGAACAGGAGTCGATGTATGCCTTGTTAGCAAGTTTGGCCTTAGATGAGGATGTATCCGCACGTGGAGAGTTACCTCTTGTCGTCTGTGACTTCCCAGATGTGTTTCTGAGGGAGTTGCCTGGTTTACCGCCTGAGAGGGAAATCGAATTTTCTATTGATCTACTTCCTGGCACCGCACCTATTTCCGTACCTCCTTATCGTTTCGCGCCTGCCGAGTTGAGGGAATTGAAGATTCAATTGCAAGAATTGGAAAGTTTGGGATTCATCCGTCCAAGTACATCACTGTGGGGAGCACCGGCCTTGTTTGCTCAGAAGAAAGATGGGTCGCTTCGCCTATGTATCGACTATCGTAAGTTGAACCGTGTCACCATTAAGAACAAGTACCCATGCCTAGAATTGACGATTTATTTGACCAACTTCGAGGCGCAACTTGCTTTTTCAAGATTGACTTGAGATCTGGTTACCACCAACTGAGGGTTCAGAAGGAAGACGTTCCTAAAACCGCTTTTCGTACTCGTTATGGCCACTATGAATTCGTTGTTATGCCCTTTGGATTGACAAACGCACCGGTAACTTTCATGGATCTAATGAACCGTATCTTTCTTGCCTACCTTGATCGTTTCGTAGTAGTTTTTGTCGACGATATCCTTATCTACTCGCCTTCGGAGGAGGAACACCAATCTCAACTTTCCATTGTTCTTGAACTCTTGAGAAAGCACCGTTTGTATGCCAAGCTGAGTAAATGTGAATTTTGGTTGTCTGAAGTCAAGTTTTTAGGTCACGTTGTGTCGAAGGAGGGGGGTTCCGTTGATCCGGGGAAGATAGAGCCCGTAATGAATTGGCAACGACCGAAGAGTGTGTTTGAGATTCGTAGTTTCTTGGGCCTGGCCAAGTACTACCGTCGTTTTGTCCTTGATTTCTCTCGCCTAGCGGCTCCGATGACTAGATTGACTCGTAAGGGAACTCGCTTTATTTGGAATGATGCGTGTAAGAAGGCCTTTGAGGAATTGAAGAGAAGGTTGACTACTGCGCCGGTTTTGATTGTGCCTGATTGGGGAGTCGGTTACTCTGTGTATTGTGATGTTTCGAAAGAGGGGTTAGGATGTGTTTTAATGCAATCGGGACGAGTGATGGCGTATGGATCGCGGCAATTGAAAACTCACGAGCGTAATTACCCTACCCATGACTTAGAACTTGCGGCCGTCGTTCTTGCTTTAAAGAGTTGGCGTCATTATTCATACGGTGAGAGATTCGAAGTGTTTTCCGACCACAAGAGTCTTAAGTACTTGTTTTCTCAAAAGGAGCTTAATCTACATCAACGCTGTTGGATGGAACACCTAGAGGACTACGATTTCGAGTTGCAATATCACCCGGGAAACGCGAACGTGGTAGCAGACGCATTAAGTAGAAAATCGACTCACCTTGCAAATTTAGCTATCCATGAGTGGAAGACGATGAACGACTTGGGTTCGTACGCATTGCATTTTGAGGAAGTTCGTGAGGGAGTCACCTTATGTAACTTAACCATTCAATCAACCTTGTCGATGCGAGTAATTGAGGCCCAACTGCAAGATGAAGAAACGGGAGAGTTTCGTGCCAAGTTTCTTAGCGGAAATGCTCGAGATGGGTGGATGATTCATGCCGATCAAAGCTTGCGATGCCAAGGAAAATTGTTCGTACCCATTTCGTGTCGGGAGGAAATTTTGAGAGAATTTCACCATTCACCTTTAGCCGTGCATCCGAGGGGAACGAAAATGTATCATGACTTGCGTAGACAGTTTTGGTGGCCGGGAATGAAGAGGGATGTTGTTCTTTTCGTATCCAAATGCCTCACGTGTCAACAAGTCAAAGCCGAACATCAACGGCCCGCCGAGGAGTTACAACCATTACCAGTGGCCGAGTGGAAGTGGGAGAACGTGATTATGGATTTCGTAACCGGGTTACCGAGTTCGCCGAGGGGGCATGATGCCATTTGGGTGATAGTTGATTAATTGACCAAGTCAGCGCATTTCTTACCTATTCAGGTTTCGGATTCGATTGATAAACTTAGTCATTTATATATCCGTGAGATTATCCGTCTTCATGGGATTCCTGTTTTTATCGTGTCCGATCGAGATCCAAGATTTACCACGCGTTTTTGGCAAAATTTACAGGCCGCTCTTGGCACCAACTTATTATTTAGCACCGCGTATCACCCTCAAACGGATGGGCAATTCGAGAGAATGATCCAAATTTTAGAAGATATGCTTCGGGCTTGCTGCTTACGTCGAAACCTTGCCTTCAACTATGAGGTTGATAGAAACCCGAAGCGTAGGGCTAGGTCGTCAGTAGCATAATATCCGAAAGTCCGAGATCGTACCCACAGAGAATCGAATAAAGCTTAATTGGGATTGTAGGTTTTATATGGTAGGATTTCGGCGTTTAAGACGGCCAACTTGGTTTTGCTTTAAACGGTAGAAATACTAAGGAAAAAGACTAGAAATGTTCTTAATGAACTAAAAGAGGCAAGTCTAGGGATTGTCTTTCCTTTGACAAAGACCGTTACTGGTTCCCGATTATAACTCAGGCGAGAGTCACGACCGCGTGCTCACGCCCGGAGAATTTAGCTTTAATGACTACAATAATTGAAAGATGTGATTAAACGAAGGTAAACTAACTTATTTTTAACATTTATCGAATCCATAGGAAGCCACGAGCCCTCGACATGACGCTTGCCAAGACTGTTTGACTAAACATCGTACCGAGGAGTTAACACCCCTTTGTTTAGACCAAAATTGCAAGACAAGTTCTATTCCAAAAACCATGCTTTTAGGCCCGATGGCTCGAGAACCAAATAACAACCTAAGTCCTCGGAAAAGATTACCCCGAGACTTAGTCAAACGACTACTCACACATACTTAAAGCAACAAACAAAGCATAAAAATAAGACATGATATTTAACCGACGGAAATGAAAATAAACTTGATATTAGTAAGGATGTCAACCGTAGCTATAACATTAATAAACGAGAAAATAATAAACGACAAAGACTTACGAAGGTTCTTGAAGGAATTAAGCTAGGAAAGCTTGAAACACTAATGGAGTTCTAAATAAAAAGACTTACAATTAAAATGTAACTAGCCAACTAATGAGAGAGAAGGAGACACCCCTATTTATACAAAAAGGGCGCTGGCTCACAAATATCCCAGGAAAATATCCTAAAAGTAGCCTAAATTTCATAAATGGAAAGTCCAAAAAGTAGCAAAAAATCTGCAGAAAAGAAGCCGTATCGATACGGCAAAAATGGTTGTATCGATACCAAGTGTTATCCCTGCATCCTGGCCTCAGCTTCAGCAGGTAGCTCAGCAGGCAGCTCCCAGCAGGTTCACAGCTCCTCAGCATCTTATTTTCATTATCTAAACTTAAGTAAAGACTACATTTTAAACCTTTATTTTACCTTTTCTTTACTTTAATTTATTTAATGAAAATAAGAAAGTACCCCCCATTTGGAAACAATAGCATTACCAGAATTTCAAGATTTTAATTAAATCAAAATGTCAACCCCTCACTTTTAGTGTAAAATGGAAAACTGCACGTTTTTCTCGAGAGAAAATGGCTCAAAACATGACCTTGCTCTTCAAATAAAACCTTGCAACTTTGTATTTACTCTTAGAAAAATTCAAGGATCAATTACCGCCATTTTTTATCTCGAAAATCGATACTTTTTCAGAAAGTCATTTTTCCATACTTAGACATATTTTAAAGGGGCCGACAGGGTCTTCGGGTACTTGGAAGCACATGGGCTGTCCACCGCATTGAAATGCGCCTTATTTGCATGTTTTACCTGAAAATACTAAAAACATACCTTACGTGCAATATCGCTATAAAAGCTAAATAAACATAAGTAAAAGCAGCATAAGTCGGGATTAGTCGTATCAAATATCTACAATATTGGGTGCTCATCACTTGCGTTATGGATTTCTGGGAAAGTTGGAAAGATCACCTACCGTTGGTCTAGTTTGCGTACAACAATAGTTACCAATCTAGCATTGAGATGGCACCGTACGAAGCTTTGTATGGGAGACCGTGTCGATCACCCTTTTGTTGGACCCAGTTAGGCGAGGCTACTTTAGTTGGGCCGGATTTGATCAAAGAAACCTCCGAGAGCATGAGAGCAATCCGTCAACGTCTTCTTGAAGTGCAAAAGAGAACCACCGAGCAAGTCAAAGTGATTCGTCAACGATTGTTAACCGCGCAAAATAGGCAAAAGAATTACGCCGATCGTTGTCGCCGACCGTTATCAATTGAAGTGGAGGATCATGTTTTTCTTAAGGTGTCACTGCGTCGGGGATTGTCTCGTTTTGGGCAAAAGGGGAAGCTTTCACCGCGTTTCATCAGACCGTTCGATATTATTGAGAAGATTGGGGAAGTTGCGTATCGATTGGCCTTACCACCGAGGTTATCGGGAGTTCATGACGTGTTTCATGTATCAATGTTGCGAAAGTACGAGCCGAATCCGTCACATGTCTTAGAGTGGTCTGAATTGGAGTTGGAAGCCGATGTGTCCTATGGGGAGGAGCCGATAGGTATCCTAGATTCGCGTGACCAAGTGTTGAGGGGAAAGACCATCCCGTTAGTGCGAGTTCTTTGGAGTCACTTCGGGAAGGAAGAGTCGACATGGGAGAGGGAAGACGAGGTTAAGGAGAAGTATCCGCATCTATTTTCAAGTTGAATCAATGTAAATTCTGAATTTTGGTTTTGTGAGTGTTAGTTTGATTGTTACATGAAATGTATTACGGTATAAGCATGATTACTTGATGCATAAGTATGTTTGACTTGAATTGCAAATTTCGGGACGAAATTTCTTTAAGGAGGATAGAATGTGGAGACTTGCAATTTTTTTTTTAATTTCGAAAATCGTTTACTGCATAAAGTAGTTGTATTGTTAGTAAAATCGCTCGTATGTTGTGGGGTGTACGGAGATACGTATTCGGGTGTGTATCGGACTCTCGGAGGATGGTAAAATGTTAGCTTGAGGTTGTGATGATGTTTAGAAGTGTTGGTAGCAAGTGGGGTTTGATTTGGTGACCATTGCAAAAAAATTCATGTTCTGCCCAGCTTGTACCGATATAGCCTTTTCCCCGTACCGGTACATGGTGTCCAGAATGTGTGTTTTTTGACAGTTTGAAGGTTCATGAACCGGTACAGCCTTTTTCCCGTACCGGTACATAATGTATTTTTCTGCAATTTTCAGCACGCATTTCAGACGCCTATAAATACCCCCTTTTGTCATTTTTCACATTCAAAACCCACGAAATAACCCTAGAAACACCCCCTCTCACCCACCCAACTCCAATCTCACTCAAACCTCTTGATTTCTACCTCAAATCTTCAAGATCCAATAGTTCCCAACTTCAAAATCACTTGAATCTTACATTTGGAGAACAAGGGGTAAGTTTTGTGTTCTATCTCTCATCTTTGGGCTTCACCCACGTTTTTCTCTCTCTCCTCTCAATCACTTGTTGATCTTTGTTCATTTATCTTGTTTTTGGGTTGTATTCACTCTAAATCTTGTACCTAAGTTCGGGTGGAGCTCGTTTTTTGTGGATTCAAGCAAATATCTCTTGGTAGACCTAGGGTTTTGCTCAAAACCCACTTTAGTAGGGATTTCTCTCTTCCTCTACATGTCTTGTGGTGATTATGTGTGATTTAGGTGTTTATTTGCGATATATGGTCGAATGGAATGTTTTATGGGATAAGGATTGCATATTCTTTTATAGTTGTAATGTGGCAATGAGTGCCTTGGTTCATGAGCTATACGTGTCGTATTATATAATGTCTGTGTGTGTGAAATGAGTTTATGGCATTGGTATCAATTGTGACGATAGTGTAGTTGTTGTTGTTGTGAAGTGAATGGGGAATTTATTGTGACGCAAGGGGTGGAAACACACGATTCGCAAGGGGTGGAGTCTATTGTGACGCAAGGGGTGGGAACACAATCTCGCAAGGGGTGGAAGTTTGTTGGAAGAAGTGTGTGTGTATGGGTGTATGTATGGGTTTGTGATTGTGAATTGTTATGACATTTGTAAAAGGGTGTCGATGTGCATTATTTGGATTTGTCTTTCAATTAAATTCGCCTTTTTCATGCTTATCATTTCATTGCATGTAGATTTTGCAGAGAATTTCCTACTGGGCTCTCTAGTAGCTCAACAAAATCCTTCTTTTCAGGTTTGAACGCAGGGAAATAGGTTGCATGACATGGTGTATTTGAATAACAAACCACAATTATTATGACAATACGATAAATTGACATTTTCTTACCAGTACGTGTCATACCAAAGGAAATCGATTAAAATATTCGGTAATAAGACCAAAATATGTCGTACCACAATCAATAATAATTATACCCAAGCAAAATATATGTCTAAAAAACCACAAATTCAGTAACAATACCATACATTATCGTTACCTTAGCACAATCTGTTGTACGAAATTTAAACTAAAATTAATTTTAATTTCCGCCACATTATTTTTTAAAATTTTAAAATTTTCGCCACATTATCTTAATTTTCAATTCCACCCATATTATTTTTTTGAAATTTTAATTTTTCTCTATACAATACCTCAAAATTTTAAACTGAAAATGAAATTCTCGCTCAAAATTTTCATCTAAGATATTCACCAAAAAGTAAGTACTATACTTAAAATTTTTTTAATAAAATTGCAATTTTCTCTCAAAATATTTCTCCAAATCAAATTCTCTCTCTAAAAAATTTAATCCAAAAAATCAAAATCCCTCCAATTTTTTGTGGATAAATGAGAGTTCACTAAAAAATTAATTATTCAATTGTCTCAAGACAAGGATTTGGGTTCGACCTTTCAGGTGAAATGGGTTGAGTATGACTATCAAAAGAATGACCAATTTTAAATTAAGTTTCGTTTTTTAATTTTTTGTTAGGATGATCAATCTAAACCATTAGGATATCAAGTCTTACGATATTCTACATTGTTACTAAAATCAAAGATTATCAGATATTGACAAGTACGTATTGTAGAGACCTGTATTTTTCGAAAAATTATTTAAAGGTTTGTTTAATGTTAGAAAATGAGGAAAATGTGAAGTTTGTATTGAGTTGGGGTTTTATGTGATGAGATTGTTAGTGGTAGGGGTGTAAGTGTGATTAGTGTAACAGTTGGTATATATATCTATATCTATATATATTATATAATATAATAAGATAGGACTGGTTTTGAATCCAAAAGACAACTAGCGGTTCAGAATTGTCTCTCGTATATTCTCTGCCCTTGATTCTACAATGGCATTTTTGTAAATACCTAATCTATCCAAGGGCTATCCTAAATGGAATTTTGGTAAAATTTTGATTTGATTTGATTTGACTTTTACATTTTGAAAATCAATCAGCTGAGTGGGAACCCTAGCCGCACACAAATAATCCAGCGACTCTGTCTCCCTCAATCTCCCCTCTCTCGCGACTCTCTCTCTGTCTCTCTCTCGCTCTCTCTCTAATCAAAACACCGCACCACCGCATCCCTCTCTCCCCTCCCTCTGTCGACTCCCTCTCTCTCCCGCCAACCAAACCTAAGTCCCCGTGATACCTCTCTGCGTTGACGGCGGACAATACGTTCCACTTCATTCATGATCAGTAGGCGGCGGCGGAGGGAGTTCTCCGGCAGTAGTAGTGGCCAAGTGGTTGTTGCTTCAGCAGCAGTTGTTGTTTAAGCCCATATGTGTTGCCGTGTGGATTTCCGATGGTGATTCAGAGTGTTTGCACCAAACGGAGCAAGTACTATGATTTTTTCTCTCATCATCATTTATGGAGTTCAATTCTCGCTTCATATTTGATTTCATTTGTCTAATTCTCGGTATTGTGATTCAGTGGTGGGAAACCAGCAAAGGGAACTGCATTTCGATGAGTGGGTGACCCTTCATCGGCAATCAGAGCAAAGGTTTTATCTCTCTCTCTCTCTCTCTCTCTCTCTCTCTCTCTCTCAACCATCTGTATGGAACTGTATTTCTGTGTAATTTTGTGTAATGGCTCATCCTGAATTTTTTTTTTGAAAAAACATATGCACTGTAAAATGTTCGATTATTTGTGTGCTTGAGTAGACCTACAGATCAAGGGAAAGGTCAAGTTTGGTCCAGAATCGAGTCTGATAAAGAAGTGCTTTGGTTATGTTTATCCTGCTGTTGATTATTAGGTATGTCAAATTTGGAACCTTTTTGGTGTTCTGTGTGTTTATAAGTTTGTATATGGTTATTTGTTTGCTTTTATAATGAAGTTTTGAGCTAGGGTTAAGGTTAAAGCAGCTGAATTGGGGGATTTTATTTTACTGGAAAATGGAAACGATTTATCATTTGTGCGCCTTCAAAGTTTAGTGTTTTTACTTGAAAAAAAGAATTCTTCTCTATGTGGCTTTCCTGTATGGAACCCTAACCCTAACTTTGATAATGGAAGAACTAAGTTGATGTCTCGATCTCGGAAAATTGATCACAGGAAGAGTCGAATTGGGTCTTAGAAACCTAGGGGACGTGCTTTTGGCTACGTTTACCCTGTTGTTTGTTATCAGTTAAAATTGTTGATTTTAAGGCAAATTCGGATCCTTTTGTTGGTTTGTCAGCGGTTAGAATGAAGTTTTGAATTTGAGCTAGGGTTCAGGTTAGACCAGCTGAATTGGGGATTTTATTTTGTTGGAAATGATTTTAATTTGCCTTCAAAGTTTGGTGGGTTTTCTTAAAAGTCCTTTGGCTTTTAGGTTTTTTTTTTATTTTATTTTATTCGAGACTTTAAAAATTGCATTCAAGATGTTTGTAAGAATGCCTCAATGAAATAGAGAAACACATCTACCTGGGTGGCTTTTAGTTTTCTTTATTTGAGAGGCTTCGTACTTTGGTTGAATCTGTGAAGTTTGGACTGGAAACAAATTTGGTATGAGTGAGAGAAGTGCTAATGCTTCAATTGTTTAAACAAATAAGAAACACTATTGTTTAATCAAACCGAAACCCAATAGATTTTGTCCTCTACTTGGTCTCTCCGTAAAACCTACAAAACCAACCCACCCATATCTTTTTAACAAACAATTGCAATCCTTTCAATTCAAATTTGGAATGCTTTTTGTCTTCCGTATCTTTTTTACTTTGGATTTATTCTAATATCTTCAATAGTCTTTTGTTTTTTTCCCCTCTGCCTCCTACATGTATTACGGAAAAAGAGGCTAAATGGCCCGAGGAAAAAAAGTACACGAAGTACTGCCAAGGGGACAACTTGCATTAAGGAAAAGGAAAATACATCAGTATGATTCTTTGAATTTGTGTAGAGTTCTTACAAAAAAAGTATATCGCATACTTATTTTTTTTATTTACCATATGCTATTTCAAGTCTCTCTATCAACACTACGCAGGTTTGACCTCCTCAACAAAGAAATGTTGGGATTGTGATATGTGACGAGCAAAACATCAATGGCATCCGTAGCAATGGTAAGTCCATCAGTTACAATGTTACATATATATTCACTATTATTTTAGTAAACTTTGACAATACACCATACCCTACTTTTATAGGATGAAGGAAGACAAGAATCGACTCAAGCAAAATAAATGTCAAAGAGAAAGGAAAGGCAACCTATGCCATGGGAAATGAAAATGAACGGGTATGACTATTTCATCTCTCTAAACTTTTTTAGAATCAAATAGAGATGTCATCTTCTAATGCTATTATTAACATTTCTCAACCGACTTTGTACATGCAGATTCAACCTCTTCGAGACAGAAATATTGGAATTGTAATTCGTGATGAGAGGGACCACGATGTCATCCATGTGGGGAATGGAAAGGAAAATTCACGGATATCTTTTATCTTTCTTTTGATAGTTTTAAAAATCCGGAGTCAAATAGCAACCTGTGGAGCATCTCTAAATCACACCTCTATCTTTGAATCTAATTGAACTTACTCGATTTAATAGCACGGATAGGTAGCGATTTTCCCAATTTGGTATCTGCAATTGCAGCACATGATTTTGAGAATGGCTGCAAAGGATTAGTACTCACTACTCAGGCTTGAAGCCAATATCCTATCTTTTGAAGCATTCTACTGAGATTGTTAAGTTCAATGCTTCTTTGATCCATGGCGTGACCATTTGTTATGTCCTTTGCTAGGTCGTTAATAAGAGTGAGAGAGTAATTGCAGAAACTAACCCATTCTAATGAAGCCAAGGATTTGGACCAAATGAAATTTTGATATGGGAGTTAATAAAGCTATTTGATATGGTACCGTCAAATGGGAGATTGGCCTAAAGCAAAATTAGTAATCATTTACTTAGCATTCAATCATTTTGGTGATAGAGAAACTACAGGTTTAGCATTTACGGTGGGGATTTTGGACCAAATGGAATTCTAGGCTTCCTCATTCAATATTGAAGTGATATTACCAATTTTTTTGTTTGCCCTTTTTTATATTCCATCAAAGTTAGGTATAACATTTAATTGTCTTTCGCTTTGTTGTTTAGTGGTGATTTTCCACATTCATATAAAGACTAACTCCTTCCTCACTCGAACCACAGGTTGTTGTGCTTGCTCTGAAAGATGCATTTCGACCAAATGAATTGTTATAGTGATACTGATTAGTAACCGGTAAGCACGCATTTGGCAAAAAGTAAAATTTGACTGATTATTAACCTTAATAAAAGGATAATCTAAGCATCAAAGTCATCGACTTTATGGTAGTGTGAAAGTGTGTAGTTTATAGGTAATTTAAAAGTGGAGTTGGAGCTTAGGGGTTAATGATATTTGAAGACAATAGAACTATGCGGTTTAGTTATTGAATAGAGCTACTTTTTTTTTTTTTTTCTTTCCAGAAGATTGCAGGTAGCAAACTTCCATACGAGCTGAGGACAAAAAATTAATTTGAGGGGATACAAACCCAAGTCAAGGATAAAAAGTTTCAACTTGAATTCTATTCTCATGGATAGGTGCGGATGGAGAAAACAACAATCTGGTGGATGTGGGCTTTCCTAGGGAGACTCTTTGCACCTCAATTTGTCGTGTGCATATACCGTAATTTATTTCGTTCCTATCCATTTTTTACAACATGTGCTCCCTTTACTCATTGCTCGACCCGTGCCTTCAGACATGGGCATTCGCTAGTATATATATATAAAAGAGAGAGATACATATACAGAGGTGTGGGTGTAGGAGATAATATACTCCTCTTTATATCTCCCTCTCATCTCTCTCTCTCTCTCTCTCTCTCTCTCTCTCTCTCTCTCTCTCTCTCTCTCTCTCTCTCTCTCTCTCTCTCTCCAATTCTCCCAAACTTCAAAAGCACCAAGAACCACCAAGACCTCCTTTCCACTCGTAAATCGTGATCTTGAGCTTGCAATTTCGTGGGTTTTGCTTGGAGGAGGAGAATCGGTTGATTTTGAAGTTTGGAGGGCTAGGGCTTGCTCAAATTGCGTGGGTTTTAATCTTCAATTTCGAGATAAGGATTTCTTGCTCTTGTTATGTGTTTGTGAGTTGATTTTATGCCTTAATCGTGCTGTGGATCATTGGGTTTTGCTGTTGAGCTAGCCTTTGAATTTTTGAACAAAATCGCTGCTCATAATGTCTCTGTTTGTATCGATATCATTTGCTTATCCAAATTCTAGTGGCTTCAGAATTTTTCCTCAGAATTTTTCCAAACGTCTCCATATCGATACAACTTTTGTTGTATCGATACCAGATCATTATGTGGCAGTCTTGCCCATACTGCTCTCACTTCGATTGTTTTGACCTCCAAACACTTCTAACACCTCTCAAACGTCTTTAAACCATCTCTAAACTTGATTGTTCACCCTCCAATGACTTAGTGATCATTCTCATTCCCTAGACACGCGTTTAATGTCACTTAGTATCGTTGTAAACGGAGGACATTTCGTGAGGTTGTTTAAGGGTGTCGTAGGTTATGCGAGACATTGTAGTGAGTGTGAGTGGGTAGATGGGTGTCCGTCTAGTGATCCGAAACGTAAGACCGAAATCCGTGTTCTCATGATCCGTCTCGTTGCTCTCTTCTAATTCTTTTGGTGTTTGTTCCATGAGGTCTAGGTGTCGATATTAGTGTGAGGTATGCCGTAGGGTCGTGATGGGTTGGTACGTTACGTGTGGTATTGTGGTATACTTAAAGGGAAGGGCGTGTATTAATTTATTAGTCGGAGTCATGATATGGTTGACAGTTTGGAACGTTTTGAAGTGTAATCAATGTGGTGGATTGGTAGATCATTTAGAATGCTTGAAGTGAAATCGATGTTGTGATGGAACTGTTTGGGATGATTAAATAGTGATTGAATCGACACGTACGGGCACAACGTGAATTTGACACAACGGGTATATCGTCATGGACATTCGGCGAATTGATAAGATCTGCAGACAAAATGAATGGGTATCACCATTGACATTTGATAAGATGACCGGACCTCACAAATGAACGGGTATCACCAATCGGTGAGATGACCGGAAAAGAGTGATACATGTGAAAACCTTGTTTGTTATGATATGGGACTATCGAAGAAAGGAAGAAAGATTGCTTTTACCAGATTGACTTGTTTTAAAAGGAAAAAGATTTTTATTAACAATCCTTCGGCTATTCTTGAGTAAATCAATAGTTTTCGGTATTCATGCACAGAATCAACGGACTCCTGCTATTCAAGTTCGAATCAACGAAGCTTGACCATTAAAGGTCATGTATTTCTCTACATTACATCTATTTAAAAACAAAGGAATTTGGGAAGAAGGATTATGATGATGGATGAAACGGATGTTGATGACAAGTGATAAAGAAGTGAGAAATGATTGTGGAATCATGTGTGATGTGGTAAAACAGTTGTGAACTTGTTATTCGGTTTAGTATGATTGATGTGGGGGTGAGACTGGTTCTAGTTAGATATATGGGATGATAGGTACTATAAGTTAGATGTCTAGAATCTTTAGGCTGTAGTGTGCTACTAATCGATGGTCATGTGTACCTTGGGCACTTCTGTCTATATTCACTCACTCCAGATGCATAACTTATCACACTTTCTTATAACTTGTGTATAGATTTCTCTACTCATCACACTTTCTTATAACTTGTGTATAGATTTCTTTACTGGTCTAGTGTAGCTCAACCTATCATTTTCAGGTACATTGCAGGTCACTGTCATGAAGTGCTTGGAGTGCATGTTGTTGTTGTTGATTAAAACTATTTTCGGGGAATACTTGATAATATAACAAACAGCATTGTATTTTTTTTATCTACTTTGGAACTTTGTAATTTATTGGGCAAGTTTGTGAATTTGGGGACTAAACTATCTTTTGGGTTATTAATTGTAACTCATATGAGGATTTAAATTATCAAATGTTATTATTATTTGTGTTTAAAATCAAGGGCGTGACAACTAAATGTTATTATTATATATGTTTAAAATTGAAGGCATGACACGTATCAGAAGACATTATAATTTAATAATGTCATATCGATCAAATTGGACTAAAAAATTGATCATATCGAACAATCTAACTTTATTTGTTTATTAAATTAGTTTTAAATTATTTTATTGTTTTCATAATTTTAAATTTAATAGTTAAGAAAGTAAAAAATATAAATTCCTCAAAACCCCAATTTTTAGTCCACACCCAAATTGATATTGGACCGCATTTGAAAGCCCATTAAAGATAGAAGAGAGAGAAACGCAACAATAGAGTAAGTGATGACCGGTTAGATAGATTGCCCTATTTTTAATTAAAAAATTAAACGGTTAAGATTAGATTACCTCAAATCCAAGGGAATATATAGAGGATGTGTACGGTACACACTTATTAAAGGGTGTGTACCATAGGTCTACCCATCGATATAATCAATTTCTTGATGATAAATTATAGCCGTACACAAATGCAACGAGATTTTCGACTGATTTAAGATAAGATTTTTCATACATTTATCATATCCATGATAATTAGTCATTTTGAATCCATCGAAAATCGGTTAAAAAATATTTGTGATATAATATTATTTGGTTGTTCAATAAATTGTCTTTTTAACATATTCATAGTTATCTTGCCGATCAAACACAACACCAAAGATTCATTTTTGTAATATTCCAAAATTTTTAAAAAAATAATTTTTTTGTAATATTAGCTTTTCTTTAAATTCTTGTTTTAATTAATTAAATTCTGAATTAATTAGTTAAGGACCACTTAAAATCAAATTGAGTATTCAAAAATTCACAAAAATATTTTCTATGATCATCGAGATTACTTTTTCATTAAGAAAGACTACGGTTAGCATCAAAATGATTTTGAGACGATTAAATTCTTGGAATTTTTCAAAATAAAAATCCGGGCGATTGAATACCTCGAGACATGTTTTCGCATATACGAATACTAATTCCTACACCCTCCCACGCCCAATTATCCTCCCTCCCTCACAGTACACTCTCTCCCTCTCTCTCTCTCTATATATATCTCTCTCTCTCTTTCTCCCTGCTGGAAACAGCTATCTCCAGCTACAACCAGCTCACCAAGGCCGGCTCCCACCTTCTTCTCCTCCATAATCGGTTAACACCACCCTCACCTCTCCCTCTACATTTCTATAAAACCACCCTTCCCCTCTCCATCCAAACCACAACAAACACAACCCTCTCTCACCCTTTATGCGTCCATAAACCAGTAGAGAAGTAGGTAGTGAGACCGAGTTCCGGCCACGGCCGCTTAGAGAAAGAAACCGAGGAGAGAGAAAAGTGGGTTTTGCTCTTACACCACCCCGAACTTTGAATTGATATTACCAACCTTCCATACCCATATCTAGCACCTCAGAACCACCACCAAATACCCCAGAACCGCCCTAACCGTCGTCCTCCAGTCATCTTCTCCGACGAACTGAAAAAATCCAAAAACTTCATTTTAAGCTAAATCGATCGGAGGAGAGGTAGATATCCTTTCCATCATTAATTCTAAGTATATTTATCAAGTTTTGGCCTTAGGAGAGGATCTAAATCGATCCCTAATGTCAAAACTCAGTTTCGGACGATACTATGCAAAACCAGAAACAACCTTGCGGAACGCCATCTTTTTGGCTGTCGGAGTTTGCGGCCGCAAACTTTAAAAAATCATTTTTCTGAGATTTAAATTATGGTATTTTATTTTTATAAAAATTCCGTTTCATTTGGTAATTATGCTTATTCGAAGTTCATGGTTATTGTTTTGATTATCGAAATGATTTAAAGGATTATTGTTTTGATAGTGGGATTTGGAGCCATAAGAGTTGTGTTGGGAATAAAAGGAATTATCAAAAAAAAAATTGATTAATTAATAATAGCTATCATTTGGTAATTTTAAAAGGAAATTAGTGGATTAAAGGAATTGATAATATTACTTTAAATATTACAAGAAGTAATAAAATATTTCTTTAAATTATGTTAAGGGTAAAACATTAGATTAATAAACTTTGTTAACTAATAATAGGATTTTCAAAAGAAAGAAAAAGAAAGACGTGATACAATGGTTTCCAATATTCTACAAAAATTTAGTATTTTGCCCAAAAAGGGGAAAAAAAAAGAAGATATTTCCTATTATGTTATGTAATTTAAAAATAATAAATACCATTAAGGAAGAGATAATATTTAAAGTATATATAATAAAAAAAGAGAAAAAGAAGAAATAACTATCCTTGTGATAAAATTTAAAAAGAAATTTATTTTAAACTATTTAGTAATAAGTGGACTATTTCATAAAATAGTAAAAATTACTAATTTGTCATTATAGTTAATAAACTAGTTATATCACCAATAATAAATAAAGTATTAAAAGATTATAATACAAAGACGACTTAACAAATTAAGGATAATAAAATTGTGGAAACGTAATTCATGAATTTCGATAAGTTGTTATTGCCTTCTTGTTGCTACGTGAACGTTGAGATTGGACAATAGGTATCCCGGATGGTATTCGTACGTTGGAATAAATTGATTAAACGTTAAATCTCTAGGAAAAGTGGAATTGTTGTTGTTTCAGCCAGGAGATAACCAAAGTGGCCCAGGACCGTGGGTTTCCTAAAAGAATGGTCGTCGGCATCGGCACTTGTGGTTTAAGATCAGTGGATCATCATTTTGCGAACCCTGAACATGACACTGTTGGATTTATCTTCTGGATATTTCGGGGGTGGATTTATTGGACGAAATCGGAGTATGGATATCATTTCTCGCAGTTGGTTGGTTATCATTCGCTCCTTGTGATGGTACAGCCGAATTTGACCTGACATATAGTTTGATCTTATTCTTCTAGGACCCCAGGCTGGGCAAGTAAGGAGAGGATAAATTGACAGAGTCGCCATAATTCAGAGGTTATTTGGGAGGATTATTTCTCATGGTAAAGAAATCGAAATCACTTAAAGACAAGAAAATTCATAATATGCTCCTTATTGCTGCAACTTTATTCTTTCTGTTCATTATTATATTATTGTTTGTATTTTATGAATTAATGGGTTAGGGATATCTATTGGGTGAATCTCATCACTCACGGTACGGAGTACCCTGGCTTTGCGCCCGATTTTGCAGAGAAGCCATCAGATCAACCGGATCAAGACCTCAGTTTGGAGCAGTTTATCACAGGAGAAATTCCAAGGACGGGGACTGAGCAAGAGTTCGCTTGGGATCCGTATCCGAACTAGTCACTCTGAGTCACTGCTCTATGATGCCATGTCACCCAAGGGCCTCCGTACATGTGAAGTAGAGCATATTAATTTCGTCCTTCTGTTATTCCAAGTTCTAACTTAAGTTGTAATAAGGAGATATTGTTCCGTGGTTTGTAATACAAAGAATATTATTTATGCTAAGTATAATATATTAATGCTACTGAAATTACTTAGAAAATCAAGGCGTTACAATTTTTTTCTGTGCATTTTCCATGGCTGCCGTCATAATCAAACAGAAACCTATGGACGAAAAGATTGTTGGGTTTTCCCAAATTGTGGCGACTAGATGTTTAGAGGGAGAGAGTTCCGCTTTACGATACATGTTATTCTCTCAAAATACATCATTTTTAATTCAAAAATTAATTACTTATTTCACAAATAAATACCAATCATTCTACCTCCATACCCAAACACACACCCATACACACAATAGAGGTGGAGCCTGCACACACTACACACCCAATATGTCTGGGCCCCACCTCCTATTGTGTAGGGGTGTATAAATGGGTGTGTGTTTAAATGTGGAGTTAGAATTTTCCTAATAAATACTTACTTCCCTGAACGGGGCCTATTTGAAAAAACCCTAATCAATTCAGCGACAAAAGGTACTTCTTGTAATTTTCTCATATCCATTGTTTCCAGATTCCACAATTTGTACAAGTCTCACTCATTAATGTGCGCACGTGGATTTGTGCATTTATACTTTGCCTTAATTGCCTGTTATTCTTCACATGCTCAATCAGTTTTACCCCTTAAAATGCTTGCCTTTAATCAGGAAAAATCGTATGTTTTTTTTAGCTCTTTTGGCGGAGTGATACGAGGTTTGATAAGCAAGAAGGGATGGGGTCAATGTATTTAGATTTGCATTATTTCGGTTAAGGCCCCGCTTTCTTAAAGTTAACTTAAATTTCGGAGTTTTGTCCTTATTTGAATTTTTTCTGTATTTGTTAGTTTTGCGTTAAATTTTTGTAGTTTATTGATTCGTCTCGACGAGAGTAATCGGAAAAATAATTTTTTTTCTTTGACCAAAGAATTTTAAAAAATAATCACTTTTTAGCACAAAAAAATTCGAATAAGGACAAAACTCCCAAATTTAAGTAAAATTTAAATTAAGTTAAAAAGAACACGGCTTAAATCACGGTGTCCGAGCCGACATACACGCAACTCAACTAATTTCTAGGAACCCAACCTCACAGTCCATTAGCAAAGAGTCCGAGTAATACGAGGACAAAAACCTCTTTTTGATTCTATTTCTTGACACACACACACAAAAAAAGCCCCTCGTATTGTATGGCCGCAAAAGAGGTGATAGCACTTGTCCCGTAAATGTATTTAGATTTCTTTTTTTGCCAATAAGTAGGAGAGATGTATAAATAAATAAGCTCATCAAAGTCAATCAACTAAGCCACTCTTGACCTCCTAGTGAGATGTAGTGAGATGCAAGAATCCTGACCAACTGAGCTAGTCCCAATTCGTATTACATGTATTGACATTGTTACTTTTATTGCCACAAGTGACATGGAAACAAATTTAAGAGGGGCCACCTAAAGTTCTTTTTCCCCCCTCTTCCACCATCTTCCTTCCTCTTCTCCTCTCAATTCCCCATCTCCAAGACTTCTCTTCTTTTTCTGTTTTCTTTCTACGCCCATAGTTATGAGGTGGTTGAAACTCACTCCTTCGGGAGTTGAGACCCCCCACTCTCTCCATCATTTTTGGACTTAGGAGCGAGTGCAATTTTGTTCACCCTCCTTAAAAGAGGGTTAACATTACTCTCTCTTATTGGTTGAAATAGTTTGGACCCCACCACAAAGTGATGTCATGCTTACCATGCTATACACTTTTTGGTAAGCATGACATCACTTTGTGGTGGGGTCCAGACCATTTCAACCCATAGGAAGGAGGGTAATGTTCACCCTCCTAAGTGAAGGGTGAACAAAACTCAACTCTTCAGGAGCAAGATCTAGTGTTCTAGGTCTGGTTTCTTAGAACCAATTCATCGGCGATGAAGACGGCGTCTGCAGCGCCTTCTACCTTGAGTCTGTTGCGGGATGAATTTGAGTTGGCGCGATGGGTCATTCAGGAGGGTCTGCTCTGTGTTCATAGCTGACCTCTCAACTTTGACCTCTCCAACGCCTCTTCACGAATGTGTTCGATGGGTTTGGCTCCGGTATCGTGGTTCAGGGCGGCTTTTCTTTTTTTGGTTTGTTGTTTTTGTATTTTCGGAGCAGTAGTGTCCCATTTTATTATACTATTTTTCTTATATATAATATCTGTATTTTCTGGTTGGTTGGAAAAAAAAAAATTTAAGAAAGGGAAGCAAATGCCTGGATGTAATTGAAGTCTTGAGGCCCCGTTTAATAACGGGTTTGAGGGTTGGGATTGGAGTAATAATCTTATGGGACTATTAATACTCCGTTTGGTAACAAAAAAAAGGTCCGGACTATTAGTCCGATCGGATTAATAGATGGGGTATTAGGAGGTATTGCTAATACCCCGTGGGACTTGGTATTGAGTGGTATTAATAATCCAATCCCAACTCCTTCACATTACCAATCCCTTTTCTTTACCAATTTCTTCTAACAATCCAATCCCATCATCTAATCCCATCTCAAACAAACATGATATTAATATTCCCATCATCTAATCCTATCCCAAACAAACATACTCATTATCAATCCCTTCTCATTACTAATCCCATCTCCTTACGAATCTCAATCCTAATTCCATCCCCTTATGAATCTCATCCATCTATCTCTGTTATCAAACGATGTTGAGGGTGTAATAATTCAAATCGTCTAGAAAGTGTCAAAGTGAAATTTCTCGAAAGCCCAAGTTGCACATACTACTGACCAGACCTCATAAAAAAATGAAGTGGAAGTAGGCGAGGAGCAAAAACAACCAAGATAAAGGACGTTAATGGCACAGCAAGTAAGTTACGAAATCGATTTCTTCTCTGGTCTCTGAATTCATTACTTGTATAGTTTGATTGTGAGATTGAGAAGCTCAATTTTTAGCTCTTATTCATAGTGCTAGATTGCTAGTGATACGAAAACCCCCATTTGCTCGGCGAAATGATTTAGGCATGCAAATTTCAGCCAGACGATCGGAACCCCTTTTCCTCCCTTCTCAGCTTTCTCAGTCTTCTGCTTCATCGTTTCGGTCAAATGTTGGCGTGAAAAAGAAGACCCATCTATTTGTCGCAAAATTGGGGGAAAAACCCCCGCATGAAACGACTGATATAGTAGTACAAAATTCCTGACCTGATTTTTGAATGGTAGACCTGGAGAATGATTTTGTTGAATGTTACCCTCCTTGTTATTTGTGAAAAAGGGTGGGTCCTACCACATACTAATCTCATTATTACTAAAAACTGTATTGTTCCAATAAACCCTATACTATTTTCACCCATGGGAGGGTGAACGAAATCATTCTCGTAGACCTGTCGCAAGTCCAAGACGCTAGACGGTGTTTAACAGAGGGGCTCCCCTTTGGATTGCAATAAATGGTGGGAAAATATCCCTTGTTTGGATGACTACCGTATGTGAGAAATGGTCTAAGAAAAGATGAGAAATGGAGAAAAAAGAAGGATTTCATTGGTCTCTCTCTTTTTTTTTTCCCTTTCTCACCAAGTGAGAAACCACAACACTTTCTCCTCTCCCTTTCTCAGCAAAAGATCTTTTGTCCACAAAATTATACTGTACTAATTAAGTCAGATCAACGATGCCGCCCCCGAAGCCAAACTTGTTTCTCCCCTTTGAGATTATAATCTTTCTCAATTGCCATAGCCTCTTATCCTTCACCTCCTTTCCTCAAACCAGGACAATCGTCCTGGAATAGTCACTGGAATTTCCTTATGATCTGAATAATTTTTTTCCATTGCTGTTGGTATTTTGCCATTCATATATAGGCTTAGCTAGCGTTGTGCCTGTTCGATTCATGGGGCAGCAAAAGAATGTCCACGATGTGTTTTTTTCGTTTCCGTGCATCGAACAGACACAATGCTAGTTTTAAATCGTATATCTATACCCACTTACATTACCCTTTTTTTTTTTTTAACGACAACCACGTTTTGCACAATGTTAATTGTTGGTCCAACCTTTCGGCTAAGATTAGTCATGCAAACATTGCTCAAACAGCCCCCCCCCCCCCATTTTGAAATGAGGCCTCTCATATGTAAGTAGATAACTTAAATTTTGGGTAAGAGAAACTAAATAACCTTGTGGTTTAGGGTAGAATGTTGTACCACATCTTAAGTTCCTTAGGTCCCGTGTTTGAGTCTAGGTACCGTGTTCCAATACCCTTTTTGGTAAGTTCAAGCATTAAAAAATAGACTCAGACAAGGGTCGAACACGAGACCCCATGCCTCTAAACGCGCGCATCTTACCATTTTACCACAGAACTGTTTGTTAAATACTTGACATACATAATCTTAATTATATTGTTGTATTTGGAGGCCCTACGATTGGGCCAAAAAGTGAAGGCCCTAGGCACTCGCCTTCTGGGCCTATGCCTAGGGCCGCCTTGTGGCTTGATAGCAAATAAATGTTCTTTTGCTTTTTTCACTTTAGTTTTGAGAGTTGGTGAATAGCGTGAAGAGAAGAGTATGACATTGTGTGTGGGAGAAGATAGTGGAAGAGAACGTGGGGGAATTCTCAGATAATGGCCATCGGTTTGCATGATAAGGGGAGGTCTCAAGTTGTTTCTATTGTGCTAAATTTGGACAGTTGTTCAAAGGTTTCCTTTTTTTTTTTTTCCGGTGAAATAGTTATGTGCCACCTCACTAATGGATATATTAGTAATTAGAAAGTACAGAAAATTAGGATTGAGAGTTTGGAGGCTTGAGAGGCACATACACATTTGCTTATAATATAGATTAATTTAAATAAATCTATTCATTGAATGACCCATCTCTCTCAAAGCCAAAGGGTTTTTTTTTCTTCATTCTTCCTCTGTGAACCATGAGCTTTTGAACCTAGTGGTCTGTGCGGTAACGACCAAAGCACGAGAGTCCAATTTTGTTTACCCGCCCTCTTATTGGCTGAAATGCATGGGTCACACTCAAACCAAATGGTAACTGTCTAAACAAAAAATTGTGTGTATTTGACCATCTCCGGTCCATCCCATTTTAAGACCCAAACTCAAAATTTTGGTATAAATCAGCAAAAGTCCATCTCCAATGCTTATCCAAATGCGTACCCATTTTGGGTTTACCCATTTGTATCCCCAAATGAGGGACAACCCAAATGTTACTCAAAATTCCAACGGCTAGATTTTGGTGGTGGCTAGTGAGTTCTAGTGGTGGTAGTGGTTTAGAGAGAGATCTCTTTTTGGGTTGCCATCTTCTTTGGAGCATCGCAGCTCTCTCTCTCTCTCTCTCTCTCTCTCCTCTCTCTTATTTACATTAGTGCCATTGGGTATTTTAAAAGTAATAAATTTGGGTAGAAATTGTATTTTGGCATTAGAGATGCTCCTACCCAAATTGAGTTTTTGCTCAAAATCTAAAATTTGGGGTAAATAAAGGGTAAGGGCTGGAGATGCTCTTATGGCAACTGAATTGCTGATTACTGCCTGAAAGGTGTTTGCTTATGTTGCATAGGTTCTGACGCTAGAGTAAAAGAATAGCTATTTGAACTGAAAATTCTTGCGGGAGATTGATCAGAATTTTATGTATAGGAGGTTTATTAGGGTTAGCCAAATAGTATCTCTTGGTGTATTCTGTTTTTCTTTTTGCTGCAATTATGGGTTCATATGATGTGACAGCAGGAGATATGATATTCAGCTACTACTTATTGTTCTCTTATTTTGTGGCAGGACGTGTGGAAACAACGCTCCAAGTAGCTTGACTTGTTGACTCGGTTACTTTTGTTGGTGCGGAGTTGTTAGCAACATGAAGAAAACAAGGAATTCAAGGATTACCCGGATAAAAAAGAAACTGTGCAACTCAAGTATAGACATAATTAGTCATATTCCAGGCAATATACTAGAAAAAATCTTAATGTGTTTGCCTATACAAGATGCAGTGAGGACAAGTCTTTTGTCAAGGAAATGGAGATATGTATGGGTGAAACTTCCTCAGCTGGTATTTGATGATTTGTTCTACAGACATTTTCACAAAACACCGCATGCTAAACTTTTGATGATTATTTATCAAGTTATGTTACTTCACCGTGGACCAATAATCAAGTTCGCACTCTGTGTATCTGGTCTGCAAAGCTGTTCTGAGATCGACAATTTGATACTTGTTGTTTCAAACAATGATATCCAGGACTTCACCATTCGCATTTGGAAGGGGGAACTTTATAAGTTGCCATCATCGCTATATTCGTGTTCGCTACTGAAGCATTTGAATATCCGTTCTTGTATTCTTAAACCTCCTCCTGGATTTGAAGGATTTAACAGGCTTCTTTCCCTATATCTTTATGATGTTGTCATTGCTGAAGATGTGCTTTCACGTCTGATCTCTAGTTGCCCACTACTTGAAGACCTGACCCTTCAGAGTTCCACCAGTTTGGATTCCCTTGAAGTTGTTGGCCCTAATCTTAAATCCGTGTGCTGTGAGGGCCATTTCAGATCTATTTGTTTTTTGAATACTTCTCATCTTGCAAACGTCTCAATATATTTGCAAGGATCAAGAAATGAGTTATTCTTAAGCGAAGGAGAAATATCTAGCTCTGTCGTGCTTCTTGGCAGTGTACCTGTCATTGAGTTTCTGGAATTGGACTTCTGCATTGTTAAGGTAAGATTAGCTCAGTAAGCCATGCTTATTGTTTAATTTGTTTTCATATTCTTTGATTTTGTTTGCTTCTAGGGCATAGCTGCATGTGGTGTACCAACGAGGCTTCCAACTACTCTGTACAACCTGAAAAATATCATTGTGTATGATATTTGTTTAGGGGAACGAGATGAGGTCTCCGTTCTTATTTGCTTAATTAGAAGCTCCCCGATTTTGGAAGAGATTACTATTTATGTAAGTTGTGAAAGATTTTATTCTTGTGTATGTATATTATGTAAATGGTGACTTTGTAGGCTAAGGCAGCTTGTTATTCTTTTTTCCAAATTTCAGGCATTTCCCGGTCCGACATCTGCTATTCGTGCTGTTTTAGATTTTTCGGAAGTGCATGGCTGTTCGGATGTCTCTTTGAATCAACTTCGCAAAGTGGATATGAACAATGTGTCTGGCACGAAACCTGAATTGGAGTTTATTGAGCTTTTGTTAACAAAATCACCGATGCTGGAGGTGATGCTTATCGAGCTGAATGCACAGAATATTGCTGATCATTTGCGAATTGCGAAAGAATTGACTGGATTTCGACGTGCATCACCTCAAGCAGAAATGAAATTCGTAGATCAAGATAAAGATTGAAGTCTAACTGTCGCATTGTGTCCTTTTTGAGCAGGTATGGATCAAGTGCTTAATTTTTTAATAATTGTTTGTTGGATCAGCCCGAAATGGAGACGAGAAGATGTGCCATCATATTTTGTGATGCACAATAAATTCTACAAAAATTGAGGGCCTCTTTTTCTAATTGTAGGGGAACAAGTAAACATTTCTAGAGTATCTATTTACTCCACGTCTTGAAAACTTATTCATTTTTGTCTTCTTCTTTTTTTCCGTCATTTTCAATCCCATATGAGAAATAGGAAAAGAGAGCATAGTTAGGGTTCTTGCGTACATAGTGAAGATAGTTGATTGGTTTGGGGGCTCGAGGAGAACTAGGGAGCATGTCATAGTTGTGTATACAGAAACATATCAACATCGTTGTTGGTATGCATGTGTTTCTAATGAATCAAAGTCTGTTGGATTTGAATTGGACTAACAGATTGATTCTGGCTCTATCGACGGAGCTTCAAATTCATTTGATGAGATATGTATGTCTTTTCCCTCTCATTACGTATCTTTGGCGCCCTGATCACAATCTTTGTTTTGTAACAAATTTGCTTTTATTTTGCCTCTCTAATGTGAGATTCAGTTGAACCCTTCTTGAAAAGTGCTTCAGATTTAGTTGTTAAAAAAATGTATGGTCCTTGGGTTATAATCCTGTGACCATTTGTGCTATTAGTGTAGTCCTCACGTTATTGTAAATGAAAGTTATAGTCAATATCCAGATCCAGATACATATTACGAAGGCTAAGAATTTTAGAGGCTATTGGAGAAACAAGAGATTGTTGTGGTATACGATTCCCGTGGATCTTAGAAACCACTAAATGAGCTTGAATTCATAATTTTCTGAAATTCTTTGGTTCCGTTGAGACAACGGGATTATTCGTTACTATAGATTTATTTGTAACAAATTATGCAAGCATATTACCATGGGGAAATAATATGTATGACTTCTAGGTCCAAGCAGAGAACGTAAATGGGGCACTCATCCCCCTGAAATAGAATATAATCTTTGTTTGAGGGAGATTATCTTTTCTGGGGATTTGTTTTATGCTAAGGTTCAAGTCTAAGAGATAATTGCGAAGGACAGTTACTGAGAGGAAGTTGGTTTTGTTTTGTTTTTTCTCAGCCGAGGATCTTCGGTGTTGCCTCATGTCGCAAGTTCGAAAAAAGATATCTGCAGAGCTCATGCCTTGGCACTTTGTTTTCTGCTGACGCTACAATTCATACTGTTGATGAAGTCATTCATCCTCCATGAACTTGCTTCCCATAGTTTTCATTTCTTTCCTTTTTTTCATTTGGTTTGTTTGGATTCTCGGTTTTAGTATGTTTGGTTCTCTTGTTTTCTGGAACTCTGGAAATCTGGATGCTTATGGAACTATAGTTCTCATGTAAATATATCTCCTTTCTCATTTAATCTTACCTTTGCTCAAATCTCAAGGAAAATACATTGCTAGTTATGGCTGAGGTTGGGGACAGGAATACTCGTTATTTCCATGTGGCAGCCACTCTGAAATCAAGGAAAAAGAAGATTGCATTTCTTGTTTGCAATGATGGCAGATGTATCACTGATCCCAAAGGGATTAGCGTTGAGGTTCTGAATCACTTCGTGGGAATTTTTAAAGCTCTAGGGTGGACAGATTTGCCGGATCCAAAGGCAGTGGATGATTACCCCAGCAACTTCAATATTTTGAATGCCATTCAGTGTCAGCTTACAGAGGAGCAACTAATGGCTAATGCAGCTGAGATCAACCATTCAACCTCTTGTCAAGCATCTTATTGGTAATGGGCTCTCTACTTTCTTATCGTGGGATAATTGGCACCCTAGTGGACCTCGACATGTCCTTTCACCAGGTTTTGGGTAGGTCTCAGGTGGCAAAAGTCAGTTCCGCTATTGCTAATGGAAGGTGGAAATGGCCCAGCCCAGTCCTAGGAGTTTGGTTATGCAAGGAATTGTTGCTCCAACCTTTATGGATTTCTTACCTAATCCCACCTGCTTAGACTCAGTTATCTTGACTTTGCATCCCAGTAGTGTTTACTCTACTTCATCTGCTTGGCAAGCTCTTAGAACCAAGGCCTCTCCTGCTCCTTGGAGTAGAGTTATCTGGTTCCAAAAACATGTACCTTGATGGGCTATAATTGAATGGATGGCCACCTTAGGTTGGTTATCCACTAAGCACAGGTTACTAAGTTGGGGGATTACTACAAATGACCTCTGTGCTCTCTGTGGTACTGGTCAGGAATCCCACGGTTACCTCTTTTTTGCTTGCACCTTCTCCACTTGTGTTTGGTCTCATTTCTTGTGCAAGAATGATGTTTCTACACCTCTCCTTAACCTTCAAGGAGAATTGAACTGGGCAAAGCTTCACAGGGGTTCTTCCAGCTTTCAGCACATTGTTTTTAAACTTTCCTTGGCTGCTATCATTTATGGATTGTGGTGTGAAAGAAACAGAAGGATCTTCAGAGGTTTGAGCTTGACTACTGGGGAGCATGGTGCTAAAGTTGAATCTGATTTGAGGGCATATATCTTTTCTTGGAGGTTTGTCAAGAGCTCAGATGCAAATGGGGTGCTTTGCTCCTCATGGAATGTCTCTCCTATTGTGCTTACTAGAGGATGAAATGCTATCCTTCTGTGTTTTGTTTCCTGCTCTGTACTAGTGAGTAGGGTGTTCTTTTTTTTTTTTTTTTTTTTCCTGTTTGGGCTTTCCCCTTTGTATCCTGTTCTTGGTTTAATAAACTAATTTACCACAAAAAAGAAAAAAGAAAAGAGCAGCTGGATCATCCTTATTGGCCAAAAAAATAAAGCGGCTTTCTTTCAAATTGATGGGGATAAAACACCTGGGCCAGATGGTGTTCCAGCTTTTTTTCTGAGCATCATTGGGAGGTGGTTCAGGGGGACCTTATGCATTCAGTGCTCTCGGCTCCCAACTCTGGTCGTCTTCTTCGAGAGGTAAATAAAACGTTTATTGCTCTTATTCCTACGAAAGGTCTCCTCAGTCTTTGTAATTAGCGTGCAAAGTGGTAGCCAAAGTGTTGGCTTTCTCTGATTGATTAGTCCCAAAACGCCTTTATTTCTGGGCATGTTATTTCACATCCTCTTTCTCAATTCCCCTTCTCTTCAATGTGTGAGAAATATGAGTCCAAAAGTTGGAAGTAGCTGGTATGTGCACACGTCCACATTTCCTATACTATTCGTTTTGCGTTATTGTTTTGATTTCCTTGTCCTTGGTACAAGACCTCAGCTCTTTTTAAGGTGGTCGTCGTCATCCTATATTCGTTTCTAGGTCGTCGTCATCCTTGGCAGTAGCTTTTATCTTTTATTTATGGTTTACTTACCAGAGAGAGAGCTACAGGTATTTGCAGTATAACCAATTCTATGATAGTACATTTTGCTTGTGGGCATGATCAGGCAGCATGTGCTTAGGAAAGGAAACAAATGTGCAGATCTTTTGGCTGAGGGGACAAGCAGTGATAGACGATAGATGAGTAGGAATCATTGGGTAACAATTTAAACACAAGGGAAGAAGTGATACTATGTCAAGCTTGATTCGGGTTTGTATGATTTGGGTTTTGAGGGATGTTCTTGCGTAATGAGTGGAGAAAGATAAATACAAAAATGAGAGTAATAATTGGCGAAAAAACTTATTGAGGACTGTGCAAAAGAGAGGGGTTGAGTCTAGAGACTAAAGCCAACGTAGAATGAGTTCTAAAAATTATTTGAGCTTCGTAGTGTCTAATCATCTTTAATCCATCGTCGATGCATAATTACATAAGATGTGAAAATGGTACAATATTAAAATTTTGAGAGATTTTTGTGGGTAAATATCTCGGACACCCCCTCATCTATCTGTCGAACTTTATCATTAAACATCCCTAATCTAAAATACTTTTATCATCTCCCTCTATGTACTAGCCTTCATCAGTTGCACCCTTTTCTTTGGGGATCCGTTAGAGTATCTAGCCTAGTAGCTGCGATTGTGATGGGATGAAGGGACGTTGAGCTTTAGCTGCCGGTGGGATTCTTCCATCTTCCTCCAGTTACATCCACGAGTGGACCGGTGGTCTCTATCAATGCAGCCGTCAATTTTGGCGTGATCTTTATTTTTTTTTTTTGTTTTTTGTTCGGATCTTTTGAATCCTTTGCTTTTTTTTTTTTTGTTGTTGTACTTTTTTCGTTTTAATATTAAATGGGATGCTCTTGTTCAGCAAAAAAAAAAAAAAAAGGGCTAAATAATTGCCAATTGGTATTCTATTGACGATAATGCCCTTTTCAACTTTTATATATATATATATATATATACACACACACACATGTGTTATGGAGCAAAAAAAAAAAGTAAAATTAATTTAGACTTTGTCCTACTTGTAATTTTTTTTTTGAGAATGTCCTACTTGTAAGTGAATCTAAGCAACGGCCTCCTTAAATTCCGACATGAAGAGCTTTTACAGATTAAGTGTTTAAGCGTTCCTGCAAGAAAGATAAAATGCGATCCAAAACTTCATAGCACTGGCCACTCTGCCTTGAGAGGCTTGGATAATGATTTTTGCCAATATTGTATACTCCTTCTGTCCCAAAATGATTGTCCGGTCCGCAAAACGAAGTGTTAAAAATAATGCAATTTTTTCAAGAAAAAATTCAAACTTTTTTCACAAATTAAAACTACTCATTGATATCTAGTAAGTTGTTAAAAAACTTTTGATTTTTTCTTGCAAAAATTGTATTATTTTTAACACTCCATTATGCGGATCGGACAATCATTTTGGGACGGAGGGAGTATATTAGTGGGGGTTAGCGAAATATTAGTATGTTAAGTCAATATGGGTCCAGAGGTTCTATAGCTCTGAACCTCAAATTTGCCTCCCTTAGGGCTCGAACTTGTGCCTCCACTATGGAGGGAGCGTGAGACAACCAACTTCACTAGGAAGGGTTTCTTAGGCTTGGATAATGATTAAAAGACGCAAAAATGAAAATTTGATTACAAAATTCTATGTATTGTTAGGCAAGTCGGCGGTGCTCCTCATGCGCATTGCAGCGCTCGGATGACATCATGGGTCAGAGTCATTTAATGAATGTATCAAAGATGTCCCCATGCCTATCAGTGGAAGCTTCTAAAATGTTCCACATCGACCATAGCCATGTACCATCTCTGAGGGGACACGTCGACCCACCCTCCGAACTTTAGGAACGCTCCCAAACGAAGAAAGTCTCCACAGAGCATCAAACCCCTTCAGGCGCTACTTTAATCCACCGAGGGACAGGATGTCTTTCTGAGTGACGAGTGAAACAAGCGTTCGGACGTGTGTCTTGTTGGAATATTTTTAATAAAAATAAATATTAGTATTAACTCCTCACCTTTAGTGTTTTACCGTTACAATATTAATGTGGTATTGATATATTGGTTACAAAATTAAGAGTATTTATGCTCTATTATTATCTTTATATTAATGACTATTACTCCTATATATATGTGTATCACATACAATGGAATAGAGAGAAAAATAAAATAGATATATGCACATGTTCATAGAGATGTACAAAAGAGCGATACAAACATGTTTGTGTGTGAGAGTTCACATTCTATTTTCTATGTTGATTGGGCAACTCGGTTCGTGACTCGTTCAAACCTCCCGATGGTCGTGAACATCAGAAGAGAAATGCTTGTGAGCGCTTGGGTTTAATCTTGGGGTTAGTACACTCCGATGGAACCTTCACGAGGGGAGGAATATTAGCCTTAAGACAGTGACTACACGACTCTCAATCTCACAGGCAACATCTTTCTTACTCTTAATATTTTCCTATTGTCTTATTTCTAACTTGTTGTATTTCCATATATTATGTGCTCTAATTATTCTTGTGGAAAATAATATTTGTGAATATAAATCCTAATAGTTAAGGTTAATATTAAGTCCTCATTGTGAAGAATAGATCACAGAGCAAAACATAATGGCAATGCTTCTTTCCTTCCAGTATCGATAAGATGCTTCTTGTTTCTTGTGTGTTCAATTAGAAGGTTAAAGTTCTATTCATATTAATTTTATGATCAAAACTGTGGGGGGCTGTTTTCAACCTGGATCTCTTGAACCCTTTACTCCTCCGCTACTGTGCTGTGGGAAGATGACGTGGCTCGCCGGATACCTGCAAACCGGAGGATGGTGTTCCTCCGGGTAGAAGCTCCGACGATTAAGTCAGTATAGAGAAGAAGAAGTACAGTGGTGTATGTTAGGAAAAGAGGAATTGCTTATGAGAGAAGGAGTGTGGATCAGTCCTTTTTGAGTAAGAAGTACCACTGTATTTATAGGCAAGGAAATCTTGCATGCTAAGCCAACCGAGCGTAGGATGCACGCGGGTTCCTACGTTCGGATGACGTCACCCGTCAGAGGCATTTAATGAAGGCCGTCTTCCCAGGTTTGCAGACGCACATGGACTCGTGTCAGACATGTCACATCACGAAGGGGCGTCACGGCAGTGAGAAGAGAATGCAACTCACGTATCATGTGGAAGGTTCTAGAACGTTCTGTACCAACGGTTTCCGAGCAAACTGGTCCCGAAGGAGATATTACAGGCCGAACAAACGGAGGTAAAAATAGGAAAGTGTTCTGCCGAACAAAAGACCATTTCGCCGAACAAACCAGTTAAATGCCGTTGTTCGGCGAGCTACAGATGCGCCTCCTTACGTTCGGTGAAGGGTAGATGACGTGTTACCGGTCCAGTTCAGCCCTCAACGGACTGAGACAACTGAACGATGGATCCCAGGTGTAACCCCTTTGAATCTTGTGAACCCTTTGGATATTTCGGCCTACTACAAAAACCATATTGAGAATTAGTTTTGTAAAATCGTATTTTTTCAATGGAATTACCAACACAAAGGAGCTCGGTATTTTTAGACCTTAGAACCTTAATCATAGATGATGCTATTATAGTTCCATGATACACGGTTTCTGTATATAAGGGCAAATTGTTAATTACTCAGAAATAAAAATTTTGATTTGCATGTGATTGCATGATCAATAGGAAAATGTCACATTCATAATTACAGGGTTTTCATACTTTTCATGCATGTCTAGCCTATATATATTTGGACAGTAGTCTTTTCATGTTCTAGTCTATATATGTTGTAGATGGTTATGAGTATATGTTCTTGGAAAAAAACTGCTTTTAATGACATGGTGGTGGAATCTTATAATACACATGTCCACTATGTATAGCCGTTAATTAAAATATGAATTCCAGGTTATAATTAACCTTAGTTTATGACCAAATATTTTGACCACTAGAATTCGGTACTTCTCTCTTTGTTTAACTGGAGTAGTAATTTTGTGATTAATAGCTATAGGCACTGGAATAATAATCAAATTAAGTTTTGGTTTCTACGGTGAGAGTTAAGGTCTAGGCTCTTGAAAAATTATAATGACTATGCCGTTTTGTTTGGAACATGATTTACAATCACTTCACTATTGAAATTGATTGTTTGGACTGTTACATTTTGACAATTCTTAACATGTGCTTTATGGTACATTTATTAGTCATTCATACCAATCAATTTTTGCATGTGAACAAAGGTGACTTACATTCTCATGATATTTACTAACGGCATTATCTCAACGTTGCATAATCCCACGTTAGTCGTATTTAATTAAAAACTCTTGCATGAGAAGAAATCCTATAGTTACTGTGGTGGTCCATTTAGTGTTATTTTTAAAAATAAAATAAAAATTGACAACTCATCTATACAAGAGTACAGTTTGTTTATTTTGCATTATACTTTTTCACCGAGATCTTACGAGTGGAACAAAAGGGAAAAAAATATAGTTATTTGGATTTCCTTTTTCCTGCATGAAAAAAACTTAATAAGCTTTGTTTGTATCTTGCTGACTGTTAACAGTCTTCTTCACAAAATTATGTTGAGAGCGTTACATTCTTATTACTAGTATGTTTAAATTCTCATTCACCAACTCTTTAAACAAAGTTTGAGAGTAAATAATAGGTGGTCTAATATTGTTTGGAATTAAAGGGAAAAAACAAAGGGAATTGTATTGGATTTCCTTGGACAAGAAACTTGATTTCCGTGCAAAAAAGAAAATTGAATTCTAGTTTCCTACCTCTCTTTAAGAAGATCAGGTTTGGAGTGATTTTCGCTTGTCAATTTCTGTCCAATTTGGACGATTTTGCCCCTTGATTGGTGGACATGCAGTGTTGCCGGCATGTCCATAATTGTAAAATTGATTCATGCTGTGTCAGTGGGCAGGTGGCGTCATCTTGGTGTTTGGCGTCATCGTTGGGTGCTAGCTGTCTTCCTCACATTTTCTTCCCCTCTCTCCACAGTTATCAACACTAGAGTCGATAACCTTCATCTCTCTCTCTCTCTCTCTCTCTCTTACCAGATCACTGGACGCAACTGCCCTTGCACAGTCGAAAGATCTCCGGCCACAAACATAGCCATCGCGATGCCGGTATTCTCTGTTGTATAGGTTATCCTTATCTCTTACTGATCTGACATCATCTCCTTCTCTCTCTCATCTGAATCGTCTTTCTCTCTCTCTTTTCTTGCCTTGCAATAATTTTTCTGCAAATTTTTAGTACAAAGCTGACCCCATTTCAGATCTACAGTTTTTGGTAAGTTTGTTAAGATAATTTTGGTTTGTTCTTCTGGTTTTTCGATTTTTAGGTTGTTGGCCAGAATGGTTTTCTTGACTGACGATGAGCTGAGGCGAGGAGCCAGGCGAGGAGCTGAGGCAGCCCTTGACGAATTTGGTTCAGGGTCCCACAGATCTGTTGGGTCTCGACCCGGACAAGGTCCAGAAGCATTTTCATCTCTTCTTTCTTCTCCATTCGTGTTGCATGTATGCTATTTTTAGTTGGTGATGTTTTCCCCCTTGCTGATTTTTCAGGTGATAGTTGTACTGCATACTAATAAAACTAACAATTTTAAGTCCTAAAGAATGTATATTGTCCGCGTTTCAAGAATCGCAATGTGTGCGGAGAGCCCCTCGAGTGTTGTTGTGTTTTGGTTTTTTGTTTTCCACCTGTGCACTTTGCTATCACTTAAGCCACGTTAGTATGTTAGAACAATTGGAATGAAATGCAAGCTGGAACAATAATCGAGAGATTCGAATTGAGTACTTGCTCTGAGTGTCGAGCATCCAACGATATGTACTTTACACATTTAGAGTCCATGTACGTTAGAGCACGTCTGGTACAGCCAAGAGGAAGTGAGAAAATGAATGGCCATTTCCATGACAAAACACAATAGGCCCAATAGGGTTTTAATGTATGGGGTTTGTCCCCTTCAAGAATGATTTATTCAATTCACCAGCATGAATATCTTCTTAACAAGAACGTAACCCAACAAAATTTGTCAGCATTGTTGGTTTGTGGCCAAATTCCAACTATTGGACTTGCTCAATATTGGATAGAAATGAGAAGGAAGGGACTCAATGCTAAAACTTTTCTTTGTTGGTTTGGTTACTGAAATGTATAGGTGGCTGAAACAAAATTCCCTGTCATATCCTCAAATTGTGAAGCTCATATGCATGTCAAGAGGGAATATTTATGCCATAAGGCATGTTGCTGAATGGGTGAAATCAATTAATGTGAAGGGGAGATTTATTGGGGTGGCATTGACGAAATCAGGAGAGAAAATGTTGGGACGCAGTCCAGAAGAATTGGATGACATTGTTGGTTATCTAGAAAGCCAAGGAGTGAGGAGGGATTGGATGGGTTATATCATGAGCCAATGTCTTCTGTTATGTCTGGTTTGTTTCTCATTGTGATTGGACTCTTGTTGTTTTTCAACACAGTGCAGGAAATGAGGGTCATTTTGCGTTTACTTTTTGTTGGTTCCTATTTCTCAGTAAAATCATGGCCATGTTTTGATGTCTTACTATTCCAGCTACTTGGTTTTAGTAACTTTAGTTTTTTTTTGGTTCTCTTTGTGGAGGACTTCGAAATGGATCATGTTTTTGGTTGTCTAGGTTAATCAAGATTGATGGTTTTCAAAAATATTTTTGCTTATTGAGTTTTTGCAAGCCTTTGGCACATGTTTCCCCTTCTGGGTGTTTGAGCATTCTCTCCATGTTACTTGAAATCGCCTCGTCTCAGTGAAGAATGTGTACTATACCTCCATTATTATCAATGCTTTGCTTTTTTTTTTTTTTTTGGTGTTCAGAAACTATGTGTCCATCATAATAATCAAATTCTAGGGTTATGGGGGAGAGTGAGGATAGATGATGGATGTGCTGCAGGTTTGAGAATGCAGTTACGGCAATTGAGAAAGCGGGCCAGATAGATCCGCATAGTGTCGAAGTCTCAGTTTTGCTCAACAACGAGAGGCTGGTGGCAAGAGCTCGTGCACATGGCAATGATCTCTTCAAATCTGAGAGATTCACCGAAGCTTGTTCTGCTTATGGCGAAGCCTTAAACACGATCCTTCAAATTCGGTTTTTTACTGCAACAGAGCAGCTTGTTCGTTTAAGCTTGGGCTTTGGAAGCATTCTGTTGACGATTGCAACCAAGCTCTACGAATCCAGCCTAATTACACTAAAGCGCTGCTGAGAAGGGCTGCCTCAAACAGCAAGGTAGAATTCCTTCTCAAACTTTCTACATCTGTCCAAGTTGGCATAACATGCTGGTGCGGAACATTTTCCCTACACATGGGAAGAAATTTCTACATCGGGACTTCAGTTTCAGTTTCTTTGTTTTTGGTTCTTTAGGTATGTAGTTTTTTATTCATTTTTAGTGCAGGTACATCTATAACAATCCTTCTTTATAATTCTGAGCAATGTATTACACTCTTAAACGTAATAATACACTTCAACTAACGGAAATAGCTAAAGGACTCTGGCAATTAGGAATTCAACATCAAACAAAAGTCGTAAATTAGAGTTTAATGCCATTTTACTAAAAAACTTATAGACCAGAATTGTGATTTTACAATCAGGCTAAGCATAGAAAAAGGGAGTCTTATCAACTTAGTTTCATTTTTGAGTTGGGTACGGCTACCTACGACTACATCGGGGTTTTAGAAAGTACCCGTGCTTCATAGGTTGAAAGTTTGTGAGCTTATGTATCTGGAAGATTTTATGTTATGGTGTCATGTCTGAGGAATTAACGATTACTTAATATGATGAACTAAGGTTGTCTTTGTTGTGTTTATGTGCAGGGCCTATCTGGTCATGCGAGTCCAGTAGAATCTGTAACATTTAATTCTGCAGAGGTTTTAGTTCTTGCTGGAGCTTCTGTTGGTGTGGTCAAGTTGTGGGATCTAGAAGAAACAAAGAGTAAGTTGTGGTGTTCTTCATTTTGCAAAATTAGGGGGAAAAAAGGGTGTGGTACTCTGTGGTACTTTATGAATAGGTAGCTGTGTCTGTGTCATACTGTCATGGGGTCAAAAATGTTGCTACTCGGATATGGATGCCTTGGTGCTGTAAGCATATAATTTTAGATATACCTCAGATTGTTCTGGTTGTTGCTTTACTTTGTTATTCATCACTGCATCGTCTTTCCAAGCTTAAACTACTGAATCGGAGTTAACAAGTACTCTCATAGCTGTTGATGGTTTGTTAGCTTTCCAATCACTGCTATTTCTCAAGTTCAAGTCTCCGATCCAACTTATAATCTACTATTTCTCAACTTGTAGTCTGCTATAAGTAAATATAACATATAACATATAGTCTGCTATTTCTCAACTTATGTAGACTACTCTGGATAACCCTTTTGCAGGCATAAATAGAACCTACTTATATGCTGCTATATCACAGGAAAATTTAAAACCGATCAATTCAACGGGCAGAGCACACGTGCCTTGCACGTGGCAAAGTACCTAGTCTAGTAGAAAGATTTCCTTTCGAAGTGTTGGTAAAACTCTAGGAAATTTGCTAAGTTTCTTGTCTTTGTCTAAGTTACTTGGGTGATAGTTATTACATTTATTTTATGATTGCAATATAATTTGTGGACGTAGTTGTTGAAATTGGTTCATACTTAATAGGAGAAGATAACAGTTTCATATGAAATGTCAAAGTTGTGGTTGTTAATAATTTTTTTTTGAACACCTTCAAGATCAACGGATAAGGAAAAGAGTAACGGACAAGACCTCCTTTATATGTTATAGATGCATACGGGTGATAATTGGCATATAAATATCGCTTATTGTGACAGTTACAGACATTAGACTGATGCTTGATTAATACTGTGGTTGTATTTACATGATATGTGCGTTAATTAATTGTGTATTGGGTGGTTCATATTTTATTTCTTTTGACTACCAATCTCTGTTCTTCAAATACGCAAAGCGTTATTATTTTAGAATTATATGTAATGATAGCATGGTTGAATTTGCTCATTGCGTTCCGCTAACTTCTTTTCCGAATTGGAGTTTAATGTTTGGGAATTTAGTTTTACCGGTGCTCCCTGTTTACAAGATTTGGAAAACCCCCACTAGTTTGGGTTTCTTGGAGGGAAAAAAAAAAAAACCTTTGTGTATTCTGTGTTTTAAAATAAAAAATGGGGGTTCCTTAGATCCAATTTTGGACTTGTTGGTGGAAGTGTTTTGGTGGTTGATTTCACATGTTGTAGTCGAGGAATTACCGTTTGATATCACCTAGAGCGTGGTGGTTTATGGGTTATCATAATTGTAAGTAAAATTTTTGTGTCCTTTATATTCCAAGTCCCTCTTAATTCTGAAGAAAAAAGGTTATTCGTGTGGCATTTTTTGGTACTTTATTATCTTAGTGCCCAGTTTCCTTCAAAACAATATTTTTCACGATTTTGATATGATAGAATACAATGATGGGAAATTAAATATTTCATGACCTTTTGTTGCCATGAGTAAAGTGTCTTGTTTGGGTAGAGATCAGTAAACTTGTTTTTTTTTTTTTAAAGGCTCTATCTAGGTTTTGAATAGTTTATAGCATATATGATCAATTTCTATACAATGTTCTCTGTAAAGGAAAGAGAGTTAGAAACACTACACAAGGATTAAATCTTGTTTGTAGCTCTTCTGTTGATTATTTTTCGATTGCAATGTCTTGAAATTAGATTATTGAGATTTGTAACCCATAATAGTAAATGTTCCTGCTACGTACTTTGCGAGCATATGACTCTGAAATGAGAAGGTGTATTTTCTATTGTGCATTGGTTGATTGAAGTTTTGAAACTTGTGGGGGAATGTTGAAGCATATTTACTTTGTGTAAGTTTCAAAACTTGTCATATAAATTTATTAAAAATATTAAACTTTTCTAAAAAAGGTAAAAAAAAAAAAGTTCTAAATAAGTTGAAAATAATGTTTGGTTAATACAAGTGATCAAGTTTTACTTTACTAAAAGCTAAGTTGAGTGCAGGTCAAGGAAAAAAAGGATCGAAATGTGGGGGTTATTTAAGAATAAAAATGGTTTCTGTATTCTTGGTAAATTTGTGTAAATCTCCCAACTATCTTAGTATTTGGGAAAAATACAAGAAAGTATTTTCATCTTTGATCGTCTTTGAAAAGGTTTCCACTATTTTAGGTTTAAGAGAATTCGAGAGTTTTCGTCACTTAAAAGGTTTCAAATTTTTTATTTTTCCTAGGCTTAAAAAAAAAATGTTTCTCTTGGATAATACGGTTTTTATGATTTGGAAACATGCTTTCAAGTTATATAATATCAAGAAGAGTCATATCTGATATCTCTTTAAAATTGTGTTATATACTTGTGTATTGGCCAATTTTTTTAGAGGTTCACAATACTGTCTTTAATATGCATGCTACGTGGGTATTAAAATTATAAGTACGCTGCTAGTATTATGTGGGGGCATATTAGTATTGATTGCCTGTGAATTTTATTTATAGGTTAACAAGTAGTTTGATTGGTCATATTAACTTGCCCTTACTTTATTCCTTTTAAGGGAAATGAGTAATGCATGTAGGAGTTCTAATTTCTGTGAAAATATTGATTGGATATTTCTTATTGAGAAATTCTTAATACTAATTTTTGTGTGGGCAAGTTGTGTTTGAAATTTATACAGGTGCATTTTTAGCTTGCAAGACGAAATTTGAGATTTGCACCACCGTACGGAGAATAAAGGCTTGAGAAGCCGAAGCATGCATGCAAAGTAAAATAAAAATTGAGGCATTTATTGAATTCCCAAGAGGAGTTGTTGCCTCTGGGCTAGCACAAGGCTAGATCCTAAAAATTGTTGAGGGGAATGAGCAAAGCCTACAGGAAGTCACCTAGGGAGGTAACCCAATCTCTGTGACTGGAGACCCCATGAAGGAGATTCAATGGGTAAAAACAATCCATATTGCGTGACTTGATACCAGCACTAAGGAAAAATTAAGAGACACCATATAGTGTTGTTCTCCTGCTCATTCCTAAGGCACAGTGCTGAAGAAGTGACAGGTCGAGGATGGGTTTTAACCCCTTAATGAATCCAAGGCGAGGATTTTCTCGCAAGGTACATTCCGTCACTGTACCCTCGGAGGATTCACCTAAGTGGGAGTTGTCGTGAGGCCGCGACTATGAGGCTTGGGCTAGCCTATAGAAATTCCCATGAGAATCAAGATCGAGTGCATGGCCATTAATAGCACTAACCCGCGAACGAAAGTCCAATACCGGTACTGTGTGTGTGATATGTTGAACTCTGACTCAAATGGTCTAGTTCAAGACATAGGTCACTATGATCCTTCAGAGGTAAACTATTAACACTAAGTGAAGTTCAAGTCCGGAAGACACCTTCACCTATTGCACAGTATATAGTTGTCCAATTTTGTTTATAGTATGTATTTTTCAAAGTCATGAGATTTTAAAGGTAAAACTATAAAATATTTATTTTTATTAAAAGTGGGGGATTGTTGGAATATTTTTAATAAAAATAAATATTAGTATTAACTCCTCACCTTTAGTGTTTTACCGTTACAATATTAATGTGGTATTGATATATTGGTTACAAAATTAAGAGTATTTATGCTCTATTATTATCTTTATATTAATGGCTATTACTCCTATATATATGTGTATCTCATACAATGGAATAGAGAGAAAAATAAAATAGATCTATACACATGTTCATAGAGATGTACAAAAGAGCGATACAAACATGTTTGTGTGTGAGAGTTCATATTCTATTTTCTATGTTGATTGGGCAACTCGGTTCGTGACTCGTTCAAACCTCCCGATGGTCGTGAACATCGGAAGAGAAATGCTTGTGAGCGCTTGGGTTTAATCTTGGAGCTGGTACACTCCGGTGGAACCTTCACGAGGGGAGGAATATTAGCCTTAAGACAGTGACTACACGACTCTCAATCTCACAGGCAACATCTTTCTTACTCTTAATATTTTTCTATTGTCTTATTTCTAACTTGTTGTATTTTCATATATTATATGCTCTAATTATTCTTGTGGAAAATAATATTTGTGAATATAAATTCTAACAGATGCTCGGCCAGGCGGCTGAGGGACGTCTGATGTTTGGTAACTCTGTAGAGAATGCTGTCAGGGCTCAACCCTACTTACAGACGAACTGAGACATCTGAACAATGAGTTCATCTCATGGGACCTTTGCACCCTTTGAACCTTTGAATATTTCGACCCTTTGAACCTTCGAATATTTCGGCCCATTACAGCTTGTTTTCTAAAAAATAAGGTTGTTGGGGGACTAAACAAATGAAGCTGACAATGTGTACTATGTGAGAGTGTATACATACGTGTCTCTTTCTTGCCATGCACCTCACTGCTTGTACATCTTTACCGCACTTACTCGGGAAAAAGACAGGAATCTTTTTCTTTCTGGAAAGCCCATACATTTTTGTCTACTTATTTCGCTCGGCTCGAACTCCGTCACTGCTTCCAGAGTTCGCCGTTGCTGACGGAGGATCAGGCAGGTTTGTCCGAAGCCGCCGATGAACTCTTTAGAACGCCATTGAAGTGCTTCTTCAAGCGCGATTTCAGCACGGGCTTGGCTGACGTGGACGCGGCATCGTTTCGTATCGACGATTCTCTGTAGGATTGAGGGTCGAGAGGTTGAATCTTCATCGGGAAAGGCGAGTTTTTAATTCTGTATGCCATGAATTGCTGTAGTTGTTGATGGACGAGTGGAAGACGACATCGCTGTTGTGTATGGTGGCGAATGTGCAGCTACGATGGGGAGCGAGGCGAAGGAGGAGGAGGAGGAGGTTGAGAGACAAGGAGAGGGTGAGAGATGATGAGGAGAAGGTGAGAATGGTTGCAAAGAGAGGAAGGGAGGCGAGAAGAAGAGATTTTCTTCGTCTAGGTTAGAACGGGTTAAAAAAGTCATTATCTAACATATTCGAGCCTATCTAAGTTTGGAAATAATATTTAGTGTTGAGATCAAAACGAACCTAAAAAGAGAGATCGGTCTCTACTTTTCTATTCTTAAAATTGTCAAATTTTAATACGAGGTCAGGAAGTAATAGCGCATTAATACAAACACAACTTTAAAAACACAAATTTGGACGCAACGAAATTTGTAAACGTTCGATTCACACATACAAAGTAAGAGCACTGAATCTGTGTCGTAAATTTGTGTTGCTAGATATATTCATAAAGGAAGAGCAGTTTTTGAAATTATTTTCGGTACACATCTTTTTTTGAAATGTACCAAACGCACTTATTTGAATTTTGTGGTAAAAAAAGAGGGCGCTTGTTAAGAAAAGACAGCTCAAAGTTATGAGTTTTTGCGGCCTTGTTCGGAAGGGAACTCAAAACTCAATCCTTCTTTTAGAAGTAATTTTTGTATTTGTTCTCTCTCTAACTTTTCAATCATTACTCTCATTTTTCACTCTATCTCTCTCCACTTTTTATCTCTCTCTACAATCATTACTCTCATTCTCTCTCTACTTTTATTCAAAACCACTACTCAAAACCCACAACCGAACAAGGGCTGCAGTGTTGTTTACGAATTTTTAGGTATTCTTGAAGAATTTTTGTCGCCCAATATACAAATTGTTCTTGATGTACATTTACGAAATTTTGTGGTTCAAAGTACAAAGTGCGTACCGTATATCTAAAAATAGGAGTAATTATCCTAGGTTAGGTAATTCCTAGCCTTAGTTATTCTTGTTCGTGTCAATTTTCAAGCAATTTTTTGTGTGTCGTTCAAAACTTCTACTCCACCACGCCCTTGTTTAAAATAAAGGACCTTTCTAATCACCGAGCTCTTCATTGTCCCTTTGGGGACATCTGGTAAAATTGGAACAACACTGAGCTCTTCATTAATTACAGAGAATCTGTTCAAAATGAGTTGGGAAGTAGCAGCAGATCAAAAGGGCATGTATTAAACTCGATTTCAAGAAAAAAGTTTCAATAGACAAAATATAAGACAAGAAAAAGAAATTGCACTCAAAAAACAATAACAAAATTAATAGGTCCGTTTTGGTTTGTCTTGGTTATTTTATCATTTTTCCCTTGATCTTTATGACGTTGTCATTGCTGATGACTTAGAGCATCCGCAATGGGTGTGTTGTGTATCAAAATATTTGTTAAAGGTATGTGTTAGGATAAAAAATGAGTCCCACAAGTGTGTGTTAACTTAGGAGTGTGCTAGTATATATATGAGTACCTCAATGGGTTAGTTAGGAATGTGTTAACTTTTTAAAATAATGTCAAAACAATGGCTATAATAAAAAAAAGTAGTGTGGGCATTTATGTTTTATGGTTGAAATTTAGATTTATAGAGATATGGCCCACTTATTGTTTGTTAGTTTGATTGCTAAACTTAATAACCATATTAATACACTACTAGATTTAGCACATTCTAGCACACTTAACACACATGTATTGTGGCACCAAAAAACACAATTTTGTTTGTTAAGTTTTAACACACATAGTTAACACACTAGTTAACAAATCCACTGCAGATGCTTTTAGGTGGTGTTCCGGTTTCTAGAAAAAGGAATTTTTAGAAAAGGAAGGTAATTTCAAGCTCAAAAATAATGCGTTTACGCAAATAATTTTTCTATTAATATAGATCTTGTTTGATAGATTTTATTGAGATCTTTTATACGGTGCAAAAATAAAAAAATTATTTTTTATTTTCATTATATTTGAATTTAAAAATTAAAAAAAAGAAATTTTAGAAAAAGAACCCTTACTGAAACACGCCCTTACTTTCAACTCTGATCTCCAATTGCCCACTACTTGAAGACCTGACACTTCATAGCTCCACCAGTTTAATTACATTTCCTTGAAGTTCTTAAATGTGATTCAACTATCTTCTGAGATAGAGATCTATTCGTTCTTTGATGTTTGGTTCGGGAAGGTAAACATGAGCGTCCTCTGGATCTAGTTTTGAACGAACTTGAGTCCGGCGGCAATAAGCAAATCACAGGTTGGCTTCGACAATGGAGCGATACGTCTTTTTTTTTCCTTGAGTCATTTCATTTTCCCTTTGGAAGCTTTGCCCCAACGAGGAGAGAATTAGATTTTTTTAGTCATCACGTGAAGTCGTAACTTAAAGAGGCATGTTAAACTTAAGTTAAAAATAACATGAATTTCTAAAAAAGACAAGTAAATTAGGAGCCAATTTTGGAGACAATACTTTTGACAATACATTTTTTGAAACCTCGCATGGGACCTTCAAACAAATGATCGGAGCTGCTCAATGTATTTAAAACATGTTTTTAAGAGGTCCTGTAAAAAATTAACACATTTGGATATCGATAAGGGATTAATCGACTCATTTAGTTGATTCTTGTTAAATTTGAAAGGATAAAATTGAATGAGCCGATCAAGCCCTTGCCGATATCCAAATGAGTTGATTTTTTATATAAACCCTTAAAAACATGTTTTAAACAAATTGAACGACTCCGACTATTCACGCGGGGTTTCAAAAAATATATTGTCAAATATTTTGTCACTAGAACCGGCCCCATATAATTATTACAGAGAAAGGAGCAGTAGTGAGTACTAGTAATATGGAATGACTAGGGCGTTCGGTCCTGTTTGCCATTTCACCCTTCCCCCTTCTGTCTCCCGCATAACACAGTGGAGAGAGGATGTGCCCGCTCGGGCACCAGGTGGGCCGGGTGACGGGGTACTGACATTGTGCCACCCGGCACTGAAAAATTTCTAATGAGCATACTCCTGTGCATTTTATTGCCCAGATTCAAAAACAATGAGATTTCGAGGGTTTTCGTGGAGCAATCTGGCTCATCACTTCAAAGAATTTGACCACTTCTTTAGTCCACACTCCAACTTCCATCATCGAAGATTGTTTATTCAATCATCCAGTAGGAAATCCATCTTCTCCGATCTCCGCTCCTACTCAACCGGTGCGATTTCTTTCCTTGTTACGTTTTGGTGATTTGTGTTTTTGAATTCATAAGTCCTTCTTTCAATGATTGCGCAGAGTCAATTTTTTGTCAAGGGAATTAACGGTGAAGGTCAATATAGCGTGCCAAAAAAAAAATGAAAAAGGCCCAGCTAACCCTAGCTTTAAAGTTAAGCACATGAATGTAGCTGTGTTCTTCCTTTTGTAACGCCCCCGGGGAAAAAAAGAAAATACTCCTATTACATAGCATATATGCATTTGACCATTTACAGTGGACTGTACTTGTTTAGCTCTATGTTACACCAGGAAACGCTAATGCCTTAAGAATTGCGTCTTGGAATGCATGTTCTGAAACATGGTACACCTACGTTGGGAAATGGTAAATTTAGCGTTCCAAAGCTTTTCGTACACAAACTAAACTAAAGAGATTGGAGCTTTAACTAGGTAAATAATGAGCATGATTTGTCATAATTCTTCTAAAATGACGTTTCATATGAGTAATTGGATAAGTTATACTCTATTTTACTGGAGATGTTGATCACTTGAAACAAGAACACGTCAACATTGTCATATATAGAAGCCTACTCTTCAAGGGTTTCCGTGGAGCAATCTGGCTCAGCACTTTAAAAAATTCAATCACTTTTTCAGTCTACTCCCCAACTTCCATAATCGAAGATTGTTTCAACCACCCAGTAGTAGGAAATCCATCTTCTCCGATCTCTGCTCCTACTCCACTGGTGCGATTTCTATCTTTATTATGCATTGGTTTGTGTTATGAATTCATAATTCCTTCTTTCAATGAGTGCGTAGAGTCAATTTTTTATCAAGTGAATTAACGGTGAAGGTCAATATAGCGTTCAAAAAAAAAAAAAAAAAACCCCAGCTAGCCCTAGCTTAAAGCTAAACACATGAATGTAGCTGTGTTCTTACTGTTGTAACGCACACCCCCCCCCCCACTCCCAAAGTGATTAAAGGGTAAAAGAAAATATTACCTAGACCCATGTGCATTTAACTTAATTCATACGTGTTTAGCTCTAAGTTTCCAGAAAATGCTAATGCCCTAGTGAATTGCGTATTGTAACGCATGTTTTGAAACATGGTACACCTACGTTCCAAAATGGTAATTTAGTGATCCAGAACTTTTCCTATAAAAAACTAAAGAGATTGGAGCTTTAGCTAATTTGTCATCATACTTCTAAAAATGTGTTTCATATGAGTGATTGGACAAATGATACTCTATTTTGTTGGGTGTTGATCTCTTGAAATAAGAACACTTCAATATTTTCATCTATAGAAGCCTACTGCTATTGCACCGAATTGTGGGAATGTGGCGTACCACGTTCTAGTTCCCGTTCTTGTGCTAGAATGATCTGTGTTCCAGGTAACATGGTTTTAGCTTTCCTTTCATCATGTGTTCGAAAAAATGACAAGATAAATGGGAATTTTTTTTTGCTACGGAAGAGGAGAGACATGGTAACCGGCTAGGGCTAGTTAGTTGGCCATCTATGTACACTCTCCATAGAGAGTTGAAGGGGTATTAGGAAATTATTGATTTCAGTTCTCTTGGTAGGAGTCTTGGTTGTTAGTTTATTTCTTCACCTATGAAGCTATTTCTTGGATTGTTTGGTATTGAGCTTTATTTAGTTGTTGATTCAGTGTTCTGTTATTGTAACTCTTTCTGAATATAGTTCTCCCACAAAAGAGAGACATGGTGCCACGGTACCTATGGAAATCGCCTTGTTATTGTGTGCCTGAAAGGACTGGTTCTTAGTCAGTTCATTTGTATACATTGAGTGCGCTAATGGAATGGCTATTTCTAGAAAATATATATCCCAATGCTTCACACTTTAATCTGGGAAGCCTTCTGATTTGCTCTTTCTATTGGAATTTTTAACTGTATATCCCTCTGGAACTGCTTCTTGCATTCTTCTGCTCAATATTTCATTCTTAAGGCCATCAAATATTGAACAGTTTGGAAATACAAAAAAAGAGAAAACTCTAGTACTCAATTTACGAGCTCTGTATGAATCAGTACTAGCCTGAGCTTCAACAAAACTGAAGCCAGTCAAAAAAGCTGCCATTTCCTATTTGATGGCTTACAAGCAGTGGTTCTCCTATTGTAGTTGTATCTCATTCATGTATTTTTTAATTGGGTTTTGTGTGTGTTTGGTATTAATTTTATATCCCTAATTTCATCATTATTTCTCTTAGTCAGAAAACCTTTTTTTTTTTTTTGGTGCTGATCGATTGTATATGGACAATGCAGAATTGCAACCTCAGCTATCTTCTGATTTGATCACAATAATGGAAAAGAGGTTATCTTCTATTGAACGCAGGAGTGCTTATCTTTCGGGACTCGTAAATCAGGTAATGGTCATTCATGGTATTCAGCCCTTTTGTTTTTGTTTTTTTTTTTAACAACAAAGAAAATTTTATTAATCAACAGCAAAATTACAAGAAGTAAAATTACAGTGATTAGAAGGATAGAAAGACATGGCATCATAACAAACAAAACACATCCCAATCAGCCCTTTTGTTGATTGTGTAGCCATAACGACCTTTGGTCACTGTTGCCATATGAAACTGAAAGTACCATACTGTTATTAAGCTTGATGGTGGTGGAGCACTAGATCAAGGAAACTGTATGATGATGCACTAAGGGCCCTTGCTTCTACTGCCATTATTCCAGTTTTCTTTCCATTAAATAGCACAAAATTCTCCAATATGAAGCTGGAGCTTTACTGACATTTCATTTCCTTCCATGTTGTTGACCTTTAATCATATGCATTATTTTTTACTATTGTGTGTGTTGATTGAAGACAGCCAGAAGCCTTACCGGCAGAATACTCAAGAGCCAATAAGGAGCTTCGGAACCTCAAGGGTTCAATGGATCTTATTAAGGAGTTGAGGACTAAACAAAAGGTAAATATAGGGGGCTTGAAGTTCATCTTCATTCTTTTGAACGCTATCAATTTTGCACAATATGAGCTCACAACTTTGAAGTTGTATGGTGTATGTGACATTTGGCATAGTTGTAGTTAAGTTTGTATTCCTTCATTCCGACCTTGCAGTTAATTGTACATATGAGAGAGAGAGATGTGTGCAATTATAAGAGGTGACATGGTACAGGGTGCCACCTACCCTTGCTCAATTTAAACCTATGAAGCACGGATACTCCAAACTAGTCATGTACAGGTATCGGATACTTCCCGGATATGGATACGCACCCGATACATATTGGAATAAGTATCCTGTAATTAAATTAAATGTTTTTATTTTCGGATACGTTTTGGATGCACGAGCGATATACGCAGGATACGTTTAGATACGTTTTGGGATATGGCGGGGTCAAAAATGATTTTTTTTTTTTACAGATTTAAGTAGAAAAGTAGAAATTGTAGGGGGGAAACTGTGATAGAACTATAACTTATATATTTTTATAATAGATAGAAATCCTAACATTATATTATATGACTTCTCATCTTGAGATTGGAGTCGATATCCTGTGAAGGCAGGAACAGTCGACACCTACAAAGTCCAAACCCTAGATCGCAATTCCTTCTCCATGGTACTCTCTCTCTCTCTCTCTTCCTCCCCCTCTCTCGATTGGTCTGGATACTCCCTGTTTCTTACTCTTTGTTTATATTTTTACTTTATATTTGGCATGCACACTGATATATTATATATTCGAAATTGGTGGTCCTTTAGTTTTTTTAATATGTAAAAGATGTAATATTATATGTGGAATGACTTTTGTCTTTTGTCTTGGACATGTGCTTAATGCTTGGTATTGGCAACGTAACTACTCTTTTGACTTCCTATGCCTAGGAGGAGACATAGCAGTATCCTAGTTTTTTGGGTTTTGCCGTATCCGTATCCCGTATCTGTATCCGTGCTTCATAGATTTAAACACTTGGATCCTGGAATTGGTTAATACTTGAATAAACCTTTTCTAGCTTGGGAGAGGTAAGTTTTTTTTATTTTTTTCCATAATCCTTTTCAAGTCCATTTCCATATAATTCACAGCATATTATCCAAGCATATTAAATAATATACCTTATAAGTAGTGTGAAGATTTGAGATTGTGATCCCATATCCATACAAAGCTTCAACCCACATCCAATAAATTAGGATTATGTGATGGAGGTTTGATGTTTGGACGTGAACTCACACCTGCTCATATGTAAGTCCATAGAACATAGTTCCAGTCTAGCCTCGAATCCACAAGTCCTCCAAAGGTACCAGATAAGGTGTTCGGGCCTTGCTAATAGCCCGAGGCCTGAGGGTGAAGTTTTTGAACTGAGGAAGCATTGGACTAGGAGACCGGGGTAAGGAGGTGTGTGTTGAGACTACACTCAGTCAGGGTTGTGTGAAGCCAAGTCTTGCCTTCCATGGGCACAAAAGTAATTTCCATAAGAGTGAGGGCACCCTCACCTTAACTAGTGTTTGGAGTCGAGTTCTATCTTAACATTGTGTTTCATATTAATAAGTCGGGGTTGCCAGGCATGCTAGGGTGCATGTCATGACCTACTCGTGGCAAGCGCTGCCAAGTAACCATGTGAACAATGACTTCAT